>JAOPSE010000001.1:216327693-217620193 GCA_029449295.1 Zea luxurians
ATCTGAAATTTACAAACTAAATCACAACTACAAGCCGGGTTAGCGTTAGAAATAATAATGAGTCCGAGAGAGAGGGAGCAAAACAAATCACAAGCGAATAAAGAGTGTGACACGTGGATTTGTTTTACCGAGGTTCGGTTCTTGCAAACCTACTCCCCGTTGAGGTGGTCACAAAGACCGGGTCTCTTTCAACCCTTTCTCTCTCTCAAACGGTCCCTCGGACCGAGTGAGCTTTTCTTCTCAATCACTTGGAACACAAAGTTCCCACAAGGATCACGACACGATTGGTGTCTCTTGCCTCAATTACAAGTGAGTTTGATCTCAAGAAAGAATGAGAAAGAAAGCAATCCAAGCGCAAGAGCTCAAAAGAACACAACAAATCTGTCTCACTAAACACTAAAGCTTTTGTGGAATTGGGAGAGGATTTGATCACTTGGGTGTGTCTAGAATTGAATGCTAGAGCTCTTGTAAGTGGTTGGAAGTTGAAAAACTTGGATGACTTGAATGTGGGATGGTTGGGGGTATTTATAACCCCAACCACCAAAGTAGCCGTTGGTGGAGGCTGCTGTCGCATGGCGCACCGGACAGTCCGGTGCGCCACCGGACACTGTCCGGTGCGCCGGCCACGTCACCAGGCCGTTGGGTTCTGACCGTTGGAGCTCTGACGTGTGGCCCGCCTGGCTGTCTGGTGGCGCACCGGACAAGCCCTGTAGGCTGTCCGGTGTGCCACCCGCGCGTGCCCTGCTCCTCTGCGCGCGCTGGCGCGCATTAAATGCAGTTGCAGGTGACCGTTGGCGCGAAGTAGCCGTTGCTCCGCCGTTACACCGGACAGTCCGGTGTGCACCGGACATGTCCGGTGAATTATAGCGGAGCGGATTCCCGAAGCTGGCGAGTTCAGAGTTGCTCTTCCTTAGAGCACCGAACACTGTCCGGTGATACACCGGACAGTCTGGTGAATTATAGAGGAGCCCTCTGAAAAATTCCCGAAGGTGAAGAGTTCAGCTTGGAGTACCCTGGTGCACCGGACACTGTCCGGTGGCACACCGGACAGTCCGGTGCGCCAGACCAGGGCTGCCTTCGGTTATCCCTTGCTCTTTTTGTTGAACCCATTTCTTGGTCTTTTTATTGGCTAAGTGTGAACCTTTGGCACATGTATAACTCATAGACTAGAGCAAACTAGTTAGTCCAATTATTTGTGTTGGGAAATTCAACCACCAAAATCATTTAGGAAATAGGTGTAAGCCTAATTCCCTTTCAATCTCCCCCTTTTTGGTGATTGATGCCAACACAAACCAAAGCAAATATAGAAGTGCATAATTGAACTAGTTTGCATAATGTAAGTGTAAAGGTTGCTTCGAATTGAGCCAATATAAATACTTATAGGATATGCATGGATTGTTTCTTTAATTTTTGACATTTTGGACCACGCTTGCACCACATGTTTTGTTTTTGCAAATTCTTTTTGTAAATCCTTTTCAAAGTTCTTTTGCAAATAGTCAAAGGTAAATGAATAAGATTTTGAGAAGCATTTTCAAGATTTGAAATTTTCTCCCCCTGTTTCAAATGCTTTTTATTTGACTAAACAAAACTCCCTATAAATGAAATCTCCTCTTAGTGTTCAAGAGGGTTTTAAGATATTGATTTTGAAAATACTATTCTCTGCCCTTTTGAACACAATGAGATACCAATTTGAAAATTATACCAATTGAAAGAAACTCTTTCTACAATTAGTATCAATTGAAAAACCAAATAAAATTTTTAAAATGGTGGTGCGGTCCTTTTGCTTTGGGCTAATACTTTCTCCCCCTTTGGCATGAATCGCCAAAAACGGATACTTAGAGTGAAATATAAGCCCTTTTTCTAACTACTTTCTCCCCTTTGGCAAATAAAACATATGAGTGAAGATTATACCAAAGTCGGAGAGATGCTCGGAGCAACGACGAAGGATGAGTGATAGAGTGGAGTGGAAGCCTTTGTTTACGCCGAAGACTCCAATTCCCTTTCAATATACCTATGACTTAGTTTGAAATATACTTGGAAACACATTAGTCATAGCATATATAAAAGAGACATGATCAAAGGTATATTTATGAGCTATGTGTGCAAATCAACAAAAGAAGTTCCTAGAATCAAGAATATTTAGCTCATGCCTAAGTTTGTTAAAAGCTTGTTCATCAAGTGGCTTGGTAAAGATATCGGCTAATTGATCTTTAGTGTTAATGTATGCAATCTTGATATCCCCCTTTTGTTGTTGATCCCAAAGAAAATGATACCGAATGGCTATGTGTTTAGTGCGGCTATGCTCAATGGGATTATCCGCCATGCGGATTGCACTCTCATTATCACATAGAAGAGGAACTTTGGTTAATTTGTAACCGTAGTCTCGCAGGGTTTGCCTCATCCAAAGTAATTGCACGCAACAATGACCTGCGGCAATATACTCGGTTTCGGCGGTAGAAAGAGCGACCGAATTTTGCTTCTTTGAAGCCCAAGACACCAAGGATCTTCCCAAGAACTGGCAAGTCCCCGATGTGCTCTTTCTATTAATTTTACACCCCGTCCAATCGGCATCCGAATAACCAATTAAATCAAATGTGGATCCCCGAGGGTACCAAAGCCCAAACTTAGGAGTATAAGCCAAATATCTCAAGATTCGTTTTACGGCCGTAAGGTGAGCTTCCTTAGGGTCGGCTTGGAATCTTGCACACATGCATACAGAAAGCATAATATCCGGTTGAGATGCACATAAATAGAGTAAACAACCTATCATCGACCGGTATACCTTTTGATCCACGGACTTACCTTCCGTGTTGAGGTCGAGATGCCCATTGGTTCCCATGGGTGTCTTGATGGGTTTGGCATCCTTCATCCCAAACTTGTTTAGAATGTCTTGAGTGTACTTCGTTTGGCTGATGAAGGTGCCCTCTTGGAGTTGCTTGACTTGAAATCCTAGAAAATACTTCAACTCCCCCATCATAGACATCTTGAACTTCTGTGTCATGATCCTACTAAATTCCTCACATGTAGATTCGTTAGTAGACCCAAATATAATATCATCAACATAAATTTGGCATACAAACAAATCATTGTCAAGAGTTTTAGTAAATAAAGTAGGATCGGCCTTTCTGACTTTGAAACCATTAGCAATAAGGAAATCTCTTAGGCATTCATACCATGCTCTTGGGGCTTGCTTGAGCCCATAAAGCGCCTTAGAGAGCCTATAGACATGGTTAGGGTACTCACTGTCTTCAAAGCCGGGAGGTTGCTCAACATAGACCTCTTCCTTGATTGGTCCATTGAGGAAGGCACTCTTCACGTCCATTTGGTAAAGATTGAAGCCATGGTAAGTAGCATAGGCCAATAATATACGAATTGACTCAAGCCTAGCTACGGGTGCATAGGTTTCACCGAAATCCAAACCTTCGACTTGGGAGTATCCCTTGGCCACAAGTCGAGCTTTGTTCCTTGTCACCACACCATGCTCGTCTTGCTTGTTGCGGAAGACCCATTTGGTTCCTACAACATTTTGGTTAGGACGTGGAACTAAATGCCATACCTCGTTCCTAGTGAAATTGTTGAGCTCCTCTTGCATCGCCACCACCCAATCCGAATCTTGTAGTGCTTCCTCTACCCTGTGTGGCTCATTAGAGGAAACAAAAGAGTAATGCTCACAAAAATGTGCAACACGAGATCTAGTGGTTACCCCCTTATGAATGTCGCCGAGGATGGTGTCGACGGGGTGATCTCGTTGGATTGCTTGGTGGACTCTTGGGTGTGGCGGCCTTGGTTCTTCATCCTCCTTGTCTTGATCATTTGCATCTCCCCCTTGATTATTGTCGTCATCTTGAGGTGGCTCATCATTTTGATTTTCTCCTTCATCAATTTGAGCCTCATCCTCATTTTGAGTTGGTGGAGATGCTTGCGTGGAGGAGGATGGTTGATCTTGTACATTTGGAGGATCTTCGGATTCCTTAGGACATACATCCCCAATGGACATGTTCCTTAGCGCGATGCACGGAGCCTCTTCATCACCTATCTCATCAAGATCAACTTGCTCTACTTGAGAGCCGTTAGTCTCATCAAACACAACGTCACAAGAAACTTCAACTTGTCCAGAGGACTTGTTAAAGACTCTATATGCCCTTGTGTTTGAATCATATCCTAGTAAAAAGCCTTCTACAGTCTTAGGAGCAAACTTAGTTTTTCTACCTCTTTTAACAAGAATGAAGCATTTGCTACCAAAGACTCTAAAATATGAAATATTGGGCTTTTTACCGGTTAGGACTTCATAGGATGTCTTCTTGAGGATTCGGTGTAGATATAACCGGTTGATGGCGTAGCAGGCTGTGTTGACTGCCTCGCCCCAAAACCGATCCGAAGTCTTGTATTCATCAAGCATGGTCCTCGCCATGTCCAATAGAGTTCTATTCTTCCTCTCCACTACACCATTTTGTTATGGCGTGTAGGGAGAAGAGAACTCATGCTTGATGCCCTCCTCCTCAAGGAAGCCTTCAATTTGTGAATTCTTGAACTCCGTTCTGTTGTCGCTTCTTATTTTCTTGATCCTTAAGCCGAACTCATTTTGAGCCCGTCTCAAGAATCCCTTTAAGGTTTCTTGGGTTTGAGATTTTTCCTGCAAAAAGAACACCCAAGTGAAACGAGAATAATCATCCACAATAACTAGACAGTACTTACTCCCGCCGATGCTTATGTACGCAATCGGGCCGA
The DNA here is from genome assembly GCA_029449295.1 of Zea luxurians. Taxonomy (NCBI): domain Eukaryota; kingdom Viridiplantae; phylum Streptophyta; class Magnoliopsida; order Poales; family Poaceae; genus Zea; species Zea luxurians. The sequence continues at coordinate 216,332,422 of JAOPSE010000001.1, forward strand.
ATAGATCCATGTGTAGGAGCTCCAGTGGCCTGTCAGTCGTCATGATGTTCTTGTGTGGATGATGAACACCAACTTGCTTCCCAGCTTGGCATGCGCTACAAATCCTGTCTTTCTCAAAATGAACATTAGTTAATCCTAAAATGTGTTCTCCCTTTAGAAGCTTATGAAGATTCTTCATCCCAACATGGGCTAGTCGGCGGTGCCAGAGCCAACCCATGTTAGTCTTAGCAATTAAGCAAGTGTCGAGTTAAGGTCTATCAAAATCTACCAAGTATAGCTGACCCTCTAACACTCCCTTAAATGCTATTGAATCATCACTTCTTCTAAAGACAGTGACACCTACATCAGTAAATAGACAGTTGTAGCCCATTTGACATAATTGGGATACGGAAAGCAAATTGTAATCTAATGAATCAACAAGAAAAACATTGGAAATGGAATGGTCAGGAGATATAGCTATTTTACCCAAACCTTTGACCAAACCTTGGTTTCCATCCCCGAATGTGATAGCTCGTTGGGGATCTTGGTTTTTCTCGTAGGAGGAGAACATTTTCTTCTCCCCTGTCATGTGGTTTGTGCACCCGCTATCGATGATCCAACTTGAGCCCCCGGATGCATAAACCTACAAAACAATTTTAGTTCTTGACTTTAGGTACCCAAATGGTTTTGGGTCCTTTGGCATTAGACACAAGAACTTTGGGTACCCAAACACAAGTCTTTGACCCCTTGTGCTTGCCCCCAACATACTTGGCAACTACCTTGCCAGATTTGTTAGTTAAGACATATGATGCATCAAAAGTTTTAAATGAAATGTCATGATCATTTGATGCACTAGGAGTTTTCTTCTTAGGCAACTTAGCATGGGTTGGTTGCCTAGGACTAGATGTCTCACCCTTATACATAAAAGCATGGTTAGGGCCAGAGTGAGACTTCCTAGAGTGAATTCTCCTAATCTTGCTCTCAGGATAGCCGGCAGGGTACAAAATGTAACCCTCGTTATCCTGAGGCATGGGAGTCTTGCCCTTAACAAAATTAGACAATTTCTTAGGAGGGGCATTAAGCTTGACATTGCCTTCCTGTTGGAAGCCAATGCCATACTTAATGCCAGGGCGTCTCCCACTATAAAGCATACTACGAGCAAATTTAAATTTTTCATTTTCAATTTCATGCTCGGCAATTTTAGCATCTAATTTTGCTATATGATCATTTTGTTGCTTAATTAATACCATATGATCATGAATAGCATCAATATCAGCATCTCTACATCTAGCACAAATGGAAACATGCTCAACGGTAGATGTAGAGGGTTTGCAAGAATTAAGTTCAACAATCTTAGCACACAATATATCATTTTTATCTCTAAGATCGGAAATTGTAATATTGCAAACATCAAGTTCTTTAGCCTTAGCAAGCAATTTTTCATTTTCATTTCTAAGGCTAGCAAGGGTAATGTTTAATTCTTCAATCTTAGCAAGCAAATTATCATTATCATTTCTAAGATTGGGAATTGAAACATCACAAACATTTAAATCAACCTTAGCTAACAAATTAGCATTTTCATTTCTAAGGTTGTCTATAGTCTCATGGCAAGTGCTTAGCTCACTAGATAGTTTTTCACATTTTTCTACTTCTAGAGCGTAAGCATTTTTAACTTTAACATGCTTCTTGTTTTCTTTAATAAGGAAGTCCTCTTGGGAGTCCAAGAGATCATCCTTCTCATGGATAGCACTAATCAATTCATTTAATTTCTCTTTTGTTGCATGTTTAAGTTGGCAAAAAGAGTACGTAAATTATCATCCTCATCACTAGCATTATCATCGCTAGAGAACTCATATCTAGTGGAGGATTTGGATTTAACCTTTTTCTTTTTGCCATCCTTTGCCATGAGGCACTTATGGACGACGTTGGGGAAGAGAAGGCCTTTGTTGATGGTGATGTTGGCAGCGTCCTCGTCAGAGGAGGAGTCGGAGGAGCTCTCGTCCGAGTCCCACTCGCGGCATACATGGGCGTCGCCACCCTTCTTCTTATAGTATTTCTTCTTCTCCTTTCTTCTCCCCTTCTTGTCGTCGCCCCTGTCACTAGAAATAGGACATTTTGCTATAAAGTGACCGGGCTTACCACACTTGTAGCAAACCTTCTTGGAGCGGGGCTTGTAATCTTTCCCCCTCCTTTGCTTGAGGATTTGACGGAAGCTCTTGATGATGAGCGCCATCTCCTCGTTGTCGAGCTTGGAGGCGTCGATTGGTTGTCTACTCGGTGTAGGCTCCTCCTTCTTTTCCTCCGTCGCCTTAAATGCGACCGGTTGTGCTTCAGATGTGGAGGGTTCATATAGCTCATTGATTTTCTTTGAGCCCTTGATCATATACTCAAAGCTCACAAAATTCCTGATTACTTCCTCGGGAGTCATTAGTGTATATCGAGGATTACCACGAATTAATTGAACTTGAGTAGGGTTAAGGAAAATAAGTGATCTTAAAATAACCTTAACCATTTCATGGTCATCCCATTTCTTGCTCCCGAGGTTGCGCACTTGGTTCACCAAGGTTTTGAGCCGGTTGTACATATCTTGTGGCTCCTCCCCTTTGCGAAGCCGGAAGCGACCGAGCTCCCCTTCGATCGTCTCCCGCTTGGTGATCTTTGTTAGCTCATCTCCCTCGTGCGCGGTCTTGAGCACATCCCAAACTTCCTTGGCGTTCTTTAATCCTTGCACCTTGTTATACTCCTCTCTACTTAGAGAGGCGAGGAGTATAGTTGTTGCTTGGGAGTTGAAGTGCTCGATTTGGGCAACTTCGTCCTCATCATAATTTTCATCCCCTACAGATGGTACCTGTACACCAAATTCAACAACATCCCATATACTTTTGTGGAGTGAGGTTAGATGAAATCGCATTAAATCACTCCACCTTGCATAATCTTCACCATCAAAAGTTGGTGGTTTGCCTAATGGGACGGAAAGTAAAGGTGTATGTTTAGGAATGCAAGGATAGCGTAAGGGGATCTTACTAAACTTCTTGCGCTCATGGCACTTAGAAGTTATGGAAGCCGCGTCGGAGCCAGAGGTAGAAGGTGATGAAGTATCGGTCTCGTAGTAGACCACCTTCCTCATCTTCTTTTTCTTGTCGCCACTCTGATGCGACTTGTAGGAAGAGGACTTCTTCTCCTTCCCTTTGTTGCGGGACTCTTCCGATGAAGCCTTCCCATGACTTGTAGTGGGCTTGTTGCCGGTCTCCATCTCCCTCTTGGCGTGATCTCCCGACATCACTTCGAGCGGTTAGGCTCTAATGAAGCACCGGGCTCTAATACCAATTGAAAGTTGCCTAGAGGGGGGGGGGGGTAAATAGGGCGAATCTGAAATTTACAAACTAAATCACAACTACAAGCCGGGTTAGCGTTAGAAATAATAATGAGTCCGAGAGAGAGGGAGCAAAACAAATCACAAGCGAATAAAGAGTGTGACACGCAGATTTGTTTTACCGAGGTTCGGTTCTTGCAAACCTACTCCCCGTTGAGGTGGTCACAAAGACCGGGTCTCTTTCAACCCTTTCCCTCTCTCAAACGGTCCCTCGGACCGAGTGAGCTTTTCTTCTCAATCACTTGGAACACAAAGTTCACACAAGGATCACCACACGATTGGTGTCTCTTGCCTCAATTACAAGTGAGTTTGATCTCAAGAAAGAATGAGAAAGAAAGCAATCCAAGCGCAAGAGCTCAAAAGAACACAACAAATCTCTCTCACTAAACACTAAAGCTTTTGTGGAATTGGGAGAGGATTTGATCACTTGGGTGTGTCTAGAATTGAATGCTAGAGCTCTTATAAGTGGTTGGAAGTTGGAAAACTTGGATGACTTGAATGTGGGATGGTTGGGGGTATTTATAACCCCAACCACCAAAGTAGCCGTTGGTGGAGGCTGCTGTCGCATGGCGCACCGGACAGTCCGGTGCGCCACCGGACACTGTCCGGTGCACCGGCCACGTCACCAGGCCGTTGGGTTCCGATCGTTGGAGCTCTGACGTGTGGGCCCTCCTGGCTGTCCGGTGGCGCACCGGACAAGCCCTGTAGGCTGTCCGGTGTGCCACCCGCGCGTGCCCTGCTCCTCTGCGCGTGCTGGCGCGCATTAAATGTAGCTGCAGGTGATCGTTGGCGCGAAGTAGCCGTTGCTCCGCCGTTACACCGGACAGTCCGGTGTGCACCGGACATGTCCGATGAATTATAGCGGAGCGGATTCCCGAAGCTGGCGAGTTCAGAGTTGCTCTTCCTTGGAGCACCGGACACTGTCCGGTGGTACACCGGACAGTCTGGTGAATTATAGCGGAGCCCTCTGAAAAATTCCTGAAGGTGAAGAGTTCAGCTTGGAGTACCCTGGTGCACCGGACACTATCCGGTGCGCCAGACCAGGGCTGCCTTCGGTTAGCCCTTGCTCTTTTTGTTGAACCCATTTCTTGGTCTTTTTATTGGCTAAGTGTGAACCTTTGGCACCTGTATAACTCATAGACTAGAGCAAACTAGTTAGTCCAATTATTTGTGTTGGGAAATTCAACCACCAAAATCATTTAGGAAATAGGGGTAAGCCTAATTCCCTTTCAATCCTGAGGTGTGGGAGCCTTGCCCTTAACAAAGTTAGACAATTTCTTAGGAGGGGCATTAAGTTTGACATTATCTCTCCTTTGGAAGCCAATTCCATCCTTGATGCCAGGGCGTTTCCCACTATAGAGCATACTTCTAGCAAATTTAAAATTTTCATTCTCTAAGTTATGCTCGGCAATTTTAGCATCTAATTTTGCTATATGATCATTTTGTTGTTTAATTAAAGTCATATGATCATGAATAGCATCAATATCAACATCTCTACATCTAGCACAAATGGAAACATGCTCAACATTAGATGTAGAGGGTTTGCAAGACTTCAATTCTACAACCTTAGCATGCAATATATCATTTTTACTTCTAAGGTCCGAAATGGAAGCATTGCAAACATCTAATTCTTTAGCCTTAGAAAGCAATTCTTCATTTTCATTCCTAAGGCTAGCAAGAGAAATGTTTAATTCTTCAATCTTAGCAAGCAAATCATCATCATTATTTCTAAGATTTGGAATTGAAACATTACAAACACTTGAATCAACTTTAGCTAACAAATTGGCATTCTCATTTCTAAGGTTGTCAATAGTCTCATGGCAAGTGCTTAGCTCACTAGATAGTTTTTCACATTTTTCTACTTCCAGAGCGTAAGCATTTTTAACTTTAACATGCTTCTTGTTTTCTTTAATAAGGAAGTCCTCTTGGGAGTCCAAAAGATCATCCTTCTCATGGATAGCACTAATCAATTCATCTAATTTTTCTTTTTGTTGCATGTTTAAGTTGGCAAAAAGAGTACATAAATTATCTTCCTCATCACTAGCATTATCATCGCTAGAGGACTCATATCTAGTGGAGGATTTGGATTTAGCCTTTTTCTTTTTGCCGTCCTTTGCCATGAGGCACTTGTGGCCGACGTTGGGGAAGAGAAGGCCTTTGTTGATGGCGATGTTGGCGGCGTCCTCGTCGGAGGAGGAGTTGGAGGAGCTCTCGTCCGAGTCCCACTCGCGGCATACATGGGCGTCGCCACCCTTCTTCTCGTAGTATTTCTTCTTCTCCTTTCTTCTCCCCTTCTTGTCGTCGCCCCTGTCACTGTCACTAGAAATAGGACATTTTGCTATAAAGTGACCGGGCTTACCACACTTGTAGCAAACCTTCTTGGAGCGGGGCTTGTAATATTTCCCCCTCCTTTGCTTTAGGATTTGGCGGAAGCTCTTGATGACGAGCGCCATTTCCTTGTTGTTGAGCTTTGAGGCGTCGATTGGTTGTCTACCTGGTGTAGACTCCTCCTTCTTCTCCTCCGTCGCCTTAAATGCGACCGGTTGTGCTTCGGATGTGGAGGGTTCATCTAGCTCATTGATTTTCTTTGAGCCCTTGATCATATACTCAAAGCTCACAAAATTCCCGACTACTTCCTCGGGAGTCATTAGTGTATGTCGAGGATTACCACGAATTAATTGAACTTGAGTAGGGTTAAGGAAAATAAGTGATCTTAAAATAACCTTAACCATTTCGTGGTCATCCCATTTCTTGCTCCCGAGGTTGCGCACTTGGTTCACCAATGTTTTGAGCCGGTTGTACATATCTTGTGGCTCCTCCCCTTTGCGAAGCCGGAAGCGACCGAGGTCCCCCTCGATCGTCTCCCGCTTGGTGATCTTTGTTAGCTCATCTCCCTCGTGCGCGGTCTTGAGCACATCCCAAACTTCCTTGGCGCTCTTTAATTCTTGCACCTTGTTATACTCCTCTCTACTTAGAGAAGCGAGGAGTATAGTTGTCGCTTGGGAGTTGAAGTGCTCGATTTGGGCAACTTTGTCCTCATCATAATCTTCATCCCCTACGGATGGTACCTGTACACCAAACTCAACAACATCCCATATACTTTTGTGGAGTGAGGTTAGATGAAATCGCATTAAATCACTCCACCTTGCATAATCTTCACCATCAAAAGTTGGTGGTTTGCCTAATGGGACGGAAAGTAAAGGTGTATGTTTAGGAATGCGAGGATAGCGTAAGGGGATCTTACTAAACTTCTTGCGCTCATGGCGCTTAGAAGTTATGGAAGGCGCGTCGGAGCTGGAGGTAGAATGTGATGAAGTATCGGTCTCGTAGTAGACCACCTTCCTCATCTTCTTTTTCTTGTCGCCACTCCAATGCGACTTGTGGGAGGAGGCTTTCTTCTCTTTCCCTTTCCCCTTGTTGCGGGACTCTTCCGATGAAGCCTTCCCGTGGCTTGTAGTGGGCTTGTTGCCGGTCTCTATCTCCCTCTTGGCGTGATCTCCCGACATCACTTCGAGCGGTTAGGCTCTAATGAAGCACCGGGCTCTGATACCAATTGAAAGTCGCCTAGAGGGGGGGTGAATAGGGCGAATCTGAAATTTACAAACTAAATCACAACTACAAGCCGGGTTAGCGTTAGAAATAATAATGAGTCCGAGAGAGAGGGAGCAAAACAAATCACGAACGAATAAAGAGTGAGACACGTGGATTTGTTTTATCGAGGTTTGGTTCTCGCAAACCTACTCCCCATTGAGGAGGCCACAAAGGCCGGGTCTATTTCAACCCTTTCCCTCTCTCAAACGGTCCCTCGGACCGAGTGAGCTTCTCTTCTCAAATCAACCGGGAACAAAACTTCCCCGCAAGGACCACCACACAATTGGTGTCTCTTGCTCGGTTACAATTGAGTTTTGATCACAAGAAACAAATGAGAAAGAAAGAAGCAATCCGAGCGCAAGAGCTCAAAAGAACACAACAAATCTTGTAAGGTGGAATTGAATGCTAGAGGATTTGATCACTTGGGTGTGTCTAGAATTGAATGCTAGAGCTCTTGTAAGGTGTAGAAGTGTGAAAACCTTGATGACTTGAATGTGGAATGGTTGGGGGTATTTATAACCCCAACCACCAAAGTAGCCATTGGTGGAGGCTGCTGTCGCATGGCGCAGCGGACAGTCCAGTGTGCCACCGGACACTGTCCGGTGCACCGGCCACGTCACCAGGCCGTTGGGTTCCGACCGTTGGAGCTCTGACGTGTGGGCCCGCCTGGCTGTCCGGTGGTGCACCGGACATGCCCTGTAGGCTGTCCGGTGTGCCACCCGCGCGTGCCCTGCTCCTCTGCGCGCGCTGGCGTGCATTAAATGCAGCTGCAGGTGACCATTGGCGCGAAGTAGTCGTTGCTCCACCGTTACACCGGACAGTCCGGTGTGCACCGGACATGTCCGGTGAATTATAGCGGAGCGGATTCCCGAAGCTGGCGAGTTCAGAGTTGCTCTTCCTTGGAGCACCGGACACTGTCCGGTGGTACACCGGACAGTCTGGTGAATTATAGCGGAGCCCTCTGAAAAATTCCCGAAGGTGAAGAGTTCAGCTTAGAGTACCCTGGTGCACCGGACACTGTCCGGTGGCACACCGGACAGTCCGGTGCGCCAGACCAGGGCTGCCTTCGGTTATCCCTTGCTCACTTGTTGAACCCATTTCTTGGTCTTTTTATTGGCTAAGTGTGAACCTTTAGCACCTGTATAACTCATAGACTAGAGCAAACTAGTTAGTCCAATTATTTGTGTTGGACAATTCAACCACCAAAATCATTTAGGAAATAGGTGTAAGCCTAATTCCCTTTCAACAAGTTCGGACCTTGGGGATGATCCCTAGGTTTCGCCCACGGAGGGTCGAGACCTAAGATGATTATCCTGAAGGTGAGACGCCACCTCTAAGATGTTCACCACCTATTTGGGACCAAACAATAATGAAACCTAGGGCCTTCTTGTGATGAGCAATACCTTGGGTTTGACTCTACGAGGTGGACGACGCGACAGTCTGTGACGGGTCGCCTGGTGGTGCCCGCTGTGGCGGCACGGACTGTCCGCGGCTCTGGGCCGGATGGTCCGCGACGTGGCGGCAGAAGCGACTTCTTCCTTGTGCGCTGTCTAAACAGTCCGCGCTCGGTGCCGGACAGTCCGCGATGGCACAGGGTCGTCTTCTTCTCCTCGTAGGACCTAGATCCCGGCCGCTGGGAGAGAGACCTTAGGGTGCTCCGAGTCAGCAGGTCACCTGGGGCATCCCCAGACGACGTAGAGCCGCCTAGGAATTAAGAGATCAATTAAAGGAAGAGATCTTGAGTGAAATAGATCAAGTAGATCTTGTCCCTTAGGAGGGGTAAGATTCTAGAATCGTCTTAGGGTCGGCAGGCCACCTCAAGACGGAACTAGATGACGTAGAGTCAAATAGGGGTTAGGGTGGATATGTGGAAGGCTACATCTAAAGCTATGTTACATCTACTCGTAGGGCAGGAAAGGTAAATAAAGTAGATAGTCTCGATTGGAATGTGTTCGGAGGTTCTCAATCGACGATACCACTTTATATTTATACGGGAGGAGGTCTAGACCTATTCCTAGACGATAACCAACAGATCCCACATGACTAAATAGATAACCACGCATGAGATAAGGATAATCGCCAAAGTAATCTAATCACGGGACACGCCGTGCAGACTGTCTGGGCCCGAGGGCTGGACCGTCCACCACTTTTGGTGCTCAACAGGTGTTATCGTCCAACACCGAAGGTATAATCTCTCGCTCTAAACATATCTAGTGGCTAGCTAGGCTGCTAGGGTTCGTGAGCAAGATCCTATTAAAGCTAATAGTGCTATGAGAGCCATATGGTTTTGGTGCTTGGACCTTAACCCTAAATGTTCAAAGTCATCGATTTAGACATAAACCTAAGCAAAACCCCTCAAAAACTCAGATTTATCCTTTAGAAAGCAAGTAGAAGGAGGGGAGAATGAACGTCACTGATTTTCCAATTTTTTGAAGCCCTAACCCTAACTCTAACTACCCATCTAGAGCACACATATAGAAGGAAAATGGGAAAGTAAGAGTTAACTGGTCAACGACGACCATGGAATTGAGCGGCATGACTGTTGGCTTTGCACGTGATAGCATGCAAGGGCATTTGGGCACCACCAAGAAGTGGCGGAGGACGTAGAAAAATTTAGGTATGGCAGAAAGTTGCCTAGAGGGGGGGGGGGTGAATAGGCAAGTTAAAACTTTTTCAACAAAATATAGAAGCAAACTGGGTAAAACTGAATTGATCTCGAAATTCACCCAGTTAACTTTGGAAATGAGATGTTCTAAATGTTCCACAGGGTTCAAAGTAGTAGATCTGAGAAGGGCACTTCTCAAAATCCACACACCAAAAAGATATAAACAAATCTTTCATGGAATGGTGAGAGAACGAAGAACACGAATAAGAACAATGAACAAGAACACAAGAGACACAAGATTTATCCCGAGGTTCGGTCACACCACCAAGGTGCCCTACTTCCTCGTTGTGGCGCCCACAAAGAGCCGGGTCTATTTCAACCCTAATCCTCCCTTTGCCGACCACAAAGGTCAAGCTCACACACTAATCTTTGCTCAAACGAGCGGGTAATACAAACTTTCTTGTGGTCTTCCACAAGATTTGGAGACTCACAAGAGACACCTAGTCGTCTAGGAGCTAGAAGCTCCAAGAGTAATGAATCCACAAAGAACTCGATGTAGTACCAAAGCTCGAATGAAGAAGAGCAAGAGAGGTTTGGAGATGAAGCACAAAAACCGCAGCTCTCAAACTCTCTCAAAGATTTCTCTCCAAAGATTTGAAATGGGAGAGGCAAGAGATGTGTGAGAGAGAGTGGGAGGTGTTCTTCAAGTTAGAAATGGAGTTTGGGTCATGCTCTTTTATGTGTGGGGAGAGAGGTAGGAGTGAGTATATATAGGTGGAGCTCAAAACTAGCCGTTGGACAGATTTTTCTGTCTGAGACCGGTTGAACCGCCCCTAGCAGGTTAGACAGACTGTCTGCCAGTCTGACTGTCAGACTGACTGGTAGACTGACCTGCAGACTGGTCAAGTTGACCAAGACCGGTTGAACCGCCCCTAAGACCGGTTCAACCGCCTGGGGCAGGCTGACAGACAGCCCGCCAGTCAGACTGGCAGACTGCAGGTCAGACTGCAAAAACAGGTCCTGACACCGGTTGAACCGCCCTAGGGCCGGTTCAACTGCCCCTAGGGCCGGTTCAACCGCCTGGGGGTCAGACTGGTAGTCAGTCTGCCAGTCAGGAGGTCAGACCGGTCAGGTGACCCTGACACCGGTTGAACCTCCCCTAGGACCGGTTCAACCGGTTTTTACCAGTGAGGTCCAGGGAAAATAGCCCGGCTAAACTTTCCCTGGACACCGGTTGAACCTATCTGGACCCCGGTTGAACTTGCCCTGGACCCCGGTTGAACCTCTCTGGACCCCGGTTGAACTTGCCCTGGACCCCGGTTGAAGTTGAAGTTCAGCTGGAGTTGAGAAAGCTCAACTCAGCTGAAGTTCAGCTCAGCTGAAAAGCTCAGCTGCAGCTGAAGAAGCTCAGCTCAGCTGAAAAGCTCAGCTGCAGTTTAAGAAGTTCAGCTGCTTTTCAACAAGAACACTCTAGGTTTCTCAAACCTAACCATGGTCAACCATAGAATTTTAAAGAGATTTTTGGTTTTCAAAAAATAGCTTTTGAATATAGAGGCTTAAGCTTTGGCAAACACCTACCTTCTTTTTGGATCCCTCTTTATAGTACGACGATTCCTATACTCAAGTTAAATAAAATATAATTAAGTAAACTCCTTGAGTCATTGGTGTCTCATGTGTGATTTCTCCATGGCGTTGCTTCATAAGGATCACAAACATCTTTGTCTCACCTTTTGAAGCAAACATAAATCAAACCATGTGACTTGTACCATATCACCATATGTGAGTTCAAATCATGGCTTCAAGTCATTGTACTGATGCATCAACATGTTATAACTCTTCATAGCTGATTAGTTCATCGACTTAGTGAGAGCACCTAGAGGGGGGGGGGTGAATAGGTGATCCTGTGAAACTTGAAAACTTAATGCCACAAAACTTGGTTAGGCGTTAGCACAATAATGCCAAGTGGCTAGAGAGGAGTCTCAACAAAACACAATAACCACAAGAGATCAACACAGAGATGGCACAGTGGTTTATCCCGTGGTTCGGCCAAGACCAATGCTTGCCTACTCCACGTTGTGGCGTCCCAGCGGACGAGGGTTGCAATCAACCCCTCTCAAGCGGTCCAAAGACCCACTTGAATATCACGGTGTTTTGCTTTGCTTTTCTTTATCCCGCTTGCGAGGAATCTCCACAACTTGGAGTCTCTCGCCCTTACAAAAATGTTCACAAAGAAGCATGGAGTAAGGGAGGGATTAGCAACTCACACAAGACACAAAGATCACAGCAAATACGCACACACACAAGACCCAAACTTGAGCTCAAAAGACTATCACAAGTTTCTCACTAGAACGGAGCTCAAGTCACTAAGAATGTTGAACAAGTGTGCAAGAACGAAGTGTGAGTGATCAACTATGCTCAAGGAATGCTTGGATGTCTTCTCCATGCGCCAAGGGGTCCCTTTTATAGCCCCAAGGCAGCTAGGAGCCGTTGAGAGCATTGTAGGAAGGCAATTCTTGCCTTCTGTCGACTGGCGCACAGGACAGTCCGGTGCACCACCGGACACTGTCCGGTGCGGATACCCTTCCTTATTTGGCGAAGCCGACCGTTGGAGTTTGAGAGCCGTTGGCGCACCGGACACTGTCCGGTGCACACTGGACAGTCCGGTGCCTCCTTCTAGCCGTTGGCTCGGCCATGTGTCCCGCACAGATCGCGCGACCGACCGTTGGCCCGCCCGACCGTTGGCTCACCGGACAGTCCGGTGCACCACCGGATAGTCCGGTGATTTTTAGCCGTACGCCGTTAATCATTTCCCGAGAGCGACGAGTTCGCCTGTGAACGGCTCACCGGACAGTCCGGTGAATTATAGCCGTACACCACCGTCGAAGTCCCGAGAGCAGCCTGTTCGCCAGAGCCAGCCAGCACCACCGGACACTGTCCGGTGCACCTAGACTGAGCAGACTTTGGCTGAACAAAGCCATCTCTTTCCCAATTCGATTTCTCCTGTTTCCAGCACTTAGACACAATACATTAGTCCATAAAACAATGTACTAAGTCTAGAAACATACCTTTTGACTTGATTTGCACTTTGACCACCACTTTGCATAGATTAACACCAAAGCACTTGTGTTGGCACTCAATCACCAAAATACTTAGAAATGGCCCAAGGGCACATTTCCCTTTCAATATCCCCCTTTTTGGTGATTTATGCCAACACAACATAAAGCAACTAGAACAAGTGCAATATCAATGCAAATGAACACTCAAAATTGTTTTGATTCAAATTTGGTATATATGGATCATACTTTGCCACCACTTGGTTTGTTTTTGCAAATCAATTTCAAATTCCTATCTCTAAGTCAAACACACTTGTAGAGACATAAAGAGAGTTGTTCCAATAGAAATTGATTCAAGATTTCAAAAACTCCCGCTTTTTCCCATAATTGACTATTCCCCCCACAAGAGGCCAACTTTTGACAACAGAGACAACAAGAGAGTTTTGACAAACCAAAACCAAAAGCTCTATTCTACTATTTTCAAAATTTCTCAAGTGGTAGCTGATCCATTTATTGCTTTGGCCTTTATTTTCTCCCCCTTTGGCATCAAGCACCAAAACGGGATCAATCTTGGCCCTAAAACCCCATTGCCTCACCAAAATCTTCAGATAAGAATATAAAGGCAATAAGAGTACATGAGATGAACTTGGAATAAGATACCCTCTCATCGGAGTGCAGTGGAAGTCTTTCATGGTCCAAGTCTACCTTTTCCCTTTCAAACTTCCTTTGAGACTATTTAAGAAAACTCAAACACATGGTTAGTCTCAAAGGGTCAAGTTGTAGCACAACTCCCCCTAAATATGTGCATCACTTGCAAAAGGACTTGTGAGGTCTGGGGAGTGTTTGTACAACTTGAGCACCACAAGTAAACAACAAAATGCATAAGGAACATGATCAAAGGCATAAACACATGTATGCTATAAATCAATCCAAGTTCCGCGAATCTAAGACATTTAGCTCACTACGCAGCCTGCAAAAGGTCTTCTCATCTAAAGGCTTGGTAAAGATATCGGCTAGCTGGTTCTCGGTGCTAACATAAAACACTTTGATATCTCCCTTTTGCTAGTGATCTCTCAAAAAGTGATGCCGGATGTCAATGTGCTTTGTGCGGCTGTGCTCAACAGGATTTTCCGCTATTCGGATAGCACTCTTATTGTCACATAGGAGTGGGACTTTGCTCAGATTGTAGCCAAAGTCCTGGAGGGTTTGCCTCATCCAAAGTAGTTGCGCGCAACACTGTCCTGCGGCAACATACTCGGCCTCAGCGGTGGATAGGGCAACGAAAGTTTGTTTCTTAGAGTTCCATGATACCAGGGACCTTCCTAAGAATTGGCACGTCCCCGATGTACTCTTCCTATCGAACTTACATCCAGCATAGTCGGAATCTGAATATCCAATCAAGTCAAAGTTAGACCCCTTTGGATACCAGATCCCGAAGCAGGGCGTAGCGACTAAGTATCTAAGAATTCGCTTCACGGCCACTAAGTGACACTCCCTTGGATCGGATTGAAATCTAGCACACATGCATACGCTAAGCATAATATCCGGTCTACTAGCACATAAATAAAGTAAAGACCCTATCATTGACCAGTATGCCTTTTGATCAACGGACTTACCTCCTTTGTTGAGGTTGGTGTGTCCGTCGGTTCCCATCGGAGTCTTTGCGGGCTTGGCGTCCTTCATCCCAAACCGCTTTAGCAAGTCTTGCGTGTACTTCATTTGGGAGATGAAGGTGCCGTCCTTGAGTTGCTTCACTTGGAACCCAAGGAAGTAGTTCAACTCGCCCATCATCGACATCTCGAATTTCCGTGTCATCACCCTGCTAAACTCTTCACAAGACTTTTGATTAGTAGAACCAAATATTATGTCATCGACATAAATTTGGCACACAAAAAGATCACCATCGCAAGTCTTAGTGAAAAGAGTTGGATCGGCTTTCCCAACCTTGAAAGCATTAGCAATTAAAAAGTCTCTAAGGCATTCATACCATGCTCTTGGGGCTTGCTTAAGTCCATAGAGCGCCTTAGAGAGCTTACACACGTGGTCGGGGTACCGTTCATCCTCGAAGCCAGGGGGTTGCTCCACGTACACCTCCTCCTTGATCGGCCCGTTGAGGAAAGCGCTCTTCATATCCATTTGGAACAGCCTGAAAGAATGGTGAGCGGCATATGCTAGCAATATACGAATAGACTCTAGCCTAGCCACAGGAGCAAAAGTCTCCTCAAAGTCCAAACCTGCTACTTGAGCATAACCTTTTGCCACAAGTCGAGCCTTGTTCCTTGTCACCACCCCATGCTCGTCCTGTTTGTTGCGGAACACCCACTTGGTTCCCACAACATTTTTCTTGGGACGAGGCACCAGTGTCCAAACTTCATTACACTTGAAGTTGTTGAGCTCCTCCTGCATGGCCAATACCCAGTCCGGATCTAGCAAGGCCTCTTCTACCCTAAGAGGCTCAATAGAAGAGACAAAAGGGTAATGCTCACAAAAATTCACCAATCTAGAGCGAGTAGTTACTCCCTTGCTAATATCACCAATAATTTGGTCGACGGGATGATTCCTTTGAATCGTCGCTTGAACTTGGGTTGAAGGTGCCAGTTGTGCTTCTTCCTCCATCACATGATCATCTTGTGCTCCCCCTTGATCACACGCCTCTTCTTGATGAACCTGTTCATCGTCTTGAGTTGGGGGATGCACCATTGTTGAGGAAGAAGGTTGATCTTGCGCCAATTGTTCCTGTGGTCGCACATCGCCAATCGCCATGGTGCGCATTGTGGCCGTTGGAACGTCTTCTTCATCTACATCATCAAGATCAACAACTTGCTCTCTTAGAGAGCCATTAGTCTCATCAAATACAATGTCGCTAGAGACTTCAACCAAACCCGATGATTTGTTGAAGACCCTATACGCCTTTGTATTTGAGTCATAACCTAATAAAAACCCTTCTACAGCTTTGGGAGCAAATTTAGAAGTTCTACCTTTCTTCACAAGAATATAACACTTGCTCCCAAATACACGAAAGTAAGACACATTGGGTTTGTTACCGGTTAGAAGCTCATACGAAGTCTTCTTGAGGAGGCGGTGAAGGTAGACCCTGTTGATGGCGTGGCAAGCCGTGTTCACGGCTTCCGACCAAAAGCGCTCGGGGATCCTGAACTCTCCAAGCATCGTCCTCGCCATATCGATAAGCGTCCTGTTCTTCCTCTCCACCACACCATTTTGCTGTGGTGTGTAGGGAGCGGAGAATTTGTGCTTGATCCCTTCCTCCTCAAGGTACTACTCCACTTGAAGGTTCTTGAACTCGGACCCGTTGTCGCTTCTTATCTTCTTCACCTTAAACTCAAACTCATTTTGAGCTCTCCTGAGGAAGCGCTTGAGGGTCCCTTGGGTTTCAGATATATCCTGCAAAAAGAATACCCAAGTGAAGCGGGAAAAATCATCAACTATAACAAGACTGTACTTACTTCCTCCTATGCTTAGATAGGCGACGGGTCCGAAGAGGTCCATATGAAGCATCTCCAAGGGTCTTGATGTGGTCATCACATTTTTGGTGTGATGAGAGCTTCCCACCTATTTCCCTGCTTGACAAGCTGCACAAGGTCTATCTTTTTCGAAATGCACATTAGTTAGACCTATCACGTGTTCTCCCTTTAGAAGCTTGTGAAGGTTCTTCGTCCCCACATGTGCTAAGCGGCGATGCCACAGCCAGCCCATGCAAGTCTTAGCAATTAAGCATGCATCTAGACCGGCCTCTTCTTTTGCAAAATCAACCAAATAAAGTTTGCCGTCTAGTACACCCTTAAAAGCTAGTGAACCATCACACCTTCTAAAGACAGACACATCTACATTTGTGAATAGACAATTGTATCCCATATTGCATAATTGACTAACAGATAACAAATTATATCCAAGAGACTCAACTAAAAACACATTAGATATAGAGTGCTCGGATGAAATAGCAATTTTACCTAACCCTTTTACCTTGCCTTGGTTCCCATCACCGAATATAATTGAATCTTGGGGATCCTTGTTCTTGACGTAGGAAGAAAACATCCTCTTTTCCCCCGTCATGTGGTTTGTGCATCCACTGTCGATAATCCAGCTTGTACCCCCGGATGCATAAACTTGCAAGGCAAATTTAGGCTTGGGTCTTAGGTACCCAACTCTTGTTGGGTCCTACAAGGTTAGTCACAATGGTCTTAGGGACCCAAATGCAAGTTTTATCTCCCTTGCATCTTGCCCCTAACTTCCTAGCAATCACTTTCTTATTCTTTCTACAAATGGCAAATGAAGCATTGCAAGCATGATATATTGTAGAAGGTTCATTAACTTTCCAAGGAATATTAACAACATTTCTCCTAGGCATATTTCTACCATGCATATAGGAAGAACTAGAAGCAAACATGGCATGAGAATCAAAAGCATCATAACTTCTATAGGCATTCCTAGAATGTCTCCTATCATGATACATGAAGGCATGGTTCCTTTTAGTACTACTAGCCATAGGGGCCTTCCCTTTCTCCTTGGCGGAGATGGGAGCCTTATGGCTTGTTGAGTCCTTGGCTTCCCTCTTGAAGCCAAGTCCATCCTTAATTGAGGGGTGTCTACCAATCGTGTAGGCATCCCTTGCAAATTTTAATTTATCAAATTCACTTTTGCTAGTCTTAAGTTGGGCATTAAGACTAGCCACTTCATTATTTAACTTTGCAATAGACACTAGGTGTTCACTACAAGCATCCACATTAAAATCTTTACACCTAGTGCAAATTACAACATGTTCTACACAAGATGTTAATTTACTAGATTTTTCTAACTTAGCATTCAAATCATCATTTATGCTCTTTAAGCTAGAAATTGTCTCATGGCAAGTGGATAGTTCACAAGAAAGCATTTCATTTCTTTTAACTTCTAAAGCATGAGATTTTTGTGCCTCTACAAATTTATCATGTTCTTCATACAACAAATCCTCTTGCTTTTCTAATAATTTATTCTTATCATTTAAAGCATCAATTAACTCATTAATTTTGCCAATTTTTATTCTATCTAAACCTTTAAATAAACTAGAATAGTCTATTTCATCGTCATCACTAGACTCATCATCACTTGAAGAAGCATAAGTGGTATCCCGAGTATGTACCTTCTTCTCCTTCGCCATGAGGCACGTGTGATGCTCGTTGGGGAAGAGGGATGACTTGTTGAAGGCGGTGGCGGCGAGTCCTTCATTGTCGGAGTTGGAAGAGGAGCAATCCGAATCCCACTCCTTTCCAAGATGTGCCTCGCCCTTGGCCTTCTTGTAATTCTTCTTCTTCTCCCTCTTGCTCTCTTGTTCCTGGTCACTTCCATTATCGGGACAGTTAGTGATAAAATGACCAATCTTACCACATTTGAAGCATGAGCGCTTCCCCTTTGTCTTGGTCTTGCTTGGCTGTCCCTTGCGACCCTTTAGCGCTGTCTTGAAGCGCTTGATGATGAGGGCCATCTCTTCATCATTAAGCCCGGCCGCCTCTACTTGCGCCACCTTGCTAGGTAGCGCCTCCTTGCTCTTCGTTGCCTTGAGAGCAATAGTTTGAGGCTCTTGGATTGGTCCATTTAGTGCATCGTCGACGTATCTCACCTCCTTGATCATCATTCGCCCGCTTACAAACTTTCCAAGAACTTCTTCGGGCGACATCTTAGTGTACCTAGGATTTTCACGAATATTGTTCACTAGATGTGGATCAAGTACAGTAAAGGACCTTAGCATCAGACGAACGACGTCGTGGTCTATCCATCGCGTGCTTCCGTAGCTCCTTATTTTGTTGACAAGAGTCTTGAGCCGGTTGTACGTTTGGGTTGGCTCCTCGCCCCTTATCATCGCGAATATCCCAAGTTCGCCCTCCACCAACTCCATTTTGGTGAGCAAGGTGACGTCGTTCCCCTCATGAGAGATCTTGAGGGTGTCCTAGATCTGCTTGGCATTGTCCAAGCCGCTCACTTTATGGTACTCATCCCTGCACAAAGAGGCTAACAACACAATAGTAGCTTGTGCATTTTTATGAATCTGTTCATTAATAAATATAGGACTATCCGAGCTATCAAATTTCATTCCATTCTCAACAATCTCCCATATGCTTGGATTGAGAGAGAATAAGTGACTACGCATTTTGTGACTCCAAAATCCGTAGTCCTCCCCATCAAAGTGTGGAGGTTTGCCAAGAGGGATGGAAAGCAAATGAGCATTTGAACTTTGAGGAATACGAGAGTAATCGAAAGAAAAATTTGAATTAACCGTCTTTCTTTTCTCGTAGTCGTTGTCGTCGTCCTTGTGGGAAGAAGTGGACTCGTCGCTGTCGTCGTAGTAGACGATCTCCTTGATGCGTCTCGTCTTCTTCTTCTTCCCATCTTTGCGTTTGTAGCCCGAGCCCGAGTCGGTAGGCTTGTCATCCTTTGGCTCGTTGACGAAGGACTCCTTCTCCTTATCGTTGATCACGATTCCCTTCCCCTTAGGATCCATCTCTTCGGGCGATTAGTCCCTTCGTGAAGAGAACGACTCTGATACCAATTGAGAGCACCTAGAGGGGGGGGTGAATAGGTGATCCTGTGAAACTTGAAAACTTAATGCCACAAAACTTGGTTAGGCGTTAGCATAATAATGCCAAGTGGCTGAAAGGGAAATGTGCCCTTGGGCCATTTCTAAGTATTTTGGTGATTTAGTGTCCAACACAAGGGCCTAAGTGTAAAATGGTGGACAAAGTACAAATCAAGGATAAAGGTATGTTTCTCAGACTTAGTACATTATTTTAGAGACTAATGTATTGTGTCTAAGTGCTGGAAACAGGAAAAGACCAACTAGAAATGTCTTGGCTCGAGCAGCCAAGACTCTGCTCAGTCTGGGTGCACCGGAGTGTCCGGTGGATCACTGGACAGTGTCCGGTGGTGCACCGGACAGTGTCCGGTGCGCCAGGCTGGCTCGAGCGAAGTGGCCACTCTCGGGAATTCACCGGCGACGTACGGCTATAATTCACCGGACTGTCCGGTGAGCCAACGGTCGGCAGGGCCAACGGTCGGCCACGCGATCTGTGCGGGACACGTGCCGAGCCAACGGGTAGAAGGAGGCACCAGACTGTACGGTGTGCACCGGACATGTCCGGTGCGCCAACGGCTCTCAGGCTGCCAACGGTCGACTGCGCCATTTTTGGAAGGAAATCGGGCACCGGACAGTGTCCGGTGTGCACCGGACTGTCCGGTGCGCCAGTCGACAGAAGGCAAGATCAGCCTTCCTTGATTGCTCTCAATGGCTCCTAGCTGCCTTGGGGCTATAAAAGGGACCCCTAGGCGCATGGAGGAGAACACCAAGCATTCCTACAATATTCATAAGCACCAAGACATCGATTCCGCGTCTTTGATTCTTTGCGATAGCAATTAGAGCTCTAGTTGAGTGGTGAACTCATTGAGTTGTGTTGTGAGCTCTCATTGCAACTTGTGTGCGTGGTGTTGCTGTGATTTCTTGTCTTGAGTGCGTTGCTAATTCCTCCCTTGCTCTGTGCTTCTTTGTGAATTTCAAGTGTAAGGGCGAGAGGCTCCAAGTTGTGGAGATTCCTCGCAAACGGGATTGAGAAAAAGCAAGCAAAACACCGTGGTATTCAAGTGGGTCTTTGGACCGCTTGAGAGGGGTTGATTGCAACCCTCGTCCGTTGGGACGCCACAACATGGAGTAGGCAAGCGTTGGTCTTGGCCGAACCACGGGATAACCACCGTGCCATCTCTGTGATTGATCCTTGTTGGTTATTGTGTTTTGTTGAGAATTCCTCTCTAGCCACTTGGCAATTATTGTGCTAACGATTAACCAAGTTTTGTGGCTTAAGTTTTTAAGTTTCACAGGATCACCTATTCACCCCCCTCTAGGTGCTCTCAATTGGTATCAGAGCCGTTCTCTTCACAAAGGGACTAACCGCCCGAAGAGATGGATCCTAAGGGGAAGGGAATCGTGATCAACGACAAAGAGAAGGAATCCTTCGTCAACGAGCCGAAGGATGACAAGCCTACCGACTCTGGCTCGGGCCATAGACGAAAGGATGGGAAGAAGAAGAAGACAAGGCGCATCAAGGAGATTGTCTACTACGACGACAGCGATGAGTCTACTTCTTCCCAAAAGGACGATGACCACAACGACTACGAAAGAAGAAAACCGGTTAATTCGAACTTTTCTTTTGACTACTCTCGTATTCCGCAAAGTTCAAATTCACATTTGCTCTCCATTCCTCTCGGCAAGCCTCCACACTTTGATGGGGAGGACTACGGATTTTGGAGCCACAAAATGCGTAGTCACCTATTCTCTCTCCATCCTAGTATATGGGAGATTGTAGAGAGTGGAATGCACTTTGATAGTTCGGATAGTCCCATGTTCATTAATGAACAAATTCATAAGAATGCACAAGCTACTACTGTTCTTCTAGCTTCATTGTGCAGGGATGAATACCACAAAGTGAGCGGCTTGGATAACGCCAAGCAGATCTGGGACACCCTCAAGATTTCTCATGAGGGGAACGACGTCACCTTGCTCACCAAAATGGAGTTGGTGGAGGGCGAGCTTGGATGGTTCGCGATGATAAGGGGCGAGGAGCCAACTCAAACATACAACCGGCTCAAGACCCTTATAAACAAAATAAGGAGCTACGGAAGCACACGATGGACAGACCACGACGTCGTCCGACTGATGCTAAGGTCCTTTACCGTTCTTGATCCTCATTTGGTGAATAATATTTGTGAGAATCCTAGGTACACCAAAATGTCGCCCGAAGAAGTCCTTGGAAAATTCGTGAGCGGGCAAATGATGATCAAGGAGGCGAGGTACGTGGACGACGCCTTGAACGGTCCGATCAACGAGTCGCAACCCCTTGCTCTCAAGGCAACAAGAAGCAAGGAGGCGCTACCTAGCAAGGTGGCACAAATTGAGGCGGACGGACTTAATGATGAAGAGATGGCCCTCATCATCAAAAGATTCAAGACGGCGCTTAAAGGACGCAAGGGACAGCCAAGCAAGACCAAAGCCAAGGGGAAGCGCTCATGCTTCAAATGCGGTAAGCTTGGTCATTTTATTGCTAACTGTCCCGACAATGATAGTGATCAGGACCAAGGGAACAAGAGGGAGAAGAAGAAGAACTATAAGAAGGCAAAGGGCGAGGCACATCTAGGAAAGGAGTGGGATTTGGATTGCTCCTCCTCCGACTCCGACAATGAAGGACTCGCCGCCACCGCCTTCAACAAGTCATCCCTCTTCCCAAACGAGCGTCACACATGCCTTATGGCAAGGGAGAAGAAGGTATGTACTCAAGACTCTACCTATGCTTCTTCAAGTGAGGACGAATCTAGTGATGAGGATGAAATAGATTATTCATGTCTATTTAAAGGCCTTGATAGAACCAAGGTAGATAAAATTAATGAATTAATTGATGCCTTGAATGATAAGAATAGGCTTCTAGAAAAACAAGAATATTTGTTGTATGAAGAACATGACAAATTTGTAGAAGCACAAAAATCTCATGCTTTAGAAGTTAAAAGAAATGAAATGCTTTCTTGTGAATTATCTTCTTGCCATGAGACAATTTCTAGCTTAAGGAGCATTAATGATGATTTGAATGCTAAGTTAGAAATAGCTAGGAAATCAACAACTTGTGTAGAAAATGTTGTTATTTGCAATAGATGTAAAGATTTTGATATTGATGCTTGTAGTGAACACATAGCTTCTATTGCAAAGTTAAATAATGAAATGGATAGTCTTAATGCCCAACTTAAGGCTAGCAAAAGCGATTTTGATAAACTAAAATTTGCTAGGGATGCCTACATGATTGGTAGACACCCCTCAATTAAGGATGGGCTTGGTTTCAAGAGGGAAGCCAAGAACTTAACAAGCCATAAGGCTCCCATCTCCGCCAAGGAGAAAGGGAAGGCCCCTATGGCAAGTAGTACTAAAAAGAACCATGCTTTTATGTACTTTGATAGAAGACAGTCTCATAGGAGTTGTAATGCTTTTGATTCACATGCCTATGATTCTTATGCCATGTATGCTTCCAGTTCTTCCTATATGCATGGTAGAGATATGCCTGGGAAGAATATTCATCATGTGCCTAGGAAGAATATTGTTCATGTTCCTAGAAAAGTGATGAATGGTCCCTCTACAATTTATCATGCTTTAAATGCTTCCTTTGCTATTTGTAGAAAGGATAGGAAGATAGTTGCTAGGAAGTTAGGGGCAAAATGCAAGGGTGATAAAACTTGCATTTGGGTTCCTAAGGAAATTGTGACTAACCTTGTAGGACCCAACAAGAGTTGGGTACCTAAGACCCAAGCCTAAATTTGCCTTGCAGATTTATGCATCCGGGGGCTCAAGCTGGATTATCGACAGCGGATGCACAAACCATATGATGGGGGAGAAGAAGATGTTCACCTCCTACGTCAGGAATAAGGATTCCCAAAATTCAATCATATTCGGTGATGGGAACCAAGGCAAGTTGAAAGGTTTAGGCAAGATTGCAATATCTAATGAGCACTCTATCTCTAATGTGTTTTTAGTTGAGTCTCTTGGATATAATTTACTATCTGTCAGTCAATTATGTAATATGGAATATAATTGTTTATTTACAAATGTAGATGTGTCTATCTTTAGAAGATGTGATGGTTCACTAGCTTTTAAGGGTGTACTAGACGGCAAACTTTACTTAGTTGATTTTGCAAAAGAAGAGGCCGGTCTAGATGCATGCTTAATGGCTAAGACTTGCATGGGCTGGTTGTGGCATCGCCGCTTAGCACATGTGGGGATGAAGAACCTCCACAAGCTTCTAAAGGGAGAACACGTGATAGGTCTAACAAATGTTCATTTCGAAAAAGATAGACCTTGTGTAGCTTGTCAAGCACGGAAACAGGTAGGAGGAGCACATCACAGCAAGAATGTGATGACCACTTCAAGACCTCTGGAGCTGCTGCATATGGACCTCTTCGGACCCGTCGCCTATCTGAGCATAGGAGGAAGTAAGTATGGTCTAGTTATTTTGATGACTTTTCCCGCTTTACTTGGGTGTTCTTTTTGCAGGATAAGTCTGAAACTCAAGGGACCCTCAAGCGCTTCCTAATGAGAGCTCAAAATGAGTTTGAGCTCAAGGTGAAGAAGATAAGAAGCGACAACGGGTCCGAATTCAAGAATCTTCAAGTGGAGGAGTTCCTTGAGGAGGAGGGGATCAAGCACGAGTTCTCCGCTCCCTACACACCTCAGCAAAATGGTGTGGTAGAGAGGAAAAACAGGACGCTTATTGATATGGCGAGGACTATGCTTGGAGAGTTCAAGACCCCGGAGTGTTTTTGGTCGGAAGCCGTGAACACGGCTTGCCACGCCATCAACAGGGTCTATCTTCACCGCCTCCTCAAAAAGACTTCATACGAGCTGCTAACTGGTAACAAACCCAATGTATCGTACTTTCGTGTGTTTGGGAGTAAATGCTACATTCTAGTAAAGAAGGGTAGGAATTCCAAATTTGCTCCCAAAGCTGTAGAAGGGTTTTTATTAGGTTATGATTCAAATACAAAGGCGTATAGGGTCTTCAACAAGTCATCGGGTTTGGTTGAAGTCTCTAGCGACATTGTATTTGATGAGACTAATGGCTCTCCAAGAGAGCAAGTTGTTGATTTTGATGATGTAGATGAAGAAGACGTTCCCACGGCCGCGATACGCACCATGGCGATTGGAGATGTACGGCCTCAGGAACGATTGGAGCAAGATCAACTGTCTTCCTCAACTATGGTGCATCCCCCAACCCAAGACGACGAACAGGTACCTCAAGTGGAGGCGCATGATCAAGGGGGAGCACAGGATGTTCAAGTTGAAGAGGAAGAAGCACCTCGGGCACCTCCAACCCAAGTTCGAGCGACGATTCAAAGGGATCATCCCGTCGACCAAATTTTGGGTGATATTAGCAAGGGAGTAACAACTCGTTCAAGATTAGTTAATTTTTGTGAGCATTACACCTTTGTCTCTTCTATTGAGCCTTTCAGGGTAGAAGAGGCCCTGCTGGATCCGGACTGGGTGTTGGCCATGCAGGAGGAACTGAACAACTTCAAGCGCAATGAAGTTTGGACACTGGTGCCTCGCCCCAAGCAAAATGTTGTGGGAACCAAGTGGGTGTTCCGCAACAAACAGGACGAGCACGGGGTGGTGACAAGGAACAAGGCTCGACTTGTGGCAAAAGGTTATGCCCAAGTTGCAGGTTTAGACTTTGAGGAGACTTTTGCTCCTGTGGCTAGGCTAGAATCAATTCGTATCTTGCTAGCATATGCCGCTCACCATTCTTTCAGGTTGTACCAAATGGATGTGAAGAGCGCTTTCCTCAACGGGCCGATCAAAGAGGAGGTGTACGTGGAGCAACCCCCTGGCTTCGAGGATGAACGGTACCCCGACCACGTGTGTAAGCTCTCTAAGGCGCTCTATGGACTTAAGCAAGCCCCAAGAGCATGGTATGAATGCCTTAGAGACTTTTTAATTGCTAATGCTTTCAAGGTTGGAAAAGCCGATCCAACTCTTTTTACTAAGACTTGCGATGGTGACCTTTTTATGTGCCAAATTTATGTCGATGACATAATATTTGGTTCTACTAACCAAAAGTCTTGTGAGGAGTTTAGCAGGGTGATGACGCAGAAATTCGAGATGTCGATGATGGGCGAGTTGAACTACTTCCTTGGGTTCCAAGTGAAGCAACTCAAGGGCGGCACCTTTATCTCCCAAACGAAGTACACGCAAGACTTGCTAAAGCGGTTTGGGATGAAGGACGCCAAGCCCGTAAAGACTCCAATGGGAACCGACGGACACACCGACCTCAACAAAGGAGGTAAGTCCGTTGATCAAAAAGCATAACGGTCTATGATAGGGTCTTTACTTTATTTGTGTGCAAGTAGACCGGATATTATGCTTAGCATATGCATGTGTGCTAGATTTCAATCCGATCCTAAGGAGTGTCACTTAGTGGCTGTGAAGCGAATTCTTAGATATTTAGTCGCTACGCCTTGCTTCGGGATCTGGTATCCAAAGGGGTCTAACTTTGACTTGATTGGGTACTCAGATTCCGACTATGCTGGATGTAAGGTCGATAGGAAGAGCACATCGGGGACGTGCCAATTCTTAGGAAGGTCCCTGGTGTCATGGAACTCTAAGAAACAAACCTCCGTTGCCCTATCCACCGCTGAGGCCGAGTACGTTGTCGCAGGACAGTGTTGCGCGCAACTACTTTGGATGAGGCAAACCCTCCGGGACTTTGGCTACAATCTGAGCAAAGTCCCACTCCTATGTGACAATGAGAGTGCTATCCGAATAGCGGAAAATCCTGTTGAGCACAGCCGCACAAAGCACATTGACATCCGGCATCACTTTTTGAGAGACCACCAGCAAAAGGGAGATATCGAAGTGTTTCATGTTAGCACCGAGAACCAGCTAGCCGATATCTTTACCAAGCCTCTAGATGAGAAGACCTTTTGCAGGCTGCGTAGTGAGCTCAATATCTTAGATTCACGGAACTTGGATTGAATTGTAGCATACATGTGTTTATGCCTTTGATCATGTTCACTCTGCATTTTGTTGCTTATTGTGGTGCTCAAGTTGTACAAACACTCCCTTGACCCTTTGAGACTAACCATATGCTTGAGTTTGTTTGTTTTAGTCTCAAAGGAGATTTGAAAGGGAAAAGGTGGACTTGGACCATGAAAGACTTCCACTGCACTCCGATGAGAGGGTAACTTATTCCAAGTTCATCTCATGTACTCTTATTGCCTTTGTGTTCTTATTTGAAGATTTTGGTGAGGCAATGGGGTTAAAGGGCCAAGATTAATCCCGTTTTGGTGCTTGATGCCAAAGGGGGAGAAAATAAAGGCCAAAGCGATAAATCGATCAGCTACCACTTGAGGAATTTTGAAAATAGTAGATTAGAGCTTTTGGTTTGTCAAAACTCTTTTATTGTCTCTCTTGTCAAAAGTTGGCTTCTTGTGGGGAGAAGTGTTGATTATGAAAAAGGGGGTTTTTGAAATCTTGAATCAATTTCTCTTGGAATGACTCTCTTTATGTCTTAACATGTGTGTTTGACATAGAGATAGAAATTTGAGTTTAATTTGCAAAAACAAACCAAGTGGTGGCGAAGAGTGATCCATATATGTCAAATTTGAATCAAAACAATTTGAGTTCTTATTTGAATTGATTTTGTATTTGTTCTACTTGCTTTATGATGTGTTGGCATAAATCACCAAAAAGGGGGAGATTGAAAGGGAAATGTGCCCTTGTGCCATTTCTAAGTATTTTGGTGATTTAGTGTCCAACACAAGTGCCTAAGTGTAAAATGGTGGACAAAGTACAAATCAAGGATAAAGGTATGTTTCTCAGACTTAGTACATTGTTTTAGAGACTAATGTATTATGTCTAAGTGCTGGAAACAGGAAAAGACCAACTAGAAATGTCTTGGCTCGAGCAGCCAAGACTCTTCTCAGTCTGGGTGCACCGGAGTGTCCGGTGGATCACCGGACAGTGTCCGGTGGTGCACCGGACAGTGTCCGGTGCGCCAGGCTGGCTCGAGCGAAGTGGCCGCTCTCGGGAATTCACCGGCGACGTATGGCTATAATTCACCGGACTGTCCGGTGTGCACCGGACTATCCGGTGAGCCAACGGTCGGTAGGGCCAACGGTCGGCCGCGCGATCTGCGCGGGACACGTGGCCGAGCCAACGGGTAGAAGGAGGCACCGGACTGTCCGGTGTGCACCAGACATGTCCGGTGCGCCAACGGCTCTCAGGCTGCCAACGGTCGACTGCGCCATTTTTGGAAGGAAATCGGGCACCGGACAGTGTCCGGTGTGCACCGGACTGTCCGGTGCGCCAGTCGACAGAAGGCAAGATCAGCCTTCCTTGATTGCTCTCAATGGCTCCTAGCTGCCTTGGGGCTATAAAAGAGACCCCTAGGCGCATGGAGGAGAACACCAAGCATTCCTACAATATTCATAAGCACCAAGACATCGATTCCGCGTCTTTGATTCTTTGCGATAGCAATTAGAGCTCTAGTTGAGTGGTGAACTCATTGAGTTGTGTTGTGAGCTCTCATTGCAACTTGTGTGCGTGGTGTTGCTGTGATTTCTTGTCTTGAGTGCGTTGCTAATTCCTCCCTTGCTCTGTGCTTCTTTGTGAATTTCAAGTGTAAGGGCGAGAGGCTCCAAGTTGTGGAGATTCCTCGCAAACGGGATTGAGAAAAAGCAAGCAAAACACCGTGGTATTCAAGTGGGTCTTTGGACCGCTTGAGAGGGGTTGATTGCAACCCTCGTCCGTTGGGACGCCACAACGTGGAGTAGGCAAGCGTTGGTCTTGGCCGAACCACGGGATAACCACCGTGCCATCTCTGTGATTGATCCTTGTTGGTTATTGTGTTTTGTTGAGAATTCCTCTCTAGCCACTTGGCAATTATTGTGCTAACGATTAACCAAGTTTTGTGGATTAAGTTTTCAAGTTTCACAGGATCACCTATTCACCCCCCTCTAGGTGCTCTCAGTGGCTAGAGAGGAGTCTCAACAAAACACAATAACCACAAGAGATCAACACAGAGATGGCATAGTGGTTTATCCCGTGGTTCGGCCAAGACAAACGCTTGCCTACTCCATGTTGTGGCGTCCCAACGGACGAGGGTTGCAATCAACCCCTCTCAAGCGGTCCAAAGACCCACTTGAATACCACGGTGTTTTGCTTTGCTTTTCTTTATCCCGCTTGCGAGGAATCTCCACAACTTGGAGTCTCTCGCCCTTACAAAAATATTCACAAAGAAGCACGGAGTAAGGGAGGGATTAGCAACTCACACAAGACACAAAGATCACAGCAAATACACACACACACAAGACCCAGACTTGAGCTCAAAAGACTATCACAAGTTTCTCACTAGAACGAAGCTCAAGTCACTAAGAATGTTGAACAAGTGTGCAAGAACGAAGTGTGAGTGATCAACTATGCTCAAGGAATGCTTGGATGTCTTCTCCATGCGCCAAGGGGTCCCTTTTATAGCCCCAAGGCAGCTAGGAGCCGTTGAGAGCATTGTAGGAAGGCAATTCTTGCCTTCTGTCGACTAGCGCACCAGACAGTCCGGTGCACCACCGGACACTGTCCGGTGCGGATACCCTTCCTTATTTGGCGAAGCTGACCGTTGGAGTTTGAGAGCCGTTGGCGCACCGGACACTGTCCGGTGCACACTGGACAGTCCGGTGCCTCCTTCTAGCCGTTGGCTCAGCCACGTGTCCCGCGCAGATCGCGCGGCCGACCGTTGGCCCAGCCGACCGTTGGCTCACCGGACAGTCCGGTGCACCACCGGATAGTCCGGTGATTTTTAGCCGTACGCCGTTAATCATCTCCCGAGAGCGACGAGTTCGCCTGTGAACGGCTCACCGGACAGTCCGGTGCACCACCGGACAGTCCGGTGAATTATAGTCGTACACCGCCGTCGAAGTCCCAAGAGCAGCCTGTTCGCCAGAGCCAGCCTGGCGCACCGGACACTGTCCGGTGCACCACCGGACAGTCCGGTGCACCCAGACTGAGCAGACTTTGGCTGAACAAAGCCATCTCTTTTCCAATTCGATTTCTCCTGTTTTCAGCACTTAGACACAATACATTAGTCCATAAAACAATGTACTAAGTCTAGAAACATACCTTTTGACTTGATTTGCACTTTGACCACCACTTTGCATAGATTAACACCAAAACACTTGTGTTGGCACTCAATCACCAAAATACTTAGAAATGGCCCAAGGGCACATTTCCCTTTCACTTAGTGCAAGTACTCTCTTCTTCACCTTAGCCATGGTACCTCGGTCCACAAGCCGTCGCTTGGCCTTAACCTTCACTTAGTTCCTCGAAGCTCTTTCCTTGCTATCTTCACCCTATCAAGCCATTCTTGAGTCACATCATATTGAGCATCGATTGAGAGAATCATTTCTTCAATATTGTGAACCTTGCTTGAATGTCTTCTAGATATAACCGTTAAGATCAATCAAGCTCTAGTTTGATTCTCATAAAAGCATATATGGACTGATAGTAATATGGTCAAGCCAATTCACGATTCCTCATATCTTATTCACTTTGGCTTGACCAATCCTTTTAATCACTTCATCCTCTATTTTGATCATATGTATGTAGTGATTTCTCAGGTCTTGTCCATATATTCAAACCAATATAGAGATCATATTATATCCATTTGCATTGTCTCATTGGTTATTTAACCTCGTGTTGAACCTTTGTTCACTGTCATTATACACTATTCAAGTATGTTCATCATACTGAATTTCCTGTTCAACACTTAGCAAACTTGTTAGTCTTTTAAATGTGTTGTCATCCAAAGCACCAAAACTCACAAAAGGGATGAATGCACTTTCAATCTCCCCCTTTTTGGTGATTGATGACAACACATTTAAAGCTTACATAAGATTTGATAAATAAGATTTTGAATCCTATGATATAGTTTCCTCCCCCTAAATATGTGCATTTCAGGAAATAACACTTTTGTACTCAAATGCCAAAAGCACATATTTGGGTCAAAGTATGGAGACAACTTATATCATACTATTCATGGGGTGTAGTGTGTCATAAAATAAACGTGATGCTCATGACATAGAATGCACTTATCAACTCCCACATCTTATGTTTTACTTATGATTCTCCCCCTTTTGTCAATTATTTCTCCCCTTTTCTAAATTCTTCTAACACTTAGTTACATAGGACTAGAGGTAAGCTTTAATGCACAATTTCTCCCCTTTGTCATAAATCTCCAAAAAGGATACAAAGGATATAAAGGGAAGAAATTTTAATTAAGCAAGATTTAAACACACTATCATGAAAAGGGTCCTTAGATGGCACAAAGATAATGTAGAAGTGACATGAAGTGATGTACCTTTGCATTTTACCTTTTCAAGGGGGTGTTCCAAACTTGTGTTGGATTTAGAATTCATTTGCACGCTCTTGTTGGTATAGTTGTGACTTATGTCTAAGATATCAAATGAAGATTGTCCTACTAGATTGTAGGTGAAACTTGATACCTAGAGTCTAGATGTCACCTAGCATTTTTTTATCACAACAAGAGGCAACATGAAAATTGCATAAGTATGCATTATGCAACTAGTGATCATGTATGAAAAGTATCAATTGAAAAACACCAATTGATACAATCTGATAGATAAGCAGATCACTAATAGCATATTACACTAAGTTCTCCTCAAGTTTTAGTGCACACATATATATGAATTCAATTGATATCTGTTGAGAGTACTTATTTGCAACTTAAAGTACCATTGGCATAAAAGGAGTATCAATTGAACATAATCATGCAACATAAGAAACATGTGCACTATTTAATCAATTAAGTTCTAGACATGAGAATTTATAAGCTATGCTACTTTAGACATTTGCAATCCAAAAGGATGTGATACATGTTTACCAATTTTAGATGATGTTGGAGTAGCATATAAAAGAGAAACTCATTCCCTTATGAAATGTATAAAAGATACATTTATTGGAGCAAGAATTTTTGATACCCATCAAAATTTGCAGGGGAAGCGATTGTCTTTGCTCGAAGGTTCCTTTCTAATTTGAGACTACACACATAATAGACTTGAAAATGAAGTTAGTCTCAAAGATTCAAATTATAGATCGCTCTCCCCCTAAATGTATGCATATAAGTGATGAATACTTGTTTAGCTTATGCACTTGGACTTGTGAGGCCAAGGGATTAAGTTCTACAATTTGAACCTTGCTACAAATAAAGTATGAAAATGTGAAATTGTACCAATTGAAGGAATTTCTCATGATCAAATGGTATACTAATAGACACTATATGCAACATTTTAAACCAAGATTTTTGAGAAGATAGCATGTTTGACTCATACCTCACTAAGATGACTTAAGACTAACTCATGACATCACCACAAGAGGTATCAATCAAATATCTAGAGATTCTTTAATCGTCACCACAAGTGTAACCTTGTGGTGTTACTTAAGATATTGTATACACATGCACACACTAGCATGTAAGAGCCTAGATACACAAATGCAATACAACAGTTCATGGAGTGACACACCTTTGTTCTACGCCACATGGTCTCCATTAATCATGAATTTCCATCTTAGCTTTTGATAGGCTTGATATTTCAAAGATAAACTTATCCTCTTCACACGATCAAGAGAAATCTATTTTCATTTCTATGGAACCATTCATTTGAAGGATTACGGGGAGGCTACGCTAGCGCAAAACAAAATTTTCAACCCCATAAAACCAAGAACTACTGCGGTTATAGGTCATGGAATTACCACTAGACGCGCAGAGCAGCGGAAGACGTCTGGATGTAGACGAACGCGTCGAGCAGTGCCGTGCAGTCGTCGGTGTCCTTCACGTCCCCGCACGGTTTGTCCTAGTGCTCTAGATGTAGCACCTCCGAGGTATCCACACGTACAGGGAGGAAGCGCCGCGTACCGAACTGCTAGGTTCGCGACGGCGGCTTGGCAAGGGCGAGAGGTGAGCGGCTACTCGTTTGCTGGTCGCGAATTAGGGTTAGCCTAACCGCGCCCCCGCCCTCCATTATATAGGCGCTATGGTGGGCTTCTGACACCGAGGCCCATCAGTAACCCTAAAGCCCAGTATAATTTCGGATCTAATCCGAGTTAGGCTTCCTTTCCCTTAAGTGTGTGACCCTATAGGTTCACGTACAAATAGACATAGCCCGAGTACTCTTACTTGGCCCAATAATTGACAACGACCTCTAGCAAGACATGTCAACTCCTATGCACACATAAAGATCATATCAGACGAACCATTGCAACATTACATACATGTTGTTCCCTTTGTCTCACGATATTTGGTCTGGCTCTAAGCTGACCTCTCTTTCTCGATACTGTGAATTGGAATCCTTTCAATAGTTAACTCTTAACCCTAGCACGACCATGCATTTCTTGATCCAATCACTCGAGGGGCCCAGAGATATATGTCTCTCACAAAGAGAGGGACAAATTCCATCTTGACTAACCATGCCTCACAGCATGCTTCCTGACAAACCCAAAACTACCTTTATAACTACCCAGTTACGGAATAGCGTTTGATAGTCCCTAAGTAAGTCAATTCACATCTTGAGAACATGCGACAATCTCAGGTCTAAGGATACAATATTCATGTTGCAAAAAGAGAACTATATTACAATATCTCACATTGGGTCGGTCTAGCCTCATGTCATACATGCGCCCACATTATTAGTTTAACATCTCCATGTTCATGACTTGTGAAATGTAGTCATCAACTAATACATGTGCTAGTCATCGACTCTGACTAGGGACATCATTTAGAATAACCATATAAGTAAAGAATCTCACAAACAATTCACATAATTGCTTATCAATACAAGGTGCCTTCCATGGATATTCAATTAAGCAATATATATATCATGGATACAAAGAAATATGCTCATCTCTATGATTATCTCTAGGGCATATTTCTAACAGTCTCCCACTTGCACTAGAGTTAATCTAGAAGATATCTAATACCCATAGATCTCATGTGTGCCTCATGCTTACTTTGTGGAAGAGGTTTTGTCAAAGGATCAGCAACATTCAAATCCGTATGTATTTTGCATATCATTATCTCACCCCGCCTAACGAATTCCCATATGAGGTGAAACTTCCGTAGTACGTGTTTGTTTTTCTGGTGGTTCCTAGGCTCCTTAGCTTGCGCAATAGCCCCATTGTTGTCACAGTAGAGGTTCAATGGACTAGATGCATTAGGAAACACACCAAGCTCAATGAGGAACTTCCTTATCCAAATACCTTCCTTCGCAGATTCAGAAGCTGCAATGTACTCGGCTTCTGTTGTAGAATCAGTCACAGTCTCCTGTTTGGAACTCTTCCAACTAACAGCACCACCATTTATTGTAAACACAAAACCTGATTGCGATTTTAACTCGTCTAGGTCAGTTTGGAAGCCAGCATCGGTGTAACCAGTTACAACGAGCTCCTCCTTACCCCTATATACCAGGAACATATCTTTAGTCCTTCTTAAGTACTTAAGAATGCCTTTTACCGCTATCCAGTGACCCTCACCTGGATCAGCCTGGTACCTACTCGTAGCACTTATAGCGTATGAAACATCTGGGCGTGTACTTATCATGGCATACATGATTGATCCAATTGCTGAGGCGTATGGTACCTTACTCATGCACTCCCGCTCATTAGCCATCGCAGGACATTGCATCTGGCTAAGGCGTATACCATGTGACATAGGTAAGAACCCTTTCTTGGACTGTTCCATGTTGAACCATTTCAAAACCTTGTCAATGTACGTATCTTGACTTAATCCTATAAGCCTCTTCAACCTATCTCTATAGATCCTTATGCCCAAAATATATGCTACTTCCCCTAAGTCCTTCATAGAAAAACTCTTTTTTAGTGAAGCCTTGACGGACTCCAGCATAGGAATGTCATTCCCAATCAATAATATGTCATCCACATACAAGATCAGAAATACAACAGCGCTCCCACTTTCCTTCTTGTAAACACAAGCTTCTTCTTCATTCTGATGAAAACTAAGCCCTTTGACCACTTCATCAAAACGAATGTTCCAACTCCGAGATGCTTGCTTCAACCCATAAATGGATTTCTTAAGTTTGCATATCTTTCCAGCATTGATCGGAACAACAAAACCCTCGGGCTGTATCATATACACGTCCTCATCTAGGTTTCCATTAAGGAAAGCTGTTTTGACATCCATCTGCCAAATCTCATAATCGAAATATGCGGCAATAGCTAGAATGATCCAAATAGATTTAAGCATCGCTACTGGCGAGAATGTCTCGTCATAGTCAACTCCTTGAACTTGTCGAAAACCCTTTGCAACAAGTCGAGCCTTATAGATGTGAACATTTCCATCCATGTCTTTCTTCTTCTTATAGATCCACTTGCATTCTATGGGTCTAACACCATCAGGCGGGTCAACCAAGTTCCAAACTTGATTTTCTCCCATGGAATCTATCTCGGATCTCATGGCGACTTGCCATTTCTCGGAATCTGGGTCCATCATCGCTTCTGCATATGTTGTAGGTTCGTCGTTGTCTAACAACAACACTTCCCCATTGCCCAACAATAGCACTTCTCCTTGTGCCTCGCGAAGCCTTGCTGACCTTCGTGGTTGTGGTGGTGATTCTCTTGCCATAGAC
Organism: Zea luxurians; assembly: GCA_029449295.1. Classification (NCBI taxonomy): domain Eukaryota; kingdom Viridiplantae; phylum Streptophyta; class Magnoliopsida; order Poales; family Poaceae; genus Zea; species Zea luxurians. Next base: position 216,367,244 of record JAOPSE010000001.1, read on the forward strand.
GTCTCAACTTGTTCTGCTATATTAGCATCACTTGTTGAATCTTGTCCCACTGGCTCATCCTGAACTTCTTCAAGATACACCTTTTGTTTACTTTTCTCTCTTTTGAGAAACTCTTTCTCTAAGAACACACCGTTCCGGGCGACAAACACTTTGCCCTCTGACCGATGATAAAAGTAATATCGTAAAGTTTCCTTTTGATATCCCACGAACATGCACTTGTCCGATTTTGGAGTGAGTTTATCCGACTGAAGTCGCTTGACGTAAACCTCACAACCCCAAATCTTTAGAAAAGACAAACTGGGAGTCTTCCCAGTCCACATCTCATATGGTGTCTTAACTACGAACTTAGACGGTACCCTATTTAGTGTGAAAGCTGCTGTTTCTAGAGAGTATCCCCAAAACGACAAAGGTAGGTCTGACTGGCTCATCATTGATCGAACCATATCCAATAAAGTCCGATTACGTCGCTCAGACACGCCATTCCTCTGAGGCATTCCAGGCGGCGTAAGCTGTGGAACAATTCCACAACTCCTTAGATGACTGCTAAACTCATGACTCAAATATTCACATCCACGATCCGATCGCAGTGCTTTAATTTTCTTGCCACGCTGATTTTCTACTTCATTCTAAAACTCTTTGAACTTTTCTAAGGATTCAGACTTGTGTTTCATTAAGTAGACATACCCATATCTACTAAAATCATCAGTGAAGGTTATGAAGTATTGGAATCCTCCCCTAGTTGTCGTACTCATTGGTCCGCACACATCAGTATGTATGAGTTCCAATAAAGCTAATGTCCTCTCCGGTAAACCCGTGAAGGGCGCCTTGGTCATCTTACCAAGTAAGCAAGCTTCACATGTCTCGTATGATTCAAAATCAAACGAAGTTAAAAGCCCATCAGAATGAAGCTTCTTCATGCGATTCTCACTTATATGACCCAAACGACAGTGTCACATGTAGGTAGGACTTAAATCATTAGGCCGAGGCCTTTTAGCACTAATATTACAGATAGGTGCATCATCAAGATTTAAAATGAATAACCCATTCATAACGGATGCAAAAGCCACAAACATGCCATTCTTAGAGATCACACAACCATTGTTTTCACTCGCAAATGAATAACCATCCTTCATCAAACATGAAGGAGACATAATGTTTCGAATCATACTAGGAACTAGATAACAATTATTTAACTCCAAAATAAATCCTGATGGGAGGTGGAGTTGCATCGTCCCGACGGTCAACGCAGCAACTCTTGCATTATTGCCTACCCGGAAATCAACTTCTCCTCTTTTTACGCTTCTACTTCTTATCATTCCCTGCATCGAATTGCAAATATGGGCAACCGATCCAGTATCAAATACCCAAGAATTAATATAAGAATCAGCAAGAAAAATTTCTGTAATGTGAATAGCAAGTGTACCTGCTGCGGCTGTACCCTTACCGCTGCGATCCTTAATAGAGGCCAAGTACTGCTTGCAATTCCTTTTCCAGTGACCAAGTTCTTTGCAATAAAAGCACTCTGCATCTACAGCTGGTCCAGCCTTGGGCTTTTGATTTGGCTTGGATACTGTATCCTTTGCCTTGCCCTTCTTCTTTTGAGATTTACCCTTCTTCTTAAAGTTGGGTTTGTTTTGGACCGCCATCACATGGCCGCCGCTGCCAGCGCTTTTCTTTAAGTCCCCCTCTGCTGTTTTCAGCATGCCACATAGTTCATTGAGGCCCCTCTCCGCCCCATGCATATGGTAGTTCGTAATGAAGTTTCCATAACTGGGCGGAAGAGATGCCAAAATGAAGTCAGTGGCCAACTCTTGGCTTATTGGAAAGCCTAGCTTCTCCAACCTCTGACTGTAACCAACCATTTTGATTACGTGTGGCCCAACTGTTGCTCCTTCTGCTAGCTTGCATTCCAGAAAGGCTTTGGACACATTGAACCTTTCAGTCCTAGCCTGAGTCTAGAACATATCCTTGAGCGCCACGATCATATCGTGCACCTCATGGTTTGTCTCAAACTGCATCTGTAGCTCAGGCTCCATGCAAGCAAGCATTAGGCAACTCACTTCAAAATTAGCATCCATTGCTTTCTTGTAAGCGGTTTTAGCTGCAGCAGTTGCATTTTCACTAGGATCCTCTGGCAGTGGGGTGTCTAGAACGTCTTCCTTTTTTTCAGCCTTGAGAACAATTCTCAGGTTACGGATCCAATCCATATAGTTTGTTCCATTTAACTTATCCTTTTCAAGAATTGATCGCAAAGTAAATGTTGGTGTGCTAGGTGCCATTTATCTACAACAAAATGATGCAAAATACTAAGACAAAAATATCCATGACAGAGTAAATCATATTAAACATTTAATAGTCTACTCCCACTAAAATCAATATCCCTCGATTGATACTTAGTGATTCAGAACCCACAACTAACAAGTCTACTAGTGAGCTTTAGCTTCACCGCTAGAAGACAAGGTAGATCGGTAAGCAACTCCTTGCTAATCATATCATATATATGACTTCTATTGTTGGGTGACATCTCTATGTCTCGGCTCCCAACCTCATGCCCCAAAGTCCTTAACCATTAAGCTGACTTTGTTTAAGTTAACCAACCCTTTCTGCAGTCCGTATCCGATACAAACCTATCTAGTCAAGGAAAACTGGTGGCACCCTAATTTCATAGACCCACCACCAATTGTACAAGACTTATGATAGTGCAAGGTTTGGAGAGGCATTTAAGCTTAAACATTTATGAGGGATCGTCCTACTTATATCATCGCACGCAAGGACATATATGCAATATGAACAAATAGAACATTAAGAATGGCATTCACACAACAGTTGTGATTCGGTATGGCTTGCTGTCACATGGTGATCCCCATCTCCAATAATATGTCCATCATGATGATCTCCATCTCCATGATATAGGTATGCCATCCTTCAGGTGATGAGTCCTTCAAGACCTATCTAACGTATGCTGGTAAACAAATTACATATACGCTTTGGATCATCACATGTTGACATGCAGGTCATTACATTAAATTTGGACAATACATGTGGCTCCAGTCGTATTGCCCTGGTCACGACATGCAGGTCATGAATAATTCATTAATATGCATCATATACACACAATAGCCATACCGATCACAAGATGTCCTGCAAAAATAGGTTAGACAAACACGTTTCTATATGTTCGCCACTACAGCAGATAGCCACGACGGTCCCAAATCTGAGACTTTCGACCCGAAGAAGATTACACTCATGACGTCGATCTGTTACGTCAATCTACTGGTTGTGTACGCAGTTAGCCCCGATGGTGATTCCAGCCGGTAGGGGCAAGTCGCGCACATAACAGAGAAGGACAAACTAATCTCTTCAGTCATATCCGATGTAATCTACTTCAACCCTTTATAACCAATTGATCTAATCAAACCGTGCATCAAGTAGATCCATCTCATGAACCTAGATCCAGACCTAAAACTACGCAGAACCAGCTCTGATACCACTGAAGGATTATGGGGAGGCTACACTAGCGCAAAACAAAATTTTCAACCCCATAAAACCAAGAACTACTGCAGTTATAGGTCATGGAATTACCACTAGACGCGCAGAGCAGCGGAAGACGTCTCGATGTAGACGAACGCGTCGAGCAGTGCCGTACAGTCGTCGGCGTCCTTCACGTCCTCGCACGGTTCGTCCTAGTGCTCCAGATGTAGCACCTCCGAGGTATCCACACGTACAGGGAGGAAGCGCCGCGTACCGAACTGCTAGGTTCGCGACGGCGGCTTGGCGAGGGCGAGAGGCGAGCAGCTACTCGTTTCCTGGTCGCGAATTAGGGTTAGCCTAACCGCGCCCCCCGCCCTCCATTATATAGGCGCTATGGTGGGCTTCTGACATCGAGGCCCATCAGTAACCCTAAAGCCCAGTCTAATTTCGGATCTAATCTGAGTTAGGCTTCCTTCCCCTTAAGTGTGGACCCTATAGGTTCACGTACAAATAGACATAGCCCGAGTACTCTTACTTGGCCCAATAATTGACAGCGACCTCTAGCAAGACATGTCAACTCCTATGCGCACGTAAAGATCATATCAGACGAACCATTGCAACATTACGTACATATTGTTCCCTTTGTCTCACGATATTTGGTCTGGCTCTAAGCTGACCTCTCTTTCTTGATACTGTGAATTGGAATCCTTTCAATAGTTAACTCTTAACCCTAGCACGACCATGCATTTCTTGATCCAATCACTCGAGGGGCCCAGAGATATCTCTCTCACAAAGAGAGGGACAAATTCCATCTTGACTAACCATGCCTCACAGCATGCTTCCTGACAAACCCAAAACTACCTTTATAACTACCCAGTTACGGAATAGCATTTGATAGTCCCTAAGTAAGTCAATTCACATCTTGAGAACATGCGACAATCTCAGGTCTAAGGATACAGTATTCATGTTGCAAAAAGAGAACTATATTACAATATCTCACGTTGGGTCGGTCTAGCCTCATGTCATACATGGGCCCACATTATTAGTTTAACATCTCCATGTTCATGACTTGTGAAATGTAGTCATCAACTAATACATGTGCTAGTCATCGACTCTGACTAGGGACATCATTTAGAATAACCATATAAGTAAAGAATCTCACAAACAATTCACATAATTGCTTATCAATACAAGGTGCCTTCCATGGATATTCAATTAAGCAATATATATATCATGGATACAAAGAAATATGCTCATCTCTATGATTATCTCTAGGGCATATTTCTAACATCATCCTCATTTGATGTTCTCCAAGGTGTGAGACTACACAACATGAACTTGAAAGAAATCATTAGTCTCACAAGATATAGGCTAAACTCTCCCTCAATTTGTGCATGCAAGAGTACACAAAGTATACTTATGCACATCAACAATACGAGGTTAAAGGAGATGTTTGCACTATATCTTGGTTTAACATAACATGCTTTACATAGATGATGAAAATTAAACCAATTAAAAGTTTAAGAACTGAAAGTATATCAATTGAAATCCTGAAGGGTAAAGCATGCTAATATGAACCTCAAACCTCATAATGAATGATATTATATGATTATGTCACTACTCCTTCATTATTTGGTTTTCAGGATAGTTCAACTTCCTGATTGATTCACTGTGATTTCTTTTCTCTTTATGATTTCATCCAACCAAGCGACCTTAAACTTCATTCATCTTTGCTTGGTTCGATCATACTTGATATGAGACCCATTGAAACTCATTGATTGAAAGAACAAAGACTCTTATATTTGAAGATTTTGAATCCATCTTGAAAGCGCTTGGAAGGACCTTGTTGAAACACTTAGAAAAGAGAGCATTAAAAACACAAGGGAGGGTTGCACAAGTGATGATCCTTATATGTGGATGGCAAATGAATCATCATTATTGAAACCCAAAAGGATATACTAAATTCCTTTAAATTAGTGCACACATATAGTTGATGTCAAAGTTATATGCACTATTGAACATTTTATATTGCAAGGAATTTAACCTATACTATGGTACATCCCACTAAGGATAGAATACTAAAACAACTGAAGGAGAAAAAGTTTTCATACCTTGGCCTCTTATCAACTTCTTCTTACTTTAGTTGAATAGTATCCTTTAAGCTTGTGATTTATCCAATTTAAAACAAGCACCATCTCTTAACATAGATTTTATATGGATAAACTCAACACAAGAGATGACATTAGTAGCACAAGCACTAGTTTCTTATTTAGCAACCCTTTATATGTGGAAGGCAAGCGAGTTGCTAAAATAGAGAAACCTCATAATATGGACTAAATTTCCCTTGAGCCCTCATGCACAATATATTTTGAATGACATGGATAATATGCATGGTTGTTCAATGAAGTCTAAAGGGCTGACTTAATCCATATTATGGTGAGTGTCTAATAAAGAAGAATCAAATTCAAATTAACTAGATAGAGAATACGTCACATAATTTTGGATTGTTCACCATATGATAATAATCATTCATCTTCCAATTAGACCTTTATTTCATAATCAACAACTGATGTATATCCTCAAGTGCTTCTTTTTCCTTAGTGGCTACACAAGTCACAAAAAAGATAAGATCTAAAAATAATATGCACTTGAGATTCAGTTGTTACCACCCTTGCTACTATCTCCAAATATGATTTATACATTCATTATCGAGCACCCAACTTAATCCATTGAAGGAGTGATCCTGCAAAACAAGTTTAAGCTTCATATCTTGGTACCCAATTTGAATTGGGTCCTTTGAGATTAGTAGGAAGAGCCTTGAGTACCCACACAATCCTTATTGTGGCCTTTCTCATTGTGTAGGCACCCACATATACTTGACAACCATCTTACATGGTTTCAAGTCAATATTTAATCACACAGATAAAAGCTAGAGTTAAGAATATGAGCCTTTTCTCCTTTTCTTGATACATCATTGTATTGCCTTCTTGATGATGAACCTAGCTTGACCTAGGGTGCACCTAGCTTATCAAGGTTAGTCGCACAAGCATTCATATCATAAAGACAAGTTATGCATGTAATTTACAACTTAGTGATCCAATTCAATGTGAAGCATATGGATACCGATTGAAGTAGATTTCTAAGATATCAAAATATGGGTTTCCAAAATTTAGAGAGTATGGATCACTAATTGTACCTTTTACAGTTTAAAAATCATATCCATGTTAGTGCATATGTATGAGATGAATATCAACAAAAAAGATTCTTATGCACTTTTAGATTTAACGATAAGGGAATTTTAAACTGCATCAAGAGTAGCTATTTAAAAAAAGCAAAGATTACAATCCATATGAATGAGATACAAATTTACCATTTTGGATTTTCTTAGTATAACTTACTCAAGGGAAACTTATTCTCTACGACACAAGATATATAATGTTCTTCCACTAGATATGTGCATCAAGTATTTGAATGACTTACCACATGCACTTTCAATTCAGTTAAGAGTCTCATGAGGAGTACATTACATACCATGGTCAAGGCATGACAAATTTGCAATGAATTAACTTATGCCTAAGAATACTTACCACCATATAGAACGTACCATTTGTTATACCAATTTGGTAGATCTTACTATCTGTGGTGGTGTCACCTTAGTATTCTTCTTTTCATCATTTGTGGAGACTTCCTTCTTTGTTATCTCTTTTCCTTTTAAAACTAGTCGATAAAACACCTTTAAAAGAGGTATTAGTAGTACAAGAAAGTATTTAATGAATGATGATATCTATATATGAATGGCAAACAAATCATCATTTATGAGGCATAAAGGCATAAATTAAATTCCTTTTAAATTAATGCACATGGATGAGTGAATTAATAATATGCACCAATTTACAAATTTAAGCCAAAAGGAATTTAACCTTCATGTTGGCATTTCTTTCCATAAAATAGATTATTACCAATTGAAAGAATGCCACTTGAAAGGAACTATTATTGGTCACATACCAAATGAAACAACTAGTTCCATACATTTGCCTTGAGCATTCCTAATCTTTCTTCTAGGTGAAGATTAACCTTTAATGCTTGTGATTTTACTAAATGAAAGATCACAATCTCTACTTATGAATTTCTATGAAATGGCTTAAAAGAGATTGCATTAGAAACACAAACAATAGTTTCCTATTTAGAAACCTCTAGTATATGAATGACAAGAAGGTTACTAAAATAAGGAAACCTCATGATATGAACTAAATTGCCCTTACAAGCATCATGCATAACATCAATTGAAAAAATAAGAAAGTAGCATGATTATTTTAATTAAGTTTATAGAGCAAGTTTAATTCACAACATGGTGAGTGATTAATGCAGAAGACTCAAAACCAATTTAAACAAGAAGGAATACATCACATTGTATTGGATTGATATTCTTTGAATGTTAAATGACACGTTCCATTTGAGAAACACATTCTCATGTTGTGAGACTACATAATCACTTAGATAAAAACATTAGTCTCACAACTCTAGTCATATAGAGAATTCCCCTTTTGATAAGTGCTTTAAGAATTTGAATTTCTTACTTAGCACTCTATTCATTTAATAACATGGGATAATCCTCTTTATGTCTAGGTCATGGCAATAATACGATAATTCATTTGAAATATGCCACGAATTAATTATCATCAATTAAAGTATGTAGATTGCCACATATAAGAATAACAAATATGCAATCTACCATATAATTGGATCCTTTCCAAAGCAAGGTAAAATATTTTAAGTTCATTCTCATGTGCTTCATTTTTCTTATGTGGCTACAAAAGACACAAAGGAATATAATAATTAAAAGCAATGTGCACCTAAGATTTAATTTTTACCATCCTTTGGATATCCCTTAGTTGTAGGCCTTTTTTCTTGATTCCCATAAAGGTTAATCCTTATTCCCTACAACACAAGTTCTTGCTAGAGATGAATATGAAGTTAGTGATATAACAACTCAATTCAGCTTTGGGCCAATCTTAAAAAAAATAGTCAATGTAAGATTGATAGCTTGAGATAAGAATTGGGTTAAACTGCTCAAGCACTCCAAAGCTTCATATCATCTCTAGAAACCTGCAAAACTTATTAAGTACACTTTGGTACCCATCTCATGATGGGTCCATCAAGGTTAGCCAATAAGGACTTAGGCACCCAAATGGCCTTGGTCCTAGAATGTGGTGAAGTCATCACCTTTCTAGCACAAGAGTCAAATTTGGGTCTCCTAATCATATCTGAATGTATTGACAAGTTAGGCTTAGGAAACTTACTCATGGGACAATCCTTGCATAGGTGTCCCTTTCTTCAGCAAGTGTAGCAAATCTGATTTTTAATTTTGCAAGGCTCCTTCTTACCTTGCTTCTTATTTGCTATATGGTTAGTGAGCCTCTTTCTTTCTAAAGTTAAGCCACTATCTTTTATGTAGGGACATGACTTAATCTCATGTCCCTTCTCATGACATTGATAACACTTTCTAGTGCATCTTCTCTTATTTGGAAGAGTGGCTTGTTTATTACCTTGTGTGGAGCATGTGGAGGCGTAGTTGAGGCACTTGTCATGAGCTTTGGCTTTCTTCTCTTGATGGTTGCTCATGTCCTTCTTGGAAAGCTTGGTATTCCTTTGAAGGGGTTTTGTGCATGCTACTATTGTCCCCTTCTCAAGCTTTTTCACCATATTATCATGATTATCTTGAGAAGGTTGAGCATGACACTTTCCCTTCAATTGAATCAAGCTCCTTCTTAGCCTCTCATTTTCTTCCTTGAGCTCTTTATTTTCTTGTGTGATAGAAATATCACAAATTCCTGAAATTTCTAGCTCAATGGAAGGTTGGCTTTTTTGAGAGCAACATTTGTTAGCACATGATAATATAGTTTCTACTTGAGTACATGTGCATATGTGAGGTTGGTATGATTTTATATTAGTTAACACAACCTCATGAGCCATTTCTAACATGATATGTGAATCCATAAATTTATTATGAGAGCACACAAGCATATCATGTTTTTCTTGCAAAGCTAGATTTTCAATATTTAGCCTTTCTATCGTGTTCTTGAACATAGCATTTTTATTTTCTAATTGAGCAATATATGATGAATGATTAACAACTTTAATTTGCTCAATTGAAATGTCTTCATACCTTTGTACCAAATCATCATGAGAGCACTTTAGCTTCTCATGCTCTTTGGTCAACTTCTCTAAGTCTTCGATTTTTCTGATGAGGAAGTCTTCTTGCTTATGAAGCATTTCTTTTTGTTTTTCCACTCTTTTCATGAGTTTGAGCAAGCTCATCCGATGTTTCTTGCTTAGCTGAGCGAAGAATTGTTGAAGATCGTCCTCATCTTCACTATCACTTTTTTGCTCCTCCTCATCCTCACTTTCGCTTTCACTGTCACTCCCATTAGCAATAAAGCACATATGAGAAGTGGATTTGAAAGACAAACCTTGTGAAGAGGTGGATTCGTCATTTGGTCTCCATCGATCATTTTCTTTTTCAATTTTGTTCTTCGCCTCATCTTCCTTCATTTTGAGGAACATTCTTTCGGCGATTCTCATGGCAAGATCTATTGCCCTAGGATCAACATCTGCACCAAAAGATGAAGTTGAGGCAATCTCAACTTTTTCAAGCTTAGAAGCACTTTCGTTTCTTAGTCCCCCCGACATGATCTTTTCCTCACGCGGTTAAGCGTTAGAACGAGGATTAGGTTCTGATTCCAATTGAAAGTTGCCTAGAGGGAGGGTGAATAGGCAAGTTAAAACTTTTTCAACAAAATATAGAAGCAAACTGGGTAAAACTGAATTGATCTCGAAATTCACCCAGTTAACTTTGGAAATGAGATGTTCTAAATGATCCACAGGGTTCAAAGTAGTAGATCTGAGAAGGGCACTTCTCAAAATCCACACACCAAAAAGATATAAACAAATCTTTCACGGAATGGTGAGAGAACGAAGAACACGAATAAGAACAATGAACAAGAACACAAGAGACACAAGATTTATCCCGAGGTTCGGTCACACCACCAAGGTGCCCTACTTCCTCGTTGAGGCACCCACAAAGAGCCGGGTCTCTTTCAACCCTAATCCTCCCTTTGTCGACCACAAAGGTCAAGCTCACACACTAATCTTTGCTCAAACGAGCGGGTAATACAAACTTTCTTGTGGTCTTCCACAAGATTTGGAGACTCACAAGAGACACCTAGTCGTCTAGGAGCTAGAAGCTCCAAGAGTGATGAATCCACAAAGAACTCGATGTAGTACCAAAGCTCTAATGAAGAAGAGCAAGAGAGATTTGGAGATGAAGCACAAAAACTGCAGCTCTCAAACTCTCTCAAAGATTTCTCTCCAAAGATTTGAAATGGGAGAGGCAAGAGATGTGTGAGAGAGAGTGGGAGGTGTTCTTCAAGTTAGAAATGGAGTTTGGGTCATGCTCTTTTATGTGTGGGGAGAGAGGTAGGAGTGAGTATATATAGGTGGAGCTCAAAACTAGTCGTTGGACAGATTTTTCTGTCTGAGACCGGTTGAACCGCCCCCTAGGGCGGTTGAACCGCCCCTGGCAGGTCAGGCAAACTGTCTGCCAGTCTGACTATCAGACTGACTGGCAGACTGAGCTGCAGACTGGTCAAGTTGACCAAGACCGGTTGAACCGCCCCTAAGACCGGTTCAACCGCCTGGGGCAGGCTGACAGACAGCCTTCCAGTCAGACTGGAAGACTGCAGGTCAGACTGCAAAAACAGGTCCTGACAACGGTTGAACCGCCCCTAGGGCCGGTTCAACCGCCTGGGGGTCAGACTTGCAGTCAGTCTGCCAGTTAGGAGGTCAGACCGGTCCGGTGACCCTGACACCGGTTGAACCTCCCCTAGGACCGGTTCAACCGGTTTTGACCAGTGAGGTCCAGGGAAAATACCCCGGCTGAACTTTCCCTAGACACCGGTTGAACCTCTCTGGACCCCGGTTGAACTTGCCCTAGACCCTGGTTGAACCTCTCTGGACCCCGGTTGAACTTGCCCTGGACCCCGGTTGAAGTTGAAGTTCAGCTGGAGTTGAGAAAGCTCAACTCAGCTGAAGTTCAGCTCAGCTGAAAAGCTCAGCTGCAGCTGAAGAAGCTCAGCTCAGCTGAAAAGCTCAGCTGCAGTTTAAGAAGTTCAGCTGCTTTTCAACAAGAACACTCTAGGTTTCTCAAACCTAACCACGGTCAACCATAAAATTTTAAAGAGATTTTTGGTTTTCAAAAAATAGCTTTTGAATATAGAGGCTTAAGCTTTGGCAAACACCTACCTTCTTTTTGGATCCCTCTTTATAGTACGATGATTCCTATACTCAAGTTAAATAAAATATAATTAAGTAAACTCCTTGAGTCATTGGTGTCTCATGTGTGATTTCTCCATGGCGTTGCTTCATAAGGATCACAAACATCTTTGTCTCACCTTTTGAAGCAAACATAAATCAAACCATGTGACTTGTACCATATCACCATATGTGAGTTCAAATCATGGCTTCAAGTCATTGTACTGATGCATCAACATGTTATAACTCTTCATAGCTGATTAGTTCATCGACTTAGTGCAAGTACTCTCTTCTTCACCTTAGCCATGGTACCTCGGTCCACAAGCCGTCGCTTGGCCTTCACCTTCGCTTAGTTCCTCGAAGCCCTTTCCTTGCTATCTTCACCCTATCAAGCCATTCTTGAGTCACATCATATTGAGCATCCATCGAGAGAATCATTTCTTCAATATTGTGAACCTTGCTTGAATGTCTTCTAGATATAACCGTTAAGATCAATCAAGCTCTAGTTTGATTCTCATAGAAGCATATATGGACTGATAGTAATATGGTCAAGCCAATTCACGATTCCTCATATCTTATTCACTTTGGCTTGACCAATCCTTTTAATCACTTCATCCTCTATTTTGATCATATGTATGTAGTGATTTCTCAGGTCTTGTCCATATATTCAAACCAATATAGAGATCATATTATATCCATTTGCATTGTCTCATTGGTTATTTAACCTCGTGTTGAACCTTTGTTCACTGTCATTATACACTATTCAAGTATGTTCATCATACTGAATTTCCTGTTCAACACTTAGCAAACTTGTTAGTCTTTTAAATGTGTTGTCATCCAAAGCACCAAAACTCACAAAAGGGATGAATGCACTTTCAATGGCCCTACGTTGTATAATATTTAGCACACAAGTAATTAAATTATAGAATAAAAATGCGCAACATATATATAAGTAGAACATTGTCTAAAATGAGAATAAATTTCTAAAAACATGATCTATATGGAACTCATCGATTATACCTCTACCATTGTCATCTTCTTTCCATTGAATCTCTTAATCGCCTTGTAATTGAGATCCAATAGCTTCCTCTACTATTGGTGGATTGTCCATCTTCTGGCCAACTCCACTCACATGAATACTTGTGTTTGTGCTACTAGATACCTAACTAAAATAGCTATTCAAACCTACGAGTTTAGACTTCCTTTTGTTTCTTCTCCTTGTCCACTTAAATTGTGCTAACCTTATGTTTTTATGGACTGGTCTATTAAATTTTGTTTTTATATGTAGGTATTACTTGGGCTATACCTAGTTGTAATGGCTCTTCCACCCCTGCCACCAAGAGGATGCTCGATGGTGACACACTCACTGACGTATACACAAACTTCAAATACACCCTAAGATGAGAAAATCTAACCTAAAAAAACTAGAGATTCACATAACCTGGGATGACCCCCAAATAGGGTAACCCTGACCAGGGTAAGGATAGTCACCCCAACCTAAGCTCCCCTAATATGGACCCCCGACCTGGTTACCCCAAAAAAGACGGATTCAATCATAAACTAGTTAAGCATTCCCTACCTGTTTACCCTGACCAGGTCAGGCATGACCTCGACCATCCCAATCAAAAGTCTTGATTAGTTGTTGGGCTTATTGCCTATTGGGATGAACACTTAATTTGACTGAGTGAATATTACCCATGAGTAATCAGGTTTGGATTTTGCTTTTCCATACCCATACCCATACCCTCATACTCAATGGAGGAAGAATTTCTCCCAAATTTGTACCCGTGGGGATTAAAATCTTCTCATACTCTAACCCTAATAGAGGAATTCCCTATGGGTTAACGGGTATCGGGTCCCCATTGACACCTCTAATGAAGGGACAAGGGCCACACTGCAAAGGCAGGCGAACTTAGTTTATATACTTTTAGCACAAGCATGAGAGCCAAGCGCCCTGCCTTGTAACACACGAAAGCGAGCAACAAAGGCTTTAGAACCATACTACATGTAGGAGTTCTCTGCCAAGTAGTCTAAAAACTCTCTTTGGCTCGTTTTGAGCAAGGCCATCGGAATAGCAGCCCACAAACTCCTTCCTAACCTACAAATTTACTTGTCGTGTTAACAAAACCACACCACTCACCCTCATGGGGGAGCACACACCGGCGAGGGATCCCGTGGGTGGTATTGACACTCTAGAGGAGGTGCATAGTACAGAAGGAGAGGGAGAGAGAAAGAAAGAGAGAGAGAGAGAGAGCTACAAGGGGGAATGAATTAGGGTTCCCTCTTGACCAAAAAGATACCTTTTATATCTGCCATGAATGAATGTTGTCCGTTGGATCAGATCAGGTGGTGCAGAAGCAATGTGCATCTTTCGACCGAGGCGGGAACAAAAACAATTAATGAATTGTACTAATAATTAGTGTAATACAATGGTAAGCACTCTTTTTTCAAATAGTAATCACTCTTTCTTTCAAATAATGATCGTGACACAGTTCAACAAAACCGCAAAACTTAACTCAATATACACCTACCTACAAAGACATAGCCAAAATCTTCAAAAAAAACATGGTCTGGCTAGCTCAACCAACTAACAATTTAACTTAAGCCAACCATATAGCTAGGTAAACCAAACAATAGATAATTTATGCACCAACTTGGGCTAGGTACAACGAAACAAACCTTAGTGGCTAACCATTCAGGCCTAGCCAGGTTAGATTTTGGCCAAGCTACCTAATAGGCCTTAAGGCACGATAGCAATAGGAAGAGAGATAGAAAAGTACCAAAGTTGACATGGAAAGAGATAGTAAAAGGAGATTCGAAGGGATGTAATATAATCAATGATTTAGTCTTGAATAAGAGTGCATGCATGGAAAATAGTTATCCATGTTTCTGAACCTTGGCATGTAGTTTTTGTTGGGTTTCAACTGTAGTCTACTCTAATTTGCTTGGGATAAAAATGTTTTATTGTTACTGTTGTGATAGCAGTATAGAAACATGGAAGTCATGGATGTGGATTGCAGTTTTAGTTTGTTGGTAACTTTGACACCGTTGAACCTTGTAATTTGGTTACTGACATAATGAAATCCAGTATTACCTTTGTGAGGAAAAAAAATATCACTAGTAGCTTTTTAGATCCAAGGAATCTAAACACTCTAGCTAGTACCGAAAAATTATCTACGAAAGTGAAATTATTTAAGGGGGCGTTTTTATTTAGCAGCGACACATGGAGCTTACTATATCTCTACTACTCTATATGAGGTTAGTGTAGGCGTGCACAGAGGATGTTCTGCCTCCCGCGATCGCCTGCCGCCGCGCCAGCTCCGCACGCAATCACGCCGCCGTCCGCGCCGCCGTCCTCGCGGCCGCATCGCCCCCGCACATCCCTGTTCTGCCCGCACGCGAGCACGCCGCGATTCTTTCCATCCGCGCGCGCCATCCGCCGCGCCAAATCCGCCGCACGCGAGCACGCCGCGATTCTTTCCATCCGCGCGCGCCATCCGCCGCGCCAAATCCGCCGCACGCGAGCACGCCGCGATTCCTTTCCATCCGCGCGCGAGCACGCCGCGATAGTGCCCGCCCCGCAGCGGAGAATGGAAGGCCCTCACGCCCGCACGCCCGCTGGAAGGCCCTCATGCCCGCACGCCCGCAGCGGAGAATGGAAGGTCCTTGATTGAGCACGCCGCTGGAGGACGCGGATGGAGGACACGGATGGAAGGTGAGGCGACGGGTCCCTTTATTTCCATCAACAATAACTAGCCCACCTACAAGAACAACCGGTGAGGCTTGCACCACGCCGTGCTCTAACTACGCGGTTGAGTTGCTGCTCTAACCACTGCTCCCCACAACTCTCCCTATTGCTACAGATTCAACCACTGCTCCCTACATCCGCGCCCTCAAAAGGTAATTGCTTGCTCATATGGAGTAGCTTGTCATGTTTTGTGTTTTAGATATGGTTTAGCAAATCATGTTTGGAACACTAGTTTTACTTCCTGAAGTTTCAGAAATTCATAACTACAGTACTGTAAACTGGCTTTAGAAATTTAGAACTATAGTACTGTAGCCGTTTTGTGTTTTAGAAATTTATAACTCAAGTTCAGGAACCTATAACTACAGTAATGTAAACTGGCTTTAGAAATTTAGATCTATAGTACTGTAGCCGTTTTGTGTTTTAGAAATTTAGAAATTTATAACAGTCAATTCATTAGATTCATAATACTGAACAGTTAATTTGTCTGATGTCGTCGTAAACTGGCTTGTGTGTTTGGCTTTAGAAATAGTGTGTTTTGTTAAGTACTTTAACTTATTACCATATCACAAATATAAAGTTATTTTAAAGCCAGTTTGTCTGATGTCTGGCTTGTGTCGTAAACTGCTTGAACTTTAACAGTCAATTCAGATCTACAGTACTGTTAAACTGGCTTTAGAAATAGTGTGTTTTGTTAAGTACTTGAACAAATAGTGTGTTTTGTGTTTTTGTAGCAGTCAATTCATTAGATCTGGTTTAGCTACCTATTGAATCCTAACTTGAACAAATACTGCTCAAGAAGCCAAATTTGTTAGTAAATATGTGCAGTAGTTTTAGTGCTTGTAGTATCACATCAATAGTTGAGTGTTGGTGCTTGTGTGTTTGGTTGGGTGTAGTTTCAATATGCTTGCACTTCAGTTTTACTTATGACATGCTTTTGGGGCGTGTGTTTGGTTGCTGCCCTGCTAGGTAACTTCTTCTATTTATATTGAATTTTGTGCTTTAGACTCTATTGAGTCCTGACTTGAACAAATACTGCTGCAGAATCCAAATTTGTTAGTAAATACATGGTGTAGTTTTAGTGCTTGTAGTGTAGTGTCACATGAATTGCTGAGTGTTGGTGCAACTTCCCTAAGAAGATGTGTTTCAGTTTTCAGTTTTCTGCACACAATGCATATTACTCCAGTTGCACCCAGTACACAATTGCTGAACTGATGATTGAACTTTGCAACAAACTACTTCAATGGTTTTGGCCAGTTACAATTGATGCATAAACTAATGCTACTGGAACTCTAATGGGTCAGATAGCATCCCAACATCTAGCAGCCCGGCAGGAAATCAGTTGTTGAACAGCAAGCACAGTTACGCAAAATTGATGACTGAAAGTATGTGTGCCAATTTTGTTTGCCTAACACTAAGAAAATTTAAACCCAGGTTCAAGTTGATCCTAATTCAGGCAGACTGATATAGTAGTTTGTTCTCTAATAATCCCTTCATGGACTTTAGAATTTTCCAATCACAGGGCAGTTCATATCTATGATTTGTGGTTTCGTTGAAGTAGTTTGTTGTTTCAGCTAGCGAGGGTGTGGAGGAAGGAAGGGATAAAGCGTTTGGTTTACCCGGACCGGACGACAGGACACCGTCGGGGGTTCGCTGCAACGCATCCACGGCTTCCGCAGCTTCTCAGGCCAAGGTAAGCTTTCAAGCAAATTTGTGGCTGCAAATGTTCTTTAATAACCTGTGATATGTTAGTAAATTGCCATACCACTTTGGTTACATTTTTGTGATCATGTTTCAGTTCAATTTTGCTAACAAACAATGTTGTTAATAATCTAGATGAGTTATAATCTTAACTAGGAATTCTGAACTAGGAGTTATAATCTGAACTATGAGTTATGCACTTCTCTTTTACTTGAACTATGAGTTATAATCTGAACTATGAGTTTGTTTCTTGTGATTAGTTGTTTACTCTGAACTATGAGTTATGCAATAGATTTAGTTCACCAAATCTGGTGTACGGTTCGCCAAATCTGGTGTACGGTTCGCCAAATCTGGTGTAACTCATAGTTCAAGTAAACAACTAATCACTGGAATTTGATTTCTGGCGCACGGGTCCCTTTTACTCTGAACTATGAGTTAGGAATTTGATTTACGAATTCCTTTTACTATGAGTTATGCACTTCTCTTTTACTTGAACTATGAGTTATAATCTGAACTAGGAATTCTGGAATTTGTTTACTCGGGCATCGCTTTAAAATGCTAGCTTTAAACCAGTTTGTTTCTTGAACCAGTTTGTTTCTGAAATATGATTAGTTGTTTACTCTGAACTAGGAGTTATAATCTGAACTATGATTAGTTGTTTACTCTGAACTATGAGTTATAATCTTAACTAGGAATTCTGAACTAGGAGTTATAATCTGAACTATGAGTTATGCACTTCTCTTTTACTTGAACTATGAGTTATAATCTGAACTATGAGTTTGTTTCTTGTGATTAGTTGTTTACTCTGAACTATGAGTTATGCAATAGATTTAGTTCACCAAATCTGGTGTACGGTTCGCCAAATCTGGTGTACGGTTCGCCAAATCTGGTGTAACTCATAGTTCAAGTAAACAACTAATCACTGGAATTTGATTTCTGGCGCACGGGTCCCTTTTACTCTGAACTATGAGTTAGGAATTTGATTTACGAATTCCTTTTACTATGAGTTATGCACTTCTCTTTTACTTGAACTATGAGTTATAATCTGAACTATGAGTTTGTTTCTTGTGATTAGTTGTTTACTCTGAACTATGAGTTATGCAATAGATTTAGTCCCTTTTACATTGAGGCACTGTTCCTGTATCGTCTTAGTGGAGCTCTTAAGTTATCCTATGTGTTTTATTTTGCAAAATTACTCATTCATAACAAATAGTTCAGATTTGTTACCTGAAATTGATCATAGAGTGTTTACTGAAATTGTGTATCGTGGTTTCATTGTAGTAGTTTGTTGTTTCATCTAGCGAGGTGTCTGTAAGAAGGAAGGGATAAGGCGTTTGGTTGACCCGGACCGGACGGCAGGACACCGTCGGGGGTTCGCTGCAACGCATCGACGGCTTCCGCAGCTTCTCAGGCCAAGGTAAGCTTTCAAGCAAATTTGTTGCTGCAACTGTTACATCAACCTGAGATATGTTAGTAAATTGCCATACCACTTTGTTTCATTTTTTCGATCATGTTTCAGTTGATTTTTCTTAACAAGCAATGTTTGTTAATGAGGGGTATGCTTGTGTGTATTGTTGGTTTGTATTGGGGTATAAAGTTTATATGCATTCTTCCGGTATATATCGGTTGATGCTAATCTCTACTACTATAAATCAGAACAATAATTCATGTTTTTTGTGCACACATATGTGCAGCTATCTGTATTGAAACAATCACTTCACTAGAGAAATGATGGTCTAGCTACGGATGACGAATTGGCATCTATGGACCAACATAATTCAGCTCCTTCCTCCCCCATCTTGGGCTCTGGCGTTGTAGCAGCTTGACTGTACCGCCTAAGCCTATTGATGCTTCTCTGATTTCAGGCCACCAGGGGACTGATAACGAAGTGTCTATCCAACACCTGAACATACACGAGGCGTAGTAGCAGCCTTGGCTGTTCCGCCTATGTCTGTTGATGCCATTCTGTTTCCAGACCACCTGGAGACTGAGGAAGAAGTGCCCATTCAACACCTGAACACCCAAGTGGAACTATCCTCACAGAATGAGTCAACAAAGGATGCTTTCTTCAGTAAGATCAGTACAAGACCAACTGGACTGCTGCCTGTTCCAAAGACCAATAAAATACTTGTACCGAAAGACCCGTACACCACGAACATGTTATCAAACATCTAACATTGAAGAATGCACCCAGGTAGCTGATAATTGAAAGAGACCTCTGTCTGCAAAATCTAGTGTGTAGCAGACTTTAGTAACAAGCACAACCTGCACAAATTGTTTGAATTAAGAGAACTATTTGTTTGAATTAAGTTTTGATTCTCACCTGTAGAGGCTTCATCCATACTCACAATATTCAGTGAACTATTTGTTTGAATTAAATTTTGATTCTCAACTGTCGAGGCATGATATATATTTTCATGAACCATTAGACAACAATAAAATATTGATCCGCGAAAGTATGACATGTGTTCCATTTAATTTTAAATTTAAATTATGTTAAAGGCTACAAGGTTTTGATGGAACCGGTCGTATTGAACCGTGAAAGAGCCGCAGTTGACCGCCTAAAACGGATGCCTATGTAAGTTATTATAAATATATTTACACAAAATTTGTCTATCAAAGTTATGACCATTATTTAGTCGTATGTTTAATATAGCTTCAGATTGTTCGACGACTACCGTGATGAAGATTTTTATGGGCTTCCGCGGAAATACAGTATTGTCGCTCGGGTCGAAGTTAAATTCCCGATTGAACCACGTTTTCGTGATAGACAACATTTCGTTTTGTCTGACATCAATGTAAGCCAACAATTCTTTAAGTTTCATTTTCAAAGTTACACGATATTTATACCATGGCCTCATCTCCTACTGAAATACTATTAGGGAGCCAAGATCGAGGCCATAACATATATGTATGAGACAGTCAAACATTTCGACAATTTGCTCCATGAAAAGCATGTTTACAAGATGCATAATGTGAAGTTCAGTCTTCATCCGGGTGAATTTAATTTTCGTCATCTAAATGGTCCCATGGAATTGTGTCTTGACCAACAAACTATCGTGGAGCCATACACTGTTCCAATTCAGATGGCGACATTCCCAAAACAAATACTATTGAACCTTGCTGATATTGCCGAGTTGCCAAACAGGACTTTAGTCGGTAAGAATATATCGAACTCTTAATATTATTAATATATCGTTTACACAAAATTCAGTATTAATCCATTTATAAACTGTTATTTTTGTAGACATTATGGCTGTTGTAGTCCACTTGGAAAGCATATGACTTGATTGAAGTATACTATGAACTTATAGTAGCACGTCTGTCCATTATTGATTCACAGAAGTAAGGCAACCTTTTCTTTCTATTATGCAAACCTATATTTGTTGTTCCATGATTTTAGTTGTATGGTTTTGTTTCTTGATCTGAGGTTATAGAAGCAGCGGCGGAGCACAGCCAACAAATGAGGTATGGCAGTTGCGGGGGGTGCTGTGTGCGCCACACGTTGAGGCGGGTCGCTAATGGCATCGTAGGCTCATGGCGGATTGGAAGAGGGCAGGAGGCATTGTCGCTCTAGAACACTGTTGCTGCTTTGCATTGACGTACACTGTTGCATTGCACAATCTTTTGCAGATGTGTATCTTGCTGGAACGGTCATGTTGATATTTGGGATGGGTCTCTACAGTCTCTTCGTCAGCAACGCTTTTGCGGATGTTCGTTCTGAATACAAACGTGCCCTGAGCGGATCGTCGCTGTTCTAGATGTTCGCTTTGAAGGTAACCGTCAGAATTTGAAATCTCCATCATTTTTATATACCTTTTGAAGTACAATATATATGAAGCAAGCCATATTATTCTGTTTGCTTACGACCATTATTAGTCACTAAAGAATTAAAGATCCACTGCCTATCTCATCCAACAGAAATTAAGATACCTTTATTTTTTTTTAAAAAAAATTATGCTAGAATTAGCAGGTTCTAATCTTCACATATCCCACCGGGACGTATGGAAACTTCAGGCCGTTGTTACCTCAATGAGCGGTGTTCTCCGTTCTACAAAAGGGGAATTTTTGGTGACTTTCGCTTGTCTTGGAAAGTGACATCAGATGATTTATCTCAATCTTGGACCTTCTATTTTTGGCCAATCACACGAGCTGGACTCAGATGTCGTGGATTTAATTTGTGAAAGATGCCCACATCGTTTTCTGAACCTGCCAAGTTTCTGAAATGGCATAACATTCTATATGAACCTATAAACTGTTGTTAGGATATCAGGTTTCTGCTATGAGTAACAGGGATATTTGGTTTTTGTACTTACCTATATGGTCATATATGAACCTATAAACTATTGTTAGGATAGATACAAGGTGTGCATGGTCTTCTTTTTGCTGGTTTCATACTTCTTTTTACAAGTTAATAAATTTCTTTAGGATTTTGTGATAAATTTAAAAGATCAAGGCAGGCCATTGATCTAATGTTGAATTTGTTGAGTCTGTTATAAATTTCCTAATCTGCATGCTGCAATCAAGTTTTGCTGCTTGCTAAGCGGTTGCCACTTGCCAGTGCATGTATTCTGAAATTTCTCTAATTCTATAGTGCTTAACGACTGCAGATTTTGGATGAGATGATGGATAATGGTTTTCCACTCACAACTGAGCCAAACATCTTGAAAGAGATGATCACCCCACCTAATATTGTGAACAAAATGTTGAATGTTGTTACTAGCAAGAGTTCTACCCTTGGCAGCAAACTTCCAGATGCAGTTGCTTCTTTTGTACCTTGGCGAAGAACAACAGTCAAGGATGCAAACAATGAAGTCTATGTTAACATAGTCGAGGAACTTGATGCATGTGTGAACAGGTATTCCAGTTTTTTTCCTTTTTAATGTCTTATAAACGGGATCCATTAATTCTGCTAATATGGCTTTTAGGACCTTAGTCACAGTAATTGGTCAAATGTTTCTGGAAGGTACTATTGTTCAGCATTTTTATAGTAATTATGTACAATACTACATAGCTCCTCTGTAGCAGATCAACGATTAACAAGATAACCAAGCTAATACCACTTATTTCAGTAGTCATGCTAGCACCAAAGCCCACGATAATGTTCAGCCGTGAGCTTGTCTTTTTTTTATTCACTAGGTTGTGTTGTCAACTAATTTGCTTACTGTGGAGTAACGAATATTGTTTGGTGTTGAACAACATTGTTATTGAGTGACTTGATCTTTTCATCTATTTGGTTGTTGTTCCCTTTATATTCCAAACATCTTGACATCTGACCAGATTTGGATTTTTGCATCCGACTGCAAGGAGAAGGCAGCGAGCAACAAGGACTCCGCTAAGATGTTGACAGTGGTGCTGCCCACACGTAAGAGGAAGGCCCTAAGCCATCGTCCAGCCCACACCCATCCAGTTCGGGAGCTTCTCATTATGCTCTCGAGCCATGATATGATCGGCATTGCGTTAACAGGGTTGGGAAGATGCTGGTATTCGTGGCTTCGTGCTACATCAATTGTGCTGGACGTCAGATACTAAGGTTGTTGCTGTGCATTGGAGGTGTGTATATGAGGATGCAACTCGATAACTGCAGGTGTGTTCGATTTTGCATCTGAATCGTGTTTCCATATCTAACTGTTGTATACATTAATTTCATCTGCTTAGTTATGTGCTGACGTGAATATCTGAACAAAATATCCTATTGTAATCAATCATAACTGATGTTAGAGTTTATCTTGGGCATTCTTTTCTTGGCCGCTGTGTATGATAAATTGACAAGTTGAGGAAGGTACACCGTACACACACCTGCTCGCGAAGAGAGTTCATGGCAGTTCACAACTATATAGTAAATAGCACTTGCATATCATGTAGGACATGGTCTCATGCTGGTTGAAAACATATACCACTTCGATGACGTGTAGCTATGCCAGTGTTAATCACCTATAGTCCAGATTATGGTAGTCCTTTTAGAGGAAAAAACTCAAGCAAACTTCCCAAAAATTTTGAACCTAAACAACCCTCAAGAGCTTGGCCAGCGGGAACGGCAACTCCCTAGGCCGCATATTTGCTTGAACTAATTTTCCTTCGGAAAATGGAAACCCCTTAAAAAAGTAGGGTTGCCAAACTAGCCTTATTGTCCGGAAAAACCCTCACATGTTACTCCAACTGAACATATAGAACTATCTTGAGTTATTTTGTTTGCTGTTCATTGCTGTTGTACTTTCCGTCTGAAGTTGACACTCAGAAGTCCCTCTCCAACTGAATGTAGTTGATATTCTACAAGACATAATCGTTTTCAACCACTCAATTCAACAGTTTGTTTCTGACAGCCAAATAAACAGACCAATTTGTCTTCCCCTAACAAAACTACCAACTGCTTCTGTTAGGCACGAAGTGTTGGGTTCATTTCGATGACTTTCATAGTAGTAACTGTTTCATGCCTATTGCCTTTTTGTCTGAACAACCCATTCTCTCCTGGTAGTCGAATCCACGAGTGGGGAACTAGATGTGCTTTGAAAATGATGGTTATAGTTATTGCATTCTCCAATAACCGTTGCAGCAAATCTCAAGTTCGAGTTTGAGTATAGCTTTGTTAACAATGTTAGAAGACATGACATGAACCTGATTAGAGAACTATGTTTTCTACTTGAGCTGTGTCTTGTTTGGGATGGAATATTTGTCATTATCTTGTTGTGAACCAGCTATGTTGTTATGCCCTTAAGTTATACTGATGGGGATGATCTCACACCTTTTTATTATGCTTTGATGGTCGTCAACTCTGTACAGCAATAAAAGGTGAGTCCATAATCTCTAAATTCTATATTGCTGTGCTGGTTGCTTTAGGATCTGCTTGCTGAATTTGTCAAACGGTCTTCTGACCAAAGGATACTGTTACTAGCAGTATCCAGTAAACATTGCTGTTTTCATGTTCTTGGATTATGTGATATCTGATCTCAACCTGGTTAACTTGCACATAGAAAAAGTCGTATGTGCTTGCGTGCTTGCCCCCACTTGTGCTCAGGATCGATACGACTATCGACTTACGTTACCTTCTTTCCTCTGTTACGCAATGATTAACTTATTAGCATTGCTAATATTTGCCAAGGTGAGATCAATCTACAGTGCACTAACTCTTCATTATTCATGGACACCGCACTGTCCGCATATTTTTGGATGACGCAAGGGAAGTAGCTTGATTGTTTCGCACCGTGTTTTCCCTAGCGACTTGGATGATACGAGGGATGATGCTTCCATTATACAGTAGAGTAGTGTTGGTGACATGTACGCATTGTTCAGGACATTGTACTTGAGGCCTGTTGTTATTTTATGGCAATAGTAGATTATTTGCGGCAAGCCTCTGAACCATCAGGTCACAGGTTCGAAGCAGCCTCTACGCATTTGCTAAGGGAAGGTTTGTCTTGGTTTATCCTTTCCCAAATCCCATTCATGTGGGAGCCTCCGGCACTTGGTGTTCCCTTATGTTTCTTATTTGAGGAGTTTTTTTAGATAATGGAGGTAATCTCTGGTTTCAGCAAAAACTAGGGATGAAGTGCTACTTAAAAATGTGGGTACTAGGATTTGAACCTTGGTAGGTGGTGTCATGCATCCACAATTCTGAACTGACACAAACTGGTTTGTTCAGATAAAAGAAGTTATTTTGTGGTGAAACAATAAATCAGAATGCATGACTGTTTCAGCTTTCTATGAATTGGACTAGCCGAGACGTCTTAGAAATAATGTTCATTTTTTCAGTAATGCATGAATACATCAATTGTTACTATTATTGTGTACTCTTATGGTCAACTTTCTCTTGGACATTCCTTAAAAAAACATTCCCTTAGATAATTATGATCTTTTGGAACTGTTTTTTTTTGTTTTCAGCTGCAGATACCTTAATGAAGGCAGTGACGGTGACAATGCTCCAGAAACAAGCAGTGATGTAAGCAATGAGAGTGACAATGACAATGACAATGCAAGGTCTATTGGAAGAACAACCCAATGTTTAGCACAAAATATTTGCACCGATCAAGAAATGTTGTCCAGTGATGACTGTGATTCCAGTAACCAGGAACCTCCCCCTGTTTTCCAATATATGGAGCATGATGCACCATATGGAAGACAACCATTAGCAGATATGGTATGTCTTTTTCGGTTCTTGTGCAACCAAATGTAGTATTTGTAACCTAGCTGACAGTTATATTTTATTAATACCTACAGATTTCAGTATTTGCATGTAAGTTTCCTGATCTAAATACATACAAGAGCTGTGATCTTCTCCCGTCCAGTTGGATCTCTGTAGCCTGGTACTTCCCTTAACTCCTTTAGCTATTGGTTCATTAGTTACATAGTTGTCTTATCCAATGAAAGTTGATTGCAGGTATCCCATATACCGGATACCAACAGGACCTACGCTACAAGATCTAGATGCTTGCTTTTTAACATTCCATTCATTGTCAACAACACCTGACGGTGAGCGCTCGTGTTTCTTCTTGGATAAGACAACCGACGACCTGCGGCAAGAAACAGGTGAGCGCCGATGCTGCCAAATGCTTCCTACTCAAATTCAAGTACGACCGCTCATGCTGACCTGTGCTTTCACCATCTATGTTCAGAAGAAACAAAGCGCCCAGATTGATGTAACGGCCACTAGTACACAGAAGCTCTATAGTGGCGGTTCTAAACCTATTTACACAGGCGTTTTTCAGTACCGCCAGTGCTAGGGGTCAGTGGAAATCAGCATTTCCACTGGCGGTTATTTTGGAACCGCCAGTGAAAAGTGCATTTTCACTGGCGGTTTTCTTAAGAAAACCGCCAGTGAAAATGCTGATTTCCACTGGCGGCTGTATAAAGAAAACCGCCAGTGGAAATGCATTTCCACTGGCGGTTTTATAAAGCAAACCGCCAGTGGAAATGCACTTTTCACTGGCGGTTTACTTTATTTAGCCGCCAGTGGAAGTTTTCCCGCCTTTTTTCAAATTTCAAACAATACTGAATTATATATATATTTATTTACACACACACAAACATATATATATATATAGATCTATATTGATATTGAAAGCAACATACATATATTTATATACATCAAAGTATTCTTTTTACAACCATATATGCTTCATGCATTCTATACATCATAAGTTTTCACCTAAGCTCTAATAACTATCTCGGCTAAGAGATAATCTACTAATTTCTGTTAGTATTCTGAACTCTGGCAAAGCTAATGTCCCGGAAGCATCGTGATATTTTCCTTCTGCGGGAATGACCTCTTTCAATATGAATGTGCAGAGGTCCTCGACTATGCCATACAATGCAGCTTCGGTCAAGTTCTCCGGGTTTCCTCGTTGAAATTGCTGTAAAGGAATTTTATAAACATCATCTATTTATACTCAATAATAACACATTTGCATCTTTAATGACATAAATACATACTTGACTATTACTAATAATACCTTGTCAGGGTTCGTGATGTATCGTCCGTTCACTCTCATGAACTCGCACGCATAGAATCCACATAGGACCGATCCTTGTGGTTGCTTGTGGCACTACATAACGGGAGATTGGTTATTTAGTTGCAACATTGTGTATGATATGTATTCATAAAATCACATACTTACCGGCCAGTGATGATGGATGTCTAGTGGCACGCGTTGTTTCGACAGGTCGTACTTTCCACCTTTAAACTTATAAAACCTAAAAGCCCTGTGATCTCAAATAAAATCACCATGTTATTCTCAAATTTTAATCGATAAAAGTATGCATGCATAGAAAAGGCTTACAGCTCTAAGGTGCTGAGGAATTCTGCATATGTCGAAGGGTCGAAGTTCAAGGAGTCGAGCACCAGCACCTTTCCAACCTTAGGATAAATGAGGAAGCATATCCAGTGGTCCCTGTACGAATCAAATTTGTGATGCATGTGTATTGAAATTATTGATTTTATTTATGCAAAATCACACTTACTTAAAGTTGTACGGGGCTATTATGGCTTCCCTGTCTTGAAATTGAAGCATTGCATGTCCTATATAGGTGGCGTATCGAGCTTCAAAATCCTTCTTCATATCCTTTATACGCTTCTCAACTTCTTCGTCCGTCTTTCCCCGTAATTCATCATTGTCTTTCCCAATTCTAAAAGTGTGGCTTTCCTCGCATATAAGTATTGGGTTGAGATACCCAACCCTTTTACTGGCACTAGCATTGGGCTTGGTACCGTAAAGAATCTCCTGCTGATCATGTTGCATTCTGCAAGTCACACGTGCATGTCAGATATTGAAATTTTATACAGCTCACTAATAATAACACACATATGTGGAAGTATGAGCGACACTTACAATGCAAACATCGTTACAAGTTGCACGTCGAGTCTCTGAAGGTTCATCATTAACCACATGTCCTCGAATGTAACAACGGCCTTTTGGTCCGAACCAATAAAAGCATGGTCTGGTATATGCACACTGATGGTGTCGATGCCAACCGATGATGCCCGCATATACCAGTCATGCAACCTTTTAACACCAGCCGGGACCTTTCTTAGTTTCTCAAGAGGTAGCAGAGGTCTGCCCGGCACATATTTTTTAGGCACGTTTTTGTAATCTGCCTTAGTTGGCTTCTTTATTTTTGCGGCCATTGCCTCAGCCTTTTTTGCAGACTCCTCGTGCTTGGCCAAATCAACAGTTTGTGACGTGAGGCTCCGTCCAATCCCTTTCAAAAACCGAGCTGTGCCAGCAGTAGTTGCTTTACTCTTCTTTTTCTGATACGGGGACACCAATTTTGGAATAGGAAGTTTAGATTTCTTTGATGGCCTTGGATCATTTGATGGTTGTGGAGAAGGTGGATCCCTTGATGGTGGCGTAGACAGTGGGTCACCAAGAGGATGGGGAGGAGAAGGTGGTGGAGCCCTGAATGGTGATGCTTGTGGCGGAGACGGTGGGTCAGAAAAAGGATGAGGAGCAGCATGTGAAGTTTGAGGAGGTGAGGATGATGGATGTACAATAGGAGCAAAAATTTGAGAAGGCAGAGACGGTTGGGCCTGCGACGCCTGCGACGAATTCGACCAATCAACCAAATCGACATCCCTTCGAGGCCAAAGGATAAAATTGTTGATAGCTTGTCCAAGTTTCTCGATACCTTCGGGCCCAGGGATGTCTAGCATGTCGTCCTCGGATCCTTGGAGGACCGACGACACTTCTACTTTGCAATAATCATCTGGAATATCATTTCCATGGAACTTACGTCCTGGGATCGCAAGGCCTGTGGCTACTTTCTTTGTACGTTTATTGTTAATACCATATCTTATAACCAGTGTGCACGCCACAGGCCTTGTGATGTCATCAACTGGATAACGGTCCTTATTTCCCGTTGAAGCAACAGAGCTTGGTAATGTCGTACAATCTGTGGAAGCCGGCGGTTGAGCTGCTGGAATTATTTGTATTTGTGGAGTGGTCATCTGTTGAACAGACATCGCACTCGCCAACTGTTGCATCAATTCTGGAGGAGGATTCGATAGCATTTGAGACATCATGGCTTTGAACTCTTTCTTGGCCTCCTCCTTAAAATAATCCGCCATCTCTTCCTTGTATCGATCACGTTTCCTGTACAGACTTTCCCACTGTTGTCCGAATCCTTCCTTCCATCCTTCCTTAGACGAGATTCCTCGTACACGGCCAGGATGCTCAGGGTTATCGAGACCAGCTGTTAGGATGTCTCTTTCCCTTTGTGGCTTAAAAGTTCCTTCGCTCTGCTTAGCTGCCATTGTATATATGTTTTTTGCCGCTTCTTCGACAATGGGATCATCAAAAGATACACCGGTCTCGGTTTCCCTTGGTTTTCTAGCACGGAGCCAATTTGCCGCCCTTTCACCAAGTTGCTCGGACAGCGTCGGCAACCCTGCGGCCTTCTTCTCGGCGTCTTCTTGTCTCCATTTAGGAACCTGACGCTTGTAACCACCTGTGCCTAGGTGGTGGCGGTACTTGTTCTTCTTTGATAGTTCTGAATTTGCCTCACTTAGAGATATGAAATCAGGGCTGCTCCTCTGCTCTAGAAATACTGCCCACTGACCTGCTGAGATTTTATATTTTTTGGTCGGGTCCAGACCTTTCTTTGCAAACTTTGTGTTCATCTCAGACCTCCAGTTTCGGAAATTGATTGCAAGCTGCTTCATCGTGTATTCCTTCACGAGTTCTTCTGAACCCCGAGGCAGAACGAACCTCATTAATAGCTTATTCCATATTTGATTCTTCACATCATCTGGCACATCTCTCCACTGTCGTATTGTTATGTCAAGATTATCTCTAACTAAAAACCCAAGTGCATTCCGGAACTTAGGTAGTGCCTCTTCCGGAGCTAGGGGCTGACCTTTCGGGCTCACGTCTGAGATTTTGTATGTTTGTCGGGAAACTTGTTCAGCCCCCTGTCACCTCTTTTTCGATCGCTCTGCTTCCTTTTCCTTGACATCTCGGTTGTTGTCTTGGTCTGTTCCGGTGCGTCTTGGGTCGGCTCCGGTACGTCTTCGTTTCGTGCCACGGCTTCTTCGAGTATCGCACGAAATTCAGACACGACCTCCTATTCATGTAATAAAATGCACAAGAGATCATGCATGTGAAATCAGTAGGGTACACATACGAAGCTAAAGATGCGTACTTTTACCTCAGCTTCTTGTGGATCATAAGTAGGGTCACGTTGCAACTCACGGAGAGCGGCCCTATCTATGCTAGTGGTAGGAAAAGGGTCGCTAGGCGTTTCATATCCTTCACTGCTGGATTGTTCTTGAGCAACACTCTTGTCCATGTGCTCGGGCACTAAATCTTGGTCCTTGATCGGAGAACTCATTGAGCTATATATATACAAATACATAAGCAATAATTAAATACATATTAACACATATTAACGTAAGCAATAATTAAATTCATATTAACAAATAGTATAATTAAATACATCCTCAGGCACTAAACCCTTAACCCTAACCCTAAACCCTAACCCTAAACCCTTAACCCTAACCCTAACCCAAAACCCGAACCCTTAACCCAAAACCCAAACCCTTAACCCAAAACCCGAACCCTTAACCCTAAACCCTAACCCTAACCCTAACTATAACCCTTAACCCTAAACCTAACCCAAAACCCGAACCCTTAACCCAAAACCCGAACCCTTAACCCTAACCCTAACCCTAAACCCTAACCCTAAACCCTAACCCTTAACCCTAACCCTTAACCATAACCCTTAACCATAACCCTAACCCTAAACCGTAACCATATAGTATCGTATAGTCGTATAGTATCGTGTAGGACGGGGAGAGAGTCGCATAGGACGTATAAAGAGGGAGAGAGGGAGAATCGTATGGATATTATCGAGTTACGTATAGAGAGGGAGAGAGGGAGAGTCGTATAGGACGAGGAGAGGGAGAGAGGGAGAGTCGCATAGGACGTATAGAGAGGGAGAGTCGTACGGAAATTATCGAGTTCAGACGGATATTATCGAGTTGTGACGGATAAAATTACAATGGATATCGACATCTTAAAATTACAATGGATATCGACATCTTAAATACGGATTGTATGTCTATATTCAATTGGATGGTGATGAATCTAGACACATATACAAAGCACATACATCAACTATTGTATGAACCATATAAAAAGCATATACAAAACATATACATCTAGACACATATACATCTTTCTCTCCTCTCTCTCTCTCCCTCATCTTTCTCTCTCACTCTCTCTCTCACTCCCTCAACTCTCCTCTCTCTCCCTCCTCTCCTCTCCTCTCTCTCCTAGCCCTCTCTCTCCCTTATCTCCCTTATCTCCCTCCTCTCTCTCTCCTCTCCTCTCTCTCCTAGCACTCTCTCTCCCTTATCTCCCTCTCTCTCATTCCCTCTCCTCTCTCTCTCCCTCCTTTCCTCTCCTCTCTCCCTCCTCTCTCTACCTCCTCCTATCCCTCTCCATCCTCCTCTCTCTCTCCCGGCCCTCTCCCTCCTCCTCCCTCCTCTCTCTCTCCCTCTCCCTCCTCTCTCTCCCTCTCCCTCCTCCTCTCCTCTCTCTCTGTATCAGAGGCGGCGCGCGGCACGGCGGCGTACGGCGGCGGCGTGCATGGCGCGGCGGCGCGGGCCCGAGCAGGGACAATAAACGGCCGGGACAGAGGGGGGAAAGGGCGGAGAGAGAGAGAGGGAGGGGAGCTGAAAGCATCTAGGCCCCTGGTTGGTTTTAGTGATTAATGACAACGTAATATTACATGTGACTAACGTGTGTTTTGCAGAGACAAATGGTAAGTTAGGTCGCATGACAGGTAGAAGTACTACAACGGTGAAAACAATCCCGGACATAAGAACTCGAAGCGACGGCTAAAACGACGAAACAAAAGGTGAAGGTCTACGGAGTCCGAGTGTCAAGGAGATGTGGACACTCGCATTTTAGTTAGGTCTTTTATTCTCTTTTAGCCGTACTATAAAGAGGGGTTGTCGATGAGTAGTTTGACCAAGAGAGTTCTAGTGTAGTGTTGGTGCACAATCACACTCATACACAGTGCTAGGTGTCACTCTAGAACTCACACTCGAGTTAGAACGAAAACCGATTTGAAAAAACAGCTGAAAAACAAGAGATAATGTTTCTGGCGTTGGGGCACCGGACTGTCCGGTGTGCACCGGACTGTCCGGTGCACCCTCTGCCAGGTGGGCCAGGCTGGTCCTCGGCAGGGACTCTCCCAGTCGCAGAAACCCGAGAGCGCTGCCTTCGGAAATGATTTTTAGTGGCACACCGGACATCGCACCGGACTGTCCGGTGTGCACCGGACAGTGAACTGTTCACTGTCCGGTGCACCATAAGTCCAACGGCTAGCTGTCAGAACTAGCCGTTGGAAGTGACCGTTGGCGCACCGGTGGCGCACCGGACTGTCCGGTGCGCCATCGCGCAGTAAGTTGCCTGTAACGGCTAGTTGGTGGGTGAGGGCTATTTATACCCCCTCCACCCACCATATTCAATGTCTTGCACTCCACATTTATTCCAGCACATTGCTAGAGCTTTGCAAGCACCAAAAGCCTAGTGAGGAGATTAGAGAATCATAATCCGCGTTTGTTCCTCATTAGCGCTAGTGAGAGCCACCTAGAGCACACACCACTTGCATTAGGCTTCTCTTGGTCAAGCGAAAGTCTACGGCTTGTTACTCTTGGTGATCGGCATCACCTAGACGGCTTGGTGGTGTTGGGAGCTCGGTGATCACCGTGAAGATCTTGTTGGTGACCCGACTCAAGTTTGTAAGCGGTCTCGAGGGATCCACCGCGCCGGAGTGGCAAAGGATCATCTCGTAGTGAGCACTTGGTTCTTGCGAGGACCAAGGGGGAGCGATACCCTTGCGCGTGTGCTCCAACGAGGACTAGTGGAGAGTGCCGACTCTTCGATACCTCGGGAAAAATTGGAGGAGTCTTCTAAACTTTGCTTTACATTCCGCACTTAATTCAAGCACTTTACATTGTGTATTTGTTTAGCAAGTATTTGAAGTATTATCTTAGCTTTGTTGCATTTCTAGTATTGTTTTCTTAGTGCTAGTTGTTGGGGTGAAGTTGGGCTCTTGCTTATCTCTTGCTTAGGTTTTAATTAGTGTTGATTTTTAGAGAAGCCCAATTCACCCCCCCTCTTGGGCATCGTGATCCTTTCAATTGGTATCAGAGCCTTGTTGCTCATAGATTAGCTTAACCGCTAGAGTTACGATGTCCGGTGGGGATGGACCTCCTCCCGTTTTTGATGGTGATGATTTTCCTTATTGGAAAATTCGTATGGAAGCATACTTAGAGGCTATAGACATTGGTGTCTATAGAGCCGCCACACAAGGGTTTCCCGAACCTAGAGATCCCACAAATCTTGTAGGTGATGAATTCAATTATGATAAATGGAATGCTAAGGCCAAAAACACCCTTTTTAGAGGCCTTTGCAAAGATGTGTTCAATAGAGTAAGAAATCATAAAAATGCTCATGATTTGTGGATGGATATTTGTGCTCTACATGAAGAAGCTAAATAGAGAAGGCATCAAATTTGATTCAAGAAAGAAGAAGTTCTTTTCCAACAAAAGAAAGCCCATTTCTGAGATGGACTGCTACAACTGTGGTGAGCTTGGTCATCTCGCTCATCAATGCAACAAGCCCAAGAAGAACAAGTTCAAGGGCAAGAAAGAAGATGACAGCGATGATGAAAAGAAGGAAAAGAAATTTTTCAAGAGAAAGGATGGGAAGCAAAAGAGATTCCACAAGAAGAAGAATGGAAAGGCATATATTGTTGGCGACTGGCTCACCGACATCGAATCATCAAGTGGGTCTTCTTCAAGTGAGGAAGAAAATGATGAAAAAGTTGCCGCCATCGCCGGGGACTTCTCTTCACCACCACCATCGCCATCATCCACTTCTCACCTATGCCTCATGGCTAGGGGTGAACGGAAGGTACAAAATGATTTTAATATTGCTGATGATAGTGATAGTGATAGTGATGAAGAATTTGCTTCACCTTCATATGATGAGTTAGCTGACTTACTTAAAGAATATACTCAAATTATTAGAAAGTCAAAAGCTAAATGTGATAGGTTGAAAAATGAAAATGAATCTTTAAATGCCAAGTATGACATAGTTATAAAGGCTAGTGATGAAATAAAAGAAGAAAATAAAACTATGTCATCAACTGTAAATAAGCTCACAAACTCCCTAAAAGATGCTAAGGAAAAATATGACAAATTAAATGAAGCTAATAGGGAGTTGCAAAATAGACTAGTAAAGATCAAGGAAGATTATACTCAAATTAAATTTGTTCATGACAATCTTCTTGTTGAAAATGAACTGTTATCTTGCAAAACACATGAGGCTATTAACCCTGTTGTTAAGCTTGATGTAGCAACCTCATGTGATGATTTGATTCAAGAAGAGCAAACTAGTCTACATGCTGAATTGACTGAAAAAGTTGAAGTCCTGACTTTAGACAACCAAAAATTGAAGAATTACTTGACTGATGCAACTACTAGAGGAAAAGTTACTATTGAGAACAATGATTTCAACAATGAGTTGGTAGTGGATAATCAAAGGCTTAAGGATGAGGTCAAGAAACTAAAAAGTGAAAATGAACATCTTGCAACAAGTGTGCAAAAGTTCAACAAGGGTCAATACCTCCAAAATGAGCTGCTTATGAACACTGTTATGAAAAGTAACAAGAGTGGTATTGGATACAATGCTTTTGTACAAAAGAAAGCTACCACTCAATACAAGCCAAAGCAGACTCACAAGCCTATCAAATGCTTTGAGTGTGGAAATGAAGGTCACTTTGCCCACAACTGCAAAGCCAAACCACCAACTCCCTTGCCTAAGCACTCAAGACCATTTGCTTTCAATGCTCACTATGTTCTAAGAAAGGTTGCAAATGGAAAGGTTAAGGTTACATTCCTAGGTCCACCAAACAAGAATAGACCTAGACAAATCTGGGTGGCAAAGTCCTTAATTGAGAGAGTCACTGGTCCTATGCAATATAGGGCCCTCAAAACTCAAGCTTGAATTGTCTGTGAATGTAGGTGAACTACAAGACCGGTGGGAGCCATTGGGTTATTGACAGTGGATGCACACAACATATGACAGGCAACCCACGGATGTTCACCTCACTAGATGAAAATGTTGATGGACAAGATAAGATCACATTTGGGGACAATTCAAAAGGAAAAGTGCAAGGACTTGGCAAGGTGGCAATCTCAAATGATTTATCAATATCAAATGTTCTCTTAGTTGCACCTTTGAGCTTCAATTTATTATCAGTGGGTCAACTCTGTGATCTTGGACTTCAATGCTTATTCACTCCAACAGAGGTTATTGTAACAAAAATGGATGATGAATCAATGGTATTTAAGGGATTTAGATACAACAACCTCTACTTAGTGGATTTTACTTCAGATGATGCAGACTTAAGAACTTGTCTCTTCACCAAAGCTTCTCTTGGATGGCTTTGGCATAGGAGGCTTGCACATGTTGGGATGAGCACACTCAAGAAGGTATTAAAGAAAGATATGGTTAGAGGATTAAAGGATGTGGTGTTTGAAAAAGATAAGCCATGCAGTGCTTGTCAAGCTGGAAAGCAGGTTGCTAATACACATCCCACTAAAGCTTTCATGTCAACATCAAGGCCACTGGAACTACTTCATATGGATTTGTTTGGACCTACAAATTATGTCAGTGCCGGTGGCAACCTCTACTGTCTAGTGATTGTTGATGACTTCTCAAGATACACTTGGGTGTTCTTTCTCCATGACAAATCTGAAGTTGCATCTATTTTCAAGAAGTTTGCCAAGAAAGCACAAAATGAATTTGATTGCAAGATTAAGAAAATTAGAAGTGACAATGGCAAAGAATTTGACAACACCAACATTCATGAGTACTGTGATGAAATTGGGATCAAGCATGAAGTATCTGCCACATACACACCTCAACAAAATGGAGTTGTTGAAAGGAAAAACAGGACCTTGATCACTCTTGCAAGAACAATGATTGATGAGTATAACACACCGGAGAGGTTTTGGGCCGAAGCTGTCAACACTGCTTGTTACGCATCAAACAGGCTATTTCCTCACCGGCTACTTGAGAAGACTCCTTATGAACTGCTAAATGGGAAAAAGCCAGACGTCTCCTTCTTCCGGGTGTTTGGGTGCAAATGCTACATCTACAAGAAACGCCATCACCTAGGGAAGTTTCAAAGACGTTGTGATATTGGTTTTCTTTTGGGTTATTCATTAAAGTCCAAAGCATATCGAGTATTCAACCATGCCACTGGTATGGTAGAAGAAACATATGATGTGGAATTTGATGAGACTAATGGCTCCCAAGGAGCACTTGAAAATCTTGATGATGTAGGTGATGAGCCACTAAGGGAAGCAATGAAGAACATGCCTATTGGAGCTATCAAACCAAAAGAAGATGAAGAAGAAGTGCAAATCATTGACAGGCCTTCTTCATCAAATATACCACAAGATGATGAAAAAGATGAGAGGCATGCAAATGAAGATACATTTGTCTCTCATGAACAAGCAAGGGTACAGGCCGAAGATGTTGATGCTCCAGGATCTTCTTCCCAAGTGGTTAACAGGAGAAACTCATCACTACTTCAAGCTCATCCTCAAAACCAAATCATCGGGAGTCCTTCACAAGGGGTTATTACTCGATCACATAGACATGCTTCTTTTATTGAACATCACTCTTTTGTTTCTTGTGTTGAGCCTACTTGTATAGATGAGGCGCTACAGGATCCGGACTGGGTGAATGCCATGCATGAAGAACTTAACAACTTCACCCGTAACGAAGTTTGGACCCTGGAGAAGCCTCCACAAGATGCAAGAATCATTGGAACAAAGTGGGTGTTCAGAAACAAACAAGATGATCAAGGTGTAATTGTAAGAAACAAGGCAAGACTTGTCGCGAAGGGTTTCTCTCAAGTTGAAGGCTTAGATTTTGGAGAGACCTTTGCACCGGTTGCTCGACTGGAAGCCATCCGTATCCTACTTGCATATGCATCATGCTATGATATAAAACTTTATCAAATGGATGTAAAAAGTGCATTTTTAAATGGCTTCATAAATGAACTTGTATATGTTGAGCAACCGCCTGGATTTGAAGACCCTAGATATCCTAACCATGCTTACAGGTTGTCCAAGGCGCTATATGGGCTAAAGCAGGCTCCAAGGGCTTGGTATGAGCGCCTTCGCGACTTCCTCATCGAAAAGGGCTTCAAGATCGGGACCGTCGACACAACTCTCTTCACAAAGAAACATAACGGTGATATTTTCATTTGTCAAGTATATGTTGATGATATAATCTTTGGCTCGACAAATGACTATCATTGCAAGGAATTTGGTGAGTTGATGTCGAAGGAGTTCGAGATGTCAATGATTGGTGAGCTAACATACTTCCTCGGCTTTCAAGTCAAGCAAATGAAAGATGGTAACTTTCTCTCACAAGAGAAGTATACCAAAGACTTGTTGAAAAGGTTCAACATGGAGAAGTGCAAACCAATCAAGACCCCCATGCCTACAAATGGACATCTCGACTTAGATGAGGGAGGTAACCCGGTTAATCAAACTCTCTACCGTTCTATGATTGGTAGTTTATTATACCTTACCGCATCTAGGCCCGATATTATGTTTAGTGTCTGCATGTGTGCTAGATTTCAATCTAATCCTAAGAAAGCTCATCTTCGCGCTGTTAAGAGAATTCTTAGGTATCTCAAGCACACCACAAGCGTTGGTCTATGGTATCCCAAAGGAGCTACTTTTGATTTAATTGGCTATTCCGATTCGGATTATGCCGGTTGCAAAATTGATAGGAAAAGTACTTCTGGGGGATGCCATCTGCTTGGTAGATCACTAGTTTCATGGACATCCAAAAAGCAAAATAGTGTTGCCTTGTCAACTGCCGAAGCGGAATACATTGCCGCGGGTGCTTGTTGCACACAGATTTTATATATGAAGCAAACTCTTCTAGACTATGGCGTAGTTCTAGAAAAAGTACCTTTGTTGTGTGATAATGAGAGTGCTGTTAAAATTGCTAATAATCCTGTACAACACTCTCGCACCAAGCACATTGATATCCGTCATCACTTCCTTAGAGATCATGTTGCTAAAGGAGATATCATTTTAGAAGGAGTGAGGTCGGAAGATCAATTAGCGGATATTTTCACTAAGCCTCTTGATAAGACCCGCTTTTGCATGTTGAGAAATGAACTAAATATTCTTGATCTCAGAAATTTTGTGTAAAATGTCAAATGGTGTTGTCAAGCCTGCATTGCATGTTTAATTTCCTTGTATTGCATCTAGGGCTTGTCTA
Source organism: Zea luxurians (assembly GCA_029449295.1). NCBI lineage: Eukaryota > Viridiplantae > Streptophyta > Magnoliopsida > Poales > Poaceae > Zea > Zea luxurians. The sequence continues at coordinate 216,405,287 of JAOPSE010000001.1, forward strand.
ACCTAGTTAAGATAACCGCCAACAAAGCGAGTGAAAAAGCTTAACTCGGGTCAAACTTGACAAGTCTTAGTTTTTAAGCTTTTAACACTTGAATTCTTACTTTTTATGCAATTGTTGGTTCTTGAAATATGCATGAGGTACTGCACTTAGGGGGAGTATTCAAAACTCAAATCACTCATGAAAAACCCCTAGTGCAAGCCAAAATGCAAATTTCACCATTTGCCTACTTTCTCTAAAAATTATCTAGCCTATGGCAAAATATTTTGAAAAGTATATGAGGGTGCCAATACCTGTCCCAACAAGTGTTATTTTGTGTGATTATAAGTTGGGATTTTGGTTTGGTTGGGAGTTAGATAGAAATTCAAAATTTTTTCTAACTCTTCTCTGTCTGGGCTCACCGGACAGTCCGGTGTGCACCGGACACTGCACTGTGCAATGTCCGGTGCACCGGCAGCCGCGCGCTTCAAATCAGTTTTCCTGTGCGCTGTCCGGTGGTTCACCGGACAGCTACTGTGCGCTGTCCGGTGTGCACCGGACAGGCGCTGTAGACTGTCCGGTGCGCCCATGTCGCGTTTTTTTAAAATCGGCCCCCAGCCCGACCGGGCCAGAGGCCCCTTTTATTTCCCAGCCAGCGCCCGCCTGCTCTCTGTCTGGCGATCCTCTCCCCCGCCGGCGATCTCCAGCCACCGGCGGCCACCGTTCCCGGCTGGGCTCCGGCGACCTCGTCTCTTCTTCTCCCTCGGTGAGCAGCTCTGGCTCCCTCTCCCTCTCCCTCTCTGTTCTCTGTCACATTTAAGCACTCCTTTCCACCTTTTGTGATTTCTCCAATTCCTGTGAATCCCAGTGAATCCAAGTTGTGAAATGTGTTCCCCTGTATTCCTTGAGTATCCCTGCAGGTTCTTAGCTCCTTCGGGAGGGTTTTTCCCACCTCAAATAGCCGTTTCACCGAAACCCTAGAACTCCGCACGCCATGTGTTCGATGAAATGCCCAAACCGGCCAAACTTGCTCCAATTGAACCCAATTTCTTCATGCACTTTCACCACATTTCCAGTAACCTACTTGCCAAATTTCACGCCAATCCGAGATCCCAAGCTTAAATTTCACCAAAATTCCCGTTTTGCGCGATCGTTTCCGAGCCGAGTGCCCAAAACCCTATTTCTTCGCCTAAATTCAAACCAAGCACACACTTCACTCATATTGACCTATATAAACCTATTCGTGAAGTATCGGCTCAATCCCACATCATTTAGTGCCTCAATTCAAATTCCAATCATCCTATGTCTCTATTTGTCTGTTAAACGCCGTTTTCACGTCGTTTGACTTATTGATCGTCCTGTCTCGTGCCATTTCTCTCTGTGTATGTATTTATTCACATTTCATATGCTTATGATTATGTGACTAATACGTGCTCACCTCTTCTGTCATTTCAGTGACCTTGTGTGACCGTGTGCCGTCTCCCGTCCTGCCTGGATCGTCACCTCTTGTGTGAGCTTTCCAGGTAGACATCTCACTCTTTGCTAAATCTATCGGTCACTTTTGCTCCGTGCTTAAGTCTCTCTATCTCATTTGCAGACTCTAGTTCAGGATGCCGCGCACAAAGAATGCGTCGGCGTCAGGGGGTGGCGATGACGAGGACCCTCGTCGCCCCTTCAGGCAGGTGAAGGGCAAGACTGTGTATCTGGAGCAGCAGGAAGGCCGCAAGAAGCGGCGTTCGGACAGAGAGGCTCGTGCAGCAGCAGCAGCTGCAGCAGTCGCTGCACAGGCAGCACTTGGAGATCAGCCAGATGTTCCATCAGATCAGATTGCTTTTCGTGCTCGTCGTCTCGCCTCCCGGTCTCGCTCCTCCTCTCACACCTCCGCTTCCACTCCGCCACCCACTCTGCCTGCTCCAGTCACTCCTCTTGCTCCATACACCACCACAGACATACCCACTACCTCCACCACGCCAGCTTCCACTGACCCTCCTCCCGCTCCCGCTTCAGCTCCTCCTGTACCTCCACCTCGTTTCCGGGAGCGTGATGAGACTGAGGTACAGCCACTGGTTTCGGATCCTCGTCTATTTGATCTTCAGCGTGCTACTGCAGCCCGGGTACGTCGGTTCAGGTACGTACCCGTGGAGTCCTGGCTGCCAGCTCAGAGAGACCCAGCAGCAGGAGTTCTTTTCAGCACACGGATTCAGGAGTCTTTCTTCAGGGCTCAGATGTCTGCTCAGATTGCGCTTCGAGTTCACCGCCTATTGGATCTTCCAGCCTTCTTGCTAGCAGCCGGTGCTGAGTCTGAGGCGCATCTCACCTATTTGCCAGGACTTCTGTCCTTTCTGACTATCAGCGGCAGATATGTTGAGGAGTGGGTCCGCGTCTTCTATGCTTCTGTTTGGATTGACCCGGATCATCATTGGATGAGGTTCCGCTTTGAGCGCGAGGATGTCACGATCACTGCGAGTCAGATTCGACAGCTTTTTGGTTTCCCTGAGTCGACTACTCGCCTTCACAGTCTCTATTATGGCACTTCAGATCCTCCACGTCGCCCTCATGGCGGTGTGGCTCCAGGGACAGCTCACGTCGCGGCTCTGTTCCGCCCGCCTTTCACAGATGGGTCGCGACGTTCTCCAGCAGACTTCACTACTGCAGCGAAGTACTTATATGAGCTCGTCAGACGGACACTCCTCCCTAGGATGGGATACAGGGAGGCTACCACTCATATTCAGCTTTGGCTCCTTGGTGCCCTGGTATCCCACTCTGAGTTTGATGTTGTGGACTTTCTGATCTGTGAGATTGAGGACACCGTTCTGGATGGGATTCGTGCTCGACGGCAGCTACCTTATGCTCACTACTTATGCCACATCTTTGCGCAGCTGATTCAGCCCCCTCGATTTCAGAGCACCCTTGAGGCCTCACGCCTCGTTTTTGGATCCTATCGTCCTGCGCCTGAGATTCCTGTGCCAGCTTCTGCTACTGTTTTTGACTCTCAGGCCGAGGATGCAGCTCTTCGTCAGTTTGACACTCAGGGTACAGCAGCTGATGATGATGATGATGATGATTTTGGGATTCCTCCTCCGCCTCCTATGCCTCCACGCTCACATGATCATGAGGCTGGGAGTTCTAGTGCTGCCCCTGCTCCTCCTCAGGCTATGGATCCTGCTCTTGCTTCGATTCTCCAGAATATCACTCAGCAGCAGGCTCACATGGCAGCGCAGCAGACTCACATTTTAGCCGAGCAGGCTCACCTGGTAGCTGAGCAGGCCCGGTTATCCGAGAGGATGCTCTCGATGTTCCAGAACATGCAGGACAGGCAGGATGCACTTCAGCAGCAGCTTATTCAGGATAGGGCTGAGAGTAGGGCATTCATGGCTCTCATGCTACAGCAGTCTGGTACCTCAGTTCCTCCGGTTCTGTCTGCTCCTCCTCCTCCGCTTCACGCTCCTGTGGTGCCCTCGATTCTGTCAGGACCCCCTGTTGGTACCTCTCCGCTCCGGCCGGTCACTTTGGCGTTCACCTCTCCGGCGCTCAGCTCTGTCTGCCCACAGCCGCCAGTGCCACCAGCATCTGCTGTTATCACTACCGCTGTGGCAGTATCTGTCTCCGCCTCTGTTCCGGCAGCTCCTGCAGCGCGGCCTCCGTCCGAGTCAGTACCAGCTCCAGCTTCTACCGCAGATCCTGGATCCGAGACTGACTCTGACCCTCCGCCAGCGTTCGCTCTGCTGCCTCGACCGCGATCGGATGCGCCCCCGCCGCCTCCTCCTGCCTCAGATGTTTAGGTTCAGGACCCTTTTGGTGTTTGACGCCAAAGGGGGAGAGATATGAGTTGTGAGAGTTAGGGGGAGTTAGAGAGTTAGTAGAGAGTCATGTTGATGTATTATATGTGCTTGCTACTCTCTGTACTAGCTTGATGTTTTTGGCTCACAAACTCGTCATATACTCTCGTTGCTTGATTGACTGTGTGTATTATGTTTTCACCCTATATTTTATCACCAGTCTTCTAGTTCTTGTTTCATTGATTTAACTTCACTTTTATATGAACAAGAATCTTATGATGTGTATGCGCTCACTCTTATTATTATGGTACACGTTCTTTCTGTCAAAGATTACTGAGTATAACTAACCATTCTTTCTATTGACAGAAACTTCAAAACAAACTACTCTCACAAAACTTGTAGGGTTGTCATCAATCACCAAAAAGGGGGAGATTGAAAGCATCTAGGCCCCTGGTTGGTTTTAGTGATTAATGACAACGTAATATTACATGTGACTAACGTGTGTTTTGCAGAGACAAATGGTAAGTTAGGTCGCATGACAGGTAGAAGTACTACAACGGTGAAAACAATCCCGGACATAAGAACTCGAAGCGACGGCTAAAACGACGAAACAAAAGGTGAAGGTCTACGGAGTCCGAGTGTCAAGGAGATGTGGACACTCGCATTTTAGTTAGGTCTTTTATTCTCTTTTAGCCGTACTATAAAGAGGGGTTGTCGATGAGTAGTTTGACCAAGAGAGTTCTAGTGTAGTGTTGGTGCACAATCACACTCATACACAGTGCTAGGTGTCACTCTAGAACTCACACTCGAGTTAGAACGAAAACCGATTTGAAAAAACAGCTGAAAAACAAGAGATAATGTTTCTGGCGTTGGGGCACCGGACTGTCCGGTGTGCACCGGACTGTCCGGTGCACCCTCTGCCAGGTGGGCCAGGCTGGTCCTCGGCAGGGACTCTCCCAGTCGCAGAAACCCGAGAGCGCTGCCTTCGGAAATGATTTTTAGTGGCACACCGGACATCGCACCGGACTGTCCGGTGTGCACCGGACAGTGAACTGTTCACTGTCCGGTGCACCATAAGTCCAACGGCTAGCTGTCAGAACTAGCCGTTGGAAGTGACCGTTGGCGCACCGGTGGCGCACCGGACTGTCCGGTGCGCCATCGCGCAGTAAGTTGCCTGTAACGGCTAGTTGGTGGGTGAGGGCTATTTATACCCCCTCCACCCACCATATTCAATGTCTTGCACTCCACATTTATTCCAGCACATTGCTAGAGCTTTGCAAGCACCAAAAGCCTAGTGAGGAGATTAGAGAATCATAATCCGCGTTTGTTCCTCATTAGCGCTAGTGAGAGCCACCTAGAGCACACACCACTTGCATTAGGCTTCTCTTGGTCAAGCGAAAGTCTACGGCTTGTTACTCTTGGTGATCGGCATCACCTAGACGGCTTGGTGGTGTTGGGAGCTCGGTGATCACCGTGAAGATCTTGTTGGTGACCCGACTCAAGTTTGTAAGCGGTCTCGAGGGATCCACCGCGCCGGAGTGGCAAAGGATCATCTCGTAGTGAGCACTTGGTTCTTGCGAGGACCAAGGGGGAGCGATACCCTTGCGCGGGTGCTCCAACGAGGACTAGTGGAGAGTGCCGACTCTTCGATACCTCGGGAAAAATTGGAGGAGTCTTCTAAACTTTGCTTTACATTCCGCACTTAATTCAAGCACTTTACATTGTGTATTTGTTTAGCAAGTATTTGAAGTATTATCTTAGCTTTGTTGCATTTCTAGTATTATTTTCTTAGTGCTAGTTGTTGGGGTGAAGTTGGGCTCTTGCTTATCTCTTGCTTAGGTTTTAATTAGTGTTGATTTTTAGAGAAGCCCAATTCACCCCCCCTCTTGGGCATCGTGATCCTTTCAGGAGCAAACCACGATCGACGGGCGCGGGGACGGCGGCGGCAGAATGGCCGACGGCGAAGTCGAACGGACGCGCGGGCGATTTTGGCAGCCTGACGGCGTCGGGTGGAAAACTGGCGCCAGGACTTGTAAAAATTTCGGCCCCGAGCGCGCCCGCCTATATATAGGCGCCATTTCTACTGGCGGTTCACAATGACAACCGCCAGTAGAAATGATTTCTACTGGCGGTGGACAACGAGAACCGCCAGTAGAAATGTCATTTCTACTGGCGGTTCTCGTTGTCCACCGCCAGTAGAAATAGTTTTTAATTATTATTTAACATAGTTTTTATATATTGTTTTACTCTACTTTTTAGTTTTTTATATACTACATTATGTATACATTTTATATATTACATTTAGTATATTTTTATATATTGTTTAGTATCCTCTCTCTCCCTCTCTCTCCTCTCTCTCTCTCCTCTCTCTCCATCCCCTCTCTCTCCTCTCTCTCTCTCCCTCTCCTCTCTCTCTCTCCATTTACCTCTCTCCTCTCTCTCTCTCTCTCTCTCCATCCCCTCTCTCTCTCCATCCTCTCTCTCCCTCTCCCTCTCCTCTCTCTCTCTCCCCCTCTCTCCATCCTCTCTCTCTCCTCTCTCTCCATCCCCTCTCTCTCTCCTCTCTCTCCATCCTCTCTCTCTCCTCTCTCTATCCCCTCTCCCTCTCCATCCTCTCTCTCTCCCTCTCCATCCTCTCTCTCTCCCTCTCCTCTCTCTCCTCTCTCTCTCTCCCTCTCCTCTCTCTCCATTTACCTTTTGTGAAATCTTGTTGAAAAAGTAGCACAATTACATGCTTCGGATTGTCGCTAACAATAATCAATTACATGACAAGTCCTAACAATAATCAATTACATGACAAGTATATAATCTAGGAAGCTATTGTTCTGCCTTGTCCATCGTGGCGTACCCAGGGCAACGAATTGCGTGGGATGCTTCGCTCAACGTTCCTTATCTTGGTTGGATGGTCTATGAAAAGAGACATGTCGTTGAACTGGTTAAAATCCTCTAAATCAGATACACCATCAACTCCTATAGCTTGTTGTTTTCCAGGAAAAACTACATGCTTCGGTTTGTCGGTGCTTTTCTTCTCGTTGTTAGAAATGATCCGTTCAGCATAGAAGACCTGTGCAGCACGATTAGCAAGGATCCATGGGTCATCTTTGTAACCTACCTTACTTAGATCAAGAACTCTGACCCTATAGTTGTCTACCGTGACATGTTTGTCTTCAACCCATTGACATCGGAAAACCGAGATCTGAAATGTACCATAGTCTAGTTCCCATATGTCCTCAATAAAGCCAAAATATGTAATAATCTCACCAGTTTCATCATCTATGGCTTCGCATCGAACACCACTGTTTTGTGACATGCTCTTTTTGTCCTTGGACTTGGTACAAAATGTGAATCCACTAATGTCATAAGTTTGCCATGTTGTGACCTGGCGTGATGGTCCAGATGCCAAGCCCTTGATGGTTTGTTCTTCTATTGTTTCTCCACGTGGAATGTCCTTCACCATTAGCCATGTGTTGAGCCGCTGCTTATGTTGCTTCATTACCCAATCATCCGTATGCCCAGGATTTTGCTCGCGAAGCTCATTGATGTGTTGTTGGATAAATGGCTCCATTATCGTTAGCTGATGTAGGATGCTCTGATGTGCCTCAAGTACTATATCGTAATCCGGTGGGATGAAAGATTTCCGTCCCATCCTCCCGCTTCCATACAGTCTACCCTCGTGTCGTGACGGAGGCAGACCTATTGCAACCTGGTCTTTTAGGATACTATTGCAGAATGGACCTCCGGACTCAATGGCCTCTTCGGTACAGTACCCCTCTATCATGGATGCCTCGGGACGAGCATGGGTTGATACATAGCCATTCAGTATTGACATGAAACGCTCATACGTCCACATTTCATGCAAGTACATAGGACCCAATGCTTCTATTTGTGGCACCAAGTGCACCACAAGGTGCACCATAATATCAAAGAACGATGGAGGGAAACACATCTCAAACTGTGATATTGTCTCCACTGCGAATTCCTGAAGAGATGCCAACTCATCACGGCCAATTACCTTTTGTGAAATCCTGTTGAAAAAGTAGCACAACCGTGTGATTGCCATCTTTAAAAACAAAGGATTTATAGCCCTGATGGCAATAGGTAGGAATGTAGTCAGCATGACATGGCAATCATGTGAGTTGTAGTTGGTGATTGTCAGGTCTTTCATTGACACGATACTCCGTATGCTAGAGCAGAATCCGGATGGGACTTTCAAATTCTTGAGCCAAACACACATCGCATGTTTCTCATCTACATTGAGATTGTAGCTTGCTGCTGGGAGATGGTACTTCCCATTTTCTTGAAGAACGGGATGTAGTTCCTTTTTTATGCCTAAATCTACCAAGTCCATGCGTGAATTGAGCCCTTCTTTTGTTTTGCCCTTTATGTCTAGCAAGGTGCCCATTATGCTTTCAAACACGTTCTTCTGAACGTGCATACCATCGATCGCATGCCGCACATCTAACTCTTTCCAGTAAGGCAAGTACTCGAAGAAAATAGACTTCTTCTTGAATATAGCCCCCGAAGATGGTTTAGCATCCTTCCTTGTTTTTCCGTCTTTTGTCTTCTTCCCGAAAACAAACTTGATATTCCTGACTATTTCAAAAACTCTATGACCTCTATTGTTACCCGATGGAGCAGTAGAATGTAGTTCACCATTATTGTCGAAGTACTTATCCATCTTTCGCATGCGGTACCTGTGTCCTTCCAATAAAAAGCGTCTGTGCCTCATGTAAACTATCTTCCTAGATGCAGCAAGGGATACGTAAGCAGTTCCATCAATGCATACTGTGCAACCAACCTTTCCCTTAAACTGGCCTGATAATGTGAAGAGAGCAGGGTAATCGTTGATCGTAACAAAAAGAATTGCTCTCAGCGTGAATGAACCTTTACGATACTCATCCAACATTTGAACACCCGTTTCCCACAATATTTTCATATCCTCCATTAAGGGCTCCAAAAATACATCCATGTCAACTCCAGGTTGTGTAGGTCCAGAAATAAGGATGGTTAGCAAAATGTACTTCCGTTTCTGCATCAACCATTGAGGAAGGTTGTATATGGTGAGGATCACCGGCCATGTGCTATGCTTGCTGCTCCTCTCAGCAAATGGGTTCATTCCATCAGTACTCAGTGCGAACCTAACATTTCTCGGTTCATCGGCAAAGTCTCGGTGGTTGTCATTGAAATCTTGCCACTGCTTCCCATCGGCTGGATGTCGAAGCTTCCCATCGTTTTTGTGCTCATCAGAAGCATGCCAGCTCATAAGTCTGGCATCCTCAGGATTAGCGAACAAACACCTCAATCGATCGACGACGGGGAGGTACCACATCACCAAAGCAGGAATCTTTTTGAGCGCATAATAGTCTACTTCTTCTTTTTCTTTGCTCGTGGATTTTGAAGTCTTTTTTTGGGCTTTCTTTCGCTTCTTCCCTTTAGACACGGATGCAACACACTCTTCGTCCTCTCGATAGTCTTTATTCGTCTTGTACCTACTTGCACCGCACTTTGGGCAGCTCTCCAAGTCTTTATAATCATCACCTCGATAAAGGATACAGTGATTTCTACACGCGTGGATCTTCTCCACACCCATAGTGAGCGGATTGATTAGTTTCTTTGCATAGTACGTGTTAGCAGGCACATTGTTCTCCTTTGGAAGCATGTCTGCGATAATACTCAAGAACGCATCGAAGCCAGCATCAGACACACCATATTTAGCTTTTAACATCAACAGCTTTAGCACAGACCAGAGCGTCGTGAACTCTTTGGTACAACCCTTAGACTCGTCGTACAAAGGCTCTTCTGCTGCCTTCTTCAGGGACTCCATACCTTTCATTAAGAACATCGATTGATCTGTATGACGATGCAACATTGCCTCTAGCAACTCTGCATCTTCCTCAGCCATAACACTTGGCAGAACATGAGGTCTATCATGTTCATTTCCTCCAGCGTAACCATGATCAGTAACATTTTGCACTACATGTTCGCTCTGTGGAAGAGGTTGGTGTGTCTCGTGAACGAACTGAAATCTGTCGTCGATGTTCTCAGGGTTTCCAGTCGTATAAGGCGAAGAGCTACCCTCTCCATGCTTTGTCCAAATTGTGTAATCCTTCATAAATCCTCGGCATACCAGATGAGATATGATTTGTTCTGTGTCATTAAATACAGCAGCATTTTTGCAGTCCATGCATGGACAATATATGTGTTTTGTCTTTGTTCTCCAAGCATGGTTCGTAGCGACATCAATAAACCTATGGACTTCGGATATGTATGATGGATCTAGCCTTGATAAGTTATACATCCAGGATGTCCTCTCCATCACCACCTGTAAAAAAGTAACATAAAACACATGGTGAAACCCTATATCCAAAAATGTGGCTAAAATGTGAAACCCTCCCTCTCTCTCTCTCCTCTCTCTCTCTATCCTCTCTCTCCTCTCTCTCACCTCTTTAACACATGCTTCGGTTTGTCGCTAACACATGCTTCGGTTTGCAAGTCGTGTAAAATTACATGCTTCCAATAAAAGTAGTTAGACTACTTTATCTCTAACACATGGTGAAACCCTATATCCAAAATGTGGCTAATAAAATGGAGGAAAAATGAACAAAATTTGGCAAAAGAAACATAAGCCAAACTTTTTTAGCAACTAATAAACAAAAAAAATTAATACCCAAACCTATCTTTAACACATGGTGAAAGCCTAGTTTCAAAATGTAGTTAAAATTGAGCAAAAATAAACAATAACTGACAATTGAAATAATTAAACCAACCTTCCATACAACACATTCACCATTCATAAAGCAACTAAATATGTGTTATGGATAAACTTATTTGATAACTAAACATGAAAAAGGAGAGGGAATAGACAAAAACTAACCATCTTAAGCAACCTCATTTGAGTAAATAGAGAAAATTACCTAGCTACTTCTCTCTCACATGTAAAACCCTAGATCCAAAATGTGGCTAAAATTGAGCAAGAATGAACAAAAATTGACAAAGAAACATAAACCAACCTTTCTTATCCACCTTCTTCGAAGAAATGAAGAGCAAAACCTCCCCCCTTATATTTTTTGAAATCTGGACCTCCAAAATCGCCTCCAATGGAAGCTGGCTGCGAGCATACAGTTCACTGTCGGGGGAAAGAAGAGAGCTATTTATAACAGACAGTTCACTGGCGGTTGGCTTGAAAAACCGCCAGTGGAAACACATTTCCACTGGCGGTTGTCTTAACACAACCGCCAGTGGAAATAGGATGTTTCCACTGGCGGTTCGGTTACACCAACCGCCAGTGGACATTGGTTTTCCACTGGCGGTTATGTTACACCAACCGCCAGTGGAAACATCCTATTTCCACTGGCGGTTGTGTTAAGACAACCGCCAGTGGAAATGTGTTTCCACTGGCGGTTCCAAAGCCGGGCCCACCTCGTTTTTTTACTGGCGCGCGATAACTGAAACCGCCAGTGATAATTTTTGGGTGCCGCAGGCTATGAGCTCTTTTCTACTAGTGGGCTCAGCAGCTCGGTGAGCCCAGGCCGGCCTTCAACAACGGCATCCAGCGCAAAGCTGTGGAACCGGAGAGAGTTTCTAGGGCTGCATCGTCAACACAAACAACCAAACCAGCAAGGTTTGCAGGACTTCTTTGCTGAACTCCTCACACTGGCGGCTAACACTCCATTGTACCGCTGGCAGACCTGACACACACATTTCTCTTCACTTTCCGTTTGCGCAGAGGCCTTCCGGCACCACCACCTTCTCGGACTGGGAAGGAGAGGAAGGTTGTCGTGAAGCTGTCGAGGTTCCAAACAGTAGCCGCTTGAGCTCGTGCAGAATCAGGGAAGAAACTGTTGTTTTGTCGTCTCTCTGCTCCAACGACGAGTTCTAGATTCCGTTGACTTGTGTACACTGATTCTTTCTGCGAATCGTGTGGTGGAATTCTTCTACTACGTTACCTGTACTACCACCAGCAGGATTCTTTCTGTAATATGTTTTGGAATTTGATCCTTTTTGTAACTTAAACTGGGGAAAGAGAAGTGATAACGATAATGGGAAATGAGAAGAGAAAAAAAATACTCTACAATAGAGTCTATCATAGTGATGTTTGTCTTTCCGTATCAATGTTTCATACAAATCTTTTACTTCCGTCGCAACGCACGGACACATATTTATAACAATATAACACACATATGTATATAAGTTATCGTGTCATTATACGGTTCCGTTGCAACGCACGGGCACTCACCTAGTAGTTCTTAAGATGATAGATAATAGGCAAATGACAACGACGACACTGCCGAGTACACATGCCGGGCGCGTCGAGTTTATTTCAGCCTGTTCTACAAGCTGACTTCTGCACATCATCATATATATAGGCTTGCGCATGTGCAGGAAAGCAAGACGACCGCACTGTACTATAGGCCAGGCAGGTAAAGCACGGTGGCGACAGACACGGGACGGGAGCTCACATCACCGGGTAGTTTGCCCACTCGGCTATACCGCAGGTGCCCCTGACGTCCTTGACGCGCCTCTCGAGGCGAAAGTATCCCTTCTCGCCCCACTTTTCGCCCCACGAGTTCTTGACGATCCAGTATTTGCGGCCACCGGATTCGGCACCATACCCCACCATGGTGACGGCGTGGTTGAGATCCTCTGGGTCGCAGGGGCCATGGAACACCCCGCTCTTGTAGTGCTGTTGGATCGGATGTGCATTCATGCCCACGGCAACAGGCTGTTGCGCCACGGCGACCTCCAGCGCGGCTTCGTTGTTTTGATCCACCAACTTCCTGCCTTTGATCTTGGCGACGTGGTTGCGTGCCTTGTCGAGCTTGCATTTGCCTTGTCGCCCCTCGTACGGGTAGTCCGATTCGGTGGTGAGGCCGCCGTTAGCGGACACCCAGTCTATGGCAGCCGCGGGGTTGCCGCCGTGGCAGCCATTGTTGGGCGGGGAAGAGCAGTCCAGAACCTCCTGCTCCGACAGGGAGACGAGCTGGCCCGTCCTTATCTTGTGCAGGCCTTCGATCGCCGCCACCGTCGCGAATGACCAACAACCGCCTGCAAGGAGAGGGGCAGCATCTTCGATCATCTATTATGGTGTGTGTCTGTGACTGTGTGTGTCTCTATATTTTAACTTCTTTTCATAGCTAGCAAGGAATAAGTATGTAAATGCTATCGTTTACCACAAGCTCCTTGGTCCTTGACCGTCGTCACCGCGCCCTTGGTCCTCCAGTCCACGCTTTCGGGGACGTCGAGGTCCGTCGTGTAGTTCCGGTTCCACTGGCGACCGCCGTCGCTGACGGGGCCTGCGTGCGTCGTGATGAGCTCTCGGTGCCGCGCGGCCTCGGACGCATGCAGGCGCGGCGACATGGTGTGTGTGGCGAGGAACTCCTCGCTGGTGAGGTCCGTGAACGGGGTCTCGCCGAGCTGGTACGAGAGCCCGGCGCGCCGGTTCGTGGCCTCGATGAGCTCCATGTTCTGGCGGTACACCTCGAACCGGCGCAGACGCTCCGCGGCGGTCAGGTACGAGCGGTTGTACGTGGCTTGCCACCCGCGGAACCGGTCCATCATCAGCATGTCTTCCAAGTCTACGCGGCCGCCGGATGCCGCGCCCGCCATGAGCACGAGCATCAGGCAGGCGCACAGGAGAGCGGGAGCTTGTTGGTAGGCAGCCATGGTCGATGTCTTGCTGTGTGCCTGGCTTGAGCTTGTACTGATCGAGTCTGAGTGATATAGCAGCCATGGACACGACAGGTTTATATAGCGGCCGGCACGGTGTGGCGATCTCTCGCCATGCATGCGCACCTTCGCATCTGGAGTGGACAAAGAAAATATCCGAGGTATAATCATCGGAGTCAGTGCGGTCCTCGCGTGGCCGAGAATGCATGGCAGCACTAGCTATAGCTGGTATGCGTTTGGTGCAGCACCGGCAGATAGACGACATAGCTTGGTGCCACAGTTGATGTCGTCCTAGCTTTTGCACATGCGGCCATAGACACGACGAAGACGAAGGCTTACTGCGCACTGCTTACTAGTGATCGCATGGCTCTAGTGTTACATCTGCTCCAGTGTATGTACACTAATGACAATGCGCACCACATGCACTATTGGCTGGCTGTGCCCTTGCGCTCACGGAAACGCGCTGGATTCGCCTGCTCCCTGTGAGCATCTGATGAATTGATCGCCGAGCCAGTAGGAGCTCTCGATCTGGACTGGAGGCTCAGTGGGCTTCTTCAGTGCTTCTCTGTTGTGTCCAAACGTACGCTCGGTCATATGGTGGAAATGCTTTTGCCGTCGATCCAATCAGTCTAGCTTAGGACGGTTCGAATTATAGAAGTTGAAACGGGCGGCACGGTCCGGTCCGACCCGGGTCTGATTAAGCCCGGCCCGACTAAGCCCGATTATATATCCGTGCCGGGCCGGGGCGCCCAACAGGCTCTATCCTTTGCACGAGCACGGCACGGGTAAGACACGGTCGTGCCAGACTGGCCCGGTAAGCATGACCCATTTACACAACCGGGCTAGCCTGAGCCCGTATACATATAAATCACAGTTCTTAGGTCACAAATCACAACTTTACAAAATCTACTGTCTACTGTCACATATAAATACAACTTCACATAATCACAACTTCACGTATAAATACAGTTCTCAGGTCACAAAATCACAGTTCTGTCACATATAGTAGTAGTTAGTCTCATAGACTTTAAATAAAACATTAGAGCTGTTTGTGCAATGGCTGCCTCATTAAAAACCTTTCTAGGTAAAAACTCACACCTCATGAGAAAACCTTAGAAAGAAAAAAAGAGTACAACCCAGCTCTAATATAATTAGTTCATTGTTCAGTTACATCAATATCACACCAGATCAGCAGAGCACAAATGCAAGATTACAATGTCTAGGCTCTAGGGCCCTTGAGTCATCAAGATAAAGGCCTTCAAATGCATATTCAAGTTCTTGGTCCTGGGTACAGTGCTGGCCTCTAGCTTCACCAAGTTCCCAATCTTTAATGCACAGTAGCATCTCAACCATTTCTGGTGCTAGACGTCGTCGTCGTTCCTCGATTATCCTGCCACAAAGACTAAATGCAGATTCTAAGGAAATAGTTGAGACAGGAACGAAGATAATATATCTAGCTCAGATGGAAAGAACATGATAGGACAACTTATGTTCATGCCACCAGTTCAGGATATTGAAGTCATCATCAAACTTTTGCAAAGTGTCACTATCTAGGTACGAGGACAGTTCTGTTTCAAGTGAACTTAGGCCAGCACTAGAGTGAGCTTGTTGAAGCAAAGCAGATGCTGATGTTCCACTACCAAGGTTAGGAGTAATAGATGTGGCAGAATCTCCCAAGTTATTGGGCCCACATGCACCTGTCCTTGTCTCAAAGACCTCAAACGGCTATGCATATGCACCAGATAACTTAACAGGATCCGTCCGATTGCCCCAAGGACATCGGATAAACCACTTACAACCAGGACCGCAAGATTAAGTAACACAAATCACACACACCAATATTTTTGCAGCGAAAATCTTATTACCAAATTTTACAAGTTACAAAAATTTTACATTATTTTATCGGAGTGATTACAAAAGTATAAGTTTGAAATATATGCTAGCTCAAGTGACCATCCTCAATAAGAAGTATAAGGGAGTTACTTAGACTTATAAGACGGTCGAGCCCACCGGCACTTAACACCATCATCAACAGCACAAAACTATAACCTGAAAAACAACAGGGAATAAAACCCTGAGTATGGAATTACTCAGCAAGTCTTACCCGTCAAAATAAAAGACTCTCAAGGATATGCTGGCTTTTGGGAGTCAAGGTATAGCTTATCAATAATCAAAGACTTTGTTTGCATAAATGCATACTAATAGTGGATCCTTAAAAATCTAGTTTTATTAGTCAGATTAAGTAAAGTTACCTGTATCTAGGGTTATTTCTACCCTAGTTCAATCACTTGACCTATACTAGCCAATTTCTTTTCAACCCTTCTTATTCACTGGAATGCTACGTGTAGGTCAGTGACCAAGTCTTCATGTCCGCGAAGTTACTGAGAGCACCTAGAGGGGGGGGGGGGTGAATAGGTGATCCTGTGAAACTTAAACTTATAGCCACAAAAACTTGTTAAGTGTTAGCACAATAATTGCCAAGTGGCTAGAGAGGAGTCTCAACAAAACACAATACCACAGGAGATCAAACACAGAGATGACACAGTGGTTTATCCCGTGGTTCGGCCAAGACCAACGCTTGCCTACTCCACGTTGTGGCGTCCCAACGAACGAGGGTTGCAATCAACCCCTCTCAAGCGGTCCAAAGACCAACTTGAATACCACGGTGTTTTGTTTTGCCTTTCAATATCCCGTTTGCAAGGAATCTCCACAAATTGGAGTCTCTTGCCCTTACAAGTATATGATCACAAAGAAGCACAGAGTAAGGGAGGGAAGCAACACACACAAATCCACAGCGAAATGCGCACACACACGGCCAAGAATCGAGCTCGAATGACTATCTCAAAGTTCTCACTAGAACGGAGCTCGAATCACTTAGAATCACAAACGAATGCGCAAAGAATGAGTGTAGATGATCAAGAATGCTCTAAGGTTGCTTGGATATCTCCTCCATGCGCCTAGGGGTCCCTTTTATAGCCCCAAGGCAGCTAGGAGCCGTTGAGAGCAAATCTGGAAGGCTATCCTTGCCTTCTGTCGTCGGGGGCACCGGACAGTCCGGTGCACACCGGACACTGTCCGGTGCCCGATTTCTTTCCTTAAACAGCGCTGCCGACCGTTGCCGACCGTTGCAGATCTGGGAGCCGTTGGCGCACCGGACATGTCCGGTGCACACCGGACAGTCCGGTGCCATCTTCTAGCCGTTGGCTCGGCCACGTGTCCCGCGCAGATTGCGCGGCCGACCGTTGGCCCGGCCGACCGTTGGCTCACCGGACAGTCCGGTGCACACCAGACTGTCCGGTGAATTTTAGCCGTACGCCGTCGGCGAATTCCCGAGAGCGGCTACTTCACGCCGAGCCAGCCTGGCGCACCGGACACTGTCCGGTGCACACCGGACAGTCCGGTGTGCCAGACCGAGCAGAGTCTTGGCTGTACACAGCCAAGTCTTTTTCTCCTCTTTTCTTTTCTTCTTCTTTCTGTTTCTAACACTTAGACAAGTATATTAGTACACAAAACCAATGTACTAAGGCTTAGAAACATACCTTTACTTCATGATTTGCACTTTGTTCATCCATGGACATAAGTTCACATTTAAGCACTTGTGTTGGCACTCAATCACCAAAATACTTAGAAATGGCCCAAGGGCACATTTCCCTTTCAATCTCCCCCTTTTTGGTGATTTATGCCAACACAACATAAAGCAACTAGAACAAGTGCAAACTCACTTCAAATAAAATAAATTTATTTTGATTCAATTTTGGCATATATGGATCATCCTTTGCCACCACTTGGTTTGTTTTTGCAAATCAAACTCAAATCTCTATCTCTAAGTCAAACACACATGTTGAAGCATAAAGAGAGTCATTCCAAAAGAGATTGATCAAAGATTTCAAAAACTCCCCCTTTTTCCCATAATCACTACTTCTCCCCACAAGAAGCCAACTTTTGATAAGAGAGACAACTAAAGGGTTTTGACAAACCAAAAGCTCTATTCTACTATTTTCAAAATTCTCAAGTGGTAGCTGATCCATTTATTGCTTTGGCCTTTATTTTCTCCCCCTTTGGCATCAAGCACCAAAACGGAATCAATCTTGGCCCTTTAACCCCATTGCCTCACCAAAATCTTCAATTTAGAGCAAATGGCAATAAGAGTTCATGAGATGGACTTGGAATAAGTTACCCTCTCATCGGAGTGCAGTGGAAGTCTTTCATGGTCCAAGTCCACCTTTTCCCTTTCAATTTTCCGTTGAGACTAAACAAGCAAACTCAAGCATATGGTTAGTCTCAAGGGGTCAAGTTGTAACACATCTCCCCCTAAACATGTGCATCACTTTGCAACGGACTTGTGAGGTCCAGGGAGTGTTTGTACAACTTGAGCACCATAATAAGCAACAGAATGCAGAATGAACATGATCAAAGGCATAAGTACATGTATGCTTCATTTCAATCCAAGTTCCGCGAATCTAAGATATTGAGCTCACTATGCAGCCTGCAAAAGGTCTTCTCATCTAGAGGCTTGGTAAAGATATCGGCTAGCTGGTTCTCGGTGCTAACATGAAACACTTCGATATCTCCCTTTTGCTGGTGGTCTCTCAAAAAGTGACGCCGGATGTCAATGTGCTTTGTGCGGCTGTGCTCAACAGGATTTTCCGCTATTCGGATAGCACTCTCATTATCACATAGGAGTGGGACTTTGCTCAGATTGTAGCCAAAGTCCCTGAGGGTTTGCCTCATCCAAAGTAATTGCGCACAACACTGTCCTGCGGCAACATACTCGGCCTCAGCGGTGGATATGGCAACGGAGGTTTGTTTCTTAGAGTTCCATGACACCAGGGACCTTCCTAAGAATTGGCACGTCCCCGATGTACTCTTCCTATCGACCTTACATCCAGCATAGTCGGAATCTGAGTACCCAATCAAGTCAAAGTTAGACCCCTTTGGATACCAGATCCCGAAGCAAGGCGTAGCGACCAAATATCTAAGAATTCGCTTCACTGCCACTAAGTGACACTCCTTAGGATCGGATTGAAATCTAGCACACATGCATACACTAAGCATAATATCCGGTCTACTAGCACATAAATAAAGCAAAGGACCTATCATGGACCGGTATGCTTTTTGATCAACGGACTTACCTCCTTTGTTGAGGTCGGTGTGTCCGTCGGTTCCCATCGGCGTCTTTGCGGGCTTGGCGTCCTTCATCCCAAACCGCTTTAGCAGATCTTGCATGTACTTCGTTTGGGAGATGAAAGTGCCGTCCTTGAGTTGCTTCACTTGGAACCCAAGGAAGTAGTTCAACTCGCCCATCATCGACATCTCGAATTTCTGCGTCATCACCCTGCTAAACTCTTCACAAGACTTTTGATTAGTAGAACCAAATATTATGTCATCGACATAAATTTGGCATACAAACAAGTCACCATCACATGTCTTAGTGAAAAGAGTTGGATCGGCTTTCCCAACCTTGAAAGCATTAGCAATTAAGAAATCTCTAAGGCATTCATACCATGCTCTTGGGGCTTGTTTAAGTCCATAGAGCGCCTTAGAGAGCTTACACACGTGGTCGGGGTACCGCTCATCCTCGAAGCCAGGGGGTTGCTCCACGTACACCTCCTCCTTTATTGGCCCGTTGAGGAAAGCGCTCTTCACATCCATTTGGTACAACCTGAAAGAATGGTGAGCGGCATATGCTAGCAAGATACGAATGGACTCTAGCCTAGCCACAGGAGCAAAAGTCTCCTCAAAGTCCAAACCTGCGACTTGGGCATAACCTTTTGCCACAAGTCGAGCCTTGTTCCTTGTCACCACTCCGTGCTCGTCTTGTTTGTTGCGAAACACCCACTTGGTTCCCACAACATTTTGCTTGGGACGAGGCACCAGCGTCCAAACTTCATTGCGCTTGAAGTTGTTAAGTTCCTCCTGCATGGCCAACACCCAATCCGTATCTAGCAAGGCCTCCTCTACCCTGAAAGGCTCAATAGAAGAGACAAAGGAGTAATGTTCACAAAAATTAACTAGTCGAGACCGAGTAGTTACTCCCTTGCTAATGTCACCCAGAATTTGGTCGACGGGATGATCCCTTTGAATCATCGCTCAAACTTGGGTTGGAGGTGTCGGTTGCGCTTCTTCCTCCATCATGTGATCATCTTGCGCTCCCCCTTGATCACACGCCTCCTGTTGATGAACCTGTTCATCGACTTGAGTTGGGGGATGCACCGTTGTTGAGGAAGAAGGTTGATCTCGTTCATCTTGTTCCTGTGGCCGAATGTCTCCAATCGCCATGGTTCGTATCGCGACCGTTGGAACATCTTCTTCATCTACATCATCACAATCAACAACTTGCTCTCTTGGAGAGCCATTAGTTTCATCAAATACAACGTCGCTAGAGACTTCAACCAAACCCGATGATTTGTTGAAGACTCTATACGCCTTTGTATTTGAGTCATAACCTAATAAAAACCCTTCTACAGCTTTGGGAGCAAACTTAGAATTTCTACCCTTCTTCACTAGAATGTAGCACTTGCTCCCAAATACACGAAAGTATGATACATTGGGTTTGTTACCGGTTAGTAGCTCATACGAAGTCTTCTTGAGGAGTCGATGAAGGTAGACCCTGTTGATGGCATGGCAAGCCATGTTCACAGCTTCCGACCAAAAGCACTCGGGGGTCTTGAACTCACCAAGCATCGTCCTCGCCATATCGATTAGCGTCCTGTTCTTCCTCTCTACCACACCATTTTGCTGAGGTGTGTAGGGAGCGGAGAACTCGTGCTTGATCCCTTCCTCCTCAAGAAACTCCTCCACTTGAAGGTTCTTGAACTCGGACCCGTTGTCGCTCCTTATCTTCTTCACCTTGAGCTCAAACTCATTTTGAGCTCTCCTGAGGAAGCGCTTGAGGGTCCCTTGGGTTTCAGACTTATCCTGCAAAAAGAATACCCAAGTGAAGCGGGAAAAGTCATCAACAATAACTAGACCATACTTACTTCCTCCTATGCTTAGATAGGCGACGGGTCCGAAGAGGTCCATATGCAGCAGCTCCAGAGGTCTTGACGTGGTCATCACATTCTTGCTGTGATGTGCTCCTCCCACTTGTTTACCTGCTTGACAAGCTGCACAAGGTCTATCTTTTTCGAAATAAACATTGGTTAGACCTATCACATGTTCTCCCTTTAGAAGCTTGTGGAGGTTCTTCATCCCCACATGTGCTAAGCGGCGATGCCACAGCCAGCCCATGCAAGTCTTAGCCATTAAGCATGCATCTAGACCGGCCTCTTCTTTTGCAAAATCAACTAAGTAAAGCTTGCCGTCTAGTACACCCTTAAAGGCTAGTGAACCATCACTTCTTCTAATGACAGATACATCTACATTTGTAAAAAGACAATTATATCCCATATTGCACAGTTGACTAACAGATAGCAAATTGTAACCAAGAGACTCAACTAAAAACACATTGGAGATTGAGTGCTCATTAGAAATTGCGATTTTACCTAACCCTTTTACCTTGCCTTGATTCCCATCACCGAATATAATTGAATCTTGGGAATCCTTATTTTTGACGTAGGAGGTGAACATCTTCTTCTCCCCCGTCATATGGTTTGTGCATCCGCTGTCGATAATCCAGCTTGAACCCTCGGATGCATAAACCTGCAAGGCAAATTTAGGCTTGCGTTTTAGGTACCCAACTCATGTTGGGTCCTACAAGGTTAGTGCAAATATCCTTAGGGACCCAAATGCAAGTTTTGTCTCCCTTGCATTTTGCCCCTAACTTCCTAGCAACTATTTTCCTATCCTTTCTACAAATAGCAAAGGAAGCATTTAAAGCATGATAAATTGTAGAAGGTTCATTCACTACTTTCCTAGGAGCATGAATAACATTCTTTCTAGGCACATGATGAATAGCATTTCTCCTAGACATATTTCTACCATGCATATAGGAAGAACTAGAAGCAAATATGTCATGAGAATCAAAATCATTATAAGCATTATAACTCCTATAAGTATTTCTAGTTTGTCTCCTATCATGGTACAAGAAGGCATGGTTCTTTTTAGTACTACTAGCCATAGGGGCCTTCCCTTTCTCCTTGACGAAGATGGGAGCCTTGTGGCTTGTTAAGTTCTTGGCTTCCCTCTTGAAGCCAAGTCCATCCTTAATTGAGGGGTGTCTTCCAATTGTGTAGGCATCCCTTGCAAATTTTAACTTATCAAATTCACTTTTGCTAGTCTTAAGTTGGGCATTAAGACTAGCCAATTCATCATTTAGTTTGGAAATTGAAACTAGGTGTTCACTACAGGCATCAATATCAAAATCCTTACACCTAGTGCAAATCATAACATGTTCTACACAAGAATTAGATTTATTTGCTACTTCTAATTTAGCATTTAAATCATTGTTAACACCTTGTAAAGTAGAAATGGTTTCATGACAAGTAGATAGTTCATAAGAAAGCATTTCATTTCTTTTAACTTCTAAAGCATAGGATTTTTGTGCCTCTACAAATTTATCATGTTCATCATACAACAAATCCTCTTGCTTTTTTAAAAGCCTATCCTTTTCATTCAAGGCATCAATCAATTCATTGATTTTATCAATTTTATTTCTATCCAATCCCTTGAACAAGCTAGAGTAATCTATTTCCTCATCGCTAGAATCATCCTCACTTGAAGAAGCATACGTAGAGTCTCGAGTACATACCTTCTTCTCCCTTGCCATAAGGCGTGTGAGATGCTCGTTGGGGAAGAGAGATGACTTGTTGAAGGCGGTGGCAGCGAGTCCTTCATTGTCGGAGTCGGAGGAGGAGCAATCCGAATCCCACTCCTTTCCTATATGTACCTCGCCCTTTGCCTTCTTGTATGCCTTTTTCTTCTCCCTCTTGATCCCCTTTTCCTGGTCACTTTCATTATCGGGACAGTTAGCAATGAAATGACCGATCTTACCACATTTGAAGCACGAGCGCTTCTCCTTTGTCTTAGTCTTGCTTGGCTGTCCCTTGCGACCCTTAAGCGCCGTCTTGAAGCGCTTAATGATGAGGGCCATCTCCTCATTATTTAGCCCGGCCGCCTCAACTTGCGCCACCTTGATCGGTAGTGCCTCCTTGCTCCTCGTTGCCTTGAGAGCAAGAGGTTGCGGCTCGTTGATCGGTCCATTCAAGGCGTCGTCCACATATCTCGCCTCCTTGATCATCATTCGCCCGCTGACGAATTTTCCTAGGACTTCCTCGGGCGACATTTTGGTGTACCTGGGATTTTGACGTATATTGTTCACCAAATGAGGATCAAGAACGGTAAATGACCTTAGCATTAGGCGGACGACGTCGTGGTCCGTCCATCGCGTGCTCCCGTAGCTCCTTATCTTGTTGATAAGGGTCTTGAGCCGGTTGTATGTTTGCGTCGGCTCCTCGCCCCTTATCATCGCGAACCGTCCAAGCTCTCCCTCCACCAACTCCATCTTGGTGAGCAAGGTGACGTCG
This sequence comes from Zea luxurians, assembly GCA_029449295.1. Lineage (NCBI taxonomy): Eukaryota > Viridiplantae > Streptophyta > Magnoliopsida > Poales > Poaceae > Zea > Zea luxurians. The sequence continues at coordinate 216,428,172 of JAOPSE010000001.1, forward strand.
TTCCCCTCATGAGAAATCTTGAGGGTGTCCCAGATCTGCTTGGCGTTATCCAAGCCGCTCACTTTATGGTATTCATCCCTGCACAAGGAAGCTAGAAGAACAGTAGTAGCTTGTGCATTCTTATGAATTTGTTCATTAATGAACATGGGACTATCCGAACTATCAAAGTGCATTCCACTCTCTACAATCTCCCATATACTAGGATGGAGAGAGAATAGGTGACTACGCATTTTGTGGCTCCAAAATCCGTAGTCCTCTCCATCAAAGTGTGGGGGCTTGCCGAGTGGAATGGAGAGCAAATGTGAATTTGAACTTTGCGGAATACGAGAGTAGTCAAAAGAAAAGTTCGAATTAACCGGTTTCCTTCTCTCGTAGTCGTTGTGGTCATCGTCCTTTTGGGAAGAAGTAGATTCATCGCTGTCGTCGTAGTAGACGATCTCCTTGATGCGCCTTGTCTTCTTCTTCTTCCCTTCCTTCCGTCTATGACCCGAGCCGGAGTCGGTAGGCTTGTCGTCCTTCGGCTCGTTGACGAAGGATTCCTTCTCTTTGTCGTTGATCATGATACCCTTCCCCTTAGGATCCATCTCTTCGGGCGGTTAGTCCCTTTGTGAAGAGAACGGCTCCGATACCAATTGAGAGCACCTAGAGGGGGGGTGAATAGGTGATCCTGTGAAACTTAAACTTATAGCCACAAAAACTTGTTAAGTGTTAGCACAATAATTGCCAAGTGGCTAGAGAGGAGTCTCAACAAAACACAATACCACAGGAGATCAAACACAGAGATGACACAGTGGTTTATCCCGTGGTTCGGCCAAGACCAACGCTTGCCTACTCCACGTTGTGGCGTCCCAACGAACGAGGGTTGCAATCAACCCCTCTCAAGCGGTCCAAAGACCAACTTGAATACCACGGTGTTTTGTTTTGCCTTTCAATATCCCGTTTGCAAGGAATCTCCACAAATTGGAGTCTCTTGCCCTTACAAGTATATGATCACAAAGAAGCACAGAGTAAGGGAGGGAAGCAACACACACAAATCCACAGCGAAATGCGCACACACACGGCCAAGAATCGAGCTCGAATGACTATCTCAAAGTTCTCACTAGAACGGAGCTCGAATCACTTAGAATCACAAACGAATGCGCAAAGAATGAGTGTGGATGATCAAGAATGCTCTAAGGTTGCTTGGATGTCTCCTCCATGCGCCTAGGGGTCCCTTTTATAGCCCCAAGGCAGCTAGGAGCCGTTGAGAGCAAATCTGGAAGGCTATCCTTGCCTTCTGTCGTCGGGGGCACCGGACAGTCCGGTGCACACCGGACACTGTCCGGTGCCCGATTTCTTTCCTTAAACAGCGCTGCCGACCGTTGCCGACCGTTGTAGATCTGGGAGCCGTTGGCGCACCGGACATGTCCGGTGCACACCGGACAGTCCGGTGCCATCTTCTAGCCGTTGGCTCGGCCACGTGTCCCGCGAAGATTGCACGGCCGACCGTTGGCTCACCGGACAGTCCGGTGCACACCGGACAGTCCGGTGAATTTTAGCTGTATGCCGTCGGCGAATTCCCGAGAGCGGCTACTTCACGCCGAGCCAGCCTGGCGCACCGGACACTGTCCGGTGCACACCGGACAGTCCGGTGCACACCGGACAGTCCGGTGTGCCAGACCGAGCAGAGTCTTGGCTGTACACAGCCAAGTCTTTTTCTCCTCTTTTCTTTTCTTCTTCTTTCTGTTTCTAACACTTAGACAAGTATATTAGTACACAAAACCAATGTACTAAGGCTTAGAAACATACCTTTACTTCATGATTTGCACTTTGTTCATCCATGGACATAAGTTCACATTTAAGCACTTGTGTTGGCACTCAATCACCAAAATACTTAGAAATGGCCCAAGGGCACATTTCCCTTTCAGTTACGGCGATCCAAATCGATTATACTCAGCTGAGGATCTCCAATCACACGACATATGTAGCACTTAACCCTTGCATATGTCAACTCGCCACCGGGGTTCTTAAGACCAGATCAGGTTCACGCCAACCGAGAGCATAGATACACCACCGTCCAGCCTCTTGCCATGGAGGGTACACGCTACTCTCGCCATCTCTCCACTCCCATTGCGTGTTATCTTATTCTGGTATTAGTCTGCCCGAGGCAAAGCTTACCCATGATGAGGCATGTGACCAGTTAAAGGATCCTCGGTCATCAAGCCTACATCGACAAGGTCCTTAATCGACTCAGACGGAGACACTACACCGAGACTCTCTTCTCGTGCAAGTCACCCGCCCGGTCTCAGCTTTATCATTTTCAACCCAAAGTCTGGTACCTGGCAGAGGTACATCTTTTTCGATGTTGAACCCATCACGGCCGTGATGGATCCGCCATCAAGTTTTATTTTCGAAAACTTCCCACCCACTGAAGCATCACTTTTGTTTTAAAACAAAACATTTTTGTTTGCTAAAGTAGGGCTAAGCATCATAAAATTCTTTTCAAAACGAGTATCAAGGAAGGGTAATAAATTTTCAAGGAAGGAAATGCATTAACGGTTTAGCACACAACTCCTATCACCTAATACATCAAACATGGTGATAAAGATTTTAAAACATCAAGGAGGTGGCGAATACACCGGGGCTTGCCTGAATAACACTGGGTTAGTGTTTGTTAGACGACCACTTGGCGAGCATCCTTTGGCTTGGCACTCGTTCAGATTATCCATCTTCTGGTTCGTCCATCAGCATCACCATGCAGAGTAGTCCGCGCTTGGGGTCGACTTGGCTCGTTTTCCGCTTTACGTGATTATTTATCGTACCTCATGGGATGCACAATGCACATGTATGAGCACAAGTATAACGAGTATAATATAGATAATCTACACTAAAAAGGATGAAACACTTAAAACCAAGCATTAATCACCATGGATATCACAGCAGGGCATCGACTACATCCATTAACCAAATTGACATAATAACACTAGAACATCTATTTTTATTCCTAGCTTTTTATTAACTCTTTAAACTGTGTATCTTAATTACTTGATTTACCGATTTATCTAAATCGATCATCACAATATACGCATGCTAAATTAATAATATTTATTGTGACCAACAATTCTATTTAATGTATTTATAGATCTAGTTGACTGGAATATGAATCAACTTACCTTTATGACATCCAACTTGAAACCACGAAATCGACGACGCCTTTTAGCTCAGCATTTCACCGAAAATAGGGTGAGTGCTGCGTCGAATCGCGCTTCTTCTTTGTCCACATCGAGAATTCTCCGGCCGCGTACTAATTTATTTTCTTCTACGCCTAATCTTTTCAGATCTTGGCATAGACGAGGATGACGATCAATGGCTTGTTCGAGCTTTTGTCGCGCACTTGGTGAATATCACGCTGCTAGTTTCGTCTTCACCTGATTCTTGGGATTTCTTGATGACGCACGGAATGACGACGAGATCGAGTTTGGAGCGAGCTGGCGAGGACACAAATCTAGTGAGGACTCTGACGACAGCGAGATCACGAGCTCTAACGACACGAGTTTAAGCGGCGAACACGTTCGGCGGCCACACATGAGCCGAACCAAAGGCGAGAAACCGATGAAGCGAAGTTCGTCGATAGGCACCATGGAGGAATCAGCGACGTTGCTGTACACACGACAACGAACGACGCAACGACGGGCAGACAGAGATCGCAGACTGAGGAAAGACCGAAAGACTCGGCGAGCAACGACGCTAGGAGCAAAGCGAGGTCACGGTCGGGCGGGCTCGGACACAAGCACCCATAACGTTTTATCGTGTCCAGCGCGCGCACGGACTCAGGAGCTCCACCAGATGCGCGCGCAGCAGAGATGAAGACGCACGAGGAGGAAGAAGACCACGGCGCTGGGGCTGGGGAAGAAGCAGCTCCACTGCTGGAGACCAGAGACGCAGCGTGAGAGAGAGCTCAGGGAGAGGAGCGCACGTTGGCTTGGAGGAGAAGACAGGTCCTCAGTGGCAGGATTTTTCTACTGGCCATGAGCTGCGGCTGGACAGGGAGAAATATCTGCGCTGCGTAAAAAGAAAACGCTAGAGAACGGCGGCGCTGCAGAGAAAAATCAAGGGAGGAGAACGGCAGGATAAGGCCAGGGGCAAACGCCAGGCGCGCGACGCAAGTGAGCTGAAGGACGATGCTCTGCTGAAGAATGGAGAAGGTTACGTGAAAGTGAGAAACGTGAGAGAGGAGATATTTTTCTTCCAAAGATTTGCGTGTGCAGGATAATGAAGGGAGATTGCATCGCTATGAGAAAAATGTGGCGGTGGAGATAAGAGATAGAAGATATTTTCTTTTTCTTCTACAAAAGAATACATATATATCCATGTTTAGGGATTCGAATCTGGGCAAGATGCAAACAGATTGGCTCAAAATGCTGTTAAGATACGATATTATTTTTCTCGAATTCTGAAATAGGAAACTGAATTGACTAACAATTGTTCTGGTTTTGGTTTATCTAACAGCCTACCCCAAGTAGTGCATTTACCGAATTTATAAAGATTGCTCGAACCGAGCAAAATACGTAGGTGACAATCTCAGTCTGTCTTGATCGATTAATTTTAAATTGGCACTAGGCCCGACACTTCTAGAAATAAATAAATTTTAAACTGTGCTAGTCGGATGCGGCATCGCAATCGGAATCCTCCCTCGGAGACGATGTCAGCATCGTCATGGGAGTGAGATGTGGACGGATTAAACCAAACGAGATCAGATTCGATATTTTAGTCGACGCTCGATTTAGTTGAATTTAGACGAATTCCGTTCGTTACTCGAACACTCGACTAGAGAACAATTCAATTAAAATCCGTAGACGCGATGTCACATATGTCAAAAGAGGACTAAATTATTTTACTCCGGAAACTTAGTCGTCGGGTTCTATTGGCCCGGGATAAAATAGTAAGAATAGATCGAGCTTCTGATTTCGTATTCGCGCGAGCGATGAATTTTAAATAATCACCGGACGCACCGATTTTCGGAACAAAGATGTTCCGAACATCACGAAAATTTAGGACGAGCCTGGACCGATAAAAATGATGTCGAACTCGCGACACACGAAACATATGCGATATTAAAATCATGATAGGCGAAGATGTTTAAAATTTAGCATCTGTTTTATCCACTGATATTACACGCTTAAATCCATACTCATTGTCGAGCGGAATATAAATACCTGGGGTGTTACAGCCCTCCCCCCATAAAAGAATCTCGTCCCGAGATTCGGAGCGAAAGACTTTCAAGAGTAGAGAAGCATGTAACCCACGTCCATATCAGTGGTAATCATAAGGCAGTTCTTGAGCAAAGGCGAGTGCCTCAGGATAGGGTTTCTCTAGTGGACATTGAAAGCTCTCTTGTGGGTTTTGGTGTTTGGATGACAACTCAATTAAAGGACTAACAAGTGTGCTAAGTGTTGAACAGGTGCTTAATGTAAAGCTAACAGGGTTCAACACAAGTGGACAAGTGTGATGGTCCAAAGACTAGATGATGGATAGATAATGGGCATCACAAGTAAGATGGACATTGCACAAAGTGAGACTCGGGTGCGTAGCTCGGAGACAACTGATCAAGCCAAGGATGGAGGCAAGAAGAGCTTTGAGAAACCAAGTGCACGGGAGAAGGTCAAAGAGGCTGAGGAACCCAAAGCCAAGGGTGAAGAAGAAGACTTGCAAAGTCAAGGGTGATCGAGTTGAGAAAAGCTATGGCACATCAAGGATCACTACATAAGAACATGACTTACAACCAATGAGGAAACATCTATAGTTATGTGGTGTAAGTCATAAGGCTCAAGATCAAGCTCTAAGAAGTGAACAATGTCACTAGAAGAAGAACCAGTATCAAAACCAGAACTGGAAGCAGCCCAAAAGAGCTAAGTGCACCTTGATCCTTAGTTTGGGTTGTTCCTAGTTTGGAGATATTCTATGTGACCTTTGCAGGATGTTGGAGCTCAGAAATGACAATCTAGATCAAGTTAAGCTGACTTGATGATTTATGAGTCCAACATCAATCTTAAGCATGTCAAATGCTAGAGAGGTAAAAATCCAAGGGAAGGTATGTTTCTAGACTTAGTGCATTGGTTTTTGTGTACTAACATATTTGTCCAAGTATTAGAAACAGAGAGAAGAAGAAAAGAAGAGAAAATACAAAAAGAAAATGACTTGGCTGGTGCAGCCATGACTATGCGTAGTCTGGGTGCACCGGACTGTCCGGTGGCACACCAGACAGTGTCCGGTGGTGCACCGAACAGTGTCTAGTGCGCTAGGCTGGCGTCTGGTCAACTGGCCGCTCTCGGGAATTCGTCGAAGGCGTACGGCTAAAAATCATCGGACTGTCCGATGAGCCAACGGTCGTCCGAGCAAACAGTCGGCCGCGCAATCCACGCGTGACGCGTGGCCGAGCCAACGGTCTGATGGGGGCACCGGACTGTCCGGTGTGCACCGGACAGTGTCCGGTGCGCCAACGGCTCCAAGTCTGCAACGGTCGACTGCGCCAATTTAGGAAGGAGATCTGCACCGGACCGTGAACAGTGGATGTCCGGTGGTGCACCGGACTGTCCGGTGCGCCACCCGACAGAAGGCAAGAATTGCCTTCCTGGATTGCTTCCAACGGCTCCTAGGCCCCTTGGGCCTATAAAAGGGACCTCTAGGCGTCTCAAACAAAATACCAGTGCAGCCAACAAGTGTAGACATCACTCGGATCAATTCTCTCTCTCTCTCCCTCTCGTGTATATCTCTCTAGTTTGTGTAAAGGCAAAGCTCTAAGCCTTGAGAGAGTGGAGAAGTGCTGCTAAGAGCTAGAGCAAGGTCTTGAGCATATCGTTACTCTGCCGGAGTGCTGCCAAGAAGATTGTAAGCAGCCGCGGTTTCGTTGTAACCAACTCAACATAGTGAAAGGCTCTATCTGTCATACTGACAGATCTGAGCAAACGGAGGAAGGAGTTGAAACAGACTCCAAGCCCAGGTGTGGCTAACTCCAACGAGGACTAGGCAAGCGTTTCAGGCTTGGCCGAACCTCGGGATAAATCCTTGCGTCTGTGTGCTCTGTTCTGTATTGTGTTCTGACTCTCTGTCTTACTCGCTTTTATACTGCACTCCAACACTTATCTGTGGTACAAGTTATATTTGAAGTGTAGGACATTTTGGAGACAGGATCTTCTATCCCGCTGCAACTTACTTGAAGGGTCTTCTCATTCCACTACGATACAGCCTTCGAGTAGAGTAAGAATTTCAGTTTTCAAAGTGATAATTTTATCCGCCTATTCACCCCCCTCTAGGCGACATCTAGATCCTGTTCCTGGGCTAAGGGAACTTTCAATTGGTATCAGAGCTAGGCCTCTCCAGTGTGGGCTTAGCCGTCCGGAGATGACGATGTCGTCACAAGAGGTAACTATAGAACTTCTTCTAGGCGATGGCTCTAATTATAAATCTTGGTCTATCTCTATTTATAATGCCTTCATGCGTGTTAATCCTGATTTGAGACAAATCTTTAGTAGAAGTATTTTTCCCTCCAATTTGAGTCAAAATCCTTCTAATGATGAACTAAGATGTCTGTCTCTTAATCACCATGCTTGCAACATCTTAGTTGACTCACTGTCTAGAAGTGCCTATTTTGCCATCATGAGTAATGATAGTGATTTATTTGTTAATGCTCATGATCTATGGACTAAAATTAAGTTGAAATTTTTTAATTCCATATGCACTGCTTCTACACCCTCTATTACCTGTGATACTAACCTGTCCAAGGGAGAAGAACAAAAACGATGGCAACCAAACGATGGATCTACCTCACCAAAGGGTTCGTCTTCCACTAGTTATAAATGTCTTATTGCTAACAATGATAGTGGAGACAAAAGAAATGATGAGGAGGAGTATGAGGATGATAGCAAGGATGAATCTTCATTACCACAAGGTACATTTTCCTGTATTGCTTCCACTGACATTAATGACAGGGAAAATGAGACCGACGATGTGGAAGAAGAGGAGATTCGCCGTTTCTACATCCATCTCAACAAAGAGGACAAAGCAGTCTTAGTTAAGCTGTTGAGAAGGAACAAGGAACAAGGCGAGACGCTTCTCAGGCTAGAGGAGACACTCATCAAAACAAACAACAACTTGGAGAAGATGACCAAAAAACATGAGGAGCTAAAGTGCTCTCATAATGATTTGGTCCAACGGTATGATTCAATTTTAATTGAGCAAAGAAATAATGATGATATTTTATCTTGTGTTGCTCAACTTAAAACTGAAAATTCTATGCTTAGGAGTCAAGTAGAGATGATAAATCTAGAAAAACTTGCTCTAAATGAAAAGTATGATATGTTGTCAAATTCTCATAGTGAATTGATTGATGACCATATCATGCTCAATATTGCTCATGAGGTTGTCTTTGCGAACTTAAATTCATGTGAACCTCATTCTTGCAAGTGTACGCATTCAAATTGTATATCACCATGTTCTAACCCCCGCTCCTCAAAAGAAAGCCAATCCTTGATTGAGCAACAAGTTGTAGGGTCTAAAAGAAAATTGCCCGGGAACAAGAAACAAAGACAACTAAGGAGAAGACGCCATGCTCGACTTCCTCAAGATATCTACAAACACATGGTGAAGAAACATGAGGAAGGAGAAACCGCAGCAAAGGTCAACCTCCTTGAGAAAGATGTTCCTAAAGCAATAAGTGAAGAAATCAACATGAGACAAGAGAAAGGTAACGATTTAATCATTCATGTTGTTTACACTAATAATCTCTCTATGTCATCCAAAAGTAAAAAGAGAAGAGGAAAAAGGAGATGCTTCAAGTGCAAAGCATTAGGCCACCTCATCACGTCTTGTCCGTACAACGACAAGGATGAAGGGGCAATGAGATGTTTTGGATGCAACAACAAGGACCACACGATCACTTCATGTCCGGTCATGAAGAATCAAAGATGTGCATTCTCCAAGATGACTCTCACCAAGGAAAATGACAAACAACAAGCGTCATGTCAGGTTGAGCGGCGCTTCTACTATAAGTGTGGTGAGCAGGGTCATCTATCCAATGTATGTAATAAAGGTAAGGTTCCTAAGCAAGTAAATTTGTCTCAATCTCATTCGCTTAGGAGACCCAAATCATACACTTTTGCTAGATCTATAACGAGATCACCTAGAACTAGTACAAAGGCTATTTGGGTACCAAAGGCACTTTTAGTTGAACGTCATGGACCCATCCCGAGATGGGTACCAAACTTTGTCAACTAGACCATGCAGGTGCCTCGAGATGGAATGGAGACCCTGGGCGAGCTTAAAATGGTTATTTCAAACTCTATGCTTAAGCTGTTAATCTTTATTGTCTAATTATTAACTCAAGGTTGGATTATTGTGCAATATTAATCCCATGTTCATCTTGAGTTAAATAAGTTGTAGAAGTCCTTAATCATTATTGGTGAATCAAGCAAAAGACTTTGATGAGAATCTGCATCTGGCTCTCCAAAGGATGGTACCTGTGTTTCTTAAGTGCATTATCAGCATTACTCTTAAGATTGGATTGTCGTGCTATCTATCCTTGGAGTAGTTGTGCTTTTTAGATTACTTGTGTTAAATTTCTGTCAAATAATGATCCATGATTTCCAAGAGCATAATCATGTTTGCTTAATCATGACTGGGTGCTCTATAGGATATATCTTTTGAATCATTCAATGGGTAGCTTTTCATTTGGTATATCCACCGTGATTAACTCTCTCGGTGTATATGGATAAACATGTATCTTTTTGTAAGTCATGCTATGTGATGTTTAATGATTAACCTAAGTGCAAGCATGATAGCTGTTGTTTAGTCCATGTTCACATAAGTACTTGATATTGGCAATCTATGTATAACAATGGTATGCGCCTTCAATGCACCCTCTTGAGCTATGAGGTGCATGAGCAAAAGGAGTCCTCATTTGGTGACAACTGGTGCTCCCATGGCCATTCAGGTAAAAAGGCAAAGGTATATGGAACTATGCAATTTCATTAAATATCTTGAAGTTCCATTGATTGTGATCACAGCTATGTTCTTGCATTTGAATTGGTAGTTTCTTGGTATAGGTGCTCCTTACTTTAAAATGTTGTTTCTTTTGGTGTACCTAAGAAACCTTGTTAATCATGGTGTGCTTAGACATTGCGCTTTATATGCATGATTGTGTTGTTTTTCAATTGGTATACGTGGGGCAATGATTGTCATGTATGAAGCATGTCTAGGTTGCTTGTAAAATGTTATACTCCTTGAGGCATGCATTGTTGTATCAAGTCAACTATTCAATTGGTATCTCTTTGTGATGAAATTGATAAAGTATGCCTTGACCAAGATATGTTGTGATCCCCTCTAGTTCTGAGGAAGCTAGAATGTGCAAAGTGCAAGTCATTCAAATACTTGATGCACAACTTTAGAGGGAGCACACATAACTTGTGTCTTTTGAGACTAGTTGTTTCTTGAGTGATCTTGTATAGTCTCAAGGTGGAAAAGAGAAGATGAGCAAGAAATGGAGCAATCAGGACTTGGGTACCTCCGTAAGTCAAGTAATTGGTATCTTAAGTCATGAGTAATTGCATATTTTTAGATTGCTCGTGCTCTACAATATTTGGTGATACTAGATGCTTATCTTTAAATATCATGGAACTATGACAGTAATGATCTTTCAATTGATAGCCTTGGTAGTATGCTTCAATTAATAACTTTTGGTAATCACTAGAATAGAAGCTTCATCTTGTGCCGCAATACTATAACCTGTTCTAAGTCTGTTGTCTTAGCAACAAGAAAAGGTTAGGATAAAGGATCAGGCACAAGTGTGAAGGAGCCTCCTAGAGATTAAACTCACAAGATGGAAAGTACACCACAACATGATAAAGGTACAAAAGGAAGTATTGATCTTTTGCATAAATGTATCTTAATGCTTGTGGTGCATATGTTTAATGAATAAGGGGGAGTATTGTTAGTGAGTTTTCCTCCTTAATACCCTGTTGTCCCTTGACATCATCCTATGTTCTTGCTCGAATGTGGTTTTGGTGTTTGATGTCAAAGGGGGAGAATTTTGTGCATTAAAGCTTAGGTTTCTTTGAGTTCCTTTGATCTTAAGGAAGGATGTGTTAGTTTGAGTTCCTTTGATCTTAAGGAAGGATGTGTTAGTTTGTTGTTATAGATATTTCTTATCATATACTTCTTGTTGTAGTGATGCGAAACTAGTGCTTCCGCTGATATGAATTAATTGGCATCTTCCGCTGCTATGAATTAATTGGCATCCATTGTGTTTATTCTGTAATAGATATTCATGTGGGTAATGGTGCATGTGGTTAATGGGAAAATGGTGCTTTAAATTGGTATCTTAGTTTAAATTGGTATCTTAATGGTGAATAGTGGTAGGTTGATATTCCTGTGATATATCCACTCAATTGATTGGTGTTTAACTCTAATTCTGTGCATTTGTGTGTTATACGCTTCATGGTTTGATCCTTGACACAATGCATCCCACAAGTGCTAAGGTGTAGCAATGCTTCGATTTAGCCTAAGTATGTGCATTTTGGCATTTAAGGCCAAAGCTAAGATTTTAATGTAAGCACATATTTAGGGGGAGCATTCTACAATCTTAGAGCTCAAAATTTGTGCTTTAAATTTCACTCTTATGTAAGCTTTAATTGTGTTGCCATCAATCACCAAAAAGGGGGAGATTGAAAGCTCTCTTGTGGGTTTTGGTGTTTGGATGACAACTCAATTAAAGGACTAACAAGTGTGCTAAGTGTTGACCAGGTGCTTAATGCAAAGCTAACATGGTTCAACACAAGTGGACAAGTGTGATGGTCCAAAGACTAGATGATGGATAGATAATGGGCATCACAAGTAAGATGGACATTGCACAAAGTGAGACTCGGGTGCGTAGCTCGGAGACAACTGATCAAGCCAAGGATGGAGGCAAGAAGAGCTTCGAGGTACCAAGTGCATGGGAGAAGGTCAAAGAGGCTGAGGAACCCAAAGCCAAGGGTGAAGAAGAAGACTTGCAAAGTCAAGGGTGATCGAGTTGAGAAAAGCTATGGCACATCAAGGATCACTACATAAGGACGTGACTTACAACCAATGAGGAAACATCTATAGTTATGTGGTGTAAGTCATAAGGCTCAAGATCAAGCTCTAAGAAGTGAACAAAATCACTAGAAGAAGAACCAGTATCAAAACCAGAACTGGAAGCAGCCCAAAAGAGCTAAGTGCACCTTGATCCTTAGTTTGGGTTGTTCCTAGTTTGGAGATATTCTATGTGACCTTTGCAGGATGTTGGAGCTCAGAAATGCCAATCTAGATCAAGTTAAGCTGACTTGATGATTTATGAGTCCAACATCAATCTTAAGCATGTCAAATGCTAGAGAGGTGAAAATCCAAGGGAAGGTATGTTTCTAGACTTAGTGCATTGGTTTTTGTGTACTAACATATTTGTCTAAGTATTAGAAACAGAGAGAAGAAGAAAAGAAGAGAAAATACAAAAAGAAAAAGACTTGGCTGGTGCAGCCATGACTATGCGCAGTCTGGGTGCACCGGACTGTCCGGTGGCACACCGGACAGTGTCCGGTGGTGTACCGAACAGTGTCCAGTGTGCCAGACTGGCGTCTGGTCAACTGCCCGCTCTCGGGAATTCGTTGAAGGCGTACGGCTAAAAATCATCGGACTGTCCGGTGGTGCACCAGACTGTCCGGTGAGGCAACGGCCGGCCGAGCAAACGGTCGGCCGCGCAATCCGCGCGTGACGCGTGGCCGAGCCAACGGTCTGATGGGGGCACCGGACTGTCTGGTGTGCACCGGACAGTGTCCAGTGCACCAACGGCTCCAAGTCTGCAACGGTCGACTACGCCAATTTAGGAAGGAGATCCGCACCAGACCGTGAACAGTGGATGTCCGGTGGTGCACCGGACTGTCCGGTGCGCCACCCGACAGAAGGCAAGAATTGCCTTCCTGGATTGCTTCCAATGGCTCCTAGGCCCCTTGGGCCTATAAAAGGGACCTCTAGGCGTCTCAAACAAAATACAAGTGCAGCCAACAAGTGTAGACATCACTCGGATCAATTCTCTCTCTCCCTCTCGTGTATATCTCTCTAGTTTGTGTAAAGGCAAAGCTCTAAGCCTTGAGAGAGTGGAGAATGCTGCTAAGAGCTAGAGCAAGGTCTTGAGCATATCGTTACTCTGCCGGAGTGCTGCCAAGAAGATTGTAAGCAGCCGCAGTTTCATTGTAACCAACTCAACATAGTGAAAGGCTCTATCTGTCATACTGACAGATCTGAGCAAACAGAGGAAGGAGTTGAAACAGACTCCAAGCCCAGGTGTGGCTAACTCCAACGAGGACTAGGCAAGCATTTCAGGCTTGGCCGAACCTCGGGATAAATCCTTGCGTATGTGTGCTCTGTTCTGTATTGTGTTCTAACTCTCTGTCTTACTCGCTTTTATATCTGCACTTCAACACTTATCTGTGGTACAAGTTATATTTGAAGTGCAGGACATTTTGGAGACAGGATCTTCTATTCCACTGCAACTTACTCGAAGGGTCTTCTCATTCCACTGCGATACAGCCTTCGAGTAGAGTAAGAATTTCAGTTTTCAAAGTGATAATTTTATCCGCCTATTCACCCCCCTCTAGGCGACATCCAGATCCTGTTCCCGTGCAAAGGGAACTTTCAGACATAACATGTATCAACGTAAGCCAACTTAGAAATGTCCATTAGTAGAGACAATATCTGCCAGAAGAACACATAGGGTTCCATGTGTGCAGCTTGCTTTTTTTTTCTGATGACGTTGTACTATCTGAGTCTGTTGAGTGAGAGGTAAATATGCGATTTTACCCAAACAGAATCAGATGCACCATCTTGGGTAAAACACACAGAAGGAGGTTTACCAACAAGTGGTCACGGTAAATTTATAGCACACGAGATGGGTGTGGATGTCGAACAACATCACAGTCGACCCGTGGCTAGCCCGAAAATCCAAGTCAAATGATGCTAATGGAGATTCGAGGGAACATCAGTGAAGGTTATTAACAGACGTTGACTTCACGATGAACCAATTTCATCCCGCACTAGCCTGACTCCGACTAATCACACGTGTTGGAAAAACACATGTGAGGCGATCGAGGCACGACTAGAGCGATGATTAGGTGGTTATCAGTCGACTTAATCTCGATTCTTATAATCACTTCCTCGAGAGGGGTTGTACAAAAGTGAGTTTAGACAACTTGACAAAACGATCTCTAAACTCAACCTTTGTTCACAAAGCAGTTATAAGTTAGTAAAACCAACTTGTTGAACTACTTTCAACATTGACCAAGTCCTCTCAGTACCATCGGTAAGCCAATGGTCGAGAGCTCTCTTTGTTAACAAGAGATTATGTATTTGGGTAGAAATCCATTTGGTCATGTTCATCTGTTTCTTCATGCGCGATGAACTAACTTGGTTAGGAAATACATGGTTTAAATAGGAGAGCAAATGAATAAACTCCTGCATTCCAGCGGCAGGGGAGACAGATCTCCATTTTGAGAGCTAATCAGTGGTTTTCCAACACTAAAAATCTCCAAGGCTTCACCTTTACACAAAGGATGCAAAGGGAACTTCTATAAGTAGTCACTATCAAGATCAAAAGAAAAGAGACCATACATAAAAGTGGTATGCCCTTTTTATCCAACAGAGATGACATATGTTGCTTGATCACTTCACAAACAACATAGAAATTGTTTCAAGGAGGAGGTCTACGGAAGATAACATATTGATATAATCTCATAATGGATTATGACTACTAACTGTGATACTAGCGTGTGCCGAGTAGCGCAACCATGTGCATACACACAGAAGGCCCTCGATTTCGGCACGGCACCACTGGTTTTAGTCATAACACCATTATCAGACATAACCAATAAGAAATCTCACGCGACACAAATGAATTGGGCAAGGGTGACAATGTACAAAGAGATACTCCACCTGTAAGGATGGTTACAAGTAGAGAGCCAAACAGATCATGGCCCGATGAAATGAACAAGGTATGGCCATAACCTAAATTTGAAGAAAGGAGTACGACGGGAGACTGTTACTTCAGCCCCAAGCATATTTCTATGCCCATCGTAGAGATCACAAGGTCAAGGATAAGTATCTAATTAGATACAGATGAAAACAATCATAAGGTTAAGTTGGTATGCCTTCGATAGATATGAAGAAACCAAAGGCATCAAATTAAGGAAAATGATCAGGCATAACTTGCCTAGGTTGGGTTGATGACACAATGATGTGATCCTCAAAAACAGACAAACTGGAATAGGGGCATCTGCTTGTGCCAATCGAATAAGGGCATGGTCTAAGATGGAAATATGACAACTAAAACGTCACAAATTAAATAGCAAGAACATGGACTCGAGATCCTAGCTTTAAGCCCATGCACATCTTGTGTTGGATAAAGAAATTATCCAAACATCCATTTGCATGAGTTTGGTCATGGAGTGATGAAGGAAAATTTAAATTTTTGGGTCATGGTTCACTAAATAAGAACATGGCCTAGTTTAAGGTTTAGGCAAACAAACTACTAACCTTCTATCAGTACATCAAGTACTAGAGCAAGCACATAAAGCACCCTAAGAGGTCACCTAAAGAATGGAGGACACCTATTTCATCGAAGTTCATAATTCAACATTACACCATATTATCTACAATCATCGGTTACAAGAATAAAGGCGAGAGAAGCATTTTGGGTGTATATGTGACAAACATGATGCAACAATCAGGATGCATGCTCGTCCTACACGTCCTCACGAGTTTTGCCAACATAATGTGGCGATAACATTCTATATCGGTGGCATACTTACGACTCTCATGGTATTTTGCTAGTTGTCAGCTACACATATGTTTTCGGGGTTAGTGTACCTGCAAAAAATTCCATCACATCCCAATTCCCAATGATGCAGTCCACACATGATAGTTTATCACATTTTATACTCCATATATTGCTATATGGAGGCCAGCTCATCATTAAGCGCCGAGCCACGCTTAGGCGCCATTGCCACACTTTAACCATAGGGCAACTCATTATGGTAACTCACCTTCTTACCTGAGTGTAGGTGCGTCATTGCAAGTACATTACACTTCTCAGTATTTCCATGTCTGTATACCCATACACATCCATGTGGTACTGAATTCCCGGAAAAGTAAATACTCCACATCGCAGCCTTCATATATACATATGTGGAACATGTATATAATCAAGCGCTTTTTATGCTCTTCCCTAGACCGACGTTTGTTCGGTCATGCTCTCACATCTCACCTTACCTTGAGCGTCGATCCATTCAAAACTGAATGGCCTCAAAAATAACAATACACATGTATGCAATATCCACCCAGTTATGGTTTTCAACTAAGCCACCTGATAGTGCTTAATTTAGGGCTTAATAGAGGATGTCGCTAGCATTATAGTTTTTCAAAACTGTTTTTCAAAGCCAAAAAGTGTGTTTAGTTGAAAATAGGTTTTTCAAAACCAAAACTTTTGTTTTGAAACTACGTATGTGACCGTATATACTTAATCCTGCTCCGATACCAGTCTGTGGCAGAACCTCCCAAGTTATTGAAAGGAAAATAGGCTTACACCTTTTCCTAATTGATTTTGGTGGTTGAATTGCCCAACACAAATAATTGGACTTACTAGTTTGCTCTAGATTATGAGTTCTACAGGTGCCAGAGGTTCACAACAAACCAATAAAAAGACCACGAAAGGGTTCAAATAAAGAGAGCAAAAGACAACCAAAGTGTGCCCTGGTCTGGCGCATCGGACTGTCCGGTGTGCCACCGGACCGTGTCCGGTGCACCAGGGAACCCGACTACAAACTTGCCACCTTCGGGAATTCCGGGAGCCGCTCCGCTATAATTCACCAGACTGTCCGGTGCAGCACCAGACTATCCGGTGCGCCAGCGAAGTAACGGCTACACAGCGCCAACGGTCGTCTGCAACGAACAATAAATGCGCTAAAGTGCGCGCCTGCGCGCGCAGAAGTCAGGACAGGCGCCAGAAGGCGCACCAGACAGTGAATAGTGACTGTCCGGTGCACCACCGGACTGTCCGGTGGCCCAGCTGTCAGAAGCTCCAACGAGCAGAACCCAACGGCCGGGTGACGTGGCTAGCGCACCGGACTGTCCGGTGCGCCATACGATAGAAGCCCTCACCAACGATCACTTTGGTGGTTGGGGCTATAAATAACCCCAACCACCCACCATTCATTGCATCCAAGTTTCAGCCATTTGCATTCAATACAAGAGCTCTAGACTTCATTCCAAGACACAAACAAGAGATCAAATCCTCTCCCAAGTCCAAAGTTCATTCCAATCAAATAGTGACTAGAAAGAGTGACATTTGTGTTCCTTTGAGTTCTTGCGCTTGGATCGCTTTTCTTCTTCCTTCTTTCTTGTTTCCAACTAAATTGTAATCAAGGCAAGAGACACCAATTGTGTGGTGGTCCTTGTGGGGACTTAGTGTCCCGATTGATTGAGAAGAGAAGCTCACTCGGTCTAGGTGACCGTTTGAGAGAGGGAAAGGGTTGAAAGAGACCCGATCTTTGTGACCACCTCAACGGGGAGTAGGTTTGCAAGAACCGAACCTCGGTAAAACAAATCACCGTGTCATCCGTCTTATTTGCTTGTGATTTGTTTTGCCCTCTCTTTTGGACTTGAATTTAATTCTAACGCTAACCCCGGCTTGTAGTGTGTGCTTAAGTTTATAAATTTCAGATTTGCCTATTCACCCCCCTCTAGGCGACTTTCAATTGGTATCAGAGCCCGGTACTTCATTAGAGCCTAACTGCTCGAAGTGATGTCAGGAGCATCCGCCAAGAGGGAGATCGGGACCGACGACAAGTCCGCAAGCTCGGGGAGAACGCACTCAAGGGAGTCTGCCCATAAGCACAAGGAGGAATCTTCTTCCTCCATCAAGTCCCAACGAAAGGGTGAAAAGAAGAAGAAGATGAAGAAGGTGGTCTACTACGAGACCGACTCTTCGTCACCTTCCACCTCCGGCTCGGAATCGGCATCCGCTACTTCTAAGCGCCATGAGCGCAAGAAGTATAGTAATATGCCCCTTCGCTATCCTCGTATTTCAAAACGCACTCCATTACTTTTTGTCCCATTAGGCAAACCACCTATGTTTGATGGTGAAGATTATTCTATGTGGAGTGATAAAATGAGGCATCACCTAACCTCACTCCACAAAAGCATATGGGATATTGTTGAGTATGGAGCGCAGGTACCAAAGGAAGGGGACAAGGATTATGATTCGGAGGAGGTCGAACAAATCCAATATTTCAACTCCCAAGCCACTACTATACTCCTCGCCTCTCTAAGTCGAGAGGAGTATAATAAGGTGCAAGGGTTGAAGAGTGCAAAGGAGATTTGGGACGTGCTCAAGACCGCGCACGAAGGAGACGAGGTGACCAAGATCACCAAGAGGGAGACGATTGAGGGGGAGCTCGGTCGATTCATGCTTCACCAAGGGGAGGAGCCACAAGCGATGTACAACCGGCTCAAGACCTTGGTGAACCAAGTGCGCAACCTCGAGAGCACCAAATGGGATGACCATGAGATGGTCAAGGTTATTCTTAGATCACTCGTTTTTCTTAACCCTACACAAGTTCAATTAATTCATGGTGATCCAAGGTATAAACTAATGTCTCCCGAGGAAGTGATAGGAAAATTTGTGAGCTTTGAATTGATGATCAAAGGCTCCAAGAAAATCATCGAGCAAGGCGCCACCTCAACACCCGAGGTGCAGTCCGTCGCATTCAAGGCGACGGAAGAAGAAAAGAAGGATTCTACACCAAGTAGGATTTCCATTGACGCCTCCAAGCTCGACAATGAGGAAATGGCGCTCATCATCAAGAGCTTCCGCCAAATCCTTAAGCAAAGGAGGGGGAAGGATTACAAACCCCGCTCCAAGAAGGTTTGCTACAAATGTGGTAAGCCCGGTAATTTTATCGCTAAATGTCCTTTGTCTAGTGATAGTGACAGGGGCGACGACAAGAAGGGAAAGAGAAGAGAAAAGAAGAGGTACTACAAGAAGAAGGGCGGCGATGCCCATGTTTGCCGGGAGTGAGACTCCGATGAGAGCTCCACCGACTCCTCCTCTGATGAGGATGCCGCCAACATCACCGTCAACAAGGGACTTCTCTTCCCCAACATCAGCCACAAGTGCCTCATGGCAAAGGATGGCAAGAAGAAGAAGGTAAAATGAAGATCCTCCACTAAGTATGCTACCTCTAGTGATGAGGAAAATTCTAGTGAAGATGAGGATAACTTGCTTACTCTTTTTGCCAATCTTAACATGCAACAAAAAGAGAAATTGAATGAATTGATTAGTGCTATTCATGAGAAGGATGAACTCTTGGATAGCCAAGAGGACTTCCTTATTAAGGAAAATAAAAAGCATGTTAAGACTAAAAATTCTTATGCTCAGGAGTTAGAGAAAAATGAAAAATTAACTAGAGAGCTAAGTAATTGCCGTGACACTATTTCCAACCTTAGAATTGAGAATGCTAATTTAATTACTAAGGTTGAGAAGTCAAATATTTGTGATGATTCAATTGCCAATCTTAGAAATGATAATGCTAATTTAATTGCTAAGATTGAAAAATTGAATGCCTCTCTTACTAGCCTTAAGAATGAGAATGAAAAATTAATTGCTAAGGCTAAAGACTTAGATGTTTGCAATATTTCTATTACCAATCTTAGAGATGAGAATACTATTTTACATGCTAAGATTGTTGAATTAAATGATTGCAAGCCCTCTACATCTACGATTGATCATGTTTCTATTTGCACTAGATGTAGAGATGTTAACATTGATGCTATTCATGATCACCTTGTTATGATTGAACAACAAAATGATCATATAGCTAAATTAGATGCTAAAATTGCCGAGCATGAACTAGAAAATGAGAAATTTAAATTTGCTCGTAGCATGCTTTATAGTGAGAGACGCCCTGGCATTAAGGATGGCATTGGCTTCCAACAGGGAGACAATGTCAAGCTTAATGCCACTCCTAAAAGATTGTCTAATTTTGTTAAGGGCAAGGCTCCCATGCCTCAGGATAATGAGGGTTACATTTTATACCATGCTGGTTATCCTGAGGATAAGATCAGGAGAATTCATGCAAAGAAGACTCATTCTCATCATGCGTTTATTTACAAGAATGAGGCTTCTAGCTCTAGGCGTTCTACACATGTTAAAATGCCTAAGAAGAAAACTCCTATTGCATCAAATGATCATAATGTTTCATTCAAAACTTTTGATGCTTCTTATGTGCTAACTAACAAATCAGGCAAGGTAGTTGCCAAATATGTTGGGGCCAAACACAAGGGATCAAAGACTTGTGTTTGGGTACCCAAGGTGCTTGTTTCTAATGTCAAAGGACCCAAGACCGTTTGGGTACCTAAGAACAAGGCCTAAAATTGTTTTGTAGGTTTATGCATCCGGGGGCTCAAGTTGGATCATCGATAGCGGGTGCACAAACCACATGATTGGGGAGAAAAGGATGTTCTCCTCATATGAGAAAAACCAAGATCCCCAACGAGCTATTACATTCGGGGATGGAAATCAAGGTTTGGTCAAAGGACTTGGTAAAATTGCTATATCACCTGACCATTCTATTTCCAATGTTTTTCTTGTAGATTCTTTAGATTACAACTTGTTTTCTGTTTCTCAATTATGCAAAATGGGTTACAACTGTCTTTTTACGGATACAGGTGTTACTGTCTTTAGAAGAAGTGATGATTCAATAGCTTTTAAGGGAGTATTAGAGGGTCAGCTATACTTAGTTGATTTCAATAGAGCTGAACTTGATACTTGCTTAATTGCTAAGACTAACATGGGTTGGCTCTGGTACCGCCAACTAGCCCATGTTGGAATAAAGAATCTTCACAAGCTTCTAAAGGGAGAACACATTTTGGGACTAACCAATGTTCATTTTGAGAAAGACAGAATTTGTAGCGCATGCCAAGCAGGGAAGCAAGTTGGTGTTCATCATCCACACAAGAACATCATGACGACTGACAGGCCACTGGAGCTGCTCCACATGGACTTATTCGGCCCGATAGCTTACATAAGCATCGGCGGGAGTAAGTACTTTCTAGTTATTGTGGATGATTATTCTCGCTTCACTTGGGTATTCTTTTTGCAGGAAAAATCTCAAACCCAAGAGACTTTTAAAGGATTCTTGAGACGGGCTCAAAATGAGTTCGGCTTAAGGATCAAGAAGATAAGAAGCGACAGCGGAACGGAGTTCAAGAACTCACAAATAGAAGGCTTCCTTGAGGAGGAGGGCATCAAGCATGAGTTCTCTTCTCCCTACACGCCACAACAAAATGGTGTAGTGGAGAGGAAGAATAGAACTCTATTAGACATGGCAAGGACCATGCTTGATGAGTACAAGACTTCGGATCGTTTTTGGGCCGAGGCGGTCAACACCGCTTGCTACACAGTCAACCGGTTGTATCTACACCGAATCCTCAAGAAGACATCTTATGGACTCCTCACTGGTAAAAAGCCCAATGTTTCATATTTTAGAGTCTTTGGTAGCAAATGCTTTATCCTTGTTAAAAGAGGTAGAAAAATCTAAATTTGCTCCTAAGGCTGTAGAAGGCTTTTTACTTGGTTATGATTCAAACACAAGGGCATATAGAGTCTTTAACAAGTCCACTGGACTAGTTGAAGTTTCTTGTAACATTGTGTATGATAAGACTAATGGCTCTCAAGTAGAGCAAGTTGATCTTGATGAGCTAGATGATGAAGAGGCTCCATGTGTCGCGTTAAGGAACATGTCCATTGGGAATGTGTGTCCTAAGGAATCTGAAGAGCCTCCACAAGCACAAGATCAACCATCTTCCTCCATGCAAGCATCTCCACCAACTCAAGACGAGGATGAGGCTCAAGGTGATGAAGGAGAAGATCAAGAAGAAGAGCCACCTCAAGGAGACGACAATGATCAAGGGGGAGATGCAAATGATCAAGACAAGGAGGATGAACAAGATCCAAGACCGCCACACCCAAGAGTCCACCAAGCAATCCAACGAGATCACCCCGTGAACACCATCCTCGGCGATATTGAAAGTTCCCTTTGACCCGGGAACAGGATCTGGATGTCGCCTAGAGGGGGCGGGTGAATAGGCGAATAAAACTTACCACTTTAAAACTTAAATTCTTACTCTACTTGAAGACTCAGTACGCAGTGGAGTGAGAAGACCCTTCGAGTAGGTTGCAGCGGAATAGAAGATCCTGTCTCAAAAAGTCCTGTACTTCAAATAAAGCTTTTACCACAGATAAGTATTGAAGTGCAGATATAAAGGCGAGTAAGACAGAGAGTCAGGATACAATACAGAACAGAGCACACAGATGCAAGGATTTATCCCGAGGTTCGGCCAAGCCTGAAATGCTTGACTAGTCCTCGTTGGAGTTAGCCACACCTGGGCTTGGAGTCTATTTCAACTCCTTCCTCCGTTTGCTTAGATCTGTCAGTATGACAGATAGAGCCTTTCACTATGTTGAGTTGGGTTACAACAAAACCACGGCTGCTTACAAACTTTTTGGCAGCACCCCGGCAGAGTAACGATACGCTCAAGACCTTGCTCTAGCTCTTAGCAGCACTTCTCCACTCTCTAAAGGCTTATAGCTTTGCCTTCTACACAAACTAGAGAGATACACACAAAAGGGAGAGTGAGAATTGATTCGAGTGATGTCTACACTTGTTTGCTGCACTTATATATTGCTTGAGGCGCCTAGGGGTCCCTTTTATAGGCACAAGGGGCCTAGGAGCCGTTGGGAGCAATCCAGGAAGGTAATCCTTGCCTTCTATCGGGTGGCGCACCGGACAATCCGGTGCACCACCGGACACTGTCCGGTGCCCGATTTCCTTCCAAAATTGGCGCAGGCGACCGTTGCTGCCTTGGAGCCGTTGGCGCACCGGACACTGTCCGGTGCACACCGGACAGTCCGGTGCCCCATCTGACCGTTGGCTCGGCCACGCGTCACGCGTGGATTGCGCGGCCGACTGTTGGCCCAGCCGACCATTGGCTCACCGGACAGTCCGGTGCACCACCGGACAGTCCGGTGAATTATAGCCGTACGTCGCCAGACTTCTCCCGAGAGCGGCCTATTCACCGGAGTCAACCTGGCGCACCGGACACTGTCTGGTGCACCACCGGACACTGTCCGGTGTGCCAGACTGAGCTGAGTCTTGGCTGTACACAGCCAAGCCTTTTGCACCTCTTTCCTTTTCTTCTTCCTTCTGTTTCTAACACTTAGACAAGTATATTAGTACACAAAACCAATGTACTAAGTCTAGAAACATACCTTTTCTTAATTATTATATCTATAGCATTTGACATGCTTGAGCTTTGATGTTGGACTCATAAATCATCAAGTTAGCTTGACTTGATCTAGATTGACATTACTTAGCTCCAACATCCTGCAAAGGTCACATAGAACATCTCCAAACATAGGAACAACCCAAACTAAAGATCAAGGTGAACTTAGCTCTTTTGGGCTGCCTCCAGTTCTGGTTTTGACACTGCTTCTTCTTCTAGTGACCTTGTGCACTTCTTCTTAGAGCTTGATCTTGAGCCTTATGACTTACACCACATAACTAGAGATGTTTCCTCATTGGTTGTAAGTCACGTCCTTATGTAGTGATCCTTGATGTGTCGTAGCTATTCTCAACTCGATCACCCTTGACTTTGCAAGCCTTCTTCTTCACCCTTGGCTTTGGGTTCCTCAGCCTCCTTGACCTTCTCCCGTGCACTTGGTACCTCGAAGCTTTTCTTGCCTCCGTCCTTGGCTTGATCAGTTGTCTCCGAGCTACGCACCCGAGTCTCACTTTATGCAATGACCATCTTACTTGTGATGCCCATTATCTATTCATCATTTAGTCCTTGGACCATCACACTTGTTCACTTGTGTTGAACCCTGTTAGCTTTACATTAAGCACCTATTCAACACTTAGCATACTTGTTAGTCCTTTAATTTAGTTGTCATCCAAACACCAAAACCCACAAGAGAGCTTTCAATCTCCCCCTTTTTGGTGATTGATGGCAACACAATTAAAGCTTACATAAGAGTGAAATTTAAAGCACAAATTGAGTTCTAAGATTGTAGAATGCTCCCCCTAAATATGTGCTTGCATTAAAAACTTAGCTTTGGCCTTAAATGCCAAAATGCACATGCTTAGGCTAAATCAAAACATTGCTACACCTTAGCACCTGTGGGATGCATTGTGCCAAGGATCAAACCATGATGCGTATAACACACAAATGCAGAGAATCAGAGTTAAACACCATTCACTTAAGTGGATATATCACAGGAATATCAACCTACCACTATTCACCATTAAGATACCAATTTAAACTAAGATACCAATTTAAAGCAATCTTAAAGCACCTTTAATCTTAAAGCACCATTAACCACATGACTATCTATTATACTATAGAAGTCAATTAATTCTCTTAAAGCACCATAAAGCACCTTTAATCTTAAAGCACCTTTAACCATATGACTATCTATTACACTATAGAAGCCAATTAATTCATAGCATAGCAGCGGAAACACTAGTCCATATGATGCAACACATATAATACTGCAAGAAGCATATGATATGACTATCTATTACACTATAGAAGCCAATTAATTCATAGCATAGCAGCGGAAACACTAGTCCATATGATGCAACACATATAATACTGCAAGAAGCATATGATAAGACTTATCAATAACACACTAACAATGCTCAAACTAACACATCACCCCTTAGGATAACCTTTCCTCTCAGGTTGAGATAAGCTTTAATGCACAAATTCTCCCCCTTTGACATCAAACACCAAAACCATATTCAAGCAAGAACATAGGATGATGTCAAGGGACAACAGGGTATTAAGGAGGAGAGACACATTATCAACACTCCCCCTTATTCAATAAACATATGCACCAGAGATATTAAGATACATTTACGCATAATGTCAAAAGATGTCAATTGAAGCAAACTATCATGGCTACCAATTGAAAGTCATTTATTATCATAGCTCCATGATATTTAAGGATAAGCATCTATTATCATCAGATATTATAGAGCATGAGCAATCTAAAAATATGCAATTACTCACGACTTAAGATACCAATTTCTTGACTTACAGAGGTACCCAAGTCCTGATTGCTCCATTTCTTGCTCATCTTCTCTTTTCCACCTAGAGACATACAAGATCGCTCAAGAAACAGTTAGTCTCAAAAGACACAAGTTATGTGTGCTCCCCCTCAAGTTGTGCATCAAGTATTTGAATGACTTGCACTTTGCACATTCTAGCTTCCTCAGAACTAGAGGGGATCACAACATACCTTGGTCAAGGCATACTCTATCACACAAAGATACCAATTTGAATATCAAATGAAAGATTGACTTAATCCAACAATGCATGCCTCAAGAAGTATAACATTTTACGAGCAACCTAGACATGCTTCATACTTGACAATCATTGCACCACATATACCAATTGAAAAACAACACGATCATGCATATAAAGTGCAATGTCTAAGCACATCATAATTAAGAAGGTTCCTTAGATACACCAAAAGAATCAACATTATAAAGAAGGAGCACCTAAGCCAAGATACTACCAATTCAGAGGCAAAACCATAGCTGTGATCACAATTAATGGAACTTCAAGATATTCAATGAAATTGCATAGTTCCATTCTCCATACCTTTGCCTTTTCCTGAATTGCTATGAGATCACCAGTTGTCACTAATTGAGGGCTCCTTTTGTTCATGCACCTTAGCTCAAAAGAGTGCATTAGAGGCACAACATGGAGTTGGTATTCACACAATACCAGACTAGAGTAATCGTGTGAACATTAACTAAACAAAATATCATATTTGCGCATAGGTTAATTATTAAAACCATATAGCATAACTCACAAAGGAATACATGTTTATTCACGAACACGAAAAGAGTTAATCATGGTGGATATATCTAATGAAAAACTACCCATTAAATGATTCAAGAGACAAAACCTCTAAAGCATACAATCATGATTGAGCACGCGTGGTTACGATCTTGGAAATCACTAATCATTGTTTGAAAGGTACTCAACACAGGCAATCAAGAGGCATAACTACTCCAAGGACAGGTAGCACAACAATCAGTTTTAAGAGCAATACTGATTATCATCAAAGTACTTAAGATACAAGGGTACCATCCTATGGAGAGCAAGTTGAAGAATCTCATCAAGGTCCTTTGTTTGATTCACCAATAATGATTAAGGACCTATTCACCTTATTTCACTTGAGATGAACATGGGATTAGTGTCTCACAATAATTCAACCTTGGGTCAATAAACACCAAAACAATTAACAGCTTAAGCATAGAGTTTTAGATAACCATCTTAAGCTCTCCCATGGTCTCCAGTCCATCTCAAGGCACCTGCATGGTCTAGTTAGCATAATTTGGTACCCACCTCGGGATGGGTCCATGACGTTCAACCAAAAGTGCCTTTGGTACCCAAATAGTCTTTGTGCTAGTTCTAGGTGATCTCGTTATAGATCTAGCACAAGTGTATGATTTGGGTCTCCTAAGCGAATAAGATTGAGACAAATTTACTTGCTTAGGAACCTCACCTTTATTACATACCTTGGATAGATGACCCTGCTCACCACACTTGTAGCAGAAGCGTCGCTCAAACTGACATGACACTTGCTGTTTGTCATTTTCCTTGGTGAGAGTCATCTTGGAGACTGCACATGCTTGATTCGTCAATAGAGGACAAGAAGTGATCGTGTGGTTCTTGTCATTGCATCCGAAGCATCTCCTTATCCCTTCACCCTTGTTGGTGTATGGACACGACGCAATGAGGTGTCCTGACTTGTTGCACTTAAAGCACCTCCTTTTCCCTTTTCTCTTTTTGTCCTTGGATGACATAGAGAAAAGGTCAGTGCAAACAACATGATTAATTGAATCTTTACCTTTTTCCAAGCTCATGTTGATTTCTTCATCTTTAGGAACATTCTTCTTATTGAGCTTAACACTTGCTGCAGTTTTTCCTTTCTCAATCTTCTTCACCATGCGCCCGTGGATATCTTGAGAGAGTTGAGCAATGCGTCTTCTCCTTAGTTGTCTTTGCTTCTTGTTCCCACACAATTTCTTTTGTGACCCTGCAACTTTTTGCTCATTTAAACACTAGCTTCCTTTTGAGTGACAGGGGTTAGCACATGGTGATAGATTATCCAAATGTGCACATTTACAAGAATGAGGTTCACTTGAGTTAAAACTAGTAATTACTATTTCATGAGCAATATGAAGCATGATATGGTCATCAATTAATTTATTATGAGAAAATGATAACATATCATATTTTTCATCTAGAGCAAGTTTTTCTAAGTTTATCATTTCGACTTGACTCCTAAGCATGGCATTTTCCATTTTAAGTTGAGCAACACAAGATAAAGCATCATCATTATTTCTTTGCTCAAATAAAATTGAATCATACCGTTGGACCAAATCATCATGAGAGCACTTTAGCTCCTCATGTTCTTTGGTCATCTTCTCTAGGCTGTTGTTTGTTTTGATGAGTGTCTCCTTTAGCCTGAGAAGTGTCTCGCCTTGTTCCTTGTTCCTTCTCAACAGTTTAACCAAGAGCGCTTTGTCCTCTTTGTTGAGATGGATGTAGAAACGGCGAATCTCCTCTTCTTTCACATCGTCGGTCTCATTTTCCCTGTCATCAATGTTAGTGGAAGCAATACAGGAAAATGCACCTTGTGGTGATGAAGATTCATCCTCGCTATCATCCTCATATTCCTCTTTATCATGGCTTTCGTCTCCACCGTCATTGTTAGCAATAAAACATTTATTACTAGTGGAGAACAAACCTGTTGACGAGGTGGATTCATCGTTTGGTGCCCATCGTTCTTGTTCTTCTCCCTTTGAAAGGTTAGCATCACAAGCAATATAGGGAGTAGGAGCAGTACAGTTTGCCACAAAATATTTTACTTTAATTCTATTCCATAAATCATGAGCATCAACAAATAAATCATTATCACTACTCATGATGGCAAAATAGGCATCTCTAGAAAGAGAATCAACTAAGATGTTGCAAGCATGGTGATTTAGAGATAGACATCTTAGTTCATCATTAGAAGGATTTTTACTAACATTAGAGAGAAAAATACTTCTACTAAAGACCTGTCTCAAATCAGGATCAACACTCATGAAAGCATTATAAATAGAGACAGACCAAGACTTGTAATTAGAGCCATCGCCTAAAAGAAGTTCTACAGTTACCTCTTGTGACGACATCGTCATCTCCGGACGGCTAAGCCCACACTGGAGAGGCCTAGCTCTGATACCAATTGAAAGTTCCCTTTTGACCTGGAACAGGATCTGGATGTCACCTAGAGGGGGGGGGTGAATAGGCGAATAAAACTTATCACTTTAAAACTTAAATTCTTACTCTACTTGAAGACTCAGTACGCAGTGGAGTGAGAAGACCCTTCGAGTAGGTTGTAGCGGAATAGAAGATCCTGTCTCAAAAAGTCCTGTACTTCAAATAAAGCTTTTACCACAAATAAGTATTGAAGTGCAGATATAAAGGTGAGTAAGACAGAGAGTCAGGATACAATACAGAACAGAGCACACAGACGCAAGGATTTACCCGAGGTTCGGCCAAGCCTGAAATGCTTGCCTAGTCCTCGTTGGAGTTAGCCACACCTGGGCTTGGAGTCTATTTCAACTCATTCCTCCGTTTGCTCAGATCTGTCAGTATGACAGATAGAGCCTTTCACTATGTTGAGTTGGGTTACAACAAAACCGCGGCTGCTTACAAACTTTTTGGCAGCACCCCGGCAGAGTAACGATACGCTCAAGACCTTGCTCTAGCTCTTAGCAGCACTTCTCCACTCTCTAAAGGCTTATAGCTTTGCCTTCTACACAAACTAGAGAGATACACACAAGAGGGAGAGTGAGAATTGATTCGAGTGATGTCTACACTTGTTTGCTGCACTTATATATTGCTTGAGGCGCCTAGGGGTCCCTTTTATAGGCACAAGGGGCCTAGGAGCTGTTGGGAGCAATCCAGGAAGGTAATCCTTGCCTTCTGTCGGGTGGCGCACCGGACAGTCCGGTGCACCACCGGACACTGTCCGGTGCCCGATTTCCTTCCAAAATTGGCGCAGGCGACCGTTGCTGCCTTGGAGCCGTTGGCGCACCGGACACTGTCCGGTGCACACCGGACAGTCCAGTGCCCCATCTGACCGTTGGCTCGGCCACGTGTCACGCGCGGATTGCACAGCCGACCGTTGGCCCAGCCGACCATTGGCTCACCGGACAGTCCGGTGAATTATAGCCGTATGTCGCTAGACTTCTCCCGAGAGCGGCCTGTTCACCGGAGTTCAACCTAGCGCACCGGACACGGTCCGATGCACCACCGGACAGTCCGGTGTGCCAGACTGAGCTGAGTCTTGGCTGTACACAGCCAAGCCTTTTGCACCTCTTTCTTTTTCGTCTTTCTTCTGTTTCTAACGCTTAGACAAGTATATTAGTACACAAAACCAATGTACTAAGTCTAGAAACATACCTTTTCTTAATTATTATATCTGTTGGGGGCTTGTTCTCAAATGCTAAGAGTTAAGAACAAGGCAACACAGAAGATGTTAAATATTAAGGTCCTTCGTCCTCCACTTCATTATATCCCTTCGGGATATAAGGAACTTCGGACGAAGGTTACGAAGGACGTACCTTCGTAAACATAATTGCATAGGATGAAGCATTCATATAAATCATGAAGTATAAAGTGGACATTCAAATGTTAACATAGGACAATTTTCATTTTTATTAATATGAATATAAATAATAGATGTACCTTCGGTCTTGAGGAAGGCAATAGTACAAGTCTGATGTGAAGGCAAATGACAGGTTCGCGTGAACAGTACAGTGGTACTGTTCATCTATTTATAGGCGCAGGTCGCAGCCTGTGACAAATTACAATTATGCCCCTTACAAATGTTTACAACATTGACTCAGACCTATATGAATAAAAAGGTCATTCTATCTCTATGTCGGTTTAAAACGCCGAAGCTCCATGAAAGGGAACCTTCGGCCATCTCTTCGGCCATCTCTTGGAGACGACTCCAGCCGAAGCTGCTTCTTCGTGTAAGACCTTCGGCGCACCGAAGCACGACCCCAACAGTAGCCCCTTTCGCGGTGCTAGATCGTTTTTCGTAACGAGCTTGACCCGTGAAAAGAAACTTCTTCAGCTTCGGGAAGCCGAAGGTCCAAAAAAACACCTTCCCTGAGCTCGTTGCGGAGAAACGATCCGGCTTCCGAGTACGTGCCAGGCCCACCTTGCAGAGTTACTGTTTGATCTTTGCGGTCCACTGCTCAGCGAGTACAAGTGACCGCCCGTCTGGTGTAAAAATCTTGCCGCTTCGCCTTCTTACCTGCAGTACTATATAAACAAGCGGGTAGGTGTGAAGTTATCACAGCATTCATTGCTATTTGCACTGTTTTGCTGCCAAAATTTTTCACCATAGCCGAAGCTTGACTCTTAAAATCGAACGAAGGTCCTTCTCGACGCTTGCTTCGTCAGAAAGGAGAGCTTCGGAGAATAGAAAAAAGAAAAAAGTTTCTGACTTCCCCAAACTTAGAATCACATGGCACGAGTGCGATCTACTGCCAAAGTTGCACGTGAGGGAGACGAAGCCGAAGGTTCGGACACTGTGCCCATCTCCGAAGCAATGCAGCGCTCCGGTCTAGTGACTGCGGAAGAAAGGCCTGCTGCCGAAGCCATCCCGACAACAGCCGAAGAGGAAGAAAACATTGACGGGACTGACTCTGAAGATGACTACCACATTGCTACGCCCAGCAAGCCCAGCCACCTGGATTTTGGGAAATCAACTGTTTCAAAAGCTGATCTTTCGAAGATGGTGAAGGCGGGTTATTTCAATGAAGATCAGAAGAAGCTACTCCGCTTCGGGGGAGAAGAAACCACCCCGAAGCCAGGGAAGGATGAGATTGTTATCTTCAAAAGCTTTCTAAAGGCTGGGCTGAGATTTCCTCTGCACAATATTATTGCAGAGATATTGAGGAGATTTGGTATCTTTTTTCATCAATTGACTCCTAACGCCATCGTTAGACTCAATGTTTATATCTGGGCCCTCCGAAGCCAAGCTGTGGAACCTTTTGCCGACAGCTTCTGCCGAGTTCACGAATTACACTACCAAACAAAGGCCAGAAAAGATGGGCTACATGATAATTTTGGTTGCTATAATTTTGCCTACCGAAAGACAACAAAATGTCCTGTCATCAGCTACCGAAGCAAATGGCCAGCAGGCTGGAAATCCGAGTGGTTCTATGTGAAAGTTGACGAAGATATCGAAAAATTGGTACAAAGCCCTTTGGAGTTAATCTTTGGAGAGACGAGGCCACGATGCCGCATCGGCGATCTAAAAGGTCCCACCTGGGCTGCTCTAGGTGAATTTGAAATCATTTCAAAACATATTGGTACCAGGGATCTAGTTCAGGAATTTCTGGCATTCAGAGTCTTCCCTACCCTAAAAGAGTGGGAAATGCCGAAGCTGAAGGGAGAAAAGAAGAAGGGGGAGCTGGTCCGTCTGCCCTATCACTTTAAATTCAAGAAGTACTTTAAGAAGCCCTGCAAAGAGTGGTTAGACACAGTTGAGACAATGTGCAATGAAATCTTGGGAAATTACTCCAAAAAAGAGGATCAGTTAATGACAGCGGCCTTCGGCGCTCGACCAAAGCGAAGGCTGAACCGAGTATTCGATGCACTGGGCTTCGAGTATCCAGACTATGAGCAGTTGAACAAGGGTGCCGAGGGCCTCAAAAGAAAAAGAGTAACTGAAATTGTGATAAAGGATGAAGAGCAACCAGCAGCAGAGAAGAAAATCCCGAAGAAAAGGAAAATATCAAGTCCGAAACGGAAAATATCCGAAGAAGAGAGGACCCCCACACCGCCTTCTACCAGCGACGTGGAAGAAATTTTAAAGGTAATGACTGAACCTATGCCCACGAAGCTAAGTCCATTAGGGCTCCAACTGACGAAGCTTTTTCAAAAGGTGGACGAGCCGGATCAGGCGAAGATGAGCAAACCCAAACGGCAAAGAATCATTGCGGTAACTGAAGTTATCGATAAGACACCTCCAAGAGCGTCAGCTCAGAAAACAGCAGCTGCCGAAGGCACCAAGAACATCGAAGCCGCCCCTTCGGAGGTCGCGGCTAGCGAAGCCGCTTCAGCCGAAGATGTTAATTTAGAAACAACCATTGAGGATATTAACAAAATTTTGGAAGACATAGATGCAGAAGAAGCCGGTGCTGCTACTGAAAAATCCATGGCCACAGTGCCTGAAAAAGGAAAAGAAATAGCCGAAGATACTTCGGATGACGAAGCCTACTCCTTTCAGAATTTAATTGGGCAAAAACTGACAAAGGACGAAATAGAAGAACTTAAAGAATATGCCAAATCCTGCGGCTACAAGTCAGGTGCCCTCCTATTTGGAGGTGTGGATGATGAAAAGCTAGGCTGCATTCGAGACCAGACTGGAGCTAGGGTAATCGGTACTCTATCAAAGAGTATCGGTTTTCCGAAGCTAGAGTCAGACATCAGCCGCTACCGACGACAACATGTCGTTGGTAGTTTATTTTACTCCAACTTCAAGGTGAACAACTTGCCACTTAGCTTTTGTTGCTTCTAATAAAAACATGTCTGACGAAGGTTGTGTTCGTACAGAGTATGCTGCTGAGCAAAGCCTTGCAAATGCAACAAGATCTTGAAGATAAAAAGCATGAAGTTATAATTGGAAATTTGGAAAACAAAATAAAGGAGCAATCAGATGCTTTCGAGAAAAAGAACTTTGAGCTCCAGGCAACCGAAGGTTTATTGGCGGAAGCTGAAGCAAAAATATCAGAACTGAATACGAAGCTTCTCCGCCAGTCTGAGCAGTTCGAACGAGAAAAACAAGATCTTAGTGCAAAACTTGAAACCGAAGCTCAGCAAAATTCAGATTTGAGAAAACTACTGACAAGTCTTCAAGAAAACTGCTTGAATTTTAGCAACAAGTGCATTCAACGACTAAGAAAGATTTTTTACTCAGTTGGAGCCAGTAGTGAAAAATTCACCCCCTCAGCTGAAGATCTGCCGAAGACCTTCGAACATATTGAGGGGGAGATTGACGAGCTCGACGAAGTCATAGCTGGGCATGGTGACTTCTGTGCCTGGGTGGCTTCTCGGGGTACTGCTGCTGCATTTCTGAAGGCCGGCTGCGAACACGGAAAAATTGTCAACAGGCCCAACTTCACCTTATCTCCATCAATCCTGGATGATATGCCTGACCTCGCCCGAAGTATCTCCAAAATGGTATGGACAAAAGGCGGGCGGGAGAAAGCTGGAAACGAAGCACGAAGTCATCTTGAACCAGTAAGAAATGATACTTCGGAGTTACCTTTTCCTTTGCTCCTGATTTTTACTCATAATCTCTTAATTTATGTAGGATGACGAAGGTGAAGATGATGCCTGAATTATGTCGCCGAAGCTGTCGCCGAAGCTGAAACTTAATGAAGATCAGTAGAAGTGTACTATAGAAAAACTAAGGATATTTTTGTAACAATTCTTGTAAATACAATTAAACTGTCTTAAGGAACTTTGTACATACCTTGTAATATATTCTTACCCTTTGCTTGAGGCGCTTTGATGTGGACGAAATCAGTATTTTGAGCCGAAGGCGAAAAAACACCTTCCCTTCTTTTCGTACACAACGAAGCCTAAAAGACTACTTCTCCTTTCTCCCGAAGCTTTTCTTTACAAAACATAAAAGCCTAATTCCCTTCTCTGCCGAAGCTTTTCTTTACATAACAAAACATAAAAGACTACTACTCTTTTCTGCCGAAGCTTTTCTTTACAAAACATAAAAGACTACAACTCTCTTACACAACGATTCATAAAAAACCACTTCTTCGAAACTTTTCTTTTTCATATCGAATCATAACAAACCATTTCTCCGAAACTTTTCTTTGTGCCGAAGCAACCACTTAGGAACACAAATGCTATGAATGAATGCTTATGCATGCACATGCCATGATGTAATGTAATGTGCAAATGAATGTCCGAAGCGTATGTCCGAAGCCACATTGTCAGCCATTACTTAGAAACAACCACACACTAGCTCTGCATTCCCTTAGGAACGACTTTGGAGCTTCTTCGCCTTTTACTTAGGCAATATCAGCGTTGACTTTTCGCTGTAAGCTCTGCATCCCCTTAGGGACGACTTTGGAGCTTCTTCGTCTTTTACTTAGACGGTATAAGCTCTGCATTCCCTTGGGAACGTCTTTGGAGCTTCTTCGCCTTTTACTTTCGGCGGAATCAGCGTTGACTTTTCGCTGTAAGCTCTGCATCCCCTTAGGGACGTCTTCGGAGCTTTTTCTTTCTCTTTTTCAGTTTCGGCACTCGATGGTGCGCTCTCAGCTTTTACATTTACATCTTTTGGGGGATTTTGCTCTTATAAAACTAAAAAGGAAAATTACATATGATGGCCCCATTAAAAACCTTTCTCCCCCTTTAGAAAGGAAAAGGGTGCCATAAAAAAGAAAAGAAAAGATAAAATTACATCAAGTTATACATAGAACCGCCGAAGCTCATCCGCATTCCAAGATCTTGGAATTTCATTGCCATCCATATCCTTTAGTCTGTACGAACCAGGCCTTGACGAAGATGCTACTAAAAAAGGCCCTTCCCATTTCAGTTGCAACTTGCCCACTGTATCCGGGTTGGCCACTCTTCGAAGCACGAAATGTCCTGGCTCAATATTTTTTAGCCGGACTTTTCTATCTCGCCATTTGATTGTTTCAGCCTGGTATTTGTTGATATTTTCCACGGCCTGAAGCCTGATCCCTTCTAAGGCATCTTTTTCCACAAGGCAAGTATCTTCGGCACCTGATTCTGCCGAAGCTACCACTCTTATTGATCCAGCTTTAGCTTCTTCTGGAGTTATTGCTTCGTCTCCAAATAATAACTTGAATGGGGTAAAGCCTGTAGACCTTGATGTTGTGGTATTGTGGCTCCACACCACTTTGGTCAACTGATCTGGCCATTTTCCCCTTGGTTGATTAAAAATTAGCTTCATTATCCCTGTCATTATGATGCCGTTGGCCCTTTCAACAAGCCCATTCGACTCCGGATGCCTGACTGATGCAAAATGGATCTTCGTGCCAATTTGATCACAAAAATTTCTGAAATCTTCGGAGTCGAACTGTGTTCCATTATCTACAGTGATAGCCTTCGGCACTCCGAAGCGACAGACAATATTCTGCCAGAAAAATTTTTGGACAGTGGCCGAAGTTATTGTGGCTAATGGCTTCGCCTCAATCCACTTGGAAAAATATTCCACAGCTACTATAACATATTTTAGATTGCCTTGGGCCGGTGGCAATGGACCCAACAAGTCAAGGCCCCACCTTTGCAATGGCCAGATGGGTTGTATCAGCTGTGTTAATGACGAAGGTTGTTTTTGATCTCTTGCACATTTTTGACAACCTTCGCACTTTTGGACTAACTCCGCTGCATCCGAAGCTGCCTTCGGCCAATAAAATCCTTGGCGGAACACTTTTCCGAGTAACGGCCTGGATCCAATGTGGGATCCGCACAGGCCTGCATGTATCTCCTTCATCAACTCTATACCTTCAGCTCTAGACAAGCACTTGAGCAACGGGGCACAAACTCCATGCTTGTATAACTCCCCTTCTATCATAACATAAGGACGAGCTCTTGCTTCTATCCTTTTATTATAGGCTTCGTCATCTGATAAGAAGTTTCCCTGAAGGTAAGAAATTATTTCAGTTCTCCAATCTTCACTATACACAGGAGAAATGTTAAGGACTGCCCTTTCAAGTAGCTCCACTGAAGGTGCCTTTATTGTTTCGAAGAACACGTCCGAAGGTAGCGGCAGCCCCTGTGCTGCAGACTTGGCCAACAAATCAGCATGCTCATTTTGTCCTCGAGGGATATTCTTAACAGAAAATCCTTCGAAGGAAGCTTCGATCCTTCGGACCGTGTCTAGGTATTTTTCAAGCTTCGGGTCCTTAGCCTTGCAACTTTTATCAATATGACCCGAAACAACCTGGGAATCAGTTTTAAGAATTGCCCTTCTGATCCCCATTGCCTTTAGTTTCCGAAGACCCAGGAGCAAAGCTTCGTACTCAGCGACATTATTTGTGCAACTGAAGTCAAGTCTTGCTGCATAGCAAGTTTTAACCTTGGATGGTGAGACCAAAACAGCAGCTGCACCTGCTCCGAAGGTTCCCCAAGAGCCATCGCAAAACACTGTCCATGCTTCGGCATCTTTATTCGCTTCTTCGTCCTGAGCCCCTGGCGTCCAGTCGGCAATGAAATCTGCCAATGCTTGAGACTGGATTGAGGATCTATGCACATAATCAATGTAAAATTCATTGAGCTCCGCAGCCCATTTTCCAATACGCCCAGTAGCTTCTCTATTCCTCATGATGTCCTTCAACGGCTGCGAAGAAGGAACAATAATGTTGAATGCCTGAAAGTAATGCCGAAGCTTCCTGGATGCCATTAAGACAGCATACAACACCTTCTCCAGCTCTGTATAATTTTTCTTTGAGACACTGAGGACCTCAGACACAAAATATACTGGGACCTGCTTCTTGACTTGTCCATCAAACTTCTCCTGAACAAGTGCCGCACTTACCGCTGAGTGCGAAGCTGCCACATACAACAACAGAGGAGCCCCTGGCGTTGGTGGAGTTAATGTTGTGAGATCTATTAAATATTGCTTCAGCTCTTCGAAGGCTTTTTGTTGACTTGGGCCCCATTGAAAGACTTCAGCTGACTTCAGCACCTCAAAGAATGGTAAGTTTCTTTCTGCTGATCTGGATATAAATCTGTTAAGAGATGCCAGCCTTCCTGTCAATCTTTGGGCCCCCTTTCTTGTGGTTGGTGGCTCCATTCGAAGTATAGCTTCGATTTTATTTGGGTTAGCTTCGATTCCCTTCGTTGAAACCAAACACCCAAGAAATTTGCCCTTCTTCACTCCGAAGACGCATTTCTCTGGATTTAGCTTCAGACCAGCCTGTCTGAAGCTGGCGAAGGTCTCCTGCAGATCAGTAATATGATTTTCTTGCTTCGTGCTTTTTACAATGATGTCATCGACATAAGTCAGCACATTTCTGCCTATCTGAGATTGGAGAACCTTCGCAGTCATTCTGCTGAAACTCCCTCCGGCATTCTTGAGCCCCTCAGGCATCCGAAGATAGCAATAAGTACCACTTGGAGTTATGAAGCTAGTCTTCGGCTCATCTTCCTTCTTCATCCAGATTTGATGATAGCCTGAGTAGCAGTCCAGGAGACTCATAAGTTCCGAAGAAGCTGCTGCATCAACTAAAGAATCTATCCTTGGCAGCGGAAATTCATCCTTCGGACAAGCCTTGTTGAGATCTGTGAAATCAATACACATTCTCCACTTGCCATTGGCCTTCTTCACCATAACAGTGTTAGCTAGCCACTCTGGGTACTTCACTTCTCTGATAACTCCTGCACTGAGGAGTCTTTTTACTTCATTACGAGCCCCTTCGGCTTTATCATCAGACATTTTCCGAAGCCTCTGCTTTCGGGGTCTGAAGGATGGATCAACATTAAGCGAATGTTCAATAACATCCCGATTTACTCCACAGAGATCATTAGCTGACCATGCAAAGACATCTTTGTTGTTGAATAAAAACCTTATCAAGGTTTTCTCCTGGTCTTCAGATAATTGGGAGCCCAACAACACCTTCTGCTCTGCTATATCTTCACACAATAACATGGGCTTCGGCTGATCTGCTGAAGCTGCCTTCTCCCTCCTGAATTTATACTGTTCACAAGCTTCAGCTCCATCTATGTTATGGATTGCCTTGGATTCAGTCCAGCTTCCTTCGGCCCTTCTAGCCGCTTCCTGACTTCCATGAATAGCAATAGGTCCTTGATCCGAAGGTATCTTCATGCAGAGATAAGCTGGGTGGAGAATTGCTTCGAAAGCATTAAGAGTTCCACGACCAAGGATAGCATTGTAAGGATACTCCATGTCAACAATATCAAACACAATTTGCTCAGTCCTTGTGTTGTTGACAAATCCGAAGGTCACCGGCATGGTAATCTTCCCAAGTGCCACAATCTGCCGCCCTCCGAAGCCACAAAGAGGGTGCGTAGCATCATGAATCTTGTCTTCGGGCTCTTGCATTTGTCTGAAGGCTTTAGCAAATATAATGTCAGCTGCACTGCCTGTATCAACTAGGACATTGTGGACCAGAAATCCTTTGATCACGCAAGAGATAACCATAGCATCATTGTGAGGATAATCCTTAAGCTGAAGGTCTTCCTGAGAGAAGGTAATTGGAATATGAGACCATTTTGACTTGATGAAGGGTCCCTGCACTCCAACATGCTGCACCCTTCTCTGAGCCTCCTTCTTCTGCTTCTTGTTAGCCGGCTCTGAGCAAGAACCGCCTGTTATCGGGAGCACCAGCTTCGAAGCCGAAGCAGCTCCAGCTTGGTTGTTGAACGAAGCCATCAGCTCAGAAAAGTGGAAGTGAGTTCACCGGAAGAAAACCCAAACGGCAAAGAATCATTGCGGTAACTGAAGTTATCGATAAGACACCTCCAAGAGCTTCAGTTCAGAAAACAGCAGCTGCCGAAGGCACCAAGAACATTGAAGTCGCCCCTTCGGAGGTCGCGGCTAGCGAAGCCGCTACAGCCGAAGAGGTTAATTTAGAAACAACCATTGAAGATATTAACAAAATTTTGGAAGACATAGATGCAGAAGAAGCCGGTGCTGCTACTGAAAAATCCATGGCCACAGTACCTGAAAAAGGAAAAGAAATAGCCGAAGATACTTCGGATGACGAAGCTTACTCCTTTCAGAATTTAATTGGGCAAAAACTGACAAAGGACGAAATAGAAGAACTTAAAGAATATGCCAAATCCTGCGGCTACAAGTCAGGTGCCCTCCTATTTGGAGGTGTAGATGATGAAAAACTAGGCTGCATTCGAGACCAGACTGGTGCTAAGGTAATCGGTACTCTATCAAAGAGTATCGGTTTTCCGAAGCTAGAGTCAGACATCAGCCGCTACCAACGACAGCATGTCGTTGGTAGTTTATTTTACTCCAACTTCAAGGTGAACAACTTGCCACCTAACTTTTGTTGCTTCTAATAAAAACATGTCTGACGAAGGTTGTGTTCGTACAGAGTATGCTGCTGAGCAAAGCCTTGCAAATGCAACAAGATCTTGAAGATAAAAAGCATGAAGTTATAATTGGAAATTTGGAAAACAAAATAAAGGAGCAATCAGATGCTTTCGAGAAAAAGAACTTTGAGCTCCAGGCAACCGAAGATTTATTGGCGGAAGCTGAAGCAAAAATATCAGAACTGAATACGAAGCTTCTCCGCCAGTCTGAGCAGTTCGAACGAGAAAAACAAGATCTTAGTGCAAAACTTGAAGCCGAAGCTCAGCAAAATTCAGATTTGAGAAAACTATTGACAAATCTTCAAGAAAACTGCTTGAAATTTAGCAACAAGTGCATTGAACGACTAAGAAAGATTTTTTACTCAGTTGGAGCCAGTAGTGAAAAATTCACCCCCTCAGCTGAAGATCTGCCGAAGACCTTCGAACATATTGAGGGGGAGATTGACGAGCTCGACGAAGTCATAGCTGGGCATGGTGACTTCTGTGCCTGGGTGGCTTCTCGAGGCACTGCTGCTGCATTTCTGAAGGCCGGCTGCGACCACGGAAAAATTGTCAACAGGCCCAACTTCAGCTTATCTCCATCAATCCTGGATGATATGCCTGACCTCGCCCGAAGTATCTCCAATAGATTTATAAAAATGATATGGACAAAAGGCGGGCGGGAGAAAGCTGGAGACGAAGCACGAAGTCATCTTGAACCAGTAAGAAATGATACTTCGGAGTTACCTTTTCCTTTGCTCTTGATTTTTACTTATAATCTCTTAATTTATGTAGGATGTCGAAGGTGAAGTTGATGCCTAAGTTATGTCGCCGAAGCTGTTGCCGTAGCTGAAACTTGATGAAGATCAGTAGAAATGTACTGTAGAAAAACTCAGGATATTTTTGTAACAATTCTTGTAAATACAATTAAACTGTCTTCAAGGAACTTTGTACATACCTTGTAATATATTCTTACCCTTTGCTTGAGGCGCTTTGATGTGGACGAAATCAGTATTTTGAGCCGAAGGCGAAAAAACACCTTCCCTTCTTTTCGTACACAACGAAGCCTAAAAGACTACTTCTCCTTTCTGCCGAAGCTTTTCTTTACAAAAGAAAACATAAAAGACTACTACTCTTTTCTGCCGAAGCTTTTCTTTACAAAAGAAAACATAAAAGACTACTACTCTTTTCTGCCGAAGCTTTTCTTTACAAAAGAAAACATAAAAGACTACTACTCTTTTCTGCCGAAGCTCTTCTTTACATAAGAAAACATAAAGACTACAACTTTCTTTTACACAACGATTCATAAAAAACCACTTCGAAACTTTTCTTTTACATAATGAATCATAACAAACCATTTGTCCGAAACTTTTCTTTGTGCCGAAGCAACCACTTAAGAACACAAATGCTATGAATGAATGCTTATGCATGCACATGCCATGATGTAATGTAATGTGCAAATGAATGTCCGAAGCGTATGTCCGAAGCCACATTCTCAACGATTACTCCTTTAGAATCGACCACACATCAGCTCTGCATTCCCTTGGGAACGACTTTGGAGCATCTTCGCCTTTTACTTAGGCAATATCAGCGTTGACTTTTCGCTGTAAGCTCTGCATCCCCTTAGGGACGACTTTGGAGCTTCTTCGTCTTTTACTTAGACGGTATAAGCTCTGCATTCCCTTGGGAACGTCTTTGGAGCTTCTTCGCCTTTTACTTTCGGCGGAATCAGCGTTGACTTTTCGCTGTAAGCTCTGCATCCCCTTAGGGACGTCTTCGGAGCTTTTTCTTTCTCTTTTTCAGTTTCGGCACTCGATGGTGCGCTCTCAGCTTTTACATTTACATCTTTTGGGGGATTTTGCTCTTATAAAACTAAAAAGGAAAATTACATATGATGGCCCCATTAAAAACCTTTCTCCCCCTTTAGAAAGGAAAAGGGTGCCAAAAGAAAAAATAAAATTACATCAAGTTACACATAGAACCGCCGAAGCTCATCCGCATTCCAAGATCTTGGAATTTCATTGCCGTCCATGTCCTTCAGTCTGTAGGAACCAGGCCTTGACGAAGATGCTACTAAGAAAGGCCCTTCCCACTTCAGTTGCAACTTGCCCACTGTATCCGGGTTGGCCACTCTTCGAAGCACGAAATGTCCTGGCTCAATATTTTTTAGCCGGACTTTTCTATCTCGCCATTTGATTGTTTCAGCCTGGTATTTGTTGATATTTTCCACGGCCTGAAGCCTGATCCCTTCTAAGGCATCTTTTTCCACAAGGCAAGTATCTTCGGCACCTGATTCTGCCGAAGCTACCACTCTTATTGATCCAGCTTTAGCTTCTTCTGGAGTTATTGCTTCGTCTCCAAATAATAACTTGAATGGGGTAAAGCCTGTAGACCTTGATGTTGTGGTATTGTGGCTCCACACCACTTTGGTCAACTGATCTGGCCATTTTCCCCTTGGTTGATTAAAAATTAGCTTCATTATCCCTGTCATTATGATGCCGTTGGCCCTTTCAACAAGCCCATTCGACTCCGGATGCCTGACTGATGCAAAATGGATCTTCGTGCCAATCTGATCACAAAAATTTCTGAAATCTTCGGAGTCGAACTGTGTTCCATTATCTACAGTGATAGCCTTCGGCACTCCGAAGCGACAGACAATATTCTGCCAGAAAAATTTTTGGACAGTGGCCGAAGTTATTGTGGCTAATGGCTTCGCCTCAATCCACTTGGAAAAATATTCCACAGCTACTATAACATATTTTAGATTGCCTTGGGCCGGTGGCAATGGACCCAACAAGTCAAGGCCCCACCTTTGCAATGGCCAGATGGGTTGTATCAGCTGTGTTAATGACGAAGGTTGTTTTTGATCTCTTGCACATTTTTGACAACCTTCGCACTTTTGGACTAACTCCGCTGCATCCGAAGCTGCCTTCGGCCAATAAAATCCTTGGCGGAACACTTTTCCAAGTAACGGCCTGGATCCAATGTGGGATCCGCACAAGCCTGCATGTATCTCCTTCATCAACTCTATACCTTCGGCCCTAGACAAGCACTTGAGCAACGGGGCACAAACTCCATGCTTGTATAACTCCCCTTCTATCATGACATAGGGACGAGCTCTTGCCTCTATCCTCTTATTATAAGCTTCGTCATCTGATAGAAAGTTTCCCTGAAGGTAAGAGATTATTTCTGTTCTCCAATCTTCACTGTAGACAGGAGAAATGTTAAGGACTGCTCTTTCAAGTAGCTCCACTGAAGGTGCCTTTATTGTTTCGAAGAACACGTCCGAAGGTAGTGGCAGCCCCTGTGCTGCAGACTTGGCTAATAAATCAGCATGCTCATTTTGTCCTCGAGGGATATTCTTAACAGAAAATCCTTCGAAGGAAGCTTCGATCCTTCGGACCGTGTCTAGGTATTTTTCAAGCTTCGGGTCCTTAGCCTTGCAACTTTTATCAACATGACCCGAAACAACCTGAGAATCAGTTTTAAGGATTGCCCTTCTGATCCCCATTGCCTTTAGTTTCCGAAGACCCAGGAGCAAAGCTTCGTACTCAGCAATATTATTTGTGCAGCCGAAGTCAAGTCTTGCTGCATAACAAGTTTTAACCTTGGACGGAGAGACCAACACAGCAGCTGCACCTGCTCCGAAGGTTCCCCAAGAGCCGTCACAGAACACTGTCCATGCTTCGGCATCTTTATTCGCTTCTTCGTCCTGAGCCCCTGGCGTCCAGTCGGCAATGAAATCTGCCAATGCTTGAGACTGAATTGAGGATCTATGCACATAATCAATGTAAAATTCATTGAGTTCCGCAACCCATTTTCCAATACGCCCAGTAGCTTCTCTGTTCCTCATGATGTCCTTCAACGGCTGCGAAGAGGGAACAATAATGTTGAATGCCTGAAAGTAATGCCGAAGCTTCCTGGATGCCATTAAAACGGCATACAATATCTTCTCCAGCTCTGTATAATTTTTCTTTGAGACACTGAGGACCTCAGAC
The DNA here is from genome assembly GCA_029449295.1 of Zea luxurians. Classification (NCBI taxonomy): domain Eukaryota; kingdom Viridiplantae; phylum Streptophyta; class Magnoliopsida; order Poales; family Poaceae; genus Zea; species Zea luxurians. Next base: position 216,471,452 of record JAOPSE010000001.1, read on the forward strand.
ACAAAATATACTGGGACCTGCTTCTTAGCTTGTCCATCAAACTTCTCCTGGACAAGCGCCGCACTTACTGCTGAGTGCGAAGCTGCCACATACAACAACAGAGAAGCCCCTGGCGTTGGTGGAGTTAATGTTGTGAGATCTATTAGATATTGCTTCAGCTCTTCGAAGGCTTTTTGTTGACTTGGGCCCCATTGAAAGACTTCAGCTGACTTCAGCACCTCGAAGAATGGTAAGTTTCTTTCTGCTGATCTGGATATAAATCTGTTGAGAGATGCCAGCCTTCCTGTCAATCTTTGGGCACAAGGCTCTTAACCTTGTGGTCGTGGGTTCGAGCCCCACGGTGGGCGCCAATGTTGGGGGCTTGTTCTCAAATGCTAAGAGTTAAGAACAAGGCAACACAGAAGATGTTAAATATTAAGGTCCTTCGTCCTCCACTTCATTATATCCCTTCGGGATATAAGGAACTTCGGACGAAGGTTACGAAGGACGTACCTTCGTAAACATAATTGCATAGGATGAAGCATTCATATAAATCATGAAGTATAAAGTGGACATTCAAATGTTAACATAGGACAATTTTCATTTTTATTAATATGAATATAAATAATAGATGTACCTTCGGTCTTGAGGAAGGCAATAGTACAAGTCTGATGTGAAGGCAAATGACAGGTTCGCGTGAACAGTACAGTGGTACTGTTCATCTATTTATAGGCGCAGGTCGCAGCCTGTGACAAATTACAATTATGCCCCTTACAAATGTTTACAACATTGACTCAGACCTATATGAATAAAAAGGTCATTCTATCTCTATGTCGGTTTAAAACGCCGAAGCTCCATGAAAGGGAACCTTCGGCCATCTCTTCGGCCATCTCTTGGAGACGACTCCAGCCGAAGCTGCTTCTTCGTGTAAGACCTTCGGCGCACCGAAGCACGACCCCAACAATATCTATAGCATTTGACATGCTTGAGCTTTGATGTTGGACTCATAAATCATCAAGTCAGCTTGACTTGATCTAGATTGACATTACTTAGCTCCAACATCCTGCAAAGGTCACATAGAACATCTCCAAACATAGGAACAACCCAAACTAAAGATCATGGTGAACTTAGCTCTTTTGGGCTGCCTCCAGTTCTGGTTTTGACACTGCTTCTTCTTCTAGTGACCTTGTGCACTTCTTCTTAGAGCTTGATCTTGAGCCTTATGACTTACACCACATAACTAGAGATGTTTCCTCATTGGTTGTAAGTCACGTCCTTATGTAGTGATCCTTGATGTGTCGTAGCTGTTCTCAACTCGATCACCCTTGACTTTGCAAGCCTTCTTCTTCACCCTTGGCTTTGGGTTCCTCAGCCTCCTTGACCTTCTCCCGTGCACTTAGTACCTCGAAGCTTTTCTTGCCTCCGTCCTTGGCTTGATCAGTTGTCTTCGAGCTACGCACCCGAGTCTCACTTTATGCAATGACCATCTTACTTGTGATGCCCATTATCTATTCATCATTTAGTCCTTGGACCATCACACTTGTTCACTTGTGTTGAACCCTGTTAGCTTTACATTAAGCACCTGTTCAACACTTAGCATACTTGTTAGTCCTTTAATTTAGTTGTCATCCAAACACCAAAACCCACAAGAGAGCTTTCAGATATTTATAAGGGGGTAACCACTCGATCTCGTGTTGCTCATTTTTGTGAACATTACTCTTTTGTTTCCTCTATTGAGCCTCACAGGGTAGAGGAAGCACTTCAAGATTCGGATTGGGTGCTGGCGATGCAAGTGGATCTCAACAACTTCACAAGGAATGAGGTATGGCATTTAGTTCCACGTCCTAATCAAAATGTTGTAGGAACCAAGTGGGTCTTCCGCAACAAGCAAGATGAGCATGGTGTGGTGACAAGGAACAAAGCCCGACTTGTGGCCAAGGGATATTCACAAGTCGAAGGTTTGGATTTTGGTGAAATCTATGCACCCGTAGCTAGGCTTGAGTCAATACGTATATTACTTGCCTATGCTACTTACCATGGCTTCAAGCTTTATCAAATGGACGTGAAAAGTGCCTTCCTCAATGGACCAATCAAGGAGGAGGTCTATGTTGAGCAACCTCCCGGCTTTGAAGACAGTTGTTGGGGGCCTTCGTCCTCCGAAGGTCCTCAAAAACATGATTTGACAATGTTTTCCAAGTGGATTATGTGAACAGGTATTTTTGGACTCAGAACTATGAATATGAAGCACGGCCAGGACGAAGCCTGAACTAGACGAAGGACGAGCGCAGCCGAAGCTGTGCGCAGGGAAGCTTCGTCGCGACAGCAGAGGGGGGAACCGACTTAAAGATGAAAAGACTGCGTGGGCCTTGACAAATTTCCATAAGCCATTAACAAATGTAATGGACATGGATGTAATTTTACGTGGGCTGCGTCCCGCGCCTATAAATAGATGAACAGTACTCCCGTACTGTTCACGCTGACTTGGCATTGGTATTTGCGTCACGCTTGTACTTTTTACCTTCTCTCAAGACCGAAGGTACATTTGTAATTTGAAATCATTTCTATTTCTCTGTGTTAATAAAATAGAAATGATTCTATGATTTACATTTCATGTTTTATATGAATCCTTCGTTATTACTTGTTGAGTTTACGAAGGTATGTCTCTTATGACCTTCGTCCGGGACTCATTATTCCCGAAGGGGAATAATGTTTGGTAGGACGAAGGGCCTTAACATTTAACACTTTTTATGTTGCCTTGTTCTCAAGACCGAAGCATTTGAGAACAAGTCCCCAACATTGGCGCCCACCTCCGGTGAACTCACTTCCACTTCGAGCTTTTTTGGACACCTTCGGAAGCTATAGACCTTCGCTATGGCGCCGAAGAAAGCTTCAGCGACTGGGGCTTCAGCACTGCAACCGCTGGACCACAACCAGGAGACCGTCTCTCTTCGGGAGGCCCGAAGCCAGAAGAGAAAGGCTGTCAGCCCGACGCTTCAGGAGGAAGAGCTAGACCAAGAAATCAGGGATATGGAGATCCTACATCAACAGGTGCAAAGGAAGAAGGAGAAGATGGCCCGGCTAGCTGAGTTGCAACGGCAGATAGACGAAGCCTCTGAGGAAGTCCGCCACCTCACCCATGATGAGCAAAACAGAAGGCCTCAGCAGAAAGACCTTCATCAGGAGGGCTTCGTCAACGAAGATGACTGGTATGACAATTTCCATCAGGGAAATTTTGTTTTCGATGATGCTTCTCCTTTGTCCGCTGAGCTGCAGGCTACACCTTGGCCTTCATCCTATAAGCCACCGCAGCTTCCCATGTTCGACGGCCACTCAGACCCGAAGCAGTTCCTGATGAGCTACGAAGCAACAGTGTCTTCGTATGGGGGCAATGCTGCAGTCATGGCGAAGTCTTTCGTCATGGCCGTCAGGAATGTTGCTCAGACCTGGTATTCCTCTCTTCGACCAGGGACAATCACCTCTTGGTAGAAGCTGAAGGATATGTTGTTAACCAGCTTTCAAGGATTTCAGACGAAGCCGGTTACTGCACAAGCTTTGTTTCAGTGCACTCAGGATCATGAAGAATACCTTCAGGCATATGTCAGAAGGTTCTTGCGTTTGAGGGCACAGGCACCAACGGTGCCCAATGAAATTGTTATCGAAGCTATGATCAAGGGGCTTCGTCCTGGACCTGCAGCCCAATACTTTGCTAGGAAGCCTCCTCAGACTCTGGAGAAGCTACTCCAGAAGATGGACGAGTACATTCGTGCTGACAATGACTTTCGCCAGAGAAGGGAGGAGGCCTTCAGATTTTCTGAAATGACCAGGGGCTTCGGAGGAAGATACTACCCGAGGCATGTCCGGTCCATCCACAGCTCCACTCAGAATGATGATAAGGGGAGTCAGCAGAGCAGACCGCAGTGCTCCTCACAGGCTTCGGGGCAACAACAAGCTTTCTTTCGGCCACCAGCTCCAAGAGGCAGAGGCGCCAGGGGCTTCGGCGGGAGATTTGGGGATCAACCAAGGAGGACATTTTGCTTATTCTGCGGTGAGAACAAGGGCCATACCACCAGGATGTGCCATGTTACCATCCAGAAACAAAAGGAGCTGGCAGAAGCTGCAGCGCGACAGGGACAGCCGAAGCAGGTCATGCATACCGCTTCGTACCATCAGCCTTACATCCCGGAGTACGTGGGCAACCACCCTGCAGCCTCCGTAGCTTCGGCAAGTCAACCTCAAGCCTCATGGCAACAGCCCCCGCCTCCACCTCCGCTGCAACAAGGCCAGCAGCCAGAGGGGAGCCAATATGTTCTGCACCAAAGGGATCTTAGAGAGCAATCCGAAGCTCGCACAGTCAACAGCACTGTGCCAGAGTCGAAGCACATTTATTGACACATATCCTACCTTTGATAGCAGTCTTTTCCATTCAGTTCTATTCTCTGTAGCAAAAAACATTGATAGTTTCCATGTAATAATTTCGCTGTTTCTCATGAGGAAAATCTATTTTCTCCACAGGCTTAAGTTGATGAAGTTTTTGTGTTAACAAGGAGGACCTTCGAAGTATTAAAAATCCTTCGAAGTAACAGAAAGTCGTTCTAGGGAACGCAGAGTAAGTTCATGAAGTCACAAAAAGCCGTTCCAAAGGGAGCGCAGTGTAAGTTTTCTGCTCAGAAGTCGTTCCTAAAGGAATGCAGAGCATACAGCGAAAAGTCAACGCTGATACCGCCCAAGTAAAAGGCGAAGAAGCTCCAAAGACGTTCCTAAGGGAATGCAGAGCTTATACCGTCTAAGTAAAAGGCGAAGAAGCTCCAAAGACGTTCCTAAGGGAATGCAGAGCTTACGAATGTGTTTTGTGTGTATCTTCGGAACAGACGTCATTTGCATAACATAACATCATCACATCATTTCGCATAGCATAAGCATCATACATCATGTTGCATACGGCAAAAGAAGGGCACACAGTATTAACCTTCGAAAGAATGATTTGAGAAAGTGCAAATTATGCAAAGTCACGAGGGAATATAATGATAATCTTCGGAAAATAGCTTCGGAGGCTGTTTTTACGAAGCATGGATGAGCTTCATCAGAGCAATATCAAAATTGTTTAGCTTCGGAGAATGCTTTCACGAAGCATGGATGTGTCTTATCAGAACAGTTTTAACGGAGAATGTTTTCTTCACGAAGCATGAAAAGAAGGGAAGGTGTTTTTTCGCCGAAGGCTCAAAAATGGTATGTATGTAGAGTTTCATGCATCGTAAAGAATTGAATAATGGAAAGAAACTTGTATATTACATTCAAATGTACAAAATGTTACATAGATCACAATTTAACTGTTTTTCTAAATAGCATCTAGTCTTCTCTTAATACTGCTTCGGCGACTTCATTTAGAAGTTGATCAACAACTTTGTCCATGATAGCTTCGGCCATTTGTTTAATTTCATCATCCCCTTTTGTGTGGGGATCGACAGTCGATTCAGCAGCTTCTGAGGCAAGAGAACATTTCTTCATTATTATTACAAATCGTGAGCAAAGTTTGAAATAAAAATTACAACACAATAAGAACGGCTAATTAATACCTAATTGCCTTTCGGGCTCTGTACTTCTTTCGGCAGCTTCTGCCACTTTCCTAGCATCATGGATGCCTTTTTCGCTCCTTTGGATGATTTCTTGCGCCATTCCTCGGCCGCCGTCGTTCCAGATATCAGTAAAAAATTTGCCACCAACAACGCTTGCTTCGGCCGAGGGGTCCTTGATGTCTTCGGAAGATAAGGCAGCTTCGGACTGAGCTAAAAATTTTACATGACCGCAACCTTTCTTCTCTAAGACAGAGGCAATTCCTCTGGCGCCCGAAAAAGCGCAGATGTCGCCACGACTGCTCAGGATCTCCTCGAAGGCCTCTGCTTCGTGACTAATCCATTCCAGTGGACCTTCGGGATTACCTCGAGAGAAATTCTCTTCGCTGGAAAAGGCGCCCACGCTGGCGAAGCTGCTTTTAATTTTATTCACGCATTCTACAGATTTAACATAGCATTTTCTTTGAGAGGCACGAAGCTCCTTAACCCTTAACTCCAACTTATCCACCATATGATCACTAAGTTCTCGTTTTGTTTCCTCAAGCACACGTTCTTCTTTCGCCCGGGCTAGTTGTTTCTGAAGATCTTTGATCTCGTGTTTCTGAGCTTCGGCCTGAATCTTTGCAGCAGCTTCGTCCTTTTTTATCTTGTCTACTAGAGTAACCAGAATTTTGTCTTTTTCTAGAGCTTCGTTCCTCAGCTTTATAACTTCGGAGCGTAAATTGTTGAACGCAATCTCATAGCTTTCATCTTCGGCGCTTTTTTGGGCTCTTAATGCGTGGCTTAGAATTAAGCCCTGTACGAAAAAGAATCCATATAAGAATATAGGAATGAATTACGTATTAAAAAAGTTTTTTTCAAACGCTTAATTCCCAAACCTTTAGGCTATTGTATGCAAGACTGTCTGCGAGATCCTCTTTCGTCATGGCGCTTAATCCAGCTTCGAGCTTCGGGAAGCCTATACTCCTGGCCATCTCTCGGCAGACAGATAGTTCTTTATTGTCTGGGAGGCAATACAGGAAATCATCTTCGTTTGTCCCATTAAAAATTACTGCCCCCTTCGGATACTTCAACTCTTTCGCATAGTGATTCGCTTCATAGATCTCTTCTTCAGACAGTTTCTTCCCCGAAGCATGTCGCACGGTGTAATCGTATACGCTGGAGGGAGCTTCGGGGATGGCAGTGTCAATTTTTTCAACTAAAACTGGTTCTGATATTTTTATTGTTTCGGCTTCCAAAGGTTGCTCCTTGTAGGGCTCTGAACGCCCAGCTTCAGCTTCGGCCTGTTGCGTCGAAGCTTCAGTAGAAGCTTCAGCAACTTCAGCACTCTTTTTTGGAGTTGTGCTTGAAGACTTAATTGTCTCCAAGACATCTAGTACGTTTACCATTCTTTTCCTTTTTGGGGTCACCGATGGCCCCTTTTGGTTTTTTATTACTTCGACATTTACCGAAGGACTTAAGATTTCAGACATTTTTGGCTCGTCAATCTTCGGCTTCTCTACTACTGAAGGCGCTTCAGTCTTCTCTTCCATCTTCGGCACTGGAGCTGGTTCTGTAGCTTCAGAGGCCAAAGAAGCTTCGCCAATGAATTCTGGCACTGTGGCCGGCTCAATAAAGCGTGTCCGATGGGTGAGCACCTTCATCTTTTTTCTTTGAGGCGCTGGCTCACTAGGGGCACTTGTGGTAGCTTCTGTCGCAGGAGAAGTATTTTTCCTTTTGCGACCCAATATCGGATAATGATAGTCAGGGTAGATGAACCCGACCGCGTCAAACACACGGTTGAGCCTTTTCTTCTTTCGGCCTCCGAAGGCTGCTGATAATGCGGTGTTCTCAGCCTTCGAATATGTGCCAAGCAGTTCATCACTTAATGTCTCAATACTTTTCAACCAGTCATCATCAGGTTCAACAAATTTATCTGCATACTTGAATGTGTATTTTAGTCTAACTAGTCCGCCTTCGTCGGACTCTTTAATGGCTTCCTTCGGCATTTCCCACTTTTCTGCAAGTGGCCATATCCTGAAGGCAATGTGCTCTTGGACCAAGTCCCTTGTTCCAATAAAGGAGCAGACTACGCCGAAGGCTCTTTGGCACTCCTCGGCTGCTTCGTCCATTTCAACCTTCGGCTTTCGTAGTCCGAAGCGTTGCCAGATGGGGCACATAATTATACTTTTAACATTTTCTTGTGCTGTTAAGTCATTCTTCACATAAAACCACTCTGTCATCCAGGCTCCGGGCCACCTCTTCCGAAAGGTCGGCACAGGGCAGCTTGACCCGGAGCGGGCACCGAAGCTGTAACACCCAAAATTATTGTGATATTGTTCTTTTCCCCACGGCTTCGTCTCATATAACAGTTCATGAATGTTGCAAAAACTTTTAGCATTTGGTTTTAAACCTTGACTTTTTGCAGCCCAGACAAATATCCCCATTCTTATGATAGCTTCGGGAATAAGTTGATGAAGGTAGACTTGAAATGTTTTCAGTACCTCGACAACAAAGTTGCTCAGGGGGAATCGAAGCCCAGCCTTGAGAAAGCTTCGGAAAATCACAACTTCATCTTCTTCGGGGGTGGGAGAAGTCTTTTCTCCAGCGTCAGCCCTCACCATAGATATATCTCGAAAATAACGCCCCCTCATATTATCAATATGGCTCTGCTTGATAGTGGTTTTCCCGAAAACCGTGTGACTTGGCCGCCATGGACGATCTTCGGCCTCTTCTCCACCACTCTCTACATCATAGCTGTCGCTATCACCAGTATCTTCGGACAGACCTTCGAGAATCTCCTTGGTGATTTTTTCTGTATTGGTCTCTGCCATCGCTATCAGGAACCCCAGATTCTTCTCCTCCTCGAGACTCAGCTTCGTCTCAGCAGGGATCTTCTTGCCTTCAGACATCTTCGGAAACGCTAAAAAATTGTTCCCGAGGCCGAAGCTCCAAAATCAAAAAGACCAGCAAATCTTAGTGCACAAGAGCTAAAAATGTTAGTGGGCCGAAGCAGAAGGCAAGTGTGCGTACCAAATGAGTTTGCGGTGCGATCTTATTTATACGCCCAGGGCGTTAAAAATTTAAAGGCCCCGCCTGTCAGTGAATGTTGCTATTCTAGCAAAGGGAAGGTGTTTTTTCGGACCTTCGGCTCAAGGCCTTCGTCCATATCGCAATCTGAATTTATTATTAACAAATTAATATTGCGAGGGGCTACTGTTGGGGGCCTTCGTCCTCCGAAGGTCCTCAAAAACATGATTTGACAATGTTTTCCAAGTGGATTATGTGAACAGGTATTTTTGGACTCAGAACTATGAATATGAAGCACGGCCAGGACGAAGCCTGAACCAGACGAAGGACGAGCGCAGCCGAAGCTGTGCGCAGGGAAGCTTCGTCGCGACAGCAGAGGGGGGAACCGACTTAAAGATGAAAAGACTGCGTGGGCCTTGACAAATTTCCATAAGCCATTAACAAATGTAATGGACATGGATGTAATTTTACGTGGGCTGCGTCCCGCGCCTATAAATAGATGAACAGTACTCCCGTACTGTTCACGCTGACTTGGCATTGGTATTTGCGTCACGCTTGTACTTTTTACCTTCTCTCAAGACCGAAGGTACATTTGTAATTTGAAATCATTTCTATTTCTCTGTGTTAATAAAATAGAAATGATTCTATGATTTACATTTCATGTTTTATATGAATCCTTCGTTATTACTTGTTGAGTTTACGAAGGTATGTCTCTTATGACCTTCGTCCGGGACTCATTATTAATGTTTGGTAGGACGAAGGGCCTTAACATTTAACACTTTTTATGTTGCCTTGTTCTCAAGACCGAATCATTTGAGAACAAGTCCCCAACAACAGTGAGTACCCTAACCATGTTTACAAACTCTCTAAGGCGCTTTATGGGCTCAAGCAAGCCCCAAGAGCATGGTATGAATGCCTAAGAGATTTTCTTATCGCTAATGGCTTCAAAGTCGGAAAAGCCGATCCTACTTTCTTTACTAAAACACTTGCAAATGATTTGTTTATATGCCAAATTTCTATTGATGATATCATATTTGGGTCTACTAACGAATCTACATGTGAAGAGTTTAGTAGGATCATGACTCAAAAATTCGAGATGTCTATGATGGGGGAGTTGAAGTATTTCTTAGGATTTCAAGTGAAGTAACTCCAAGAGGGCACCTTCATTAGCCAAACGAAGTACATTCAAGACATTCTTGCAAAGTTTGGGATGAAGGATGCCAAGCCCATCAAGACACCCATGGGAACAAATGGGCATCTCGACCTCGACACGGGAGGTAAATCCATAGATCAAAAGGTATACCGGTTGATGATAGGATCTTTACTCTATTTATGTGCTTCTCGACCGGATATTATGCTTTTCGTATGCATGTGTGCAAGATTCCTGTTGGGGACTTGTTCTCAAATGCTATGAGTTAAGAGCAAGGCAACACAAAAAATGCTAAGTATTAAAGTCCTTCGTCCTTCGAAGCATTATTTCCCTTGGGATATAATGATTTTTGGACGAAGGTTATGAAGGGCATACCTTCATAAACACAACATATGATAATGAAGAAAGAAGCATGTAAAATATAAAAGATAACGTAAACAATTATGTATAATCTTCAACTCATTTTTTATTACTGTTATTATGGAAAAATAGAAATGATATCCAATAATAAATGTACCTTCGGCTTGAAGGAAGATGTAAGTACAAGCGTGACGCAAAAGTAAAATGCCAAGTCAGCGTGAACAGTACGGGGCACTATTCACCTATTTATAGGCATGGGACACAGTTCATGTAAAATTACATCCAAGCCCTTTACATTTGGTAGTGATTCTATAGTAATCCACCGAGGTCTAAATAGCATTTTCATCTTTAAGTCGGTTTCCTTTTCTGCTATCCTGCCGAAGCTTTCCTACTCACAGCTTCGGCGCTGTATCACCCTTCGTATTCTTCTCCCACTGTGATACCAATTTGAGTCCGAAGATACCTGTTCACACATTATACTCCGGAAACACTGTTAAATCATATTTTTGAGGACCTTCGGAAGCCGAAGGCCCCCAACAGTAGCCCCTCGCAATATTAATTTGTTAGAATAATAAATTTAGATTGCGACATGGACGAAGGCTTTAAGCCGAAGGTCCGAAAAAACACCTTCCCTTTGCTAGAATAGCAACATTCACTGACAAGCAGGGCCCTCCAATTTTCAATGCGCTGGGCATATAAATAAGAGCATACCACAAACTTATTTGGTACGCTTTCTTGCCGTCTGCTCTTGCTTACTCCACTTTTAGCTCTTGCGCACCAACTGCTTGACTTTTTAAGTTTTTAAGCTTCGGCTCTAAAAACAGTTTTTAGCATTTTTGAAGATGTCTGAAGGTAAAAAGGCTGCTGCCGAGATGAAGCTGAATCTTTCTGAAGAGAAAAACCTGGGGTTTCTTGAAGCAATGTCGAAGACCAATACAGAAAAAATCACCAAAGAGATTTTAGAAGGTTTATCTGAAGATACTGATGACAGCGACAGTTATGATGTGGATAGTGGTGGTGAAGACTCCGAAGATCGCCCTTGGCGACCAAGCCATGGGGTTTTCGGCAAATCAAGTATCAAAGAAAATCATCTTGTCAACATGAGGGGAAGATATTTCCGGGACTTGTCCATTGTGAGGGCCGACGAAGGAGAGAAGACTTGTCCGACTCCTGAGGAAAATGAAGTCGTAGTGTTCCGAAGCTTTTTGAAAGCTGGACTACGATTTCCCCTGAGCAGGTTTGTCGTAGAGGTGCTAAAAATATTTGAAATTTATCTTCACCAACTTACCCCCGAAGCAATCATAAGGATGAATATCTTCGTGTGGGCGGTGAGAAGCCAAGGTCTAGAACCGGATGCGAAAAGTTTCTGCAACATACATGAATTGTTATACGAGACAAAGCCCTGGGGTAAGGAACAGTATCACAATAATTTTGGCTGCTACAGCTTCGTCGCTCGGTCTGGGTCAAGCTGCCCCGTGCCAACCTTTCGGAAGAAATGGCCCGGCGACTGGATGATAGAATAGTTTTATGTGAAAAATGACCTGAAAACACGGGACGATATTAAAGGTATAATTATGCGCCCTATTTGGCAACGCTTCGGCCTGCGGAAGCCGAAGGTTGAAATGAATGAAGCTGCCGAAGAATGCCAAAGAGCCTTCGGAGTTATTTGCTCTTTTATTGGAACGAGGGACTTGGTCCAAGAGCATATTGCCTTCAGAGTATGGCCGCTCGCGGAAAAGTGGGAAATGCCGCAAGAGACCATAAAGGAGGCTGACGAAGGTGGACTTATTAGGCTGAAGTATACTTTCAAATTTGGAGATAAATTCATTGAGCCAGATGATGACTGGCTAAAAAGTATTGAAAATTTAAGTGATGAACTACTTGGGGTTTACTCAAAGGCCGAAGATACTGCATTGTCAGCAGCCTTCGGAGGCCGAAAAAAGAAAAGACTGAACCGAGTGTTTGACGCAATTGGGTTCATGTACCCCGACTACCACTATCCAGCGCGGGGCCAAAAAAGAAAGAATGCAGCTTCTGCACAGGAAACAGCTTCAGCCGCTCCCAGCGAGCCAGCGCCGAAGAGACAAAGGGTAAAGGTTCTCACACATCGGCCACGCTACATTGAGCCAGCTACAGTGCCTGAGTTCACCGGTGAAGCTTCTTCGGCCACCGAAATTAAGGAACCAACTTCAGCGCCGAGGATCGAAGAAAAAGCTGGAGCATCCTCAGCAACGGAAGCAGAAAAACTGAGAACTGAAGGAACGAAAATATTGGAAATTTTAAGTCCTTCAGCAAGTGTTGAGACAATAAAGAACCAAAAGGGCCCAGCGGTGACCCGGAAAAGAAAAAGAATGGTCAATGTGCTAGATGTTCTGGAGACAATTAAGTCCTCAAGCACGACTCCGAAAAAGACTGTTGAAACTTCCGAAGCGGAGACTGAAATCTTTGATATTAAGGCTCCAAAACAACAAACTGAGACTGAAGCTGGGCCTTCAGAGCCCACAAAGGTAAAACCCTTGGAAACCGAGGAAGAAAAAATGACGGAGCCAATTTTTGTTGAGGAAATCAGTGCTGCTGCCCCCGAAGCATCCCCCAAAGTCCTTGATTATATTGTTCGACATGCTTCGGGGAAAAAATTATCAGAAGAAGTTTTTGAAGCTAATCACTATGCCAAAGAATTGAAATATCCGAAGGGGGCACTAGTGTTCAATGGTACAAATGAAGAAGATTTCCTATACTGCCTCCCGGATAACAAAGAATTACTCGTCTGCCGGGAAATGGCCCGAAGCATGGGGTTTCCGAAGCTGGAGGCTGGCCTCTGCGCAATGACAAAGGACGACCTTGCGGACAGCCTTGCGTATAATAGCCTGAAGGTACGAGATCTACGCATTTAGAAATTTTATGATTTGAAATTTATTCTTTTATTTTTATACTAACTTCTTTTTTTATATATATAGGGTTTAATTCTAAGCAACGCGCTGAGAGCACAAAAGAATGCCGAAGACGAGAGCTATGAAATTGCTTTTAACAACCTTCGGACAGAGGTAATCAAACTAAGAAATGAAGCCTTGGAAAAGGACAAAATTCTAGTTACATTGGTAGATAAAATAAAGGAGAACGAAGCTGCGTCTAAAGCACAAGTTGCAGCTCAAAAGCACGAGATTGACGACCTTCGAAAGCAATTAGCCCGGGCTAAAGAAGAACGCATACTTGAAGAAATGAAGCGGGAACTTAGCGACCAATGGGCAAATCATTTAGAAGGAACTGTCGAAGAGCTTCGTTCGTCCAAGAAAAGATGCTATGACAAATCTATAGAGTGCGTTAAGAAAATGAAGGCTAGCTTTGCCAGCGTAGGCGCATTTTCAAGTGAAGAAAACTTTACAAGAGGCAACCCCGAAGGTCCCATTGAATGGATTAATCACGAAGCTGAAGCCTTTGAAGAAATTTTAAATAGTCGTGGAGACATATGCGCTTTTTCGGGTGCCAGGGGGATTGCCACCATTTTAGAAAGGAAAGGCTGTGAACATATAAAAATTTTAGCACAGTCCGAAACTGCGTTGTCCTTCGAAGACGCTAAAGACCCTTCAGCTGAAGCTAGCATAGTTGGTGGAAAATTTTTCACCGATATCTGGGATAATGGTGGCCGAGAAATGGCCCGAGAAATTATTCAAAAAAGCGAAAAAGGCATCCATGATGCTAGAAAAGTGGCCGAGGCTGCTGAGAAAAGCGCAGAGCCCGAAGGGCAAATAGGTATTAACTAATGGTTTTTATTGTGTTGTAATTTTTGATTTCAAACTCTATTTTCCAATTGTAATAGCAATGTAGCCGTATCCTGTCCTCCTTCAGATCCTGCTAAAACGCCTCCGGGCCCTCACCCGAAGGACGACGATGAAATCAAAAAGATGGCCGAAGCTATCATGGATCAAGTTGTCAATCAACTCCTGAACGAAGCTGCGGAAGTAGTACTTAGGGAAGACTAGGTGCTATTGTAAAAACATTTGAAATATAATATGTGTAATATCTTGTAACCCTGAATGTAATATACTTGTTTTTTATGGTTCAATTCTTTACGATGCATGAAATTCTACATACATACCGTTTTTGAGTCTTTGACGAAAAAACACCTTCCCTTCTTTTCATGCTTCGTGAAGAAGAATTTTCATTTATCACAACGATATCCAAAGTGCTCTGATGAATAATTTTCAAGCTTCGTGAAAATATTTTCCGAAGCTACACTCCGAAGATCAATATTGTATCTCCTTGGGACTTTGCATAATTTTCCCTTTTTCAAAGCATTTTTCCGAAGATCGATATTGTGCCCCCTTCTTGTGCCATATGCAGCATGATGTATGATGCTTATGCTATGCGAAATGATGTGATGATGTTATGTTATGTAAAATGGTATTTATTCCGAAGATACACTTGCATCCCTGCAATAAAACACATAATCTTTTTAAATCAGCGTTGACTTTTCGCTGTAAGCCTCCCTTAGGAGCTTCTTCGCCTTTTACTTCAGCGGAATCAGCGTTTATTTTTCGCTGTAAGCCTCCCTTAGGAGCTTCTTCGCCTTTTACTTCCGGCGGTATTCGCGTTGACTTTTCGCGCTTCGCCTTTTACTTAGGCGGTATCAGCGTTTATTTTTCGCTGTAAGCTCTGCATTCCCTTTGGAACGACTTCTGAGCAGAAAACTTACACTGCGCCCCCTTTGGAACGGCTTTTTGTAACTTCAGCAAACTTACTCTGCATTCCTTAGAACGACTTTTTGTTGCTTCGGAAAATTCATACCGTGCCTTTTAAAATAAATTTTTGATAATTCGAAGGTCCTGCTTGCTATCACAAATCTTTAAGCTTCAACAACTTAAGCCTGTGAAGAAGATATATTTTCCTTGTGGCAGACAACGAAACTATTACATGAGATTTAAAAAGTATCCTTTATTACACAGAAAATAAAACTGAATGGAAAAGACTACTATCAAGGTAGGATATTTGTCAATAAATGTGCTTCGACTCTGGCACAGTACTATTGACTGTGCGAGCTTCGGACTGTTCTCTGAAGTCCCTTTGATGTTGAGCGTATTGGACCCCTTCTGGCTGCTGGCCTTGTTGCAGCGGTGGAGGAGGCGGAGGCTGTTGCCAGGAAGCTTGAGGTTGACTCGCCGAAGCAACAGAAACTGCAGGGTGATTGCCTACATATTCTGGGATGTAAGGCGAATGATACGAAGCAGTGTGCATGATTTGCTTCGGCTAACCCTGTTGTGCTGCAGCTTCGGCTATCTCCTTTTGCTTCTGGATGGTAACGTGGCACATTCTGGTGGTATGGCCCTTGTTTTCACCACAGAACAAGCAAAATGTTCTCCTTGGTTGATCTCCGAATCTTCCGCCGAAGCCCCTGGCTCCTCTGCCTCTTGGAGCTGGCGGCCGGAAGGAGCTTTGCTGTTGCCCCGAAGCCTGTGAGGAGCACTGAGGCCTTTGCTGCTGACTCCCCTTATCATCATTCTGAGTAGAGTTGTGAATTGACCTGACGTGCCTCGGATAAAATCTTCCTCCGAAGCCCCTGGTCATTTCGGAAAACCTGAAAGCTTCCTCTCTTCTTTGACGAAAATCATTGTCGGCCCGAATATGCTCGTCCATCTTCTGGAGCAGCTTCTCCAAAGTTTGAGGAGGCTTCCTAGCAAAGTACTGAGCTGAAGGTCCTGGCCGAAGTCCCTTGATCATGGCCTCAATTACAATTTCGTTGGGCACTGTTGGCGCCTGCGCCCTCAAACGTAAGAACCTCCGGACATACGCCTGAAGGTATTCTTCGTGATCCTGGGTGCACTGGAATAGAGCTTGAGCAGTGACCGGCTTCGTCTGAAACCCTTGGAAGCTGGTTAACAACATGTCCTTCAGCTTTTGCCACGAAGTGATCGTTCCTGGTCGAAGGGAGGAATACCAGGTTTGAGCAACACTCCTGACAGCCATAACAAAAGATTTTGCCATGACTGCAGTATTGCCACCATACGAAGATACTGTTGCTTCGTAACTCATCAAAAACTGCTTCGGGTCTGAATGGCCGTCAAACATGGGAAGCTGGGGCGGCTTGTAGGACGAAGGCCAAGGTGTAGCCTGTAGCTCAACGGACATAGGAGAAGCATCATCAAAAGCAAAATTTCCATGGTGGAAATTCTCATACCAGTCATCTTCGTTGAAGAAACCCTCCTGATGAAGGTCTTTGTGCTGCGGCCTTCGATTCTGCTCATCCTGAGTAAGATGACGAACTTCTTCAGAGGCTTCGTCTATTTGCCTTTGCAGTTCTGCTAGCCTGGCCATCTTTTCCTTCTTCCTCTGCACCTGTTGATGAAGCATCTCCATGTCCCTGATTTCTTGGTCTAGCTCATCCTCTTGTGGTGTCGGGCTGACAACCTTCCTCTTCTGGTTTCGGGCCTCCCGAAGAGAGAGAGTCTCCTGATTAGGGTCCAGCGGTTGCAGAACTGCAGCCCCAGTTGCTGAAGCTTTCTTTGGCGCCATAACGAAGGTTTATGATTGCCGAAGATGTTCAAAACTCGAGGAGTGGAAGTGAGTTCACCGGAGGTGGGCGCCAATGTTGGGGACTTGTTCTCAAATGCTATGAGTTAAGAGCAAGGCAACACAAAAAATGCTAAGTATTAAAGTCCTTCGTCCTTCGAAGCATTATTTCCCTTGGGATATAATGATTTTCGGTCGAAGGTTATGAAGGGCATACCTTCATAAACACAACATATGATAATGAAGAAAGAAGCATGTAAAATATAAAAGATAACGTAAACAATTATGTATAATCTTCAACTCATTTTTTTATTACTGTTATTATGGAAAAATAGAAATGATATCCAATAATAAATGTACCTTCGGCTTGAAGGAAGATGTAAGTACAAGCATGACGCAAAAGTAAAATGCCAAGTCAGCGTGAACAGTACGGGGCACTGTTCACCTATTTATAGGCATGGGACATAGTTCATGTAAAATTACATCCAAGCCCTTTACATTTGGTAGTGATTCTATAGTAATCCACCGAGGTCTAAATAGCATTTTCATCTTTAAGTCGGTTTCCTTTTCTGCTATCCTGCCGAAGCTTTCCTACTCACAGCTTCGGCGCTGTATCACCCTTCGTATTCTTCTCCCACAGTGATACCGATTCGAGTCCGAAGATACCTGTTCACACATTATACTCCGGAAACACTGTTAAATCATATTTTTGAGGACCTTCGGAAGCCGAAGGCCCCCAACAATTCCAAGTCGATCCTAAGGAAGTTCACCTTAGGGCCGTAAAACGAATCTTGAGATATTTAGTTTATACTCCTAAGTTTGGCCTTTGGTACCCCAAGGGATCCACTTTTGATTTAATTGGTTATTCCGATGCTGATTGGGCAGGGTGTAAGATTGATAGAAAGAGCACATCAGGGACTTGCCAGTTCTTGGGAAGATCTCTGGTGTCTTGGGCTTCAAAGAAGCAAAATTATGTAGCTCTTTCTACCGTCGAAGCCGAGTATATTTCCGCAGGTCATTGTTGCGTGCAATTGCTTTGGATGAGGCAAACCCTTAGGGACTATGGTTACAAATTAACCAAAGTTCCTCTCCTATGTGATAATGAGAGTGCAATCCGCATGGCTGATAATCCCGTTGAGCATAGCCGCACTAAACACATAGTCATTCGGTATCACTTTTTAAGGGATCACCAACAACGGGGAGATATCAAGATTGCTTATATTAACACCAAAGATCAATTAGCCGATATCTTTACCAAGCCATTAGATGAGAAAACATTTACCAAGCTTAGGCATGAGCTAAATATTCTTGATTCTAGGAATTTTGATTGATATTTTGCACACATAGCTCATTTATATACCTTTGATCATATCTCTTTCATATACTATGACTAATGTGTTCTTCAAGTGCATTTTATGCTAAGTCATAGATTGAAAGGGGAAATGGAGTCTTCGGCGAAGACAAGGCTTCCACTCCACTGCAGAGAATTATTCATCCTTCGCCGTCACTCCGCAACGCTCTCCAAATTGGTATAATCTTCACTCACATATTATTTATCAAAGGGAGAGAAAGTAAAGGGCTTATATTTCACTCACAAGTATCCGTTTTTGGCGATTCATGCCAAAGGGGAGAAAGTATTAGCCCAAAGCAAAAGGACCGCACCACCACCGATTTCAAAAATGTAGTTTTCAAATTTGGTTAAGAAAAGATTTTTTTCAATTGGTATCTTATTTGTGACATAATTTCAAATTGGTATACCCTCTTCAAAATTAATATCTAAAAACCTCTTGAACACTAAGAGGAGGATTTTATTAAGGGGGAGTTTTGTTTAGTCAAAGAAAAAGCATTTGAAACAGGGGGAGAAAATTTCATATCTTGAAAATGCTTCTCAAAATCTTATTCATATACCTTTGACTATTTGCACAAGACTTTGAAAAGAATTTCCAAAACATTTGCAAAACAAAACATGTGGTGCAAGCGTGGTTCAAAATTTTAATAAGAAGAAAGCCATCCATGCATATCTAGTAGAAATAATTATTAGTTTCATTCCAAGCAATCTTTGTGCTTACATTATGCAAACTAGTTCAATTCTGCACTTTTATATTTGCTTTGGTTTGTGTTGGCATCAATCACAAAAAAGGGGGAGATTGAAAGGGAAATAGGCTTACACCTTTTCCTAATTGATTTTGGTGGTTGAATTGCCCAACACAAATAATTGGACTAACTAGTTTGCTCTAGATTATGAGTTCTATAGGTGCCAGAGGTTCACAACAAACCAATAAAAAGACCAAGAAAGGGTTCAAATAAAGAGAGCAAAAGACAACCGAAGTGTGCCCTGGTCTGGCGCACCGAACTGTCCGGTGTGCCATCGGACAGTGTCCGGTGCACCAGGGAACCCGACTCCAAACTTGCCACCTTCGGGTATTCCGGGAGCCGCTCCGCTATAATTCACCGGACTATCCGGTGTAGCACCGGACTGTCCGGTGCGCCAGCGGAGTAACGACTACACAGCGCCAACGGTCGTCTGCAACGAACAATAAATGCGCTACAGTGCGCGCCTGCGCGCGCAGAAGTCAGAACAGGCGCCAGAAGGCACACCGGACAGTGAATAGTGACTATCTGGTGCACCACCGGACTGTCCGGTGGCCCAACTATCAGAAGCTCCAACGGGCAGAACCCAACGACCGGGTGACGTGGCTGGCGCATCGGACTGTCCGGTGCGCCATGCGATAGAAGCCCTCACCAACGGTCACTTTGGTGGTTGGGGCTATAAATAACCCCAACCACCCACCATTCATTGCATCCAAGTTTCAGCCATTTGCATTCAATACAAGAGCTCTAGACTTCATTCCAAGACACAAACAAGAGATCAAATCCTCTCCCAAGTCCAAAGTTCATTCCAATCAAATAGTGACTAGAGAGAGTGACATTTGTGTTCCTTTGAGTTCTTGCGCTTGGATCGCTTTTCTTCTTCCTTCTTTCTTGTTTCCAACTCAATTGTAATCAAGGCAAGAGACACCAATTGTGTGGTGGTCCTTGTGGGGACTTAGTGTCCCGATTGATTGAGAAGAGAAGCTCACTCGGTCTAGGTGACCGTTTGAGAGAGGGAAAGGGTTGAAAGAGACCCGGTCTTTGTGACCACCTCAACGGGGAGTAGGTTTGCAAGAACCGAACCTCGGTAAAACAAATCACTGTGTCATCCGTCTTATTTGCTTGTGATTTGTTTTCGCCCTCTCTTTCGGACTTGAATTTAATTCTAACGCTAACCCTGGCTTGTAGTGTGTGCTTAAGTTTATAAATTTCAGATTTGCCTATTCACCCCCCCTCTAGGCGACTTTCAGTTGATGGGCCCACATGCACCTGTCCTTATCTCAAAGACCTCAGACGGCTATGCATGTGCACCAGATAACTTAACAGGATCCGTCTGATTGCCCCAAGGACATCGGATAAACCACTTACAACCAGGACCGCAAGATTAAGTAACACAAATCACACACACCAATATTTTTGCAGCGGAAATCTTATTACCAAATTTTACAAGTTATAAAAATTTTACATTATTTTATCGGAGTGATTACAAAAGTATAAGTTTGAAATATATGCTAGCTCAAGTGACCATCCTCAATAAGAAGTATAAGGGAGTTACTTAGACTTATAAGACGGCCGAGCCCACCGGCACTTAACACCATCATCAGCAGCACAAAACTATAACCTGAAAAACAAAAGGGAATAAAACCCTGAGTATGGAATTACTCAGCAAGTCTTACCCGTCAAAATAAAAGACTCTCAAGGATATGCTGGCTTTTGGGAGTCAAGGTATGGCTTATCAATAATCAAAGACTCTGTTTGCATAAATGCTTACTAATAGTGGATCCTTAAAAATCTAGTTTTATTAGTCAGGTTAAGTAAAGTTACCTATATCTAGGGTTATTTCTACCCTAGTTCAATCACTTGACCTATACTAGCCAATTTCTTTTCAACCCTTCTTATTCACTGGAATGCTACGTGTAGGTCAGTGACCAAGTCTTCATGTCCGCAAAGTTACGGCGATCCGAATCGATTATACTCAGCTGAGGATCTCCAATCACACGACATATGTAGCACTTAACCCTTGCATATGTCAACTCACCACCGGGGTTCTTAAGACCAGACCAGGTTCACGCCAACCGAGAGCACAGATACACCACCATCTAGCCTCTTGCCACGGAGGGTACACGCTACTCTCGCCATCTCTCCACTCCCATTGCGTGTTATCTTATTCTAGTATTAGTCTGCCTGAGGCAAAGCTTACCCATGACGAGGCATGTGACCAGTTAAAGGGTCCTCGGTCATCAAGCCTACATCGACAAGGTCCTTAATCGACTCAGACGGAGACACTACACCGAGACTCTCTTCTCGTGCAAGTCACCCGCCCGGTCTCAGCTTTATCATTTTCAACCCAAAGTCTGGTACCTGGCAGAGGCACATCTTTTTCGATGTTGAACCCATCACGGCCGTGATGGATCTACCATCAAGTTTTATTTTCGAAAACTTCCCACCCACTGAAGCATCACTTTTGTTTTAAAACAAAACATTTTTGTTTGCTAAAGCAGGGCTAAGCATCATAAAATTCTTTTCAAAATGGGTATCAAGGAAGGGTAATAAATTTTCAAGGAAGGAAATGCATCAACAGTTTAGCACACAACTCCTATCACCTAATGCATTAAACATGGTGATAAAGATTTTAAAACATCAAGGAGGTGGCGAATGCAACGGGGCTTGCCTGAATAACACTGGGTTAGTGTTTGTTAGACGACCACTTGGCGAGCATCCTTTGGCTTGGCACTCGTTTAGATTATCCATCTTCCGGTTCGTCCATCAGCATCACCATGCGGAGTAGTCCGCGCTTGGGGTCGACTTGGCTCGTCTTCCGCTTTACGTGATTATTTATCGTTCCTCATGAGATGCACAATGTACATGTATGAGCACAAGTATAACGAGTATAATATAGATAATCTACATTAAAAAGGATGAAACACTTAAAACCAAGCATTAAGCACCATTGATATCACAGCAGGGCATCGACTACATCCATTAACCAAATTGACATAATAACACTAGAACATCTATTTTTATTCCTAGCTTTTTATTAGCTCTTTAAATTGTGTATCTTAATTACTTGATTTACCGATTTATCTAAATCGATCATCACAATATACGCATGCTAAATTAATGACATTTATTGTGACCAATAATTCTATTTAATCTATTTATAGATCTAGTTGACTGGAATACGAATCAACTTACCCTTATGACATCCGACTTGAAACCACGAAATCGACTATGCCTTTCAGCTCAGCATTTCACTGAAAATAGGGTGAGTGCTGCGTCGAATCGCGCTTCTTCTTTGTCCACATCGAGAATTCTCTGGCCGCGTACTGATTTATTTTCTTCTGCGCCTAATCTTTTCAGATCTTGGCGTAGATGAGGATGACGATCAACGGCTTGTTCGAGCTTTTGTCGCGCACTTGGTGAATATCACGGTGCTAGCTTCATCTTCACCTGATTCTTGGGATTTCTTGATGACGCACGGAACGACGACGAGATCGAGTTTGGAGCGAGCTGGCGAGGACACGAATCCAGTGAGGACTCTGACGACAGCGTGATCACGAGCTCTAACGACACGGGTTTAAGTGGCGAACGCGTTCGGCGGCCACACATGAGCCGAACCGAAGGCGAGAAACCGATGAAGCGAAGTTCGTCGATAGGCACCATGGAGGAATCAGCGACGTTGCTGCACACACGACGACGAATGACGCAACGACGGGCAAGGAGAGATCGCGGACTAAGGAAAGACTCGGCAAGCAACGACGCGAGGAGCAAAGCGAGGTCACGGTCGGGCGGGCTCGGACACAAGCACCCATAGCGTTTCATCGTGTCCAGCGCGCGCACGGACTTAGGGAGATAGGGGGATCGACACAGTGGAGCAGGGCGCGCAACGAGCTGATGAACACGGCACAGGCGAGGACGCACGGTCCGAGCTGGGGATAGGGAGAGACGCCGACCACGGTGAACAGGAAACAAAGCGCACGAGGAGGAAGAAGACCACGACACTGGGGGTGGGGAAGAAGCAGCTCCGCTGCTGGAGACCAGAGACAAAGCGTGAGAGAGAGCTCAGGGAGAGGAGCGCACGTTGGCTGGAGGAGAAGACAGGTCCTCGGTGGCAGGATTTTTCTACATGCCATGAGCGGCGGCTGGACAGGGAGAAATATCTGCGCTGCGTAAAAAGAAAATGCCAGAGAACGGCGGCGCTGCAGAGAAAAATCAAGGGAGGAGAACGGCAGGATAAGGACAGGGGCAAACGCCAGGCGCGTGACGCAAGTGAGCTGAGGGACGATGCTCTGCTGAAGAATGGAGGTTACGTGAAAGTGAGAAACGTGAGAGGAGATATTTTTCTTCCAAAGATTTGCGTGTGCAAGATAGAAGATATTTTCTTTTTCTTCTACAAAATAATACATACATATCCGTATTTAGGGATTCGAATCTGGGCAAGATGCAAACAGATTGGCTCAAAATGCTGTTAAGATACAATATTATTTTTCTCGAATTCTGAAATAGGAAACTGAATTGACTAACAATTGTTCTGGTTTTGGTTTATCTAACAGGCTACCCCAAGTAGTGCATATACCGAATTTATAGAGATTGCTCGAACCGAGCAAAATACGTAGGTGACAATCTCAGTCTGTCTTGATCGATTAATTTTAAATTGGCACTAGACCCGACACTTCTAGAAATAAATAAATTTTAAACTGTGCCAGCCGGATGCAGCATCGCAATCGAAATCCTCCCCCGGAGACGGTGTCAGCATCGTCACGGGAGCGAGATATGGACGGATTAGACCAGACGAGATCAGATTCGATATTTTATTCGACGTTCGATTTAGTTGAATTTAGACAAATTCCTTTCGTTACTCGAACACTCGACTAGAGAACAATTCAATTAAAATCCGTAGACGCGACGTCACAGATGACAAAAGAGGACTAAATTATTTTACCCCGGAAACTTAGTCGTCGGGTTCTATTAGCCCGGGATAAAATCGTAAGAATAGATCGAGCTTCTGATTTCGTATTCGCGCGAGCGATGAATTTTAAATAATCACCGGACGCATCGATTTTCGGAACAAAGATGTTCCAAACATCATGAAAATTTAGGACGAGCCCGAACCGATAAAAATGATGTCGAACTCGCGACAGACGAAACAAATGTGATATTAAAATCATGATAGTCGAAGATGCTTAAAATTTAGCATCTATTTTATCCACTGATATTACGTGCTTAAATCCATACTCGTTGTCGAGCGGAATATAAACACCTAGGATGTTACAATAGAACCAGGGTATGCAAGTTCAGTAGAATCAGATGCATAAATCAATCCTCAGTTTTGTTTCCTCTTACCCGTGACAGCTGAGGGAGGAGGCACTCGCTGCCTAACTGCGCCAAACTTACTATCATATCTATTAAACATTGTAGACAATTCATTTTTCACACAACTAAAATAAAGTGAGTAATCAGTACCACAAAGGCCACATAAAATTCTCAAGATATTGCTGAAACCCCTTAGCTTGGCTCTAGGATCTAGTACAAAAGCAAATGCATAGAGCATAGGTATATCCCTCGAGTACTTAAGAAACTTAGACTTCATAGGAGAGACAATATTTCTAAGGAAAGCATCATTTTCATACTGAGTTAAAGGCTGAACAATGTCAAGGATGTTATGCATTATAAGTGGAGATGTAGGATAATAAACACTAGAAAGTGTCACAGTAGCATCATAAAACAGTTCAAGGAACTCAAGCAACTTTTCAGCCACATACCAATGTGAATTTGTTAACAATTGAGGCTCACCTTGTTTTCTAGGGTACTTAGTTTCCATGAAAACACCAAAAGTTTCCTTATAAGGAACTAAATGCTTAAGCATTAGGTATGTAGAATTCCATCTCACAGCCATGTCAATGCCAAACTTACGAGGGCGTACATTCATAGCAACACAATAGCTCTTAAATGCAGCAATGCGCTGATTAGAAGCATTCAAGAAGACAATTGCAGTTCTAAATGAATCAAGGTAAGGTTCTAGCCTTTTCAAGCCACACTTCACAATCAAATTGATAATATGACAGGCACAACATTGATGCAAGAATAAAGTACCAACATAACCAGATAGTGATGAACTAAGCCTATATATCCATAGCCTTAGTATTGGAGGAGGCATTGTCTAAGGTGACAGAGAATACTTTATTTGCAACACCATAATCTTCAAGCATTGACAAAAGCCTCTCAGCAATGTTCTCACCAGTGTGAGCTGTTTCAATTAGTCTAAGCCCAATCACCCTCTTTTCTAATACCCAGTCCTTAGAAACATAATGAGCAACCACACTAAGATAGTCCTCCTTAGCATTACCACTCCAAATATCAGATGTAATTGCAATAGAAGAAACAGATTGTAAGCATTCAACAACTATCTTACGTCGATCATTGAATAATTTAACAAAGTCCCTACAAGTTGTTTGTCTAGAGAATTTCTTAAAGACATGATTATGAGATAACCTAATGTACTCCTCAAAAGCAGGTGACTCAGCAAAATTAAGAGGAAGATCAAGCCTAGCAATCAACCTACACATTTGAGTTCTAGCACGATCAGGACAATAATCCCAGTTACGGACAGAATTATCAGGGTTAAATTTAAGCATTGACTGCTTGCCCTGTTTAGCAAGCTTAACTTTGCAATCACGTTGATGCCTAAGCAAATGACCAGTACCACTAGTCGACACAGCACTCAATGTACATTTGCACCAATGACACTTACCACCATACCTGATCTTCTTACCATCTACGGTTTTGTAAAGTGGTTCAAAGTCCAGCCACACTTTAGATGTGCAAATTCTTTTGCGCTTCTTACCATCAGCATCAGAAGTGGGGGCAAAACCATTGTCGGTAGCAGCACCCTCTTCAAGGTCAATAGGGGTAGGGGCAACACTGCTACCATTGTTAATGGACTAAGATGGAGCATTCCCTTCACTTGGAACAATCCTCAGATCGTTGTTAATGAACTGAGATAGGTTCTCTTCACCAACATCTCCATCCATCACAACTCAGAAAGCCAGAGTCCGGAGCACCGGTTCCGTTGCCTGTCAAGATGGTGGCGCGCACCGTTCCCTCACGACCTACCAAATAACAGCAAGGTCATGAGTTCATCACAGAGAAGAACAGATCAGACACACTCACATTAAGTAATGACAGGAGGTACTAGACACAATAATCAAATAACAACAAGCATGTTCCAACAAACTAAGTAATGACAGCAAGGTCATGAGTTCACCACAGAGAAGAACAAATCAGGAGCATATCATGTATGAGGAGCTAGATCAAGAACATCTCACCTCTGTGCTTGACGCGGCTCGTTAATGGCGTAAGCAGTAGGGTCGGAGCACCGGTTCCATCGCTCGTCAAGATGGTGGCGCGCATCATTCCCTCACGACCTACCAAATAACAGCAAGGTCATGAGTCCATCACAGAGAAGAACAGATCAGACACACTCACATTATGTAATGACAGGAGGTACTAGACACAATAATCAAATAACAACAAGGATGTTCCAACAAATTAAGTAATGACAGCTAGGTCATGAGTCCATCATAGAGAAGAACAGATCAGGCACACTCACATTATGTAATGACAGGAGGTACTAGATACAATAATAAAATAACAACAAGCATGTTCCAACAAATTAAGTATTGACAGCAAGGTCATGAGTTCATCACAGAGAAGAACAGATCAGGAGTTAATGGCGTAAGCAGTAATGACAACAAGCATGATCCAGACATCTCACCTCTGTGCTTGACGTGGCTCGTTAATGGCGTAAGCAGTAGGGTCGGAGCACCGGTTCCATCGCCGCCAAGGTGGCGTGCACCGATCCCTCACGGCCTACCAAAATACAGCAAGGTCATGAGTTCATCACAGAGAAGAGCAGATCAGGCACAACCACATTAAGCAATGACAGGAGGTACCAGACGCAATAATCAAATAACAACAAGCATGTTCCAAGAAATAAATACCTAGAGAAGAGCAGATCAGGCGCATATCGTCCATGAAGAGCCAGATCCAGACATCTCACCTCAGCTAGGGTTAGGGTTACGACTGATTACCTGGGCCGGTCAGATACTCAGATCCAGAGCATCAGTTTAGTCGTCGCCTGTGACGTCGATATAGAGACGGGGAGGATAGGATTAGCCGGAGAACGAGCACCAGAGCTTAGGTTGTTCGGCGACTCGCCTCCGACTCCGAGTGAGTGTACTGAGAATCTGAGATTCCGACACCGAGATGGAGGAGGATGAGCGGTGGATAGGTTGACAGAGGCGGTCGAGGCGTGGAGCAGACAAGCGGTGGAGCGCCGCCGCGCCGGTGCGGTGGAGCGACCGAAGACGGAGGGCCGGTGCGCCGTTCACGAGAGGAGAGGGGAGAGCTGGAAAGGCGTCGCGCGATTGAAAGCGAAAGCAGTGAATGGACGCTAGGGTTTTCGGCTTCGGGCCTTTACATCCGCTCGCGCGCCCACTGCCCAGCCGCGCGGCGGCGCCCACGCCGTAGACCGGGCCGGTTTCAAAGCCTGGTTGCCGTCATGCCGTGCCCGGGCCAGCCCAACAGGCTGAAACCACTGCCAAGCACGGCATGCGCTTCGTGCCGAGCTGGGCCCGGGCCCATTTCCACTCGTGCCGGCCCGTGCCAGTCCTGGGCCAAAATAATGGGCACCATGTCGGGCTATCGGGCTGTGGGCTTTCTAGTCATCTATAGTTCGAATGCTATGGTCTAAAATTTAGTCACTGAACTTTAGATTATTTGAACTTATTTATTTGTATGGTTCAGTGAACTATTGCTTTTCTTTTAAGTTAGTTCGATTAACTTTAGATGATACATTAGACAATCTATTATACGTTGTGTGCCGACTCGATGAGGTGGGGACTTATAAATGTTCTATGTTGGATAAAAAGATATGACCCTATCTCTATCTCTTTTGCCTATATAAATAGATCTTATTGTACCGTACATAGTACACTACATAATAGATCTATTTTCCCATGATTTTTTTCTCCTACACATTGGAGAAGTTTTTTCTACGTTAAACTTCGTGTCTCCTTTTCCCCATCTATGATCCTAACAATTGGTATCCGGAGCTAGGTTTTAGATGGTTCTGAAAGCCGCCCCGACGGTTCATCTTTTCGACCGATCGCTGCCTAGCGCCAATCTACGTCCGCTAGGACTTCTTTGATATCATCGGCGTGCGCATGCTGATTTCAGATCTTCGTCGCTGTAGAAGATTCCATCGCTGCCACACTTGGTTCCTTGCCGCCATGCTTTGGTCCGGATCTTGAGCGCGCTTGTTGTTGCCTCCTTTGTCGGTCGATCTGCTGCGCGTGATTAGGCAAGGAAAATTTGCTGCAGTCCCATCGCGTAAGCAGTCAGTTATGTCCACCAGAAGACACTAGTGTGCGACTCGAAGGCACTAATCTGCTTGCTTTTTACAGTGGTCATTGGTTGTGCCAGATTCATACCAGCAAGTGCATCATTCTATTCTGTTTGGTGCATCCTACCTCTGGATTTGTTATCCACGTGCACACCTCGGTGCACACGGTCTCTGCATTTAATTTTTCTTCACTTCGGAATTTTTTATCTCGCAACATATATGTTGACTAAACTTGATATTCTAAAGTTTAATAACAAAATTAGTTTTGCTATTTGACAGATTCAGACGAAGACTATTCTTACTCAGTTATGTATACGAAAAGCGTTACAACCGCGACTTACTGTTATGACTGATGATAAATGGAAGGATATTAATGAAAAAACTTTGTCCGCCTTACAACTCAGTTTATCTCCATATGTTCTGCGTGAAGTAATGAATGCAAAATCCATGGCAGAATTGTGGAAGAAATTGGAGGATCTATATATGACCAAGAATCTTGGTAATAAGCTTCATTCGAAAGAGCACGTTTATACTATTAGTATGGCAGAAGGTACATCTATTCAATCACATCCCAATGAATTTAATTCTATTTGTGTCGACCTTGAGAGTCTGGATGTGAAGATAGATGATGAAGATAAGGCAATTTTGTTGGTAGTCTCGTTGCCCCCTCTTTTAAGCATTTTAAGGAAATTATGCTTTATGGAAATCATACTTCACTGACATTCGAGAATGTTAATTCAAATTTATTATCCAAGGAAAAAATTGATGTTGATTATTGTCCTGAGTATAAGGGTGAAGGTTTTATTGTTCAAGATAGAACTCAACAAGCGGGCAGTTCTAATAAACCAAAATCAAGGTCTAAGTCAATAGATCGTAAATCCAACACTTTTTGTCGCTATTGCAAAGCTGATTATCATGTGATCTCCGGGTGTCCTAAGTTGAAAAATAAGGAAGAAAGGCAAAAGAAAAAAGAATCTGATAAATCAGCTGCTGAGGCTAGTATTGTTGAAATAGTGATGGTGGAGAAGCTCTTATGATCACTTCTAATGATGAAAAGTGTATGGCTTGGGTTCTTAATTCATCTTGCTCTTTTCACATTTGCTCACATCGAGAGTAGTTTTTTGATTATTCTTATTGAAAGGGAAATAGGGTAAAACCTTTTCCTAAATGATTTTGGTGGTTGAATTGCCCAACACAAATAATTGGACTAACTAGTTTGCTCTAGATTATAAGCTCTACAGGTGCCAAAGGTTCAATACAAACCAATAAAAAGTCCAAGATATGGTTCAAAAAGAAAGGAGCAAAACCAACCGAAGGCTGCCCTGGTCTGGCGCACTTGACTGTCCGGTGTGCCACCGGACAGTGTCCGGTGCACCAGGGAGAACAACTCTGAACTGCTCAGCTTCGGGTTTTTGGAGAGCCACTCCGCTATAATTCACTGGACTGACCGGTGTGCCACCGGACTGTCTGGTGTGCCATGCGGAGCAACGACTACTGCGCCAACGGTCGTCTGCAAAAGTGAACAGTGAACGCTACAGTGCGTGGACAGTTCGCGCAGAGTCAAAGCAGGCACCAGAAGGCGCACCGGACAGTGAACAGTGACTGTCCGGTGCACCACCGGACTGTCCGGTGGTCCCAGTTGTCAGAGCTCCAACGGTCGAACCCTAACGGTTGGGTGACGTGGCTGGCGCACCGTACAGTGTCCGGTGCGCCCATCGACAGACAGCCTCCCCAACATCCATTTTGGTGGGTGGGGCTATAAATACCCCCCCAACCACCACACTTCAAGGCATCCAAGTTTTCAACCATTGCATTCAATACAAGAGCTCTAGAATTCACTCTAAGACACAAACAAAAGATCAAATCCTCTCCCAAGTTCGGAATCACTCCAAACATTTAGTGACTAGTGAGAGAGAGACATTTGTGTTCTTTTGAGTTCTTGTCGCTTGGATCGCTTTTCTTCTTCCCCATTCTTATTCTCAACACTTTGTAATCAAAGCAAGAGACACCAATTGTGTGGTGGTCCTTGCGGGGTCTAAGTGACCCAATTGATTGAGGACAAAAGCTCACTCGGTCTAGGTGACCGTTTGAGAGAGGGAAACGGTTGAAAGAGACCTGGTCTTTGTGACCACCTCAACGGGGAGTAGGTTTGCAAGAACCGAACCTCAGTAAAACAAATCACCGTGTCATCCGCTCTATTTCCTTGGTTGATTTGTTTTCACACTCTCTTTCGGACTCGACTTTATTTCTAACGCTAACCCCGACTTGTACTTTTGCTTAAAGTTTATAAATTTCAGATTTGCCTATTCACCCCCCCCCCCTCTAGGCGACTTTCAATTGGTATCAAAGCCTGGTACTTCATTAGAGCCTAACTGCTCGAAGTGATCACGCCAAGAAGGAGATGGTGATCAGCGAGAAGCCCGCCACAAGCCACAGGAAAGCTCCATCGGGAAGTCCGGTAACGAGGTGAAGGGATCCCCTTCACACAACAAGTCGCATCGAAGCCGCGAGAAGAAAAAGAAGATGAAGAAAGTGGTCCACTACGAGACCGGCTCTTCATCGCCATCCACCTCCGGCTCCGACGCGCCGTCCGTCACTTCTAAGCGCCAAGAGCGCAAGAAGTTTAGTAAGATCCCCTTACGCTACCCTCGCATTTCTAAACGTACTCCATTACTTTTCGTCCCATTAGGCAAAGCACCGGTCTTTGACGGTGAAGATTATTGTATGTGGAGTGATAAAATGAGACACCATCTAACCTCACTTCACACTAGCATTTGGGATGTTGTTGAGTTTGGAGTACAGGTACCATCCGAAGGGGATGAAGGATACGATTCGGATGAAGTTGCCCAAATCCGGCACTTCAACTCCCAAGCCACTACTATACTCCTCGCCTCTCTAAGTCCTTGGTGAACCAAGTGCGCAACCTCGGGAGCACAAAATGGGATGACCATGAAATGGTCAAGGTTATTCTAAGATCACTCGTTTTTCTTAATCCTACACAAGTTCAATTAATTTGTGGTGATCCTAGATATAAGCTAATGTCTCTCGAGGAGGTTATAGGAAAATTTGTGAGCTTTGAATTGATGATCAAAGGCTCCAAACAAATCATCGAGCGAGGCGCCACCTCCACACCTGAGGTGCAACCCGTCGCATTCAAAGCGACGGAGGAGAAGAAAGAAGAGTCTACGTCAATTAGGCTCCCCATCGACTCCTCCAAGCTCGACAACGAGGAGATGGCACTCATAATCAAGAGCTTCCGCCAAATCCTCAAGCAAAGGAGGGGAAAGGATTACAAGCCCCACTCCAAGAAAGTTTGCTACAAGTGTGGTAAACCCGGTCATTTTATTGCTAAATGTCCATTATCAAGTGATAGTGACAGGGGCGACGACAAGAAGGGAAGGAGGAAGGAAAAGAAGAAGTACTACAAGAAGAAGGGCGGCAATGCCCACGTGTGTCGGGAATGGGACTCCGATGAGATCTCCACCGACTCCTCCTCCTACGAGGACGCCGTCAACAAGGGTCTCCTTTTCCCCAACGTCGGCCACAAGTGCCTCACGGCAAAGGATGGCAAAAAGAAGAAGGTAAAATCTAGAGCTTCTACTAAATATGCAACATCTAGTGATGAGGCTAGCCCTAGTGACGATGAGGATGATTTGCTCACACTTTTTGCAAACCTAAACATGCAACAAAAGGAAAAATTGAATGAATTAATTAGTGCTATTCATGAGAAGGATGAACTCTTGGATAGCCAAGAGGACTTCCTTATTAAGGAAAACAAGAAACATGTTAAGGTTAAAAAATGCTTATGCTCAGGAAGTAGAAAAATGTGAAAATTTGACTAGTGAGCTAAGCACTTGCCATGACACTATTTCCAACCTTAGATTTGAGAATGCTAAATTGATTGCTAAGGTTGAGAAATTAAATGTTAGTGATGATTCTCTTGTCAACCTTAAAAATGATAATGCTAGTTTAATTGCTAAGATTGACAAGTTGAATGAATCACTTTCTAGCCTTAAGACTGAGAATGATAAATTAATGTCCAAGGCTAAAGATTTAAATGTTTGCAATGTTTCTATTTCCAATCTTAGAAATGAAAGTGCCATATTACATGCTAAGATTGATGAATTAAATGTTTGCAAACCCTCTACATCTAGTGTTGATCATGTTACTATTTGTACTAGATGTAGAGACATTAATGTTGATGCTATCCATGATCACCTAGCTTTGATTAAAGAACAAAATGATCATATAGCTCAACTTAGTGCTAAAATTAATGAACATGACTTAGAAAATGAAAAATTCAAATTTGCTAGAAGCATGCTCTATAATGGGAGACGCCCTGGGATTAAGGATGGCATTGGCTTCCAACAGGGAGACAATGTCAAGCTTAATGCCCCTAAGAAATTGTCTAACTTTGTTAAGGGCAAAGCTCCCATGGTTCAGGATAACGAGGGTTACATTTTATATCCTGCTGGTTATCCCGAACACAAAATTAGGAGAATTCATTCTAGGAAGCCTCACTCTGGCTCTCATCATGCATTTATGTATAAGAGTGAGGCATCTAGTTCTAGGCAATCCACTCATGTTAAATTGCCTAAAAAGAAAACTCCTACTGCATCAAATGAGCCTATTATTTTATTTAAGACTTTTGATGCATCTTATGTTTTAACTAACAAATCAGGCAAAGTAGTTGCCAAATATGTTGGAGGCAAACACAAGGGGTCAAAGACTTGTGTTCGGGTACCCAAGGTGCTTGTTTCTAATGTCAAAGGACCAAAGACCGTTTGGGTACCTAAGAACAAGGCCTAAACTTGTTTTGTAGGTTTATGCATCCGGGGGCTCAAGTTGGATCATTGATAGCGGGTGCACAAACCACATGACTGGGGAGAAAAGGATGTTCTCCTCCTATGAGAAAAACCAAGATCCCCAAAGAGCTATCACATTCGGGGATGTAAATCAAGGTTTGGTCAAAGGACTTGGTAAAATTGCTATATCACCTGACCATTCTATTTCCAATGATTTTCTTGTAGATTCTTTAGATTACAACTTGCTTTCAGTTTCTTAATTATGCAAAATGGGTTACAACTATCTTTTTACGGATATAGGTGTTACTGTCTTTAGAAGAAGTGATGATTTAGTAGCATTTAAGGGAGTATTAGAGGGTCAGCTATACTTAGTTGATTTTAATAGAGCTGAACTCGATATTTGCTTAATTGCTAAGACTAATATGGGTTGGCTCTGGCATCGTCGACTAGCCCATGTTGGAATGAAGAATCTTCACAAGCTTCTAAAGGGAGAACACATTTTGGGACTAACCATTGTTCATTTTGAGAAAGACAGGGTTTGTAGCGCATGTCAAGCAGGGAAGCAAGTTGGTGTTCATCATCCACACAAGAACATCATGACAACTGATAGGCCGCTTGAGCTACTCCACATGGATCTATTTGGCCCGATAGTCTACATAAGCATCGCCGGGAGTAAGTATTGTCTTGTTATTGTGGATGATTATTCTCGCTTCACTTGTGTGTTCTTTTTGCAGGAAAAATCTCAAACCCAAGAGACCTTAAAGGGATTCTTGAGACGGGCTCAAAATGAGTTCGGCTTAAGGATCAAAAAGATTAGAAGCGACAATGGGACGGAGTTCAAGAACTCTCAAATTGAAGGCTTTCTTGAGGACGAGGGCATCAAGCATGAGTTCTCTTCTCCCTACACACCACAACAAAATGGTGTAGTGGAGAGGAAGAATAGAACTCTACTTGACATGGCAAGGACCATGCTTGATGAGTACAAGACTTCGGACCAGTTTTGGGCGGAAGTAATCAACACTGCTTGCTACGCCATCAACCGACTCTACCTTCACCGAATCCTCAAGAAGGCATCCTATGAACTCCTCACCGGTAAAAGCCCAATGTTTCATATTTTAGAGTCTTTGGTAGCAAATGTTTTATTCTTGTTAAAAGAGGTAGAAAATCTAAATTTGCTCCTAAGGCTGTAGAAGACATTTTACTTGGTTATGACTCAAACACAAGGGCATATAGAGTCTTTAACAAGTCCACTAGACTAGTTGAAGTTTCTTGTGACATTGTGTTTGATGAGACTAATGGCTCTCAAGTAGAGCAAGTTGATCTTGATGAATTAGATGATGAAGAGGCTCCATGCGTCGCACTAAGGAACATGTCCATCGGGAATGTGTGTCCTAAGGAACCCGAAGAGCCTCCACAAGCACAAGATCAACCTTCATCTTCCATGCAAGCATCTCCACCAACCAAGATGAGGATCAAGCTCAAGATGATGAAAATGAAGATCAAGAAGAGCCACCTTAAGAGGAGGACAATGATCAAGGGGAGATGCCAATGATCAAGACAAGGAAGATGATCAGGGTCCAAGACCGCCACACCCAAGAGTCCACCAAGCGATACAACGAGATCACCCCGTGAAATCCATCCTCGGCGACATTCATAAGGGGGTAACCACTCGATCTCGTGTCGCTCATTTTTGTGAACATTACTCTTTTGTGTCTTCTATTGAGCCATACAGGGTGGAAGATGCATTAAGAGATTCAGATTGGGTGTTGGCAATGCAAGAGGAACTCAACAACTTCACGAGGAATGAGTTATGGCATTTAGTTCCACGTCCTAACCAAAATGTTGTAGGAACCAAGTGGGTCTTCCGCAACAAGCAAGATGAGCATGGTGTGGTGACAAGGAACAAAGCCCGACTTGTAGCCAAAGGATATTCACAAGTCGAAGGTTTGGATTTTGGTGAAACCTATGCACCCGTAGCTAGGCTTGAGTCAATTCGTATATTACTTGCCTATGCTACTTACCATGGCTTTAAGCTCTATCAAATGGACGTGAAAAGTGCCTTCCTCAATGGACCAATCAAAGAGTAGGTCTATGTTGAGCAACCTCTCGGCTTTGAAGATAGTGAGTACCCTAACCATGTCTATAAACTCTCTAAGGCGCTTTATGGGCTCAAGCAAGCCCCAAGAGCATGGTATGAATGCCTAAGAGATTTCCTTATCACTAATGGCTTCAAAGTCGGCAAAGTCGGTCCTACTCTCTTTACTAAAACTATTGCAAATGATTTGTTTGTATGCCAAATTTATGTTGATGATATCATATTTAGGTCTACTAACAAATCTACTTGTGAAGAGTTTAGTAGGATTATGATTCAAAAATTTGAGATGTCTATGATGAGGGAGTTGAAGTATTTCTTAGGATTTCAAGTGAAGCAACTCCAAGAGGGAACCTTCATCAGCCAAACCAAGTATATTCAAGACATACTCACCAAGTTTGGAATGAAGGATGCCAAGCCCATCAAGACACCCATGGGAACCAATGGGCATCTCGACCTCGAGACGGGAGGTAAATCCGTAGATCAAAATGTATATCGGTCGATGATAGGATCTTTACTCTATTTATGTGCATCTCGACCGGATATTCCAGGCCGATCCTAAGGAAGTTCACCTTAGGGCCGTGAAAAGAATCTTGAGATATTTAGTTCATACACCTAAGTTTGGTCTTTGGTACCCTAAGGGATCCACTTTTGGTTTAATAGGTTATTCAGATGCTGATTGGGCAGAGTGTAAGATTGATAGAAAGAGCACATCTGGGACTTATCAGTTCTTGGGAAGATCCCTGGTGTCTTGGGCTTCTAAGAAACAAAATCGTAGCTCTTTCTACCACCGAAGTCGAGTACATTGCCGCAGGCCATTGTTGCGCGCAATTGCTTTGGATGAGGCAAACCCTTAGGGACTATGGCTACAAATTAACCAAAGTCCCTCTCCTATGTGATAATGAGAGTGCAATCCGCATGGCGGATAATCCCGTTGAACACAGTCGCACTAAGCACATAGCCATTCGGTATCACTTTTTGAGGGATCACCAACAAAGGGGGAAATCGAGATTGCTTATATTAGCACCAAAGAACAATTAGCCAATATCTTTACCAAACCACTCGATGAGAAAACCTTTACCAAACTTAGGAATGAGCTAAACATTCTTGATTCTCGGAATTTTGATTGATACTTTGCACACATAGCTCATTTATGTACCTTTGATCATATCTCTTTCATGTGCTATGACTAATGTGTTTTCAAGTCAACTCTTATGCTAAGTCATAGATTGAAAGGGAAATGGAGTCTTCGGCGAAGACAAGGCTTCCACTCCACTCCATCGTATTATTTACCCTTCGCCGTCACTCCGCATCGCTCTCCAATTTGGTATAATCTTCACTCTTATTCCTAGTACCAATGGGGAGAAAGTAAAAGAGGCTCTAAAGACTCCGTTTTTGGCAATTAATGCCAAAGGGGGAGAGAGTATTAGCCCAAAGCAAAACGACCGCACCACCACGCCAATTTCAAATTTTTCGAAACAAAGTTGTTTTCAATTGATATCTTTGAAATTAGTATTCCTCTAAGAAATTCTATCTCATTTGTATCTATATTTAAGGAGGAGCTTTTCAAAAATTGGTATCTAAAATATTTGATCTTCATTCAATTGTTAAAACCCTCTTGAACACTAAGAGGAGAATTTCATTAAGGGGGAGTTTTGTTTAGTCAAAAGAAAAGCATTTGAAACAGTGGGAGAAAATTTCAAATCTTGAAAATGCTTCTTTAAAGTCTTATTCATATACCTTTGACTATTTGCAAAAGACTTTGAAAAAGAATTTCCAAAAGATTTGCAAAAACAAAACAAGTGGTGCAAGCGTGGTCCAAAATGTTAAAAGAAAAAAAGCAATCCATGTATAGCTTATAAAAGTATAAATTGGTTTAATTCCAAGCAACCTTTGCACTTACCTTATGCAAACTAGTTCAATTATACGCTTATATATTTGCTTTGGTTTGTGTTGGCATCAATCACCAAAAAGGGGGAGATTGAAAGGGAAATAGGGTAAAACCTTTTCCTAAATGATTTTGGTGGTTGAATTGCCCAACACAAATAATTGGACTAACTAGTTTGCTCTAGATTATAAGCTCTACAGGTGCCAAAGGTTCAACACAAACCAATACAAAGTCCAAGATAGGGTTCAAAAAGAAAGGAGCAAAACCAACCGAAGGCTGCCCTGGTCTGGCGCACCGGATAGTGTCCGGTGCACCAGGGAGAACAACTCTGAACTGCTCAGCTTCAGGTTTTTGGAGAGCCACTCCACTATAATTCACCGGACTGTCCGGTGTGCCATGCGGAGCAACGGCTACTACGCCAACGGTCGTCTGCAAAAGTGAACAGTGAACGCTACAGTGCACGGACAGTTCGCGCAGAGCCAGAGCAGGCACCTGAATGTCACACCCGGTTTCGGAAGGCAAACCGAATGCGGACTATGTACGTGCCAGGATCAGAACTCACGTACACAGCGATTACATAAATGAACATCATCGCACAATGCTCGAATAATAACATAAAAGGGTATGAACTTATTACATCACAGAGTCATAGACATCCTCATAGTCATCATCTTAACAGGTAAATCAAAGTGCTAGCGAAACGCAGTAAAGATAAGGCCTTCACAGGCAGCTGACTGGGGGTTTGCCGCCAACCCACACCTAGAATTCGTCGTAGTCTTGGAACTCCTGGAAGTCTCCTTCCACGGCTTCGCCTTCTCCTGAGCAGTGGTTACAATGCGGACAACCTGGTGTTTTGTGGTAAAGCAAGGATGAGTACACATCAACGTACTCAGCAAATGTCCCGTTTGGCTGAAGTGGACTAGCTTTATGTGGGGTTAGGCTCAAGCAGTTGCTTTTAGTTGGTCAGGTATTTATCATTAGTAGAAGCCAGATTTTATCATTAACCAACCCATAAACCATTTCCTCATCGAGGAACAACATCATCATATTCGAACCAAAACCATAACATAATCCCTGTATCTCGAACCATCTGTATCTCTAATCAAAGAGGATCCCAAGGCTGCTCTTAACCGTGAGCACGGCTGATATATCAGTTTCACTACCCTCTGCAGAGGTCGCACACTTTACCCATGAGTCATGATTCCCTTTCTGCCCGGGGAGAGCTAATCCCCATTGACCACTACCTAGGTGGTCCGGCAGGGTATCACTACGTAGCTGTTACAAAGATTCCCTAGAGATCGTAGCCGCCCGTTAGGTTTCTCCAGTTTGATAAACACAGTACCCCTCCCCGCAGGAGAGTGACTAACAAAAGCAAAACGAAAGAACCTCGGCACTCAACCTCGGCAGAGCAAGCACTGTGCCTGGACCCCATTGACGGCACGACGGCGAAGCAACTACACCTCTAGTTCCTCTAATTAATTAGCTAAGGGCATCCCATTTCACCCTCATGGTTGCACTGTTATCCCGGGTGGTCTCTCAACGAACAGGTCCTTACGGAGAGGTACTCAGGAAACAGCCTGAGCCCCCTAGAGTATCACAAGATCATCAACATCATCAGGATAACAGTATCATAAATAGTCACATCATGTTCATTGATTAAGTTAAGGCAATAGCAGAATGCTAACCATAATAGCCCATAAGGTCATCAAGGATAAAGTAAAGTGTAAAGCTAGTCAATCCTTAGGTTTCAAGTAAGTAATGCGGGGTAGTAAGTTATAAATGAATAGGACATAATGGGTCAGAGGACACTTGCCTTCACCAAACTACTGATCAGGGACTTCCTCTGCAACTTCCTCGGGAAACACAGACTGCTCGTTGTCTACGTAAAGTAATCATTCACACTATGCACTTGGGAAATAACAAACAAAAACAATATACCAAACATATGCAGCAGAGAGATCACAAGTTCATAATAGAAAAGGGATAGGCACTCTGGTATTCCCTAGGTCTAGGGTAGAGGACTATACGAAAGGATTCATTATCCACTAATCAGGTTTAAGTCAGTGGTGGGGTTAAATCATTGCATGGTTTTAAGTCCATAAACTTAGGTGTTTAAGTCCATAGGCTTAAGTACTCCAACTTTTATTAAAATCTACTAACTTCTAATTATCTCAAGTAGGGTTCCAATAACCTTAATCCTTTCCTAATGATTAACCATTAATTGGTACATGGAAACAGCAGGGAAACATTGTTTAAATAGATAGACAAAAACATCATGAGCATTTTGCAATTTGAAGCACCTAATTTGGAGTTCATATGGTAAAGTTATGAATTTTACAAGTTTGGGGATTAAAAATATACCCTAAATACCTATTTTGAATTAAATAAAAGGTCCAGGGACCTAACTGAGAGGAACCAGGGACGGCAGGTTCAAATTCCAGAAAACCGGGGGTCTCTTTAAGAAAACGCGCGGGCGAAGGGGTATCGGGCTCCTACGGCCGTTGGATCTCAGGCGGAAGGCCAGGATTAGATCCTGCGGGCGGGCGCGCGGGCGTGCGGCGGCCTGGGTGGCTGACAGGCGGGACCGGCAGGCAGCGCGAGCGCGCGGGCGGGCTGACAGGCGGGACCGGCGAGGCAGCGCGAGCGCGCGGGCGGGCTGACAGGCGGGACCCAAACGGCAGGGAGACGGGGTGTGGGGGAAGCGGGCCTGGGCCGCTGGATCTCCGGCGGACGGCCAGGATCAGGTTTGGCCTAATTAAAACGGGACCGCCCGATCTGGGACGGACGGTGGGGATTGGGTGGCCGGCCTGGGCTTCTCCTACGGCTAACTGGGGCGGCGGCGCTCGTCCCCGCGGCGGAGGACTCGCCGGAGACGAGGGGCGCGGGCGCTTGGCGGGTCTCTGGGGCGACCTGAGTGGCCGGGAAGGTTGGGAAGGGCACGGGGAATCCTTTGGTGGGGTCTGGGTCGGGGCAGGGGCACCGGAGGGGGGCGGTTCACGGCGGAGCGGCTCGGCGGCGACGTTGAACAACTCCGGCGAGGAATCAAACGCGATAGAGTGCAATAGAGGGGAAAAGAGAGGGCATGGGAGGTTCCTTACCTCAAGGCGAACTCCGGGGACTCCTTGGTGGCGGCGATGATGCGACGGTGGCCCGGGGCGACGGTGGCGGACCTCCGCGGCTGCACGGTGGACGGCGGGTGAGCGCGGGCAGAGGGAAATAGGGAGGGGAAGGGGAAATTGGAGCGCGTCCCAGGTTGCGGACGCCGGGGTGAAGCTCACCGTGGCAATGGACACGGCGGAGCTCCAACGGCGGCCGGGAAACGAGCTCGGGGCGGCGGCGGTCCGCGGCGACGGCGCTCTGGCGTGCGCGCAGCGAGGGAGAGGTGGAAGAGGGGCCTGTTGGTGCGCAAATGAGGGAGGGGGAGAGGGCGAGTGGGGCTCTAGGCTCAAGTGGCCGGGGGCGGGGCAGTTGCGAGCTCCACGCGCGACGTGGGCGCGGAGAAGGCGGCCGCGCGGCTCGGGCGGCGGTTACGCGGGGACGGAGGAGCTGACAGCTCGGGCCCGCGAGCAGAGAGAGAGGGGAAAGCGAACGCGGGCGCGGGGAAGGCGGGGCTGATAGGCCGGGCCCGCGAGCAGAGAGAGAGGGAGGCGGGCGCGGAGACGGCGGCCGCGCTGACGGGCGGGCCCGCCAGGGCAGAGAGAGCGGGGGGGAGGGCGCGCGCGCGCGGGATGGGCCTGATGGGCCGAAAGGCCGAGGGGGCGGGGGGAAGCGGGCTTCTTTCCCTTTTCTTTTTAACCTGGAATTGTTTTCCCTTTTTCTTTTATTTATTCTATTTGATTCAAATTCAAATAAGCCACAAATTCAAATTAGACTTTCTAAGAATTATGCACCAAACAAAAGTGAAATCTAGGGTTCAACACGATGCAACAATTCACACTCCCTTAGGGTTTAACCTATCACACTATTATTACAAATAAAATAAGCACTTTTCTCCTATAGAAATGAGAAAGAAAAGATTGGGGAAGGATGAGAAAAGGGAAGTAACACCTGAATTTGTGAATATGAGCAAAGAAATTTTATACCCCCAAATTCAGGGTGTTACAAACCTATCCCCCTTAAAAGAATCTCGCCCCGAGATTCAGGGTTGGTCAGCAAAGAGTTTAGGGTATTTGGCTTTCAGATCATCTTCTCGTTCCCAGGTTGCTTCTTCCTCCGAGTGGTGACCCCATCTGACTTTGCACATTCTGATGGTATTCCTCCGGGTGACTCTGTCTGCAAACTCCAGAATCTGCGTTGGCTTCTCTATGTATGTCAGATCCTCCTGGACCTCCAAACCCTCCACTGGCAACTATTCTTCTGGTACTCGCAGACACTTCTTCAATTGTGACACGTGGAACACATTGTGCACTGCCGACAAACTTTCTGGTAGGTTGAGTTGGTAGGCCACTTCTCCACGCTTTGCTTGAATCTGATATGGTCCAACATACCGGGGTGCTAACTTGCCTTTAACTCTGAACCTTCTGACTCCCCTGATAGGTGACACCTTCAGATAGACGAAATCCCCCACTTCAAAACTCAGTTCTCTTCTCCTTCGGTCCGCATAGCTTCGCTGCCTTGATTGTGCTATCTTCAGATTCTCCCGGACCATTTTGATATTCTCTTCGGCTTCAAGCAAAATGTCGGGGCCAAACACCTGTCTCTCTCCAGGCTGGTCCCAATGCAGCGGAGTCCTACAACTCCGTCCATAGAGTGCCTGAAACGGTGACATCTTCAAGCTGGCTTGGTAGCTATTGTTGTAGGAGAATTCTGCATAAGGTAACCTTTTGTCCCATCCTGACCTGTCTTGCAACGCACAGGCTCTCAGCATATCTTCTAGGATCTGATTAGTTCTTTCAGTCTGACCGTCTGTCTGCGGGTGATAAGCCGAGCTGAAGTTCAAATGGGTGCCCAAAGCTTCTTGTAGCTGCTGCCAAAAATGAGAGGTGAACTGCGTTCCTCGATCTGACACTATCTTCTTCGACACACCATGAAGGCAGACTATCCGTGACATGTATAATTCAGCTAACGTTGCTCCGGTGTATGTGGTCTTCACAGGTATGAAATGGGCCACCTTTGTTAAGCGGTCCACAACCACCCAGATGGAATCATAGCCGGCCCGGGTACGAGGTAGGCCAACTACAAAATCCATCCCGATCTCATCCCACTTCCACTGAGGAATCCACAATGGCTGCAACAATCCGGCGGGCCTTTGATGCTCTGCTTTGGTCCTTTGACAGCTATCACAGATGGCGACATATTCTGCGATTTCTCTTTTCATGCCATACCACCAAAACCTCCTTTTTAAATCCTGGTACATCTTTTCACTTCCCGGGTGTATGGAGTAGGCTGTCTCATGAGCTTCCTTTAGGATCAGTTCCCGAATAGGTTTGAGGTCGGGGACACACAATCGGTCCTTGAACCATATTACTCCCTCTTCTTCCTTCTAAGATTAGCTGCCGGATCTTGTTGATGCTTTCATCATCCTTCTGCCCTTCTTTGATCTCCTGCTCTAGGGTGGGCTCTAATTCCACTGTTACTCCTTGCGTACTGTTCAGGAAACCGAGACTCAGTCTGTCGAACTCCTTGGCTAACTCATATGGCATTGGGTACGTGGCCATCATATTGACTTGACTCTTCCTGCTCAGAGCATCTGCAACCACATTGGCTTTGCCTGGATGGTAATGTATCTCCAACTCATAGTCTTTGATCAATTCCAACCATCTTCGCTGCCTCATGTTTAACTCGGACTGGGTGAATATGTACTTCAGACTTTTATGATCTGTGTAGATGTCGCACTTCTGTCCATACAAGTAATGTCTCCAGGTCTTCAAGGCATGAACTACTGCTGCTAACTCCAGGTCATGTGTGGGATAATTTTTCTCATGGATCTTCAGCTGTCGAGATGAATATGCTACAACTCTTCCTTCTTGCATTAGCACACATCCCAATCCGGTGTAAGAAGCATCGCAATACACTGAGAATGGCTTGTGAACATCAGGCAGGACTAACACCGGAGCTGTAGTCAATCTATTTTTCAGTTCTTCAAATGCTTCCTGACACTTTTGGGTCCACTTGAACTCAACCTTCTTCGCTAGTAACGCTGTCATTGGTCTAGCAATCTTTGAGAAGCCTTCGATGAAACGCCTGTAATACCCAGCCATTCCAATGAAGCTCTTGATCCCACGAACATCCTTTGGTGCTTTCCAGTTCAGGATATCTGCCACTTTCTTTGGATCCACTGCTAACCCATCTTGGTTTATGATGTGACCTAGAAACAGGACTTCATGAATCCAGAACTCGCACTTGCCCAGCTT
The DNA here is from genome assembly GCA_029449295.1 of Zea luxurians. Taxonomy (NCBI): domain Eukaryota; kingdom Viridiplantae; phylum Streptophyta; class Magnoliopsida; order Poales; family Poaceae; genus Zea; species Zea luxurians. The sequence goes on from JAOPSE010000001.1 coordinate 216,514,656, forward strand.
GGCATACAGCTGATGCTCTCGAAGTCTTTGCAATACCATCTTCAAATGCTCTACATGATCTTCCTCACTTTGAGAGTATATGAGAATATCATCGATAAACACTACCACAAACTTGTCCAGATAATCCATGAACACACTGTTCATCAGATACATAAAGAATGCTGGCGCATTGGTCAAACCGAAGGATATAACTGTGAATTCATATAACCCGTACTTGGTGATGAATGTCGTTTTCGGTATGTCCGAGGGTCGGATTCTGAGTTGATGGTAACCTGATCTCAGATCTATCTTCGAGAATATGCTGGCACCTCTGAGCTGGTCGAACAAATCTTCTATCCTTGGCAGGGGGTACTTGTTCTTGACAGTGACTTCATTCAAGGCTCTGTAATCTATGCACATCCTTTTGGTACCATCTTTCTTCTCTACAAACAACACCGGAGCGGCCCAAGGCGAGGTACTTGGTCTGATGTAACCCTTCTCTAACATCTCATCTATCTGCTTCTTGAGTTCCACCAATTCTGGTCCAGACACTCGGTAGGCTCTTTTGGAAATGGGGGCGGTACCAGGGATAAGCTCTATGGCAAATTCGACTTTTCTCTCGGGTGGCATGCCCGTTAGCTCCTCGGGAAATACGTCCGGAAAGTCTGACACAACCTTGATAGCCTCGAGCGGGTTGGGCTCCTTACTATCAACTGAAATCTGGTGACAGACACCCTCCGCTGATTTAGGCATCCTTAGCTCGGCCACTACCTCTTCTCCTGACGGGGACTTCAATGTTACGGTCCTCTTGTCACAGCTAACATTCGCTTCATACTTCATTAACCAATTCATCCCTAGAATGACATCTATCCCAGGGGTATCTATTACTATTAGATCACTGGGGAACCTTATCCCCCTTATTTCCACCCTTATATTTGAGCATATTTTATCTGTTTGCACCTTACCACCAACCGAATTAATCCTCATGGGCGGCATCATTGCCTCTACTGAGATGTTATGCAATTCTACCCAGGTTGCAGTGACAAATGAATGAGTTGCACCAGTATCAAATAGCACTTTCGTGGGATGAGATTCGACTGAGAACATACCTACTGCCACATCTGGTGCATCCTGGATCGCTTCGGCCTCCAAGTGGTTCACCTTTCCACGGTTGTACGCTTGGTTACGATTGCCTGCCGTCGGCTGCAGTACACCTTGCCTTGTTGGAGCATTGGGGTTGGTCTGCTGCTGCGCCGCCTTCTTTGGGCACTGCATCGCCCAGTGGCCTTGTTCTCCACAGTGGAAGCATCCTCTGCCTCCTCCTTGTGCTGGGGCTGCTTGGTTGCTCTGGTTTGCTGCTGGGGCAGGAAGGCGAGGTGCCTGGTTGTTCTGCTTCTGATACTGATTACCTCCTTGCTGGCTGCTGCTGTTGATACTGCCTCTGAAACTGCTGCTGATGCGGACGCTGATTCTGATTCTGATATCCCTGTGGGTGACCGGGCCTGCCTTGCTGAGAGGAACTGCCTGAGAAACGTGGACGGCTGATGCCTCCGGTCTGGGGTCCACTCATCTTGCGCTTCCGATCTTCCATATCCTTACGCTTCTTCTCAGTCATAACTGCCCTATCGATCAGGTGCTGGAAGGTGGGGAAGGTGTGATTCATCAGCTGGTAATGCAGGGGATCCACCAAACCCCTCATGAACCTGTACTGCCTTTTAGCATCAGTGTTGACATCCTCAGGTGCATAACGAGATAGCTGCAGAAACTTGTCTCTGTATTCACTAACAGACAGGGGTCCCTGCTTCAGAGCCAGAAACTCCTCCTTCTTCACGATCATCAGTCCCTCCGGCACATGGTACCTGCGGAAACTCTCGCTGAATTCTTCCCAGGTGATGGCTTCGGGGTCAGCATGTGTGGCGAGGTAGGACTCCCACCAGGACTGGGCTGCTCCCCTTAGCTGACGGGGACCATACAGAACCTTCTCCCTGTCGTCACATTGGGCGGTGCGCAGTTCTCTTTCCACTGCGCGCAGCCAGTCTTCTGCATCCATGGGGTCAGCAGAATGGGCGAAGGTAGGAGGGTGCCCTCTCATGAACTCACCACGCTTATCCCGTGGCATCTGGGGCATCTGCACTTGCAATTGGGGTTGGGGTTGCTGTTGAGCCTGCTGCATGGCTGCCAGAGTCTGCCCAATGGCCTGCACTGCCTGAGTCTGCATCAAGAACATCTGCTCCACTGACATCGGGGGTGGCGGGGGAGGCTGCCTCTGTTGTTCTTCCTGCTGGTCCTGCTGCTCCTACTGAGCACGCCTGTTGCATCGGCGCCTGTTGTCAGACATCTGTGGAAGACATTCATACATCAGCATTGATCTTACAACCCTCCAGCATAAGAAAAGAGAATACAGAATTCTTCATGACACTGAGTGAACAAAGAGCTTCACTGATCCCCATTATGATTCAACACAGCTTCTCAGATAGAAAGGAAAGTAGAAGTAAATGGCTTCTCAACTAAATAACTGACTTTATTAACATTATAGCTAGGCCGAACTGTAGGGGAAACCCACAGGTTGGCAACAGTCATTACAAAGATTCGAATCCAGCACAAGTTCATCATAACAAGCATGCAAGCAACTGATAAGCAAACTAAGCTAATTGGAAGCAACTGGTAAGCAAACTAAACTGACTATCTAAGACTGAGACATCTGATTTAAGGATTATTACAAACTTCGACGCTAACGATCTAAGGATCCAGATCTATCCTGGTCTTACAGGCAGGGGAACCATAAGTGTGGTGACCACGTGGCGGCGAGCGGTATGGGTGCTGAGTCCCAACAGGAGCGGGAGAACCACCCTCCTGGTGATGGCGCTCTGCCAGCTCAGCACGCAACTCCGCAATCTCCGTTCGAGCCCTGCTCAGCTCGTCCAGAGAGTGATCCAGCTCAGTGTTAAGCACTGCGACTAGGTTGACTGTGCTGCTCAACCTAGGGTTAGCCTCACCAACAGGGGAGACAACCACACTCTCTGTGCTGCCAGTAGGGCGGCGGGGGTAGTACCGAAGGTTAAGACCGTCAGCCACGCCACCGAACAAAGAACAGTACTGGGAGAGTGCACGTCGTGCTGCATCCTGCATAGCCGCCTCTGCAGTGTCCCTCTCGGAGATGGAATAGTGCTCCGAAACGGCCTCCGCACCCTGGAGGTCATCCTCCGGACGGCGAACTAGGCAGGTAGCCTCCCAGCGGTCCGGGTACCTCCCGCGACTGTGCTGGTAGACTACACAACGATACTCGATCGACCAGGTGTGCCGGTCGAAAGCCTGGCGCAGCAAGGTGTCGAGTGCGTCGTGGAAGTGACAACCGCGAGCGGCGTCACGGGTGATGGGTCGGGCGACCCATCCTTCCGCCTCCTGCGGCTCAGAGGACTCTGTGCTGTGGTCTGAGTCGTCGTCGTTGGGGTCTCCTCCAGGACTTCCTCCAACAGCCGGGACGTCCCGCAGTGGTGCAGGGGGCGCCTCCAGCTGGGCAACAGAGGAACGGGGCCTCACGGACTCCACCTCTTGCTGGGGTGGGGAGGAAGAGCCCTGCTGCTCTCTGTGCTGGCGCCGGCGTTCCTGCTCCTCACGCAGGCGGTGGTGCAGTCTCTCCAGGTGACTCGACTAACCAGACACGGTGCGGTGCAGAGGACGCTCCGCAAGTCGAGACGGCAGGAAAGGAATCACCGACTTACGTGCAGTGTGTCTAAGACGAGCCATCTACAAAAGACACCGTAAGCATAAGAGTAAGAGCAGAACTAATATGACAAGTGAATAAACCATAGACAGAATAAGATAAAAATTTTAACAAGGTATAATATAGTATATATATATGTAGTAAAACATAGGGTTGGTCGAGATGACCGACTTTTGAAGTAACATCAGAGGTCAAGGTGAGAGGGAAGGTCAATAGTCCTTAGTACGACCAGTGCTACTCTAGGTCAGCGGTCCTACAATCAGCACGACTTTGATACCACTTATGTCACACCCGGTTTCGGAAGGCAAACCGAATGCGGACTATGTACGTGCCAGGATCAGAACTCACGTACACAGCGATTACATAAATGAACATCATCGCACAATGCTCGAATAATAACATAAAAGGGTATGAACTTATTACATCACAGAGTCATAGACATCCTCATAGTCATCATCTTAACAGGTAAATCAAAGTGCTAGCGAAACGCAGTAAAGATAAGGCCTTCACAGGCAGCTGACTGGGGGTTTGCCGCCAACCCACACCTAGAATTCGTCGTAGTCTTGGAACTCCTGGAAGTCTCCTTCCACGGCTTCGCCTTCTCCTGAGCAGTGGTTACAATGCGGACAACCTGGTGTTTTGTGGTAAAGCAAGGATGAGTACACATCAACGTACTCAGCAAATGTCCCGTTTGGCTGAAGTGGACTAGCTTTATGTGGGGTTAGGCTCAAGCAGTTGCTTTTAGTTGGTCAGGTATTTATCATTAGTAGAAGCCAGATTTTATCATTAACCAACCCATAAACCATTTCCTCATCGAGGAACAACATCATCATATTCGAACCAAAACCATAACATAATCCCTGTATCTCGAACCATCTGTATCTCTAATCAAAGAGGATCCCAAGGCTGCTCTTAACCGTGAGCACGGCTGATATATCAGTTTCACTACCCTCTGCAGAGGTCGCACACTTTACCCATGAGTCATGATTCCCTTTCTGCCCGGGGAGAGCTAATCCCCATTGACCACTACCTAGGTGGTCCGGCAGGGTATCACTACGTAGCTGTTACAAAGATTCCCTAGAGATCGTAGCCGCCCGTTAGGTTTCTCTAGTTTGATAAACATAGTACCCCTCCCCGCAGGAGAGTGACTAACAAAAGCAAAACGAAAGAACCTCGGCACTCAGCCTCGGCAGAGCAAGCACTGTGCCTGGACCCCATTGACGGCACGACGGCGAAGCAACTACACCTCTAGTTCCTCTAATTAATTAGCTAAGGGCATCCCATTTCACCCTCATGGTTGCACTGTTATCCCGGGTGGTCTCTCAACGAACAGGTCCTTACGGAGAGGTACTCAGGAAACAGCCTGAGCCCCCTAGAGTATCACAAGATCATCAACATCATCAGGATAACAGTATCATAAATAGTCACATCATGTTCATTGATTAAGTTAAGGCAATAGCAGAATGCTAACCATAATAGCCCATAAGGTCATCAAGGATAAAGTAAAGTGTAAAGCTAGTCAATCCTTAGGTTTCAAGTAAGTAATGCGGGGTAGTAAGTTATAAATGAATAGGACATAATGGGTCAGAGGACACTTGCCTTCACCAAACTGCTGATCAGGGACTTCCTCTGCAACTTCCTTGGGAAACACAGACTGCTCGTTGTCTACATAAAGTAATCATTCACACTATGCACTTGGGAAATAACAAACAAAAACAATATACCAAACATATGCAGCAGAGAGATCACAAGTTCATAATAGAAAAGGGATAGGCACTCTGGTATTCCCTAGGTCTAGGGTAGAGGACTATACGAAAGGATTCATTATCCACTAATCAGGTTTAAGTCAGTGGTGGGGTTAAATCATTGCATGGTTTTAAGTCCATAAACTTAGGTGTTTAAGTCCATAGGCTTAAGTACTCCAACTTTTATTAAAATCTACTAACTTCTAATTATCTCAAGTAGGGTTCCAATAACCTTAATCATTTCCTAATGATTAACCATTAATTGGTACATGGAAACAGCAGGGAAACATTGTTTAAATAGATAAACAAAAACATCATGAGCATTTTGCAATTTGAAGCACCTAATTTGGAGTTCATATGGCAAAGTTATGAATTTTACAAGTTTGGGGATTAAAAATATACCCTAAATACCTATTTTGAATTAAATAAAAGGTCCAGGGACCTAACTGAGAGGAACCAGGGACGGCGGGTTCAAATTCCAGAAAACCGGGGGTCTCTTTAAGAAAACGCGCGGGCGAAGGGGTATCGGGCTCCTACGGCCGTTGGATCTCAGGCGGACGGCCAGGATTAGATCCTGCGGGCGGGCGCGCGGGCGTGCGGCGGCCTGGGTGGCTGACAGGCGGGACCGGCAGGCAGCGCGAGCGCGCGGGCGGGCTGACAGGCGGGACCGGTGGGGCAGCGCGAGCGCGCGGGCGGGCTGACAGGCGGGACCCAAACGGCAGGGAGACGGGGTGTGGGGGAAGCGGGCCTGGGCCGCTGGATCTCCGGCGGACGGCCAGGATCAGGTTTGGCCTAATTAAAACGGGACCTCCCGATCTGGGACGGACGGTGGGGATTGGGTGGCCGGCCTGGGCTTCTCCTACGGCTAACTGGGGCGGTGGCGCTCGTCCCCGCGGCGGAGGACTCGCAAGAGACGAGGGGCGCGGGCGCTTGGCGGGTCTCTGGGGCGACCTGAGTGGCCGGGAAGGTTGGGAAGGGCACGGGGAATCCTTTGGTGGGGTCTGGGTCGGGGCAGGGGCACCGGAGGGGGCGGTTCACGGCGGAGCGGCTCGGCGGCGACGTTGAACAACTCCGGCGAGGAATCAAACGCGATAGAGTGCAATAGAGGGGAAAAGAGGGGGCATGGGAGGTTCCTTACCTCAAGGCGAACTCCGGGGACTCCTTGGTGGCGGCGATGACGCGACGGTGGCCCGGGGCGACGGTGGCGGACCTCCGCGGCTGCACGGTGGACGGCGGGTGAGCGCGGGCAGAGGGAAATAGGGAGGGGAAGGGGAAATTGGAGCGCGTCCCGGGTTGCGGACGCCGGGGTGAAGCTCACCGTGGCAATGGACACGGCGGAGCTCCAACGGCGGCCGGGAAACGAGCTCGGGGCGGCGGCGGTTCGCGGCGACGGCGCTCTGGCGTGCGCGCAGCGAGGGAGAGGTGGAAGAGGGGCCTGTTGGTGCACAAATGAGGGAGGGGGAGAGGGCGAGTGGGGCTCTGGGCTCAAGTGGCCGGGGCAGGGCAGTTGCGAGCTCCACGCGCGACGTGGGCGCGGAGAAGGCGGTCGCGCGGCTCGGGCGGCGGTTACGCGGGGACGGAGGAGCTGACAGCTCGGGCCTGCGAGCAGAGAGAGAGGGGAAAGCGAACGCGGGCGCGGGGAAGGCGGGGCTGACAGGCCGGGCCCGCGAGCAGAGAGAGAGGGAGGCGGGCGCGGAGACGGCGGCTGCGCTGACGGGCGGGCCCGCCAGGGCAGAGAGAGCGGGGGGGAGGGCGCGCGCGCGCGGGATGGGCCTGATGGGCCGAAAGGCCGAGGGGGCGGGGGGAAGCGGGCTTCTTTCCCTTTTCTTTTTAACCTGTAATTGTTTTCCCTTTTTCTTTTATTTATTCTATTTGATTCAAATTCAAATAAGCCACAAATTCAAATTAGACTTTCTAAGAATTATGCACCAAACAAAAGTGAAATCTAGGGTTCAACATGATGCAACAATTCACACTCCCTTAGGGTTTAACCTATCACACTATTATTACAAATAAAATAAGCACTTTTCTCCTATAGAAATGAGAAAGAAAAGATTGGGGAAGGATGAGAAAAGGGAAGTAACACCTGAATTTGTGAATATGAGCAAAGAAATTTTATACCCCCAAATTCAGGGTGTTACACTGAAGGCGCACCGGACAGTGAACAGTGACTGTCCGGTGCACCACCGAGCTGTCCGGTGGTCCCAGTTGTCAGAGCTCCAACGGTCGAACCCTAACAGTTGGGTGACGTGGCTGGCGCACCAGATAGTGTCCGGTGGCGCACCAGACTGTCCAGTGCGTCCATCGACAGACAGCCTCCCCAATGGCCATTTTGATGGGTGGGGCTATAAATACCCCCCAACCACCACACTTCAAGGCATCCAAGTTGTCAACCATTGCATTCAATACAAGAGCCCTAGACATCACTCCAAGACACAAACAAAAGATCAAATCCTCTCCCAAGTCCAGAATCACTCTAAACATTTAGTGACTAGTGAGATAGAGATATTTGTGTTCTTTTGAGTTCTTGTCGCTTGGATCGCTTTTCTTCTTCCCCATTCTTGTTCTCAACACCTTTGTAATCAAAGCAAGAGACACCAATTGTGTGGTGGTCCTTGCGGGGTCTAAGTGACCCAGTTGATTGAGGAGAAAAGCTCACTCGGTCTAGGTGACTGTTTGAGAGAGGGAAAGGGTTGAAAGAGACCCAGTCTTTGTGACCACCTCAACGGGGAGTAGGTTTGCAAGAACCGAACCTCAGTAAAACAAATCACCATGTCATCCACTCTATTTCCTTGGTTGATTTGTTTTCACCCTCTCTTTCGGACTCGACTTTATTTCTAACGCTAACCCCGGCTTGTAGTTGTGCTTAAAGTTTATAAATTTCAGATTTGCCTATTCACCCCCCTCTAGGCGACTTTCACTCATGTTCATGATGGTGATGTTATTATTCGTGATGGATCTCCACTTAAAATTTCTAGAATTGATTCTATTCAAATTAAAGTTCATGAGGGCACATTCAAGACCCTCACTAATGTTCGCTATGTTCCTAAAATAAAGAGAAATCTTATTTCTTTGTGAAAGTCGCCTAGAGGGGGGTGAATAGGGTGAAACTGAAATTTACAAAGTTAATCACAACTACAAGCCGGGTTAGCGTTAGAAATATAAGCGAGTCCGAGAGAGAGGGTGAAAAACAAATCGCAAGCAAATAAAGAGTGAGACACAAGGATTTGTTTTACCGAGGTTCGGTTCTTGCAAACCTACTCCCCGTTGAGGTGGTCACAAAGACCGGGTCTCTTTCAACCCTTTCCCTCTCTCAAACGGTCACTTAGACCGAGTGAGTTTCTCTTCTCAATCACACGGGACACTAAGTCCCTGCAAGGACCACCACACAATTGGTGTCTCTTGCCTTGGTTACAATTGAGTGAATCACAAGAAAGAATGAGAAAGAAAAGAAGCAATCCAAGAGCAAGAGCTCAAATAAACACAAATGTCACTCTCTCTAGTCACTATTTGATTTGGAGTGATTCCGGACTTGGGAGAGGATTTGATCTCTTTGGTTGTGTCTAGAATTGAATGTTATAGCTCTTGTAAGGTGTTGGAAGGTGGAAAACTTGGATGCAATGAATGGTGGGGTGGTTGGGGTATTTATAGCCCCAACGACCAAACTAGCCGTTTGGTGCAGGCTGTTGTCGCATGGCGCACCGGACAGTCCGGTGCACCACCGGACACTGTCCGGTGCGCCAGCCACGTCACCCGGTCGTTAGGGTTCGACCGTTGGAGCTCTGACAGGTGGGGTCTTCTGGCTGTCCGGTGGTGCACCGAACAAGTACTGTGGACTGTCCGGTGCGCCTTCTAACGCTGCTCTGACTCTGGCGCGCACTATAGCGCATTGAATGCGGTTGCAGTCGATCGTTGGCGCTGAAGTAGCCATTGCTCCGCTAGCACACCGGACAGTCCGGTGCCTCACCGGACAGTCCGGTGAATTATAGCGGAGCACACTCTGATTTTCCCGAAGGTGACGAGTTTGGAGCTGAGTTCCCTGGTACACCGGACACTGTCCGGTGGTGCACCGGACAGTCCGGTGCGCCAGACCAGGGCACACTTCGGTTGTCTTTGGCTCTCTTTGTTTGAACCCTTTCTTGGTCTTTTTATTGGTCTATTGTGAACCTTTGGCACCTGTAAAACTTATAATCTAGAGCAAACTAGTTAGTCCAATTATTTGCGTTGGGCAATTCAACCACCAAAATCAATTAGGAAAAGGTGTAAGCCTATTTCCCTTTCACTTTGGGCACCTTAGAAGCAATGGGATTCAAATTTTCTACTGATAATGGTGTTCTTAAGGTTTCTCAAGGCAACCATGTTGTGTTAAAAGCCGAATGTATAAACAATCTCTATTACTACATCTGTTTCTTTTGCATCCAACACTTCAAATACCAAGCTTTGGCATATGCGCTTGGGACATATGAGTGAAAAAGGTATGCATCTCTTGTACAAGAGAGGTTATTTAGATGATATTGGCAAATTGGAATTTTGTGAACATTGTGTATTTGGCAAACAGAAAAGAGTCCATTTCTCTTTATCTACTCATTGCACCAAAGACATTCCTGATTATATTCATTTTGATCTTTGGGGTCGGGCTCCTCATTCTTCTATTGGAGGTTGTGAGTATATGATCACTTTTATTGATGATTTCTCTCACAAAGTCTAGGTTTATTTTTTAAAGCCTAATAAAAATGATGCTCTTACTGCATTCAAGCAATGGAAAGCTTTAGTAGAAAATCAGACTGACATAAAAATCAAGAAATTGAGAACCAACAATGGATTGGAATTTTGTAATAGTGAGTTTAATTCTCTTTGTGCTGATCATGGTATTGCTAGACACAAGATTGTTCCAGGTATGCCCCAGCAGAATGGCGTTGCTAAAAGAAAGAACCGTACTATTCTAGGGCATGTTCGTTGCATGCTTTCTAATGCTGGTTTATGGGATAAGCGCGGTTTGTGGGTTGAAGCTGCTTCTGCCGCCTGCTATTTGATTAATTATTCTCCCAATTCAGATATTGATTTTAAAATTCTAGAAGAGGTATGGATAGATAAACCAGTTGATTATTCTAATCTCAAAATCTTTGATTGCCATGCTTATGCTCATGTTAACAATGGGAAGCTAGTGCCTAGAGCTTAAAAATGCACTTTTATTGGCTATGGTTCTGGTGTCAAAGGTTATCGTCTATTGTGTGCTGATTTTAAAAAGGTTATTGTTAGTCATGATGTTACTTTTGATGAAAGTACATTTTCTTTCTCTGGAGGTGTTTCTGATAGTGGTTCCTCATCCACATCTATGCTTGAAACAACCGATGAGAATCTTGAGGTAGATGTACCTGTTAATATTGATTCTGTTAATCCTGTTACACAGTCAGTTTCAACTTCTATACCTCCTATTAGCAACAATCACTCTATTGCTCAAGATAGACCTAGAAGGGATATTATTTTGCCACATCGATATCGTGACACTGATAGTATGGCTCATTATGCTCTCATTGCTGCTCAAGAAACTAATATTGCATTTGAACCTTTTTCTTATTCGGAAGCTATCTCATGTGATAATTCATCCAAGTGGTTAGTTTCTATGAAAGATGAGTTTGAGAGCCTTCAACTGAAAGTAGCCTAGAGGGGGGTGAACAGGCTAAACCTGAAAATTATCACCACAAACTTCAAGATAATGTTAAATCTACAGTTCAACTGGTGCAGGCCAGTTCAACTGCTATAAAGGCAAGTTCAACTACTCTGAACCGGTCCAACTGCTAGGATAAATCTAGACTATAAACTACGCGGAAAATAGAAGATGGATCTCTTATAATGGAAAAGGTGAGAGATAAGCTAAGTGTGGATGGTGAAGAATACATGGGTTAATTCACCACAAGATCCATAGGCGAATAAACCTATATGTCTATCTTGCCAAATAAAACCACAGTCACAGATCAAGCAAGAACACAAGACATAAGATTTTATCCCGAGGTTCGGTCACACCACAAAAGTGTCCTACTCCTCGTTGAGGAGCCCATAAAAGGCTGGGTCTTTTTTCAACCCTAATCCTCCACAACCCAACCACCAAGCTCAAGGGATTCTTTTCTCAAACTTGCTCACAAGAGCGGGGAATACAAACTTCTTGGGGTCGTCCACAAATTTGGAAACTCCCAAGCAACCTTAATCCGTGTTGAAACCCTAGGGTTTCAAGAACAACAATATCGCACAAGAGGTGTTTGCAACAAGCTCAAGAGAAGAGAGTGAGAGGGGAGAGGAAAACCAAATCGGAGAGCACAAGCACAAACCTCACACTAAAGGGGCTCCTTCAATCGATTTGAATCGAGAGCTAGTTTAGGTGTGAGAGGAAGAAGTGTGCCTTTGTCTCAAGTTAGGTGTGCAATGAATGTGTGGGTGACCAGCAGTTACGAGGAGAGAGATGTGGGGGCTATATATAGACTCTCCTCAAAAAGAGCCGTTGGGCTGGATTTTTCGGGGGAGGACCGGTTGAACTGCCCCTAGGGCTGGTTCAACCGCCCTTGTCTGACTGTCAGCCTGTCTGCTACTCTGAGTGGTAGACTACTAGACATTCTGGTCAAAAAGGCTTGACACCGGTTGAACCGGCCCTAGGGGTGGTTCAACCGCCCTGGTGTTAGCTAATAGCCAGTCTGCCAGCCTGAGTAGCAGACTACAGGTCAGTCTGGGCAGATGTCCCAGAGACTAGTTGAACTGCCGCTGGGGACCAATTCAACTGGTTTTGACTAGAAAATTTAGGAGAGAAAACCCCAGTTCAACTGGCCTAGAGGCAAGTTCAACTGGTCTTTGAACAGAGAGGTTCACAATTGAAGATGAAGTTCAACTCATCTGAAAAAGCTCAACTCAGCTAAAGAAGTTTAACTCAGCTGAAAAAACTCAACTCAGCTCAAGAAATTCAACTCAGCTGAAAAAGCTCAACTCAGCTGAAGAAGCTCAACTCAGCTGAAAAAGCTCAACTCAGCTGAAGAAGTTCAACTCAGCTGAAAAAGTTCAACTGCTTTTCAACAGGAACACTCTCCGTTTCTCAATCCTAACAACAGTCATACACAGAGTGTCCAAGGGATTTTGGTTTTTGAAATAGCTTTTGAATTTGGAGGCTTGAGCTATAGTAAACACCATTACCTATGCGAAAACTACTAAGAAAGAAATAGATCCCACGACTCAAGATATAAATGAAATTTTATAAGTTCGTCCCATGGAGTCTTTTCAAGGCATCACTGGTATGTTTGCTTTGTCTTTGAAACTTCCCACTTGAATTCTCAACAAAAAGTTGTAACTCCTTTAATTTCTGTAGATTCTGATCATACACTAGGAGCAAACTTGTTAGCACCCTTATTTGTTTTGTCATTAAATCACCAAAACCCTCAGTTAGGGTTGATTGCACTTTCACACTTCTATTCGAGTTATGCTTTCTATTGTTGCTTTATTTGATTTGGAGTTAGAGCAACTTGATATTAAAAGTGCATTTCTTCATGGAGATTTAGTCAAGAGCATTTAGTTTGTCATTTGCAGAAATCTCTTTATGGTTTGAAACAAGCTCCAAGGCAGTGGTATAAGAGGTTTGACTCGTTCATGCTTGCACATGGTTATTCTCGATGCAATTATGATCATTGTATTTATTTAAAGTAGTTCCCTAATGGATCTTTTGTGTATCTATTGCTTTATGTTGATGATATGTTGATTGCTTCTCCTGACAAGTCACTGATTGTTGAATTGAAGGCTCAACTTAGTCATGAATTTGATATGAAAGATTTTGGACCAACAAAGAAAATTCTTGGGATGCAAATTTTCAGCGTGATCGTTGTGTTGGTACTCTTTTCTATCTCAGAAAAGTTACATTGAGAAAGTTTTTAAAAAGTATAATCTCAGTAATTGCAAATCTGTTGCTACACCATTTGTTTCACATTTTAAATTGTCATCGAGGCAATGTCCTGTTACTGAAGATGAGAAAGAACACATGTCTCACATACCGTATTCTAATGCTGTTGGGAATCTCATGTATGCTATTATTTGTACAAGACCCGATTTGGCTCATGCTGTTAGTGTGGTTAGCAGATTCATGTATAATCCTGGTAAAGAACATTGGAATGCAGTAAAGTGGATTCTTCACTACTTGAAAGGTACTTCTCATTTTGGATTATTGTTTGACAAGAATTCAGTGAAGGAAATTGGTGTTATGGGATTTGTTGAGGGATTTGTTGATTCTGACTTTGCTGGTGATCTTGATAAGAGACGCTCCATATCTGGCTATGCATTTTCATTATGCGGTTCTGTAGTGAGTTGGAGGGCTTCACTTCAGTCTGTTACTGCTCTTTCCACTACTGAAGTAGAATATGTCTCAGCTACTGAAGGGATTAAAGAAGCTATTTGGATGCAAGGTCTTATTTCTGAACTTGGTGTTCCTCAGGATGTCATTAAGGTTTATTGTGATAGTCATAATGTTATTTGTCTGACCAAGAATGACATGTATCAATTCAAGACCAAGCATATTGATATCAAATACCACTTCATTCGTGATATTGTTGCTGAAGGCAAGATTAAAGTGGACAAGATACATAGTGATGAAAATCTTGCAGACATGCTTACGAAGTCATTATCTAATACCAAGTTCAAGCATTGTCTTGACTTGGTAGGTGTTCCTGGAGTTTAGCACCCTAGTGGTGTTTGGGGAAACAGTTGTATAGATTTAGCGGTAAGGGGAGATTTGTTGGATAAGAAGATATGACCCTATCTCTATCTCTTTTGGCTATATAAATAGGTCATCTTGTACCATTTATAATACACCACATAATAGATCTGTTTTCCCGTGGATTTTTTCTCCTCCACATTGGGGGAGTTTATTCCACGTTAATGGTTAGTTTGGCAACACTATTTTTCCAAAGGATTTTAGGAAATGGAGGGGAGATTTGTTCATTTTCCCTTTGTAAAATGAGAATCCTTTAGAGAAATGGAGTTCCCAAACTAGCCCTAAATTTTGTGTCTTCTTTTCCCCACCTACGATCCTAACATTCTATTATCTGAAAAATAAACAATCTATCTATTTAGAGCTGAAGTCAGCTAAAGTTCTACTATCCCTAGAGAGTGAATGATATGAAACTACTTCAAAATAGAGAATCACTGTCGGTTCAAAATCTGTTATCACACTCAAAATTGATGAGATCGGTAAAGGATAATCAGCTGTGATGAAAGTGGTCTACCACTGCCGCTTAAGCCATCCAACATTGACAATCGCATACCAAAGCATCATCCTATAGTGGTATCTATAGTTATTAGTTACATGAAGTTTCGGGTACCCAACGGATTCCCATACCCACTAACATAAACATAAAAAATAAATTATCATGTAAATAACAATCAATACATTAATAAGCTAGCATAAAAGGAACAAGTGATAACTAATTTTAGTATAAAATTTGTTACATGAAGTTTATTTCAATTAGAACATATTCAATTAATAATATTATGAGACATATTTATAAGGAATGTTGATTTTAAGGCGGTTTTTAAAAACTCATGGGTTTGCGGGTATGGGTAGTGGAAGAACAAACACATGCCCACGTACCCGTTGGGTTTCTATTTGAACCCATATAACAAACCCATAGGTAAAGAAATTGATCCAAACCCATACTCTAATAGAGCAAAAACTCACCGGGTTTCGGGTAGCGGGTACCCATTGCCATCTCTAGTTATTACTGGTGGGTTGGCGCATGAACCGGGTTAATTATATTTTAATTTTGTGACTGCACTAGGTGTAGAATTGATATACATACACGATTAGATTGATTTATCCGTTGAGTTTGGTATATGTGTGTAGCAACACACCCTACCTGATTTTTTCGCCCGAATTCGCCGGAGTGGACACGCTTTCGCCATCTCGCGGCTTCATCTCCGATTAAGACACCAGAGCAGACGACGTGACCACTCCGTGAGCTCTCCTCTTCTACCTCCCGAGATCTCCTCCCTCCCCCTATTTCTACCTTAAGCGTCGCCGCAATGGAGCGTACTCCCCAGTCGTGTCTGTCACCGACGCTCTTGGCGCTGCTCGTACCACTGCCGTTGCCGATGCTGGTAGGGTGGCAACCCTATTGCGGAGAAGAAGGCCGGGGCGGCTGTGGAAGCTTGCCTGGACAAGGAGTCGCTATAGAAAGGATTGGGGTTAGCTTCTATACTGAAAAAATTTCTTACGAAAGTGAAATTATTTAAGGGAACATTTCTATTTATTAGCCGCGACTTATGGAGGTCACAGCATAGTAGTTTTCAAGATTACACATAAAATTAGCAAATGGCGACGACGACGCTTTGCTGAGAACAGGCCGCGCGCGTCGAGTTTATTTCAGCCTGTTTTTCAAGCTGACTTCTGCACCTCATCATATATATAGATAGGCTTGCACTGCGCATGTCCAGGAGCAAGTCGACTGTATTGTACTAGTATACGGCCAGGCCCTGGAGCTCACATCACCGGGTAGTTTGCCCACACGGCTATACCACACGTGCCCCTGGCGTCCTTGATGCGCCTCTCGAGGCGAAAGTATCCCTTCTCGCCCCACTCATTGCCCCACGAGTTCTTGGCGATCCAGTACTTGCGGCCGCCAGATTCAACACCGTACCCCACCATGGTGACGCCGTGGTTGAGATCCTCTGGGTCGCAGGGGCCATGGAACACCCCGCTCTTGTAGTGCTGGAGGATCGGATCTACATTCATGTCCACGGCAACAGGTTGCTGCGCCACGGCGACCTCCAGCGCGGCTTCGTTGTTTTGATCCACCAACTTCCTGCCTTTGATCTTGGCGACGTGGTTGCGTGCCTTGTCGAGCTTGCATTTGCCCTGCCGCCCCACATACGGGTAGTCCGACTCGGTGGTGAGGCCGCCGTTAGCGGACACCCAGTCTATGGCAGCCGCGGGGTCACCGCGGTTGCAGCCATGGTTGGGCGGGGAAGAGCAGTCCAGAACCTCCTGCTCCGACAGGGAGACGAGCTGGCCCGTCCTTATCTTGTGCAGGCCTTCGATTGTCGCCACCGTCACGAATGACCAGCAACTGCCTGCAAGGATGGACAGCGTCAAGGATCATCGTCGTCGTCATCGTCATCGTCGTCGTCGTCGTCGTAGTAGTAGTAGGAATAAGTGTGTGTGATATGATGGGTAAATAATAATGCTATCGTTTACCACAAGCTCCTTGGTCCTTGACCGGCGTCACCGCGCCCTTGGTCCTCCAGTCCACGCTTTCGGGGACGTCGAGGTCCGTCGTGTAGTTCCGGTTCCACTGGCGACCGCCGTCGCTGACGGGGCCTGCGTGCGTCGTGATGAGCTCCCGGTGCCGCCGCGCGGCCTCGGACGCATGCAGGCGCGTGGACATGGTGTGTGTGGCGAGGAACTCCTCGCTGGTGAGGTCCGTGAACGGGGTCTCGCCGAGCTGGTACGAGAGCCCGGCGCGCCGGTTCGTGGCCTCGATGAGCTCCATGTTCTGGCGGTACACCTCGAACCGGCGCAGACGCTCCGCGGCGGTCAGGTACGAGCGTTTGTACGTGGCTTGCCACCCGCGGAACCGGTCCATCATCAGCATGTCTTCCACGTCTACGCGGCCGCCGGATGCCGCGCCCGCCATGAGCACGAGCATCAGGCAGGCGCACAGGAGAGCGGGAGCTTGTTGGTAGGCAGCCATGGTCGATGTCTTGCTGTGTGCCTGGCTTGAGCTTGTACTGAGTCTGAGTGATATAGCAGCCATGGACACGACGGGTTTATATAGCGGCCGGCACGGTGTGGCGATCTCTCGCCATGCATGCGCACCTTCGCATCTGGAGTGGACAAAGAAAATATCCGAGGTATAATCATCGGAGTCAGTGCGGTCCTCGCGTGGCCGAGAATGCATGGCAGCACTAGCTATAGCTGGTATGCGTTTGGTGCAGCACCGGCAGATAGACGACATCGCTTGGTGCCACAGTTGATGTCGTCCTAGCTTGCACATGCGGCCATAGACACGACGAAGACGAAGGCTTACTGCGCACTGCTTACTAGTGATCGCATGGCTCTAGTGTTACATCTGCTCCAGTGTATGTACACTAATGACAATGCGCACCACATGCACTACTGGCTGGCTGTGCCCTTGCGCTCACGGAAACGCGTTGGATTCGCCTGCTCCCCGTGAGCATCTGATGAATTGATCGCCGAGCCAGTAGGAGCTCCCGACCTGGACTGGAGGCTCATCAGTGGTCTTCTTCAGTGCTTCTCTGGTGTGTCCACCGTACGCTCGGTCATATATTCCGGTAGTGTATGTTCATATGGTGGAAATGCTTTTGCCATCGATCCAATCAGTCTAGTTCAGTGCGGTTCCAATGCTATATGGTCTAAAATTTAGTCACTAAACTTTAGATTATTTGAACTCATTTATTTGTATGGTACAATGAACTATTGCTTTTCTTTTAATTTAGTTCGATTAACTTTAGATGATACATTAGACAATCTATCATACGGACTCGACGAGGCGGGGACTTTTAAATGTTCTATTATCTAAGAATAGACAATCTGTCTATTTAGAGTAAGCTGAAGTCATCTAAAGATCTACTCTTCCTATAGAGAGTGAATGATATGAAACTACTTCAAAACATCATTGTCAAAAGTGATGTCGGTAAAGGATAAGTGACAACCGCAGACCAAAGCATCATCCTATAGTGGTATCTATGGTTATTACCGGTGGGTTCGTATGAACCGATTTAATTATATTTTAATTTTGTAACTGCACTAGGTGTAGAATTGATATACATACACGATTAGACTGATTTATCGGTTGAGTTTGGTATATGTGTGTAGCAACATATCCTACCTGATTTTTTCGGCTAGGTTTACTACTGCCGAGGAGGGAGAGGCACGGGAAACTCAAGGAGAAGCTAGCAAGGAGGTACCGGCCTCACCGACAATGAGATTGTTGCGATTATAGAACATAGCAGACTGGGCTTTTACAAAATAGACAGAGGCCTCATCACTTGGCATCGTCACAACGACATTTCTTTGCCGACTTTACGAAGTACCGATATAAAGTACTCGACAAAGAGGTCGTTGCTGATAATCAGTTCATCGAGACCTCTTTATCGCAAAGAACTTTGTTCCGATAGTGAGAGGACAGCTTCGCTAGAATGGAATGAAGACATGCCCAAATTCGCCGGAGTGGTCACACTTTCACCATCCCGCGGCTTCATCTCCGATTAAGCCACCGGAGCAGACGACGTGACCACTCTATGAGATCTCTTCTCCTCCCGAGATCTCCCTCCCCCTATTTCTACCCTAGTCGTCGTCGCCCTGGAGCGTACTCCCCGTTCGTGTCTATCACTGACGCTCTTGGGGCTACTCGTGCCACTACCTATGCCGATGCTAGTAGCGCGGCCAGGGTTGCGGAGAAGAAGGCCGGGGCGGCTATAAAGCTTGCCTCCCTTGCTGCCTATAGAAGCTATGAAGAACCCTGTCGGGTACCGTAATTAGGGGTACCCCCAACACTCCTAAACACGACCAAAAAACATCTTCAGAACAAACCATACACGGCTGATAAAGCGCGGTTCAAGTCAAGACCACATCTCCCGAGGGACGCGACCTCATCCGAGCCCAGCCTCGGCCTCGGGCGGGAACAGTAGTCCCGGACGGATTCACGCCTCGCCCGAGGGTCTCCTCAGGTGATGAGCGCACCCTCGGCTCGCCTGAAGCCTAGCTTGGGCAGACTTTGTCGTGCAGCGACCTTGGCCAAATCGCCTTACCAGCCGACCGTATCGCATGCGCATTTAATGCGGGGATCGCCTGACACCTTATCCTGACACGCGTGCCCCAGTCGGCAAGGTCGAAGTGACCGCAGTCACTTCGCCCCTTTATTGTCCGATCTGACAAGAAAACAACGCTGTTCGCCCCGCTCCGGCTACTGTGCCAGCCACCAGGATAAAACTGAGTCACGATCTCCCACGAGTTTGGCCTCGGGCGCACCAGGGAGCTCCGCCTCGCCCGACTCAAGCCTCGGCCTCAACCTCGACCTCGGAAGAAGATCTCCGCCTCGCCCGATCCCAGGCCTCGACCGCAGCCTCGGCCTTGGGAGGAGTCACAACCTTGCCCGAGCCCAGCCTCAGCCTCAGGAGAAGTCTCCGCCTCGCCCGACCTAGGCCTCGGACCGACTACGCTACAGGGAATAGATCATTACCCTACTCCTAGCTAGCTGCCTCAGGCTACGAAGGAACAAGACCGGTGTCCCATCAAAGGTTACTCCGATAACAGGTAATGATGGTTCCCCGCGTGCGCCCATGACGTCGGATTGCTCTCGATCTCCTACGGAAGCAAGACAACATCAGCAGGATCCATACCACGCTGACAGCTGTGCTTCTACAGGACTCAAGGCACTTCTCCGACGGCCACGTTAGCTCGCATACAGGGCTCAAGACGCTTCTCCGACGGCCACGTTAGCTCGCAGCTACACTCCATTGTACAGCTGGACATCTCCTTGTGTCTATAAAAGGGGATGTCTAGGGCCTTTCTAAAAGGGGGAGGAGGACGACGACGTCATGGACACACGCTCACGTCGCGGACACGCGTTGCAACACCGACAACGTTGGGCGTCGAGGGCAGACAAGACAGGTAGCACGCAGAGACCCTCTCTCTCTCTCTCGCTCGCTCTTGCCCTCGCTCCCTCGCGCAACGCTTGTAACCCCTACTACAAGCACCCCGGTGTAAGATAACATAAGCCTCATTTCCCTCTTGTGTTCCATCTTGCATCAACCCATCTGGGCAGGGACACGCAGCAACAAATTTACTGGTCGGTTGACGGTTCTCGCGGGTCCGAAACGCCGACAGTTGGCGCGCTAGGTAGGGGCTCGCTGCGTGTTAACGAACACTTTCCCGTTGAGTTCCAGATGGGTAGCCTCCAGCAGCCTCTTCAGCCGGGGACGCTGCTCCGCTTCGGGAGTCTCGAGTTCATGTCCCTCGACGGCAGCTAAGACATGATACTCCTCCCCCGCAGCACGACAACAACAACGACAGTCGGCTCGCCCGGCAGCTGCGAACTTGTCGACAGCTTCCCACCGTGGCAGAAGAGGAGCACCCGGGTTTGCCCCGCCACCCTCCTCGCCGGAGGAGGAGGAGACGGGGCAACCGTGGCCATGCAGGAGGCGGCACCTCATCGGCTGTTAGGCCAGAGCGAGTCGACGACACCGGCACCCCTGCGGGGGCCATGTCGGGTGTTGTCCTCGCACCTGAGACAACGACGGGTGTCGCTTCCCCACTACGTGCCAACCCCAAGCGGACTGATGACGCCAGCACCCTCGCAAAGGACTTGCTGGGCGTTAGCCTCGTACCTGAGATAACGGTGCAGTCCGGCCCTGACGCGGCCTCGCCACCATCCATCGACCAAGAGTTACAGTCTGTTTTCCACCATGCCCCTTTTAGATTCAGCCTCGATCCACCCTCGCTTCGGTGAGCGCTTTCACAAAGGCATACCCTGACCTTCCAGGGTATCCTATGCGGTCATCTTGGGACCGACTGACGGTCGTCTCAACCTCTAGACCTGCGGGTTCCGAGGAAGATGACGACTCCGACTTCGGTTGGGATTTCTCCGGACTCAGTGATCCTAGTGCTGTGCGAGACTTCATGTCCGCATGTAACTACTGCCTCTCCGGCTGCTCTGACGATGGCCATAGCCTCGGCGACGAGGGTTGCGACCCAAGCCGCGAGTGCTTCCACATCGATCAGGGGGATCACGGCGAGGACAACCACCTCGGCATGCCGCAAGATGACAACGCCCCTGTGCCTGCGTCTCGCGTTGACATCCCGCGGGAGCTAGCTGTGGTCCCAGTCCTTGCGGGGGTCAGGACACACAGCTCGAGCAATTCCGCGAGATGCAGGCCAAGCTCGACGAAGAAGCAGGCGGCTTGTGCAGCTCCGACAAAACATCGAGCAGGGGTGGGCAGGCCGAGCGCTTGCCGGAGGAGCGCCTCATTGGGCCCAAGACGTCCAGCGCCGTACCGTTGGTGATGCCAGGGCAGGGCTGCCCTCGGCCTTCAGCGGGGTCGGCCAGAATCTAGCTGCAGCAGAATGCTACTCCGAGCGATGCCGGAGCCATCCACCACCGAGGGGCGGCGTATCCAGGGCGAACTCAAGGGTCTCCTGGAAAACGTAGTGGTCCGACGAGCCGAGAGCTCTGCCTCCCGAAGGCAAGCGTGCCCCTCGGAGCATCGCGCAACGTCCTCCCGACTCTTGCGAGAGGCCTCGGTCCACACCGGGCGCACGCGGGACGGGACGCCTGCAGCCCCGGATCGCCTCAGCGACGAGCACCACCGCCGCGACCGTCGAGCCCGCCTCGACGAGAAGGTGCGCCGAGGCTACCACCCCATGCGCGAAGGACGCTACGACAGTGAGGAGGACCGGAGCCCCTCGCCCGAACCGCCAGGTCCGAGGGTCTTCAGTCGGGCCATACGACGGGCGTCGTTCCCAGCCCGGTTCCGAGCCCCGACTACTATCACCAAGTACTCAGGGGAGACAAGGCCGAAGTTGTGGCTTGCGGATTACCGACTGGCGTGCCAGTTGGGAGGGACGAACGATGACAACCTCATCATCTGCAACCTCCCCCTTTTCCTCTCCGACGCTGCCCGGGCATGGCTGGAGCATCTGCCTCCTGCGCAGATCTCCGACTGGGATGACCTGGTCAAGGCCTTCGCGGGAAACTTCCAAGGTACGTACGTGCGCCCTGGGAACTCATGGGACCTCCGAAGCTGCCGCCAGCAGTCAGGGGAATCCCTGCGAGAGTACATCCGACGGTTTTCAAAGCAGCGCACCGAGCTGCCCAACATCACCGACTCGAACGTCATCGGAGCGTTCCTCGCCGGCACCACGTGTCGGGACCTGGTGAGCAAACTGGGGCGCAAGACTCCAACCAAGGCGGGCGAATTGATGGACATCGCCACCAAGTTCGCCTCTGGTCAGGAGGCAGTCGAATCCATCTTCCAGAAGGACAAGCAGCCTCAAGGAAGACAGAAGGAAGACGCCCCCGAGGCGTCTAGCCAGCGTGGCTCGAAAAAGAAGGCCAAGAAGAAGGCGCAAACAAAGCGCAATGCCATTGACACGGATCTCGTCGCTGCTGCTGAGCATAGGAATCCTCGAAAGCCCCCCGGAGGAGTCAACACGTTTGACAAGATGCTCAAGGAGTCGTGCCCCTATCACAGGGGTCCGGTCAAGCACACCCTTAGGAGTGCGACATGCTCCGGCGTTACTTCGTCAAGGCGGGACCCTCGGCAGAAGGTGGCAAGGACCAAGGCAACAGCAAGAAGGGGGGCGACAAGGACGAGGAGTTCCCGAAGGTCCGCGATTGCTTCATGATCTACGGCGGGCAGGTGGCGAACACCTCGGCTCGGCGCCGCAAGCAGGAGCGACGGGAGGTCTGCTCGGTGAAGGTAGTGGCGCCGGTCTACCTAGACTGGTCCGACAAGCCCATCACCTTCGACCAAGGCGACCACCCCGACTACGTGCCGAGCCCAGGAAGGTACCCGCTCGTCGTCGACCCCGTCATCGGCAATGCTAGGCTCACCAAGGTCCTCATGGACGGAGGCAGCAGCCTCAACATCATCTACGCTGAGACCCTAGGGCTGTTGGGGATGGATCTGTCCACGATCCGGGCCGGTGCAGCACCTTTTCACGGGATCATCCCCGGTAAGCGAGTCCTGCCCCTAGGGCAACTTGATTTGCCCATCTGCTTCGGAACTCCCTCCAACTTCCACAGGGAAACCCTCATGTTCGAGGTGGTCGGGTTCCGAGGAACCTATCATGCGATGCTGGGGAGACCATGCTACGCCAAGTTCATGGCCGTCCCCAACTACACGTACCTGAAGCTCAAGATGTCGAGCCCCAACGGAATCATCACCGTCGGATCCACGTACCGCCACACTTACGAGTGCGACGTGGAATGTGTGGAGTATGCTGAGGCTATCGCCGAGTCCGAGGCCCTCATCGCCAACCTGGAATGCCTCTCCAAGGAGGCGCCTGACGTGAAGCACCACGTCGACAACTTCGAACCAGCTGAGGCGGTTAAGATCGTCGCCCTCGACCCCAGCAACAACGCCTGCAAGCAAGTCAGGATTGGCTTCGAGCTCGACCCCAAATAGGAAGCAGTGCTCGTCGACTTTCTCCACGCAAATGCCAAAATTTTTGCGTGGAGTCCCTCGGACATGCCAGGCATACCGAGGGATGTCGCCGAGCACTCGCTGGACATTCGAGCTGGAGCCCAACCCGTGAAGCAGCACCTGCGCCGCTTTGACGAAGAGAAGCGCAGAGCCATAGGCGAGGAGATCCACAAGCTGATGGCTGCAGGGTTCATCAAAGAGGTATTCCATCCTGAATGGTTAGCTAACCCTGTGCTTGTAAAGAAAAAGGTGGGAAATGGAGGATGTGCGTAGACTACACTGGTCTGAACAAAGCATGTCCGAAGGTTCCCTACCCTCTGCCTCGCATCGATCAAATTGTGGACTCCACTGCTGGGTGCGAAACCCTATCATTCCTTGACGCCTATTCAGGTTATCACCAAATCAAGATGAAAGAATCCAACCAGCTCGCGACTTCTTTCATCACACCCTTTGGCATGTATTGTTATATTACTATGCCATTTGGCTTGAGGAATGCAGGTGCAACCTACCAAAGGTGCATGAACCATGTGTTCGGGGAGCACATCGACCGAACGGCCGAGGCTTACGTCGATGACATCGTTGTCAAGACAAGGAAAGCCTCTGACCTCCTCTCCGACCTTGAAGTGACTTTCGGGTGCCTGCGCGTGAAAGGCGTAAAACTCAATCCCAAGAAGTTTGTCTTCAGAGTCCCCCGAGGCATGCTCCTGGGGTTCATCGTCTCTGAAAGAGGCATCGAGGCCAACCCAGAGAAAATCGCGGCCATCACCAACATGGGACCCATCAAGGATCTAAAAGGAGTACAAAGGGTCATGGGATGCCTTGTGGCTCTGAGCCGCTTCATCTCGTGCCTCGGTGAGAGAGGATTGCCCTTGTACCGCCTCTTAAGGAAGGCCGAGCGCTTCACTTGGACCCCCGAGGCCGAGGAAGCCCTCGGAAACTTAAAGGCACTTCTTACTAACGCGCCCATCTTGGTGCCCCCTGCTGTGGAAGAAGCCCTCTTGATCTACGTAGCCATAACCACTCAGGTGGTCAGCGCCGCGATCGTGGTCGAGAGACGAGAAGAGGGGCATGCACTGCTCGTCCAGAGGCCGGTCTACTTCATCAGTGAGGTACTATCCGAGACTAAGATCCGCTACCCACAAATCCAGAAGCTACTGTACGCAGTAATTCTGACGCGTCAAAAGTTGCGACACTACTTCGAGTCTCATCCGGTGACTGTGGTGTCATCCTTCCCCCTGGGAGAGATCATCCAGTGCCGAGAGGCCTCGGGTAGGATAGCAAAATGGGCAGTGGAACTCATGGGCGAAACAATTTCATTTGCCCCTCAGAAGGCCATAAAATCCCAAGTCTTGGCGGACTTCCTGGCAGAATGGGTCGACACCCAATTGCCGACAGCTCCAATCCAGCCCGAACTTTGGACCATGTACTTCGATGGGTCGCTGATGAAAACAGGAGCAGGTGTTGGCCTGCTCTTCATCTCACCCCTCGGGAAACATGTGTGCTACGTGTTGCGCCTCCATTTTCTGGCGTCAAACAACATGGCCGAGTACGAGGCTCCGGTTAATGGGTTGCGCATCGCCATCGAGCTAGGGGTTCAGCGCCTTGATGCTCGGGGCGACTCACAGCTTGTCATTGACCAAGTCATGAAGAACTCCCACTGTCGCGATCAAAAAATGGAGGCCTATTGCGACGAAGTTCGGCGCTTGGAGGATAAGTTCCATGGGCTGGAACTCAACCATGTCGCTCGGCGGTACAACGAGACTGCGGATGAGCTGGCTAAAATAGCCTCGGGGCGAACGATGGTTCCCCCAGACGTCTTCTCTAGGGACATATATCAACCATCCGTGAAACTCGACGACGCGCCCCAACCCGACGAGACCTCGGCCCAGCCCGAGGTACCCTCGACCGCCAAGGGTGAGGCCTTGGGCATTGAGGGAGAGCGGAATGGGGTTGCGCCAAACCAAAACTGGAAGACCCCATACCTGCAATATCTCCTCCGAGGAGAGCTGCCCCTCGACAAGGCTGAAGCTCGGTGACTGGCTCGGCGCGCCAAGTCGTTCATTTTACTGGGTGATGAGAAAGAGTTGTACCACCGTAGCCCCTCAGGCATTCTCCAACGGTGCATATCCGTCACCCAAGGACAAGAGCTGTCACAAGAAATACACTCGAGAGCTTGCGGTCACCATGCAGCACCTCGAACCCTCGTCGGAAACGCTTTCCGACAAGGTTTCTACTGGCCAACCGCAGTGGCCGACGCCACTAGGATTGTACGCTCCTGTAGAGGGTGTCAATTCTACGCAAGACAGACGCACCTGCCCGCTCAGACCCTGCAAACAATACCCATCACTTGGTCGTTTGCCGTATGGGGGCTGGACCTCGTCGGTCCCTTGCAGAAGGCACCCGGGGGCTTCAAGCACCTGCTGGTCGCCGACGACAAATTCTCCAAGTGGATCGAGGTCCGACCCTTAACCAGCATCTGGTCTGAGCAGGCGATGGCGTTCTTCACAAATATTATCCATCACTTTGGGGTCTCGAACTCCATCATCACCGACAATGGCACGCATTTCACTGGGAAGAAGTTCCTGGACTTCTGTGAAGACCACCACATCCGTGTGGACTAGGCCGCCGTAGCTCACCCAATGACAAATGGATAGGTGGAGCGCGCCAACAGTATGATTTTGCAGGGACTAAAGCCGAGGATCTACAACGACCTCAATAAGTTCGACAAGCGGTGGATAAAGGAACTACCCTCGGTAGTTTGGAGTCTGAGGACGACGCCGAGCCGAGCCGAGCCACGGGTTTCTCGCCGTTCTTTCTAGTCTATGGGGCCGAGGCCATCCTACCCACAGACTTAGAATACGGTTCCCCGAGGGCAAAGGCTTACGACAATCAAAGCAACCAGACCAACCGAGAAGATTCGTTGGACCAGTTGGAAGAGGCTCGGGACGTAGCCTTACTACACTCGGCGCGGTATCAGCAGTCCCTGCGACGCTACCACGCCCGAAGGGTTCGGCCCCGAGGCTTCCAAGTGGGAGACTTGGTACTTCGACTGTGACAAGACGCCTGAGGGCGCCACAAGCTTACTCCTCCCTGGGAAGGGCCCTTCATCATCGCCAAGATTTTGAAGCCCGGAACATACAAGCTGGCCAATGATCAAGGCGAGGTGTACAACAACGCTTGGAACATCCAACAGCTACGTCGCTTTTACCCTTAAAATGTTTCAAGTCGTTTATGTACCTTGCTTTCTTTACATAAATAAAGTCTAACCATCAAGGAAGGATCAGCCTTGCCTCGGCAAAGCCCGACCCTCCCTCGGGGGCTAGAAGGGGGGAACACCCTCTACGTCAAAATTTTCCTCGGAAAAGGTCTTTTGCCAGAACGTTTTTCACGTTTTTCGACTGCTTCGATAACAGAATCCTAAAAACGAGCGAGAGAGACCTTGAACGGCAAGGCCGATCGAGCCGAGGGACTCCTACGCCTCCGGGATACGGATACCTCACTCGTCACCTTCCGCGAAAAGTAACTCACGCTTGGATAAGTGATTCTGCTACTGAACAAGTCCTAACGCTCGAAAAGTTGATCTTGTGCTTGTGGTGGCTCTTCGGATTCCTTAGGACACACATCCCCAATGGACATGTTCCTTAGCGCGACGCATGGAGCCTCTTCATCATCTAATTCATCAAGATCAACTTGCTCTACTTGAGAGCCGTTAGTCTCATCAAACATAATGTCACAAGAAACTTCAACTAGTCCAGAGGACTTGTTAAAGACTCTATATGCCCTTGTGTTTGAATCATATCCTAGTAAAAAGCCTTCTACAGCCTTAGGAGCAAATTTGGATTTTCTACCTCTTTTAACAAGAATAAAGCATTTGCTACCAAAGACTCTAAAATATGAAACATTTGGCTTTTTACCGGTTAGGAGTTCATACGATGTCTTCTTGAGGATTCAGTGTAGATACACCCGGTTGATGGCGTAGCAGGCGGTGTTGACAGCCTCAGCCCAAAACCGATCCGAAGTCTTGTACTCATCAAGCATGGTTCTTGCCATGTCCAATAGAGTTCGATTCTTCCTCTCCACTACACCATTTTTGTCGGGGACCATAATTAGGGGTACCCTCAAGACGCCTAATTCTCAGCTGGTAACCCCCATCAGCATAAAGCTGCAAAGGCCTGATGGGTGCGATTAAGTCAGGGATCGATCCATACGAGCGACTCGATCACGCCTCGCCCGAGCCTAGCCTCGGGCAAGGGCAGCCGACCCTGAGGTGTTTCCGTCTCGCCCGAGGCCCCCTTTTTTACGGCAGACGCACCTCCGGCTCGCCCGAGGCCTAGCCTTCGTTAAGAAGCAACCCTGACTAAATCGCCGCGCCGACCGACCAAGTCACAGGGGCATTTAACGCAAAGGTAGCCTGGCACCTTTATCCTGACGCGCGCCCCCTGGCAGAGCCGAAGTGACCGCCGTCACTTCGTCGCTCCACTGACCGGTCTGACAGAAGGACAGCGCCGCCTGCGCCATCCCGACTGCAGTGCCACTTGACAGAGTGAGACTGACAGACAGCCAGGCCTTGCCAAAGGCGCCATAGGAAGCTCCACCCAACCCAGGGCTCGGACTCGGGCTAAGGCCCCGGAAGACGGCGAACTCCGCTCCGCCCGACCCAGGGCTCGGACTCGGGCTAAGGCCCCGGAAGACGGCGAACTCCGCTCCGCCCGACCCAGGGCTCGGACTCGGGCTAAGGCCCCGGAAGACGGCGAACTCCGCTCCGCCCGACCCAGGGCTCGGACTCGGGCTAAGGCCCCGGAAGACGACGAACTCCGCCTCGCCCGACCTAGGGCTCGGACTCCGCCCTGGCCTCTGACCTCCGCCTCGCCCGACCCAGGAGCTCGGGTTCGGCCTCTGCCATGCAGGACAGACTCGACCTCGGCTTCGGAGGAGCCTCCACGTCGCCCGACCTAGGGCACAAGTCCGCCACGTCAACAGGAAGCGCCATCATCACCCTACCCTGAGCCGACTCGGGCCACAGAGGACAGGACCGATGTCCCATCTGGCTAGCTCCGCCAGATAGGCAATGATGGCGCCCCGCTAGACCCATGACGACGGCGGCTCTCAGCTCCCTTACGGAAGCAGGGGGACGTCAGCAAGGGCCCAACCACTCCGACAGCTGTCCCTCCACCAGGCTCCGTTACTCCTCCGACAGCCACGACACCACACCAGCTGGGTGCCAAGATCTCTCCGGCTGCCACCTTGGCATGTACTTAGGGCACTAGCTCTCCCCCGCTAGACACGTAGCACCTTGCTACACCCCCATTTGTACACCTGGATCCTCTCCTTACGCCTATAAAAGGAAGGACCAGGGCCTTCTTAGAGAAGGTTGGCCCCGCGGGAACGAGGGCAGGGGCAGGCGCTCTCTTGGGGCCGCTCGCTCCCCTCACCCGCGTGGACGCTTGTAACCCCCTACTGCAAGCGCACCCGACCTGGGCGCGGGACGAACACGAAGGCCGCGGGATCTCCACCTCCCTCTCGACTCGGCTCCGGCCGCCTCGCTCTTCCCCCCTTCGCGCTCGCCCACGCGCTTGACCCATCTGGGCTGGGGCACGCGGCACACTCACTCGTCGGCTCAGGGACCCCCCGGTCTCGAAACGCCGACAGTTGGCGCGCCAGGTAGGGGCCTGCTGCGTGTTGACGAGCAGTTTCCCGTCAAGCTCCAGATGGGCAGTCTCCAACGACCTCTCCAACCCGGGACGGTGCTCCGTTTCGGGAGTCTCGAGTTCATGTCTGTCGACGGCGGCTACGACATGATACTCCTTCCACCGCCGCGCGACGGCGACAATGGTGGCCGACAGTCTGCCCGCCAGCGGCGGAATCGACGACGTCTTCCCCGCGTGGGAGAAGAACAACCTTCGAGCTCGCCCCATCCTCTCCCTCGCCATCGGAGGAGGAGGCGGGGCAACCAGGGCCGAGCGGGAGGCTGCGCTCCGTCGGCTGTCGAGCGAATCGACATCCCCAGCGCCCCAACGGAGGACGCGTCGGGCGTCACCCTCGCGTTTGAGGTGAAGGCGAGCGCCGTCCCCCCGCAACCCGCCAACCCCGAGCAAGTGGACGACGCCAGCACGCTCACGGAGGGCCTGCAGGACGTCGCCCTCGTACCCAAGACAACGGCGCGATCAGCCCCCGATGTGACTTCGTCGCTCCTCGTCGACCAAAAGGTACCGACCGATTCCCATCCTTCGTCATTTCGACTCGACCTCAACCCGCCTAGCGACCTCGCTCTCACGGGCGCTCACGTTGAGGCGAGTGCAATTTCTCTTGGGTTTCATGTGCGGTCGCCTTGGGACCGATTGACGGGCGTCTCGACCTACGGGCCCTCTGGGTCCGAGGAAGATGACGACCCCAGCATCTGCTGGGATTTCTCCGGATCTGGCAACCCCAGTGCCATGCGGGACTTCATGACCGCATGCAACTGCTGCCTCTCCGACTGTTTCGACGGCAGCTGCAGCCTTGACGACAAGGACTGCGGCCCGAGCCGCGAATGTTTCCATGTCGAGCTAGGGGATCCCTCCGGAGGCAACCGTCTCAGCATGCCGGAGGATGGCGATCTCCCTAGGCCAGTGCCTCGCGCCGACCTCCCCCGGGAGCTAGCTGTGGTCCCCGTCCCGGCGGGGGGTCACGACCCACAGCTCGAGCAAGTCCGCGGGGCGCAGGCCGGGCTCGACGAGGGGGCAGGAGCGCTCGAGTTGATCCGCCGGGACGTCGGGCAGGCATGGGCGGGCCAGCCCCCGGCCGGAGAAATACGTCACCTGCCCCAGGGTCTCCAGCACCGCATCGCCAACGACGCCAGGGACAGGCCGCCACCCGCATCCTGCGGGACCGGTCAGGACCTGGCAGCCGCAGCGATGCTCCTCCGCGCGATGCCGGAGTCATCAACCACCGAGGGTCGACGAATCCAGGGAGAGCTCAAGCATCTCCTGGAAGGCGCTGCGGCCCGGCGGGCCGAGAGCTCTGCCTCCCGCAGGCAGGGGTACCCCTCGGAGCCTCGTGCCGCGACTTCCCGACTCGTGCGGGAAGCCTCGGTCTACACCGGGCGCACGCGCAACACCGCGCCTGCGGCCCCGGGCCACCTCAGCGACGAGCACCCTCATCGCGACCGTCGGGCCTGCCTCGACGAAAGGGTGCGCCGAGGCTATCACCCCAGGCGTGGGGGACGCTACGACAGCGGGGAGGATCGGAGTCCCTCGCCCGAACCACCCGGTCCGCAGGTCTTCAGCCGAGCCATTCGGCGGGTGCCGTTCCCGACCCGATTCCGACCCCCGACTGCTATCACAAAGTACTCGGGGGAAACGAGACCGGAATTGTGGCTCGCGGACTACCGTCTGGCCTGTCAACTGGGTGGAACGGACGACGACAACCTCATCATCCGCAACCTCCCCCTGTTCCTCTCCGACACTGCTCGCGCTTGGTTGGAGCACCTGCCTCCGGGGCAGATTTCCAACTGGGAGGATTTGGTCCAAGCTTTCACTGGCAACTTCCAGGGCACGTACGTGCGCCCCGGGAACTCCTGGGACCTCCGAAGCTGCCGGCAGCAGCCGGGAGAGTCTCTTCGGGACTACATCCGGCGATTCTCGAAGCAGCGCACCGAGCTGCCCAACATCACCGACTCCGATGTCATCGGCGCGTTCCTTGCCGGCACCACTTGCCGTGACCTGGTGAGCAAGTCGGGTCGCAAGACCCCCACCAGGGCGAGCGAGCTGATGGACATCGCCACCAAGTTCGCCTCTGGCCAGGAGGCGGTCGAGGCCATCTTTCGAAAGGACAAGCAGCCCCAGGGCCGCCCGTCGGAAGATGCTCCCGAGGCGTCTACTCCGCTCGGCGCCAAGAAGAAAGGCAGGAGGAAGTCGCAAGCGAAACGCGACGCCGCCGACGCAGACCTTATCGCCGCCGCCGAGTACAAGAACCCTCGGAAGCCCCCCGGAGGTGCCAACCTCTTTGACAAGATGCTCAAGGAGACGTGCCCTTACCATCAGGGGCCCGTCAAGCACACTCTCGAGGAGTGCGTCATGCTTCGGCGCCACTTCCACAAGGCCGGGCCACCCGCAGAGGGTGGCAGGGCCCACGACGACGACAAAAAGGAAGATCGCCAAGCAGGAGAGTTCCCCGAGGTCCGCGACTGCTTCATGATCTACGGAGGGCATGCGGCGAATGCCTCGGCTCGGCATCGTAAGCAAGAGCGTCGGGAGGTCTGCTCGGTGAAGGTGGCGGCGCCAGTCTACCTAGACTGGTCCGACAAGCCCATCACCTTCGACCAAGATGACCACCCCGACCACGTGCCGAGCCCGGGGAAGTACCCGCTCGTCGTCAATCCCATCATCGGCGACGTCAGGCTCACCAAGGTCCTGATGGATGGGGGCAGCTGCCTCAATATCATCTACGCCGAGACCCTCAGGCTCCTGCGCGTCGATCTGTCCTCCGTCCGAGCAGGCGCTGCGCCTTTCCACGGGATCATTCCTGGGAAGCGCGTCCAGCCCCTCGGACGGCTCGACCTTCCTGTCTGCTTTGGAACGCCCTCCAACTTCCGAAGGGAAAATTTGACGTTCGAGGTGGTCGGGTTCCGAGGAACCTACCACGCAGTACTGGGGAGGCCATGCTACGCGAAGTTCATGGCCATCCCCAACTACACTTACCTGAAGCTCAAGATGCCGGGCCCCAACGGGGTCATCACCGTCGGCCCCACGTACAAACACGCGTTCGAATGCGATGTGGAGTGCGTGGAGTACGCCGAGGCCCTCGCCGAGTCCGAGGCCCTCATCGCCGACCTGGAAAACCTCTCCCGAGAGGTGCCGGACGTGAAGCGACACGCCGGCAACTTCGAACCAGCGGAGACGGTTAAGGCCGTCCCTCTCAACCCCAGTGGCGACACCTCCAAGCAGGTCCGGATCGGTTCCGGGCTTGACCCCAAATAGGAAGCAGTGCTCGTCGACTTTCTCCGCGCAAACGCCGACGTCTTTGCGTGGAGTCCCTCGGACATGCCCGGCATACCGAGGGATGTCGCCGAGCACTCGCTGGATATTCGGGCCGGAGCCCGACCGGTCAGGCAGCCTCTACGCCGATTCGATGAGGAAAGGTGCAGGGTGATAGGCGAGGAGATCCACAAGCTGATGGCAGCAGGGTTCATCAAAGAGGTATTCCATCCCGAATGGCTTGCCAACCCTGTGCTTGTGAGGAAGAAAGGGGGGAAATGGCGGATGTGTGTGGACTACACTGGTCTCAACAAAGCATGTCCGAAGGTTCCCTACCCTCTACCACGCATCGATCAAATCGTGGATTCCACTGCTGGGTGCGAAACCCTATCTTTCCTCGACGCCTACTCAGGGTATCATCAAATCAAGATGAAAGAGTCCGACCAGCTCGCGACTTCTTTCATCACGCCCTTCGGCATGTACTGCTACGTCACCATGCCGTTCGGTTTGAGGAACGCGGGTGCAACGTACCAGCGGTGCATGAACCATGTGTTCGGCGAACACATCGGTCGCACGGTCGAGGCCTACGTCGATGACATCGTAGTCAAGACAAGGAAAGCCTCCGACCTTCTCTCCGACCTTGAAGTGACATTCCGGTGTCTCAAGGCAAAGGGCGTCAAGCTCAATCCCAAGAAGTGTGTCTTTGGGGTGCCCCAAGGCATGCTCCTGGGATTCATCGTCTCCGAGCGGGGCATCGAAGCCAACCCGGAGAAGATCGCAGCCATCACCAGCATGGGGCCCATCAAGGACTTAAGAGGTGTACAGAGGGTCATGGGATGTCTCGCGGCCTTGAGCCGTTTCATCTCGCGCCTCGGCGAAAGAGGCCTGCCTCTGTACCGTCTCTTAAGGAAGGCCGAGTGCTTCACTTGGACCCCCGAGGCCGAGGAAGCTCTCGGGAACCTGAAGGCGCTCCTCACCCAGGCGCCCGTCTTGGTACCCCCAGCTGTTGGAGAAGCCCTCTTGGTCTACGTCGCCGCTACCACTCAGGTGGTTAGCGCCACGATCGTGGTCGAAAGGCAAGAAGAGGGGCATGCATTGCCCATTCAGAGGCCAGTTTACTTCGTCAGCGAGGTGCTGTCCGAAACCAAGATCTGCTACCCACAAGTCCAGAAGCTGCTGTATGCAGTGATCCTGACGAGGCGAAAGTTGCGACACTACTTCGAGTCTCATCCGGTAACTGTGGTGTCATCCTTCCCTCTGGGGGAGATCATCCAGTGCCGAGAGGCCTCGGGACGGATCGCAAAGTGGGCGGTGGAAATCATGGGCGAGACAATCTCGTTCGCCCCTCAGAAGGCCATCAAGTCCCAGGTACTGGCGGACTTCGTAGCCGAATTGGTCGACACACAGTTGCCGACGGCTCCGATCCAACCGGAGCTCTGGACCATGTTTTTCGACGGGTCGCTGATGAAGACGGGAGCCGGCGCGGGCCTGCTCTTTGTCTCGCCCCTCGGGAAACACCTGCGCTATGTGTTGCGCCTCCATTTCCCGGCATCCAACAATGTGGCTGAGTACGAAGCTCTGATCAACGGTTTGCGAATCGCCATCGAGCTGGGGTCCGACGCCTCGACGCTCGCGGCGACTCGCAGCTCGTCATCGACCAGGTCATGAAGAACTCCCACTGCCGCGACCCGAAGATGGAGGCCTACTGTGATGAGGATCGACGCCTGGAAGACAAGTTCTACGGGCTCGAGCTTAACCACATCGCCCGGCGCTACAACGAAACTGCGGACGAGCTGGCAAAGATAGCCTCGGGGCGGACCACGGTTCCCCCGGACGTCTTCTCCCGGGATCTGCACCAACCCTCCGTCAAGATCAGCGACACGCCCGAACCCGAGGCGCCCTCGGCCCCGTCCGAGGTAACCTCGGCCCAGCCCGAGCCGTCCTCGGTTCAGCCCGAGGGACCCTCGGCTCCCGAGGGCGAGGCGCTGCGCATCGAGGAGGAGCGGAGCGGGGCCACGCCTGATCAAGATTGGCAGGCCCCGTACCTGCAATACCTCCGCCAAGGAGAGCTACCCCTCGACCAGGCCGAGGCACGGCGGGTAGCGTGACGCACCAAGTCGTTCGTCTTGCTGGGCGATGAGAAGGAGCTCTACCACCGCAGCCCCTCGGGCATCCTCCAGCGGTGCATCTCCATCGCCGAAGGTCAGGAACTCCTGCAAGAGATACACTCGGGGGCTTGTGGCCATCATGCAGCGCCTCGAGCCCTCGTCGGGAACGCTTTCCGGCAAGGCTTCTACTGGCCGACGGTGGTGGCCGACGCCACTAGAATTGTCCGCACCTGCGAAGGGTGTCAATTCTATGCGAAGCAGACCCACCTGCCCGCTCAGGCTCTGCAGACGATACCCATCACCTAGCCCTTCGCTGTGTGGGGTCTGGACCTCGTCGGCCCTCTGCAGAAGGCGCCCGGGGGCTACACGCACCTGCTGGTCGCCGTCGACAAATTCTCCAAGTGGATCGAGGTCCGACCCCTGAACAGCATCAGGTCCGAGCAGGCGGTGGCGTTCTTCACCAACATCATCCATCGCTTCGGGGTCCCAAACTCCATCATCACCGACAACGACACCCAGTTCACCGGCAAAAAATTCTTGGATTTTTGCGAGGATCACCACATCCGGGTGGACTGGGCTGCCGTAGCTCATCCCATGTCGAATGGGCAAGTAGAGCGTGCCAACGGCATGATTCTACAAGGGCTCAAGCCTCGGATTTACAACGACCTCAACAAGTTCGGCAAGCGATGGATGAAGGAACTCCCCTCGGTGGTCTGGAGCCTGAGGACGACGCCGAGCCGAGCCACGGGTTTCACGCCGTTCTTCCTGGTCTACGGGGCCGAGGCCATCTTGCCCACTAACCTGGAATACGGCTCCCCGAGGACGAGGGCCTACGATGATCAAAGCAACCAAGCTAGCCGAGAAGACTCGCTGGACCAGCTGGAGGAGGCTCGGGGCAAAGCCTTACTACACTCGGCGCGGTATCAGCAGTCCCTGCGACGCTACCACGCCCGAGGGGTCCGACCCCGAGACCTCCAGGTAGGCGACCTGGTGCTTCGGCTGCGGCAAGACGCCCGAGGGAGGCACAAGCTCACGCCCCCCTGGGAGGGGCCATTCGTCATCGCCAAAGTTCTGAAGCCCGGAACGTACAAGCTGGCCAACAGTCAAGGCGAGGTCTACGGCAACGCTTGGAACATCCAACAGCTACGTCGCTTCTACCCTTAAGATGTTTCCAAGTTGTTCATATACCTCGCACCCACGCAAAGTTTAGTCAACAAGGAAGGGTCGGCCTCGCCTCGGCAAAGCCCGACCCTCCCTCGGGGGCTAAAAGGGGGGAAACCCCCTCTGCGTCAAAATTTTCCTCGAAAAAAATCTCTTTTACCAGAATATCTTTTGTGCTTTTTGACTACTTCGAAAAGTGGGTCCTGGAAACGACGGAGTACACGTAAGCAGTCAAGGCTGACCAAGCCGAGGGATTCCTACGCCTCCGGGATACGGATACCTCACTCATCACCTTCTGCGATAAGTAACTCACGTTCGGATAAAGTGGCTCCGCGGATCGAACAAGTCTTTACGTTCGGAAGCCTTTCTGCCGAAGCGATCCTTCGAGCCTTCTCGACCGAGTCGGCGACAGGGCCTCACGGACGGGTGAAAGTACGCGTAAGCGGCAAGGCCGACCGAGCCGAGGGACTCCCACGCCTCCGGGATACGGATACCTCACTCATCACCTTCCGCGAGAAGCAGCTCTCGCTCGCACAAACATCCCTGTTACCGACAAAAAGTCCAGATACTCGAAACAAGAGGAAAAGAGACGCAGCTTTACAACGCAGCGAGGGTGTGTGTTCTGGCCTCGACGGCCGCACAAGGCACACGCTACAAGACAATCTGATCCTGCAGGCTCGGGTCTTGACACTGGAAGGGGGCAGCAACACCCTCGGCATCGATGGCACCTTCGGCGAGGCCCGACCTAGCCTCGGACGGCGACGCGGCCCGAGGGTCTCCGCTCCGAAGGACGACGTCATCACCACGCCCGGGCAATCGTTGTCAGGGACTTCTCCGGGAATCCGGCCTGAGCAGGCGGCTCGGTCGGCCACCCCTGAGGCCTCGACCAACCATCTTCCGAGGGCGCCAGCCCGGTCCGAAGCCTCGGATGATCAACTCCAACGTCGATCCTGCCAACGGACAACCCGGCTAGGCTCCGGCCAACCAGGTTTCATTTTCGAGCCAACTCCGCCTCTGTTCATACTGATATCACTACCCCTGGCCTCGGCTCGTTGAAGAGCGGCCGAGGGGTCTCTTTAACTAAGCTAGAGGAACCTCGGACAGCAAGGCCGACCGAGCCGAGGGATTCCTACGCCTCCGGGATACGGATACCTCACTCGTCACCTTGACGCGGGGCGACTCATGCTCGGTGAAGCGGTTCAGATAGTCGACAGACGAGTCTTAGTGCTCGGAAATGAGGAAAAGACACGGCTCCGTGCCGAAATTACATACATGTTCAGGCCCCGAAAGCCAAAATGAACAAAAAACACTGGCATTCGAAGTGCCATTACAAACGGAACTCCGGTTCCGCCTCTGCAGGCACGAACAACCCCACTCGACAGGGGAGAGGCCTGCGGAGCAACAGAAGACCGACGAACGGCTTGTCATCGCCCGCCCCGACAGCGGCGACGATGAAGACTTCTGTCCCGGGAGGCCGAACAGCAGCAGTGATGACCTCGGGGCGGATGCTGCTGCTGGGAGGCCCCCGACCTTGCCCAAACTCGAGAGGCAAGGACGGGCAGAAGGCCGTAGAGTTGGAGGTCGGTCCGTGGCCAGCCTTGGCTGTCGCGCCGGCGGAAGAACCTCTTCCAGCTGCCGTGGCGGGAGGCGGCACCGGGAGCGGCTCCAAAGCCGTTCAGCTCAGCGAGCCGGGCATGGTGCAGCTGTCCGCGCCAGGGACGACTCCCGCCCTTCCCCCCGATCACTGAGGGGAGGAGGGGGGCCGCCGCCCACGCAGGGGCCGACCTCAACTCGGCACACTCCCCTCCCCAGCCCTGGGGATGAAAATCCTTGAGGCTGAGGGAGGGGCAGAGGCCGCAGCCCGGCTCGCTTTCCCCCACCATCAAGCCGGAGGTCACCATCTTGGGTGACCGCCGGCGGAGGGGTGCAGCCGGGCTGCATGATGAAAATCCTTGAAGCCGAACGATGGCTGAAAGGTACCAACTCCCACGGAGTTGCGTTCCTCCAACGATGAGGCGAAAAGACGGCGGTTTCCCCCATCCGGGGGCTTGGAAGGTGGAAAAATACAGTGCATAAGGGAGAAGGAAGACGTGGTCGCCTTATGGAAGGGGTCGCCCTCCTTTTAAAGGCGACTCTCCCTGCTTGCGCCCCCAACCGTCACGGGCCGAGTCTTCTCCAACACGCTCCAAGGCACTCCCCTGCGGCGCGGGGGCTGGGTCCCGCATGTCATGCAGACCGGCTCTGGGCAGAAGAAGCCAAACCGCCGCACACGGCGCGCGCAACCGCCCAGCGGTTACAAGTGACCCTCCACTTTTGCCCAGACCAACGGGCGAAAGGGGCAGGCAGCCATGCAGGCGGCATGCAACCGCGCCACGTGGACGCGCCTCTCCGACTCTTGACATGCCAGCGCGGAGGCCCAAGCCCACGCGTCGCGCGACCGGCGCGCCGGATGCTGCATGCAAGCGACTGTACCACTTGTGCCACCGCCGCACCTCCTCGGTTGAGGAACCGATACCGCGACCCGAGGTGACCCAGCGCGCGACCCAGCAGCGCCAGCCTGACACAGCGGTCAAACGTGGTCAAAAGTGGGCCGGCAGTAATGACGGTGGCAGGCACGCGGGAGCAACGGTCACGCCGTCAGCCAAGCTCACGTCCCATCCGGAGACAGCGAGGGAACCCCCTCTCACGGCATGAAGACGACGCGCCCGTGACTCGTTCCTCGAACGGCTCGCGCACGCGCAACGGCAGCCTCGCCAACTACTCGCCCCGTCGCATTAACTCCGCGGCTGGACAGGCGGCGCTTCTGGTAGGAGCGGCTGGCGACGCTTCGCCTTCGCCAAAACGACCACCCCAAAAAAGGTACGCCGCGTCGCTCAATTTCGTATCCTTTTCCCTTTTTTTTCTCTTTCTCTATCTCTTGCAACAGGGACCGGGAAAGGGAATACCCCTAAAGGGATCCTTCCCCGTGAAGGAACTAGGCTCCGAGCCTCCTTACTGATCAGGGGTTCGAAGGCTGGCCCCCCGAAGGGTTCAACAGCCGCCTCAGATCGCGTGGGCCCGACACCCACTACTGGTCAGAGGTTCGAAGGTCGGCCTCCCGAAAGGTTCCACGGCCGCCTCAGGCTACTCGGGCTCCGCGCCCATTACTGATCAGGGGTTCGAAGGCTAGCCCCCGAAGGGTTCACAGTCGCCTCAGACACCGAGCGAGGGATGACCAGGGGTACGTTCGATACATAACCGAGGCTCGGGCTGCGCTCCCGAGGTACCCTAGGACATTTCCGAGACCAGCGGGAATGATCCTGTAACGGAATCCCATCGGAGGGAGGCATCGAGCCCTCGGACCCCGTCGCCAGGGGACTGGGTCCGGCAGATCACCCGCAGGTACTTTTGGGCGTGCCTCCGGGCCCCTAGCCGACCCCCAACGAACGGGGCACGGACGTCCACTCGGATTACCCGCTTGCAGCTCACCGGAGACACCATGTTCGGTGCCCATCGAGGGTAACATGGCGCTCCCCCCCTCCTCCTTGCGGAAAGGCGACGTAGGGGCGTATGTAAAAAAGCCGAGTCTGTCCCTGATCGTCCTCTCGCCCTGTGCGGAGGCTCGGGGGCTGCTCTCGCAAACCCGGCTCCGGCCAAACCGTTGACAGCGTCAACATACCAGCCCGAGAACTTGGGCCCCGACAGTGCACCCGGGCTACGGCCAGTTCGCATGAGGGAACCACCAGACCAGCCGAAGCATTACGCCAGGCATTAAGACCTCGGAGGAGTGAAACCACTCCTCCGAGGCCTCAGGGGCTACACCCGGTGGGTGCGCTCGCGCGCACCCACCGGAACAAAATGCAACCGAGAAAGGCTGGTCCCCTTGCAAAAAAGTGCGACGAAAGCCTCCAAGCGAGTGCTAACACTCCCTTCGAGGCTCGGGGGCTACTGTCGGGGACCATAATTAGGGGTACCCTCAAGACGCCTAATTCTCAGCTGGTAACCCCCATCAGCATAAAGCTGCAGAGGCCTGATGGGTGCGATTAAGTCAGGGATCGATCCATACGAGCGACTCGATCACGCCTCGCCCGAGCCTAGCCTCGGGCAAGGGCAGCCGACCCTGAGGTGTTTCCGTCTCGCCCGAGGCCCCCTTTTTTACGGCAGACGCACCTCCGGCTCGCCCGAGGCCTAGCCTTCGTTAAGAAGCAACCCTGACTAAATCGCCGCGCCGACCGACCAAGTCACAGGGGCATTTAACGCAAAGGTAGCCTGGCACCTTTATCCTGACGCGCGCCCCCTGGCAGAGCCAAAGTGACCGCCGTCACTTTGCCGCTCCACTGACCGGTCTGACAGAAGGACAGCGCCGCCTGCGCCATCCCGACTGCAGTGCCACTTGACAGAGTGAGACTGACACACAGCCAGGCCTTGCCAAAGGCGCCATAGGAAGCTCCGCCCGACCCAGGGCTCGGACTCGGGCTAAGGCCCCGGAAGACGGCGAACTCCGCTCCGCCCGACCCAGGGCTCGGACTCGGGCTAAGGCCCCGGAAGACGGTGAACTCCGCTCCGCCCGACCCAGGGCTCGGACTCGGGCTAAGGCCCCGGAAGACGGCGAACTCCGCTCCGCCCGACCCAGGGCTCGGACTCGGGCTAAGGCCCCGGAAAACGACGAACTCCGCCTCGCCCGACCCAGGGCTCGGACTCCGCCCTGGCCTCTGACCTCCGCCTCGCCCGACCCAGGAGCTCGGGTTCGGCCTCTGCCATGCAGGACAGACTCGACCTCGGCTTCGGAGGAGCCTCCACGTCGCCCGACCTAGGGCACAAGTCCGCCACGTCAACAGGAAGCGCCATCATCACCCTACCCCGAGCCGACTCGGGCCACAGAGGACAGGACCGATGTCCCATCTGGCTAGCTCCGCCAGATAGGCAATGATGGCGCCCCGCTAGACCCATGACGACGGCGGCTCTCAGCTCCCTTACGGAAGCAGGGGGACGTCAGCAAGGGCCCAACCACTCCGACAGCTGTCCCTCCACCAGGCTCCGTTACTCCTCCGACAGCCACGACACCACACCAGCTGGGTGCCAAGATCTCTCCGGCTGCCACCTTGGCATGTACTTAGGGCACTAGCTCTCCCCCGCTAGACACGTAGCACCTTGCTACACCCCCATTTGTACACCTGGATCCTCTCCTTACGCCTATAAAAGGAAGGACCAGGGCCTTCTTAGAGAAGGTTGGCCCCGCGGGAACGAGGGCAGGGGCAGGCGCTCTCTTGGGGCCGCTCGCTCCCCTCACCCGCGTGGACGCTTGTAACCCCCTACTGCAAGCGCACCTGACCTGGGCGCGGGACGAACACGAAGGCCGCGGGATCTCCACCTCCCTCTCGACTCGGCTCCGGCCGCCTCGCTCTTCCCCCCTTCGCGCTCGCCCACGCGCTCGACCCATCTGGGCTGGGGCACGCGGCACACTCACTCGTCGGCTCAGGGACCCCCCGGTCTCGAAACGCCGACAATTTTGTTGTGGCATGTAGGGAGAAGAGAACTCGTGCTTGATGCCCTCCTCCTCAAGGAAGCTTCGATTTGAGAGTTCTTGAACTCCGTCCTATTGTCGCTTCTAATCTTTTTGATCCTCAAGGCAAACTCATTTTGAGCCCGTCTCAAGAATCCCTTTAAGGTCTCTTGGGTATGAGATTTTTCCTGTAAAAAGAATACCCAAGTGAAGCGAGAATAATCATCCACAATAACTAGACAGTACTTACTCCCGCCGATGCTTATGTAAGCAATCGGGCCGAATAGGTCCATGTGTAGGAGCTCGAGTGGCATGTCAGTCGTCATGATGTTCTTGTGTGGATGATGAACACCAACTTGCTTCCCTGCCTGACATGCGCTACAAATCCTGTCTTTCTCAAAATGAACATTTGTTAGTCCCAAAATGTGTTCTCCCTTTAGAAGTTTATGAAGATTCTTCATACCAACGTGGGCTAGTCGGCGGTGCCAGAGCCAACCCATGTTAGTCTTAGCAATTAAGCAAGTATTGAGTTCAGCTCTATTGAAATCAACTAAGTATAGTTGACCCTCTAATACTCCCTTAAAAGCTATTGAATCATCACTTCTTCTAAAGACAGTAACACCTACATCCGTAAAAAAGACAGTTGTAGCCCATTTTACATAATTGCGAAACTGAAAGCAAGTTATAATCTAAAGAATCTACAAGAAAAACATTGGAAATGGAGTGGTCAGGAGATATAGCAATTTTACCCAATCCTTTGACCAAACCTTGATTTCCATCCCCGAATGTGATAGCTCGTTGGGGATCTTGGTTTTTCTCGTAGGAGGAGAACATCTTCTTCTCCCCTGTCATATGGTTTGTGCACCCGCTATCGATGATCCAACTTGAGCCCCCGGATGCATAAACCTACAAAACAAATTTAGTTCTTGATTTTAGGTACCCAAACGGTTTTGGGTCCTTTGACATTAGATACAAGAACTTTGGGTACCCAAACACAAGTCTTTGATCCCTTGTGTTTGTCCCCAACATACTTGGCAACTACTTTGCCGGATTTGTTAGTTAAGACATAAGATGCATCAAAAGTTTTAAATGAAATGTTAGAATCATTTGATGCAATAGGAGTTTTCTTTCTAGGCAATTTAGCACGGGTTGATTGCCTAGAGCTAGATGTCTCACCCTTATACATAAAAGCATGATTAGGGACAGGGTGAGACTTCCTAGAGTGAATTCTCCTAATTTTGCTTTCGGGATAACCGGCAGGGTACAAAATGTAACCCTCGTTATCCTGAGGCATGGGAGCCTTGCCCTTTACAAAGTTAGACAATCTTTTAGGAGGGGCATTAAGTTTGACATTGTCCCCCTTTTGGAAGCCAATGCCATCCTTGATGCCAGGGCGTCTCCCACTATAGAGCATGCTTCTAGCAAATTTAAATTTTCATTTTCTAAGTCATGCTCATTTATTTTGGCATTAAGTTGAGCTATGTGATCATTTTATTTCTTAATTAAAGCTAGGTGATCATGAATAGCATTAACATTAATGTCTCTACATCTAGTGCAAATGGAAACATGCTCAACGGTAGATGTAGAGGGTTTGCAAGATTTTAGTTCAACAATCTTAGCATGTAAAATGTCATTTTCACTTCTAAGATTGGAAATTGTAATATTGCAAACATCTAAGTCTTTAGCCTTATCAATTAATTTTTCATTATCATTTCTAAGGCTAGCAAGAGAGACATTCAATTCATCAATCTTAGCAAGTAAATTAACATTATCATCTCTAAGATTGGGAATTGAAATATCACAAACATTTGAATTAACCTTAGCAATTAAACTAGCATTCTCATTTCTAAGGTTGGTAATAACATCATGGCAAGTGCTTAGCTCACTAGACAGTTTTTCACATTTTTCTACTTCTAGAGCATAAGCATTCTTAATCTTAACATGCTTCTTATTTTCCTTAATTAGGAAGTCCTCTTGGGAGTTGAAAGGGAATTAGGCTTACACCTAGTTCCTAAATAATTTTGGTGGTTGAATTGCCCAACACAAATATTGGACTAACTAGTTTACTCTAGTGCATAAGTTATACAGGTGCAAAAGGTTCACATTCAGTCAATAAAAAGACCAAGTGTTGGATTCAACAAAGGAGCAATGAGGCAACCGAGGGCACCTCTGGCTGAAGGCACCGGACTGTCCGGTGTGCACCGGACATGTCCGGTGCGCCCAGAGGACTTCGACTCAAACTCTTCGCCCTCGGGATTTCTCGGAAGCCGGCGCGCTATAATTCACCGGACTGTCCGGTGTGCACCGGACATGTCCGGTGCTCCAAGGAAGCTCGGTCTCCGGAACTCGCCAGCCTCGGGTTCGCGCGGCAGCCGCTCCGCTAAAATTCACCGGACTGTCCGGTGTGCACCGGACTGTCCGGTGCGCCAGCGGAGCAACGGCTCCCTGCGGTGCCAACGGCTCCCTGCGGTGCATTT
The DNA here is from genome assembly GCA_029449295.1 of Zea luxurians. Taxonomy (NCBI): domain Eukaryota; kingdom Viridiplantae; phylum Streptophyta; class Magnoliopsida; order Poales; family Poaceae; genus Zea; species Zea luxurians. Next base: position 216,558,475 of record JAOPSE010000001.1, read on the forward strand.
ATTACGCGCGCAGCGCGCGCAGACGTCAGGATCGCCCATACCGGTGCACCGGACATCAAACAGTACATGTCCGGTGTGCACCGGACACCCAGGCGGGCCCAGAAGTCAGAAGCTCCAACGGTCAGAATCCAACGGCAATGGTGACGTGGCAGGGGCACCGGACTGTCCGGTGTGCACCGGACTGTCCGGTGCGCCATCGAACAGACAGGTTCCAGCAACGGTCACTTTTGGTGGTTGGGGCTATAAATACCCCAACCACCCCACATTCATTGCCATCCAAGTTTTCCACTTCTCAACTACTACAAGAGCTCTAGCATTCAATTCTAGACACACCAAATAGATCAAGTCCTCTCCAAATTCCACACAACACCATAGTGATTAGAGAGAGTGATTTGCTTGTGTTCTTTCGAGCTCTTGCGCTTGGATCGCATTCTTTTCTTTCTCATTCTTGTGATCATCACTCAATTGTAACCAAGGCAAGAGGCACCAATTGTGTGGTGGCCCTTGCGGGGAAGTTTTTGTTCCCGGTTGATTGAGAAGAAGAGAAAGCTCACTCGATCCGTGGGATCGTTTGAGAGAGGGAAGGGTTGAAAGAGACCCGGCCTTTGTGGCCTCCTCAACGGGGAGTAGGTTTGCGAGAACCGAACCTCGGTAAAACAAATCCTCGTGTCACACTCTTATTTGTTTGCGATTTGTTTTACACTCTCGCGGACTCGTTTCTTTATTACTAACACTAACCCGGCTTGCAGTTGTGATTATTTTTGTAAATTTCAGTTTCGCCCTATTCACCCCCCCCCCTCTAGGCGACTATCAATTGGTATCAGAGCCCGGTGCTTCATTAGAGCCTAACCGCTCGAAGTGATGTCAGGAGATCACGCCAAGAAGGAGATGGAGACCGGCGACAAGCCCACTACAAGCCAAGGGAGCACTTCATCGGAAGAGTCCCGCACCAAGAGAAGAGAGAAGAAGAAGAACTCCTCCAAGCGGAAGGAGAAAAGATCTTCCTCTTCTCACCACAAGGAGAAGAAGGAAAAATCTTCTTCTCACAAGCCGCATCGGAGTGGGGACAAGCACAAAAGGATGAGGAAGGTGGTCTACTACGAGACCGACACTTCATCAACATCCACCTCCGGCTTCGACGCGGCGTCCGTCACTTCTAAACGCCAAGAGCGTAAGAAGTATAGTAAGATCCCCCTACGCTACCCTCGCACTCCTAAACATACACCTTTACTTTCCGTCCCATTAGGCAAACCACCAACTTTTAATGGTGAAGATTATGCTATGTGGAGCAATTTAATGCGATTTCATCTAACCTCTCTCCACAAGAGTATATGGGATGTTGTTGAGTATGGTGTACAGGTACCATCCGTAGGGGACGAGGACTACGACACGGACGAAGTGGCCCAAATCGAGCACTTCAACTCCCAAGCCACAACAATCCTTCTTGCCTCTCTAAGCAAGGAGGAATACAACAAAGTACAAGGGTTGAAGAACGCCAAGGAGATTTGGGACCTACTCAAGACGGCGCACGAGGGTGATGAACTCACCAAGATCACCAAGCGGGAAACGATCGAGGGGGAGCTCGGTCGCTTCCGTCTTCGCCAAGGGGAGGAGCCACAAGACATGTACAACCGGCTCAAGACCTTGGTGAACCAAGTGCGCAACCTCGGGAGCACAAAATGGGATGACCACGAAGTGGTTAAGGTTATTCTAAGAGCTCTTATTTTCCTTAACCCCACACAAGTTCAATTAATTCGTGGTAATCCAAGATATCCACTAATGACCCCCGAGGAAGTCATCGGGAATTTTGTAAGCTTTGAATGCATGATTAAGGGCTCCAAGAAGATCAACGAGCTTGACGAGCCTTCCACATCCGAGGCGCAACCGGTGGCCCTCAAGGCAACGGAGGAGAAAAAGGAGGAGTCTACACCAAGTAGACAACCAATTGACGCCTCCAAGCTCGACAACGAGGAGATGGCCCTAATCATCAAAAGCTTTCGGCAAATCCTCAAGCAACGGAAGGGGAAGGACTACAAATCCCGTTCCAAGAAGGTTTGCTACAAGTGTGGTAAGCCCGGTCACTTTATTGCTAAATGTCCATTATCAAGTGATAGTGACAGGGGCGACGACAAGAAGGGCAAGAGGAAGGAGAAGAAGAGGTATTACAAGAAGAAGGGCGGCGATGCCCATGTTTGTCGGGAGTGGGACTCCGACGAAAGCTCAAGCGACTCCTCCGACGACGAGGACGCCGCCAACATCGCCGTCACCAAGGGCCTCCTCTTCCCCAACGTCGGCCACAAGTGTCTCATGGCCAAGGACGGCAAAAAGAAGGTAAAATCAAGGTCCTCCACTAAATATGAAACATCTAGTGATGAGGATGATAAAAATGAAGAGGAAAACTTGCGTACTCTTTTTGCCAACCTTAACTTGGAACAAAAGGAAAAATTAAATGAGCTAATTAGTGCCATCCATGAAAAGGATGATCTCTTGGACTCCCAAGAGGACTTCCTAATCAAGGAAAACAAGAAACATGTTAAGGTTAAAAATGCTTATGCTCTAGAAAGAGAAAAATGTGAAAAATTGTCTAGTGAGCTAAGTATTTGCCATGAGACTTTAGACAACCTTAGAAATGAAAATGCCAATTTGCTAGCTAAGGTTGATTCTCATATTTGCAATGTTTCAATTCCTAGAAATGATAATAATGATTTGCTTGCTAGGATTGAAAAATTGAACATTTCTCTTGCTAGCCTTAGAAATGAGAATGAGAAATTAATTGCTAAGGCTAAGGATTTTGATGTTTGCAATGCTACTATTTCCGACCTTAGAACTAAAAATGATTTGTTGCATGCTAAGGTCATTGAATTAAAGTCTTGCAAACCCTCTACATCTACTATTGAGCATGTGTCCATTTGCACTAGATGTAGAGATATTAATGTTGATGCTATCCATGATCACCTTGCCTTAATTAAAAAACAAAATGATCACATAGCACAACTTAATGCTAAAATTAGGGAGCATGACTTAGAAAATGAAAAATTTAAATTGGCTAGAAGCATGCTCTATAATGGGAGACGCCCGGGCATTAAGGACGGCATTGGCTTCCAAAGGGGAGACAATGTCAAAATTAATGCCCCTCCTAAGAACTTGTCTAACTTTGTTAAGGGCAAGGCTCCCATGCCTCAGGATAACGAGGGTTACATTTTGTACCCTGCCGGGTATCTTGAGAGTAAAATTAAGAAAATTCATTCTAGGAAGTCTCACTCTGGCCCTAATTATGCTTTTATGTATAAGGGTGAGACATCTAGATCTAGGCAACCAACCCATGCCAAGTTGCCGAGAAAGAAAACTACTAATGCATCAAATGATCATGACATTTCATTTAAAACTTTTGATGCATCTTATGTTTTAACTAACAAATCCGGCAAGGTAGTTGCCAAAATTGTTGGGGGCAAACACAAGGGCTCCAAGACTTGTGTTTGGGTACCCAAAGTTCTTGTATCTAATGCCAAAGGACCCAAAACCGTTTGGGTACCTAAAATCAAGAACTAAAATTGTTTTGTAGGTTTATGCATCCGGGGGCTCAAGTTGGATACTCGACAGCGGGTGCACAAACCATATGACAGGGGAGAAAAGGATGTTCTCCTCCTATGAGAAAAACCATGATCCCCAACGAGCTATCACATTCGGGGATGGAAATCAAGGTTTGGTCAAAGGTTTGGGTAAAATTGCTATATCTCCTGACCATTCTATTTCCAATGTTTTTCTTGTAGATTCCTTAGATTACAATTTGCTTTCCGTTTCTCAATTATGCAAAATGGGCTACAACTGTCTTTTTACTGATACAGGTGTTACTGTCTTTAGAAGAAGTGATGATTCAGTAGCATTTAAGGGAGTGTTAGAGGGTCAGCTATACTTGGTAGATTTTGATAGAGCTGAACTCGACACTTGCTTGATTGCTAAGACTAACTTGGGTTGGCTTTGGCACCGCCGACTAGCCCATGTTGGAATGAAGAATCTTCACAAGCTTCTAAAGGGAGAACACATTTTAGGACTAACCGATGTTCATTTTGAGAAAGACAGGATTTGTAGCGCATGCCAAGCCGGGAAGCAAGTTGGTGTCCACCATCCACACAAAAACATCATGACTACCGACAGGCCACTGGAGCTCCTACACATGGATTTATTCGGCCCGATCGCTTACATAAGCATCGGCGGTAGTAAGTATTGTCTTGTAATTGTGGATGATTATTCTCGCTTCACTTGGGTATTCTTTTTACAGGACAAATCTTATACCCAAGAGACCTTAAAAGGATTCTTGAGATGGGCTCAAAATGAGTTCGGCTTAAGGATCAAGAAAATTAGAAGCGACAATGGAACGGAGTTCAAGAACTCTCAAATAGAAGGCTTCCTTGAGGAGGAGGGCATCAAGCATGAGTTCTCTTCTCCCTACACTCCACAACAAAATGGTGTAGTGGAGAGGAAGAATCGAACTCTATTGGACATGGCAAGAACCATGCTTGATGAGTACAAGACACCGGATCGGTTTTGGGCCGAGGCGGTCAACACCGCCTGCTACGCCATCAACCGGTTATATCTTCACCGAATCCTCAAGAAGACATCTTATGAACTCCTAACCGGTAAAAAGCCCAATATTTCATATTTTAGAGTTTTTGGTAGCAAATGTTTTATTCTTGTCAAAAGAGGTAGAAAATCAAAATTTGCTCCTAAAACTGTAGAAGGCTTTTTACTAGGATATGACTCAAACACAAGGGCATATAGAGTCTTTAACAAGTCCTCAGGACTTGTTGAAGTTTCTTGTGACGTTGTGTTTGATGAGACTAACGGCTCTCAAGTAGAGCAAGTTGATCTTGATGATATAGGTGAAGAACAGGCTCCATGCATAACACTAAGGAACATGTCCATTGGGGATGTGTGTCCTAAGGAATCCGAGGAGCCTTCAAATGCACAAGATCAACCATCCTCCTCAATGCAAGCATCTCCACCAACTCAAATTGAGGATGAGGCTCAAGAGGTCGAACAAGAAGATCAAGAAGATGAGCCACCTCAAAATGACGGCAACGATCAAGGGGGAGATGAAAATAATGAAGACAAGGAGGATGAACAACCAAGGCCGCCACACCCAAGAGTCCACCAAGCAATACAACGAGATCATCCCGTCGACACTATCCTTGGCGATATTCATAAGGGGGTAACTACTCGATCTCGTGTTGCTCATTTTTGTGAACATTACTCGTTTGTTTCCTCTATTGAGCCACACAGGGTAGAGGAAGCACTTCAAGATTCGGATTGGGTGATGGCGATGCAAGAGGAGCTCAACAATTTCACGAGGAACGAGGTATGGCACTTAGTTCCACGTCCTAACCAAAATGTTGTAGGAACCAAGTGGGTCTTCCGCAACAAGCAAGACGAGCATGGTGTGGTGACTAGGAACAAAGCTCGACTCGTGGCCAAGGGGTATTCACAAGTCGAAGGTTTGGATTTTGGTGAAACCTATGCACCCGTAGCTAGGCTTGAGTCAATTCGTATATTATTAGCCTATGCTACTTACCATGGCTTCAAGCTTTATCAAATGGACGTGAAGAGTGCCTTCCTCAATGGACCAATCAAGGAGGAGGTCTATGTTGAGCAACCTCCCGGCTTTGAAGACAGTGAGTACCCTAACCATGTTTATAGGCTCTCTAAGGCGCTTTATGGGCTCAAGCAAGCCCCAAGAGCATGGTATGAATGCCTTAGAGATTTCCTTATTGCTAATGGCTTCAAAGTCGGCAAAGTCGATCCTACTTTATTTACTAAAACCCTTGACAATGATTTGTTTGTATGCCAAATTTATGTTGATGATATCATATTTGGGTCTACTAACAAATCTACATGTGAAGAATTTAGTAGGATCATGACACAAAAATTCGAGATGTCAATGATGGGGGAGTTGAAGTATTTTCTAGGATTTCAAGTCAAGCAACTCCAAGAGGGCACCTTCATCAGCCAAACAAAGTATACTCAAGATATTCTAAGCAAGTTTGGAATGAAGGACGCCAAGCCCATCAAGACACCCATGGGAACCAATGGGCATCTCGACCTCGACACGGGAGGTAAGTCCGTGGATCAAAAGGTATACCGGTCGATGATTGGTTCATTGCTTTACTTATGTGCATCTCGACCGGACATTATGCTTTCCGTTTGCATGTGTGCAAGATTCCAAGCCGACCCTAAGGAATCACATCTTACGGCCGTGAAACGAATCTTGAGATATTTGGTTTTTACTCCTAAGTTTGGGCTTTGGTACCCTCGGGGATCCACCTTTGATTTGATTGGATATTCGGATGCCGATTGGGCGGGGTGTAGGATTAATAGAAAGAGCACATCGGGGACTTGCCAGTTCTTGGGAAGATCCTTGGTGTCATGGGCTTCAAAGAAGCAAAATTCGGTCGCTCTTTCCACCGCCGAAGCCGAGTATATTGCCGTAGGCCATTGTTGCGCGCAATTGCTTTGGATGAGGCAAACCCTGCGGGACTACGGTTACAAATTAACCAAAGTCCCTTTGCTATGTGACAATGAGAGTGCAATCAAAATGGCCGACAATCCCATCGAGCATAGCCGCACTAAGCACATAGCCATTCGGTATCATTTTCTTCGGGATCACCAACAAAAGGGAGATATCGAGATTTCTTACATTAATACTAAAGATCAATTAGCCGATATCTTTACCAAGCCTCTTGATGAACAATCTTTCACCAGACTTAGGCATGAGCTCAATATTCTTGATTCTAGGAATTTCTTTTGCTAGTCTTGCACACATAGCTCATCAATATACCTTTGATCATGTCTCTTTTATATATGCTATGACTAATGTGTTTTCAAGTGAATTTCAAATCAAGTCATAGGTATATTGAAAGGGAATAGGAGTCTTCGGCGAAGACAAGGCTTCCACTCCACTCTACTACTCATTCTTCGCCGTCGCTCCGCATCATCTCTCCAACTTTGGTATAATCTTCACTCATTCATTTCATGACCAAAGGGGGAAAAAGTACCTCATTGGGCTCTAATGATTTCGTTTTTGGCGATTCATGCCAAAGGGGAAGAAAATATGAGCCCAAAGCAAAAGGACCGCACCACCACCAATTTTTTTTAATTTGATGATTTTCATTGATAAAATTCAAAAATGGTATCTCTTTATTATGTTCTAAAAGGGGGAGGAAATAGTATATCAAAATGATAAATCAAAACCCTCTTGAACACTAAGAGGAGGATCTCATTTAGGGGGAGTTTTGTTTAGTCAAAAGAAAAGCATTTGAACAAAGGAAGAAAATTTCAAATCTTGAAAATGCTTTGCAAAATCTTATTCATTTACCTTTGACTATCTTGCAAAATGACTTTGAAAAGGATTTACAAAAGAGTTTGCAAAAACAAAACTTTTGGTGCAAATGTGGTCCAATATATCAAAAACAAAGAAACAATCCATGCGCATTTATGTAAGTATTTATATTGGCTCAATTCCAAGCAACCTTTTGCACTTACAATATGTAAACTAGTTCAATTGTGCACTTCTATATTTGCTTTGGTTTGTGTTGGCATCAATCACCAAAAAGGGGGAGATTGAAAGGGAATTAGGCTTACACCTAGTTCCTAAATAATTTTGGTGGTTGAATTGCCCAACACAAATATTGGACTAACTAGTTTACTCTAGTGCATAAGTTATACAGGTGCAAAAGGTTCACATTCAGTCAATAAAAAGACCAAGTGTTGGATTCAACAAAGGAGCAATGAGGCAACCGAGGGCACCTCTGGCTGAAGGCACCGGACTGTCCGGTGTGCACCGGACATGTCCGGTGCGCCCAGAGGACTTCGACTCAAACTCTTCGCCCTCGGGATTTCTCGGAAGCCGGCGCGCTATAATTCACCGGACTGTCCGGTGTGCACCGGACATGTCCGGTGCTCCAAGGAAGCTCGGTCTCCGGAACTCGCCAGCCTCGGGTTCGCGCGGCAGCCGCTCCGCTAAAATTCACCGGACTGTCCGGTGTGCACCGGACTGTCCGGTGCGCCAGCGGAGCAACGGCTCCCTGCGGCGCCAACGGCTCCCTGCGGTGCATTTATTGCGCGCGCAGCGCGCGCAGACGTCAGGATCGCCCATACCGGTGCACCGGACATCAAACAGTACATGTCCGGTGTGCACCGGACACCCAGGCGGGCCCAGAAGTCAGAAGCTCCAACGGTCAGAATCCAACGGCAATGGTGACGTGGTAGGGGCACCGGACTGTCCGGTGTGCACCGGACTGTCCGGTGCGCCATCGAACAGACAGGTTCCAGCAACGGTCACTTTTGGTGGTTGGGGCTATAAATACCCCAACCACCCCACATTCATTGCCATCCAAGTTTTCCACTTCTCAACTACTACAAGAGCTCTAGCATTCAATTCTAGACACACCAAATAGATCAAGTCCTCTCCAAATTCCACACAACACCATAGTGATTAGAGAGAGTGATTTGCTTGTGTTCTTTCGAGCTCTTGCGCTTGGATCGCATTCTTTTCTTTCTCATTCTTGTGATCATCACTCAATTGTAACCAAGGCAAGAGGCACCAATTGTGTGGTGGCCCTTGCGGGGAAGTTTTTGTTCCCGGTTGATTGAGAAGAAGAGAAAGCTCACTCGATCCGTGGGATCGTTTGAGAGAGGGAAGGGTTGAAAGAGACCCGGCCTTTGTGGCCTCCTCAACGGGGAGTAGGTTTGCGAGAACCGAACCTCGGTAAAACAAATCCTCGTGTCACACTCTTATTTGTTTGCGATTTGTTTTACACTCTCGCGGACTCGTTTCTTTATTACTAACGCTAACCCGGCTTGCAGTTGTGATTATTTTTGTAAATTTCAGTTTCGCCCTATTCACCCCCCCTCTAGGCGACTATCAGGAGTCCAAGAGTTCATCCTTCTCATGAATAGCACTAATTAATTCATTTAATTTTTCTTTTTGTTGCATGTTTAGGTTGGCAAAAAGGGTACGCAAATTATCCTCCTCATCACAAGAGTTATCCTCATCACTAGAGGTTTCATATTTAGTGGAGGATTTTGATTTTACCTTCTTCTTTTTGCCGTCCTTTGCCATGAGGCACTTGTGGCCGACGTTGGGGAAGAGGAGGCCCTTGGTGACGGTGATGTTGGCGGCATCCTCGTCGGAGGAGGAGTCGGTGGAGCTCTCGTCGGAGTCCCATTCACGGCACACATGAGCATCACCGCCCCTCTTCTTGTGGTACCTCTTCTTTTCTCTCCTCTTGCCCTTCTTGTCGTCGCCCCTGTCACTATCACTAGATAATGGACATTTAGCAATGAAATGACCGGGCTTACCACACTTGTAGCACACCTTCTTGGAACGAGGCTTATAATCTTTCCCCTTCCTTTGTTTGAGGATTTGACGGAAGCTCTTGATGATGAGCGCCATCTCCTCATTGTCGAGCTTAGAGGCGTCGATGGGTTGTCTACTTGATGTAGACTCCTCCTTCTTCTCCTCCATCGCCTTGAATGCGATTGGTTGTGCTTCGGGCATGGAGGGGCCATCTTGCTCGATGATTTTCTTTGAGCCTTTGATCATCAACTCAAAGCTCACAAATTTGCCTATTACTTACTCGGGAGACATTAGTGTATATTTAGGATCACCTCGAATTAATTGAACTTGCGTAGGGTTAAGGAAAACAAGGGATCTTAGAATAACCTTGACCATTTCATGGTCATTCCATTTTTTGCTCCCGAGGTTGCGCACTTGATTCACCAAGGTTTTGAGCCAGTTGTACATCTCTTGTGGCTCCTCTCCTTGGCGAAGCCGGAAGCGACCGAGCTCCCCCTCGATCGTCTCCCGCTTGGTGATCTTGGTCACCTCGTCTCCTTTGTGCGCGGTCTTGAGCACGTCCCAAATCTCCTTGGTGCTCTTTAACCCTTCCACCTTGTTATACTCCTCTCGACTTAGAGAGGTGAGGAGTATAGTGGTGGCTTGAGAGTTGAAGTGCCGGATTTGGGCGACCTCGTCTGAATCATAGTCTTCATCCCCCGGTGATGATACCTGTACTCCAATCTCAACAACATCCCAAATGCTTGTGTGGAGTGAGGTTAGATGATGCCTCATTTTATCACTCCACATATTATAATCTTCACCATCAAACATAGGTGGTTTGCCTAATGGGACAGAAAGTAATGGAGTACGTTTGGAAATGCGAGGGTAGCGTAAGGGGATCTTACTAAACTTCTTGCGCTCATGGTGCTTAGAAGTTACGGACGGCGTGTCGGAGCCGGAGGTGGATGGCGACGAAGAGTCGGTATCGTAGTAGACCACCTTCCTCATCTTTTTCTTCTTGTCACCGCTCCGATGTGACTTGTTGTGTGAAGGGGATCCCTTCACCTTGTTGGCGGACTCCCCGGATGGAGCCTTCCCATGGCTTGTGGCGGGCTTCTCGCCGGTCCCGATCTCCCTCTTGGCGGATGCTCCCGACATCACTTCGAGCGGTTAAGCTCTAATGAAGCACCAGACTCTGATACCAATTGAAAGTCGCCTAGAGGGGGGTGAATGGGGCGAATCTGAAATTTATAAACTTAAGCACAACTACAAGCCGAGTTAGCGTTAGAAATATAAACAAGTTCGAGAGAGAGGGCGGAAAACAAATCGTAAGCAAATAAAGAGTATGACACAAGGATTTGTTTTACCGAGGTTTGGTTCTTGCAAACCTACTCCCCGTGAGGTGGTCACAAAGATCGGGTCTCTTTCAACCCTTTCCCTCTCTCAAACGGTCACTTAGACCGAGTGAGCTTCTCTTCTCAATCAAAAGGAACACAAAGTTCTCGCAAGGACCACCACACAATTGGTGTCTCTTGCCTCAGTTACAATTGAGTTTATCACAAGAAAGAATGAGAAAGAAAAGAAGCAATCCAAGCGCAAGAGCTCAAATGAACACAAATGTCGCTCTCTCTAGTCACTATTTGATTTGGAGTGATTCTGGACTTAGGAGAGGATTTGATCTCTTTGGTTGTGTCTAGAATTGAATGCTATAGCTCTTGTAATGTATTGGAAGGTAGGAAACTTGGATGCCCTTGAATGTGGGGTGGTTGGGGTATTTATAGCCCCAACCACCAAACTAGCCGTTTGGTGGAGGCAGCTGTCGTATGGCGCACCGGACAGTCCGGTGCGCCAGCCACATCACCCGGCCGTCAGGGTTCGACCGTTGGAGCTCTGACTGGTGGGGCCTCTGAGCTGTCCGGTGGTGCACCATGCACCAGACAGGTCCTGTAGACTGTCTGTCACACCCGGTTTTGGAAGGCAAACCGAATGCGAACTATGTACGTGCCAGGATCAGAACTCACGTACACAGCGATTACATAAATGAACATCGTCGCACAATGCTCGAATAATAACGTAAAAGAGTATTAACTTATTACATCACAGAGTCATAGACATCCACATAGTCATCAACTTAACAGTTAAATCAAAGTGCTAGCGAAACGCAGTAAAGATAAGGCCTTCACAGGCAGCTGACTGGGGGTTGCCGCCAACCCACACCTAGAATTCGTCGTAGTCCTGAAACTCCTGGAAGTCTCCTTCCACGACTTCGCCTTCTCCTGAGCAGTGATTACAATGCGGACAACCTGGTGTTTTGTGGTAAAGCAAGGATGAGTACACATCAACGTACTCAGCAAATGTCCCGTTTGGCTGAGGTGGACTAGCTTTATGTGGAGTTAAGCTCAAGCAGTTGCTTTTAGTTGGTCAGGTATTTATTATTAGTGGAAGCCAAGTTTTAGTAATAGCCAACCCGTGAACAGCTTCCTCCTCGAGGAACATCATGATCATCATCGAACCAAAAACATTAATAGAACCATTGAGTCTCGAACCAGCTGTATCTCTAATCAAAGAGGATCCCAAGGCTGCTCTTAACCGTGAGCACGGCTGATATATCAGTTTCTAACCCTCTGCAGAGGTCGCACACTTTACCCATGAGCCATGATTCCCTTTCTGCCCGGGGAGAGCTAATCCCCATTGACCACTACCTAGGTGGTCCGGCAGGGTATCACTACGTAGCTGTTACAAAGATTCCCTAGAGATCATAGCCGCCCGTTAGGTTTCTCCAGTTTGATAAACACAGTACCTCTCCCCGCAGGAGAGTGACTAACAAAAGCAAAACGAAAGAACCTCGACACTCAGCCTCGGCAGAGCAAGCACTGTGCCTGGACCCCATTGACGGCACGACGGCGAAGCAACTACACCTCTAGTTCCTCTAATTAATTAGCTAAGGGTGCCCCATTTCACCCTCATGGTTGCACTGTTATCCCGGGTGGTCTCTCAACGAACAGGTCCTTACGGAGAGGTACTCAGGAAACAGCCTGAGCCCCCTAGAGTATCACAAGATCATCAACATCATCAGGATAACAGTATCACAAATATTCACATCATGTTCATTGATTAAGTTAAGGCAGTAGCAGAATGCTAACCATAATAGCCCATAAGGTCATCAAGGATAAAGTAAAGTGTAAAGCTAGTCAATCCTTAGGTTTCAAGTAAGTAATGCGGGGTAGTAAGTTATAAATGAATAGGACATAATGGGTCAGAGGACACTTGCCTTCACCAAACTGCTGATCAGGAACTTCCTCTGCAACTCCCTCGGGGAACACAGACTGCTCGTTGTCTACGTAAAGCAATCATTCACACTATGCACTTGGGAAATAACAAACAAAAACAATATACCAAACATATGCAGCAGAGAGAGGTCACAAGTTCATAACAGAAAAGGGATAGGCACTCTGGTATTCTCTAGGTCTGGGGTAGAGGACTATACAAAGTGAGTCATTATCCACTAATCAGGTTTAAGTCAGTGGTGGGATTAAATAATTATCTGGTTTAAGTTCCTAAACTTAAGTGTTCGAGTCCATAAACTTAAGTGCTCCAACTTTTATTAAAGTCTACTATCTTTTATTTATCTCAAATAGGGGTCCAATAACCTTAATCCTATCCTAATGAGTAACCATTAATTGGAACATGGAAACAGCAGGGAAACATTGCATAAACAGATAGATAACAATTTTATGAACATTTTGCAATTTGAAGCACCTAATTTGGAGTTCATATGGCAAAGTTATGAATTTTACAAGTTTAGGGGTTAAAAATATACCCTAAGGACCTATTTTGAATTAAATAAAAGGGCTGAGGACTTAACTGCGAGAAACCAGGGACGGCGGGCGCAAAATCCAGAAAACCGGGGGGTTCTTTAAGAAAATGCGCGGGCGAAGGGGTATCGGGCGCTTACAGCCGTTAGATCTCAGATCAACGGCCAGGATTAGATCCTGCGGCGGGCGCGCGGGCGCGCGACAGCCTGGGCGGCTGACAGGCGGGGCCGGGCGGGCAGCGCGAGCGCGGGCGCGGCGACTGACAAGCGGGGCCAGCGGGCAGCGCGGGCGCGAGCGACTGGCAAGCGGGGCCGGGCGGGCAGAGTAAGTGCGCGGGCGCACCGACAGGCGGGGCCCAGTTGGCAGAGAGACGGGGCGCGGGAAAACGGCTTTAGGCCGTTGGATCTTGGACGGACGGTTGAGATTGGGTTCGGGTTATTTGAATCCGTGTCGTCCGATCTAAGATAGACGGCGGGGATGGGGTGGCTGGCTCCCGTCTCCCTCAGCTAGCTGGGGCGGCGGCGCTCGTCCCCGCGGCGAAGGAGCTCGCCGGAGACGAGGGGAGCGGGGGCCCAGCGGGTTCCCGGAGCGACCTGAGTGGCCGGGGAGGTTGGGGAGGGCACGGGAAACCTATTGGTGGGGTCTAGGTCGGGGTAGGGGCACCGGAGGAGGGCGGCTCACGGTGGAGTGGCTCGGCGGCGGCGCTAATCGACTCCGGCGAGAAATCAAGTGCAGCAGGGAGCGAGACAAGGGCCAATCGGGGCGGGAGAGGTTCCTTACCTCACGGCGAACTCCGGGGACTCCTCGGCGGCGACGGAGACGCGACGGCAGCCCGAGTCGACGGTGGCGGCTGCACGGCGAACGGCGGGTGAGCGCGGGCAGAGCGAAATAGGGAGGGGAAGGGGAGATTGGAGCGCGTTCCGGGTGACAGACGTCGGGGCGAAACTCACCGTAGCAATGGACACGGCGGAGCTCCAACGGCGACCGGGAAACGAGCTCGGGCGGCGGCGGTTCGCGGCGATGGCGCCGGGGCGCGCGCAGCGAGGGAGAAGGCGAGAGAGGGGGCCGGTTGGTGCGCAAATGAGGGAGGGGGAGATGGCGAGTGGGGTTCGGGGCTCTAGTGGCCGAGGGCGGGGTTGGGGCGAGCTCCCCACGCGCGACGTGGGCGCGGAGAAGGCGGGCGCGCGCGGCTCGGCGGCGGTTACGCGAGAACGGCGAAGCTGACAGCCGGGGCCCGCGGCGCAGAGAGAGAGAAGAAAGCGGGTGCGGGCGCGAGGAAAGCGGGGCTGACGGGCCGGGCCCACGGGCAGAGAGTGGGAGATGGCGCACGCGCGGGTGAAGCGGGAGCGCCGACAGGTGGGGCTGGCCGAGCAGGGAGAGGGAGAGCGGGCGCACGGAAGGCCGCCACGCCGACAGGTGGGGCCCGCTACGCAGAGAGAGGAGGGGCGGGAGGGCGCGCGCGCGAGTTGGGCCTGATGGGCCGAAAGGCCGAAGGGGCTGGGGTAGCGGGCTGCTTTTCCTTTTCTTTTTATTTTGGAATTTCCTTTCTCTTTTCTTTTTATTTTCTCCATTTGATTCAAATTCAAATGTGCCACAAATTCAAATTAGACCTTTTGAGAATTATGCATCAAACAAAAGTGAAATCTAGGGTTCAACATGATGCAACAATTCATACTCCCTTAGGGTTTAACCTATCACACTATTATTACAAATAAAATAAGCACTTTTCTCCTATAGAAATGAGAAAGAAAAGATTGGGGAAGGATGAGAAAAGAAAAGTAACACCTGAATTTGTGAATATGAGCAAAGAAATTTTATACCCCCAAATTCAGGGTGTTACAGTCTGGTGTGCCAACTGCGCGTGCTCTGACTCTAGCGCGCACTGTAGCGCATTGAATGCGGTTGCAGTCGACCGTTGGCGTGAAGTAGCCGTTGCTCCGCTGGCACACCGGACAGTCCGGTGTGACACTAGACAGTCCGGTGAATTATAGCGAGTGGCCTCCCATTTTCCCGAAGGTGGTAAGTTCAGCTTCGAGTTCCCTGGTGCACCGAACACTGTCCGGTGGTGCATCTGACACTGTCTGGTGGCACACCGGACAGTCCGGTGCGCCAGACCAGGGTGCCTTTTGGGATGTCTTTAGCTCGCTTTGTTTGAACCCTTTCTTGGTCTTTTTATTGGCTTATTGTGAACCTTTGGCACCTGTAAAACTTATAGACTAGAGCAAACTAGTTAGTCAAATTATTTGTGTTGGGCAATTCAACCACCAAAATCTATTTGGAAAAGGTGTAAGCCTATTTCCCTTTCACTCTCACACCAGGCTACGGCCAAACTGTTGACCATGTCAACAAACCTGCGTGAAAACTCTAAGCCTGACCGTGCATCCGGGCTACGGCCAGGCCGCATGAGGGAACAACAAGGCCGACCGAGGCATCGCAAAAAATTAAGACCTCAGAGGAGTCAAACCACTCCTCCGAGGTCTCGGGGGCTACACCTGGCGGGTGCGCTCGCGCGCACCCACCGGAATGAAATATAACCGAGAAGGGCCGGTCCCCTTGCAAAAATCCGGCAGAACCTCCAAGCGAGTGCTCGCACTCCCTTTGAGGCTCGGGGGCTACTGTCGGGTACCATAATTAGGGGTACCTCCAACACTCCTAAACATGGCCAAAAAACATCTTCAGAAATCAGAACAAAACATACACGGCTGATAAAGCGCGGTTCAAGTCAAGGCCACATCTCCCGAGGGACGCGACCTCATTCGAGCCCAGCCTCGGCCTCGGGCGGGAACAGTAGTCCCGGACGGATTCACGCCTCGCCCGAGGGTCCCCTCAGGCGATGAGCGCACCCTCAGCTCACCTGAAGCCTAGCTTGGACAGACTTTGTCGTGCAACGACCTTGGCCAAATCGCCTTACCAGCCGACCATATCGCATGCGCATTTAATGCGGGGATCGCCTGACACCTTATCCTGACACGTGTGCCCCAGTCGGCAAGGTCGAAGTGACCGCAGTCACTTCGCCCCTTTACTGACCGATCTGACAGGAAAACAGCGTTGTTCGCCTCGCTCCGGCTACTGTGCCAGCCACCAGGATAAAACTGAGTCACGATCTCCCACGAGTTTGGCCTCGGGCGCACCAGGGAGCTCCGCCTCGCCCGACCTCAGGCCTCGGCCTCAGCCTCGGCCTCAGAAGAAGATCTCTGCCTCGCCCGATCCCAGGCCTCGGCCGCAGCCTCGGCCTTGGGAGGAGTCACAACCTTGCCCGAGCCTAGCCTCGGCCTCAGGAGAAGTCTCCACCTCGCCCGACCTGGGCCTCGGACCGACTACGCTATAGGGAATACATCATTACCCTACTCCTAGCTAGCTGCCTCAGGCTACGAAGGAACAAGACCGGTGTCCCATCAAAGGTTACTCCGGTAACAGGTAATGATGGTTCCCCGCGTGCGCCCAGGACGTCGGATTGCTCTCGATCTCCTACGGAAGCAAGACAACGTCAGCAGGATCCATACCACGCCAACAGCTGTGCTTCTACAGGACTCAAGGCACTTCTCCGACGGCCACGTTAGCTCGCATACAGGGCTCAAGACGCTTCTCCGATGGCCACGTTAGCTCGCAGCTACACCCCATTGTACAGCTGGGCATCTCCTTGTGTCTATAAAAGGGGATGTCCAGGGCCTTTCTAAAAGGGGGAGGAGGAGGACGACGTCGTGGACACATGCTCACGTCGCGGACACACGTTGCAACACCGACAACGTTGGGCGTCGAGGGCAGACAAGACAGGCAGCACGCAGAGACCCTCTCTCTCTCTCTCGCTCGCTCTCGCCCTCGCTCCCTCGCACAACGCTTGTAACCCCTACTACAAGCACCCCGGTGCGAGATAACATAAGCCTCATTTCCCTCTTGTGTTCCATCTTGCATCAACCCATCTGGACAGGGACACGCAGCAACAAATTTACTGGTCGGTTGACGGTCCTCGCGGGTCCAAAACGCCGACAAACCCTATCACTGTTGAAGCTAACCCCAATCCTGATTGGCTGACTATTCTTCAATCTATCTTATTATCGATTTTGGTAGCATGTCTGTAGGTCCATTTTGATTTTGTTGTTCATAAAAGTGAAGCATTCTCTGTTCTATGTATATAAATGTGTTTAGTGTAGGTTTTTTGTGCATATGAATCCAGGTAGATAGTTGCATACATGTTGATACTAAGCTCATATTATCTAGCCTGGCACGAAACCATGTGATCACATGTATAGTTTGACCTGTCTCTTTGTGTGGCTCGTTATATTTCTACATTTATTGCATGGACACCTAATATTATCTATTTGTGACAAAGCAGTTGCATGGTCTAGAAACATCTGAGTCTTGGCAAACCATTCACTTGTATGACACCCAGCTTTATTGAAACCTTCATACATCCAGTCACGTCTATCACCCATTATTGCGGTTGTGTACGAGTAAGTAGTGCGTACGAGACATTCATGTTTCTACACATCACACATACATCTATAGGTAAGTAATAAAACTATATATACATAACATCACCTTCATCACATTAACATGATATTCATCAATTAACAATATTTGCAACATCAAATCCGCCAAAATAAATAATATTTGCAGAACATCAAATTCATTAACTATAACATCAAATCTATCAAATTGATTAATATTTGCATAACATCGAATTTATTAAATAATAATATCAAATACATCATATCATATTTACAAAATCAAGTGAGAAATAACAAATATCTTACATCAAATCATATTAGGCCAAACCATACTAACAAATAACAATATTAAACAAATTGTAAGCACATTACAGTTAACTCTCATCGGCCTTAAAACCGACGAAAATAAAAAACCACCATAATCATACTTCTAATCATGAACTATTTGTTTATACTGCTAATCATAAACCATTTATTTAACAGTGATAGAATAACCTAGACGCGGACGACGATGATGGACAGCGTCGGTCGGAGTTGGTGCAGCGCCGTTGGTGGCGCGAGCACGTCGGAGCCATGACTAGGAGAAGGCGAGGCGACGACCTACGCGCGTGGGTGGGCAAGCAGGCGGGGGTGGCGGTCGTTGCTAGACGAGAAGTCGGCGGCCCGCACTGGTGGGAGAGGAGGCGGCGCGGCGGACGGCGACGGTGGGGGAGAGCATGGGTGGCAGTGGGAGCTCCTGGCGATGGGTACGGGCGGCGGCGACGGTGGGGGAGAACACGGGCTACGGCGGCGGTGGAGAACATGGCCGGCGGCGGTAGGAGTTGGAGAACAGAAGAAATGAAGTTTGGACTCTCGGGCGTGTATCTAAAATTAGTAACTCCCGTCGGTTTGGTCCAGCGGCCGACGGGGATTATTAACTCTCGTCGGCTTGGTCAAGTGGCCGACGGGAATTGCTTTATTTCCATCGGCTTGGTCAAGTGGTTGACGGGGGTTGCTTTATTCCTATTGGGTATGGAATGACCGACAGAGATTGTTTTATTGACGTAGGCTTGAGTCAAAATCGACGGAGATTAAAGTAGCCGACGGGGATTTTCAGTATTCTTGTTGTGTCACTGTGCACATGCTAATTAGTCCTTATCTCATGAATTTGGTTGATCATAACACTCTTTGTTTTACAGAACAATGTGGATTTGAATTATGTTGTTAGCATCGAAAAATTCTTTGTGATATGTTATTTAAGAGACTATGGTACATGACCTAAGCATCAATCTCTGCTCTAGTATCCCAGAAGTAGAAGTGGTAAGATAGGAAAGCTTGTAAACCACCTGAACCATATCTACAAAATGCTTGAGAAAACTTCCTGTGAGGGAGGCACTGTTCATGCGGTTACTAGCGCGTGAACAGTACCGAGCTTAGACCAGATTTGATTTGGATTAGATTAGTTAGGGAAGAGATAAGAATTAGATCAGATTTGGTTAGTTGGATAAAGAGTTGTCTCTATAAAGGGACACTACTGTATCATTTAAGTGTAATCAAGAATTAGAAGCAAGCCAAGAATTAGAAGCAATCCTTCTTCCCTTCCTGCCTAGTCGTAGACAGAGACCTCCGGTCGGCGTTCCTGCAACTACAACTCCCACTCTAATTCTCCAATCCCATCACAGTCCATAACATGGAGGGTTATGGTTCTCTTTTTATTCCTGTGTGTGTTTGTTTTCCTTCCCGGTATGTTACCACGAACCACTCCATCTTTCTGTATTCTGTTTCCAGATTGTGACTTTTTTTTTTGGCAGACATACATTTTTGGAAGAAACTGAATGGATGTTTGCTCCTTGCGGTTAAGTATTGTAGTGATATTTCTTCTAGCAATGTGTTGTAGAGATCAATAAAATTGGTTATTGCGATCGGTTGATAGTGATCATCTTAGATCGATTTTTCCCGTGATTTTTCCCGTCAACTATGTGACTTCACTGTGGCTGTAAATCTGTTTTACAGGATATTAATATGAGACTGGAGTTGCTTATTATTCATGGAGCGGAGCACAAGGGTACACTTTTGCATCCATCCCGGATTATTAGCCGTCTGTGTTTCGTCGATTGAGGTTCATCAAAAGGCAGCTAGGGCGGCCAAGCACCTGGACAGTTAATGAAGCCACTGATGGAGATAACAAAATTGTCAAGACTCCCAAGTCCCAACCGATATGTATAGGCAACATATCCTCTGAAACGGTGCTAATAGGTTAACTTGGCAACATAGAAAAAAATGACGTTAAACATAATGCTAAAAAATATTGTAAAGCATAATTAAGACTGGTAATGGATCACGATACAAATGTTTCTTCACAATTTGTATGAGCTCTTAATTAATCTATTTTAAAAATAAATAAAAATAGAATCCAGTCTTAATTCGATCCGATTTTTAAATAAATTTTATAGTGTAAAATTTAAAGCTCATTATTACCCTTAAGTATAATGCTGGCAACATAGATACATGTATTTGCCCTCTTTCTCTTATTCTGTTTTTGTTTCCATTTGGTTACTTATATTTAGATATTTCTGCTTCGTATCGGTTTATATTTTTCGTAGCTCTGCAAGGGAAATTCCCCATCATAACGAAGCAGTACCTTGTATTGTATTCAAGGACTTCTCCATGCCATGCATGTAGCCTGTCATAATTCATGTCTTTCATGTCTGGTGGCCCATTTCATTTCACAAGCCCTAAAGTTTGTGGTGCCATCCCAGTCTCTATCTTAATATTAATCTGGATTTGTTAATGAAATAAAGTGTACACGCTCGGTAATGGAACTTCCAAGCAAATGAAATGAATTTACGGGAAAAAAAATCTTATGTACCGTGGTTTGTAGGCTCTTTGAAAATGACATGCTCAGTGCGAAATCCACGTTCGTCAAACGGATCATAACGCCGATGATTAGCTTTGTCAATGGTAGTACACAAACTAAATCTCCTACTCTTTTTTGTCAAACAAATTGGACGACGTGCATAATTTAATTTAAATCACGCTATTCAGAATTTCTTCACACTCATCGTCTCTACTCTCTAGTACTACCACCGTTGACAAAGATAAAAACTCAATGGAACCCGTTGCGCGGAAGCTTCACTGTACCTCGTTCCGCGGGACCCACCTGTCACTCTCCCCAGTGAACTGTCGGTGTGTCAACCTCCCCGACCCAGCCAAACACGCTCGTCGTCGTCTCCCTGACTCCCTTCACAAAAGCCCTCCCCCTCCCCCTCGATCTCTGCTCCAAAGAAACTTCTCCTCCACCTCCTCCCACGCCGTTATCATCCCCCAAGATCCCACCCGCTGGGCCCTAATTCCCGTCGCAAAACACCGTATTGGGCGTGCGCGTTGTGCCACCGCCACCGGGGTAGCGTCTCGGATCTGACCGGCGAGTCGGTGGCGGGGCCTTGGGTGCGTCTGAGAAGTGGCCGGGAATCTAAGGAGAGCACAGGAGAGCGCGGCGGGGAAGGAGCCGGGACGAATGGCGCCGACGCGGGGCGCCGGAGGCGGGGTGCGTCTGCCGCCGATGAACGCGCTGGAGATCCTGCGGGAGACGGTGCGGGTGCTGCGCGGAGACCCGCACGCGTTCACGTCCATCCTCTTCCTGCTGCTCTGCCCGGCGTCCGGGTGCCTCCTCCTGTCCGCGGCCGCGCTGGACGGGGCCGTCGTGCTGCCGCTCGCGCGGAGGCTCCTCGCCGCCGCCGCCACGTCGGGGCTCCCGCTCACGCATTTCGTCGGGCAGCTGGCGCACCACCTCGCCGCCACGCTCGTCTCCGCCGTCGTCTCGCTGCCGGCGCTCCTCACGCTCCTCCTCGCCGCCCGCGCCGCCGTGGCATACACCGTCGCGGCCGTGTACGCCGGGAAGCCCCTCGCGGCCGGGGACATCACCCTCCTCGCGCGCCGCGCGTGGCCGCGCCTCGCCGCCACGTACGCGCTCGGATGCGCCGCCGTCGCCGTCGGACTCGTCGCCTTCCTCGCCCTCCTCGTCACGGCCTGCTCCACGCTCAGGGCCATGCTCTACCCGCCCGACATTGTCGTCTGCGCGGGCCTCTTCACTGTTCTCGCCTACTCCGTGGTGTACGCGCACACCATCATCATCTGCAATCTCGGCGGCGTCATCGCCGTTCTCGAGGAAGTGGCCGGGGTCAATGCGCTGCGCCGGTCGGTGCAGCTGATGCGTGGGCAGACCCACGTCGGGCTGCTCATCTTCCTTGGATCCACCATTGGCCTAGCTTTCGTGGAAGGGCTGTTTGAGCACAGGGTGAAGACGCTGAGCTATGGCGATGGCTCGTCGCGGCTCTGGGAGGGGCCATTGTTGGTCCTCATGTACTCGGTCGTGATGCTGGTTGATTCAATGATGAGTGCGGTTTTCTACTTCACTTGCCGGTCATCAAACTTGGACTTCTTGGACGAGCAGGGTGGCTCGGTTGAGGAGCTTGAGATGATGAGAGCTGGCAGTTTAGATGCATTTAGGTGATGAAGAAGATTGGTTTATTTCTCACGTGTGTATCTGTTCATAGCATCATAGGAGAATAAGTGAGATGGCCATTTGTCAAGAGCCGCACAGATTGACAAGTCCGTATTGGTGGTTACAAGCCATGGTGGCTGATGTGTATGCTTGGGTTGATTAGCTGAAGTTGGTGTTGAAAGGAACATTTTTTGCAGCCATTTGGTATATCCATGCTTAGTCAATAGCGGATTTGGATGGGAAGGCTAGAGGGAGATCTGTCATGTGGTTTGTTCTGGATCAGATCCATGTTTTGGCAGCGATTGAAGAGCTGGTGATATGTGTAGCATTCTTTCAAAATGGTGTAACTAGTATATCAATTTAATCGTTGTGGAATTTTGTTGCCTAACGGCATTTTGGTTATACTGGATGAAACATTTGTTACTGGGGAAATACGAATCTTGATCCTTCTAGTATCACTCAAGCTAAATGTGCCTCTTCAGTGACTTTGTCTTTATGCTGTGGATGATATTTGTTGGCAAAATGCTTTCGCCATTCTGAGTTTATGCTTATTTACCTGTACTCTGTTTTTGTTTCCTGAAGTCTGATAGCCTAGGTTTTCAGATTTCTGATGATCTGTCTTGCTACTATCTGAAAAAAGTTATTACAACCGACAGATCTGTATGCTGTATTCTTGCCTTTGCAGAAGATGCTGATTGTCTTTAGCAGTTAACATCCACAAGTCATCTTGGAGCTAAGCAACCTTGTTGAGAGTATTCTTCCTTTGTGTAGTGTGTGCTGCTGAAGACTTGTCAAGTCTGAAGCTTGGAACTTTGCATCTGAAGCATATTTTTGTTTCTTTATTATCTTTGAGCATTATGCTTTGTTGGCACAGAACTTGGGCTGATAATCCATGCACTCTATAGACAGATAGATTCTTTTTTCTTCCTCAGATCAACAGTCCATTGACTTCCATTGCCTTATGCCTAAGATCGAACCTATGTGGTGTTCAATGAACACTTCGTGTATTTTACTGTCAACTTGTCAAGTGTGCACAAACGGGGTGGAAAAAAGCCTTCACTGACAACTGATTGTTCAGTTTGTGTCCCTCGCCGTCAATTGGTGCGTGGCGCCGACATCAACGCCTGACGCTTATTTTTGACATGATAACACCTGGCGTTTTGCTTCAATTTGGTTGGATTTAATATAGTAAACGCTTCCGCTCTTTAAAAAACAGGTTGTCAGTCAGGAGCAAGTTGAGAAAAAAAAGGCATTGTTCGTTATATCTCGAAATAACGGAGGCCAAAATATCTCATATTTCCTGTTTCTAGGCAGCGAATCTAACTGGATCGTCACACTGATAAAGTATTACTCTCTGCAAGTTTTATGCGACATGTTTGGCACCAAAACCAAAACATGAGCGATTGACCTTTATCACGTGACGTCTATATAATTTATTCTCAGATCTAATGTTTGGTACGAAAGGACAAGTTGCAGCATTAGTGAGAGTTGTCTTATTAACTTGCCATATCACATGTTTGAAACAACCTCTTCACATTTGGTAAAAAAAAAAAAGGCTTGACATGGGTTCGAAACAGCCTCTTTATATTTGCTGGAGAAAAGACTTGCCTCCATTTATCACTTCTTCCAAAATCCACTTATATCAGATCTGCAAATGACATCCGATAGTTGGTACATGTTTGATTAGATCTGCCATTCAATACTAGGTACATGTTTGACTTGGTTGTGTAGGCATAGCTTAATGAAAGTATACCTAGTGAGGCTATTAGATACTTAACACTGTGTTCCAAATGACAGGATTTGCACAGGCCTATATTTTGTCTGAGAGAATTACTCCTCCCATTCCAAAGAAATTCAATTATGAATTGTGTGCCAATTGAAGTGGTTTAAGTTTGACCAAGTTTCTAATAAATAGTATCTGTAGTTAAGACTTCAAATCAATTTATTAAAAAATATACTTAGTAACTAATATATATATATATATATAGGCAAACTTAAGATACTAAAATATTACAGTCTTCTATAATGGCATTTTTTTCTAGGATGGATGTAGTACTTTCTGAATGCTCGTTGCCTATTGCAGCATATAAGTACATGTCATTTTTTCATCACAGAAAATGGTCAGAGCCGACAAGTCAACCACAAGAACAATCACCAACTAATCAGGCATTTGATCCAAGGTACCAACCTCTAAACAAATCAGTTCATTGTCGTCTGACAGCAAAATTACAAGCACCTGAACACCCCACGGAAGAAATTCAGACACTTGCCTACCTAGCGATTCAGAAACTAATAAAAAATTAATGATTTGCGCAGTATCAAGCCATCCCTGCAACAAGATTCGACATTGAAAACAAAGGTCAGATACTGGAACCTCCCGTTCTTGGTTGATCATTTACAATCTTCATTTATCTGAATTCAGGACAATCTGTTCTTCGGCACAAGAATGCCAGACGAGGACGCACTCTGGTCAGAGTTGAGGATGATGCTTGCCCAGTTTGACGAGCGGTGCACTATCTGTGACGGAATGCGGTCGCTGTCTTCACCCCCTGACGCTTCATACCCATCGCTGGTCGATCTCGACAGTTGAATCCCTTGCTGTGAAGTGCTTCCTGGAGCAGTGAGAGCTGTCAGCTGCAAGTCTTCAGCTCCAGACGACGAGACAGCTGAGACTCTGTACAGATGCAGGTCAGGCGAATCCAAGCTGCTATCTGGAGATGACCCACCAACGTTCACAGAGGATGCAGCCCTGCTGGGATGGAAGGCGCTCCGTGCCTCAAGTTGCAATGGTGCTAAATTGGACATGTCGCTGCTGGCAGAATCAATAGCATCTGTAGATATCTTTGCAACAGGTTTGAGAAAGAGATCACTGGGCTGTCTTCCTCTTCTGTTTGTTCTCCTCTTGCTATCAGGTCCTAGATCGATCCTACCACTGCTCGTGCCTCCATAGCTACTATCTGTTTCGTGGCCTCGTGAATAGTCATCTTTTCTGATTGGCACTAAAACTTTGGACTTCTTCCGTGCCTCTGCAGCAACCCTCGAAACTTCTTCAGCGTTAAGACGAGCTAATGCCCATGGGCTTATTTTCACGGCCCCTGAGCCCTTCTTCCTCTTCCCCTGGTCTTCTTTCCTCTTCGTAGCAGAATTATGCGAAGAAGCAGCCTCCGATGGAATAACATCAAACTAGAAAATTCAGTAACTTCATGTCAGTAGTGAGTTAATCGGCAGATGTGAAATGAAAATGATCACACATTTCTTTTTTTTTAATCGTACGTACACTCATGATGAGTCCTACATGTGAAATTGCTACCAGTTAGATGTGCAAGACTTTAATGTTAGCTATCAGTTAGAAACTCAGAGTTAGCAGGTGACCAACTTAACTTCCATTCGCCAGATATACTACCCATGTGACATATAAATATAGGTAAAGAGTCAGCCAGAATGAACATCATCTGTTTAATAATTCAAGAAGCCTAAGGATGTAAGGTTCACACCTGATCCTCAAGAAACAGCCTTGGCGGAGTGCACCATGAACCACGACGAAGTGGACCAAAGGAACTAGTACTGCTGAGTCCGGTGTAGGAGCTTACACGAGACATCTGTGGACTCTGCTGCCCACTCAGATCATCTTGCTCTTGCTCTCGCAGGGCAATGATGTAGTCATAGGTACTGATTCCCTGCATAAGGTTGTCATAATGATGCTTCAGTTTCACATAACCATAAAAGGCTATCATATCACATTCAAACTTTTCATGGTGTCTGCATGCAGTGCTTAGTGGCAATAGTTCATTGTTTTAATCATTATTTTCAAAAGAGCTTTGCTTGGTGGACCCTTTTCTGGAAACTGCACAAATCTTAAAGCAACCATATGATTTAATTTAATTCATCTGGTGGATACTATCTGGGCTCGACCCTACCCATGCCCACAGCAACGCCGGTCCAAAGTTGTGGATCTCATGGATCACATCCAGTTCCCTCTTGCCCTCAAGCGGTCATGCTTGTTTCATTGTCACGGTACCCTCAGACAGTGGAGGTCGTGGTCTCGTGGATGCTCGAGCGCCTGTCGTTGCCGATCACCATAGGGGTAGGATCTGGGAGCCCACCGGCTGTTTTGTCTTCGCACCGTATCCAAAAGAAATGGGTGGCCACCGGCTAGGCTTGGTGAGACATGGGTAGGGCTGGACCTAGATCTGACCCATTACGGAACAAATTAAAAACAATTAATACTAGACTGCTACGTGATTCGTGCAAATTTCATGAAGAGGTCTACCAGAGCAAAAAAAAACAAAGTTTCAAAGTGGTACCATAAGAAACTCCATGTTGATACTAATCCTGCTAGTGGTATGAATGTTTGGTTCAATACATAATGATGTCGGTATAAAGTATTCGCGTTGCATACAAAGCATAGACACAGCCCATAGGACCCAAGTTTGCATTGTCCAAAAGAAAAAAATTGTATGACGGGCTAGGAATTTTGAATACAAGCTGATCGCCAGTAAGACATAAGTGCATAACTTTGACCAACAGCTTCTAATCCTTCCATAGTAATATATTATTGAAACTTAACAAAATTATGAATGCCCATATGGTTCACAAGAATGTTATTGATAGAAGCTAGGATAATTTGAGTTCATAGACACGGACCTTTTTTACAAGAATTAGTAAGCAACAGAATCAGACAAAAAGGAAATGTATGAGAACTTGCCTTCTTGATCAGAAGAATGTGGAAAAAAAGAAGTTGAGCAACAGGCAGTGAAGCGACCATGGCTAGGATGGTACATGATGCCTGCATTAACAAGTGTCAAATCTTTGAGCATCTCGATAAAGATTGGTGAAAAGAGCTGACCAATTCAATAATCTTTGAACCATTCAGTAGATATGAAAGAAGTAGGATGACAGTACATACCACCACAATAACAAAAGGCACTACAGAGAAGCTGCTTCCAAGCTTTGAAACAATTTGCATAGAGAATTCCTTTCGCTCAACAAAGCATAGCACTAGCACCAATACTCCAATTGCTGATTGTAGGATAAGCTGGCCCAAATTGCACAAACCATGCAGACCTGTCAATGGTCAACTAGGATGAAAAGGACCAGGACTAAAATGCCCCCCCACAATAATGGTGACCAATGCATATAAATGACTAATACAATTGTTATCACAATGGTAGAAGTATTTTGTAGTATTAATGACACAATGGTAGAAGTAATTTGTAACATCTTTATCAGTACAATCAATCAGAGATGGATAGAACTAAGATAGTGTATCAGTATAATCTATCAGAGATGGATAGGACTAGGAGAGTGTAAGATTACCAAGATAACGGCAGTTGACATTAGAATAAAAAACCTTCTATAGTTTCTTCTTCCAATGCAATTGTTGAGCCACTGTTGAAATTGAGGAAAACAGGGGAGTTGTTATGTACAGTTGTACGCAATGATGGAAATAAGACAATTGCTAAGGAGTATGTTACCCTGCAGTGATGATCAAAACCATCAACACATTTGTCACAAACTCTGCAATGCTTACTATACTTCAACACCTACAAAGAAATAGCAGACTATTAATTACAGGCAGAAAAATATACCCTAAATACCAATAACTACAAGAAACATACCTGAACTTCACATAGGCTGCAGAAAAACATTCCTTCCTCGGTGGCTTGTTGCTCAGAGGAACTTTCATGTGGTTGGCAGCAGGAGAAAACAAAAGAGAGAGGGTAGAATAGAAGGAGAGAAGCTGAGAAGGTTGAACTCAAGCAAGATGGATTATTGTCCTTGTATTGAGTCATTGACCTCTCGCTAGATGCTGCGACCTCATGCTCTTGTTTTTCTCTAGTTCCCTCTATTTGTAACCGAGCATCTGAAGAACCCTTTCTGGATTCCTTCAGATGCTTGTGTTTGCCGCTTCCGTACAAGCTCAGATACTTCTTTGATTTGAAGACTCCTGGATCTGCTGGGTTTGCAGCAGCACACCAGATGTATAGAAAGAAGACACATAATACCTGAAATGATATGGTAGGCTTTGATTCTTAGTGAGAGACAAAAAAGGTGCAGTCATGAACTTGGAATAGAGTTTGCCTGAAAAACAAGCTTCATGATGACATTGTGTGTAAGCCATGTTGTGTTCCATTCAACAAACACAACAATTTTTTCAGTTTTGCAAGAGCACATAACATTTTATCCAGAAAGTTTGGAATCATTGTTTCTGCAAATTTTTCATGTCTTTCCATTTTTGTGGCGCGCGAATTCGCACATGTGAAGGCAAAACATAACTCCAAGCCAACAGTAACTACACATGGTCTGTCAGAAGCAGTGAAGAGTATACCACTACATGTCTGTCAGAAGAACAGGCACCATTTCACAGCGTTGCCTACTCATTACACTATTAAGTGCAACAATTATTTAAAAAAACAAAGAAAGCTTCAAAACAAGTTAGGATTCATGACAAGACAACCGTGAAGCAAAAAATAATCCAGGACAGCAATTTGCAGGGACAAAACAGCCCATTTCACGGAACAGTCTTTCAGTAGTTGGCATTATCACGACAAGGCAGCAACCAGAGTAGTGACATGGCATCAGAAGGTTGCGGCCATTACGAAACTGATGATGTTAGTATAATAAGGACTGCTTCTGACATATCGCTCTCCAGCAAAAATCTACAAAATCCAACCAAGCACGTATTCTGGGATACAACCCAAAGACAGTAGTGCTGAAGTGG
This sequence comes from Zea luxurians, assembly GCA_029449295.1. Classification (NCBI taxonomy): domain Eukaryota; kingdom Viridiplantae; phylum Streptophyta; class Magnoliopsida; order Poales; family Poaceae; genus Zea; species Zea luxurians. The sequence continues at coordinate 216,587,276 of JAOPSE010000001.1, forward strand.
ACAGAAATGAAGAGACACCGAGAGCCTGACGAACATGTAGCTCCCGCTTGCTCTGAAACTAACATTTCCCCAATGGAGTTAGATAAACAACATGTAAGCATGCACTGTTGTCTTTAAGGACTTCAACCTTGTGACGCAAGCCAGAATTCCACCAACCATGGATGCTGAAGCAAAGCTGTTAAACTGAACAAACCAGGCATTGCTTCCAAGGTTAGGGACGCCACATGGTGGCACAGTAAGAATTCCCAGGCCAGACAGACAGTTTAACATGTACAGCCACCCTTAAACAAGCAAACAAAACGTACAGAAATCCTACCAAACAAATACGCGAGGCTGCCAGGCAACACGTTTCATGATTAGGCCACACTTAATTCAGCACCTTCCTTAGCTCCAGCAACAGCAACCACTGTTGGGCCCATCAGGCAGCACCTAGATGGGGATCCAAAAGGTCCCAACAGACAAGCAAAACACAAGGCGCTCACTCGACGCAGCACGGCATCGAAGGAGCCAAGCAGGAGGTCTCACCAGCGGAGTGTATAGCCCCATGACCACGTACTGGAACACTTTCCTCCCGACGAAGGGTGCGAAGAAGACGTAGAACGCGAACGCCAGCGCCAGGAAGACGGACACGGCCACCACCTGCGATGCGCGCGAGAGACACCGAAACTTCAGTAATCACGGGCGACGAAAAAGACACCACGCCCAGCAAGGAAAAGGCGCAAAATTCCAGCCGGGACGGACCTGGAGAGGGTGGTACGGGAGCTGCCACCCATGCCGCCTCATTGCCACTTGCAAAGAACCGCGGAATCGACAGAAGAAACACGGGAAAGGATCCTCCTTTTTTTCCCCTCTTTGCTCGCCTTCTCGCGTCGAGTGACGCGATCAATGCAGGGAGAAGGAACCGGGACCCCCGAGGATCGAGGGCTCAAGCGCCAAGCCCGCGGCTTCTGCTTCTGCTAGCTCTAGCCATGGATTCGACCTTGCCGCGGTTGTCGCGACCGCATCCGTGTGGGCTGGTGCTTGGTGGGGAGAGAGGGGAGTGGACAGAATGGGGGAGCGTTTGGGGGCAGGGAGAGACCAAAGGTTGGAGAGCATTAAATGCCGCGCTGCGCCTGTGCAGATTTACGGGGGAGTTGCAAGAAGCGAGCGGGGAGAGAGGGAGGGAGAGGATGGTTTGTTTGGTTTGGTTTGGCGTGGCCCGGACCGTGGCTGCTTCGCTCTGGCCTTTTGGGCGCTCACGTGAACCTCCGTTGCCAGAGTCTGGTCTCCTCTGTGATGACTGATAACTGTGGCCGTAGCAGCAGGGATGGCTGGCTGTCAGTGTGGGGCCCAGCGACAGCCGGTTTGTTTAAAACCTTGTCACCCATGGTCCTCGGATAGACCTCGAGAGTTTCTTTTCTTTTCTTTCTCCTTTTTCACTTTTACTTTCGTAGCTTTGGACTTCTCATGATAGGGATGTTTAGATTCTAATAGAGCACGGTAAAAAAAAAATCGTGTGTTAATTTTTCCGGTAATCCCAAAACCAGAACTGAACTGTGACATTGTATTTTGTACAGTATTTTTCTACTGTAATGCAGAAAATAATGTGCTACATCAATCACTTGCTGAGAGATAATAAAAAAAATCCAATGTGATATGGTGCTAAATTTGCTTACATCTGAAACGGTTAACAAAATTGGCTGGCACATAAAGTACTCCAGAAGCACTTATAAAGAGCCAAGCCAGCCATAGAGCTCTAGCAATTAATGCTGGATATGTGAAGCAAATATTCTCAGCAGAACAAGAAAAATATCTTCCATCACAGATTTCAAATTGCAAAAAGAAATGTACATATTACTCCCCTTACCTTAGGGGGTGTTTGGTTACCCCAAACTAAACTTTAGCCCCTATCACATCGAATGTTTGAACCTCCGTTCCGAGTATTAAATGTAGTCGGATTATAAAACTAATTTATCAGCCGAAGATTAAAAGACGAGACGAATCTAGTCCAGTTGGTTGGGTTAAAGTCAAACGTTTGATGTGACCCCGGGTTAAACTTTAGCAGGGGCAACCAAACACCCCCTTAGTGATGAACAAGTACGAGTAGTACAATGTAACTGTTATTTTGGAACATTTTTTTTCAAGAGAAAACTATTTTTTATACTAAAATCAAAATGATTTTATTTTTTTCTGACTGTTTTCATCTACTCGACGTCAAACCTTTTAAGGCTGCATTTTCACGTTTTTTTCTAAGAAGGTTTATATATCATATGGTTTTTGCTAAACATGTACCACTAGTGTTATATACTACCTTGGAATACGTGACTACGCTTTTTTTTTTAAATTTCAGACTATGATATATTTTATATAGATCTTGCTATATATCTAGATATGTACTATACTTAAATATGTAATAAAAACAATGCATTTAGGAAAAGGCAAAACGTAACATGGGAAGGTCAAAGTTGGTAGGTAGTACGATACAAGTTATCATCAATGTGCTTTCTTTATTCTGTTTACGACTCAAGCGAAGCACTATCTTTTGGTAGCCTGAAAATTGTAACAAAAAACACATGTTTTAATCAACCCTCCTACGTACGCCTACAGTGACGGCGTCCAAGCGTACTTGGTTTCCTGCTAATCTGAATCCCCCAGCTCCATATCGAGTATCCAATCCAACATATCAGCATCCACGACAATGTCACGTCGTCCGCACACAACAGTCTGTCAGGGATCAACAGCTAGCGACCTCGATTTGCAGGACTGCTCTGACAGGATCACTTCGTTCACGAATCACGACTCTGTCTGTAAACAACTCAACAATATTTTATACTGATGAGTTGTACTACTACATAACTAGCCTCGAGCTTATACTACCTTTTGGTGTGTTAGCAAAACAAAAAAAAGAAAACAATCCGCGGATTAGTACGGAGCTGTCGTGCCAGGTTTGTCTCTTGCTGTTGTTGTTCTCCTTGAAGCCATCAAACGACCTCTCGGTAAGCTTTATCTATAGGAGTATCTACAGGCACATATCGCAGATGTGTGAATCGTGGAGACTCGTGCAGACTACTGTGCTGAGTGAAACGTACTCGTAGTTACAGAGGTAAGCTCGTGAAGTTTCCGATCACACACCACGCAACGCAACGCCAGTCTTTTCCTTTTCGTAAAAAAAAAAGGACGCAGGCAGACCGACGATCAGCGCAATCAAGCTAAGGTGGCAAGGTCGCATCGCATGATTCGAACGAGAATGAGCTAGAGAGTCATCATAAGCAAACAGGCCCCCAAAAAAAACAATACTAGTAGTAGTGAGTAGTGACCAACTTTGCAAAAGCTACAATGAGCCCGTGGCCATGCATATGGATCGCCTCATTTCACGCACTCATTTTGCTGCCTGCCCTTTTGGACAGTGCTACCTCTGCTTAGGTTTCTCGTGATGCCGTCACCAGGAACAGCAGTTGACCTCTGCCTTACGCAAGGAATCACAGTCACCCTAGCTTATCCAGTTTATTTCCGTATGTGTTGACGTTTTATCAGGGTTGCGTGTGCAATTGGGAAAAAACACACACACACACACGGCTTCTTCCTGCAACGTGTGGTCATGGTGGGGCATCCCACGCGCAGCACGACGCGGAGAACAATGCGAGTCTGGCCTCCGGCGCGGCCATGGCTGACCTTCGGTGCGGCGGACGGCGACGCACGCAGCCCGCACAGCACGCAATTGAACGCGGAGCTGGCTGCGAGTCCAAGGCTGAACGGCGGCGGGTCGCAGGCTACGATGGTGGGGTGGCCGGGTGGGCGTTGAGGCGGGTTTGGCTAGCGGCGGGGCGCAGCGCACGTTGGGTTGCGGGGTGAGCCGCGATGAAGGGGTGCACTGTAGTAAACTGACGAATATCCGACGGTCACTTTATCTTCGACGGCTTTCTACGAGTCCGTCGGATATAACCTTATGTCTGATGGCCACTATAGACTCTCGGAAATATCAACTTATCTCCGACGGCTATTTACGAGGCCGTCGGACATAAGATTATATCCGACAGCTGGCAGCGTAGCCGTCGGATATAACCTTATGTCCGACGGCCTCGTAAATAGCCGTCGGAGATAAGGTTTTTTAACACGGTCCCGGCCCGGTGCGCGGTTCATTTTCACGCGCGCTCGCTTCTCTCTTCTCTGTCTCTGCCCGCCGCCGTCGACGCCCAGCCCGCCGTCGACGCTCGCCCACCGTCGACGCCCGCCGACCCGCCCGCCCGCCGTCGACGCCCGCCCCGCCCGCCCGCCGTCGGCCGCCGGTCTGGTCAAGACGACGCATCGCATTCGTGGGTGAATAACCTTTTCAACACGCATAGTCCAGCAGGAGGAGGTGGCTACTCGAACCATCCAGGCGATGGATATGATTGATGTGTCGTGATGTTAATTTGTGAAACACTTTGCAACACTTGTTTGCAACCGTGATTACAACACTTGTTTATGAGACACAATGTCAGTTTGCAACAACCGTCGAACCTATATGTTGATGTTAAATTTGTGAATGTTAATATTTATGTGAGAATATTTGTGATTGTGAATGTGAATACTTATGTGAATGTGTATATTTGTGATTGTGAATGTATATATGTGCATGAAATCTGTTTTGTTTTGTAAATGTCAGTTTTTTAAAAAACAGAATTTTTTGTAACTTCTGAAATATATTATGTCCGACGGTCTAACTCTAGCCGTCGGACATAAGGGCTCACTTATGTCCGACGGCTACCGTTAGGCCGTCGGACATAACGTTGTGGGACCCACAGCTGGTCGGTAAAACGGTTAACCTTTTTTCTTCCGACGGGCCGAGGCGGCCGTCGGAGATAGGTTATTTCCGACGGCTGCCGTCGGAGATAGGTTATTTCCGACGGCTGCCGTCGGAGATAAGGCTATTTCCGACGCCTTATATCCGACGGCCTAAAACCGTCGAACATAGGTTATCTCCGACGGTTCAATCCTTACGTCCGATGGCTTTGGCCGTCGGAAATTGTTCCTTTTTACTGTAGTGGTGGCGCATGCGAGTCCACGAGAATTGAAGACAGGGAGAGAAACAATACAAATCGAACCGGTATGCGATGCGACAGCAGTTGGTAATTTTCACCGACTATATGAAATAACAGTATTTTTTTTTGTTCAGATTACCCCTTGAGGTACTCTATAAATCTAATAGATTCGAGAGCTAGATGCCTAGATCCATATTTTGACGGATCTAGAGTGGATGGAGTAGAAAGTGTTTAGCAAACAAAACTGACATGGGACTGTTTTGATGGATCTAAAGTTGTTGAGAGTAATTTGGATTTACAAATTTTTGCTGGGGTCCCTGGACCCTGACAAACCCTGTTGGAATCGTCCTGCTAGTATACTAGCTCTAAGATGTTTTTTAAATGGTGTTAGCTTTTAGAAGTAGCTCACAATATGATTAGAAATACATGACAATCTCACATAATTGAAAACTAGTTCTTGGTTAAGAGCTAGTAGTTTTTTTTTCTTTCTCTTCCATTAAATATATAAAATAAAATATTCAGAGTTAACTCCTAAATCATTGTTGAGGTCACCCTTAAGACTAGTTTTGGGAGTCACAAAACCGGAGGGAATTGGAGAGGCTAAAATCACCTTCTTATTCAATTTTTTAATAAGGAGGGGATTTTAGCCCCTCCAATCTCTTCCGTTATTTGGACTCTAAAACTAGCCCTTAGAGTGTACTCCAATAAATTATAAATAGTTATAGATACATTCCTTAATTATCAATTGCAGCCATACTCTATCTATGGTGCATGTGGCACTTAAGGTACTTCTCCATTGGAACATGCAGAACACTACTCCTGCTTGGCTTGTTTGTACTTGGTACCATGCTAGTACTGTCAACAGTGTTACTAGGCTTTTCAATGAACCAGCCCAACCAGACGGGTACCATTTCCATGTACCACGGGCACATGCGCTTGTAACCTCACGTCCGTGTTCTCTACTGCTGCCTGGCATCTCCCCGTGTCCTGTACTAGGTGTTGTTGGCATTCGGCAAGATGCCCCCTAGCCTGTGACTTTGAGTCGAGCGACTCATGATGGGTGTGCTGTGAAAGTCTCAAATCCAGTTTCTTTAAAAAAAGCTGATTTCTGACTTTTTGTGGCGAGCAACAAGCTCTTGGCTAGGGCTAGAGGCTAGTAGTAGATTCTAATCGCTTTGGGGTTTGGATGATACGAGTAATTGATTGATAAGGGCGGCACCTCATGAATCAACAGGATATCCTTTCCTTCCCAAGAAGAGAAGAATCAACAGGATGTCGCTGGAGTTAGCCAGCATGCGATTTGGAGTTTTGGACCTTTGGTTTGGGGAAGCGCAACGCATGGGACGACAGCACAGTGGACGAGTGGTGGCCTTGGCCCCTGGGTTAGGACTATGAGACACAGGCGTCAGTGTTAGCCGTGCTGCACACCATAGCTTGGGCCCATGGTACATGGACACGGACAAGAGACCTTCTGATGAGTCTCCGGCACAGCGCTGTACGTTCATCTCCTGAGCTGAGACCACCGGGCTGGGCGCGCGCGCGGCACTTTTACTCCTACTTTGCAAGCCATAAAAACCGAGGATTAGACCTCTCTTTATTTAATTTTAAATAAAAAAGATTTTATCCCCTCTAATCCACTTCAGTTTTTTGGACTCTCGAACTAGCACTTAGGATGCTGTTTATAATGTACTTTAAGTTGTGTTTGGTTGAGCAGTAAGAGAAAATAGAGTGGCTTTATTCTAATTTTTTTAATATGTGATTTCTAACAAATAAGAGCGGAGCATCTGGATCTCCATATGAAAATTTATCATAAATAATTAGACCACTCCCGCTCCACAAAAACGACCGAATACGAGCAGCCCCCCATTGTTTTCTCTCTACATTTATAAAGCTCTCCAACCAAACAAAAAATGGAGCGACTCCGTTCTATTTTACTCTTCAACAAAACAAAAATAAAATTTTACCTTAAATAGTTAGAGCACTCTCGCTCCACAAAAACGATCGAATGCGAGCGCTCTCCCGGACGCGAGCACTCACCCCCTCTCCTTCCCTCTACCCTCATAAGTCTCTCCAAACAAACAAAGAATGGAGCGGCTACATTTTATTTACTCTTCAACCAAACAAAAAAAATTTGACTCCGTTCTTGCCAAACGCAGAATAGAATGGTTTCGTTGTCAAATACTGGAATGGAACCACCCCATTCTATTTGACTCTCCGCCCCCTTAGAGCATCTCCAACAAAATGTCCTATAAAAATGCCTTATAATTTAAAATAGTATCTTTTATATGATTTAGGGCACCGACAACAAAATACTATGCTCCAACATTAAAGCCCTAATTCTAGATTCCAGAGCAACCCACTAGGGTGTAGTATATTTAAGACACTTGTGAGGATGACCTATATGTTTTTTATAAAATTTTATAAAATAAGGTATTGTTGGCGTAATGTTTCCTATGTAGAGTCCTATATTTCAATTTAAACCACTAGTTTGAGGTATTGTTGAAAATGCTCTTAGTTTCTTACACAAGAATTCTAGTCCTTCTATAGAGCCATCGAGGTGACAATGGACTCTCAGTTTTACAGACTCTATTTCTATTTATTTTTAACTAAAATCAATTTAGGACCCTAACAAAAGATGAATTTGGATCATGCCTAATTTTATCAAGGTTGAATCATAATAGCAATTGACAGCACATATATCACACGTACACAGGCGACACGTAGCCGACAAGGCTATCTGACTACGTATCGTAAAGAAAACGCCGCCTTAACTGCTTCATGATCATAGAATACAAAGTGGCGGCAATACACACTCACTACAAAACTTTACAGCTAAACTACTGGCTGAGTTTGCATCTCATATTTACTCCTGATACTCTTTGCCACCTAGATTATCTCCATACCTTTTTCCACCCTGATGCCTAATTTTTACAATTTTCCACCTAAGCACCAGGCGGTAGTTTTTCGAAGCCATGGCTGTACTTGGCCACCGTTGTTAGAAAGAATGGAAAAGTAACATGAAAAAAGAAAAGAATGGAGTAAGCGTTAGTGTTAGCAATTCTTTACAGCAGTCAGAAGTTAGCACTGGACCCTGATGGCCGACATGGATAAAAACAGAAGTCGGCATTCTCCAGTGAGACCTGTGATGAGAAACTAGTTAGTAATTCGGAGAAAACGATTCGATGTATTATTATCGGTGACGAGGAGAGATGTCAGCACAAAATACCGTTGAAGGGTGGCCTGTAGAGTTTTCTTTGATGCGATCGCGCTGCACCCGACGGATGCCAGCGTCCGTCCATGAAACTTCTCTTGCCCAGCGGTCGTCCATTAGCCTCGCGAGCAGATCAGAAGCACAGAAAATTACTGACCATTCGGGTTATCACCCAACATCTCTTCCTCGTCTGCTTGCAGACCTTGTCCTCTCTAAGGTTTGTTTAGCTTGCCGTCTTGGATTTGATGGTTTAGAGTCCTGTGGACAGTATGTAAAAACTGTAAATATAAAGAGCTTATGGAGTAAAACAAAACTGCAAAGTATATGAAAGACAATACATTTTTGCCAGTTAATTGTGCGTTCTTGGCCTTCTCTGCTTCTGCCTCTTTTTCAGCTTTTTTCTTCTCAAGCTCAGCTTGCTTCAGGTTCTCCTCATGTGCTTTTCGAAATGTTGTTACAAATGTTAAGAGGGTAGAGATTACTGCATAAAAAGTCACCACGGGGTAAGGAGATGCAGGGATCAAATATTTACTTGAACCAGTTAAATTTTAAAGATAATAATTTAGACCGAGCATTTTCAAATAAAAGAGATCTGTTTACCTTGTTCAAAGGGGCAGCGAACAGGATCCTCACCAAAATACTTAATCAACGCATCAGCCTTTTTACCCTAGAACCAAGTTTATAATTCAACCAACAAGAAATGAAGAGCACATTGCATGTGTACTATGAGCAAAAAAGAAAAGCATACCACTTCAGAAAACAATGAAGATAACGACTGCACATCAGCTCCAGCATTGTCGGTGAACTCTTTCAGTTTCTACACAATGCAAATAATGCCAGTTTAGAAGCAATTGAGATACCGAGACACAATATTATCCTACAGTTTCATAGAGACACAACGCAACTTTATAATGTCAGTTTCAGCAGCTGAGATAGATTAAACTGCATATACCTTTCTTTTCGAACAAGCACAAAAAAGAAAAGGTTATCTACTTGCATGGACTAGTCACATAGATAAGAATGTATTTTAGCTTGTTTTTTGTGTTTTGAACTTGTTGGATTGCCCACTTAAAATTAGTGAAAACCTATGTGAGGCTCTGAGCAGTCCATGCAGCAGAGGGAACTCTTCAATCAACTAGGTCCTAAAGGACACACTTTCCAACAAAAAAAAGCTTTCGTTTGCGCAAATGCCAGGTGTTTTTCACTAAAACTTGCTACCTAAGAAACATATCAATACTAAATCGCAGAAGAGATGTGATTAACCCAGTTAAAACACACACCACAAACATATCAATGCTTACACAGGAATTAAAAATCGAGATAATTGTGTCCTGACCTCACGAAAAATTTCGGATACTGGACCATCCCTTTCTGAAGCATCATACTCAAGGTGAACTTTTTCCAGCCCTTTACTAACTGCTTGCATTTCCTCAGCTAACATTTTTAGTTGTATCTGTTCAAAATTAACAGTTTACATATTACAAAGACCTGTTACATTTTACATGATCCAAAAAGTATATCAAGGTGGAAATCCAAACCTTTGATGCAGCATCTAAGCTAACAAGATCCACATAGAAGTTTAAAAGCTGTGGAGATCTTGCAGCAAGTACCTGATACCAAGAAATTTTCATTATACATATGTAAAAATCACTTCATATTACACAATCAAATTGTAAGCTATAGCAGTTCAAGAACATAGCAAGAGCATCTATTAGATACTCAGGCAAAGTCAGTGTGTCAGACAGTACTTGTAGAAGTTATGCAATTTCCAATGCTGTTAAACTATTGGATAAATCCATGAACCTAATTTGGTTCTGGAGTGGTAGAAACTGTTAACCATTTATGTGTATCACAATAATGGATCAAACAACTGTGAAGAGGCGCACAGTAGCTCAAGAGCTGAATAACAGGAGCTGGGTGGCCGATATAAAAGGTGCTCTTTCTGTCATATTGTTGACAGAATATCGACTCATTTGGGACCTGGTGGATGGAATGACCTTGCAACATGAGGGTACTGATCAATATCGGTGGAAATTGACCACTTTGGGTCCCTATAGCAGCAAGTCGGCATATGCTTCTTTTTTCAGGGAGCCATCAAGTTTGCTCCCTGGAGAAAAGTTTGGAAATGTTTGGTTCCTCTAAATGCATTTTTTTGGCTTGCTCTCGACACAGATGCCGGACTGCAGATCGCCTCGCCAAAAGAGGCCTCCCTCACCCGTCAACCTGTCCCTTTTGCGACCAGGCAGAAGAAAATATAATCAACACATTCTCACCTTGTGTGTTTGCAAGGTAGGTATGGAACCTTGATCTTCTAGAAATTAAAACTTTATGCAGTAAGGGCTCCATAATCTACTAGTCGCTTCTATGGCTAGTGGTGTCATACTTTATGCAGTAAGTGTTCAGAAGGACTTAATTCCCTGATCATCCTTGTTGCTTGGGGGCTCTAGAAGAGGAAAGCTTGTGTTTTTGAAGGAGCTCGGCCAGATGTTCAGACCCTCTTACAACGTCCTCTTACACAAAGTGGTCGAGGAGGGCAGTTTGTGGTCATGGGGCATGGCTGGTGCTACTGCCCTCAAGGAGCTCCTCATAAGATATCTCACATGACCTTTAGGGTCTAGGTAGATTGTGAAGGTCAAATTCGTCTCCCTTGTTCAAAGGCTAGTAAGGCAGGGTGTGCTGGGTTTTAGGGGGAGACCTCTTGACACCTCCACTGTTTTTTCCCGTAAATTTGTACGGTCTCTTGCTCATTCTTAATAAATTGACATTCAGGTTCTCCTGCGTTGTTCGAGAAGAAAACAAAAACAGCAAATATCGAGTGCAGTTTTACACAGCAGTGCACAAGCAGGCTATACGCACAACCCTCTAGTCTCATGGTCCTAATAAACAAAAAGGTTTTTATTAAGTTGCATGTACCAACCAATTCAACCCAAAAGCTTAAACTGATGGGAGGAGGTGGACAATTCACTTATATTATATTCTAACACTTCCCCTCACGTCGAGCCTCTTTTGAGTCTAACATGGAATATAGAAGCGAGCAACAATTATTTTATTTAATTGTGCTAGCCAGGATTCGAACTCGAGATCTCTGACTTCGATACTGTTAGAATACCTGTCTGTAATGGGCCTGGCCCAGTCTATTTAATAGATCACCCAACCCCTGTTAGGGTTAGGGTTTCCAATATGGTATAGAGCCAAACTTTTTTTCCTCTCCCAGCCGCCACCTCCCCTGCCCAGCCGCCGGTGACTCCCTCTCCCTGCACCGCCGCCTGCCCCTGGCCGCCGCCCGCTCCTGCGCCCGCGTTCCCGCCCTCTGCACCTTCTCTTCCTCCCTCTCTCCTCTCTCCCTCCTCCCCTGCTCTCTCTCCCTCCAGCCGAGAGCCGCTAGGAGCTCCGTGCACGCCCTGCGCACCGCGCACCCAGCGTGCCACTTCCCCGACCAGGAACCCGCTCCGCTTTTGCTGCCATGGATCTACCACCACCGTCCGAGCACCCCACCGCAGCGGCCCTGGGCACGACCGCTGCCGCGGGACTGGCCGCCGGCCCTGCCGTGTCGGGTGCGGGCGCTGCCGGGCTGGGCATGGCCGCCGCCGCCGGGTTGGGCGCGGCCAATGCCACTTCGCTGGCCGCTACAGGAGCCGCCGGCCTGCGCACGCGCGCCATCGACGACCTCGCCACATACCTGGCCGCCGCCGACCTCGCTGCTGCGCACAGGACAGCCGCAGCCACCTCCGCCGGGCACCACAACTCCGCCTGGGCTCCCACCGCGCGTGCTGCCGACCTCGCTGCTGCGCACAGGCTGGAGCGCGCTGGGGCTCCCACCGCGACCAGCGCCCGTGCTGTCGGCTCCATCCCCTCCGGGTTTGGCCTTACGGGCTACCCGACGTGCGCTGGTGCCCTCACTGGTCTATCCTCGCCGACACGTCTCACCGGACACCCGCCCCCTGGGTTCTCCACCACTCGGCCGCTCGTCGCCGACGCCACCTGGGCTTCTCCGCCGCCCTCCGCCGACTCTACGCTGGCATCTACCATCGCCGCCATCCAGGCTGCCCTGGCCGCCTCGCAGGAGCGCGAGCGCGCCGCGTCCCGCGCTCTGGAACAGGAGCGCACCCTGGCCGCCACCCTAGCCGCTCAGATGGCCACTGTGCAGCGTCTCGTCATCAGCCCTCCTCCGGTCGACCAGGGGACACCACCGCCCACCCCAGATGCTCCCCACGCCTCTGGACTCGATGCTGACCACGTCGCCGCTCTCCATGCCCAGGCGGCCGGCCTACAGAACATCCGGTCCCTCGTGTCCGTCGTTCTGGACCCGGCGTCCTCCCACTACCCTCGTTGGAGGGGGCAGGTCCTTCTCACCTTGCGGTGCTACGCCCTCGACGACCACGTCCTCGACGACGTCGCCACCCCGCCGTCCCAGGCCTGGTCCCTGATGGACTCCGTGGTCCTCTCCTGGCTCCACGGAACCATCACCGTCGAGCTCCAGGACATCATCCGCGACCAGGCGGACACGAGTCGTCAGGCGTGGCTCGCCCTCGAAGAGCAGTTCCTCGGGAACCGCGACGCTCGCGCCCTGCACCTCGACGCCCAGTTCCACTTGTTCTCTCAGGGGGACCTCTCCGTGGACGAGTACTGCCGCTAGATGAAGGGCATGGCGGACTCTCTCCGCGACCTCGGCGAGCCTGTCGCCGATCGGACCTTGGTGTTGAACCTTCTGCATGGCCTTAGCCCCCGCTATGGCCACCTGAAGGCTCTCATCAAGAGGATCGTTACCTTTCCCACATTCCATGACATCAGGAACGAACTTCTCCTCGAAGAGCTCACCATGGCGTATGAGTCCACTGCTCCGGCTCCGGCGCTCTACAGCGCTCCTCCCGGTGGTCAGACACCTTCAGGGGGCCAGGCCCCTCGCCCTCCGTCGACCGGGGCCCCTACCCGCCCCACACCTGCTGTCCCTGCGGCCCCTCGTCAGACGTCTGCCACCGACGGCAGTCGTCGTTCCCGCAAGGGCGGCCGTGGGGGTGGCGGCTCCTCTCGTGGTGGTCCCCCCGGTCGGGGTGGCGGCCAGGCGTGGCCGTCACTCTATAACCCCTGGACCGAGACCATCGCCATGTGGCCGGGCCAGGCCCCACGTGCCTCCCGTCCCCCGGCGCCGGCCCTCTTGACTGTGCCACCCTATGGCGTGCCTGCATCGCATCCGGCTCCGCCCCAACTCTTGCCCCCGGGGACCCCCACGACGCCTTGGTCCCCGCTGTCTGGAGGCTGGGACAACGCCTCCCTCGCCGCCGCTTTCAGCACCATGGCGATGACCCCTCCTTCCTCCGACTGGGTGATCGACTCTGGTGCCTCCTACCACACCACTCCCACTACAGGCACGCTCTCCCGCTCCCATCCTCCCCATTCCTCTCATCCTTCATCGATCGTCGTTGGGAACGGTTCCACCCTGCCTGTCACCTCAGTAGGTGCCTCGGTTCTCCCTGGACCGTTCTACCTCAACGACGTTCTCGTAGCCCCCCACATCACTCATAATCTCCTTTCTGTTCGTCGTTTCACCACTGACAACTCTTGTTCCATTGAGTTTGACCCCCCTGGTTTCTCTGTGAAGGATCTGGCCACCAGGACTCCCCTCGCCCGATGTGATAGCTCGGGGCCCCTCTACACGCTCCGGACGTCCACCTCCGGCGCGTCTCCGCCTCCTGCCCTGGTCTCCACCACCTCCTCCACCACTTGGCATCGTCGTCTCGGACATCCCGGACCTGACGCCATGACCAAGATTACCAGTAGCCTAGATCCCTCATGTAGTAGGGGACATTTTGAGGGCCTCTGTCATGCTTGTCAGTTAGGCCGGCATACTCGTCTCCCATTCACCACTTCTTCCTCTCGGGCTGAGCAGGCTTTTGACCTGGTTCATTGTGATCCCTGGACCTCTCCTGTACTCAGTCTTTCTGGTTATAAATACTATTTGGTGATTTTGGATGACTTTTCCCATTTTCTTTGGACTTTTCCTCTTAGATTGAAGTCTGACACATTCGCCACCCTCACCCACTTCTTCGCCTGGGTCTCTACCCAGTTTCACCGCCCGGTCCGTGCTCTGCAGTGTGACAACGGCCGCGAGTTCGACAATCACGCCTCCCGCTCTTTCTTTCTCACTCATGGCGTCCAGTTGCGTCTCTCGTGCCCCTACACCTCTGCCCAAAACGGTCGGGCCGAACGCATGATTCGCACCACCACCAATATGATCTGTTGCCTTCTCTTCCAGGCGTCTCTCCCTTCCAGGTACTGGGCAGAGGCCCTGCACACCGCCACCCACCTTCTCAACCGTCTTCCCTCCAAGGCGGTGCGCCACCCTACTCCCTACTTCGCCCTGTATGGCACAACCCCCACCTACGACCACCTTCGCGTATTCGGCTGTGCCTGCTACCCTAACACTTCTGCTACTGCCCCTCATAAGCTTTCTCCTCGCTCCACCCGCTGCATCTTCCTTGGCTACTCATCTGACCACAAGGGGTATCGGTGTCTGGACCTCGCCTCCCAACGCATCATCTCTCGTCACGTCGTCTTCGACGAGAATGTGTTTCCCCTTGCTGGCCCCTCCCCACCTACCGATCTCGACTCCCTCCTCGAGTCCAATCCGGTCTCCCCCTCCTCCCAGGCGCCCCGCCTTGCGCCGTTACCCGCACCCCGTGCGTCCTCGACGCCGCGGCTCGCGCCTGTTCCCGCGCCTCGCGCGGCCCCGTCGACCACGCCTGCGCCACGCGCGGCCCCGTCGACCACGCCTGCGCCACGCGTGGCCTCGTCGACCACGCCTGCGCCACGCGCGGCCCCGCCGACCCCTCCCGCACCATGTGCGGCCCCGTCGACGCCCACGGCTCGCTTCGCCGACCCCGCGCTCGTCTACCACCGCCGCCGCCACGTCACTACCTCGGCACCTGCCGACTCGGGCCCGTCGACAAGCCCGGTGCGCTTCGCCGACCCCGCCGTCGTCTATCACCGCCGCGCGTCAGCCACGCTCGCGGCCCCCGACGTCCCGGCAGACCGCCCCGAGCCACCGGTGTACCACCCGGTCGCCATCCACCGTGACCCCGGACACGTCCACCCGATGGTGACCCGGCGCGCCGCTGACGTTCTCCGACCTGTTGACCGGCTGATCTTGGCAGCTGATACGACTACCACACCACCGGACACCTCCCCGGTCCCCTCCTCCGTTCGTACCGCTCTCGCCGACCCACACTGGCGACGCGCTATGGAGGAGGAGTACGCGGCCCTCCTGGCCAACCACACCTGGGACCTGGTGCCATGTCCACCAGGCACCAACGTGGTCACCGGCAAGTGGCTATTTCGCCACAAGCTCACCTCGGCCGGCTCCCTCGACCGCTACAAGGCCCGTTGGGTCCTTCGGGGCTTCACCCAACGCCCCGGAGTGGACTACGACGAGACCTTCAGCCCCGTCGTCAAGTTCGCCACTGTTCGCACCGTCCTCTCCCTCGCCCTCTCCCGGGACTGGGCGATCCATCAGCTCGACGTCAAGAATGTCTTCCTCCACGGCACTCTGACGGAGACTGTCTACTGCAGCCAGCCCACCGGCTTTGTCGACGAAGCTCGTCCGGATCTGGTCTGCCGGCTGAACCGCTCCCTCTACGGCCTCAAGCAGGCGCCGCGGGCCTGGTACAGTCGCTTCGCTTCCTACTTGGCCTCCATCGGCTTCGTCGAGGCCAAGTCGGACACGTCCCTCTTCATCTACCGCCGCGGCGACGACACCGCCTTCCTTCTGCTCTACGTCGACGACATTGTGCTCACGGCATCCACCGCCGACCTTCTACAGCGCACGATCGTCGCCCTGCAGCAGGAGTTCGCAATGAAGGACCTGGGGCCCCTCCACCACTTCCTCGGCATCACCGCCGAGCGCCGGCCCCAGGGTCTCTTCCTCCATCAGCGCCAGTACGCCATCGACATACTGGAGCGGGCTGGCATGTCCGACTGTAAGCCCTGCTCCACGCCTGTCGACACTCAGGCGAAGCTCTCAGAGGACGATGGGCCCCCGGTCGCCGATGCGACATCCTACCGGAGCCTGACCGGCGCGCTCCAGTACCTCACCTTCTCCAGGCCTGACATCGCCTACGCCGTCCAGCAGGTGTGCCTGCACATGCACGCCCCACGGGAGCCTCATCTCACCGCTCTCAAGCGGATCCTGCGCTACCTCCGTGGCTCCCTCGACTACGGCCTCCTACTCCGACCATCCCCGACGTTGGAACTCGTGGTCTACACCGACGCCGACTGGGCTGGCTGTCCAGACACGCGTCGATCCACCTCCGGTTACGCCGTGTTCCTGGGCGCCAACCTCGTCTCCTGGGCTGCCAAGCGGCAGCCCGTCGTCTCTCGCTCCAGTGCTGAGGCCGAGTACCGCGCCGTGGCCAATGGCGTGGCAGAGGCCTCCTGGCTACGACAGCTCCTCCACGAGCTCCACAGTCCCCTCCAGCGCGCCACCCTCGTCTACTGCGACAACGTCAGCGCAGTGTACCTTTCCACCAATCTCGTGCAGCATCAGCGCACGAAGCACGTGGAGATCGACCTGCACTTCGTCCGCGAGCGTGTCGCCGCCGGTGACGTTTGGGTTCTCAGCGTCCCCACCACGCTGCAGTTCGCCGACATTTTCACCAAGGGGTTACCGTCGAGTGTATTTTTAGACTTTCGCTCCAGTCTCAACATCTGTACAGGATAGAGTTGTGACTGCGGGGGGTGTTAGAATACCTGTCTGTAATGGGCCTGGCCCAGTCTATTTAATAGATCACCCAACCCCTGTTAGGGTTAGGGTTTCCAATAGATACCATATTAAGTTACATGTACCAACCAATTCAACACAAAAGCTTAAGCTGATGAGAGGAGGTGGACAATTCACTTATATTATATTCTAACAGTTTTGTTTAAGATTAGGAAATCGTTCCCAATTTCCAACCCATCTTCTCATAAAGTTTCATCCACTCTGAGAAGGGCAGGCCTGGTATAGTATTGAGTTGTCTCAGAGTAACCGGATCACGGGTTCAAAGTAGCCTCTCCATATTTATGGCAGAAGGCTTGCCTCGGTTTATCCCTTCCTCAGACCCCACTAATGTGTGAACCTCCAGAACTGGGTCTACCACTCTGACAAGGATCCCACAGAACTACTCAGGACACATGTTGCTTGTTGGCCCACTCACTCGCTAAATGCTCACAAATTCAATTATGTGATCATAATTTAACAAATAACAGAATGTAGAACATGGGTTCCATTTAGAGTTAAACAACTAACTGGGAACCGAATAGTCATCATAACAAAATGTACTATATAGTACATGGACATGTGACTATGTGAGTACTCAAATTTCAACATAAGATCAACCGTACCTTACAGAGGTAGTGCATTAATGTCATCTTATTATTTGTTGCCCGGGTATCTGTAAGTTTTAGAAGACTGTCCAACCGGAAGCCAACTGCAGCACCTGTAATCAAATATAGCCACAAAGCTAAAAACTAGCCCGATAACATAAATAGTATGTAATCATAGAAAATTCAGAGGATTCTCTAACTAGCAAGAACCAAATATTTCATTTTTTTGTGTATTAAACACAAAGAAAGGCTTACACGATATTGTTATCAATCAAACTGTAGACAAAACTGGACGACAAACAAAAGAAGCAATTTATTGTTACCTCTAGCAGTTCCCTGGTTCAGGGTATTCCCAAGGAGAAGGATTTTCTTCATTATTTCTTTCAACTTGAGAGAAGTTCGGATCTGATAAAGCAGAATTCTACTTAATAGATAAAATGTAAAACCAAATGGAGTTTACTATGACTGATTATTAGCATACCTCATTACATGAAGAGTCGATGATATTCAAGCTTCTTCTAAGATCAGCAACTTGTGAACCAAACTGGATCTTGAAGGAGAATACTCGCAGTTTTGACTCCATTCTAGGCACTTTCATCAATTCTAAGAAGAACTGCTCCAGGAGAACAATAATCTCTCGTAAACACACCTAGCCATGTAGTCATATCTAACTGGCATAAAACTATATGCAACTTCAGTGCATCCAATGCTAAATGTGATCTTACATACACATATCATTAGTTTTTGTTCCCTACATGTAATGAGAGCATAAAAACTATATGCAGTTAGGCATTTAACATAATGTAGTCATTACCTGTTCACATTTCCCAAGATTTTGTTTGTCTCCCGTGTAATTCTGTCAAAAACAGAGAAAGGGAAATTTAGAAAATAAGGTCACCATGCCAGTAAAGCAACAATCTCGTGTTGTGCACCTTGAGAAGTTCCATTTCTTCTTTTGTAGGACAGAACTTTATGAGATTCTCCACTTGATCAACATCCAAGGTAGATTGATCAAGCGCCAGAGCTGCACTCTGAAGAAATCAATCATTGGCAACATGTCAGAAATTATTAAAGAGTGAGACACCTTATCTTGTGCACTGTCCTCATTCTTACCACCAAATCCGAGAGTGGCATCTTAACTTTTGTTAGCATGATCTCTGTGTTATTCGCCCTCCTCAACTCAATCTATTCACAATTTAAGTGTCAGAATACACAAGATCTCAAAGAAAAATGGTGAAACTATTAAATAATTGAAACTATGAACCATAGACTCCATAGTATTTATAATTTAGAAAAGAGAAAAACATTTTGGGTATAAGTAGAGTCACCAAAAACTCTGAATTAGAGATGTAGTAATGGTTCACCATGTTCAAACTACAAGGCATGTAATTTGATGTTAGCTATTAATGCTTATTAACTTTGACTGCGGATCTAAATAACAACCAAAGCTTCAGTAGTCGAAATTCCAAATCACAGCACAATATTTAGGACCAAAACAGGAAAAAATGTTGGTTCAGGAAATAATAGAACGCAATTGACATTCTCATACTTCAAAAGAGTGACCTGTTAACAATACTTACTAGGTGCACTTTTTCTGGTTTTGATCCAAGTGATTTTCTACGTTCAGATTTTGAGCTGTCATCGGACTTCGGAACAGCTGCAGGAAAAAGGCTCTCAAGTTCTGATATATCAAACTCTGAAACACTGCAGGAAAGAAGTTCACACTGTTAAGTATGTCGAAAGCAACAGCAAACAAAAATCAATACGAGTTAATTGCATTGATCATGTTGTACACGACTTATACTCTATAGATACCTCTGTGAGTCATCGTTGCGCTGCAATTCTTCCCACAGACTACCTTGAAGGGCCCTTGTCACTTTAACCCAGTGTAATGGCTTCAATGTTGACTTACGTGAGGCAGCAGCCCCATAAGCTGATCCCAGAGGGCGTACAGCCCCACGTCCTCTGCCTAAGGATGGATTATTTCCTGGTGGTGGCGGCACACCTGGTGCTCTAGGTGGAGGTGGCACACCTGGTGCACGTCCACTTGGTGGTGGAGGTGGAGGAGGGCCACCAAGATGCCCTCTAGGTGCAGGAGGTGGTGGAGGTCCTCTTCCACCACCTCCAGGTGGGGGTGGGGGAGGTGGAGCTCCTGGAGGAGGCGGTGGTGGTGGAGCTCCTGTCCGTGAACCTGGAGGAGGTGGTGGTGGTGGAGCTCCTGGTCGTGCACCTGGAGGGGGTGGAGGAGGTGGAGGTCCAGAGCGAGCACCTGGAGGAGGCGGAGGTGGTGGTGGACCTGCACGTGAAGCAGGAGGTGGGGGTGGGGGTGGGGGTGCTCCTCGACCAGGGGGAGGAGGTGGTGGAGGTGGTGCTCCTCGTCCAGAGGGAAGAGGGGGAGGAGGGGGTGCTCCTCGGCCAGGTGGAGGGGGCGGGGGTGGGGGTGCTCTTCGGCCAGGAAGAGGGGGAGGGGGAGGGGGAGGTGGTGCTGCTGAACGTGCCATAGGAGGAGGTGGTGGCGGCGGCGGCGGAGGTGGACTAGAAAGTGTGCATGAAAGAGAAGGCAATGGGACATTAGAACACAATGATGGTGGTGGCGGGGGATGTGGCGGATGAGCAGAACGTGACATTGATGGTGGTGGTGGTGGTGGTGGAGGAGGAGGAGCACTTGATCGTGTTATGGTGGATGGGGGTGGAGGTGGTGGCGGTGGAGCGATTGCATTGTTATTTAACCTTGGAGGTGGAGGTGGAGGTGGAGGTGGTGGCGGTGGAGCGATTGCATTGTTATTTAACCTTGGAGGTGGAGGTGGAGGTGTGGTAATGCCACCACCTGTTATCCTTGGAGGAGGAGGAGGAGGAGGTGGTGGTGGAGGTGGAGTATTTCCACCAACACCCGACCTCGAGGGTGGAGGTGGGGGTGGGGGAGGAGGGGGAGGGGCAAAGGCCTGTTTTTGTGCTCCCGACGACCTAGGTGGAGATGCACCTTGAGGTAAGTTTGGCAAACATGTTGAAGCTAGACCCCTGTGCATAGGCGTAGAACTTGAAGAATAGTTAGTTGGAGGTGGAGGCAAAGAAGGTAGTGAAACCTGGCTTCTTGATGCAATTTGTGCACCTGGTAACAAGGATTGTTGTGGAGGCGATGAAGCAGACAGTGCAGATGTTACTTCTCGTGTAAAGTTGCAGCCATATGGTTGTTTCAATGATAATAAAGGTGCATCATTTACTGCACTGATCTTAACATCTGTAGGCATGGATCGAATAGCCAGTGCAGCTGGTGAACTGTCGTATCTAGATGGAGGGTGAGATGGCCTATGCACAGAGGTAGCATCAGATTCCTTCTTTGGTGAGATCCATCTACGTATTGTTTTTGGTTTGGCAAGCTTTGGTTGCTCTTCCATCTTTGCATTGCCTACTGCCATCTTCTTCAATACTGATGACACAGCTTTATCAGGGATTTGCCCTCGGTCATCACTTTCAAGCCTTGGACTCCTAGCCCTGGCTACTGTTCGACTTTGAGGAAGAACTATACCAAAATCCTGCTTGTCACCAAGCCCCTCTTGCTTGGCTTTTATCTCAGTTCCTACATCAGTGGCTGGTAAGACAACAATCCTGTCATGGACAGTGGTTTTCTTTGTAGGTAGGGCTTCCTCAAGGCAAGATTCTAATCTACACCCATCCAATTTGCCATTAGCTGTATCAGAAGGTTTAGCGATTTGAATCTTGCCATTGTTGTTGTTCAGTGAGTTCCTACTCTCAATAATTCGTTTGTCTATCTTGGCTGCAATGCTCTTTTCATTGACAATATTCTTTACTTCCTGTACAGTGTTACCATTGACAACTATAGTTTTCTCTTCATAGATCACTAGATCGTTGTCCATACTTATTGTGTTCTCAGTGATAATCTTGATATCACCGTTCTGCAACCCTTCATTTTTTGTAGTTCTCAAGTGGGTATCACCATTTGTACGTGACAAACTTCTAGGAGAACCAAAAGCAGTGTAGTCCAAATCAGGGTATTCCGATATTTTTGTTTGTTCATTAGCCTGGCATTCAATTTCATCACTGCAACTTGGATCAACTGTGGTGACTAAAGTTTGTGCAATTACACCTTTCATGTCCTCCTGACAGGTAGATCCAAACTTGTGTCCCTCTGAATCAACAGATGTAGCAACCACCTGTATATCATGCACATCACTGTTCTCTTGGCCATTAGTGCTGCTTAGTTTACCATTTGCAAGAACTTCACGAGGCTGCTGCAAACCTTCCTGGTTGTTAAAAGTTGGGGTAGGTGCACTTGCCCCTTTCTCATTCATGCTACCTAAATTCTGGGAGACACCAATCTTCACACCCTCATTGAATTGGTGCTTTTCTAGGCTGCTCCTTTCTTCAGTTGCCACCCCACCATCTGCAACGTCATCTAATGATGTTCCACCATCAGTTGATCGAGTTTCTTGGTCTTTTCTAGCATCATGCCAATCCTCCTCTGCTTCATAAAACTCCTCTCCTGTGTCTACCGAAGCAACATCAGTCTCATCTCCATCATCAGCTATCTCCTCGACGGTAGCAGTAGGTTTGAATGAATCAGGGTCCGAAAAATGTACCTGTCTCAAAAGTTGAGCCATATTTAAGATTTTTTTAGAAAAAAAATATATTTAAGATTTATGGTGCATAGATAAAGAGAAAGTAAAAGGCATATAAGGGCAGGTGAGTTTAGTACCTCAGCCCGGAAGTCCCTTGGGAACTGATTATTCACATTCCAAGCAACATCAATATCATCACGATTCAGCGCAAGGATGTTTGATTGAACGAATGCAGTGTTGAACATGATGCGGAACATTGTTTCCTTATGCTCTATATTATCGCCAATATGGATGAATTCAAGGACCACATCTCCATAAACACAGCAAAACACACTTAGTTTTATAGGGACTTCTGCCTGCATCGCAACCATTGGTCAGTAGACTTTGGATTTGGATATAAACATACCAGTAATTTAGGAGACAATCACCTGTCCATAATGTGGAAGAAGCTTGCTTGTTTTTGGCATCTCATAAAGGACTTTTGCACTCTTGTTACCGGGGCTTGAGTCTTGCCCATGCACACGCAAATATGGCCTACAACCACCATCTACGTCAAACCGTGGAACAACATGGAGAACTACTGAATCCAAGATGAGGGGTCTGCTAATAGGAGGCCATTCTGAACCACCTCCTTGTCTTGTTATATAGTGCAAATATCTCAAATGTGAAGGCTGAGGATTCAAGGGAAAAAACTGTTGTATAAAGTCCCTTCGAGCCTGCTTATAGACCATTTCTAGTGTCTTCTGCTCACCAGTGTATGTTTTGCGATACAAAAGCAGCCCAGCCAACATGAATGCAAGCACTGGCCAACCCCCTCTCTCACAATGCATCAAAAGCATATTATGCTGACCTTCCACTGATAGCCAATTTTCACATGATTTCAAGAAATGGTGGATCATCTCAAGCTGAAGCAATGGACACCCTTCATACTGTTGTGGGTAGTCCATTACTGTCATGTCATACTCAGATAATATGTCTGAAATTCGGCTTCTTTTGTCCCCAGACCAAAAATTGGATACCATAAATGATGCGTCCGGAAAAAATTCCTGCAACTGCGCAACAATGCCACTCAAGTAATCCCTGTACTCATCCTCACCCATGGAATCAGTCGAGAAGCAGCAGTCGAACACTGAAAAGGCATCCGTAAACATTTGCACAATCAGATACATATCATTGAATTAGTCACCTAGTATTTAACCAAATCGAAAGGCATATAGCACAACAGGGTAGAAGCACCTCATTTCAACAATTGCACCTCATTGCAAATTTCCACACAATTGAGGTGTTTGGTTCACTTTATTTCAATGGATAAGCGCACCATTATAGTCAACATGATTCAACAATTGAATTTGAATGTATGGACACGGTAGGGGTGGAGATGAACATGCCAATTTAAGACAGGTGAAAAGTTAAACCTGAAGCTTCCTAAAGAGCAAAAGTCCAGGAACACCATCAAATTCAAAGAAGTAAAGCGATTAAAGCCAAATGCAGCTAAATCTAAGACTGCTTCCACAACTCCAAACCCACAAACACACCAAACGGGTACCACCCCAGGATCCGAAATCAAAAGTTACTAAATCTAGCTGCTTATCGTCAACACTTGTGCTTCCAGCCGCCGAATTCCAGCTCAATTAGACTCATATATAACTTCCCCCCAAAAAAAATTTCCAACCAAATCCCCAAGCCCAAAATCCTCCTCGGAGCATGAAGCGTCCCAGCGAATCTCGCACCCGCACGAACCAGGTCGACGGGGAGTGGCGAGCATTATACCGTAGACGCGGTCGGAGATCTCGAGCAGCCGATCCGGGGTCTTCTTGAGGAAGAACTTGCGGAAGAGCGCCATCCTCCCCTTCCTCCTCCTCCTCCTGCTCCTCCTGCGCCCCCGCTCCCGCCGCCTCTCGGCCGGCGCCCGCCGAGCTGCTGTGCCTCCTCAGGCGGCCACCGGTCGTCGGCTCCGATCGGGGCGCCAAAGGCATGAGGGGGGCCGCGCCCGCCGCCGGCGGCGAGCTCCGGGGCGGCGACGCCGGGGATCTCGGGATCCGCAGCTCCGCCTAGGGCTCCGCGGCGGAGGGTGGAGCGCAGCAGCAAGGAGCCGGTGGTGGGGATGGGTGGGCGTGGGAGCCCGGGAGGCGGTCGAGGTCGAGGCACCGTGGGGGGATTGGGACGCCTCTTCCTCTGCTTACTGCAGCCTTTCTCCTCGCTTAGCTTTAACTCTTCCCCTCTCTTTTTCTTTCTTTTCACCCCTTCTTCTGTCCTGCGTCTGCTGCTTTTCTATGTAGTTTCCCGAGTTTTTACCGCTCCGACTTGGGTTTTTGGTCATTTTTGTTTTGTATTTACTACTTGCCCGCTGCGGGGGCTGCGGTGACCGTTTCTTTCTGGTGCTGCCTTGACAGCGGTGAAGGCCGTGCGCTCCGCGACGCTGGTTTCTGAGCACGCGATCCACTGTCTCGCGGGACCCACGTCATGCTAGGCCCACATGTCCGTGACGCTGTCTTCGTCGGGTGTGAGTGGGATGGTGGCGTGAGGGAAGAGCGTAGCGTAGGGTAATGCCTCGGCGGCTGTGTCGGTACGGGCGTCCCGCGTCCCCGGATTTCCCCTTCTGGGCGACGGGAACGGGATATATGTTGGCTTTGCGGTAAGTTGGGTTACATTTTTAATCGCCCTACCTACTTGCTGTTTTGGGGAGGGTCACGACGTCACGTGGTGGCGGTCAAGTCAATTTGTTTTCCCGTTTGCGCTGCTCTCGGGGAATTTAAGCGCGGTGGCATGTCTGTCCATGGCTGTCAATGGTGACATTTTCCATCATCAGAGGACAGAGAGCTGTCTCAGCATTACGCATTGATTGATTAATGCAGTTCTTGTTTCTCTACTACCTATTAAGTTAGCAATAGTAGTCTGCCTTTTTGTGTTCTGCCGTTTGGTCTCTGACAGGTAGGGCCCGCATGCTCCTGCGTGCATGCTCCTAGTTCAGCCCATAACACATTTTTTACAAAAAATAGTGCTACTACACATGTCACGCGCACAGGAAGGCACATGCGCCATGTGATAACAATCGTACTATTACGCGCACAGGAAGACATATAAGCAGGTTTCAACACCAACCGATGGGCAATGTGGTACTAATTTTACCTTGCAAAAAAATGAAGACAGACACATGCGCCGTGTGAGGCCCATCTACCAATTTGTCCGAGGCCCATCTCCCATGAAACCCTAATCCGCGGCTGCGGCATCCAGCCCTGCGCCACCGCCGCTTGTCAGGCTCCACCGCCCCATCTTCTCTCCCGCTGGACAACTTGCAACGCCCCAAAGCATCGCCCGCCGATGGCGTCTCCGCCCCACTCAGTCGAGGTCCGGACCCCCGGCGACTCGCCGCGGCCCACCGCCGCTCTCCTCTCCCCCTCTGTGGCCGCACCCCAGCCCTCCACCGCCTCCCGCCTCCTGCTCCTCCTCACCGCGGTCGTCGCCGCCGCTACGACCTTCGTCCTGCTTCGCCCGCCCATCACCGTCGTGACCGCGGCGTCCGCCACCGCGCGTCCGCTCTCCAAGCCCGTGGTGCTGCTCACCCCCTGTCATCCTCGGCGATTCAAGGTGTTCTGCTCACCCCCTGTCCTTCTCGCTCTTTACTCTTTGATTGAGATTAGGGTTCTAGGGATTTACATTGCTCTCCAAGGAAGGACAGGGACTTGCTCTACCCCGTGATCCACTCCCCCACCGAGCTGCTTTCCTACCGAGGTCGCGAACTCCTGTGCGAGATCCACGCTGCTCTCCATGGAAGGCCGGGGACCTGCTGTACCCCGATGTGGAAATCTCATCCTCGACGATTCAAGGTGTTCTGCTCACCCCCTGTCCTTCTCGCTCTTTACTCTTTGATTGAGATTAGGGTTCTAGAGATTTATTGCTTAAAGATTACGTGCTGACGATTTGATCTTTGGCCAAACCTCTTATCCCTCCTGTTGATGAGTTAGTTTAATTGTTCTGGGCGGAGTGTGTTCTACGTAGGATTAAGGCGAGTTGGAAATTCTGAACTTGGACAAACATAAAAAGTGCCTTCAAAGTAAATAGTTGTTTAATGTGCAGTAGGCTGATTTCTCATCGAAAAATTTTGAATCAGCTTTCACACACCCCTCTAGACTATAGTTGCCTGATCGGTGCTTCACCCTCCCATTCTTCTTTTCCCTAAACAAGACAGGAGCAAAGTTGAAAAAAATAACTAAGATGATACTTCCAGCACAGATGGTAAAACAATCCGTGTCAAGAAATATAGAAGACAGATCAAGTTGTAGCTTCATGGAAATAATATTCAAAGAACAATAAAATGTTGCTACTACGACTTTGTAGCCTCTATTATGCTCAGAAACGACATTGAAGGATATCAAAATCAACAGCAAGAGCTGAATAAACTACTGCCCGAAAGCAACACTAAAGGGTGAAAAATTTAGCTGAAGAGCTGAATAAAACTATCATTGCCTGTGAACAATTAAGCAAGAAGGATGACAGATCCAATAGAAAGAGCTGAAATGAACTATCATCATCACCCCCAATCTAGATTTACAATAACATATCATAGAAAACCCTCAGCAGAATCAGGCTTCTTGGGACCGTTGCTAGAGTTCCCGTCAATAGTGGACACGGTGACCGGAATAGTGACAGGGCTTCCTGGGACATGAGTGTTTGCAAATTCACCTTCGGGTTGATTATGCTCTCGCTCACTTTGCTCTGTCATTAGAACGCTATCATGAACATTGGCCTTGGATACTTCACTCTCGTGGCAGCTAGGATCCTTCTCAGCTGTATCTATGTTTTCTTGCATGTGGGATACTACTGCTATTTCACCCTCGTGATTTTTCTGCTCCTCTATACCCGTTTTCGAGTTACCTGCTACATTAGTCATTTGACGTTCACCCGTCTGATGCTCACTCTCCTGACAAGTCATTTCAGGACTTTCTTGAACGACGTTCTTTGTAGAGTCATCTTCATGACGCTTCCACTCTTGCTCATCCGCTTCAGAGATTTCAAGCAAATCAACTTTTGCGGTTTCACCGCTCTGATTGGCTCCCTCCTGCTCAGCCATCATCCTTTCCTTTATCGACTTGCTAGCATCAGTTGTATTGGTTGCAACCTTGTTGTAGGCATCAGTTACCCATGTTGCACCTGTAAGGATATACCTGTTACTCATGATGACAGAACTAGCAGTAGAGACAGTCTGTTCGGCTGCAGCTAATGCTGACTTGGTCTTCTCTGCAACCTGGTACTTCTCATCCATCTCCTTCATTTTCTCATTCACCACTAAGGTCCCGGTGCTGAACTTCTGGCTTAAGCCCATTGTCCTGTCAAGGGAAGCGACTTTGGCAGTTGCAGTTGATGTGAGCTGATGCTTTTCATCGAAAGCCTTTGCTTTTTCAACTGCGTCCATGCCGAGAACAAACCCTTTGGCTAACATAGAAACTGCAATATCCTCAGCCTTCTGAAGAGCAGATTCCATGCCACCAGTGTTTTTTTGACTGATAATGCAGTTGGCGGCATTAGGAGTCTGAGCTTGTTAAAAGAAATTTTGCTAATGGGGGATTTGATGTAACATGGTTCTACCTCTAGATCAGCTAAAACAAACGCTGGTAGCTTGTAATCGGTGGCTGGTGTGATGATGACAGCCATATCTTCTATAGTCGCTCCCTGCATTAAAGCACGGATTTACGTAATAGAATTCATAAGTGTAGAAAGGTTACCTTTAACACAATGTTAGGTAAAAGACAAGAAAATCAAATGAGATGGAAAATATAGTAGTTAAAGACCAATAACAAGAACACATCATACACGGCAGTTTCATGGAAGAAACCATGTATGCAAACTGCATATTCATATTAAGTTCAGGACTCTCAAATCTAGAAAAAGAGAAGTAGTAGTAGTAACCATCTCTCATTCAACAAAATCAGTGGATATAATACTAAATTTGCAGGCCCTTATTTCATTGGCAAAGTGTATGAAGATGATCATCGTCATAAATAATTTGTAGCAGACCGTAGAAACCAACGCAAAAACTTATACCGTAAGAAGCATATCCCTCTCTGCTCCTTGATTATCTCTGAACGTGATGTAGGCAAATTGCGACCGCTCATCACAACTGCAAAAGCATTCCAGGTCAAATCATGCATGCGCTTATGCTACCGAAATATATCATGGAGATGATATTGGCACTAACCTTTTCAATTCTACATGCACAATCTCACCAGAAAATGAGAAGAACTCACTAATATCTTGCTCTGATGCTTTAAGTGAGACGTTGTGGACCTTTACCGTGCCTGTGCCTGCCAAGGTCGCCTTAAAAAAAAGTTGGAGGACAAGAATCAATCGGCAGTTTCGATAAATACATGTTTTATATTCTTTAAACTACCATATCTAGAGAATTACTCAACAAGGTCGTTGATCTCATTGACCTTACATCTGAAAGGTGGGATAAAGACTTAATCTAAGGAATTCATTTTGTTCTTTTTTGTGACAAATAATGCGCCAAAAGCGCCTGCTTCTACCAGTACCGGAAGCGCGGCAACTAGCTAGAGCAAATCTCAACTTGTCCGTTGGAAAGCAAGTGAAAGAGGTATATCCTTTTTTTACATTGAAATATCAAAGTACCATGCAGATTTTATTTCAGCTCTATGGCATGATGCACTCGCACTATTATCTCTACTATTTATTAAGACGGTAAGGGTAGCCTGCCGTTCTACCATTCTGCGATCTCAGCCGTCCATTCTCCCGACGTCTGATATTGTCCGATCCCGCACAGCCATCAGGCACGCAGCGTCCCGGCCGCTTGCCAAAAACCCTAATCTCCAGCACCCCGCCGCTTGCCAGGCGCCAGCCATCAGGCACGCAGCGTCCCGGTCGCCCCCGCAGCTTGCCACCGCGGTCTCTAGCGTCCCCGCTGCTTGCCAGCCGCCAGCCGCGGTCTGCAGCGTCCGGGCCGCAGCTTGCCAGCTTCCACCCGTGGCCTCCAGCGTCACCGCCGTTTGCCACCGGATTCGAGATCCTACCCTCGCCCTTCATCCTTCTCCAATCTGCTCACCCCCTCCTCCGCGTGAGCCGCAGTCGGCCCCCGCTCACGTCCCCCTCGCCGATACCGTGTTGCCCCACCACCCACGCCTCAGCCACCCCCCGTACAGAGCCCAACCCTAGAGCACCCATCGAACCCCGCCAGCCCGAGCCCCGACCCCGATGCCACCTCGCACCGCCGCATAGATGGAGTTGCTGGTGCCGGTGCCATGGCAGTCGGTGTCGACGCACCGCGCAGATGGAGTCTCTGTGGGCGGTGATCGATTGAAGCTTGGCCAATTCCGCACCGGAGCGCTTCATCACCGCGTGGTCGTCTCTCATCGCAAACAGAGAACTACACTGCGTGGAGGCCGGTAATGAAACCCCACCACTTCGCTCTCTGGTTCTCTATGCTTTGATCCGTCGGGATAGGGGATTGGGGTTCTTAATCATCGGGTTTTAGTGCTCTGGCGAGACTCCACCGTGCAAGCCTAGGCACCACCGCGTCCGTCCGGGAGGTGGGGGAAGCTTCGGGCACCGTTGATCTCGGGAGGTTCAGCCACTGGAGAGGAGTTGGATAGGGAGCATTGGAATGGCCGCCGCCGCATAGGATGGAGCTGGATTCCTCCGGCCACTGCTCGGTTGCTCCCTAGACGACAAAATCGAGCACGACGCCGACGAGGACACACTGAGCCGGGACGCGCCGCAACACAGCGCGCGACACTTGCCGCCCTTGCCGTGCCGCATCATCCCCGCAGCGACATGGCACTGGCCGCCTCCGCCGATCCTGTGTTCCTTGCTTTTTTCGTTTTCTTCTTTGCGCCCTTACCACCTGGACCACCGTCTGCAAATTCGAAGGCATCGTACTGCAACAGATGCTTCCTCGAACTCTTCAACGCTTCGCTGAAGGACTGACCAGAGGCATCTGGATTGTTGGTGGCTGATGGCATGCCATACGCC
This sequence comes from Zea luxurians, assembly GCA_029449295.1. NCBI lineage: Eukaryota > Viridiplantae > Streptophyta > Magnoliopsida > Poales > Poaceae > Zea > Zea luxurians. The sequence continues at coordinate 216,617,404 of JAOPSE010000001.1, forward strand.
CCCATCTCTTTGTTGCTAATAACGCAGCCTTCCATACCCTGGGCTACTGAGGCCAATCCTGATTCCATCTTATTCTCTGTACAGTAAGATCATCAAAATTAAAAATATTGGTGTAAAGCAGACATAGCATTTCGTAGATAAATAGCAAGGTACTCCCTTCGTTTCTGATTAAATCAGTTCCTACACTTGCCTTAAGTCGAACTTCTTCGATGTTTGGCCAAATTTATAGAAGAAATTACCGATATGACACCAAAAGAACACAATATGAAAATATTGTTTATAGTGAATCTAATGATACTAAACTGATGTCTTTAATCTTAATGATATTTTCTATAAATACAGTCAAACTTAAAAAAAAAGTTCTATTGAAGACAACTCTAGAAATTGATTTATTCAGAGACAGAGGGAGTAACAAGAAAAGTACTTCGGGTTGCCTATTATTGTGCAATAAGTTGCGCACTAGCATTGTGCTCGTTCAAAATATCATAGAACATGCCTATAAGCCACCCACACTTCAGGTTTGTGATCTAGACAGTTTTAAGTTAGCAATTGATAGCTTTGTTTTAAGTGAAGCAAATTCAGCTGACTTTTATATAAAACCTCAAAGTAACATTAACCAAAGTTTGAAAACATACCATCAAAAGATGCAAGTCCTGCTTTCTTCAGCCTGATCACTGACAGATCTGCAGAAACAGATTGAGATGTAGTACTATGTTGGGAGGAGAGGACAGTGGCCCCAGTATGCAACTGGGGTGCACAAGAAGAGGATGGTGCGCCATTGTAAAGCGAATAAAGGCAGGGGGCGGGCGGGCGCCGCCTTTTGGTTCTTTGATTGCACAAATTTTCAAGTCATGGGAAAGACATGGTAGGAATAGCTACGTAGCTCGTTTTGGGATGTAGCCGGATCATGCTGTCCCCTTGCTAGCAACAACTTGGCGTCTCCAGTGTGCTGCAATCGCCTTTGATGCCCAATTCTCAATTGGGGATTAGCTACCTAATCAAGTTAAAAACGTGACTGGCTGAGTATTAAAAATCCTAGGCATCAATCATGTTTCGTAGTCACCGTTGCTTAGTGTGCCAACACATCATAATTACAGCGACACACGTCTGTGTGCTTTTAATCGGATGAGTGTAGAACTGAGATTTTCAGTGAAGAGAGGATTTAGTACTAGATCCATCTAGCCTACAAGCAGCTGTTTACAATACTGGATAAAACCTGCGATTAGGCTCTTAGCAGCTCAAATGCCAACCTGCAAAGTGCTTAATCCTGCCTCAGAATTCAGGTTTCCTCAAAACAGCATGGGCAGTTGGCAAAGTGCTTAAGCTTAACCTTCTCTTTCAAATCTACCCAACTAATTTCTCATGGTGCCGTGGGTTGTATTATTGCCTCGTTAATTATTTAATAATGGGATTCACAGCTAATTAAATCATGGATAAACGTCCTGTCGCGTGTTAGTCTTGCACAAACCTTTTCCTATCCCTTAGTTCAATTCATGGATAATTTTTTGTTTTAGGCTACTCTTTTGCTGTGTTACATTATTAAAAAACAACTTGGTTTTGGTTCATTTCTGACATGAAAGTAGCCTCTTGTTGTTCTTATGCTTCCCCTAATATAACTTTTATTTTTTTTGAATAATTTCCCAGCTTGTCGACAATTAGAGACTCTCCCATTCTTGGATCCACTGAAGCATTTTAGAGGTGCTCTATTCTACTATCAAAGGTTAGCATGATTGTTTCTGCACATCTCCTACTCCCTTCTTTGCTTAGTAATGGTTTATAAGTGTATAACAAGCACACGAATAGTATGAAAGAAAAAAAGATAATACATTATTACAAAAAACAACTTGGTATTGGTTCATTTTCTGACATGAAAGTAGCCTCTTGTTGTTCTTATGCTTCCCCTAATATAACTTTTATATGACATATGTTAAGTAATACAATGCCGAGCTTGTGTGTATTGGGGGTTTTTATTGGGGTATAAAGTTTATATGCATTCTTCCGGTATATATCGGTTGATGCTAATCTCTACTACACCTTAAGGGTACAGCGAGGGCGTCCACGGCATCACCGTGCCCCCGCCGCCCCGCACGCGGCTTCCTCCCCGCGTGCCAATCTCGCCGCACGCGCCAGCCATCGCTCGCACGACATGGAAGGAATTGATGCCAAGGTCACGGTATCTCGCCCGCGCCCCCACCAACCTCGAGCCCGCCCGCCACCAATCTCGCTGCCGGGTGCCCTTCCTTCCTCGACTCCCCCAAATGCTGCCAAGTCCCCCACCAACGCCGCCCTTCCTTCCCTGGCAGCCCGCCCCCGCCAGATTCACGCTCCGCGCGCCCCACCACCCGCGCGAGCCACCACCGGGATACTCGCCACCAATCATCGCCACCAGTTTCGCGCTCCGCGCGTCAAGAGCAGCCGTCACAGTGATGCCGCACGAGGGAGAGGAAGGAAGGCCGCGTGAGTCGCCGCCGGGAAAGACGCGCGGCATCACCGTAAAGCGAGATCCGGTTGCGCGCGAGGGAGAGGAAGGAAGGTCGCGCGAGTCGCCGCTGGGAAAGCCGCCAGGCATCACCATAAGGCGAGATCTGGTTGCGCGCGAGGGAGAGGAAGGAAGGCCGCGACCTTCGCGCCCCCACCAACCCTGCCCCCGAGCCCGCCCCCCTCCAAGCTCGCCCCTGACCTGCCCCCCACCAAACCGGAAGGCGAGATCCGTGGACGCGCCCCATTCCATACGCGGCGACAACATTCACTGCGCCCCCTTCCTTGCCTCAATCGACTGCTATTAGAAGGATGGACAGAGGTGAGTCCTCCAACCCATCCCCACTCTCCTCAGATTCACCGATTCACAACCGTTCTTTTCATCTCAGAGGTATTGTTAGACATTTTACACTTTCTGAACCATTCCTTAAGGTTGTTCATGTTCCTGTCCTCTGTCCATTCTTTTAATCCCTGAAGAAATTAGTACCAATTCAGAGGTATTGTTAGACATTCTACACTTTTATTAATATGATATGCTTATGTTCCTGTCTGTTTAGTTCCATCTTGCTTATTTTTTACTCCCAAATGTGGATTAGAATGGGGGCACGGTGATGGAGTTTTGATAGGCTCTAAAACACCCACATGCATGCCATGTACAAGACAAGAGCATAGAGACCATACTGCTTAAGCCAAGAAGACAAGAGCAGACCATTGCAATGCTCAAGAGCAACTGTTGCAATGCTCCTTTTAGTTTTTTGGCAAAAGAATTGGTGCATAGTTTTCCAATATGAAGACAGATTTGATGTTCATGATCCTGTCTGTTGGAGAGGTGAATCAAAGCTTGTTTTAGTTTTTTGTCTCAGCAAAATATTCCCTGTCTGTTGAGCGCATTGCAGTCTTGCTGGGCTGTGCTGCTACTGCTTGGTATTGGTCAGCTTCTAAAAAAATTCAAAACGAAGGAGATGGTTATTGGTACTAATTCATGACTAAGTTTACTGCTGACGTATTTTAGCTGTCGGAGAGTTCATTTTGTCACTTTCAATCATTACATTGCATTTCATCTCCTTCAGTGCACACTATGACAACCTATTGTGATATTATTACTGACAGTATTCTTTGCATATTTTTTCTCTTTTAGTTGGTTACAACATTAGCCGGATCGATTGCAAAGGGACCACCATTTTGATGCTCTGGTAACAATCTACGTTTTCCTTTTGTTAGGTTACATACATGTAGTTCTCATTTATCAAGTGGGACAGTGAAGCCAGACATTACATGGCACTATAATTTCACACCGTGTTAAATCTGCCCATACGCACCAGTAAAATTTCAATATGAAGGAGATGGTTATTGGTACTAATTTCTATCCTCCTTCAGCTGTTTTACTGTTTCATCCAAGTGCAATTGACCAGCAACATCTTAATTTGGAGCGGGTGTTTGACACAAAATACTTGCAAGTGGGTATTTGAAAACCCCCTAAATTTGCAAGCGTGTTTATGCAGTTTTCCCTAATTAATATTAGGTGTCTACTACTTCTTAATCCACTGACCACGCTGCACGTAGTAAACTGAAAAGATTAAAAAACTGAAAGACATGCTAGATTGGTAGGATAAAACTGAAAGAGTTGAGAATGGCATGTCTTTGGGCCTGAATTTTGCACAAGATGTGTCTGTTCATTTGGTTTGAATCTTTGTATTATATATTAATACATTATTGATTCAAACCTAAAATGCATTGTTATGTTTATGCTTTATATTTATATTATGAAGTTTTTTAAACGTGCGTCCATCACAGGTTTGATCCCTCTGCTTGATGTCCTAGCAAACAAAGTGAAGGCTATCAGGAGGCTTAGGGAACTCTTGACAGCCAAACTTCATATCTGTCACGTTTCCAGCCAAGGTAAACTATCTGGCACCTTGATTAGATTACTCGTGCTTCTAGCATATTACATCTTGCCATTTATTCCAATCAAAGGATAGGCTAAAGTCTTTGAACTTGAATTTTGGGCCACGCGGCTCTATTTTTTGTACTGGTTGATTTCAGTTAGTTTATTAGATGGCAATTGAATTGAGTTTGGTTTCTTTATGTGCTGTTGTGTAGAGTCTAGCCCTTTCGTTCTGCTTAGAGATAGATGACTGGTTCGGTGAAACTCAATTTATATAGTAATACGTTCGGTGAAACAACATGCCAGAATTCTAATGTTTCTTCTTAAAACTACTACCTGTATTTGGTAAATGTGTATGGGAGTCATATGAAATCTGCCAAACTTTGTCTGTTCCACTTCCATGATGTTCTCTCTTTTTTTTCTATTCTTCTTTTTGGCTTGGTGTGGTCAGTGCCGGTGCTGCTGAAATAGCTGCTAAAAGGTGACTACTTTTTCTTCTTCTTCCCCAGGAATATCTTGTGAGGACGAGATGTGGTTCTATGACTGTTGCCGTGTACAGAGACGGGGACAAGCCAACGCTTATAATGTACCTGGATGTAGCTCTGAACTGTAAGTGCTGTCGATCGAAGATTTTTTCTGATTCACTGCCAAGACTTAACATTGTTTATATCTCGCTGCTTCCTATTGGCTTGGACAGACATGTCCTGTTTCCAAGGATTTTTCTTCTGCTCGGAAGTGGCGTCTTTGCTGCTACACAACTTCTGCGTCTACCACACCAATCCCCAGGGGCACGAGGTCAGTGATGCTGGTTCAATCCCTGTGATAAGGTGTGCTGCCTCTGTATTTCGAGTTGGTTACTTACATGATCTTTGTTGTGTGGCTTTTGTTAAGAGTCCTACAGATGGGAGCAGCTCCAATGTCGTCAGATGTGCCGGTGCCATGTGTTGCTGATCTCGCTGATCAAGTCGCAGATGTGCTTCATTTCTTCAGGTATCGTATCATGACATGGCAATAGTCCTAATGCATGGCTTCTTCATTCTTGAAAACTGGAGGCATAATTGGAGGAGGCGATGTTGGCCAGTACCAGCTCTACGACGACCTCCAGGCTCGACTGGAGGCAGACACCGTCGGGATGGCTTCTTCATCCGTAATTGGGATGATAGTTTTATTATGATTTACAGGTTGAGGGAAGAAGTTTTGTTGAAGTCCCCTCTTAGTGTGGTGGAGATTAGCAAATGACCTGAAAAGATGCTGGAGCAAACGAGCCTTCACAGGAACCATCACAACCAGTATATGATAGGTGAATAATTGATCCACTACGTTTCTATGGTCATCTCGTGCTACCATTCAAACCTAACAATGTTTAGTTTTTCAGTTTCTATGTAGTTGTCTTGTGCTATTTTCAATAAGTGGATGTCCATCCTCAACTGTGTTGAGTACTGAAGTTCAGGTTACACAAGGTGAAGCAGCACAAGTGATGCAGGCAGTAGTAGTTGAAGGGTGGCAGGCATTAGCAGTGCAAGGCAGTACCAACAAAGTTTAGGCTACATCTAGCCAAGTGAGCCCAAGTGAAGGTTCAGGTGTTTGTATGCTTAAAAAGAAGTTGACACTAAGGAAACTGCTGCAATGTAGGACGAATTAAGTTTCTTGTACTTCTATGAACTTGTATTGGTCGCCACCTTGTAGCTCTGTGAACTTGTTCCAGTTTCAATTTATGTGGACTTTTGTGAACAATTTCAGTTCGTGTGAACTTCCATGAATGTCATATATGCTTGTGTTATATATGTCTGATAACTGATGGCTATATGTGAATGCTATATGGGTTCTGTTACCAGTATAGCATGAATATCCTAAATTGTTCTGTAACCCTTATTGGTTAATGGACATTTATGTTAGCTATCTTAAGACTTATGTTACGCTTATAGCTTAAGACTCATGGTAACAGGGTTTTTACAATTATTTTCTTCAAGGGCATTTGATTTTTTCTAACGTTAAATTTTTATTACTAGATATTTGAAATCAATGATGTAAAGGCTTGGACATCAATGTAAAGAAAGAACACCTGTTCTGTTTTCTTCTCATTTTCTATTGGTGTAGGAACTCACTACTATTGCCAAATTCCATATATGTTTGGTCAATATTTGGTTTTGCTAAACTGTTATTCTGTGCTTGGGCTCGACTGATCTGTGCAAACATTTATGACTCTGTAACACAGATTAGTCCAGTTGCAATTGGATTTATGCTTTTTTCCTTTTGTTCGTGGCATCTTGTTTACTATGGTTTTTATGCAGGTCTGTTATGTTGTGTTAATCATGCCTTAGCAAACTTATGTGGGTAATAGCACTGATCTTGATGATGAACCAGATGGAGAAAATCCTTGCGGCGTAAAGAAAGACTTGGAAGCAATGATGTTCCACCCAGAACAAGCTGGCTCAAGGTATGACATGGTCTTGTTGGCCCCCTGTGGTAGCGCAAGGCCTTCGTTGCTAGCTGCACTGATGTGAGTAGTGACTTTTTGTCTACTCTTTGCAAAATAGTGAGGCAACGGGATAGGAAGCGCACCATGGTCGGATGAACGAAGAAGAAAAATCTGTGGCATGGAATGGATGTATGTTATTAGATTAAAATAACAAAATTTATGTATGGATAGGATCACAAATGGATTCCAAAATATTTTCTCATAACAATATAACACACATATATACATAAGTTATCGTGTTATTATACGGTTCCGTTGCAACGCACGGGCACTCACCTAGTTATTAATGATGCATTCATTTATAGGCAGGAGTAGCACGTACCATTTGCGTAACACGAGCTGGTAGTACTGTGCCATATTTTTTGATGGGGATTTGGGATGGGGAAGGCACGGATAGTCTTCTCCTGGGCCGTCTTGAAATCTCCATCGCGCAGCTACACGATGCTAGCGTGAGTAAAATGATTTTAGGAGCTTAACCTACATCTCAACCGGGGGTGCCATGGTACTGCGGACTGCATTTTTTTCCCGGGCAGAGTAATAATGACGAGCACGATTGCGTCGTTTTTTGCAAAAACATTCTGCGTAATATAAAAAACACGACCACTGTGGACCAGATCCAATTGAATCTCTCTCTCTCTGTCTTCGCAAACAAAAAAGGAATCTCTCTCCAGTGATGCGTTTGCAGCCCCACCCACACTCGTAGTCTAGATGTGCAGCAGGGCAACGCAACCCCCGCGCTAGCTAGTGCTGCTTCCATTCCATCATCCGCACAGAGCTGCAACGCAAAAGCACAACTTGTGGAATTAATAAAGCACCGGAATTAAAAGTAAATGGAACGTCAACAGAGCAGAGCTTCACCAAACGTCCTCCTGGACCAGCCAGCCACGCACATCTCCAGCGTGACTGAGATCACCAAGCAGGTAACCAGCGCAGGGGAAGCCAACACGTGCAAGGCAACGGGAAAGCGAGCCCGGTGGCGGTGCTGCGCGTCCGGGCGTGGAAAAAGCAAGCGCGCGATTTGATTGGTTTTACTTTTAACGTTGCGTTGTGGCTGTGCCGTTTGCTGCCCACAGGCCACACAGGTGACGGACGGGCACGGGCAGGGGCAGGCAGGCAGCCTTGTTTTGGACGGGAGCCGGTGTATGGACCAGGCGCGAGGCGGCGACGGCTGCCTTGGACGGGAGCCTGCCCTGCCCTGATGGCGAGACGGCACCCGATGCAGACGTCCACGGCGCCATGGCGGCGTCCGGAAGCGGTCACGTCACGGTAGATGATAGCTTTCGTTCGGTTATGGTCATTCGGATGGAAGAAAAAAAAAGAACGGTGAATGGTTGAAATCCCCTCCACAAAAACGACGGGAAAACGATTTCCCACAAAAGTGGAGGTGTGAGTAGACTGCACCAGTTCCAGAGACTCCAGAAGGGGTTTTGCTCAAGAACGGTTCCAAGAGCATCCGCTGAAATCTCTTTTGATCTAAAACTTCTGGTAAGGTTCAATAAAAAAAAAAAGAGCATCTATAATATTTATTCGATACGTTTTGAGATGCTCCGCTAATCAGATCCGGTTGTCGTTTCCACCGCTGGTCCGCTGTCGCTGTAGAGCCTGGGAACGTAACGTTTCGCAGGAGATTGCACGGAGGAATGGAGGATGGCAGGCAGCAGGCAGCCACGTCCCACGTGGCCACGTCTCACGTCTGGGGCAAGCTGCAGGGCTGCAGCTCCGCGGACCGACCGGTATGATGTCGCGCACCCCCCACACTGGTCTCTCTCACTCACGCTCTCACATCTCTCGTCAGTCCCCGTGTGCATGGGAGAGCGTCGGCACGGGTACCCCATCCCATCACGCACATCACATCGCACGCGTCTCACAAAAGCAGCGCGCTCGTCGCCGTGCGCTGAATCCAGTGTCCCTCGGCCCTCGCTAATCAGCTGCCAATTGATCACCGAAGAAATTATGCGCTTCACATCAAGTTTTGCGGCACTCCTCTTGCCTTCTTCTTGACCGGTCACGTTAACGTTTCCGAGATTTTTATTTACGAGAGGGGATACCCTCTATTTCGTTAAAAATAGGAAATGTTTTACAAAAGATAGAAGATAGTAACTCGCATGGCAGCACCAACGTAAGGAGCTACGACCCTTAATGACTTAACCTATCAAAGATCCCACGCGAACAGCAAAAGATCGAATTACTCCTCGTTATAACCTCGCCGACTCCACCAAGAAGGGGTGAATTATAACTTCTAAAAACTTTCTCTTAACTAGGCCACAAATAAATTTCTAGAACAAAATCTATGCAATTAAAACAATATAGAATGTGCTAACTAGGTTTTGTCTAAGTGTTGTTACCTCTACCACAAAGCCTAAGTTTTAGTCCTAAATAATCCTACTATAAAGGCAAGATTGAAACTTAAATACTTAATATAAATGCGGAAGGTAAATAGCAAGGTAGAGATACAAACTCTCGTGGATGACGCAGATATTTTTACCGAGGTATCCGGAACCACGCAAGGGCCCAACTAATCCTCGCTGGTGCCCCTATGCAAAGGGAACCCCATACGAGGGGCCAAGCACCTCGGTCGAGTAAATCCGTAGAGAGTTGTGGGCCTTCTCCACACACAAGTGGTGCTCCGCTTTCGGCTCCTCTCGGACGATCCCCGTCGTCTCCACTACCGAGCTTCTGTCCGAAACGTCGCGGGTCTCGTTCCCTTCAGTACACGGTGGCGGCCGTGACACAAACTCGATTGTCATGGTCTCGCAGGACTCTCGCACCATTTGGTACAATTACAACGGCTCGTACAAGAGCCGAGGGTTGTGTGGTTTTCTAAACTCACTCAACTAACTAGGATTCACTTAGAGCAAACACAAATGCGATCTAACCAATCTAAGTACTTCGCAAAGCACCTACGCTGATCACCGAGTGATTCTATTAAACACTTGGGTGTTGAGCACTTGAAAATGTCTACAATATGCCTTGATATGTTGCTTGGGCTCCCACACCTTGACATGGCCAGTTGGGGTATTTATAGCCTCCCCCAACAATTATAGTCGTTAGGCAGAAGCAACAACTTTCTGTCGACGGGCGCACCGGACAGTTTGGTGCCCTGGCCACGTCAGGCGACCGTTAGGGTCTGTAGCAGTCGATCGTTGGATCCGACAGATACCGAGACTATCTGGTGCTACAACCCGTTGTGGGCCTCTCTACGCAGACTGCCCGGTGTCCCACCAAACAGTTCGGTGCCCTGGCCACGTGAGGCGACCGTTAGGGTCTGTAGCAGTCGATCGTTGGATCCGACAGTTACCCAGACTATCTGGTGCATACCGGACAGTCCGGTTGAAAGGGAAATGTGCCCTTGGGCCATTTCTAAGTATTTTGGTGATTTAGTGCCCAACACATGTGCTTAATTGTGAATTTATGTACATGGATGAACAAGGTACAAATCAAGGATAAAGGTATGTTTCTAAGCCTTAGTACATTGGTTTTGTGTACTAATGTATTTGTCTAAGTGTTAGAAACAGAAAGAAGAAGAAGAGAGAAGAGGAGAAAAGACTTGGCTGTGTGCTGCCAAGACCCAGCTCGGTCTGGAGCACCGGACTGTCCGGTGTGCACCGGACAGTGTCCGGTGCGCCAGACTGACTCGGCGCGAACTGGCCGCTCTCGGGAAATTGGCCGACGGCGTACGGCTAAAATTCACCGGACTGTCCGGTGTGCACCGGACTGTCCGGTGAGCCAACGGTCGGCCGGGGCCAACGGTCGGCCGCGCAATCCGCGCGGGACACGTGGCCGAGCCAACGGTCGGAAGACGGCACCGGACTGTCCGGTGCGCCAACGGCTCCAGATCTGCCAACGGTCTGCAACGGTCGGAAGCGCCAGTTAAGGAAAGAAATCGGGCACCGGACAGTGTCCGGTGTGCACCGGACTGTCCGGTGCCCCCGACGACAGAAGGCAAGGATGGCCTTCCGGATTTGCTCTCAACGGCTCCTAGCTGCCTTGGGGCTATAAAAGGAGCCCCTAGGCGCATGGAGGAGATACACAAGCAACCTTTGAGCATTCTTGATCATCCACACTCAGTCTCTGCGCATTTGTTTGTCATTCTAAGTGTTTCGAGCTCCGTTCTAGTGAGAACTTTGTGATACTCTTGTGAGCTCGATTCTTGGCCGTGTGTGTGCGCGTTTCGCTGTGGATTTGTGTGTGTTGCTTCCCTCCCTTACTCTGTATTTCATTTATGATCATATACTTGTAAGGGCAAGAGACTCCAATTTGTGGAGATTCCTTGCAAACGGGATAGTGAAAGGCAAAACAAAACACCGTGGTATTCAAGTGGGTCTTTGGACCGCTTGAGAGGGGTTGATTGCAACCCTCGTCCGTTGGGACGCCACAACGTGGAGTAGGCAAGCGTTGGTCTTGGCCGAACCACGGGATAAACCACTGTGTCACCTTTGTGCTTGATCTCTTGTGGTATTGTGTTTTGTTGAGACTTCTCTTTAGCCACTTGGCAACTATTGTGCTAACACTTAACAAGTTTTTGTGGCTTAAGTTTTAAGTTTTCACAGGATCACCTATTCACCCCCCCCTCTAGGTGCTCTCAATTGGTATCAGAGCCGTTCTCTTCACAAAGGGACTAACCGCCCGAAGAGATGGATCCTAAGGGGAAGGGTATCGTGATCAACGACAAAGAGAAGGAATCCTTCGTCAACGAGCCGAAGGACGACAAGCCTACCGACTCCGGCTCGGGTCATAGACGGAAGGAAGGGAAGAAGAAGAAGACAAGGCGCATCAAGGAGATCGTCTACTACGACAGCGATGAGTCTACTTCTTCCCAAAAGGACGAAGACCACAACGACCACGAGAGAAGAAAACCGGTTAATTCGAACTTTTCTTTTGATTACTCTCTTATTCCGCAAAGTTCACATTCACATTTGCTCTCCATTCCACTCGGCAAGCCCCCACACTTTGATGGAGAGGACTACGGATTTTGGAGCCACAAAATGCGTAGTCACCTATTCTCTCTCCATCCTAGTATATGGGAGATTGTAGAGAGTGGAATGCACTTTGATAGTTCGGATAGTCCCATGTTCATTAATGAACAAATTCATAAGAATGCACAAGCTACTACTGTTCTTCTAGCTTCCTTGTGCAGGGATGAATACCATAAAGTGAGCGGCTTGGATAACGCCAAGCAAATCTGGGACACCCTCAAGATTTCTCATGAGGGGAACGACGTCACCTTGCTCACCAAGATGGAGTTGGTGGAGGGTGAGCTTGGACGGTTCGCAATGATAAGGGGCGAGGAGCCGACGCAAACATACAACCGGCTCAAGACCCTTATCAACAAGATAAGGAGCTACGGAAGCACACGATGGACGGACCACGACGTCGTCCGCCTAATGCTCAGGTCATTTACCGTTCTTGATCCTCATTTGGTGAACAATATACGTGAAAATCCCAGGTACACCAAGATGTCGCCCGAAGAAGTTCTTGGGAAATTTGTTAGCGGGCGAATGATGATCAAGGAGGCGAGGTATGTGGACGACGCCTTGAATGGTCCGATCAACGAGCCGCAACCCCTTGCTCTCAAGGCAACACGAAGCAAGGAGGCGCTACCTAGCAAGGTGGCACAGATTGAGGCGGCCGGACTCAATGATGAAGAGATGGCTCTCATCATCAAGAGATTCAAGACGACGCTAAATGGTCGCAAGGGGCAGCCAAGCAAGACCAAGACAAAGGGGAAGCGCTCATGCTTCAAATGCGGTAAGCTTGGTCATTTTATCGCTAACTGTCCCGATAATGAAAGTGACCAGGAAAAGGGGAACAAAAGAGAGAAGAAGAAGCAATACAAGAAGGCAAAGGGCGAGGCACATCTAGGAAAGGAGTGGGACTCGGATTGCTCCTCCTCCGACTCCGACAATGAAGGACTCGCTGCCACTGCCTTCAACAAGTCTTCCCTCTTCCCCAACGAGCGTCTCACATGCCTTATGGCAAGGGAGAAGAAGGTGAGTACTCAAGACTCCACTTATGCTTCTTCTAGTGATAATGAATCTAGTGATGATGATGACATAGATTATTCATGCTTGTTCAAGGGCTTAGATAGATCTAAGATAGATAAAATCAATGAATTGATTGATGCATTGAATGAAAAGGATAGGCTTTTAGAAAAGCAAGAGGATTTATTGTATGATGAACATGATAAATTTGTAGAGGCACAAAAATCATATGCTTTAGAAGTGAAAAGAAATGAAATGCTTTCTTATGAACTATCTACTTGTCATGAAACCATTTCTACTTTAAAAGGTGAAATTAATGTTTTAACCGCTGAACTAGAAGTAGCAAGTAACTCTTGTGTTGAAAATGTTACAATTTGCACTAGGTGTAAGGATTTTGATGTTAATGCTTGTAGTGAACACCTAGTTTCAATTTCAAAACTTAATAATGAATTGGCTAGTCTTAATGCTCAACTTAAGACTAGCAAGAGTGAAGTTGATAAAATAAAATTTGCAAGGGATGCCTACACGGTTGGTAGACACCCCTCAATTAAGGATGGTCTTGGCTTCAAGAGAGAGGCCAAGAACTTAACAAGCCATAAGGCTCCCATCTTCGTCAAGGAGAAAGGGAAGGCCCCTATGGCTAGTAGTGCTAAAAGGAACCATGCTTTCTTATACCATGATAGGAGACATGCTAGAAATGCTTATAATGTTTTTGATTCACATGTTTATGATTCTCATGCCATGTTTGCTTCTAGTTCTTCTTATAAGCATGATAGAGATATGCGTAGGAGAAATGTTGTACATGTGCCTAGAAAGAATGTTATTCATGCTCCTAGGAAAGTAGTGAATGAACCTTCTATAATTTATTGTGCTTTAAACACTTCCTTTGCTATTTGTAGAAAGGATAGGAAAAAAGTTGCTAGGAAGTTAGGGGCAAAATGCAAGGGAGACAGGACTTGCATTTGGGTCCCTAAGGACATTTGTACTAACCTTGCAGGACCCAACATGAGTTGGGTACCTAAGACCCAAGCCTAAATTTGCCTTGCAGGTTTATGCATCCGGGGGTTCAAGCTGGATTATCGACAGCGGATGCACAAACCATATGACGGGGGAGAAGAAGATGTTCACCTCTTACGTCAAAAATAAGGATTCCCAAGATTCAATTATATTCGGTGATGGGAATCAAGGCAAGGTAAAAGGGTTAGGTAAAATTGCAATTTCTAATGAGCACTCAATTTCAAATGTGTTTTTAGTTGAGTCTCTTGGTTACAATTTGCTATCTGTTAGTCAACTATGCAACATGGGATATAATTGCCTTTTTACTAATGTAGATGTGTCTGTCTTTAGAAGATGTGATGGTTCACTAGCTTTTAAGGGTGTACTAGACGGCAAGCTTTACTTAGTTGATTTTGCAAAAGAAGAGGCCGGTCTAGATGCATGCTTAATGGCTAAGACTTGCATGGGCTGGCTGTGGCATCGCCGCTTAGCACATGTGGGGATGAAGAACCTCCACAAGCTTCTAAAGGGAGAACACGTGATAGGTCTAACAAATGTTTATTTCGAAAAAGATAGACCTTGTGCAGCTTGTCAAGCAGGTAAACAAGTGGGAGGAGCACATCATAGCAAGAATGTGATGACCACATCAAGACCTCTGGAGCTGCTGCATATGGACCTCTTCGGACCCGTCGCCTATCTAAGCATAGGAGGAAGTAAGTATGGTTTAGTTATTGTTGATGACTTTTCCCGCTTCACTTGGGTGTTCTTTTTGCAGGATTAGTCTGAAACCCAAGGGACCCTCAAGCGCTTCCTCAGGAGAGCTCAAAATGAGTTTGAGCTCAAGGTGAAGAAGATTAGGAGCGACAACGGGTCTGAGTTCAAGAACCTTCAAGTGGAGGAGTTTCTTGAGGAGGAAGGGATCAAGCACGAGTTCTCCGCTCCCTACACACCACAGCAAAATGGTGTGGTAGAGAGGAAGAACAGGACGCTAATCGATATGGCGAGGACGATGCTTGGAGAATTCAAGACCCCCGAGTGCTTTTGGTCGGAAGCCGTGAACACGGCTTGCCACGCCATCAACAGGGTCTACCTTCACCGCCTCCTCAAGAAGACGTCATATGAGCTACTAACCGGTAACAAACCCAATGTATCTTACTTTCGTGTATTTGGGAGCAAATGCTACATTCTAGTGAAGAAGGGTAGAAATTCTAAGTTTGCTCCCAAAGCTGTAGAAGGGTTTTTATTAGGTTATGATTCAAATACAAGGGCATATAGGGTCTTCAACAAATCATCAGGTTTGGTTGAAGTCTCTAGCGACGTTGTATTTGATGAGACTAATGGCTCTCCAAGAGAGCAAGTTGTTGATTGTGATGATGTAGATGAAGAAGATGTTCCAACGGCCGCTATACGAACCATGGCGATTGGAGACGTTCGGCCACAGGAACAAGATGAACGAGATCAACCTTCTTCCTCAACGACGGTGCATCCCCCAACTCAAGACGATGCACAGGTTCATCAAAAGGAGGCCTTGCTAGATCCGGATTGGGTGTTGGCCATGCAGGAGGAACTTAACAACTTCAAGCGCAATGAAGTTTGGACGCTGGTGCCTCGTCCCAAGCAAAATGTTGTGGGAACCAAGTGGGTGTTCCGCAACAAACAAGACGAGCACGGAGTGGTGACAAGGAACAAGGCTCGACTTGTGGCAAAAGGTTATGCCCAAGTCGCAGGTTTGGACTTTGAGGAGACTTTTGCTCCTGTGGCTAGGCTAGAGTCCATTCGTATCTTGCTAGCATATGCTGCTTACCATTCTTTCAGTTTGTACCAAATGGATGTGAAGAGCGCTTTCCTCAACGGGCCAATAAAGGAGGAGGTGTACGTGGAGCAACCCCCTGGCTTCGAGGATGAGCGATACCCCGACCACGTGTGTAAGCTCTCTAAGGCGCTCTATGGACTTAAACAAGCCCCAAGAGCATGGTATGAATGCCTTAGAGATTTCTTAATTGCTAATGCTTTCAAGGTTGGGAAAGCCGATCCAACTCTTTTCACTAAGACTTGTGATGGTGATTTGTTTGTGTGCCAAATTTATGTCGATGACATAATATTTGGTTCTACTAATCAAAAGTCTTGTGAAGAGTTTAGCAGGGTGATGACGCAGAAATTCGAGATGTCAATGATGGGCGAGTTGAACTACTTCCTTGGGTTCCAAGTGAAGCAACTCAAGGACGGCACCTTCATCTCCCAAACGAAGTACACGCAAGATCTGCTAAAGCGGTTTGGGATGAAGGACGCCAAGCCCGCAAAGACGCCGATGGGAACCGACGGACACACCGACCTCAACAAAGGAGGTAAGTCCGTTGATCAAAAAGCATACCGGTCAATGATAGGGTCTTTACTTTACTTATGTGTTAGTAGACCGGATATTATGCTTAGCGTATGCATGTGTGCTAGATTTCAATCCGATCCTAAGGAGTGTCACTTGGTGGCGGTAAAGCGAATTCTTAGATATTTAGTCGCTACGCCTTGCTTCGGGATCTGGTATCCAAAGGGGTCTAACTTTGACTTGATTGGGTACTCAGATTCCGACTATGCTGGATGTAAGGTCGATAGGAAGAGTACATCGGGGACGTGCCAATTCTTAGGAAGGTCCCTGGTGTCATGGAACTCTAAGAAACAAACATCCGTTGCCCTATCTACCGCTGAGGCCGAGTATGTTGCCGCAGGACAGTGTTGCGCGCAACTACTTTGGATGAGGCAAACCCTCCGGGACTTTGGCTACAATCTGAGCAAAGTCCCACTCCTATGTGACAATGAGAGTGCTATCCGAATAGCGGAAAATCCTGTTGAGCACAGCCGCACAAAGCACATTGACATCCGGCATCACTTTTTGAGAGACCACCAGCAAAAGGGAGATATCGAAGTGTTTTATGTTAGCACCGAGAACCAGCTAGCCGATATCTTTACCAAGCCTTTAGATGAGAAGACCTTTTGCAGGCTGCGTAGTGAGCTAAATGTCTTAGATTCGCGGAACTTGGATTGAATTGTAGCATACATGTATTCATGCTTTTGATCATGTTCCTTTTTGCATCTTGTTGCTTATTATGGTGCTCAAGTTGTACAAACACTCCCTGGACCTCACAAGTCCGTTGCAAAGTGATGCACATGTTTAGGGGGAGATGTGTTACAACTTGATCCCTTGAGACTAACCATATGCTTGAGTTTGTTTGATTTAGTCTCACAGGAGAATTGAAAGGGAAAAGGTGGACTTGGATCGTGCAAGACTTCCACTGCACTCCGATGAGAGGGTAACTTATTCCAAGTTCATCTCATGAACTCTTATTGCCATTTGCTCTAAATTGAAGATTTTGGTGAGGCAATGGGGTTAAAGGGCCAAGATTGATCCCGTTTTGGTGCTTGATGCCAAAGGGGGAGAAAATAAAGGCCAAAGCGATAAATGGATCAGCTACCACTTGAGAAATTTGAAAATAGTAGAGTAGAGTTTTTGGTTTGTCAAAACTCTTTTATTGTCTCTTTTGGCTTCTTGTGGGGAGAAGTAGTAATTATGGGAAAAAGGGGGAGTTTTTGACATCTTTGATCAATCTCTCTTGAAATGACTCTCTTTTTGCTTCAACATGTGTGTCTGACTTAGAGATAGAGATTTGAGTTTGATTTGCAAAAAACAAACCAAGTGGTGGCATAGAGTGATCCATATATGTCAAAATTGAACCAAAATAATTTGAGTTCTTATTTGAAGTGCTGTTGTACTTGTTTTACTTGCTTTATGTTGTGTTGGCATAAATCACCAAAAAGGGGGAGATTGAAAGGGAAATGTGCCCTTGGGCCATTTCTAAGTATTTTGGTGATTTAGTGCCCAACACATGTGCTTAATTGTGAATTTATGTACATGGATGAACAAGGTACAAATCAAGGATAAAGGTATGTTTCTAAGCCTTAGTACATTGGTTTTGTGTACTAATGTATTTGTCTAAGTGTTAGAAACAGAAAGAAGAAGAAGAGAGAAGAGGAGAAAAGACTTGGCTGTGTGCTGCCAAGACCCAGCTCGGTCTGGAGCACCGGACTGTCCGGTGTGCACCGGACAGTGTCCGGTGCGCCAGACTGACTCGGCGCGAACTGGCCGCTCTCGGGAAATTGGCCGACGGCGTACGGCTAAAATTCACCGGACTGTTCGGTGTGCACCGGACTGTCCGGTGAGCCAACGGTCGGCCGGGGCCAACGGTCGGCCGCGCAATCCGCGCGGGACACGTGGCCGAGCCAACGGTCGGAAGACGGCACCGGACTGTCCGGTGTGCACCGGACATGTCCGGTGCGCCAACGGCTCCAGATCTGCCAACGGTCTGCAACGGTCGGAAGCGCCAGTTAAGGAAAGAAATCGGGCACCGGACAGTGTCCGGTGTGCACCGGACTGTCCGGTGCCCCCGACGACAGAAGGCAAGGATGGCCTTCCGGATTTGCTCTCAACGGCTCCTAGCTGCCTTGGGGCTATAAAAGGAGCCCCTAGGCGCATGGAGGAGATACACAAGCAACCTTTGAGCATTCTTGATCATCCACACTCAGTCTCTGCGCATTTGTTTGTCATTCTAAGTGTTTCGAGCTCCGTTCTAGTGAGAACTTTGTGATACTCTTGTGAGCTCGATTCTTGGCCGTGTGTGTGCGCGTTTCGCTGTGGATTTGTGTGTGTTGCTTCCCTCCCTTACTCTGTATTTCATTTGTGATCATATACTTGTAAGGGCAAGAGACTCCAATTTGTGGAGATTCCTTGCAAACGGGATAGTGAAAGGCAAAACAAAACACCGTGGTATTCAAGTGGGTCTTTGGACCGCTTGAGAGGGGTTGATTGCAACCCTCGTCCGTTGGGACGCCACAACGTGGAGTAGGCAAGCGTTGGTCTTGGCCGAACCACGGGATAAACCACTGTGTCACCTCTGTGCTTGATCTCTTGTGGTATTGTGTTTTGTTGAGACTTCTCTTTAGCCACTTGGCAACTATTGTGCTAACACTTAACAAGTTTTTGTGGCTTAAGTTTTAAGTTTTCACAGGATCACCTATTCACCCCCCCCCTCTAGGTGCTCTCACCGGTGCTACAACCCGTTGTGGGCCTCTCTGCGCAGACTGCCTGGTGTCCCACCAAACAGTTCGGTGCACACCGGACAGTCCGATGCACACCGGACAGGTTACTGCTCACTGTCCGGTGCACCACTAGCGTGCTGGCTGACTGTCCTCTTCATAGAATTATTCGCTGATTCCTTGAGCTTCTTTCGTTCTTGAGTCTTGAACTTCTACGCTTTTTATGTCTTCTTTTGAGGTGTTGCACCCTTTAGCGCCTTAGTCCAATCCTCTTCGCATCCTGTGAACTACAAATACAAACTCTAGCAAATGTATTAGTCCACGAGCTATGTTGATCGTCGAACACCAAAAACTTTTGAGCCAAATGGCCCAGGATCTATTTTCCTTACACTATAGTTATCTCTTAACCAGAGTTTATGCAAAAGACCCCGACTTCTGTAGGTGCAACTACGGTTTTGACTAAACATCAGTAACCCTATTCTAAAAAGGTTACGCAACCTATGTTCTAGACCTTACCAAGATATCACAACATAAATATGGAAGCTTTAAATACGATCAAGATATAAACTCTCGTCGACGAGATAAACTCTCGTTGACGCCGGCGATATCTTTAGTGTTGGCTAATTCAAACTACTAGTTCTTCATAAAATATATCTTTTTGTTAGATCTTCGTAAAATTCAATGATAAATATTCTTTTTTTATTAATATTGTAATTTTCACTATATCGACAAACGTGAAAGCTTTTTTATTCGGTTATATTAACACGATAGATACAATAGTTAGAGGACGGGTAGATAGATAGATAACCATAATTTAAAAACGAAGGTCCCTTGGTGCACAATCAACCGCGACAGCCTGCCTGCCTATACGATAATATAGGAAGATAATACCGGTGTAGCGACTGACAGGGGAGCCCCACCCCACGTGACGTTTTTTTTCTGGAGTGTCGGAGACAGCGACTGTTGTCGGGCTGGACGCCTGGACCCACGTGTGCTTGAAAACGCACAGCACATGCTCTTTCTCGGTGCTTATCAGGCTATTCACAATAGAGGTTTCATGGGGTGTTTAATGTATTAATTAGCCTGCCACATCAGCTATTTTGATGACATGTCACATCATTTAAGAAGGAAGAGTTTCATGGAGTTTCATGGGGATGAAACTATGTTAACTCGTTTCCAAGATCTTGGAAACTGTGTGAAACCTCCACTGAGAGCGTTTTGTTTCATCTTGATATAATTGAGTAAATCCTATTGGTTATGTATATGCAGCATTTAAGAAGTATGTTGACATATGAAATAGTGAGATGAAACTCTCTATTGAGAGAGGGTATTTCATTCATCTATAAATTTGATGTGGCATTTTTGGAAACAGAGACATGAAATCCCCATTGTGAGTAGCCTCAGCTCGATTCCGTTCTCTGGTAGGCTGGTAGCCATAGGACCGGAAGAACTGGGCAACTGGCGGCACTGCACCACAGGCCCACACCCACAGGTAGTCAGGTACGGAAGCACGCTTCGTTAACTCCTCGATCGCGCGCGACGCGACGGCAGGCTCGCAAGTCGCAAACCGCGGCGGCCCGGCGATCGCCTTCGCTTAATAGCCTGTCTGCAGGCTGCAGAAAGTTTGGTACCGCAAAGCCCATCCCAGGGCGGCGGATCTAGGAGTTTTATCCGGATCGGCCGATCTCGACAAAATTTATAAATCATTTATTAAAATATTGTAAAATTTGAAATATATATATATATATATTACATAAAAAAGTTGACTCCAATAACACCAAGACGTTGTTGGCTAAATTCGCCGCTAGATCCCAAGGCCGTCGTTCGTCGTCAAGCTCGCACACTCATCCACAGTTCACTCCAGGCGGGGCATGCAGGCCGCCCCCAGCCGCGCTGAAACGAGAGCGCAGCGCAATCATAGAAGAAGCGGCAGGAAAGTGTCAGCGTCGGCCAGCCTTTTTGCCTTTCCCGAGAGCGTCGACCAGCTTTTGCCGAGACTGCAGCCATCGGCCGATCGTGGTGTGGACAGAGAGGACGCGCGCGCGGCCGCGGACCACGCAGCGGAGCGGTAGCCGCGTAGGCGTGGCGCCACTGAAGTAGATGACCCAATCGGATACCGTCCGGCCGCCCGGGCGCAAGAGGGCGCTCGGCACATGCCGGTGTCACCCGCTTTTCAGGGCGAGGAGACAACCGGAACATTGCCCAACTATGGCTAGTGCCCAAGGACCATGCCATGCCATGCCATGCCCCCCGCGCGCGAATGTGCGCTGCGTCCTTGCCCGCCCCGGATCGTCACGGCAGCGCATTTATTACTCCCAGCCGCCGCACTCTGCAGCGCCCCTTCTTCCTCTGCTTGTAGGGTTTCCTTGGGGTCATCCGGGCCCTTGCTATTGACTGCGACGCGGCGGCGCATTGGTGGCCTGTGTTAAAAGTCTGCGTGACATCTGATGACTCTAGTTGCCAGGACGTACGCGGCCGTCGCGGCGATGGAAGGGGAAGCGGCACCGGCCGGCAAAGCGCCATCACTTTGGTTCGGTTACCCGAGCCGAGATCTACCGCGGCGGATCTCTGGAACCTCCGGTGCCTGCGACCTGCTCCCGTCCGGCAGTCCCGACTCACCTGATGAAAGCGCCGTCGCTTTCTGCTCCTCTACCGCGGCCGGCAGGGACCGTCCGTCCCAGCAACTCCTGCTGTCGCAGTCACGAGTCGCAACCACAGCGGCCGGCCGGCACGCCCCCTGCTCTGCTTGCTCGTCACTGTCATCCGCGCCCTCTCCTTTGGGCCAAGCTCCGCCCTAAAATCTGTTCCGAGGGACTTGGGCCGCCTGCGGCAGGAATGAGCCCAGTCGCCTGCCTGAGACGGCACGCATGCCCCGTGCTTTCCAGTTCAGGGCAACGCCATCAACTTGCATGGCTGCTGCTGAACGTCCAACAGGCTTTGCAGCTGCGATGCGTGCCAGAGGGACGCTCGGCTCTAGGCCCAACTAAACCAACAGCACATCGTATTCCCTTGCCAGTTGACAACAAATGGTTATTGGATTTTTTACTTCTCATTTCCTTTTTAGTTCGCTACTTAACTTACCACACTTTGTCTAACTTTTTTAACTAATATTAGTTCTTCAATTCGAACAATTAACCTTAGATAGAGTGTAGCACATGTTAGTTCTTCAATTCGAAGAACTAAACTTAGACAAAGTGTGGCGTAGTTAGCCACGAACCAACCAGCCCTGTAATGTTTACTACAGTCGCTCGCACCACGTGGTGCTGCCTGCTTATCGGTTCCAACCAACTACACAACTGCGGCGTCAGCCGCTACTGTTTTTTTTGTACAGCCAAAACGGATAGAGCACTGGCGTCTCCGGGCAATCTGCAACACACGCCAGGAAAAAAAAAAGGCTAAAATTTTGCTGTGAGCTGGGACCACCAAAGTCCATTCTGTTTCCAGTTAAACAATGGAATCGTCAGCACCAGTTGTCCACTTCCCAGACTGGCAGCAGAGGCCCATCAGACGTGCTCCCCCCACTTCCATGGAAAGGAAACCGTCAAGCTTTTCCTCACTTGTCCACCTTTCTTCCTCCTGTGACCAAACAACCATTCCCACACGATTAATGAATCAAGCAGGAGCGATGGGGAAAAAAAAGAAAAGAAACACAGTTACCTCTCCTGAACCATGACGTTCGAACAGCCTGCCGGATATGGCGCTCGTTCTTCTGCAACAGCTCGTCGACCTTGTGCGACTGGGGCAGCAAAGGCCCCGAGTACTCGGCCTTCTCCTCCTGACCATGACCATGACCGCCCTGAAAATGAAATTCCATAAACCCGCACATCACCAACCAGCTTCGACGTAAAAAAACACACACAAAACCCCGTAATAACAGGTGAACAAACGGTCGACTCGACGCACCTCGAAGCTGTTCTTCGACGAGAGAGCACCACCCCCAACCCCAACGAGCATGGCGTGGGAGAAGTTCTGGGAGTGGTAAGTGTCGCAGGAGTCGAACGAGTCCGGGCGCTCTAGCTGCGACCACTTCCGCAGGACCGCGCGCTTCACCGCGTCGTGAGGCTCCGGCTCCCGGACCTTGGAGCCGACGCGTGGCATGTCTCTGCTGCTAGTGCTAGGCAGCTCCCTGAGGCCGGCTGCACTCTCTCTCTCTGTGGTGGCTTGGGTCCTAGTACAGTCCCGGTCGGCCTCTGCAGGAAACTGGCCTCTCGAGCTGGATCTGGTCCGTGACCTAGCGAGAGCACGGTCCTCCTGCGGTCTTTGGGCCGCCGCCCATGCGAAGCCACTAGAGGAAGGGACACTCAGTGGCCCTGAGAAGGGCATTTCCTCTCGTGATTCGTTCTTAGCGTGACGAGCGCTTCCTTTCACTTGAGCCGCCGGCACTGGCTGTATGTCCGCGAATAGCCTAGCGTCGCCATTCAGTGACAGTTTCGTGCGATCCTGTAGTATCGTGCCATCTCTGGTTGCGTTCACGTTGCTTTTGGGTTCCTGAAAGATGGAAGACAGGCATTAAGAGATTTTGGTGAGTGTTCGTGTAGCTCGGCCACATTTCTATGTTGGTAGCGTTCAGTGAAGGTATCCAGCCATAGGAAAACAACGATGCCTCTGCGTTATTTATCTGCTTAGGGACTGCAGTGTGTTCTCTTGCTGCTCTGCTGATCCTTGAAGACTTCTTCGATGCTTCTGCCCCATGCCCTCTGCTACTAGCTTTCCTTCTGAAACGAGAGAAAGAGAGAGGGATTAATGTTGTTGTTATTGACTATTGCAGTCACCAGACCAAAAAAAAAAAGGTTTAGCATCCGGTCATTAAATCGTGCACTGGTAACAGCTTCAAGCATTAAGCAGTGTCAGGAGCTAGCTGCTCGGCAAAAGATGAGTTTCTTTCAATTTGTGAAACACGCGTTCAGAAGCAAGAATAAATGGCAACCTAAGTTTCTGATTTTTTTTTTCTTCAGTAAAATTTTAAAAAGCCCACCTGAGTGCATCATCTCGTAACTTTGCGTCCATCTCCTTGTTGGGTGCGTACTTAGGCAAGCTCGATGGTTCACAAGCATAAGGTTTTGTCCTGAAAAACTGCAAAGAAAAGGGGAATTGATCACGCACTATCATGACCGCTGTGATTCTTATAATTTACACTACAGGACTAGTTTTGGAGCTACACCTAAGGAATTCTTGCCCTGCGCTAATACCTTGCAAAAAAAACTGAAAGCACACCAAGGTAAACACAAGTTTCAGTAACACTATGCTCTCGAAGATTTAGCTTATGATATTACAGTTCGGATGGTCTACAATACCATAATAGCTCAAAAATCTGTTTATGTGATTGCATTATTTTTTTCAAACTATAAGTGAAAATAAAATATTTCTCTGATGATAACAGAAGAAAGGACGGCAGGACAGAATCAACAAATTTTGACAAACCAACAACTTAAATATCCAAAATTCCAAAGAACAAACTTACTAGTTTTTTCATCCAATATAAATTGGGAACAAAATATATTGCATGATGCAATCTTACCTCAGAAGAAAGAGCACTAGATGCAGTACCACGCTTGTAGGGCTCCACCGATAGGAGAGTTTCTAGTAGACTCAAGGCATTTTCTGGTACCTCTTTAAAAGCATCTCGAAGGGTACTGGGATATGGATGATGCGGTTTAAATACTGTTGCATGAGGCAACTTCGACTTCTTCCAATAATCATCAGCAGGTGAACCGCATAGCTTAAAAATCTTGTGTAGTTGTTCCACCTGAAAAATAAACGATATTCTATATCATATCTACATACATCAAGCAAATCCTTGAGAAATTTGACCTCCTGGCAGACTAAAGTGGGCAAATTCAAACACAAAATGAGGGCAGAAATGAGACGTGCTTCAAGTGAATTGGGATTGGAGGAACGCAGCATCTAAGAAAATATTAAACATAATCCAAAAAGATATGAAGAATCATGCGGATCAGCAGATGCAACACAATTAACTCCATTAGTTGATGTAGCAGAATAGTTACCTCGGTTCTTCCCTGCAGGATAGGTTTCCCACGATACATCTCGGCAAATACACACCCAAGGCTCCACAAATCGACAGCTGCATCATAGTGAGTTGAACCTAGTAGCAGTTCAGGTGGTCGATACCACAGAGTAACAACACGGCTGGTTAGAGGATGGTTTTTGTTGGGATCAAAGAAATTTGCAAGTCCAAAATCAGCTATCTTTAGAACCCCTTCGTTATTCACGAGGAGATTAGCGCCCTTCATATCACGATGAACCACACGGCGTGAATGACAATGCTCCAGTCCTGACAGTAACTGGTTCATGTAGCACTTGAGCTGCAGTAGGTGACAACCAGAGGAAAAGGTCAGGCCAACACTGTGTAGCTTCAAAGTTCAACTGCAGTCTGAAGGCAACAAATGTAGTTGAACACACCTGTGCTTCAGTGAATCTGATGTCCGGGGAGGAGCAAAGTCCAGCAAGATCATGCTCCATGTATTCAAATACTAGATAAAGGCTGCACGATAGTCGGGAAGTAATCAAGCCTTCCAGTTTCATGACATTTGGATGATCAAG
The DNA here is from genome assembly GCA_029449295.1 of Zea luxurians. Classification (NCBI taxonomy): domain Eukaryota; kingdom Viridiplantae; phylum Streptophyta; class Magnoliopsida; order Poales; family Poaceae; genus Zea; species Zea luxurians. Next base: position 216,642,866 of record JAOPSE010000001.1, read on the forward strand.
TCTTCTTAATATCTGTATCTCCCTTGCCATGAATCTAACACTCTCTGGCTCAAAATTGTCAAATCGAACCTTCTTCAAGGCAACGATCTTTCCAGTCTCAAGGTCCCTCGCCCTGAACACACTGCTGTATGTGCCTTGCCCAACCTACACATGGGGTGCAACAAAGAAACAAGTCTTGGTCACGCAGCAAACATATGTGCAGTAACGCAGCAAACATAGAACTAGCGCAATTAGCACTACCTTGCTTGTCATTTAGTATCTAATTTTCCTATTGAGTATGACAACAGATAAGAAACAGCTGGGGGTCAAATTCCCTATCAGCAGGGCATACCAACAATGGAGACGGCCAAAACATGTGATGCCTCATGAATAAAAGAAAACACCGATCGCCCAAGTCACCTCCTTTTCAACCCCAACGTCCCAACTCACCCCTTTACCTTCACGACAATTGCGTGTTATACTAATAGTTTATTCTTCATGTCATATTCCATCACCCAACAGAGTTTTACTACTAACGAACACATGATAGGGGACACGGGAAAGGTACCAAGCAGTTAGACCAAATTACAGTCTCAGCAACTATCATCCTTCTAAATTCCACACGCAAGCAAAACTTTGCCACGGAAAATGACCAGCGAGCTATTGAATTGAATCAGTCACGGAACCCAACCGAAATGAGTGACCTAGGAAACCTCAGCCGAAAGCTCCACAGTACCTTCTCCAGCTTCTCGAAGGAGTCGGCCTTGAGTGGGATCCACCCCTGGATGGCCTCCCCGGCGACGGCGCTGAGCCACGGCGGCCACCCGGCAGCCACCTGCTCGCCCTCGAGGCTCTTCCGCAGGCTCCGCAGCCGGAAGCTCCGGGATGCGGCCGCCACGGCGACGACGGCCTTCCCTGGCTCCTCGGCTTCGTCCTTGACCTTCTCCGGCCTCCTCGCCGCGGACGACGAGCTGCGCAGGGAAGGCACGGGCACCGGCAACGGCAACGGGGCAGCAAACCCCTGGGCGCGCGGCTGGCTCCGGTCCCTGAGCCCGCCGGACGAGTCGGCCGCCGGCGTCACCGAGACGGCGTTCTTGGACGCGACGCAGCCCATGGCGGCGGCGCACTATGAACACCACCGAGCGCCACCGACCATACGTCGAGGTCGAGCTCACGCACGGACACGGACCAAGAGTCGGCTCCTTCTCCGCTCCCAAACCTGACCCCTTCCGCCCTCACACCAGCATTGTGCCGCGAGCCGGTGGCCGCGGTGCGAAGAATCAAGAGCAGAGAGCTCGACCCATTCCGCCCGCCAACCACAGGCGTCACGGGTCGAACACGGCACGAGTCAAGAACACGCCGTGAGGCCCGGGATTGACCTAGGCTGGAAGACTAATTAATGATCCGATTACGACGCGACGCGAGCCACCATGGAGAAAAAAATAAAGCAGGGCGAGACTTTGTTGACACCACCACTGACCGCACTCCCCCGTCGACGGGCCACGACGGCGACTCTTCCCCGTGATCGCGAGGAGGGGTGTTGAGGCGGGCGGGAGAGAGGCAGGGGTTACCGTTACCGACCGAGCGGACGCACGGAGCACCCGTTGCGGCGAGCGGGAAAGGCGCCGCCTTTCCGCGCCCGCAGCCGCTGCGCGGGGACGGATCACGAAACCGCCAGAATCACCGGCGGCGAAGCCGAGACCGGAACTTGGGCAAGAACGACGGCGCGGCAGCCAAGGGCTGCGAAACCGCCCTGCCGCGACGCCGCAACTGAAAGCCAAAAGGACGAGGGAATGCGCCGAAACTGGCTGGAGAAACGGCAGCAGGTGGGATGGGGGGGAAGGTCGATCGGGGGAAGGGGAGAGAGTGGCCGAGCGAGGGCGGGGCGAGCTCGCAGTCGCAGGTGGGGTGGGAAAATCGAGCGCGGGGGTGGGGGCTTAAAAGGCAACTCGGCAAGGCAAGGCAAGGCGCCGCGCCCCTGTTTTGTAAAGCGAGATTAACGGGGGCGTAGGACCCCCATCCTTGCCAGCTTTTAGTTTCAGATTACTATACTTTTCAGTTCGGGCCATGGAATATCATTCCATTCGATTGGCTTTATACAGGTTTATCTTTATATATAAATTGAAGCTGTTCTAACAATTGGTTTTAATCCGAAGGTCCCGATGGCCGGTGCGATGCAACCCAGGAGGCGTCCGAATTCGCGTTGCAACTGATTCAACCGGTAATAACCCCCGTACTTCCGGTTGGTACTGTGCGGTACGTAGCGGGACAGGCACACAGCCAACTGCCGGACTGGCCCCCGGTCCGTTCCGTTCGAATGCCTGCCTCTATCGGCCTCACCCGCACGCACTGACGCACGCGATGTCCGCTGAAACGAAACTGTTCATGTCGAAACTATGGTACTGGCACCGAAACCGGCCGCCGCAACAGAAAAGGATGGTGGTGCTGGCGCGCTTCAATTAAGAAATTATTCGTTTCACTGTTAATACATATGAATTAGCTGGTATTGAGTCGATTTAAATTCATAGCAAGTCAAAAATTTTCTTAATTTATTCTAATATGTTTTAATTTATATGTAATAAGAATAATCGAACAACAAGGGCAATAGAAACGGCACCAGACATTCACAGCTTCGCCGTCGTCAAGACGTGGCCCTTCGATTAGGGAGATCTTCCGTTCCACCGCTAGTCCTTGTTCCCAGTCCCCGCCGCCGTCCCTTTCCTCGTTCCGTCTCTGCTTTCTCCGCGTCCGCGGCGCGGCAGGAAAAAAAAATGGCGATGCAGAGAGGCAGGTGACGCCTCCTCGCCTCGGACGACCTCGGCCCGTGGCGTGGCGATGCCTACTCTACTCCCACAGTCGCCTGGGCGCTGCGGCGGTATGGAGTGAAGGGGACGGGGTGGAAGAACGCGGGTGCCTGCCTGCCTGCCTGGGTGGCCGCGGCCGCACCCGTGCCGTGTAAACGGCGGCCAGGTAGTCAAACCAGGCCTGCGCGTCCGCCCGCGGTCACAGTCTGACGGGGCGCAGATACAGTTGCGCTGAGTTATTTGTGATTATGATCATCTCGTCTCGCGGCTTCGCCTCTTTGGTATCCCGCAGCTCGTCATCGCTAGATTGGTATTGCTGTCGTGCACCACTCGCCGGATTGGGTTTGTTTTCATACGCTTGACTAATTTGCCCTTCTCTTTTGTCCAGTCTGGTCGCAATGACGATGAGCCTCATCGATCTCCAACCATGGATGAAGACGTCGCGGTAGCGCCTGAGCGCGAGGAGCGTGCGCCCGGACCTCCAGCGCCGCCTCGACCCGCGGCGACATCTCCAGGGCGGCCGTGACCAGGCCGAGCGCCGCCGCCGCCGCGTCGTCGGTGTCCTGCGCGACCGCAGCGAGAGCCGCCCGTGCCTCGCCGAGGTACGTGCGAAACCGTACGAGGAGGAAAAGGACAACGAAATAAATCAAGCCACGTCCTCGAACAACGCATCACACGGAACGGAAGAGCCATCTGGAGACAAAAGGTGAGAGCGCCTGGTGGATGGAAACAGCAAGAGTGGCACCTCAGGCTCTCCTCTCGGGATTGCAAAGAGTTTCTTGGCCGGAGCGGAGGAAGGGGACGCTGGCGCCATTGCGTCCCGCCAGGCATCAAGTCCATGTGCGACAGGTGTTCGACACGTACCTCGACGAGGCGCGGGCGGCTCTCGCTGCGGCCGCGCAGGACACCGACGACGTCGACGCGGCGGCGGCGACGCTCGGCCTGGTCACGGCCGCCCTGGAGATGTCGCCGCGGGCCGATGCGGCGCTGGAGCTTCGGGCGCGCGCTCCTCACGCTCAGGCGCTACCGCGACGTCTTCATCCATGGCTGGAGATCGATGAGGCTCGATGACCGGACTAGGCGAAAAGGAAATGGTAAATTAGTGAGTCATATGAAAACGAACCCAATCCGGCGAGTGGTGCACGACAGCAATACCAATCTGGCGATAACGAGCTGCGGGATACAAGGAGGCGAAGCCGCGCGAGGAGATGATCATAATATAAATAACTCCAGTTGCGCTCTCACTCATCGTTTCAGCGTGGACAAAACCGCGCGTCATGCGCGGCGGGCGGCGCTGTGTCCCCGTGCGCGCCTGCCCAAGTGTGAAGTGCCATCGCCACTGTCACCCATGCGGGGCGACGCTGCATCGGCGTCGGCGGCGCCAGTTTCTGCCGCTTTTTCTGGTCTTCTTTTGTTGTATCCGGAAATCGGTGACGCCACGCATGCTTGGCCGCGGAAGAAGCTCCCGTTCTTCATATTGCCATATCGCCAACCTCTCCCAGCTGCCCCTGTCGTCCAAGGAAGTACTAGCGCACTGCCACTGAGTAAAATTCGGCATGGTATTTGGTGAGGAATTAGAACTCCCTACCCCCCCCCCCCCCCACCCCATAAATTAATTCCTGATTTTAAAATTCGACACCTACTGTATCTCCGGCTTGGTCAACACAGGTCTCGGCCCGAACTGCATGCGTCAACTAGATAGGAGCGTAGTGCTGCATTACTTACTGGGTGGAGGTTAGGTTGGGTACCTGACCTCGTCACGTACGCCCTCGATCGATAGGCCAAACAAACACCCTAGTTAAATGCTCTTAAAAAAACAATCAGAGAGTAGACAGACGCATCCAAGTCCAAGATGCGATCTCGCAGAAGACGCATGCACACTCGGTTTTAAGTGGACGCCTGTCAATCGAAACCTTCCTTTGAAAGATGGCAACGATCCCTTCGAAGCTAGCGGCCGGGTCCCTTGACCCTTCCTTGTAGTATTACATAATTCTGACAGAGCCATAGTTTCCAGTCACGTGCTGACCGGTATTAATAAAAAAAACATGATTGGTTTGGCCAAACCACTATATATGTTTGGAAGTATATTTTTCTGCCTTGGTCCGGTTCCTAATAAGGGCTTGTTCGGTTAGCTCTCAATCCATGTGGATTGAGTGGGATCGGATGAGTTTGAATCCCAAACAAGTCAAACTTCTTTTAAATTTTTTCTAATCTCATCCAATCCATGTGTATTAGGAATAACCGAACAAGCCCTAACCGGGAGAATATGTCGGTCAAATTAGGCCACACAGGCGGCTGACGGTGTTGTCTCCTTCCTCCATCCTCACCTATAACTATAATCCACGGGAGTAGTGTAGAAGGTCTAACAATTGTAGAAGCCTCGGGAAAATTCTAAATGGAGAGAGAGAGAGTCTCTGCCGCGGGGTGATTGTCCACGCCACACCGCGTGACTGATTAGGGCCGCAGTGTTAATTAGCTAGCTGGTGGGCAGACACTACGGACATGTTTGGTTGCCTGGCCCAGCGCGCGACCAGGCCCATTTGAAACAAGGTTGCAATGTTTGGTTGCCGAGCCCAGCGCATGAGCCTGACTGAGATGAGCCATAAGCGATTGTGTGGCCAGGCCCATTTCGAACGCGGCATTTGTCCTTCGCGAGTGAGCCTGGCTGCCGCGGCTCTAGGTTAACTCTCGCCTCTCGGGTGCTCTCGCCACTCACAGCCGCCGCCGCCGCGGCTCTCGCCACTCGCAAACGCGCCGCTTCGCCGACGTCCGCGCTGCCTGCTCTGGCTGGGTGCGGAATGCGTCAGCTGTAGAGGACGGCCACGATACCTTTCAGCCTTTTCCTCGTCTGTGGCCCTTGAGGCGAAGATTCCCCTCGCCTTCGCTGCTCTCCACCGATCCGACGAAGACAGCGCTCGGGCACTGCTGCTGGTTCCCCTTCGCCCAATTCGGTCTGACGCAGGTAAGGTGGCTGCATTTCAGTTTCATCTTTTTTTAGCCTGTCGTTTTTCTCAGATCTTGTGGGATCTTCCGAGCTGATGCAGCATACGTGTTCTTGGTTAGGATCTCAGTTTCTGCCGCGGCGGAGTAGGGGGCAGACGGTGATTTTCTGATTCCCTCACCTTGGTAAGTATCTAGCTCCTCTGACGATTTGGATCTGACGACCGGCGATTGGTTTCTTTTTTTTGCAAGGATCTCGTCTCTCTCAGCTCGATCAGCTCACCGCAGCAACAATCGCATCTTCATCTTCTCAGGTTTGTCCCCCATCTAGATCTGTTGTTCTTTAACATTTTCTTGTATTTTTTTGCTTCGATTATACTAACCTTCGGTCTTGTTGCTAGGTCCATCTACCCCTAACCAAGATCTGTTGCGGTGCTGCCTAACCTAGATTTGCTGCCTGACATAGATTCACTAATATCTCATACACAGGCCAGTCTTTACCTCATACACAGGCCAGTCTTTACCTCATACTTCTCTATTTCTTGACTTGATTGTGTAGTTAAAGTGTAGTTGTCTGAGCAGATCTGTAAATGCTTAAGTAAATGCTTATTTCTTGGCCTGATTGTGTAGTTAAAGTGTAGTTGTTGATTGTTCATCAGTCGTCTCTCTCTGGTTTTTATGGTTAGTTAAGTAAATGCTTCTTTGTGATGTACTGAAATTTATATAAGATATATATGTTTGTTAACTGCTTGTGTAGTTAAAGTGTAGTTGTCTGAGCAGATCTGCTTAATTTATTCATCAGTCGTCTCTCTCTGGTTTTTATGGTTAGTTAAGTAAATGCTTATTTGTGATGTACTAAAATTTATACAAGATATATCTGCTTGTTAACTGCTTGTGTAGTTAAAGTGTAGTTGTCTGAGCAGATCTACTTAATTTATTCATCAGTCGTCTCTCTCTGGTTTTTATGGTTAGTTAAGTAATTGCTTATTTGTGATGTACTGAAATTTATACAATATATATCTGCTTGTTAACTGAACTTTGCCATCTTTCAATGTTTATTTCTTGACTTCACTGAATTTTTCAGTGGTGTGCTTAACTGAATATTAACATGTTTTGCCATGTTTTCTGCTTGTTTAATATAATGGACTATGCAATTAGCATAATCAGTCTATTATATTAAGTAGCTAGTTGTTCCTCTTTTCTTCTCCCCCTCTTACCTTCATCTATTCCTGTTTTCCTCTTCCCTTACAACAATCTTACCTTTTGTTCCTCCTTTCTTCTCCCCCTCTTTAGCCTATTGTCTTGTTTAATTTAATGGATTAATGCATTATATCATGCAGCTACCCCCATAACTATCTTCTTTTTATACTATGCAGGTAGTTAATGCATTATATTATACTGCTACCTCCATAACTCACTTCTTTATATTCTGACCATTTTTCAGTGATGAAATTATGTAAAGTCTGAGCTTAGGACCAGTTTTCAGTGATGTTTTCTGTACATTTGAGCAGACCACAATTTTTCAGTGATGTTTTTTTCAATCTGAGCAGACCACAATTTCTCAGTGATGTTTTTTTTTCAATCTGAGCAGACCACAATTTTTCAGTGATGTTTTTTGGTTCAATCTGAGCAGACCACAATTTCTCAGTGATGTTTTTTTGTTCAATCTGAGCAGACTACAATTTTTCCGTGATGTTACCAAGCCAGTTTGGAGGAACATCATTAGATGTGGCAACCCTGGCTTGTTTTTTTTAATCTGAGCAGAGTACAATTTTTTTTTCATTCAACAATTCTCTTATCTTATTTATTCAGATATGTTGGGTCCAAATCGTCATTTGCTGAAGTTGAGAGCATCAGCATTGGTTGTTGCTATATCTTGTTGGTTGTTTGCATGCCTTACACGTAGACTCTTTCATCCTCGTGTCACATATGGTCCAATGTTTCAAAGGGACATTGAGAGGCAGGCAAATCTTAGATTTATCTATGAATCTGATGATATCCAATGTGTGGAGCTTCTTAGAATGTCTAAGGTCCCTTTCTTTGAGCTTTGTGCTTTGTTTCGGTCTCGACACTTGCTAAGGGATAGTATTCACAGTTCTGTAGAAGAACAAGTTGCAATGTTTCTACATGTTGTTGGTCATAATCAAAGGTTTAGAGTTCTCAAATTCACCTTCCGAAGATCTATTGAGACTATTAGTAGATATTTTCACGAGGTGTTAAGTGCAATTGGTGAGCTACGCACTGAGATGATCACCCCTCCTTCCACCTCTGTCCATCCCAAAATTCATGTTAGTAGAAGATGGTACCCGTACTTCAAGGTACTTTCCATTCCATTTAGGATTGCACATTAACCATTTAATTGAAATCTGTTAGTATTGTTTTTGTTTTAATCATTTTAACTTTAACATTTAGGATTGTGTTGGTGCCATTGATGGCACACATGTATTGGCTAGGGTTCCTAGTTCAATGAGAGCAGCCTTCATGGGTAGAAAGCACACAACAACACAAAATGTTCTAGCAGCTGTTGATTTTGATTTGAGATTTACCTATGTTCTTGCTGGCTGGGAAGGTTCAGCTCATGATGCCTTGATTCTATCAGATGCATTGGAAAGATCTGATGGCCTCATTGTGCCACCAGGTAATTCCATGACATGTTTGAATATGATTTTAAATTACTTCACAATCAAACTAACTAGAATTCTTTGAACTAGGAAAATTCTATTTAGTTGACGCTGGTTATGCTGTTAGACCTGGATTTCTACCTCCTTACCGTAGCACAAGATATCATCTAAGAGAATTTGGTGGAGGAAATCATCCACTCAATCCAAGAGAACTCTTCAATCTAAGGCATTCTTCCCTCCGAGTAACAATTGAGAGAGCTTTCGGTGCCTTGAAGAATAGATTCAAGATTCTATACAACAAGCCTTTTCATCCATATCCGACACAAGTTAAGCTTGTGTTAGCATGCACCATCCTTCACAACTGGATTCTTAGATATGGGCTGGATTCACATTTTCCTTCGGAAAACACTTGGGCTCCAAACATTGCCAATGTGGAAGGTGCCATTGATGCAGTTCATGATAACCAAACTTGGACCCAACAAAGAGATGCTATATCAACTCAAATGTGGCAGCATAGGGGGTCTAGCCGTGTGTAATTTCTTTGTAATCTGCAGTGATGTTTTTTGTTATCAGCCTTACAATCTGAGAAACATTGTACTCTGCAGTGATGTTTTTTGTGGAACTTAATTATTTTTAAATGCCGAGAGAAATTGTGATCTGCAGTGATGTTTTTGTGGAACTTAATTATTTTTAAATGCTGAGAGAAATTGTGATCTGCAGTGATGTTTTTGTGGAACTTAATTATTTTTTGTTATCAGCCTTACTTTCTGCTTTGAAGCTTAATTATTTTTTATATACTGAGAAAACTGGTCCTATGCTATGATGCCATTTCATTACCTCTTCTTTTGACTTCAATTTTATATAGACTATGGAAGTTGAGCAAGTTGCTGCTGGTAGTACCTCAAGGACTGCCATGCGCTGGACCCCTGTGATGTCAGGCTTTATCCTGAGGAAGTTTGCAGACTTGGTTGGGAAAGGAGTAAAAACGGATAAAGGGTTCAAGGAGGTCCATGTCAACTCTGTTGCCAAGGCACTGACTGAATTCAGTGGCCAAGAAGTCACAGGAACCCAGGTCTACAATCATTTGAGGAAGTGGCGTCAAAAATGGATCAGGGTTTGTAGGCTCAAGGACCTAAGCGGTGCTCATTGGGATGAGAATACATTCACAATCATCCTTGATGATGAACATCTGCTGGGCCATACAAAAGACAACCCAAAGGATGCTGAATTCCTTAATGTGGCAATTGAAAACTATGTGCAGATGCAAATTATATTTGGAGCTGGGCAGGCTACTGGCAAGTATGCCATGGCCTCAAATGAGCCCCTTGGCACCATCTCGGATGTCACTGAAGGTGCTGGTGCATCTGAAGAACCATGTCTTGTTGGTACTACTGCTTCTGGTTCTGCTAGTGCCAGCCCTTCTCATAGTGGTGCTGGTGCTGGTAGTTCCTATGGATCATATGGAAAGAAAAGGAGACTCAGTGATGAAGAGTTGGGGATTATGACAGGGCTTACTGGAGCTGTGAACAAATTGGCTGAAGCTGTCCAAGCACCTGTTGTAGTCCAGACCACAGATGTCCACCCTGATCTGTATCAGATTTGTATGAGTATTCCAGGTTTCACTGATGAGGAGTTGATGACTTGCCTTACCTACCTATTGGACAACAAAAGGCAAGGTGATGGCTTTGTGAAGATGGAGCCTAAACACCGTGTGCTTTGGCTAAGGCAGCACCTTGCAAAGATTTGAGCAGAATCTTATGCCTATGATGCTTAATACCTTGCTCTATGCGTAGTACTTTGATCTATGCCTATGGCACTGAATCTGGAACTGTGAATGATAATTAATAATTCTGAGACTTTTCTACCTGTCTGTGATGATTTTATATTGAACTGTTGCCTTTACTTGCCTATGATGATATGTTTTATAATGATGATCAATCTAGGGAGTATGACTTGTCGCTTTGTTTTCCTTGCTCATTTTGTGAATTTTGCCTGTGATGAAATATATTTGACTGATGACCATTCATGGGAGGTTGACTTACTGCTTTGTTTTCCTTGCTCTTGGTTTTCTTTTTGGGTCAGGCAACCAAACATACTCTCTATCCTTTATAATAAGATGTTCTCCCATATATGGTCATATGATGTGTTTATTCATACAAAACTGAGGCAATCTATTGTATTACTCTCATGAGTTGATCAAGTGATTTGAATTGATAATAATTTCTGAGGCAAACACTTTTCATGAGAAATTGGTGTTACTTTTTTAGTTTCTGTTTCAGGTCTCATGGTATTTTACAGCAATTTCTGTTTAATGAAACAGCCAACTTACATTGAAGAGTCTAGTGGCACTGAATTTCTGTTTAATGCGCTATTGAGTCAGTTTTCAGTTAATGTAATTCTGCAGTGTTTGCGCTATTGAATATCTATTTAATTCTGTTTATGCAGTTTATGTTCTTTCTTCTCTTCTCAAATTGTTTCTGAAATCACTGTTTCAGTTAATTGATCTCCTTTAGCTGGGTCTCCAGTTGACTGTGCATGTCATTATTAGTGGAGAGCTGAAGGTTCAGATCAGCAATGTTGTTTTGATGGTGTTTGATCTTTCTTCTCTTCTCAAATTGTTTCTGAGATCAGCAATGGTGTTTGTTTTCTGAGGCAAACACTTTGTTTATGTTCTTTCTTTTCATTCAAGCTCTCTTCAAGTTTAGCTTCGTATTCTGCAGTCAGTTCTTCAATTTTCTTCTTTTCTTCAGTTATTTGGCTCAATGACTCCATAGTTCTTTTCTTCAAGTTTAGCTGGGGTCTGCGGATCATAGTTGAATTCAGATTCGGCTCGGATCATAGCTGGGGTCTCTCAGATTCAGCAATGTTATCATGAACTGCATGTAATTCTGTTTAACGAATCTGATCCATTTGAGCAATGTCACAGGAACCCAGGAACATTGCTGAATTACATTAACAGAATTAATTCCGTGGATCAGAAATGTTATTCAGACACTGACTGAATAAGCGGAATTAATTCTGGTACGGGGTGTGTATCTATTTAATTCGGCAATGTTATTCAGATTCTGTTAATTCTGTTAATGTAATTCTGTTAATTCTGTTAATGTAATTAGTTCATATTTAGATGATTGCAATTAGTTCGATTTTGAAATTTGGCGGGAGCTGTATTGTAAACATCAAAACTGAAAACTGGCGGCAACCCAATTGGGCCAAGCTAAAAAAAATGAGAACCAAACAATGTGCCATATGGGCCTAGCTCATTTTGACCAGGCAACCAAACATTTTGAGCCGTCTCTGTAGATGCGGGCTCTCTTGAGCCTGGTTCTTTCAATGAGCCTGGCTCAGGCTGAGCCAAGCAACCAAACACATCCTACGTGGATTCCGTGTTGACATGGATGCCCGCCAGAAAGTTATTAATATGCTCGCATATATCGATAAAACAAATCCGAGGACGAATGTGTAATTTATAGTACGTAGCGTACGTAGAGTCTAAAGCTACCTTATTATGGGTACTACATTGGAATTATATGACGTAATCAATTTAAAATTTTGGATGCAATCTGCCGACAAATGATTGCTTATCACTAACACAACACAACGCGCGCGCTCATATATACGACGTGTGGCAAGTCAGAAACTACTAGTGGATTCGTTCGTCGCGTCGGAACGTGTCTTTATCTCTCCGATCCCTATCTAGGGGTGGGGTGCCGGCTCCCCGCGACGCACGGCACGAGACAAGGAGGACGCCGCGGTGGAGTAGAACCGTGGGAAGGTGACCCGGGCGAGGGAGGTCAGAAACGGTGGTAGTGGTGCGCATGCCCGTGTCTTCAACGGCGGCACGCGCATGCGCGTGGCGGGGGGCTGCGGGGGGACACTCAAAGGCCTGTTTGTTTGATGTCTAAGTTGTCACACTTTGCCTAACTTTTCTATCTAAGGTTAGTTCTTCAATTCGAACGAATAACCTTAGACAAATTGTGACACATTTAAACACGAACCAAACAGCCCCTTGGACTCCTCAGCACGCCACGCCACGGGGCAGTCGTGCTACCGCACAAGTGCCATCTCTTGCTGTCCACGCTCTTTTCCGTCCGTTCATATATACGATACGAACGCATCCACCCGCCGGCACGGATGCCAAGGCCAAGAGTTGTGAATCACTGGATCTCGTGCAGCTGAAATGGGAACTGCAAAGTTGCCCCAGCAAGCAGCGCGCGCAGGCAACAATTGCACTCATCAGTTCAGTTGGTCGTGATTATTAATTTTTGATCGGGGAAAAGGACGATGCATGCACTCATCAGTTGGCCTTGATTATTGATCACTCTATGCACCCGTCTTCTAGAGCGCTTCCCTACCACTCTGAGGGCTCCTCGCAAAAATCTGTGTAGTACCGGAGTAACAGCAGCTCAAGAGGGAGGGGGGCCCTTGTTCCGACTAGCTAGCCTGAGCTGTGCCTGCTCCCCTCCGTCCCTGCCCTGTCTCGTCGACGCAGTGATGGGTAACGCGGCGCGTCACCGTTCCTTTTCCTGATAGGGAGCAGCCATATGCCATAATCGACCAGCTAATAACTCCGTGTACTCGTAAGGAGGACGAGCACCTGTAACACCAGACGCAGGCAGAGGAGAACAGCTCCAGCTTGTGAGACTAGACCAAACGTCAGTCCTACTGTCGCCTATCCACCCGCAAAATCGCGTAGAGAGCACTCTAAAACGCAAGTCTCTTCCAATCAAGTCCCCCCAACCCAATCATCAGGCTTCTCCTAATATAGGAGTGATGCCCGATTGCTAGCTAGGGCGAGACCGTGCGGTAGACGTCTGCCTGCTAATGCGATTGATGTTTTTTTTTCTTCTGAAAGGACGACCGGAGAATCACTGGATGTGATGTGGGCCGAGGAGGTTGCTGGCGATGACGGGGTTGCCGGAGTTTCTTTCTTTCATTTCCTTTATTTTTTTTAAAAAAAAGGGGAGGTTTGCTGTGCTGACTTCCACCTCGTCTTCTTCTGGTTTGGCGCCTCGCGCTGTGCGTCACGGGTAGGGCTCGACGAAATACTCGTGGCTCGATAACTCGCTCGACTCGGCTCGTTAGTAGCTCGGCTCGACTCGGCTCGTTTTAATTTTGTAGCAAGCCAAGCTAGCATTTTAGCTCGGTTCTCTAATGAGCCAGCTCGGGTTAGCTCGTGAGCTAGCTCGCGAGCCAAACGAGCCAAGCCACAACACAAGTTTGTCTAGTCGTTGATGTCGTCTCATCTCTCATAGTCTTGTTTTCTCGTAGTTATGATCTCTGATATGGACATGTGTGGAAGTGTCATGTGCTTAAATATTTGCATTATTGCATGGCTACATACCTGCATTGTATATTTAATATTTGATTATTGGTTATGGTTTTGTGAACTTTGTTTCTAGCAGCATATGATGTTAGTATTGTGCAATGAAATGTTACATGTTTGTGGAATAGATGATGAATTGCTTTATAATGATGTTTGTTGCTATCTTATTATAATAAGGGTTTATAAATATGTAAGTTAATACATATTTGGTGATTTAATTTAATATTAAAAGTTAGAAGCTAGAACGATGACATGATAATAATATCATAAAAGTTTTGGGTTTGTAGTGTTAAACACTTAAAATATGATTTTTCGGTTATATATATGTTTTTATATATAGATCTTTGTATTTAGTTGTGTAGCTCGCGAGCCTAACGAGCTGGCTCGAGCTTCCTAACGAGCCGAGCCGAGCCAGATGTTTAGCTCGTTAGTATAACGAGCCGAGCTGAGTTGGCTCGTTACAGTAACGAGCCGAGCCATAACGAGCTGAGCTGGCTCGATATCCACCCCTAGTCACGGGTGGCCGCTACCCACCGGCCACCGCCATACTCGGCGGCTCTGTTTGGTCCCTGTTGTTTAATGGATGGGTTGGCTGCTCCACTGCATGCTCTACGCTGTCGTTGCGTACTTGCGTGGTTGCAATCTGCCTGCCCCGAGAGAGATGCACAAGACACCACGAGAGTGTTGGATATATAGCATGGTCCCACGATGGTGCTGAAAATGTGGGCCGATTTTTTTGGGCTATCACGAGCACGACCTAAAATCAAGAGCATAAAGCATGACCGCGACACGAAATAATATGGAGCAGGACTAGCACGGCCCGAGTATAGGCCTAGGCGGGCCTTAAATTCCGACCCTTGGGCCCCCGACATAGACCATATATATATGGGTCGGGCTTGGACTGCACGGCCCAATAAAACACATATTTTTACTTTCTTTAATTTAGTAAGCTATACACTTCATATTGTTGTAATATTTGGACTTTATGTGGTCAAATGATGTTGACAGTGTTTAATAACTTTAATTTAATAAGCTATGGAGTTTATGTATTTATAATATTTAGATTTTATGTGGTTAAAATATATGGGTCGGGCTTAGACCAACTATTGATCCCCGGTCCCTAGGACCCGCCGCCCAGTGACCGCGCTGAGGAAAGACTCCTTGATCGCTGGGGTCCGTTAGTCAATCAGAAAAGACAGGTGTGCCAACCCTAGAAGGACCCGCCCCAGGTCGAACCCCACGACACTAAGCCAGATGTCTGGCGTGGCAGGGCCTGACAAGGGAAGTCGGGCGTGTCGGAAGGGAACCACTCGAGTGGATCCTGCACGTGGCCTCGGACTGACCCGCCATAAATGACTGGATGCATTAACCATGTCTTGCACCAAGCCACTACTTGGGCGCCGGTCCGCTTCCCACCCATGACCTACGTACCCCTTGGATCATATATCGCTCATGACCTACGAGCCACGGACTGCGGCACATTAATGACCCACGCGACCCTCGGTCTGCGGCGTATTTATGGCCTATCAGACTAGGCCTGAGTACGCAGACCTCTCGCAGGGTACTACACGACAAGCTATGTCAGCCCTAGCCTACGGAAGCCAGGGGTCGAAATAGCCCGAATGATGGTGTGTGCGACCATCGTCGTGCCCACGTCATCTACCACGATAAATACACGACAGGCTGGCGGTCCCAGGCCCCACGAGTACGCGTGGCCTCACCTGGGATAAAACACGGCTTCTTCCCGAGGAAGCCACTGGTTGACCCCTCTCCCGACCTATAAAAGGGAGAGGCTTGCCTCAGGGCAAGGGGACCAATGAAAAGAGGGATGGAAGGGGATAGCTTTTGGAGGCAATTGGACGCCTTCGGACGGAGACGAGCCCATAATGACAAACAGGAGGAGGAGCGTCGACGAGGACCAGGAGGCCGGAGCCGAGCCAAGCTAAGACTTAGTTAGGACTCCACCTTGCAACTTCTAAGCTACACTTCCACCCCCGATAAGAGATCTGAGAGCCTCTCCTCCCTCTCTCGACTGCTTGTAACCCATATTACGAGTTTGATCATCAATGGTTCCAGTAGCGCAAGCCACCGATGACTAGAAGTAAGGGCGGATTTGGGCCCAGGCCACCTGGGGCGTGGCTCGGGTCATGACACAAATATCCACTTATAGTTATGTTTTTTCGGCCCAAAAAGCATGGCCCAGTTGCCTTTCCTCTCCACTTGCAACCTGTCCCTGAGAGGTCTGCGGCGTCTCCGCTTCGCCTCACCATCCACCACATCCTCCTCGCCGGGACCCCTCGCCGGAGCCAACGAGCTTCCGGCGGGCACACCACACGGGGGCGGAGCAGGGGGAAGGGGTTCGGCCCTGGAATGGGGGCAAGTGGCAGGGCGCTCAACGCCGTCATCGCTAGTGTCGCGTCGCTCTAGGGTTAGGTAGGTGTCCGTAAAATTGCTGCGCGTAAAATTGCTCTGATTCACCATGTTTACCCTATCAGTTTTGGCTTGATCCCAAGCAATTTAGGCACGGTGTTGTTGTCAAGGTTTGCGCCTAACACGTTATATGCTCTGGACGCCTGCAGGATGCCATCTCAAGTCATGGATCTGAGGCGCCACCTCTCCCAGCAAGTTTTGTCGTATTTTAATGTACTGAATTGAGATAAATATTACTTTAGTGTATGATTGTGGTATATTATATTTTAGCGGTATATTTAGCCACACGATAACTTAAAAGAAGTTTTTAAAAGTGGCCCGAGGCGTCAATTTTACAGAGCTCCGCCACTGACTGGAAGTAGGGACATTCTACCCGAACCAGTATAAATCTTGTGTCATTCGCGCACACCCTCCGGACCCTAGAACACACACAATAAATTTACTTGTCGAGGCGACGTTCAAAACACTGACACCAGCACAACCCAACGAAGGCACGGCGTGCTTGTGTCGAGCTATGCCACTGTTTATATTCTTTGTGATGGCACAATACTGACATAAAAGTTTTTTAGGTCCGAATCCATTTGGCCCGAGGCACGATGAGGCTGGACCGAGCGTTGACCGAATTTTTTGTATTTTGTCTCTTTCTCAAAAAAAAATTCACATTTAGACCTTAAAAAATTTTAATGTCATTTTTGGACCCTTTGCTCGGCGCCATAGCCTATGGCGCCGAGGTAACACATCTCGGCGCCATAGGCTATGGCGCCGAGGTACGTGCTACGCTGGCTCAACTTGAACGACGTGGCGCCAACGTGGTACCGAGCTCGGCGCCAAGATCTATGGCGCCGAGCTCGGATGTGTAACAACAACGCATGTCTAGCTCAATCGGTAGAGTGCAATGCTTTTAACCTTGAGGTTTTGTGGGTTCAAGCCCCATGGTGGACGTTCAATATTTTTTGTCTTTGTCGCTAATTTGTTTTTTTGTTATCCATATTTTTCGTTTATGTCGCTGATTTGTCCGTCCAAATTTATTTTTCATCTAGTTTTTTGTTTTTATGACTGATTTATTTATTCATCTAGATATTTTTTATTTTTGTTTTTGTTTATTCAAACTCCGTGACGCAAGTACCATGCACATAAGTAACCCACCCTATAAAAGTACGGAGTACTTTATAAAATCATCAAGTCACTGTTTATTTATAACTAGTATATTTATATTTTGGACTCTAATTATAATCTTTTTGTTTATTAAGTATATTTATATTTTGGACTCTAAAACTCCAATAATCCAATGTATTCGAAATTATACTTTTTAATATTAATTAAAATTTATCATAGCTAAACCGGTGGCCGCTAACCAATGCAAGTATATTTATATTTTGGACTCTAAAACTCTAATAATCTAATATACTCGAACTCACAACCTCAAGGTTGCGTGCATTATTGCGCCCGTGACCGCGATGCACCATAGCTACAGCCGCTGTGCTCGCTGGATAAACAAAAAAATATGGACGGATAAACAAATCAGTCACAAAAACAAAAAATCTGGATAAGGAATAAATCTAGACGGACAAATCAGCGACATAAACGAAAAATCTGGACAACAAAAAAAAGTATTAAAACATGCTCATCGTGGGGCTTGAACCCACGACCACAAGGTTAAAAGTTTTGTGCTCTACCAACTGAGCTAGACAAGTTTTGTGTACATAACAGAGCTCGGCCCCAAGATCTATGGCGCCGAGCTCGGTGCCACGTCGTCCGTTTGTGCCAGCGCAGCACGCACCTCGGCGCCATTGGCGATGGCGCCGAGCAGAGGGTCCAAAAATGACATTAAAATTTTCTAAGGTCCAAATGTGTATTTTTTTCCGAGGAAGGGCCAAAATATAAAAAATTCGGGAGCGTTGACAGGCGGATAATCTTCTTTCCTGCCGTTGGATGCAAAAAAATCACCTGTGAAGCGCTAATCATCCAGATCCAGTAAATTAATCTTCTGCCTCTCCATCGTCTCCGAGCAAAAGACAAATAAAGCGTACACCCATGCATTAGCCGATGTGTCATTTCAGAACCTCGTACAGCCACAAAGACGCGAGCATTGCATGGATGGGAGAGCGGTACACGTAGACGATATAGATGATGGCGCAGGCGCGCGGACCATCATGACAGGGCAGGCACGCAAGTATGTACATGCATGCAAATACTTGGCTTTGAAGCTCATGAAACCCGGCCCCCCACTCTCCGCTCGATGGTGCATGGTCTGACCTTACTACAGCAGACGTTACAGACTGTTGTACGTTGGTGCTGAAACCTAGCTAGAACCTGAAGGGTTCCATGACCATGATGGTTGCTAATCAGCGTCAGGCTTGATCTGATCGTCGGTTCGTCACGGCCCCTAGCGTAGCTTGTAGTTGATGTTTCCGAAGATGCATGCCTCGCTTCAACACCCAACCCTAGCGACGCTTTTCCAGAGCACTGCCGCTGAGGGTGACGGGTCATGCATGGTTTTCCCGGGCCCTGCCAGCTTCACCTACCCCTCGTACGGCGTACTTGTTCGTGTAGTGGGCGGGGCGGGCATGGTGGTGATCATGGCGTGCACGATCAACTGGGTGGTGGCCTCGTGGGGACGACGCTCGTCTCGACTCGGCCCATCCTCACGTCTCTCACGTCACTGCTCGAATCCTCCTCGTCGTCGGCACCAACGTGATGCATTGACAACAGTTGACAGGTGGTTTACAAGGTCACGGACGGTAATCCTCCTTTTTCGACACAATCACAATGAGGTTTGTATAATACTCCTTTTCGACTGTAGCTCTTGGCCTGACGTTGGTGCTGGAGCATCTTGGACGAGAGGCTCGGCGACGTCCGTGAGCGCGACGGTGTCGTTCCCGACGCCACTCCCTTTTCTGAAGGCGTCGCATTGAAGTTTGTCGCGGCTTCGTCTTCGATGGTTGCTTTCGATTCTCGGCGTCTGGTATGTGAGTGAAATGTAGATTTGCAACATGAAGTCGAAATTGCTGCATCAGGGATTGTGGCTCGGCAACAACGACAGGTGACGAGCCTCTTCTTCGCGGACTGGATTGTTTCGAAAGGTCGTGCATCTACCGGGGTAGGACGGAGGTTCAAGCTCGTTGGTGAAGAAGAATCGAAGTTGTCTCACGAGGAGTGTGTTGAGGCTTGGCAACGACGGCGCACTGTAATCTTCCTCCTTCTATGCTGGTGTTTGGTTGTAGGCACCGTCGTGTTTTCTTTGGTCATGTGCGGTACGTCTTACGGAGTCAGAGCTGTTTGTCCCTTTGGTCGAGCTCGACAACGATAACGCTAGATGGGTTGTGTGTGAGGGCCTCCCGTTGTCGGGGATGTTTGTGCATTCTGTAGACGATGAGTGTTGTATCTTATTGATATCCCAATCCAACCGATGAGTTTGACGTGTTGATGTTTCAATCTAACCGCATGTTGTTTTGTCCGATCTAGAACCTTCTCCTTTATTAATATAATCGAGAGCTCTCGCGATTCAAAAAAAAATTACGGTTATCTAGTCAGGATTCCTTTCGTTAGATATGTATACAATATATGTATACAGATCTAGTTACAATATTATTATTATGTATAAAATATTATATCAAGGCGCAATGCGGCCTGTTGGAAAGTCTACGAATGCCAATCAAACATGTGTATATCATAAAAAAAGAAAAATCTAACATGTGTAAACTGAAACAACTATTTCAGTAACTACTTTTATATACTGCAATTTTCACCACATCAGCCACTACAGATAAAAGAAACCACCAATCTTTACAGACTCAATGTAAAACAAGAATATAAATTTGTATATTATATTTTATATCCTATCTATCCAGAATCAATCCAAATTTGTATAATATTCAGTTTGTTGTTCATAATTTAGTTAAAGTACTATACAACTATACGAAATATAAATACAGTGATAAAAGCCCATACAACACAACCACACTGCGCAACAAGTTTATGTTTAGCAGGCTTTAATGGGCCTTAACTAAATAAGTCATACCCATACCAATCTGTGGGCTTAAGACCTAGACACCATCCACGCATTATGTCATGCCAACCAAGCCCGACACAGCCAGATGTACACCTATAATAGGGGTCAAGTACATTTTATTTACAGAAATCAATCCTCAAAAGACTACTCAAGTACTTCGTTCCAAAAAGCTACACAAGTAGCTCCCTCCGTCCAAATCAGCATTCAATCGTCAAAAAGCTACTCAAATACTCCCTCTGTTTTAAATAAGACATTTTATCTACAAAAAGCTACATAAATATAATACCCCTATAAATACTCCCTCTGTTTTAGATTACAAGACATCTTTTCTACCTACATATATCAAATGGGCAAAATGTCTTACAACTTGAAATTAGGGGAGTAGCTCTATACAACAGTTTTTTTTTCGAGAACATATACCGCAAAGTTACCATAAAGCTGGTTGACAGGTTTTGGCAGAGAAGAAAAAATACAAACATCGAGTTAATAGTTGGTTTGGAGCAATTTACCGTCGAGTCATGTTTGGTACCGCTTCTCTAAAACGATTCTTTATGTAAGTCATAATATTTTCTTCTTTATAGTTTATATTTTGAAGGGGAAAAAAAGAGGAATGGATAACACTAGAACAATGGATGGAGCACAAGCGCGGGTAAACTGCCCACCAGTTTTCGAAACAAGTAAAAAAAAATTTACGAGTAAACTGCCAGCACCAATACTGGAAGCATGGCAAGAGAAAACAAATAACGAACAAGAAACCTCATGTAATGCATGCAATTCAACCGTCCCAAACAAATTTATTGATAATTAATACTAAACAGTAGGGGCATAAAAGCATAGAAAATACAGGGTCCAGAATGTAACCACAGATAATGCAGACACGGTGCAACACCCAGCGATCCCTGCACTTGTGTTTGCCATAGCAAAAGCCAGCTCAAGCCAGATGGATGTCTCTGTAGCAATCCTTGATACACTTCTTTTTTCGATTTAGGTTTTGAGATACAGTATTCCAAGGCAGGGAAGTTACTTGGGGCCAACATCCTTCAGCGCGCAGATCTGCTCCTCCCCCATAGCAGACTGGACAGTCACAACAAGATCCTTGCCGCTTTCAAACCCTTCCTTGATCTGAATTACCAAGCATACAAGATGCAGAAGTATTATTGAGTTTATTGGGTAGTATAAACACAAAAGGCAGCCACTTGAGGTAGATACATTAACTCAGCTCCAACAGACATAAGTTATGCAGCATACTACTTCAAATCAACATAAATTGTATCCTAGACAGCATACAAAGTGCAGGCCATGCATACGTTTCAGTTTTAAAGCAGACAATTTTAGTGCAGTTTCAGCATGTTTTATACGACATGGTTGTTATGTCATATCATTTTAAAAAAAATTGGTAGACAGTCTAAATACATAAGGAATGTCTAGTTCTACAAGGCCCTACTTTCCACATTCCTTATAAGCACCAAATCAATTAACAAACATCAAGGAAGATAAGCTACCAAGAAATAACATATGACTAATAAGCTAACAAATATAACCACCATCTGTAATATTTGGAAGTCAATAAGAAAACCAACAAGACTTAGGATGAAAAATGTTTTCAAACAGACCTGGGCCACAAGAGTCTCATCAGTTGGGAGTCTAAGATCATCCTTAGTGTTGCCATCTGAAGTAAGAAGGCTCACCTGAAACAAATTAAAGTAAAATATCAGACTGAAGTTAACATTTATTTCAAAGAAGAATGTAGTTTTAATGATTAGAGGAACATACAAATCCATCCTCTGATATATCAATCAGCTGATACTCAGTACGGTTCACATGCGGAATCTAAAAAAAATGTCAAACTTGTGAGTGGCGTATGAAGTGAACCATCAAAAGAACTTAGCTTAACACAGAAATTAACTTACATCACAGTTGTGTGACGAAGGAACAATATCTTCGAGCTTTTTCCCGTTGAATATGTCTATGGCAACAAAGTGGCATTTGGCATGGCCATGCTTACCAGTCTTTGAGGTAGAAACCTCCACAACCTGTAGCATAAGTTGTTTTTATCAACCATATTCCGCAAACAAACTCAATAAAACAGCGACGAGTATGTGCTGCGACTTAAGAGCGATAAAGTTCCAAATAGTTTTAGGGACAGCATCATGAACTATTTGCTGATATATCACTCAAATCCATCAGAAGTTCATAAAATAGAAGGGTTAATAAACAGAAATGAACTTACTATCACCTTATGATAATACAGTGACGGCCTAAAATAAAATACGGTATGCCAATACCACACAGAAAATTTTCGAGGTTTAGATTTAAAGAAGAGATAAACTGTTTGGTCATTGCAAAACAAGTACGTACTCACATTCTCTTTGTCAATGGATTGCCAGACCAAAAGAAACTTCATTTTAACAACAAACTGGTTTTATTGATAAATAGAAAATATTCAAATATAACTTCCCAATTACAAACCAACTCATTAAAATGAATAACAAAGAACAATGTTTTACATTCATTGTGGGGTCAAATCAAAACTCTGTTCAAAATGTAGGGCATATGTTATTTTAGTTTTTTTATTGATTTCAAACATCATTAAACAGCCTATAGCTCCCAAGAAAACATCACACTGAGTCAGCGACATTAAGTTTAGCTGTATGACATACTGACAAAGATAAAGTATTTTTATTTTCCTTAAAACACATTATCTGTGTCATCTCTTATTCCCGTTATCTTGGAATAATGGAAATTGGATAACCCTCTGTTGAAACTTAAAAGGATAAATTGTCTGATCACTTGGACAAGATCACTATAACTATAGAACATGGGGTACAAACATTCAGACCATCATCAAAGATAAATAATGAGTACCCTTGAATGTTCAATGAGAAGTTTAAAGGAGTAAAAAATTAACTCAACATGCCAACTAGTTTTCCGCATTGTAAAGGGAAAAATCTAAAAGATCATCCATTTGCTATTTCAGCTACTTATATGGGCAGGGTGCAACCTACTCTGACTAAGGGCATGTTTGGTTCACGACTAACTGTGCCACACTTTGACTAAGGTTAGTTAGTCGATCGAATTGAAGAACTAACCTTAGTCAGAAAAAGTTACCCAAAGTGTGGCAAGTTAGGCAGTAAACCAAACAGGCCTTAAATGTATTTTTTTCTGGTCTCCAGAAAGTCAGATCAGATGAACTGTTATTCTGTAAAAGCCTACTTGTAATATAACTCCGGCTGGCAATAGCAAAGTCTCCTTCTAGCCACCAGGTATATCTAGCATCCAAGTCCCACAAATTCCACCTCCATAGATTGGATCAACCCTCAAAACTTAACAGTACTATCACAGTATGACCAAAGACAACTGCATCTCGGTATCACCAGTTCACAGCACAACGACACGGGTCAACACTAATCAATGGAATACAGCCGATCCCAAAACTGCGCACAGATATACCTTGCAGGGGCGGTTCTTGATGACGATGAAGCCGTTCTTACGGACGGTGCCAGCCTGCTGCGGGTAGGTCTTGGACGCTCCGGCGTCGGCCTTCGATTCGAAGTGGTGCTCCTCCGAGTCCGACATGGCGATCCCTGCAAAAAAAAAAAAAAGAAAAGAAACAAACAACAAGATCCGAAAATTAGCCTCGATTCGGATTCCCCGTATTTTAGGAAACAAGAGAAATTACAAATCTGAAACCAGATCAACTGAATTCGGAAGTAAATCTGACGGCGACGGGTCAGAATTTAACCTGGCTTGGCTGGATCAAGAAGGAGGCGGAGGAGCAGGGAGATGGAGAGAGGTGCGGATGGGGATGATAAGTGATAAGCTCGCGGCGAATGCTAGGGTTTCCACTTTTTATACCGCTAACAGCAGGTGCACCCACCGCTTCCAACCCGAGAGAAGACGGTGTGTTTCACTGACTCTTGGGGCTTGCTGGAAAACGGGCCCGCATGTCGGTTGGACGCCTTCAGGTGCATATGTTGAGCGTATCTGAACCGTCGGTTTTGTCGGGCGATCGGACGCGTGTACGGCTGCAGAGGAAGGCATCTTCTCGCGTTTGAATCACGCTATCGACGGCTGAAAAGCATCTTTCCTCCTCCCTTGGCTCGCCTTCCTTTTTTTTTCTTTGCTTGCGACCTTGCGTTCCTTCTCTTTTCGAAGACTTTTCAATTTTCTTTTCAGCGTCACCTTTGCTGATCAGCGATAAGAAAACAATCGTGCGGGAACGTTTTCGAACCTCTTATTCTGATGATCCGATCAGATTGAGAGATTCGTCGTGAGAACGCACTATTCTTGGATTGCAACACCCCCACCTGAAGTTTTTCTTATAGCATCATAGTATGTGGTTGTAAATACCCACCGGGTATTACTACCCCATACTCATACCCACGACACAAAAATAATCCCACCGGGTCATCCATATACATTGGTGGGTATGGATTTACCCTCATACCCATACCCATGTGGGTATGGGTCACCCATCGGATCACCCGTACCCAAAAAAATTAAACATCTATCAAAATATTATACTATACAAATGTCAAGTATATCCATATAAATACCATTACAAAATTTCTAGCATCATTCAAACACCCATTCAACACATCAAAGATAATTGGATAAAGTAGTAACATTAGGATAGTACTACATAGCACATTACATGTTCCATTACATGGTCATTAAATTGTCGTTAAGCCTTCTATGACATTATGGCCTAAAAGGTTGTTAAATAGTAAAAAAGATGGATGACTAAAGTCCAAGTTCATGCATGGGCTAAGTTTATGTTGGGTATTTTATACCCACGAGTTAACGGGTATGGGTTAAGGCGGAACGTTCTAATACCCATTTACCCATTGGGTGAAGATTTTTGCCCAACAACAGACCTACGGGTAGAATATTTAGCCCACATACATACCCTAATGGAGTAAATACTCATCGGGTATCGGGTCGTGGGTACCCATTGCCATCTCTAGTTGTAAGTTTAGTATCAATTTTAAAGGTCCAGGAAGGCGAAGGCTAGTTTATAATACTTGTTTTAAATATATAATAGTTTTTTTTATACATCTATAATAGTTTTAAAACCAGGACCCACTATAATAGTTTTTTTATACATCTCGTGTAGAGCATAAATACAATATACAAAAATAATATACAGGCATATACCCGATGCAATCTTTATATTCTATTTAGGATAATTCCAGCTCTAGAAAATTTAGTAAAGACAGTAGAATAGATCATTAAATGCTTAAAAATTATGGAGTTAAAGCTGTAAACCTTTAGAAGACATTTAGATAAGTTAATTTATTTATTATTTAGATTAAAAATATTCTTGAAACTAATTAAATTGATATAAAACATAACTCCACACTAGAGAGCTGAAACCTTGAGCCATCCTAAACACCCTCTAGTTGGAGCCAGACCCAGCGGAGTAGCCATTCGGTAAGCAAAAGACGAAGTATCCACTAATCAGATTAAAGTTAAAGGGGTTGTTCGATGACCGTAGAAGCAGGGTAGAAGCAGTATAAGTAAATACGGATTAAAGTCAAGCGAATAACAGATTAAAATTTTTGTTTGCTAGCTTAGCTTTAATCCGTAACAGCTTCTATTAATTTTATAATATTTTTATTTATATAAATTACAGATGTAACAATCCAAACAATTGACTTTAGTCCGAAGAAAAGCCAGCCGTACGAAGTACCCACCGACCAAATCAAAGCGAAAGCAAATGTCATATCAAAATCTTTACTCCCAGCCAGACGCAATGAAGTAATGATCTAGCCCATTGATCAGCTTCTCTGTGATCTCACTCATCAGATTAAAGTGAAAATTTTGTCACGTCAAAATCTTTAGTCCTAGCTAGACCCAACGAAGTAATGACGTGCTTCAGGTCAAAATCTGTAGTCTGAGTCAGGCTCAAGCGAAACAATGATCTGGTCCATTGATCAGCTTCTTTGCGACCTCACTGCAGTACTGCATACACGTGAGATCAAAGTGGGGAAAATGTCAGGTCAAAGGTTCTTTAGGCCTCCTCCGTTCCATACCCTACAATCAAGTAGATTTGAAACAAAACGAACAGATCCTTAGTGTAGATTTGAAACAAAACGAACAGACCCTTAGTGTGATGTAGATCTAATGAATTAACAAAGTGATAAATTGGCACATCAAAATCTTTAGCCTGAGCCAGACCTGATGAAGTAACGATCTTGGTCCATTGATCAGCTTCGCTATTTTGTCATTCTCATTCTTTATTTTGACTTTCTCATTTCCCATGTGTTATACCGTCATTCCCTGTTTTATCATTCTCGTTCTGTCGGTGTTTCGGACCCGGGGGCCCTCAGCTGGACCGACTAGTAAATTTTAGTGCCGCGTGCCCCAGTCCAGATGGGTCGATGCAAGATGGAACATAAGCGATGGGATGAGGCTTATATTATCCTGCACCAGGGGGCGCTTGCAGTAGGCGTTACAAGCGTTGCGGGAGAGCGAGAGCGAGAGCGAGAGAGAGAGAGAGAGTGAAGGAGAGGGTTCGGCCTTGAGGCGAGCCGTCTGAGGCTGCCTGTACCGCGTCTCTCCTATTCTGGCTGCCTCCGCTCGTCAGCGCCGTGCGTCCGTGTGTTCGTACGTTGCACGTTCGTCTCCCCTCCCGTCTCCCAGTCGACGTGTGTCAACGTGTGTCCACCCGCCTTAGAAAGGCCCTGGACATCCCCTTTTATAGACACAAGGAGATGCTCAGCTGTACAATGCGGGTGTAGCTTGAAGCTAACGTGGCTGGCAGGGAAGTGCCCTAAGCCCTGTACAGATAATAACGTGGCCGTCGGGGAAGCGCCTTGAGTCCTGTAGATGTACCAACGTGGCCGTCGGAGAAGTGCCTTGTGCCCTGTAGAAGCGTTGCTGGCAGTGCGGCATAGATCCTGCTGACGTTTTCTTGCTTCCATAGGGGGCTTGAGAGCACCCGACGTCATGGGCGCACGTGGGGAGTCATCATTACCTGTTACCGGAGTAACTTAGATGGGACACCGGTCTTGTTCCCTCATAGCCTGAGGCGGCTAGCTAGGGATAGGGTCATGATGTATCCCTAGTAGCGTAGTTGATTCCGAGGCCGAGGTCGGGCGAGGCGGCGACTCCTCCGAGGCCGAGGCTGAGGCCGAGGCCTAGGGTCGGGCGAGGCAGAGACCTTCTCCCGAGGCCAAGGTTGAGGCCGAGGCCCAGGGTCGGGCGAGGCGGAGTCCTTCTCCCGAGGCTGAGGCTGAGGCCGAGGCCTGGGGTCGGGCGAGGCAGAGCTCGCTGCTGCGCCCGAGGCCGAACTTCGGGGAAGGCCGCGACTGTTGTTAGTCTCTCCCTGGTGGCTGGCACAGTTGCCGGAGCGGGGTGAACGGCATTGTTTTCCTGTCAGAACGGTCAGTAAAGGGGGCGAAGTGACTACGATCACTTCGACCTTACCGACTGAGGCACGCGTGTCAGGATAAGGTGTCAGGCGATCCCCGCATTAAATGCGCATGCGATACGGTCGGTTGGTAAGGCGATTCAGATGAGGTCGTTGCACGACAAAGTCTGCCCGAGCTGGGCTTCGGGCGAGCCGAGGGTGCGTCTGCTGACTGAGAGGACCCTCGGGCGAGGCGTGAATTCGTCCAGGACTACTGTCCTTGCCCGAGGCTGGGCTCGGATGAGGTCGCGTCCCTTGATAGACGAAGCCTGCGCTTTATCGGTCGTTTATGGTTTGTTCTGAAGATGTTTTCCAGCCGGATTAAGGTGCATTGGGGGTACCCCTAATTACGGTCCCCGACAGTAGCCCCCGAGCCTCAAAAGGAGTGTAGGTACTCGCTTGGAGGTTCTGCTGGATTATTCGTAAGGTGACCGGCCCTTCTCGGTTATGCTTTGTTCCGGTGGGTGCGCGCGAGCGCACCCGCCGGGTGTAGCCCCCGAGGCCTCGGAGGAGTGGTTTGACTCCTTTGAGGTCTTAATCCTTCTTGTGATGCCTCGGTCAGTCTTGTCGTTCCCTCATGCGGCCCGGCCGCAGCCCGGGTGCATGGTCAGGCTCCGAGTTTTCAAGCTGGTTTGTCGACGTGGTCAACGGTTTGGCCGTAGCCTGGTGCAAGAGCAGCCCCCGAGCCTCTGCACGGAGCGAGAGGACGATCAAGGACCGTCTCGACTTTTATTATACGCCCCTTCGTCGCCTTTTCGCAAGGAGGAAGGGGGGAAGCGCCATGTTACCCCCGGGGGGCACCGAACATGGTGTTTCCGGTGAGCTGCTAACGGGTGATCCGAGTGCACGCCTGAGCCCCATTCGCTAAGGGTCGGCTAGTGGCCCAGAGGCGCGCTCCAAAAGTACCTGCAGGTGATTTGCCGGACTCGGACCCATTTGATAGGGTCCGAGGGCTTGATGCCTCCCTCCGGTGGGATTCTGTTACAAATCGTTCCCACTAATCTCGAAAATGTCCTAGGGTACCTCGGGAGCTTAGCCCGAGCCTCGGCCATGTAACGGACGTACCCAGGGTCATCCCTGACTCTGCGTGCTCTGGGGCGGCTGTCGAACCCTTCCGAGGGGCCAGCCTTCGAACCCCTGATCAGTAAAGGGCTCGGAGCCCGAGTGCTCTAGGGCGGTTGCCGAACCTCGGAGGGCACAACCTTCGAACCCCTGATCAGTAGGAGGGCTCGGGGCCCGTTTCCTTCGCCGAGAAGGATCCTTTTCGCATTATCCCCTTTTCCGGTCCCTGTGGCAAGAGAGAGAGAGAGAGGAAAAGGATATAAATTTAAATAAGGTGGCGCACCTTTTTTGATGCGGTCATCATGACGGAGACGAAACGGCGCCCGCTTCGCCTGCCGGAGGTGTCGCTTGCCCTGCCAAGGAGTTAATACGACAGGACGGGCGATTCGCGGGGCGTCTGTTGCGCGTGCGCGAGTCGTTCGAGGAACGGAACACGGGTGTGTCGTTTTTTATGCTGTGGGAGAGGATGCGAACCTGTAGGTGATTGGACCGCGGCTTCCGCACGCCTATTGCTGCAATTACTGCCAGCCCGCCTCTGATCATATCGATCGTCGTGCCTATCTCCGCGACTGGGTGACCTGTAATCGCCGCACTTAATGGGCACTGTTGGGTCACGTGCAGGGCTGCCTTGAGTTGCTGCGTTGGATCCGCAGTCAAGAAGACGCAACATTAGCACAGGCGGCGGTGCGGTTTCCTTGCACGTAGTAACCGTCGCGCCGGTTACATGACATGTGGGCCCGGTCCTCCATGCTGGACCACCGGATGCGACGAAGCTGAAAGGGTGCACAACCATGGTGCGGTTGCATGCTCCTGCATGGCGGCCCGCCCTCCCGACCGTTGGTTTCGGCGATGATGAGGGAACGCTTATAACCGTAGGGCGGTTACATGCTTTGCGTGCGGCGGTTCGCCTTCTTCGCGCTTCGGGTCAGCTCGCATGACGTGTGGGACCCAGCCCCCATGTCGTGGGGTGGGAACCCTGGAGCACGTCGGTGGAGACTTTGCCCATGACGCTTGGGGGTGCGAGTGAGGAGATCTGCCTTTAAAAAGGGACCAACCCCCCGGGGGGTAGTCATGCCTTCACACTCCTCGCATCCGTCGCGCCCTTCACCTTCTGAGCCCCCAGATGGGGCGCACCCATGTTGCCTTCTTCTTGCTGCTGTTGGAGGAGCGTGACCCCGTGGGGGTTGGTGCTCCCCAGTCATTGCTCGACTTCAAGGATTTTCATCACGCAGCCCGGCTGCAGTCCCCTACCGGCGGTCACCCAGGATGATGACCGCAGGCCTCGTGGCGGGGAAGAGGGAGTCGGGCCGTGGCCTCCCGCCTACCCTCAGCTTCAAGGATGTTCATCATCCGTGCTGGGGAGGAGGGTGCACCGAGTCGGGGGTCGCCTCCGCGTGGGCTGGTGACCCGCTTCTTCCTCCACCATTCGGGGGAGAAGGGCATCCTCCAGCCCTATGGAGAAGGTGTCCTCCAGCCATGCGGGGGAAGGCGAACTGCTGCTGCTTGGCCAGGGTGCAGCTGTCCGTCCTCCACCCAGGCGATGGTCGTGTCGTGTGAAAGAGAAATGTGCCCTTGGGCCATTTCTAAGTATTTTGGTGATTGTGTGCCAACACAAATGGACTAGTGGTAATCTATGCAAAGTGATGGACAAAGTGCAAATCAAGTCTAAAGGTATGTATCTAGACTTAGTACATTGTTTTAAGAACTAATGTATTGTGTCTAAGTGCTGGAAACATGAGAAATCACTTTGGAATAAAGATGGCTTTGTTCAGCCAAAGTCTGCACAGTCTGGGTGCACCGGACTGTCCGGTGGTGCACCGGACAGTGTCCGGTGCGCCAGGCTGGCGACTGTCAACTGGTTGCTCTCGGGAAGCGATTAACGGCGTACGGCTATAAATCACCGGACTGTCCGGTGAGCCATTCACAGGCGAAGTCATCGCTCTCGGGAAGCAATTAACGGCATACAGTTATAAATCACCGGACTGTCCGGTGGTGCACCGGACTGTCCGGTGAGCCAACGGTCGGCCGCGTAATCCGCACGCGACGCGTGGCCGAGCCAACGGTCAGAAGGGGCACCAGACTGTCCGATGTGCACCGGACAGTGTCCGGTGCGCCAACGGCTCTGAATCTGCAACGGTCGGCTTCACCAAATAAGGAAGGAGATCTGCACCGGACAGTGTCCGGTGGTGCACCGGACTGTCTGGTGCGCCAGGCGACAGAAGGCAAGAATTGCCTTCCTGGA
Organism: Zea luxurians; assembly: GCA_029449295.1. Taxonomy (NCBI): domain Eukaryota; kingdom Viridiplantae; phylum Streptophyta; class Magnoliopsida; order Poales; family Poaceae; genus Zea; species Zea luxurians. The sequence continues at coordinate 216,673,693 of JAOPSE010000001.1, forward strand.
ATGCTCTCAACTGCTCCTAGCTGCCTTGGGGCTATAAAAGGGGCCCCTAGGCGCATGGAGGAGTACACCAAGCATTCTCTAAGCATTCCTAAGCACCAAGACTTAAATTCTGCGCATTCGATTCTTTGTGATAGCAACTAGAGCTCCGTTTGAGTAGAGAACTCTTTGAGTTGTGTTGAGAGCTTGTGTTGTGACTTGTGTGCATGTGTTGCTCTGATTTTGTGTCTTGTGTGCGTTGCTCATCCCATCCTTACTTCCGTGCTTCTTTGTGAACATCTTTGTAAGGGCGAGAGGCTCCAAGTTGTGGAGATTCCTCGCAAGCGGGATATAGTAAAGTGAAAGCAAAACACCATGGTATTCAAGTGGGTCTTTGGACCGCTTGAGAGGGGTTGAGTGCAACCCTCGTCCATTGGGACGCCACAACGTGGAGTAGGCAAGTATTGGACTTGGCCGAACCACGGGATAAACCACTGTGCCATCTCTGTGTTGATCTCTTTGTGGTTATTGTGTTTTGCTAAGACTCCTCTCTAGCCACTTGGCCTTATTGTGCTAACTCCTAATCAAGTTTTTGTGGCACTAAGTTTCATGTTTTACAGGATCACCTATTCACCCCCCCTCTAGGTGCTCTCAATTGGTACCAAAGCCGTTCTCTTCAAGAAAGGGACTAATCGCCCGAAGAGATGGATCCTAAGGGCAAGGGGATGGTGGTCAATGATAAGGAGAAGGAGTCCTTCGTCAATGATCCAAAGAATGACAAGCCTACTGACTCAGGGTCGGGCTACAAAAGAAAAGACAGGAAGAAGAAGAAAACAATGCGCATCAAGGAGATCATCTACTACGATGACAGCGACGAGTCCTCTTCTTCCCAAAAGGACAACGACGACGACGACTACGAGAAAAAGAAAACGGTCAATTCGAACTTTTCTTTTGATTACTCTCATATTCCGCAAAGTACCAATGCTCATTTACTCTCCATTCCACTTGGTAAACCTACTCACTTTGATGGAGAGGACTACGGATTTTGGAGTCACAAAATGCATAGTCACTTGTTCTCTCTCCATCCAAGCATATGGGAGATAGTAGAGAGTGGAATGAAATTTGATAGTACTGATAGTCCCATGTTCATTAATGAGCAAATTCACAAAAATGCACAAGCTACTGCTGTTCTTCTAGCTTCATTATGCAGGGACGAATACCATAAGGTGAGCGGCTTGGATAACGCCAATCAGATTTGGGACACCCTCAAGATCTCACATGAGGGGAACGACGTCACCATGCTCACCAAGATGGAGTTGGTGGAGGGCGAACTTGGGAGATTCGCAATGATCAGGGGCGAGGAGCCAACCCAAACGTACAACCGGCTCAAGACCCTCGTCAACAAAATAAGGAGCTATGGAAGCACGCGATGGACGGACCACGACGTCGTCCGCCTAATGCTAAGGTCTTTTACCGTCCTTGATCCACATCTTGTGAACAATATCCATGAGAATCCTAGGTACACCAAGATGTCGCCCGAGGAGATACTTGGAAAGTTCGTAAGCGGGCGGATGATGATCAAGGAGGCTAGATACATTGATGATGCGTTGAATGGCCCAATCCAAGAGCCTCAAACCATTGCTCTCAAAGCAACGAGGAGCAAGGAGGCGCTACCTAGAAAGGTGGCGCAAGTTGAGGCGGCCGGGCTTAATGATGAAGAAATGGCCCTCATCATCAAGCGTTTCAAGACGGCGCTAAAGGGTCGCAAGGGGCATCCCAACAAGAACAAGACAAAGGGGAAGCGCTCATGCTTCAAATGTGGTAAGATTGGTCATTTTATCGCTAATTGTCCCGATAATGATAGTGACCAGGAACAAGGGAACAAGAGGGAAAAGAAGAAGAATTACAAGAAGGCTAAGGGCGAGGCACACCTTGGCAAGGAGTGGGACTCAGATTGTTCATCGTCCGACTTCGACAACGAAGGACTTGCCGCCACTGCCTTCAACAAATCGTTCCTCTTCCCCAACGAGCATCACACCTGCCTCATGGCAAGGGAAAAGAAGGTAAGCACTTGTGATACTAGTACTTACGCTTCCTCAAGTGATGAAGAATCTAGCGATGATGAAATAGACTATTCATGTTTATTCAAGGGCCTAGATAGAACTAAGGTTGATAAGATCAATGAATTAATTGATGCCTTGAATGATAAGAATAGGTTATTAGAAAAGCAAGAGGATCTTTTGTATGAAGAACATGATAAGTTTGTAGAGGCACAAAAATCCCTTGCTTTAGAAATTAAAAGGAATGAAATGCTCTCTTGTGAATTGTCTACATGCCATGACTCTATTTCTAGCTTAAAGAGCATAAATGATGATTTGAATGCTAAGTTAGAAATAGCTAATAAATCAACATCTTGTGTAGAACATGTTGCAATTTGCAATAGGTGTAAAGATTTTAATGTTGATGCTTGTAGTGAACACCTAGTTTCAATTTCTAAATTGAATGATGAAGTGGCTAGTCTTAATGCCCAACTTAAGACTAGCAAGAGTGAATTTGACAAAATAAAATTTGCAAGGGATGCCTACACGATTGGTAGACACCCCTCAATTAAGGATGGTCTTGGCTTCAAGAGGGAAGTCAAGAACTTAACAAGCCATAAGGCTTCCATCTCCGCCAAGGAGAAAGGGAAGGCCCCTATGGCTAGTAGTACTCACAAGAACCATGCTTTCATGTATCATGATAGGAGACATTCTAGGAATGCTTATAGAAGTTATGATGCTTTTGATTCTCATGCCATGTTTGCTTCTAGTTCTTCTATTATGCATGATAGAAATTTGGCTAGGAAAAATGCTATGCCTAGAAGAAATGTTGTTCATGTTCCTAGAAAAGTAAACAATGAACCTTCTACAATTTTTCATACTTGCAATGCTTCCTTTGCTATTTGTAGAAAGGATAAGAAGGTGATTGCTAGGAAGTTAGGGGCAAGATGCAAGGGAGATAAAACTTGCATTTGGGTCCCTAAGACCATTATGACTAACCTTGTAGGACCCAACAAGAGTTCGGTACCTAAAACCCAAGCCTAAATTTGCCTTGCAGGTTTATGCATCCGGGGGTTCAAGCTGGATTATCGACAGCAGATGCACAAACCACATGACGGGGGAGAAGAAGATGTTCACCTCCTACGTCAAGAACAAAGATTCCCAAGACTCAATCATATTCGGTGACGGGAATCAAGGCAAGGTGAAAGGGTTAGGAAAAATAGCTATTTCATCCGAGCACTCCATTTCCAATGTGTTTTTAGTTGAGTCGCTTGGATATAACTTGTTGTCTGTGAGTCAGCTTTGTAATATGGGATATAACTGCTTATTCACAAATGTAGATGTGTCTGTCTTTAGAAGGAGTGATGGTTCATTAGCTTTTAAGGGTGTATTAGACGACAAACTCTATTTAGTTGATTTTGCAAAAGAGGAGGCCGGTCTAGATGCATGCTTAATTGCTAAGACTAGCATGGGCTGGCTGTGGCATCGCCGCTTAGCACATGTAGGGATGAAGGACCTTCACAAACTTCTAAAGGGAGAACACGTGATAGGTCTAACTAATGTAACTTTCGAAAAAGATAGACCTTGTGCAGCTTGTCAAGCAGGTAAACAGGTGGGAAGCTCTCATCATACCAAAAATGTGATGACCACATCAAGACCTTTGGAGTTGCTTCATATGGACCTCTTCGGACCCGTCGCCTATCTAAGCATAGGAGGAAGTAAGTATGGTCTTGTTATAGTTGATGATTTTTCCCGCTTCACTTGGGTATTCTTTTTGCAGGATAAATCTAAAACCCAAGGGACCCTCAAGCGCTTCCTAAGAAGAGCTCAAAATGAGTTTGAGCTCAAGGTGAAGAAGATAAGGAGCGACAACGGGTCCGAGTTCAAGAACCTTCAAGTGGAGGAGTACCTTGAGGGGGAAGGGATCAAGCACGAGTTCTCCGCTCCCTACACACCACAGCAAAATGGTGTGGTAGAGAGGAAGAACAGGACGCTCATAGACATGGCGAGGACGATGCTTGGAGAGTTCAAGACCCCCGAGCGGTTTTGGTCGGAAGCCGTGAACACGGCTTGCCACGCCATCAACCAGGTCTACCTTCATCGCCTCCTTAAGAAGACTTCGTATGAGCTTCTAACCGGTAACAAACCCAATGTGTCTTACTTTCGTGTATTTGGGAGCAAATGCTATATTCTAGTGAAGAAAGGTCGAAATTCTAAGTTTGCTCCCAAAGCTGTAGAAGGGTTTTTGTTAGGTTATGACTCAAATACAAAGGCGTATAGAGTCTTCAACAAATCATCTGGTTTGGTTGAAGTCTCTAGCGATGTTGTATTTGATGAGACTAATGGCTCTCCAAGAGAGCAAGTTGTTGATCTTGACGATGTAGATGAAGAAGACGTTCCAACGGCCGCAATATGCACCATGGCGATCGGAGATGTGCGGCCACAAGAACAAAAGGAGCAAGATCAACCTTCTTCCTCAACAATGGTGCATCCCCCAACTCAAGACGATGAACAGGTTCATCAAGAAGAGGCGTGTGATCAAGGGGGAGCACAAGATGATCATGTGATGGAGGAAGAAGCACAACCGGCACCTCCAACCCAAGTTCGAGCGACGATTCAAAGGAATCATCCCGTCGACCAAATTTTGGGTGATATTAGCAAGGGAGTAACTACTCGCTCTAGATTAGTTAATTTTTGTGAGCATTACTCCTTTGTCTCTTCTATTGAGCCTTTCAGGGTAGAAGAGGCCTTGCTAGATCCGGACTGGGTGTTGGCCATGCAGGAAGAGCTCAACAACTTCAAGCGTAATAAAGTTTGGACACTAGTGTCGCGTCCCAAGCAAAATGTTGTGGGAACCAAGTGGGTGTTCCACAACAAACAGGACGAGCACGAGGTGGTGACGAGGAACAAGGCTCGACTTGTGGCAAAAGGTTATGCCCAAGTCGCAGGTTTGGACTTTGAGGAGACTTTTGCTCCTGTGGCTAGGCTAGAGTCGATTCATATTTTGTTAGCATATGCCGCTCACCATTCTTTCAGGTTGTTCCAAATGGATGTGAAGAGCGCTTTCCTCAACGGGCTAATCAAGGAGGAGGTGTACGTGGAGCAACCCCCTGGCTTCGAGGATGAACGGTACCCCGACCACGTATGTAAGCTCTCTAAGGCGCTCTATGGACTTAAGCAAGCCCCAAGAGCATGGTATGAATGCCTTAGAGACTTTTTAATTGCTAATGCTTTCAAGGTTGGGAAAGCCGATCCAACTTTATTCACTAAGACTTGTGATGGTGACTTATTTGTGTGCCAAATTTATGTCGATGACATAATATTTGGTTCTACTAACCAAAAGTCTTGTGAAGAGTTTAGCAGGGTGATGACTCAAAAGTTTGAGATGTCGATGATGGGCGAGTTGAACTACTTCCTTGGGTTCCAAGTGAAGCAACTCAAGGACGACACCTTCATCTCCCAAACGAAGTACACGCAAGACTTGCTAAAGCGGTTTGGGATGAAGGACGCCAAGCCCGCAAAGACTCCGATGGGAACTGACGGACACGTCGACCTCAACAAAGGAGGTAAGTCCGTTGATCAAAAAGCATACCGGTCCATGATAGGTTCCTTGCTTTATTTATGTGCTAGTAGACCGGATATTATGCTTAGTGTATGCATGTGTGCTAGATTTCAATCCGATCCAAGGGAGTGTCACTTAGTGGCCGTGAAGCGAATTCTTAGATATTTAGTCGCTACGCCTTGCTTCGAGATCTGGTATCCAAAGGGGTCTACCTTTGACTTGATTGGATATTCAGACTCCGACTATGCTGGATGTAAGGTCGATAGGAAGAGTACATCGGGGACGTGCCAATTCTTAGGAAGGTCCCTGGTGTCATGGAGTTCTAAGAAACAAACTTTCGTTGCCCTATCCACCGCTGAGGCCGAGTACGTTGCCGCAGGACAGTGTTGCGCGCAACTACTTTGGATGAGGCAAACCCTCAGGGACTTTGGCTACAATCTGAGCAAAGTCCCACTGCTATGTGACAATGAGAGTGCTATCCGCATAGCGGACAATCCTGTTGAGCACAGCCGCACAAAGCACATTGACATTCGACATCACTTTTTGAGAGACCACCAGCAAAAGGGAGATATCGAAGTGTTTTATATTAGCACCGAGAACCAGCTAGCCGATATCTTTATCAAGCCTTTAGATGAGAAGACCTTTTGCAGGCTGCGTAGTGAGCTAAATGTCTTAGATTCGTGGAACTTGGATTGATTTATAGCATACATGTGTTTATGCCTTTGATCATGTTCCTTATGCATTTTGTTGTTTACTTATGGTGCTCAAGTTGTACAAACACTCCCCGGACCTCACAAGTCCTTTTGCAAGTGATGCACATATTTAGGGGGAGATGTGCTACAACTTGACTCCTTGAGACTAACTGTGTGCTTGAGCTTGCTTGATTTGGCCTCAAAGGAGGATTGAAAGGGAAAAGGTGAACTTGGACCATGAAAGACTTCCACTGCACTCCGATGAGAGGGTAACTCACTCCAAGTTTATCTCCATCTTCTTATTGCCTTTGTACTCTTATGTGCAGATTTTTGGTGAGGCAATAAGGTTTAAGGGCCAAGATTGATCCCGTTTTGGTGCTTGATGCCAAAGGGGGAGAAAATAAGGCCAAAGCAATCAATGGATCAGCTACCACTTGAGAACTTTGAAAATAGTAGAATAGAGCTTTTGGTTTGTCAAAACTCTCTTGTTGTCTCTTTTGTCAAAAGTTGGCTTCTTGTGGGGAGAATAGTTGATTATGGGAAAAAGGGGGAGTTTTTGAAATCTTTGATCAATTTCTCTTGGAACAACTCTCTTTATGTCTCAACAAGTGTGTTTGACTTAGAGATAGGAAATTGAGGTTGATTTGCAAAAACAAAACCAAGTGGTGGCAAAGAATGATCCAAATATGCCAAATTTGAATCAAAACAAATTTGTGTTCTCATTTGCATTGATGTTGCACTTCTTTAGTTGCTTTTTGTTGTGTTGGCAGAAATCACCAAAAAGGGGGAGATTGAAAGAGAAATGTGCCCTTGGTCCATTTCTAAGTATTTTGGTGATTGAGTGCCAACACAAATGGACTAGTGGTAATCTATGCAAAGTGATGGACAAAGTGCAAATCAAGTCTAAAGGTATGTATCTAGACTTAGTACATTGTTTTAAGAACTAATGTATTATGTCTAAGTGCTGGAAACAGGAGAAATCACTTTGGAATAGAGATGGCTTTGTTCAGCCAAAGTCTGCACAGTCTGGGTGCACCGGACTGTCCGGTGGTGCACCGGACAGTGTCTGGTGCGCCAAGCTGGCGACTGTCAACTGGCTGCTCTCGGGAAGCGATTAACGGCGTACGACTATAAATCACCGGACTGTCCGGTGAGCCATTCACAGGCGAAGTCGTCGCTCTCGGGAAGCGATTAACGGTGTACAGTTATAAATCACCGGACTATCCGGTGGTGCACCGGACTGTCCGGTGAGCCAACGGTCGGCCGCGTAATCCGCACGCGACGCGTGGCCAAGCCAACGGTCAGAAGGGGCACCGGACAGTGTCCGGTGCGCCAACGGCTCTGAATCTGCAACGGTCGGCTTCGCCAAATAAGGAAGGAGATCTGCACCGGACAATGTCCGGTGGTGCACCGGACTGTCCGGTGCGCCAGGCGACAGAAGGCAAGAATTGCCTTCCTGGAATGCTCTCAACGGCTCCTAGCTGCCTTGGGGCTATAAAAGGGGGCCCCTAGGCGCATGGAGGAGTACACCAAGCATTCTCTAAGCATTCCTAAGCACCAAGACTTAAATTCCGCGCATTCGATTCTTTGTGATAGCAACTAGAGCTCCGTTTGAGTAGAGAACTCTTTGAGTTGTGTTGAGAGCTCGTGTTGTGACTTGTGTGCGTGTGTTGCTCTGATTTTGTGTCTTGTGTGCGTTGCTCATCCCATCCTTACTTTCATGCTTCTTTGTGAACATCTTTGTAAGGGCGAGAGGCTCCAAGTTGTGGAGATTCCTCGCAAGTGGGATATAGTAAAGTGAAAGCAAAACACCGTGGTATTCAAGTGGGTCTTTGGACCGCTTGAGAATGGTTGAGTGCAACCCTCGTCCGTTGGGACGCCACAACGTGGAGTAGGCAACTATTGGACTTGGCCGAACCACGGGATAAACCACTGTGCCATCTCTGTGTTGATCTCTTTGTGGTTATTTTGTTTTGCTAAGACTCCTCTCTAGCCACTTGGCCTTATTGTGCTAACTCCTAATCAAGTTTTTGTGGCACTAAGTTTCAAGTTTTACAGGATCACCTATTCACCCCCCTCTAGGTGCTCTCACCGTGCGCAGGTGGCTGCTGTCACCGGTGCTGGAGTGGGGGCTACCGCTAGTGAGGCTTCCTATCGCAGCGGTTGCCTCCGCCGATGAGACCGTCGGTGCCAGCTGCGCTCCAAACCTCCAGCTCTTTGGCTTTAATGGCTGGTTCTCGTCCCCCCATGAGGGGATGTGAACGAGGGCCTTTCAGCGGTAGCGTTTGCCCTGAGGCCATCGCTGCTGCTGTCTAGCCGCCCGAGGCGGAGGTCGTTGTCGCGCTGCTGGTGCAGTGGTCATCGGCGAGCTGCTCGGGGCTCGTTATCCCGCAGGCCTTCTGGTGTGGAGGTTGTTCATTCCTGCGGGAATGTACCCGGAGTCCTGTTTGTAATGGTACCCTCTTGAGAGCGAGATGTAATAGCTTTGAGTTCTAAGACATCTGCCGTAGGTCGGGACAACCGCCGAGGGTGCTGCCGACGTCTAAGTCTAGGTACCATTGTTACCCCAAGCACGTGTGTTTGTTTTTTGTGGCTGCTGAGGCCTAAACATTTGGGTATAAAGCTGTGCTTCTTTCCTCTTGTTTCGTGCATTAGGACTTGTTCGTTGGTAGCAGAATCACTTATCCGAGCGTGAGCCACCTTTCCTGGAAGGTGACGAGTGAGGTATCCGTATCCTAGAGGCGTAGGAGTCCCTCGGCTCGGTCGGCCTTGCCGTCCAAGGTCTCAGTCGCTCGTTTTTGGGACTCCGCCACTGACATAGTCGAGATGCACGAAAGTTGTTTTGGTAGAAAAACTTTTCCGAGGAAAGTTTCGGCGCAGAGGGTGCTCCCCCTTTTCGGACCCCAAGGCGACCGCTCGGGCCAGGACCCTTGTGGAGGGTCTGGCCGTTGCCGTCGGGTCTGCTTGGTCTGCCCAAGCTAGGGTGTCCGAGCCAAAGGGGCGTTTTCCCCACTTTGATACTTTGTTTTTGTCTCCATTCTTCTCCTTGCGTCTGAAGAATGTTGTCCTGCTGTCTGCAGGGTTCGAGACGGCTCCTGATGAGTCCGTCAAGAACTGCAAGGCGCTTGCCGGGGCGGCTGAGCGAAAGGAGGCCGAGCGCGTGGCCACGTCCGAGGCTATCTCGGCTTTCTGCCGGGCCTTTGGTCTCGACGACGTCCCCTCGAGTAGCTCCCCCCAGAGTCACCTGCGGGCCTTGGGCGGCCATGTGTGCAGCAGACTCCGCGGGGCGCCGACAAAGAGGAGGCTGCCTTAGCCGAGGTCTAGAGGCTTGACGCGGCTGTCGAGGGCCCAAGCGCGGCGCTGGCTTCCTCCTTCGAGGTGGAGGTCCTTCCGCCCGTGTCGCTGCCCGAGGCCAGGCCGGATTCTGCCGAGGGTGGAAATGACGCCGAGCGTGCTGTTCCTCCCCCTGCCGATGTCTGAGCCTGCAGAAACAGTTTGCTTGAAGTATGCGTATGTTTTTGGCGGCCGCCGAGGCCTAAACATCTTAATTGTCGGGTTACAAAGTTGCGTTTTCTTTCCTCTTGTTTCGTGTGTTAGGACTTGTTCAGTAGCGGAATCGCTTATCCGAGCGTGAGTTACTTTTCACGGAAGGTGATGAGTGAGGTATCCGTATCCCGGAGGCGTAGGAGTCCCTCGGCTCGGTCGGCCTTGCCGCTTACGTGTTCTCTCGTCGTTTTCAGGATTCCGTTATTGATATAGCTGAGAAGCACGAAAAGTCATTTTGGTAGAAAAGTTTTCGAGCGTTAGGACTTGTTCGGTAGCAGAATCGCTTATCCGAGCGTGAGCTACCTTTTCGTGGAAGGTGATGAGTGAGGTATCCGTATCCCGGAGGCGTAGGAGTCCCTCAGCTCGGTCGGCCTTGCCGCTTACGGTCTTTCTTGCTCGTCTTTAGGATTCTGTTATCGACGCAGTCGAAATGCTCGAAAGATGTTCTGGCAAAAGACTTTTCCGAGAAAAAATTTTGACGCAGAGGGGGTTCCCCCCTTCTAGCCCCCGAGGGAGGATCGGGCTTTGCCGAGGCAAGGCTGATCCTTCCTTGATGGTTAGACTTTATTTACGCATGTAAAGAAAGCGAGATACACGAATGACTTGAAACATTTTAAGGGTAAAAGCGACGTAGCTGTTCGATGTTCCAAGCGTTGCTGTAGACCTCGCCTTGATCGTTGGCCAGCTTGTATGTCCCGGGCTTCAAAATCTTGGCGATGATGAATGGCCCTTCCCAAGGAGGGGTAAGCTTGTGGCGCCCTCGGGCATCTTGTCGCAGCCAAAGTACCAAGTCCCCCACTTGGAAGTCTCGAGGCCGAACCCTTCGGTCGTGGTAGCGTCGCAGAGACTGCTGATACTGCGCCGAGTGTAGCAAGGCTACGTCCCGAGCCTCTTCCAGCTGGTCCAATGAATCCTCTCGGCTGGTCTGGTTGCTTTGGTCATCGTAAGCCTTTGTCCTCGGGGAACCGTATTCCAAGTTCGTGGGTAAGATGGCCTCAGCCCCATAGACTAGGAAAAACGGCAAGAAACCCGTGGCCCGGCTCGACATCGTCCTCAGACTCCAAACCACCGAGGGTAGCTCTTTTATCCACCGCTTACCGAACTTGCTGAGGTCGTTGTAGATCCTCGGCTTTAGTCCCTGCAAAATCATACCGTTGGCGCGTTCCACCTGCCCATTCGTCATTGGGTGCGCTACGGCGGCCCAGTCCACACGGATGTGGTGGTCCTCGCAGTAGCCCAGGAACTTTTTCCTAGTGAACTGCGTGCCATTGTCGGTGATGATTGAGTTTGGGACCCCAAAGCAATGGATGATATTTGTGAAGAACGCCACCGCCTGCTCGGACCTGATGCTGGTTAAGGGTCGGACCTCGATCCACTTGGAGAATTTGTCGATGGCGACCAGCAGGTGCGTGAAGCCCCCGGGTGCCTTCTGCAAGGGGCCGATGAGGTCCAGACCCCACACGGCAAACGACCAAGTGATGGGTATTGTCTGCAGGGCTTGAGCGGGCAGGTGCGTCTGTCTTGCGTAGAATTGACACCCTCGGCAGGAGCATACAATCCTAGTGGCGTCGGCCACTGCGGTTGGCCAGTAGAAACCTTGTCGGAAGGCGTTTCCCACGAGGGCTTGAGGTGCTGCATGGTGACCACAAGCCCCCGAGTGTATTTCTTGTAACAGCTCTTGTCCTTGGGCAATGGATATGCATCGTTGGAGAATGCCTAAGGGGCTGCGGTGGTATAGCTCCTTTTCATTACCCAGCAAAACGAATGACTTGGCACGCCGAGCCAGTCGCCGAGCTTTGGCCTTGTCGAGGGGCAGCTCTCCTCGGAGGAGATATTCCAGGTACGGGGTCTGCCAGTTCAGGACCAGTGTGACCCCATTCCGCTCTGCCTCGACATACAGGGACTCACCCTCGGGGGCCAAGGGTACCTCGGGCTGGGCCGAGGCCTCCTCGGGCTCGGGCACGTCGTCGATTTTGACGGATGGCTGATATATATCCTTGGAGAAGACGTCCGAGGGAACCGTCGTTCGCCTCGAGGCTATTTTCGCCAGCTCATCTACGGTTTCGTTGTACCGTAGAGCAACGTGGTTGAGTTCCAGCCCGTAGAACTTATCTTCCAAGCGCTGAACTTCGTCGCAGTAGGCCTCCATTTTTTGGTCGCGACAGTGGGAGTTCTTCATGACCTGGTCAATGACGAGCTGCGAGTCACCACGAGCGTCGAGGCGCCGAACCCCTAGCTCGACGGTGATGCCCAGGCCATTAACCAAGGCCTCGTACTCGGCCATGTTGTTTGACGCCGGAAAATGGAGGCGCAGTACGTAGCGCAGATGTTTCTCGAGGGGTGAGATGAAGAGCAAGCCAGCACCTGCTCCTGTTTTCATCAATGACCCGTCGAAGTACATGGTCCAAAGTTCGGGCTGTATTGGGGCCGTCGGCAACTGGGTGTCAGTCCATTCAGCTAGGAAGTTGGCCAAGCCTTGAGATTTTATGGCCTTCCGAGGGGCAAACGAAAGTGTTTCGCCCATAAGTTCCATTGCCCATTTTGCTATCCTTCCCGAGGCCTCTCGGCTCTGGATGATTTCTCCCAGGGGGGAAAGATGATACCACAGTAATCGGATGAGATTCGAAGTAGTGTCGCAGCTTCCGCCATGTCAGAATTATTGCGTACAGCAGCTTCTGGATTTGTGGGTAGCGGACTTTGGTCTCGGATAGCACTTCGCTGATGAAGTAGACTGGCCTCTGGACGAGCAGTGCATGCCCTTCTACCCGTCTCTCGACTACGATCGTGGCGCTGACCACCTGAGTGGTTGCGGCTACGTAGATCAAGAGGGCTTCTTCCGCAGCGGGGGGCACCAAGATGGGCGCATTTGTAAGGAGCGCCTTTAATTTTCCGAGGGCTTCCTCGGCCTCGGGGGTCCAAGTGAAGCGCTCGGCCTTCCTTAAGAGGCGGTACAAGGGCAATCCCTTCTCGCCGAGGCGCGAGGTGAAGCGGCTCAGAGCTGCAAGGTATTCCATGACCCTTTGTACTCCTTTCAAATCTTTGACGGGCCCCATGTTGGTGATGGCCGCGATTTTCTCCGGGTTGGCTTCGATGCCTCGTTCGGAGACGATGAACCCTAAGAGCATGCCTCGGGGGACTCCGAAGACACACTTCTCAGGATTGAGTTTTACGCTCTTCGCTTTTAGGCAACTGAATGTCACCTCAAGGTCGAAGAGGAGGTCGGAGGCTTTCCTTGTTTTGACGACAATGTCATCGATGTAAGCCTCGACCATTCTACCGATGTGTTCTCCGAACACATGGTTCATGCACCTCTGGTAGGTGGCACCTGCATTCCTCAAGCCAAATGGCATTGTAGTGTAACAATACATGCCAAAAGGTGTGATAAAAGAAGTCGCGAGCTGGTCGGACTCTTTCATCTTGATTTGGTGATAGCCCGAGTAGGCATCGAGGAATGACAGGGTTTCGCACCCAGCAGTGGAGTCCACAATTTGATCGATGCGAGGCAGAGGGTAGGGAACCTTCGGACATGCTTTGTTTAGACCAGTGTAGTCTACGCACATCCTCCATTTCCCACCTTTTTTCTTCACAAGCACAGGGTTAGCTAACCATTCGGGATGGAATACCTCTTTGATGAACCCTGCAGCCATTAGCTTGTGGACCTCCTCGCCTATGGCTCTGCGCTTTTCTTCATCAAAACGACGCAAGTGCTGCTTCACGGGTCAGGCTCCAGCTCGGATGTCCAGTGAGTGCTCGGCGACATCCCTCGGTATGCCCGGCATGTCCGAGGGACTCCACGCAAAAACTTCGGCGTTTGCGGAGAAAGTCGATGAGCACCGCTTCCTATTGGGGTCGAGCTCGGAGCCGATCCTGACTTTCTTGCCGGCGTCGTTGAAAGGGAAATGTGCCCTTGGGCCATTTCTATAAGATTTTGGTGATTTAGTGCTTCACACAAAAATGCTTTGAGTTATATTTGTGCCAAAGACTCAAGAAGTGCAAATCAAGATTAAAGGTATATTTCTAGTCTTAGTCCATTGTTTTGAAGACTAATGTGTTTTGTCTAAGTGGTAGAAACAGGAGAAATCACTTTGGAGATTAGTTGGCTGTGTTCAGCCAAAAGGATGCTCGGTCTGGGTGCATCGGACTGTCCGGTGGTGCACCGGACAGTGTCCGGTGTGCCAGGACCAGTCCCGATGAACAGCCTGCTCTCGGGTCTTGACGGCGGCGTACAGCTATAAATCACCAGACTGTCCGGTGGTGCACTGGACTGTCCGGTGAGTCATCTGCGGCGAAGTCGCTGCTCTTGGGAACCAAGTCAACAACGTACGGCTATAATTCACCGGACTGTCCAATGAGGCACCGAACTGTCCGGTGAGCCAACGGTCGGGCGCGCCAATGGTCGGCCGTGCAATCCACGCGTGACGCGTGGCCGAGCCAACGGTCGGATGGGGGCACCGGACTGTCCGGTGTGCACCGGACAGTGTCCGGTGCGCCAACGGCTCCAAATCTTCAACGGTCGGCTCCGCCAAATTTGGAAAGCAATCTGCACCGGACAGTGAACAGGGTATGTCCGGTGGTGCACCGGACTGTCCGATGTGCCACCCGACATAAGGCAAGATTTGCCTTCCTGGATTGCTTCCAACGGCTCCTAGCTGCCTTGGGGCTATAAAAGGGACCCATAGGTGCATGGAGGAGCACACCAAACATTCTTTGATCAACTCTAAGCACCAAGACTCCATTTCCGCGCATTTGATTCTTTGCGATAACAACTAGAGCTTCATTTGAGTAGAGAACTCTTCGAGTTGTGTTGCAAGCTCAAGTTGTGACTAGTGTGCGTGTTTGTGCTCTGATTTTGTGTCTTGTGTGCGTTGCTTTTCCCACCCTTACTTCTGTGCTTCTTTGTGATAATCAAATTGTAAGGGCGAGAGGCTCCAAGTTGTGGAGATTCCTCGCAAGCGGGATATAGTGAAACAAAAGCAAAACACCGTGGTATTCAAGTGGGTCTTTGGACCGCTTGAAAGGGGTTGAGTGCAACCCTCGTCCGTTGGGATGCCACAACGTGGAGTAGGCAAGTGTTGGACTTGGCCGAACCACGGGATAAACCACTGTGCCTCTCTGTGTTGATTTCTTTGTGGTTATCGTGTTTAGCAAGAACTCCTCTCTAGCCACTTGGCTTTATTACTCTAACACTTAATCAAGTTTGTGGATTTAAGTTTCAAGTTTTATAGGATCACCTATTCACCCCCCTCTAGGTGCTCTCAATTGGTATCAGAGCCGTTCTCTTCAAGAAAGGGACTAATCGCCTGAAGGGATGGATCCTAAGGGAAAGGGGATGGTGATCAACGACAAGGAGAAGGAGGCCTTCATCAATGAGCGAAAAGACGATAAGCCCACTGACTTGGGCTCAAGTCATAAGAAGAAGGATGGGAAGAAGAAGAGGTGTATCAAGAAGATCGTCTTCTACGACGACAGCGACGAGTCTTCTTCTTCCCAAAAGGACGACGACGACAACTACGAGAAAAAGAAAACGGTCAACTCAAACTTTTCTTTTGATTACTCTCGTATTCCACATAATTCAAATGCACATTTGCTTTCCATTCCTCTTGGTAAACCTCCACACTTTGATGGAGAGGACTACGGATTTTGGAGTCACAAAATGCGTAGTCACTTGTTCTCTCTTCATCCAAGTATATGGGAGATAGTAGAGAATAGAATGCATTTTGATAGTTTGGATAATCCCATGTTTATCAATGAACAAATTCACAAAAATGCACAAGCTACCACTGTTCTTTTAGCATCCTTGTGCAGGGAAGAGTACCATAAGGTGAGCGGCTTGGATAACGCCAAGCAGATTTGGGACACCCTCAGGATCTCACATGAGGGAAATGACGTCACCATGCTCACCAAGATGGAGTTGGTGGAGGGCGAACTAGGAAGGTTCTCAATGATCAGGGGGGAGGAGCCAACCCAAACATATAATAGGCTCAAGACCCTGGTCAACAAAATAAAGAGCTATGGAAGCACGAGATGGACGGACCACGACGTCGTCTGGCTTATGCTAAGGTCCTTCACTGTCCTTGATCCTTGTCTTGTTAACTCTATTCGCGAAAATCCTAGGTATACCAAGATGACGCCCGAGGAAATACATGGGAAGTTTGTAAGCGGGCGAATGATGATCAAGGAGGCGAGATACGTTGATGAGGCGTTAAATGGCCCAATCCACGAGCCTCAAATCATTGCTCTCAAAGCAACAAGTAGCAGGGAGGCGCTACCTAGCAAGGTGGCGCAAGTTGAGGCGGCGGGGCTCAACGAGGAAGAAATGGCCCTCATCATCAAGCGCTTCAAGACGGCGCTAAAGGGTCGCAAGGAGCATCCCAAAAAGAACAAGACGAAGGGAAAGCGCTCCTGCTTCAAGTGTGGTAAGACTGGTCACTTTATTGCTAACTGTCCCGATATTGATAGTGACCAGGGACAAGAGAAAAGCGGGAAGAAGGAAAAGAAGAAGGCATACAAGAAGGCTAGGGGCGAGGCACACCTTGGCAAAGAGTGGGACTCGAATTGTTCTTCGTCCGACTCCGACGACGAGGGACTCGCCGCCACCGCCTTCAACAAATCGTCGCTCTTCCCCAATGAGTGCCACACTTGCCTAATGGCAAAGGAAAAGAAGGTAATCACTAGAGAAACTCCTAAGTACTCTACTTCTAGTGATGAGGACTCTAGTGATGATGCTGAAATTGATTACACTAGTTTATTCAAAGGTTTAGATAGAACTAAAATTGATAAGGTCAATGAATTAATCGATGCATTGAATGAAAAAGATAGACTGCTAGAGAGGCAAGAGGACATCTTGTATGAGGAACATGATAAATTTGTTAATGTCCAAAAGTCTCTTGCCTTAGAGATTAAAAGGAATGAATTACTATCTTCTGAATTGTCTATTTGCAATGAATCTATTTCTAGCTTGAAGATTTTGAATGATGACTTAAATGCTAAGCTAGAAGTTGCAAATAAATCTAGTTCTTGTATTGAGCATGTAGTAATTTGCAATAGGTGTAAGGATTTTAATATTGATGCTTGCAATGAACATTTAATTTCCATTTCTAAATTAAATGATGAAGTAGCTAGTCTTAATGCTCAACTTAAGACTAGCAAAAATGATTTTGATAAACTAAAATTTGCAAGGGATGCCTACACTAGTGGTAGACACCCCTCTATTAAGGATGGGCTTGGCTTTCGAAAGGAAGCTAAGAACTTAACAAGTCATAAGGCTCCCATCTCCGCCAAGGAGAAAGGGAAGGCCCCTATGGCTAATAGTGTTCATAAAAATCATGCTTTCTTGTATCATGATAGGAAATATTCTAGAAATATTCATTATGATAGGAGTTATAATGCCTTTGACTCTCATGCCATGTTTGCTTCAAGTTCAAACCTTAATGGTAGATCTAGGAGGAATTTTGTGTCTCATGCTCCTAGGAAAGTGTTTAATGGATCTACTACTGTTTTTCATGCTTGCAATGCTAAATTTATTCTTTCATGTAAAAATAAAAAGGTGATTGCTAAAAAGGTGGGAGCCAAATGCAAGGGAGACAAGACTTGCATTTGGGTCCCTAAGGCTATTGTAACTAACCTTGTAGGACCCAACAAGAGTTGGGTACCTAAAACCCAAGCCTAATTTGCCTTGCAGGTTTATGCATCCGGGGGCTCAAGTTGGATTATCGACAGCGGATGCACAAACCACATGACGGGGGAGAAGAAGATGTTCACCTCCTACGTCAAGAACAAAGATTCCCAAGACTCAACCATATTCGGTGACGGGAATCAAGGCAAGGTTAAAGGACTAGGAAAAATAGCTATTTCTTCCGAGCATTCCATTTCTAATGTGTTTTTAGTAGAATCGCTCGGATATAACTTGTTGTCCGTTAGTCAATTATGTAATATGGGGTACAACTGCTTATTTACAAACGTAGATGTGTCTGTCTTTAGAAGGAGTGATGGTTCATTAGCATTTAAGGGTGTACTAGACGACAAACTCTATTTAGTTGATTTTTCGAAGGAGGAGGCCGATCTAGATGCATGCTTAATCGCTAAGACTAGCATGGGCTGGCTGTGACATCGCCGTCTTGCACATGTGGGGATGAAGAACCTTCACAAGCTTCTAAAGGGAGAACATGTGTTAGGTCTAACAAATGTAACTTTCGAAAAGGATAGACCTTGTGCAGCTTGTCAAGCAGGAAAACAAGTGGGAAGTTCTCATCACATCAAGAATGTGATGACTACATCAAGACCTCTGGAGCTATTGCATATGGACCTCTTCGGACCCGTCGCCTACCTCAGCATCGGGGGAAGTAAGTATGGTCTTGTTATAGTTGATGATTTTTCCCGCTTCACTTGGGTATTCTTTTTGCAGGATAAATCAAAAACCCAAGGGACCCTCAAGCGCTTTCTAAGGTGAGCTCAAAATGAATTTGAGCTCAAGGTGAAAAAGATTAGAAGCGACAACGGATCCGAGTTCAAGAACCTGCAAGTGGAGGAGTTTCTTGAGGAGGAAGGAATCAAGCACGAGTTCTCCGCTCCCTACACACCACAGCAAAATGGTGTGGTAGAGAGGAAGAACAGGACACTTATAGACATGCCGAGGATGATGCTTGGAGAATTCAAGACGCCCGAGCGGTTTTGGTCGGAAGCTGTGAACACAGCCTGCCACGCCATAAACCGGGTCTACCTTCATCGCCTCCTCAAGAAGACGTCATACGAGCTACTAACCGGTAACAAACCCAACGTTTCGTATTTTCGAGTTTTTGGGAGTAAATGCTACATTCTGTGAAGAAAGGTAGAAATTCAAAATTTGCTCCCAAAGCTATAGAAGGGTTTTTGTTAGGTTATGACTCAAATACAAAGGCGTATAGAGTCTTCCACAAATCATCGGGTTTGGTTGAAGTCTCTAGCGACGTTGTATTTGATGAGACTAATGGCTCTCCAAGAGAGCAAGTTGATCTTGATGATGTAGATGAGGATGATGTTCCAACGGACGCGATTCGTACCATGGCGATTGGAGACGTGCGACCACAGGAACACAAGGAGCAAGATCAACCTTCTTCCTCAACAACGGTGCACCCCCCAACTCAAGATGATGAACAGGTTCCTCAAGACGAGGCGTGTGATCAAGGGGGGGCACAGGATGTCCAAGATGAGGAGGAAGAAGTACCACAGGCCCCTCCAACTCAAGTTCGAGCGATGATTCAAAGGAATCATCCCGTCGACCAGATTTTGGGTGACATTAGCAAGGGAGTAACCACTCGCTCTAGATTAGCTAATTTTTGTGAGCATTACTCTTTTGTCTCTTCTATTGAGCCTTTTAGGGTAGAAGAGGCCTTGCTAGATCCAGACTGGGTGTTGGCCATGCAGGAAGAGCTCAACAACTTCAAGCGAAATGAAGTTTGGACACTGGTGCCGCGTCCCAAGCAAAATGTTGTGGGAACCAAGTGGGTGTTCCGCAACAAACAGGACGAGTACGGGGTGGTGACAAGGAACAAGGCTCGACTTGTGGCAAAAGGTTATGCCCAAGTCACAGGTTTGGACTTTGAGGAGACTTTCGCTCCTGTGGCTAGGCTAGAGTCAATTCGTATTTTGTTAGCCTATGCCGCTCACCATTCTTTCAGGTTGTTCCAAATGGACGTGAAGAGCGCTTTCCTTAACGGGCCAATCAAGGAGGAGGTGTACGTGGAGCAACCCCCTGGCTTTGAGGATGAACGGTACCCCGACCACGTGTGTAAGCTCTCTAAGGCGCTCTATGGGCTTAAGCAAGCCCCAAGAGCATGGTATGAATGCCTTAGAGACTTTTTAATTGCTAATGCTTTCAAGGTCGGGAAAGCCGATCCAACTCTTTTCACTAAGACTTGTGACAGTGATCTATTTGTGTGCCAAATTTATGTCGATGACATAATATTTGGTTCTACTAACCAAAAGTCTTGTGAAGAGTTTAGCAGGGTGATGACTCAAAAATTCGAGATGTCGATGATGGGCGAGTTGAACTACTTCATGGGGTTCCAAGTGAAGCAACTCAAGGACGGCACCTTCATCTCTCAAACGAAGTATATGCAAGACTTGCTCAAGCGGTTTGGGATGAAGGACGCCAAGCCCGCAAAGACTCCAATGGGAACCGACGGACATGTCGACCTCAACAAAGGAGGTAAGTCCGTTGATCAAAAGGCATACCGGTCTATGATAGGGTTGTTACTTTATTTATGTGCTAGAAGACCGGATATTATGCTTAGCGTATGCATGTGTGCTAGATTTCAATCCGACCCAAGGGAGTGTCACCTTGTGGCCGTTAAGCGAATTCTTAGATATTTAGTTGCTACGCCTTGCTTCGGGATCTGGTATCCAAAGGGGTCTACCTTTGACTTGATTGGATATTCAGACTCCGATTATGCTGGATGTAAGGTCGATAGGAAGAGTACATCAGGGACGTGCCAATTCCTAGGAAGGTCCCTGGTGTCGTGGAGTTCTAAGAAACAAACTTCTGTTGCCCTATCCACCGCTGAGGCCGAGTACGTTGCCACATGACAGTGTTGCGCGCAACTACTTTGGATGAGGCAAACCCTCCGGGACTTTGGCTACAATCTGAGCAAAGTCCCACTCCTATGTGACAATGAGAGTGCAATCCGCATGGCGGACAATCCTGTTGAACACAGCCACACAAAGCACATAGACATCCGGCATCACTTTTTGAGAGACCACCAGCAAAAGGGAGATATCGAAGTGTTTTATGTTAGCACTGAGAACCAGCTAGCCGATATCTTTACCAAGCCATTAGATGAGAAGACCTTTTGCAGGCTGCATAGTGAGCTAAATGTCTTAGATTCGCGTAACCTGGATTGATATAGAGCATACATGTGTTATATGCCTTTTATCATGTTCCTTTGTGCATTTTATTGCTTATTTATGGTGCTCAAGTTGTGCAAGGGATCCCCGGACCTCACAAGTCCATGTGCGAATAATGCACATATTTAGGGGGAGAAATGCTACAACTTGACCCTTTGAGACTAACCGTGTGCTTAAGTTTTCTTAATTTAGTGTCAAAGGAGGATTGAAAGGGAAAAGGTTAACTTGGACCATGCAAGACTTCCACTGCACTCCGATGAGAGGGTAATTTACTCCAAGTTCATCTCCGTGTTCTTATTGCCTTTTTACTCTTAATTGAAGATTTTGGTAAGGCAATGAGGTTTAAGGGCCAAAAATGATCCCATTTTGGTGCTTGATGCCAAAGGGGGAGAAATTAAGGCCAAAGCAAGAAATGGATCAGCTACCACTTGAGAATTTTGAAAATAGTAGAGTAGAGCTTTTGTTTTGTCAAAATACTCTTATTGTCTCTTATTGTCAAAAGTTGGTCTCTTGTGGGTAGAATGTTTAATTATGGGAAAAGGGGGAGTTTTTGAATCTTTGATCAATTTCTCTTAGAATACCTCTCTCTATGCCTCAACAAGTGATTTTGACTTAGAGATAGGAAATTGAGTTTGATTTGCAAAAACAAACCAAGTGGTGGCAAAGAATGATCCAAATATGTCAAATTTGAATCAAATAATTTTTTTGTTCTCATTTGCATTGATGTTGCACTTCTTTAGTTGCTTTTTGTTGTGTTGGCATAAATCACCAAAAAGGGGGAGATTGAAAGGGAAATGTGCCCTTGGGCCATTTCTATAAGATTTTGGTGATTTAGTGCTTCACACAAAAATGCTTTGAGTTATATTTGTGCCAAAGACTCAAGAAGTGCAAATCAAGATTAAAGGTATGTTTCTAGTCTTAGTCCATTGTTTTGAAGACTAATGTGTTGTGTCTAAGTGCTAGAAACAGGAGAAATCACTTTGGAGATTAGTTGGCCGTGTTCAGCCAAAAGGCTGCTCGGTCTGGGTGCACCGGACTGTCCGGTGGTGCACCGAACAGTGTCCGGTGTGCCAGGACCAGTCCCGGTGAACAGCCTGCTCTCGGGTCTCGACGGCGGCGTACGGCTATAAATCACCAGACTGTCCGGTGGTGCACCGGACTGTCCGGTGAGTCGTTTGCGGCGAAGTCGCTGCTCTCGGGAACCAAGTCAACAGCGTACGGCTATAATTCACCGGACTGTCCGGTGAGGCACCGGACTGTCCGGTGAGCCAACGGTCGGGCGCGCCAACGGTCGGCCGCGCAATCCGCGCGTGACGCGTGGCCGAGCCAACGGTCGGATGGGGGCACCGGACTGTCCGGTGTGCACCGGACAGTGTCCGATGCGCCAACGGCTCCAAATCTTCAACGATCGGCTGCGCCAAATTTGGAAAGCAATCTGCATCGGACAGTGAACAGGGTATGTCCGGTGGTGCACTGGACTGTCCGGTGCGCCACCCGACAGAAGGCAAGATTTGCCTTCCTGGATTGCTTCCAACGGCTCCTAGCTGCCTTGGGGCTATAAAAGGGACCCCTGGACGCATGGAGGAGCACACCAAGCATTCTTTGATCAACTCTAAGCACCAAGACTCCATTTCCGCGCATTTTATTCTTTGCGATAGCAACTAGAGCTTCATTTGAGTAGAGAACTCTTTGAGTTGTGTTGCAAGCTCAAGTTGTGACTAGTGTGCGTGTTTGTGCTCTGATTTTGTGTCTTGTGTGCGTTGCTTTTCCCACCCTTACTTCCGTGCTTCTTTGTGATAATCAAATTGTATGGGCGAGAGG
The DNA here is from genome assembly GCA_029449295.1 of Zea luxurians. Classification (NCBI taxonomy): domain Eukaryota; kingdom Viridiplantae; phylum Streptophyta; class Magnoliopsida; order Poales; family Poaceae; genus Zea; species Zea luxurians. The sequence goes on from JAOPSE010000001.1 coordinate 216,696,210, forward strand.
CTCCAAGTTGTGGAGATTCCTCGCAAGCGGGATATAGTGAAACGAAAGCAAAACACCATGGTATTCAAGTGGGTCTTTGGACCGCTTGAAAGGGGTTGAGTGCAACCCTCATCCGTTGGGATGCCACAACGTGGAGTAGGCAAGTGTTGGACTTGGCCGAACCACGGGATAAACCACTGTGCCTCTCTGTGTTGATTTCTTTGTGGTTATCATGTTTAGGAAGAACTCCTCTCTAGCCACTTGGCTTTATTGCTCTAACACTTAATCAAGTTTGTGGCTTTAAGTTTCAAGTTTTACAGGATCACCTATTCACCCCCCTCTAGGTGCTCTCAGTCGTTGCTGGGGTCGAGAGAGACAGACTTGACCGCCTCGGTCGGCTCGAAGTTGCCGGTGTGCCGCTTCGCGTCGGGTGCCTCCTTGGAGAGGCAATCCATGTCGGCGATGAGGGCTTCGGACTCGGCGAGGGCCTCGGCGTACTCCACGCATTCCACGTCGCACTCGTAAGAGTGGCGGTACGTGGGCCCGACGGTGATGACTCCCTTAGGGCCAGGCATCTTGAGCTTGAGGTAGGTGTAGTTGGGGATGGCCATGAACTTGGCGTAGCACGGTCTCCCCAGCACCGCATGATAGGTCCCTCGGAACCCAACTACCTCGAAGGTGATGGTTTCCTTTCGGAAGTTGGAGAGAGTTCCGAAGCAGATGGGCATGTCAACCTGTCCGAGGGGCAGGATACGCTTTCCGGGTGCGATCCCTGTAACACCCCGGGATTCACAAACACCCCAGAATGCTACTAAACTACACCTCTAACATTCGTATATAAAATTTCGACAGCATCTCCTTTGAAAATTGTATAAACGGGGAAGCAACAAAGTATAAATAGATATCATGATAAGAAAACATAATCGACATTAATAATCTGCTAGCAATAGGAAGACAACCATAACGGCATGAACTAAATTAACCAGTGCACACAACTAGTTAGAAACAAACATCCTTTGATAAGAAGCTTCTAATTAAATCATGACTGCGCCTAAGCAGCGTTATTATGAGAGTGAAGGTGGATGTGCTGCTACTTCCCACTTCCCTTGATGAGCAACAAGCACCTTCATTGAGTAATGCAAGAGTGAGATGAAACATCTCAGCAAGCGAATTGTTTTGATGAGATATTTAAACCACAAATTGAATTAATCAACATTTTAAAAGAATCACAATTAAGATCAGAAATACTTGTAGATATAGAACTTAGTAGTCCCAATATAACCAATACCATCTCATTTCCTCGAACAACAACAATAGGTTCTATAACACTTCCCTGTGTCAACAATACATATGAATGCATATGAATGCAATGCATATGTCCTCTGCCTTCATACCTCTAAGGGTATGAAGCTGCATCGTACCCCTCCTCGGGCAACGTACGATGCTAAATTGTACCGGTACGGTCGGACCACAGGTCACGACAAAACTTCAGATGCAAATGAGTCATGCAATGTATATGGCATGCTGTATTTATCAATAAACTTCACTTCCTTCAGATACAATAGAAACCTCAAATAATACTTCATTTACCTTTAGATACAATACCAACCTCAAATAATACTTCATTTACCTTCAGGGGTGTGAATTAATCTCATGAGTCATACTTGAATCATAATCGTCATCAATATATGATTGAGCATCAGTATAATGCAAGCAAGTAAAGCATCACCATAGAGTCCAATTATGAAAAAAATCCAATACTTCTGAATATTAGAGTGTAGGCAATAGAAATAACAGGTCAGAACGGAAGCAACCACCGCTACATTCACTTGCCTTCAACGAAGAAGAAGAAATGTACTAGGCATGATCTAGAGTGTAGCCACCTGCTAGCGGGCATAAAACTTAGTACAAATATTTCACAAACATTTGCCAATAATCAACAAATCACTCCTACACTTGAAACCAAGACCTGGTGGTAAGCCTCCCACCCTGAACCACATGCCATACAGCAACAACGCTGTTTGTTAATTTTGTATCTTTAAAATTATAACAGTGGTGATATCAAACAAATAATCTAGGAGTATCTGCACAAAATACCCTACAACTTTGGTATTCAATGGATAATTAAATTATGCCATCTATAAGTTCTAAAACATCTGACAAGATAACTGACTGAATCAGCTTCAGACAGCAGCGTAGTTAACTTCAAAATTCGATATCTCACAAACCACTCAACCAAAAATCATGAAATTCTACTGGCAGTAAGAACTTTTATCCCTCTACAGAAGTCTCCATAGTTGGAAGAGCCAATTCGGCCATTTATCTGATGAAACCTACCAGTGAACAGACCCGCTCATTTTGGTCAGGCAAACAGAAACAGCCACAGTAAAACAAACATAACTGGAGTTTCATAATTCATATGAATGCACTTTTTAACAATCTGGAAAGCTTATGAAATTATCTACAACTTTTCTTACAAACCCAAGGTTGAATTCTGTTGATAAAATTGCCTAAATCTTAAGAGAACAGATTCTGCACAGAATTATGAGACAGAAAAACTGCTATAATAAAACTGCAATAACTTTCTGATCTAATGTCCGATTGAGGTGTTCTTCATGGCCACGGAAAGATCTACAAATTATCTACGACTCATATATAGACTTTTCATTTTTTTGTGGCCACTAAGACTACGGAGAACTGGCATGAACAGAAACTGTCGAATCTGCCATTCCGCAGAAAACTAAATTCAAGATCAAAACCTAACCCTACATCTAATCCAACCTCTAATCCTTTAATCCCCATGATCCACAACCTCAAAAAGCACATAATTACAGGGAGGAACAAGGATTTCATCCATACCTAGGGTTTCCCCAAGAAAATCTTCAAGAAGAGATGGGGAAGAACATCTCCTTGATCCTCTCTTCCTCTTCAATTCAACGTGCTCCTCCTCTTCTCGATCCTTGCTGCGTGGGGGGTGTCGGTGTTTTAGGTCCGACCGCACACCCGGGGTTGCCCCTCGAGGTGTTTTTAGGAGTAGGATGGTGTCGCCGACTCTAGCAAAATGGTTCGTGCCAGATGCACGAGAGACAATAGATGATGTTTGCAGGTTCGGGCCGCTTAGAGATGCGTAACACCCTACGTCCTGGTGGAGATGCTTTGTGTTATAGGTTACAAGGTGGTTCTCTAGAGCGAGAACGCGGGGAGTTTTGGTAGATGGTTGGGTAGTGTGTTCGATCGTTCTGAAGGGGTGCCCCCTGGGCCTTATATATTCGGCCGTGGGGCGATACATGCGGATATGATAACAACGTGCACCTAGAGGATAATGAACTACTTGAGTCTATCTTCCTATGATTCAGCCAACCTATCCTCGCCTGGTTCTGTTGCATGGTGCTCCAGAGCAGGAAAGTCGGATCTTCTGTTGTAATTTCTTGTTCAACGTTGTGAGGCCATCTGGACTTGCGTCGATCCGGCTTTACGTTAGTTTGCTTTGCTGATTGTCCCCTCCCCCAGGCCCATGAAGGAATGACCTTATGACTTATTGGGCCTGTGGGCCCTTCGTGAGGTCTTTTACCCTGCTAGTGGACCCGGGGGATATCTGTCCCCCACAAGCCCCCGATCTTTGGGTTGATTTTGAGATAATCGGCCCAGAGATCCTAGGCCCAACTTGCAGGTTTTGCTTACGACAAGAAACGCTTCTCGGGCAATCTGGTGAAAATGATTTCTTATTATCTTCTTTTGCTTTGCTTCACTCGAAGTCTGTAATTTTGCCTTACACTTGTGCCTTAGAGGTCGGCTTCTCATTTTGTAGGACCTTGAGTTTCATTGGGTGCACCGGAGGTGCACCCAATGGGTGTAGCCCCCGAGCTTCGAGTAGATTTTAGAAGATAATTTACTCGAAGGTCTTCATCAGAATTTATTTTTATTTTCTTCTCGTGCTCTGGTTGAGGGCCAGCCTTGTCTTTTAATCTTGTCTTATGCCTTAGAAATCGGCACTATCTTGGCTTGAAACGGTGACCCATGGGGTGCACCGAAGGTGCACCCAATGGGTGTAGCCCCCGAGCTTTGAGTGGATTTTTGAAAACAATCCTCTCAAAGGTCTTTACCTCGTGTCCTTTTACCGAGAGTCATACTTTCTCTCTTTTTTTTGTTTTTTGGATGCCTTAGAGGTCGGCATTATGTCATCCATACTATGCTTTAGAGGTCAGCATTATGTCATCAATATTATGCATCCGAGGTCAGCATGTATTTTGTCTTTTGCAGCCGAGTTCGTGATCTGCCCATATCTTGCTAAGTGGTGCAATTTATTTGCTCTGTGACTGATTGGACATTTGATGGACGTTCCCTGGCTAGTCTTTACGTCGCATCCATCGGTCAGATTTTGTACTTCACCGGCTATATTTGGCTTTCCTCTGATCCTTACTTATATCTCATTTTTGTCTTGGGGTGTTCATTGCACGCCTTGCACGGATGTGACAGTTTTTTGAAAAATATACTGATAATTCCTGGGCGTCCCCCCCAATGGGTGTGGGTAAGAGATGGCTTGGTACGCTGAGTGTTTTAACCGGCTGCTTCTGAGTAGTAATGTGATGTGACGGCGGGTGTAATCATATCTTCTGTGCTGTTGACTGGAGTCCCAATGGGTGTTGCATTGCATGAAACGGCGTCAGCCGCGCGTCTTCAGACGGGTTGGAGTGTGTATTGAATGCTTTGCGACTGTTCAGTGACCGCGGTTGGAGGTGAGCGGTTGCCTTCTCTTCCTATAAATAGTGTCTTTGCCTCTCTGGTTTTTTCACATCTCTTGCTGTTCTCCACTGCTTGCTTCCTTCTTCTACCTGCATTTCTACCATGGGCAAGAAACGCAAGCGCGAGCCAACTCCTCCGTCTGAGGACTTTGGTGACTCAGAATATTCAGAGGAGTAGTTCTCCTCTGAATCCGAGGGGTCTCCGGCTCCCATCCCTCTGCGTGAGTCGTCTGATGATTCAGACGACTCACAGGGGCTTGCGGCGGAGGTCTGGACTTACATCCGGGCCGTCGAGCGCTCCGGGCTCGTGGGTTCGGATGAGTCGGAGGACTCCTCGGATGAGGAGGACTCGTCCGAGGAGGACGGCGACGACGGTGGCGAGGGCGACGACGACGACGACGGAGGCGGTGGCGGCGACGACGACGGTGACGGCGGCGGCAGGGGCGGCAACGACAGCAGTAGGGGCGGCAGCAGCGGCAGGGGCGGCAGCAGCGGCGGCAGAGGCAGCAGCAAGGCCAGTGGCTAAATGCCACTGGTTTTTAAATATTAGTATATATTAGAAGTAGTATAATGTAGTAATATTAGTAATATAAAGTAGTATAGTGTAGTAATATTAGTAATGTAAAGTAGTATAGTGTAGCGTAGTAGTAGTAGTAGCAATAGGGAAGTTATCAACTCATAATGGGTTGATTTGTAAGTATGAAAACTTCCCTTAATGAAGAACAATTTTGTCCCTTCTATGCAGATCATCTTGTTGTTCCGTTTGTGGCATAACTTAGAGTTTTTGAGTTCTTCCTCCGCCTGCCTTGTTCATGAAGTTGACTCCTTTGGGATAGCGACTTGAATAACTCGGGCACCATATCTCTGCTCCAGGGATGACGGCCGAGTTATTATTGTCGATATTTGCGTGTTTAACATAGAATCCGAGCGATGACGAAATTATGTCAGCGTCGGAATAACTGTTGACCACGTTGGCGCTCTTAGATGTGACAACCGAGTGACTTGTAGCGTTATCGACGTTTTAGGAGCAACTGCCGAGAGACTAAGGACATCGTTGGCGCTTTAGAGATAGCTGCCGAGCGACTGATGATAACGTCAGCGTTTTAGAAATAACAGCCGAGTTAAAACGGGCCGCGTCAGCCACTTTTGAGGATAATAGCCGAGTGATGATGTGGCACGTCGAGGTTTTAGAGGTAACCGCCGAGTGACGACATGGCACACCGGTGTTTTAGAAGTAACCGCCGGGTGCTGACTGGGCGCTTTTGGAAACGGTATCCAGCTCGGGAATATCCCGCTTATACAGCGCTTTCAGCCGCCTCTGCTTTCCGTGCCCTAGTTCTTGTTTTTCTGCCTCCAAATCCTCTCTGCAATTCATCTCTCGCTCTGTTCTCCAGTAGATTCGAGATGGCGCCCAAGAGAAAAGCCTCGAGTTCATCCGTTGCGGTAATTCCCCCTATCGACCCCAACAACCAATTGCCTTTCGCAGGTAATCACATGTCTGTTGTCTCCGAGTCTGATCTCCTCCACCTCACGTCCATCGGGGTTCTTCCCCCGAAGGAGCTTTGTTCTTGGCGGATTTGCCATGGGGTCACCGTCCCGATAGAGGATACCCATGAGTCCGTGATTTACGTTCCTTTTCTTCTCCACGGTCTCGCTCTCCCCATTTCACCTTTCTTCCGCGGCCTCCTTGATTTCTACCACCTTAACTTGACCCACCTGAATCCCAATTCTATTCTTCAAATTTCTATTTACGTTCATTTGTGCAAAGCTTTCCTGGGAGTGCTGCCACATTTTGGGTTGTGGAAGTACTTGTATCATTGCCGTCCTGGAATGGCTGGGGGTCAACATCATCTGGTCGGGGGTGCTAGTTTGGAGATGCGCCGTGGGAGGAAGACTGAGTATCTTGAAATTCCTCTTAAAGACAGCATCAAGGGATGGCGCTTGGAATGGTTTATTGTTGAGAACCATGGAAATTCCCTCCCTCCACGGTCGGGAAGACAGCCGGATGTTCGCACTCCGAGTTGGACTGAGTCTCCCACGGATCAGGAGGTAGCTGAAGCGAGGGCTTTGCTAACTGAAGTTGGTCTGCTGAAAGAAAGGGGCCTGACTGCTGAAGCTGTGGTTGCTGATTTTGTTTTCAAGAATGTTCAGCCGTTGAAGGACAGAGCATACCCAGCTTATCTGTACAGAGGCTTGGCTGACCCGACTCGGGTTACCAACAGGAGAATTCCCTCTGCAGACTTGGTGAACCGACTTGAGACGATCCTTAGAGGCAAAGTATCAAATATTGGCACCCCAGTGGCATATTCAGCATGAGACCTGCCTTCTCCTAAGACCTTCACTCTTTTTGTGTCGAATCCACCTGTCACTGATGACGGTTTGGGCCTTAGAGTGCGACCCTCTGCCGAAGAGGTTAACACATTGGTTGCTTCGCTCGGGGAAATTCCTGACGACGAACGACAAGTCCACTTTGAGGTGCCTTTGGATCCTAGTGATGCAGAAATAAGTGCTATGCTTGATTTGCTGGCTGAGGACTCTCCTGATGCTGCTCCAGCTAGGACATTGGTGGTGGCGCCTCTTTCAGAAGCTAGTATAACTTTGGATGTTCAGAAGCCTGCCAGTGCTCTCTCAAGACGCCCTTGCCGAGCCAATCAACCTGGTCCTTCTGCGGATGAGCAGAAAAAGAAAAAGAGACGTCTCCGGCAAGTGTCTAGTTTGGATCGGGATGCTGGTCCCTCGGCTCCTGCTGCTGAGGAGGTTCCCGTGCCTGATTTCACTGACGCTGACCCCAATGGGTGTGCTCCAGCTGCTGCTGAACCCAATGTTTGTGCCCCATCCGATGTTGATCCCAATGGGTGTGATGCAAATGTTGTTGATGAAAATGACAGGGAGGAAGAAGATGAGGTCCCTCTGACCCGGAAGAACAGTCGGCAGTATATTGCCAGTGGGGAGAGCAGTGGAGTTCCTTCTCCTGCTTTGTCAGCCCTCGTTGGCCTACAGGAGTTATCTCTGGCAAATTTTGATCAGACCCTAGAGGATATGGTTCCAGAGGACCTTTTGTTAGAGCCAGCGGATGACGGTGTGATGGAGGTTTGTGCCGATGTGCTCGATGCTGGGTTGAGGTCATCCCGCGCCTCATCGACCTTAGAGCGTGGTCTTGAGGGCCAGGAGACTGATTTGGATCATCTCGGTCCCATGGAAGCAACTGAGGGGCCTTTAGCCTTAGAGGCTCTCAAGGATGGTGTTGACGCCTACCCAGCCCCCGAGGGTGTTGCCGAGGGTGACTCGACTCGGGTGGGAAGTGCAGGCCACTGTCCAGCCCCCGAGGGTACTGCCGGAGATGATCTGGCTCATGCGGGTAGCGAAAACTACGACCCAGCCCCCGAGAGTGTCCGAGCAGGGTCCCCCTCTTGTACTTCCATGGACATTCATGCGGGATCGCCCCCGTACTCCGGCTGCATGGTGGTCGCCCAAGCTTCGAACCAGGGAGTCGCTTTGGAGGGCAGCGTCCCCGCTGGCCAAGTTTTGAGCTCTGTTGATGGCACTGAGTTGGTTTCTGCTGGCTTGTTGCCAACTGCTTCGGGTGGTGTCCTTACGTCAGGCCATCAATTGATCTCTCATGATCTGGGAGCCCCTTCGTTCTTTTCCAATCTTCAGGTATTGTAATATATCTTGTCTTGACTTTCGCGTTGTGTGAACTGCTGTCATTACACTCATCTGTTCTTCTTATCAGGCTTTGGTAGACGGAATGGCTAGTCAGCTGAGGTTGCAGGGTGCTTCTGTTCCAGAAGGAGTTTTGTCTTTTGCACGTTGGAATCCGGTGATACTTCAACAACGTGTTTCTGACTTGGAGGCGACCAATGCTGGTTAGTGCCTTTCTGCTTCTCTTTGTTCTGCATTATTGAACTGCTTTATATCCTGATCCTTTTTGTTTGATTATTTCCTGATAGATATGACTCGGCAAATTTCCACTCTTGAAGAAAAACATTCTCGAGATCAAGCTGAACTGGTCCAGCGGTGCTCTGACTTTGAAGAAAAGTATTCTCAAAGCCAGACTAAACTAGCTCAGGTTTCTGCTGCCTTAGATGACGCCAATGCACTGAGCTCTTCTCTGCGCACTTAGCTTGATTCTGAAAAGGTGACTTGTGAAGCTGTATCTTGCATTGTTGTGTTCCTATTGTTTGTTTGATGTTTGAAAGGAGTTGATTCTTGTTTGCAGGAAGAGAAACGTGCCCTTGCTGCATCTCGCAACAATCTTGATAGACTGTATCGCGATTCTAGCAACTCGCTGACCATCCTGGAGAGGAGTCATCACTTTTCCATGGAGGAGTTAGATAATCTTCGCTACAGACTGCAGGAATCCACAGATGACGTGATCCGTCTCTGACAGTTGATATCGGCTAAGGATGCTACTATCAAAGAACTCCGTGCTTCCAAGAAATCCATCACGCAGGAGCTAGAAAACGCTCGATTGGCTGCCAAGGTTGCTGAAGAAACTTCCACTACTCTGAGAGCCCAGCGCGACAGGGCCATGGATAAGGCCATACGAGCAGGACGAATCTTGATGAGGAGACCTGGTGTAGTCGTTCCTGAAGATATAAGGGCTGATGTGAATGCTGCGCCTGATTCCTCAAGTCACCCTTCCTCGTCGGTTGCTCCTGAGAAAGACATCACGAAATAGAGAGATGTTTTGCGTGCTTTGAGCGCGCGGTTAGCACGATCATATATTTGTTAGAGGACACCAGTTTAGCATTTGAATGATATTGCTATTCTCCTACTGTTTTAGAGTTCAACAGTGCATAAATTTGTAGCAGTAAAAAGGCTGTGTGATGGTTTTTGAAACTTGTTTACGGGATATAGAAGTCATCCCTATATGAGCAGTTGTAAGTACGTCATATCGCCTTAAATCGCTGCGGACTTAAGTCGATTGCTTCTGTTTATAGGGCATAGTGGTCACCCCGAGTTATGTAAGCGTGAGCATGTTGCACCGTATTAAGTCTTTGCCGACTTAAGCCGATTGCTCCGTTAGCAGGGCATAGTGGTCACCCCGGGTTAAGTAAGCGTGAGCATGTTGCACCGCCTTAAGTCTTTGCCGACTTAAGCCGATTGCTCCGTTAGCAGGGCATAGTGGCCACCCCGAGTTAAGTAAGCGTGAGCATGTTGCACCATCTTAAGTCTTTGCCGACTTAAGCCGATTGCTCCGTTAGCAGGGCATAGTGGCCACCCCGAGTTAAGTAAGCGTGAGCATGTTGCACCGCCTTAAGTCTTTGCCGACTTAAGCCGATTGCTCCGTTAGCAGGGCATAGTGGTCACCCCGAGTTAAGTAAGCGTGCTAGTCAATCATGAACAAATTGAGTATCTTTGAAGTCTTCTTTATTGATGACATATCTCCCATTTTACAGAGTACATTGTCGTCCCGATAGCTTTTGAAATTCAGCTAGGGGTAAAACTTCCTAAGGTGTTCTATATTCCAGGAGTTCCCAATTTCTGTGCCGTCCATCTGAGTTAGACGATATGATCCCGGCCGAGTGACTTCTGCTACTATGAATGGTCCTTCCCATAAGGGCGATAACTTGTGCCGTCCCTCCCCCGTTAGAATTCGGCGGAGGACGAGATCTCCCACTGAGAAGGATCGTTGTCGCACGACCTTGTCGTGATAGCGTGTCAGAGTCTGCTGGTACCGTGCTGATTGAATTACTGCATTCAGTCGTTCTTCTTCGAGTACATCGATGTCCTCCAGCCTAGTAGCTTCGGCTTCTGCTATGTATAGGTGTACATTTGTGCTGTGCCTAATAGGCCAGCCCAAAGCACACAATTTCTGGCACAGCCCATATCTGGCATGGCCCAACCTAATTGTGGGCCTGGGCCGGCACGGCCCACATTGTGGGCCGTGCCTGGGCCTCATGTCAAGCCCACGGGCCGGCCTGGCACGACCCATTTAACTAAGGCCCATCGAGGCCCACTAAATATAGACTCAGTATTTAACTAAGGTTCGTCAAAGCCCACATGACTAGCATAACTTGGAGAATCTAGAGCTTCAATAAGCCATCGAGAACCAATACCTAGATATGGATAGTGAATAGTGATGATCATTGTATATGTATTCTGTATGGATGTATAGTACTCAATTAAACACTAAACAGAGAATTGAATATTATTTATGAGCTAGTTGTAATATTTTTTTTCTTTCTGACCAAAGGTTTATAATGTGCATCCACAAAACATCTTAGTTTTATTTTGGTCATATATATATATATTATACTTTTTGTTGATGTATTACTGTTGTATGTATATGGGCCGGTCTAGCATATTAAGGTATTTTGGGCTATTTGGGCCGGCCTGGCACACATAACTAATTGTGGGCCGTGCCGTGGGCCGATGACTGGGCACACGTGCTGGCACGGCACGACCCATAATTAGATATGTGCTTTTGTGGGCCGTGCCTTTGTGGGCCGTACTTTTGTGGGCCTGTGCCGTGCCGGGCCAGGCCGGCCCACATGTACATGTATACTGCTATGCTTTCGAAGACCGACCTCGGCGCCCCGAACTTGAGATCGGCGGGTAACACTGCCTCTGACCCATAGACCATGAAGAAAGGAGTGTTTCCATGTAGAGCTCGGCTTGGCTGAGTTCTTAGGCTCCAAACGACGTTGGGCAATTCCCTTATCCACTTTCCTGCGAACTTCTCATTCTTTTCGAAGACCCTTTTCCTGAGTGCCTCCAGTATCATCCCGTTGGCTCGCTCAACCTGCCCGTTGGCCCTCGGGTGCGCTACCGAAGCATACCTGATCTGAATGCCCTTTTGCTCGCAGAAATCGAAGAATTCTGAACTTGTGAAGTTGGATCCCAAGTCAGTTATGATATTGTTTGGTATTCCGAATCTGAATATTATGTCTTGTATGAATTCCACGGCCTTGGCTGAGGTTAAGGAAGCAATGAGTTTGAATTCTATCCATTTGGTGAACTTGTCGATTGCTACCAGTACATGAGTGTACCCTCCTTGAGCTTTCTTGAAAGGTCCAATCATATCCAGTCCCCAGCATGCGAAGGGCCAAGTTACTGGTATGGTCTGCAATTGCTGTGCTAGTAAATGTTGTTGCTTTGACAAGTACTGGCAAGCTTCGCACCTCTGAACTAACTCGGCTGCATCGTTTTTCGTTGTTGGCCAATAAAATCCTGACCTGAAGACCTTCCCGACCAGTATCTTGGACGCCGCGTGTATTCCACATTGCCCAGCATGGACCTCATCTAGAAGTTGCTTCCCAGTGGATGAGAGAATGCACTTCATGAAGACGCCCGATGCACCCCTTCTGTATAATGTTTCTCCAATGAGTGTGTAGTGGGCTGACTGTCTGGCGATGCGTTCGGCTATATTTTTGTCATCTGGTTCTTCTTCGTTCTTTATGTATCTGATGATCGGCCTTCTCCAGTCGTCAGAGTCTGACTTGGGTTGATCCATGATATTACATTCTTCTGCTTGATCCGTTGAGATGGTCGGTCGTGGTATTTCTTGCACGAAGACTCCGGGTGGAACCTGAGTTCGGCTGGATCCTAACTTGGACAATACATCAGCTGCCGTGTTTCGATCTCTCTCCACATGATGAAATTCTAGACCTTCAAACTTATCTTCTAGTTTCCGGACGGCAGTGCAGTATTTTCCCATCGAATCCTTCGAATTGTCCCATTCTTTGTTTATCTGGCTTATGACCACTAGAGAATCTCCGTACACCATTAATCTCTTGATGCCCAATGATATGGCGATGTTTAGTCCATGGATCAGAGCTTCATACTCGGCTGCATTGTTAGAGGCTGGAAATAACAGTTGGAGGGCATATTTGAGGTGTTCGCCTCCGGGCGCGATGAAGAGAATTCCTGCACCTGCTCCCTGCAGCTTCAGCGAACCATCAAAATACATCCTCCATACTTCTGCAGTTTCCGGGTTCTCTAGTATTTGTTGTTCAGTCCATTCTGATACGAAGTCAACCAATGCTTGAGACTTAATGGCAGTACGAGGTCGAAATTCAATGTCATGAGACCCCAGTTCACAGGCCCACTTGGCTATTCGGCCAATGACTTCCTTGTTGTGGAGAATATCCCCTATCGGAAAACCGGTGACTACTATGACTTTGTGGTCATCAAAGTAGTGACGCAGCTTACGGGCAGTTAGAAGTACTGCATATAATAGCTTCTGCACTTGAGGATACTTTTCTTCGAGGGACCCAGAACTTCACTGATGAAATAAACGGGGTGTTGCACAGGGTAGGCATGTCCTTCCGCTTGCTCGACTACCAACGCGGTGCTTACCACGTGAGTCGTGCAAGAGATATATAGCAACAGATCTTCAGCTGGTTGAGTTGACGTGGCTCGTCGTGGTGGTTTCAGTACTGGTGGGGTTGTCAAGAATTTTTTCAGTGCGTCCAAGGCTTTCTGCGCTTCTGAAGTCCACTGAAACTTGTCCACCTTCTTGAGCAGCTTGTAAAACGGTAAACCTTTTTCTCCCAGCCTGGATATAAATCTGCTCAAAGCGGCCATACATCCGGTAAGTCGTTGAACCTTCTTTTGTGATCGTGGAGCTTCCATTTTCATGATAGCTTCAATCTTTTCCGGATTAGCTTCAATTCCCCGGTGGCTGACAATAAATCCGAGTAGCTTTCCTGCTGGTACCCCGAAGACACATTTTTCGGGATTAAGCTTCCACCGATACCGTCGTAGACTGTTGAAAACCAGCTGCAAGTCTTCGATGAAGTTTTCCGAGTTCTCCGTTTTGATTACCACATCGTCTACGTAGGCTTCCACACGCTTGCCCCAGTGATCGGCTAAGCATATTTGAATGGCTCTCTGATAAGTCGCTCTAGCATTTTTGAGGCCGAACGGCATGGAGGTATAACAGAAAGCACCAAACGGAGTGATGAACGCCGTCTTTTCCTCGTCTTCCTTTGCCAAGCTGATCTGATGGTATCCCGAATAGCAATCCAAGAAAGACAGCACAGAACATCCGGCGGTGGAGTCTACCACCTGATCTATCCTTGGGAGCCCGAAGGGATCCTTCGGACAATGTTTGTTGAGATCAGTATAGTCGACGCACATGCGCCAATCCACTTTATTCTTTTTGAGTACAAGAACAGGGTTGGCTAACCACTCGGGATGTAACACTTCTCTAATGAACCCAGCCGCGACCAAGCGGGCCAGCTCAGCGCGAATGGCCTCTCTCTTGTCGGGCGTGAAACGACATAGCTTTTGCCGGATTGGTCTTGCTTGGGGGTAGACCTTCAATTTGTGCTCGGCCAGTTCTCTCGGGACTCCCGGCATATCCGCAGGTTGCCATGCGAATACATCTCGGTTGTCTTGCAGAAACTGGACGAGCGCGTTTTCCTATTTATCATCTAGGCTAGAGCTGATGATGGCGGTTTTGCGTTCATCAGCAAACCCCAGGTTGATTCTTTTAGTTTCTTCAGTCGGCCGCATAGAGGTCGCGGCTTGAGCTTCATTCGCCGGTGCGGTGTGGTCTTCCTCAGGCTTAGAGTTCGCCTGGATCGAAGAAGTCGCCGACGGTTTGGTGGTGAGGGCTGCCTGGATGGCCACTCGGAAACATTCTGCGACGCCTTGGAGGTCAGCACACACAGTTATGATTCCTTGCGGTCCCGGCATCTTTAATATCATGTACGTGTAATGCGGAATGGCCACGAATTTTGCCAGTCCTGGCCTCCCGATGATGGCGTTGTACCCGCAGTCGAAGTTCGCCACTTCGAACCTCAGGAACTCGGTTCTGTAGTTTTCCGGAGTCCCGAAGGTGACGGGCATGTAGATGTGGCCCAGCGGGTATTCTCCCTCAGTTGGCACGATGCCAAAGAAGGGAGTGTCTGACTCGTGGAGTTCTTTGAGGTGAACTCCCAAGCCTCGGAGTGTCCGGGGGAAGGTGACGTTGATGCTGCTCCCCCCGTCCACTAACACCTTCTTCACCCTGCTCTCTCGGATCACCGGATCGACGAGGAGCGGGTATTTGCCCGAATGGTCGAAGTTGAGCCATTGATTTGCCCGAGTAAAGGTGATCGGGTGTTCCGACCATCGGTATGGAGCGGGTGGAGCGGTGGTTGCCACCAGTATCTGGCGATCGTTGAGCTTTTGCTGTCTTCTGTTCTCCTGCGATCTGTGTCCGCCGAAGATGACGTTGACCTCCCTATCAACGCGCGGGAAAGCTCCTCCTCCTCCCTCCTCCTGCTGCTGGGGTTGTCGTGGTTCTTCTGGTCCTCCCCGCGGCGAAGGAGGAGGTAGAGGTTGGAAGTGTCGGCCGTGCCCAACGGAATGCTTGAAGTCCCGGCAGTTCCGAAGAGTGTGGCGCATGTCCTTGTGGTATGGGCACTGGGCGTCGTGGTCTCGAGGATGTCGTCCAGCGTGCGCTCGCCTCCGCGAGGTCCTCCCCGGGCGCGAGAGGCAGGTGGTCCGGCGGCGTGTACCTCTTTGCGCGGTCTCTTCTCCCAGCGTTTGTCAGGTTGCTGGTTAGCGTCGCGCCGTGCTGCTGCTGGTGCGGGCTTTGCTCCTCCGATGAGGTCCTGGGCTCGCTCGTCGGCGGTGATGTAGAGGTCGGCTTCCTGGAACAGCTCCTCGGAGGTAGTTGGTGCATTCTGTAATATGGCTCGGACAAAGGCCGAATCATTGGATCCTCTGTAGAAGTCCTCGATCATGGCTGCCTCCGTGACCTCAGGGATGCGATTTCTCATGGTCTGGAACCTTTTGAGGTACGATCAGAGAGTTTCGTCCCCCGGCGCTTGATGGATTTGAGGTCCCATGGTTGCACCGGTTTGTTGGAGAGGGACTGAAAATTGGCAGTGAAGCGCCGACTGAAGTCGCTCCAGTCGTCGATGCAGTGTCGAGGTAGATGTCGTAGCCATTGTAGTGCGTCTTGCCCGAGGACAATGGGTAAGTATGCAGTCATCACGTCCTCGGATGCTCCAACGGCTCGAGCGGCGGTGGTGTAGACGGCCAGCCAGCCTCCCGGATCCTGCTTAGGTTCATACTTGTCGACGTTGGATACCTTGAAGTTAGGGTGCCATTGAATGGCCCTAAGGCGTGGAGTAAGGGCGGATACTCAACATGTGTCCTCCTATCGTCGAGGATGATGTCTGTCTCGGGGAGGGGAGTAGTTGTTGTGGTTCCTCGACTGTCCCCGGGTAGTTTCGCTAGTTGAGGCCGTCATTCATTCAGCTCTGGTGGCTTGACTCCGAGTTGGGATGCCATGATCCCTGTCGTACTCCTCCCGGCGGCGTATCTCGTTCTCATGCCGTCGTTCATGCGAAGCGTTGATGGAGCTCCGCGCGTCTCGGCGACTGTTGATGGCGTGTCGCAAGTCGTTCGGCGGGTGAGCAAGAGGTAGAAGATGGTTGGCTGCCTGGGTGAACAGGCGTCGATAGCCCTCGGCGTCGGGAGTCCGAGGGAGTCCATCAGCTATCCGAGCTAGTACTCCTCCGACTTCACTCGGCGTGTTCATGGCTCGGGCGAAGTCGGGGTTCAGGTTGCGACCGAAGAGTGGATTTTCCCGGCGCTGCCTCGCGTCTTGCTCGGCTTGTTCCTGAGCTCGTCGACGATCGCGCCGCTGGGAGTTCCTTCGTTCTCTGAGGACGCGTTCTTCTGGAGTTTCTCCCATCTCCGAGACCTCGTCTCGTGAGACAGGCTGCTCCGGATCCCGTTCTCCGGCTTGGTGATGTCTCCGGATGTTTCGGCGCTGATTTCTTCGTCGACGGGATTCCCGCTGAGGTGGTTCTTCCCCGGGCGCAGTCGGCTCGTCGTCGGAGACGGGAGGCGACTCCACTCTCCCGATGAAGAGAACGTTGGGGTAGAATGGCGTGGCTGTCGTGGCGATCTTCTTTCGGGGAGCTGGAGATTGCGCTTCTCCGGTTTTTTTGGAGTTTGTTGGAGGAAGCTTCTTTCTCGGTGGATCAGCAACGCGGTGTAGAGTTCCCTCTTCGTCGGCTATGGATGAGATCGTCCCAAAGCAGAACATGGATCCGGGACGGAAGGTGATCTTGCTGTGGATGGTGACGGCCATTGAGCTAACTTAGATCGTTGACACCCCCTACCTGGCGCGCCAGCTGTCGGTGTTTTGGGTCCGACCGCACACCTGGGGTTGCCCCTCGAGGTGTTTTTAGGAGTAGGATGGTGTCGCCGACTGTAGCAAAATGGTTTGTGCCAGATGCACGAGAGACAATAGACGATGTTTGCAGGTTCGGGCCGCTTAGAGATGCGTAACACCCTACGTCCTAGCGGAGATGCTTTGTGTTATAGGTTACAAGGTGGTTCTCTAGAGCGAGAACGCGGGGAGTTTTGGTAGATGGTTGGGTAGTGTGTTCGATCGTTCTGAAGGGGTGCCCCCTGAGCCTTATATATTCGGCCGTGGGGCGATACATGCGGATATGATAACAACGTGCACCTAGAGGATAATGAACTGCTTGAGTCTATCTTCCTATGATTCAGCCAACCTATCCTCGCCTGGTTCTGTTGCATGGTGCTCCAGCGCGGGAAAGTCGGATCTTCTGTTGTAATTTCTTGTTCAACGTTGTGAGGCCATCTGGACTTGCGTCGATCCAGCTTTACGTTAGTTTGCTTTGCTGATTGTCCCCTCCCCCAGGCCCATGAAGGAATGACCTTACGACTTATTGGGCCTGTGGGCCCTTCGTGAGGTCTTTTACCCTGCTAGTGGACCCGGGGGATATCTGTCCCCCACAGGGGGGATCTAGAGGGAGGAGGGAGCCATGGAGAGGGTAGGGGGCAACTGCCAATGGGGAGGAGAGCAAGAGAGGGAGGGGGCGGCTGCAACCCAATTGGGGAGAAGGAGAGGGGGCGGCTAGGGTTGGGGAGGAGAGGGGGGCTCCCATCCACCGGATCGAGATCAATGGCCCAAACTCGCTCTCCCCTTTGAGCTCCCAACCCCAGCGGAAAAAATGCCAAAAGATCTACTGTTTTCTGAGGAATGCCTCCTGAAACTCTAAACCCTAATGCCACAGAACATCAAAGAAAAGAGAAAAATAAGTTTAACTTCTTTTCAGAAAATTGGGGTATCACAATCCCATGGAAAGGTGCTGCACCAGCCCGGACCTCGGATCGATCAACCCCCAAGAGCTCCAGGGTCTCGGCGTAGATGATGTTGAGGCTGCTGCCTACGTCCATGAGGACCTTGGAGAGCCTAACGTTGCCGATGATCGGGTCGATGACGAGCGGGTACTTTCCTGGGCTCGGCACGAAGTCGGGGTGGTCGCCTTGGTCAAAGGTGATAGGCTTGTCGGACTAGTCTAGGTAGACTGGTGCTACCACCTTTACCGAGCAGACCTCCCGGTGCTCCTGCTTGCGGTGCCGAGCCGAGGCGTTCGCCACCTGCCCGCCGTAGATCATGAAGCAGTTATGGACCTCCGGGAACTCCTCTTCCTTGTCGCCCCCTTGTTGTTGCCTTGGTCTTTGCCACCTTCTGCCGAGGGTCCAGCCTTGTTGAAGTAGCGCCGGAGCATGTCACATTGTTCAAGGGTGTGCTTGACGGGACCCCAGTGGTAGGGGCACGACTCCTTGAGCATCTTGTCGAACGCGTCGGCCCCTCCAGGAGGCTTCCGAGGGTTCCTGTGCTCGGCAGCAGCGACGAGATCCGTGTCGACGGCGTTGCGCTTCGCTTGCGCCTTCTTCTTCACGCCACGCTGGGCGGACGCCTCGGGGGCGTCTTCCTTCTGCCCTCCCTGAGGCTGCTTGTCTTTCCGGAAGATGGCTTCGACCGCCTCCTGACCAGAGGCAAACTTGGTGGCGATGTCCATCAATTCGCTCGCCTTGGTAGGAGTCTTGCGCCCCAGTTTGCTCACCAGGTCTCGACATGTGGTGCCAGTGAGGAATGCCCCGATGACGTCCGAGTCGGTGATGTTGGGCAGCTCGGTGCGCTGCTTCGAAAACCTCCAGATGTACTCTCGCAGGGATTCCCCTGGCTGCTGGCGGCAGCTTTGGAGATCCCATGAGTTCCCAGGGCGCACGTACGTACCTTGGAAATTTCCAGCGAAAGCCTTGACTAGGTCGTCCCAGTCGGAGATCTGCGCAGGAGGTAGATGCTCCAGCCAGGCCCGAGCAGCACCGGAGAGGAAAAGGGGGAGGTTGTGGATGATGAGGTTGTCATCGTCCGCCCCTCTCAACTGGCATGCCAGCCGGTAGTCCGCAAGCCACAACTCTGGCCTTGTCTCCCCTGAGTACTTGGTGATGGTAGTCGGGGCTCGGAACCAGGCCGGGAACGGCGCTCGTCGTATGGCCCGGCTGAAGACTCGCGAACCCGGTGGCTCAGGTGAGGGGCTTAGATCCTCCTCACTGTCGTAGCATCCCCCCCGCCTGGGATGGTAGCCTCGGCGCACCTTCTCCTCGAGGCAGGCTCGACAGTGGCGGCGGTGTTGCTCGGCGCCGAGGCGTTCCGGGGCTGCAGGCGTCCCGTCCCGTGTGCGCTCAGTGTGGACCGAGGCCTCCCGCATATGTCGGGAGGGCGCTGCATGATGCTCCGAGGGGTCTCCTCGCCTCCGGGAGGTAGAGCTCTTGGCTTGTCGGACAGCGGCGTCCTCTAGGAGGCCCTTGAGCTCACCCTGGATACGTCGCCCTTCGGTGGTGGATGGCTCCGGCATCGTCCGAAGCAACATTGCTGCTGCGGCTAGGCTCTGGTTGGCCCCGTTGAAGGCCGAGGGTGGCATCGCCCTGGCATCATCAACAATGCGGCGCTGGACGTCCTGGGCCTGATGACGGGCTCCTACGGTGAGTGCCTGGCCTGCCCACTCCTGCTCGATGTTTTGCCGGAGCTGCACAAGTCGCCCCGCTTCTTCGTCGAGCTTGGCTTGCATCTCGCGGAGTTGCTCGAGTTGTGTGTCCTGACCCCCCGCAGGGACTTGGACCACAGCTAGCTCCCGTGGGATCTCCACGCGAGACGCAGGTGCAAGGGCGTCGTCACTTGCTGGCATACCAAGGTGGTTTTCTCCGTCGTGATCCTCCTGATCGATGTGGTAGCACTCGCGAGTTGGGTCGCAACCCTCGTCGTCAAGGCTGTGACCATCATCAGAGCAGCCGGAGAGGCCGTGGTCACATGCGGACATGAAGTCGCGCATGGCACCGGGATCACGGAGTCCGGAGAAATCCCAACTGACGTCGGGGTCGTCCTCTTCCTCGGAACCCGCGGGTCCGAAGGTTGAGACAGCCATCAGTCGGTCCCATGTTGACCACATATGGTACCTCAGAAGGTCAAGATATGCCCTAGCGAAAGTGCTCACCTAAGCGGGGTCGCTTGGTGGATCGAAATTGAATCTAAAGGGAACAGGGCGGAAAACGGACGATACCTTTTGGTCGATGGACGGTGGTGAAGTCGCGTCGGGGACGGACTGCACCGTTATCGCAGGTACGAGGCTAACGCCCAGCAAGTCCTTCGCGAGGGTGCTGGCGTCATCAGCCGCTTGAGGTTGGCCCGTTGCGGGGAGGCGACATCCGTCGTTGTCTCAGGTGTGAGGACAACACCCGACATGTCCCCCGCAGGGGTGCTAGTGTCGTCGACTCGCTCTGGTTTGACAGCCGATGAGGTGCTGCCTCCTGTCTGGCCACGGTTGCCCCGTCTCCGTCTCCTCCGGTGAGGAGGGTGGCAGGGTAAACCCGGGTGTTCCTCTTCTGCCACGGGGAGATGCCGTCGTCGAGTTCGCCTCCGATGGGCGAGCCGTCGACCATCGTTGTTATCATGGTGCGGAGGGAGCAATACCATGTCGTAGCTGCCGTCAAGGGACATGAACTCGAGACTTTCGAAGCGGAGCACCGTCCCGGGCTGATGAGGCTGCTGAAAGCTACCCATCTGGAACTCAACGAGAAAGTATTCATTAACACGCAGCGAGCCCCTACCTGGCGCGCCAACTGTCGGTGTTTTGGACCCGGGGGGCCCTTAGCCGGACCGAGTAGTAAATTTTAGTGCCGTGTGCCCCAGTCCAGATGGGTCGATGCAAGATGGAACACAAGCGATGGGATGAGGCTTATATTATCCTGCACCAGGGGGTGCTTGCAGTAAGGGTTACAAGCGTTGCGGGAGAGCAAGAGCGAGAGCGAGAGAGAGAGAGAGAGAGAGAGAGAGAGAGAGTGAAGGAGAGGGTTCGGCCTTGAGGCGAGCCGTCTGAGGCTGCCTGTACCGCGTCTCTCCTACTCTGGCTGCCTCCGCTCATCAGCGCCGTGCGTCCGTGTGTTCGTACGTTGCACGTTCGTCTCCCCTCCCGTCCCCCAGTCGACGTGTGTCAACGTGTGTCCACCCGCCTTAGAAAGGCCCTGAACATCCCCTTTTATAGACACAAGGAGATGCCCAGCTGTACAATGGGGGTGTAGCTTGGAGCTAACGTGGCTGGCAGGGAAGTGCCCTGAGCCCTATACAGATAATAACGTGGCCGTCGGGGAAGCGCCTTGAGTCCTGTAGATGTACCAACGTGGCCGTCGGAGAAGTGCCTTGTGCCCTGTAGAAGCGTTGCTAGCAGTGCGGCATGGATCCTGCTGACGTTTCCTTACTTCCGTAGGGGGTTTGAGAGCACCCGACGTCATGGGCGCATGCGGGGAGCCATCATTACATGTTACCGGAGTAACTTAGATGGGACACCGGTCTTGTTCCCTCGTAGCCTGAGGCGGCTAGCTAGGGATAGGGTCATGATGTATCCCCTGTAGCGTAGTTGATTCCGAGGCCGAGGTCGGGCGAGGCGGTGACTCCTCCGAGGCCGAGGCTGAGGCCGAGGCCTAGGGTCGGGCGAGGCAGAGACCTTCTCCCGAGGCCAAGGTTGAGGCCGAGGCCCAGGGTCGGGCGAGGCAGAGTCCTTCTCCCGAGGCCGAGGCTGAGACCGAGGCCTGGGGTCGGGCGAGGCGGAGCTCGCTACTGCGCCCGAGGCCAAACTTCGGGGAAGGCCGCGACTGTTGTTAGTCTCTCCCTAGTGGCTGGCACAGTTGCCGGAGTGGGGTGAACGACGCTGTTTTCCTGTCAGAACGGTCAGTAAAGGGGGCGAAGTGACTGCGGTCACTTCGACCTTGCCGACTGAGGCACGCGTGTCAGGATAAGGTGTCAGGCGATCCCCGCATTAAATGCGCATGCGATACGGTCGATTGGTAAGGCGATTCAGACGAGGTCGCTGCACGACAAAGTCTGCCCGAGCTGGGCTTCGGGCGAGCCAAGGGTGCGTCTGCTGATTGAGGGGACCCTCGGGCGAGGCGTGAATTCGTCCGGGACTACTGTCCTTGCCCGAGGCTGGGCTCGGATGAGGTCGCGTCCCTTGATAGACGAAGCCTGCGCTTTATTGGTCGTTTATGGTTTGTTCTGAAGATGTTTTCCAGCCGGATTAAGGTGCATTGGGGGTACCCCTAATTACGGTCCCTGACATGTTCCTTGTTCTTCTTTTCCCTTTCTCCCCACATGTGTGTTTTTGTCTACATCTACGACAGGGAAAACATCTATAAATTTCTCTCCAAGCCCACCTTCTACCCTTGCACAATGCGCAATAGTAGATAAGTATCACTGAGATTTTGGATTATATTTTTTTGATGGAGGGAGAAGTATTTAAATAAGAGACTTGCATACAATATCTTTTTTTAATAAATTTTCAACTTAAATTTCTTTTTTGCATGCGTGGCATTTATTCTCCATAATATTTTTCTCATGGATCTAACTTGTGAGTCATTTTTATAAACTGGCGCCAAGAATGTGTTTCTTACTTGGAAATCTTGAACAAACACCACTAGCAGGAGGCGCTTGCATTGGCGTCGGTCATCGACGACGAGAAGAAGCTTGGCGACTGCCAATTCGACCTCTGAAAGCAGTCCTACATGGCTGCATGCGCCGCTGTGGATGACAAGCTCTGGCGCAGCCGCCGCTTGGAAGCGGTCCAGAGCGGCTGCACCACGCTGTCCATCGTCAAGCAGGGGGGCCTCATAGTCATCGCCAACATCGGTGACTCCCGAATTGTTCTGAGCACCGCAACCAACGACGACGCCATCACGCCGTCCAGCTCATTGTTCACCTGAAGCCCAACCTGCCACATAAGTCGCTACTGACCGGCCATGAATTCTTGTGCACTAGAACGACGGTCGCTGCTGACGTTGTGTGGGTGTCCTCGAACATGATGTATGCAGAGGATTAGTGCATCTGGTGGTGCAACGGCTAGATGTACTACCTCGCTGATGAGCCAGGGGTGCACTTCATCTGGCAGTCCAGGCAAGAGTCGTCGGGACTCACCATGTCGTGCGCGTACGACGACTACTATATCAAGGACTGTGGCGTCATCTTGGCGCTGGAGGTGACATAGAGGAAGACTGACAGCAATGACTAGTTCGTCATCCTCGCCACCGGCGTGGTAGCTTTTATGCTGGCCTGCCTTTAATTCTCTTCGAAAACACACACATTTGCCTATTTGTTTAAGCAAGCGCGTATGATGGTGTGTACCCGTTGACTGACGATGTATGAGGGAACTTCTTCCGATAGGTGTGGGACATGCTCTCCAACGACGAGGTCATGCAGATAATGGCATATATAGAAGTCTGCATGGTACTGACGGTTACAATGTAGTGGTGAAACAACTAGATTAAAATAACAAAAATTATGTATGGCCAGGATCACAAATAGATTATGAAACCTTTTCTCATAACAGTATAACACATATTTTGTATAAGTTATTGTGGTATTATATGTTCCCGTTGCAACGCACGGGCACTCACCTAGTTACAAATAAAGAAAATAGATAAGTAACTGTCAGAAACATCGATTTATATAGGACCCACGGTAGTCGAACTTTTGTATTGGACCTACCCAGACTAAACCAATGGCATCCAAAAAATAGAAATGTTTATCAAAGCAAGTAAACAAACATATTGGTGTATATAGGGGATTTATGTGAAAGGGCCTCTATCTGAGTTGGTTTGGTGGTTTAATTGTACTACTAAGGTCCAGAGTTCGACTCATTGTGGGAACGAATTTCAAGTTGTAGTTAAAAAACCCTAGTGTGTCCCATGCCAAAGCTTAGGTCAACGACGATGGGTCCCGATCGTTATCACATGGGCTATGGGTCTTATTAAATGCAATGTTGTGGGGCGGTCTTACCCCCGTAGGTCCAGTATATAGGAAGAAGATTTATGTTGAAACTCTACATGGGCACTGGCTGCTAGCTTTGTTTGGATGACAATTTTGCATTATTGGTAGGCTACATGAAATAGACAAACAACAAAGGGTGACTCCAGTTTTCAGTTTGGTAGTTTAGTACCCTGTCTATGATATATTCCTAGGATGTATAAACAATAATGTTATATTATGCACATATTGCCTAATATTAGACCAAGGCAACTTAAATAAGACATTGCAAAGTACATTTCAAAGAAAACACAAAAATCCTACACTGGATTCATGGTGATATTGCCTATTATTAGACCAGGGCAACTACAATAAGACATTGCAAAGTACATTTCAAAGAAAACACAAAAATCCTACACTGGATTCATGGTGAAATCATGTTCAAACAAAAGATATATGAAGTTATGAGCATAAAAAGTATGAAATATCAAATTATGAGCACATATGAAATTACCTATAGATGGTCAACTTTAACTGTAAGTGGATCCTCTTAGACCTGTAACTTTTAGCATCTTGGTGTAACAATTAAACAAATAAACTTATACCAACAACGATTCAATGGCATTGCAATCCGGAGTATCTCACCATCTCAGTTACCTGTAAACAACATGTGGCCAAGTAGAACTACATGATCCCCTTGAATGCTTGTAATCTATAGAAATACTAAAAATTAATTATAGAGCACATTTTGAAAGACTAGGCAAACATAATCTTTGAAGGGAGTACTTTGAAAATGGACAAATTACCTGAGCAAGCGTCCCAACTTCATGAAGACACTTCATCAAGTCTTTCCCTTTGAGATCATCAATGCATTTGTCTGAAACGGAACTAGCCACAATGTTAGGGTCAGTACCTTCTTCATCTTTCACAAGAAAGGCACCATCATACCTAGCTAATCTTTTGTGACTTCCTATTAGGGCTTGCAACAGATTTTGGTCCTGAGGGTTTTTAAACCAAGAGGGAAAATAGCACATCACTTTGAAGGGAAACGATAAAGTTATGCACTAAAAAGATATTATATTCATTTCAGAAACTCCAAATTGCTCAACATTCCATCACATTGATCAGCATGTAGAATCCAGGAAAGAGTGGCCGATGTAGAAGAGGTAACGTTATAACCTATTTGAACAAGTGACCAATGGTCATGACAAGGACAGAAGGTTATGGTTAGCGATATCACACCAGTAGATCGCTAAGATATAAACACAAATCAACAGTCAACTTAACAAATTCTTATACTGTCACTTTGAAGTTCAATACCAAGACAATACGAAGTCATGAATTCAAAAGAGACAACTACAATGGTTTCTTGGATAAAATATTTTTTGGCTAGGAAAAGCTATAGGGGAAACCCCTACAACAAAAATTGAAATATATATTAAAAAGAGAGATAGCATGTATAGAGGGCAGACAAAACCACCATAAGGGTAAAGAAAGAAAAAGAAGAGAAAGAAAGAAAAAGAAAGAAGAAAAAAGAGAAAGAGGGGTAGAGAAAACTTATCCATAAGGATATTTGCAGTTTGAGATCCTGGCTAAATCTATACATCCAAAGCTTTAGCGTGTTGTTGAAGCAGACTTTCCATGACGAGGACGAAGGGGCTGACTTTTGAAAGATAAAAGCATTTCTTTGTTTCTAGAATTCGTAAGCCATGATTTGCTAAGACTTCCATGGAAAAAATCTTCTTAAGTCTTTTCTTGCCGATACAATCATGTGAAAGAAGTTCATATCAGAATTACAATGCATACCTACGAAGTTCCAGCATTGAACACTAAAGGGCAACCAAAAAAGATGATATGTCGTTTCTTTACAGTTTAAGTCACACAGGACACAACTAAAATCATTATTTACCATCATAAGACCTTTCCTTCTAAGAAGATTCCTTGAATTAATTCTATCTCTGAATACCAGTCAGATGAACACCTTGATTTTCTTGCATACCTTTGATTTCCAAATCCAATTGAAAGGGTCCGAGGGGGTTGGATGCATTGAAGTTTAGATTATATATTCTTGAGGAGCGAAACTTGTGATTTTGAAAGGGAAATGTGCCCTTGGGTCATTTCCCGTTGTTTTGGTGATTAAATGCTCAACACATTACTATCAACTAACACTCCTCTTATGAGCATGAACACATGTGTTTAGAAATAAAATTGAAGCAATCAAGTCCAAAAGATTAAGGAAAATAAGAAAATTACTTTTGGTTTTGAAATTGGGGATATTGTAAACCTCTATGAATCAAAAAAATAAAGGTATGTTTCTAGCACTTAGTCATTTGTTTTAGGTGCTAACAATGTTCATCTAAGTGCAAGGAAACTTCTCAAGTCGAGCTAAAATAGAGTGAAAAAGTTAAGCTAAGTTTGGCCAAACATGGGCCAGTTTGGGCCTCAGTGGACAACACTCGAGATGCGCTCGAGAACGATAGAACTGTGCTCGAGTGAATCGGGACTGCGCTCGAGCGAATCGTGACTGCACTAAAGGGAACTAGAACAGCGTCTCCCGTAGAGGTTGGCCTCGGGCAAATCGGAACCGCATCTCCCACCGAGGTTGGTGATAAGGGCTTCCTCCACTATTACCCGTTGGCAAAGACATAATTGACCCAGTTAGCCTAATTGTAGTCGAACGGTGACCGTGTTAGCCTCAGAATTATCCTACCCTGCTTAACTTGGGAGGAGGAAGCCACCTTAAAGGGGAGAGTCACCCTTCCCCCATTGGAAGAGTCTTTTGGGGTGATTGAGCCTTTTCGTGGGTTGGGTGTGGTTAATGAACATTTGGACTTCGGGCAACCCGAATTTGTTGGGCCTCAGCCAACCCCATCTAGATTGGGTGTATCATCTGGTATCAGAGCTAGGGCCTATTTTAAGAAGATGGGAATGATTAGGACATCTCTCATTATTACCCGTTGGCAAAGACGCAATTGGACCAGTTGGCCCAATTGTAGTCGGACGGAGACCGTGTGAGCCTCAGAATTATCCCACCCCGCTTAACTTGGGAGGATGAAGCCACCTTAAAAGGGAGAGCCACCCTTCCCCCCATTGGATTAGTCTTTTGGGGTGATTGAGCCTTTCCCTGAGTTGGGTGTGCTTAATGAACTGTTGGGCTCTGGGCAACCCTAATTTATTGGGTCTCGGCCAACCCCACCTAGGTTGGGTGTATCCGTTGGCCTCGGTCGAGTCGAGACCGTCTCCTGCCGAGGTTGGCCTTGGATGAGTCGAGACTTGTCAGTGTTTTGACCAGAGGGTCTTAACCAACCAGTTTATTTGTTGGCACAAGACTTATCCTTGTTCGAGCAATAGAAGGCCCTACTTCCAGCAAGGGGGTGAGACTTATATTATCTTACACCTAGGTGCTCGTAGTAGGGGGTACAAGCTGGTCGAGAGAGAGAGTTGATCCCAATTCTATGTGAGTGATTGAGGCTAATGCCAATATCCAAAGTGGTGGACAAACGATGAAGTGTTGTCCTCCCTCTCCCCTGGGGTCCCTCGTGTAGCACCCTAAAAATTCAAATCTAGAAAATTTCTCAAACTCGCTCTAAATTCAAAATGAATTTTAAATTTTGTTTCAAAATATTTGTTTACGAGTTTATCTCAACAAAAAAATATAATGGTCTATCTTCTCTCCAAAATTCTCCTCAAAATATCCTACAAATATTCCCCAATGATCCCCTCAAATTCTTTCCAAAAGCCTAAATGTTCCACCGATATTTCTCTAAATAGTTTTTCTCCTAAGAAATACCTCAGAATCATTTTTAAAATCCCTACAAATATTTTCTTAATAATTTTTCTTATGCTCATACGTATACATATGCCTCTGGTGTCATACAGTGAGCTCTACAAGCTAATTTCTAGCCTCCCGGGACTAGTATTTGTATCACATTTGAGTCCTAGAGGATTGGGACGCTTCACCTGGACTCCATTTATAGCCGCAAGGAGGGAGCCCAGGAGTACAAGGGTTGTTGTAATGTTGAGAGGAGGCAAGCCCAAGCCCCTATAGCAGTATGGTCGTCGAGATGGCCCCTGTCCTGACTGTTGCCTTTAATCAGGAGGATGATGTCTGGTTCCTATATCCAGTATTTTGACCAAGCAGAGAGTCGAGGCCAGGGTCGAGGGCTCGGATGCGTACCCTAGCTCATCCTATGGACGAGACGTCTTAGTCGTATTGGTTAAAATAGCGATTAGCATGGTGAAAAGTGCATGGTAATCTGGCCCGTGTGTCATGCGGAATGGTGTAAAGCAGACTTGACGTCAGTCTTGTGGTTTCTATAGCCATCCCGGCATTAGCAGTTTTTGCGAGGAGGGTTGACGGTGTCGGGCGTCCTTCTGTTGATGTTGTTGGTCGAGGTTATGCTCGGGCAAGACGAAGACTTCTCCCGAGGCCGAGATTAGGTCTGCGCATGGGCACACAGTTATGGTGGGAGTGGCTAGAACAATAGTTGGAGTGGCCTCCTATGGGATACACAGAGAGTTGGTGGAATTTAATGAGACACTGCTAGGACAGTTGGCCGAGACTGAGCTCAGGCGAGGCGAAGTTTACTCCCGAGGCTGAGACTATGTCTAGTTGTCGTATGTCTTATTCAGAGTTGTTGAAAATAGTGATAGGAGCGAGGGAACAGTACCCGGTTATCAATGTTTTGACTCGAGGATCCCACTAACTAGCGAATGAATGTTGTGTGCCCTAGCCTAGATGGGTGATGCAAGGAGACACAAGTCTTTATCTTGGTTCGGGTAAGAGAAGACCCTACTTCCATAATAGGGGGATGAGACTTATATTTCTAGCACTAAAGTTCTTGAAGTAGGGAGTACAAGCTGGTCGAGAGAGGAGAAGGATCCCAAGTCCCTAGGGTTGATTGGGGCAAGTGCCTGTAACACCCCAGGTGTTACTGTACGCTTAACGACGAATATGGACGACTGCCTAGAATATTTTGCGAAGCTCGGGCTTTAGTGACCTTCAAAAATACCGAGTCTGGTGCTGTTTAGATTGGTTATGAGCATGAATGCGACTTCAGAAAACAGCTCGAGTTTGGTGTCGTATTCATTTCCATAATCTAAGCAATTAAAAGGGGTTCATGAAGCTTTTGGATTATCGAATCTTCGTCACTGGCGAATTTTGAACTGTTCGGATCACGCACATAAGTGAATACGAAAATCAGAAGACTTCTGATTGTATATAAAATATGGAGCCCCGCGCTGTCCGAAAAGAACGATGCGCTAGCTCATTAATTAAATTGTTCTTCCTCTCAGCATGTGATCCTTGGCGTCAAATCAGATGATCAATAGCTGGTGAGAATCGTAAAATTAGATGGGACTAAATACAGTCTTGAATACCAAAGCCGAACTTGAAGACTAAAGTTTTTGGTGCAAAATAATTATGTCTGCACTCGTCAACTGAGAAGTCGCGTCCAAAGAATTATAATTAAGATTTGATTCTCCAATAAATCATCTATGGCAGAGCGATAAGGTGTTTGAGTGGCAGACGAAGTTATCTGATTTTAAGTCGTATCAAATATAGTTTAAAATATCAGTCTCGATCTTGTTTGGGTTCATTCTGTTTGCATCCTATCCGAATCCAATATTATCCGAGACAAAGAGATTAATGTTTGATTTTATAACAGATAATACTGGGTCCGAAAGAATACTCTGGATCGCTTGCGTTACCAAGAAATCGTGCACAAGATTAATAATTGGGGTTATTCTTTAGTGTGCTATTCTAGGTAGAGAAATCAAATAGGTTCGGAAAACAGATAAATTTTTATCCAGGTCCAACTAAATTAATAGCATCTCAAGTACCGTATCCTGATAGTATTTTGGTCCTTGTGTTTCTCGTCCATATCTAAAACTTCGGATATAAATAACGGGTGAAAATTCATCTAACTCCAAAGTATTCACCAAATCAAATCCTATCTAATTTTTCTTTTGTGCCTGATATTGTTTTGGGCCAACTTATTCGTATCTCTTTTAACCATAGTCCTATTATCCACTTACTTTTAAGTCTCCATTAAAGAAAATGGGGGAAATCCCTTTATTACTTCAACCCATGTCACGCTTCTGGTCTTGTCTTCCATCGACGTTATCTTCAGCCACCACACAGCAGGTCACGTAAATCTTCTTCTCACGTCTCTTGCTCCCTTGTTCTTATCTCAAGCCATCGTAATATCTCAGATTCCCGCTAGCTCTGGAATTCTCTTTTCATTCTATCTCCGCACGTCATCAGCCATGCAGATCAAGTCCCTGATAAATTTTAGTGCTCGCCTTACAACAATGCACCCTGAGCATATGCTCAGCTCACCGTTCCAGGATCTGGTGCTAACCCCCACCACCGCAGCGTCCTCTACTGACGTGCCGCCCGTCTGTATTGCTCCAGGTCGCAGGTTTCTTCCTCGTCCAGTTCACGTCATCGTTACTACTCCTCGGCGTTCCTGCTCGGCCTCCGGCAGCTGTCCCTCGCCACATGGTGCAGCTTGCCTCCCTCCCCAACACCGGCCATGTCGTCTGCTCTTCCCACTACTACAGGTATCCTCTATACAGGCGGTCCAGTTAGCCTCTACACAGGCGGTTCCAGGAACCGCTTGTGGTGCACCGCCTGTGATGTAAAACAACATCACAGGCGGTCAATCAAAAACCGCCTGTGATAGACACACATCACAGGCGGTCCAGTTTAAAAGAACCGCCTGTGATAGTCACACATCACAGGCGGTCCGGTTTAAAAGAACCGCCTGTGATAGAGACACATCACAGGCGGTTTTAATTATAAGCCGCCTGTATTTCCCAGATTCATATACACAGAAGCAGATTCATATATATTTTCCAGATTCATATACAGAAACAGAAATAATAACAGATTCAAACACAGATTCAAACACATTGTGTTTCAAACACATATTCATCATACAAAGATTCAAACAAGTTCTATAGCAGGTTCCATACACAGATTCATCCACATATATATCAAGTTCCATCATACACAGATTTATACACATCAAGTTGCATAACAACTCAACATCTCAAAGTTCCATAGACAACTAAACATCTAAAGTTCCTAACTAAAGACCTAAACACTGTGTGATATTGTGTACAAACTTAGTTCTGGGATATTTTGCAAATTTCCATTTACATTGTAGAATAGCCCTTGTTGATGAAGAACTTCACGGCGCATAAAGTATAGCAAGTCTCTTACAACCTTAGCCACGCCGGTGGAAACCATATCTCTTTCTAACCATTCAGCATTGATCTTAGATTTAGGAACCTGCAATGAAAGCAAAAAGCAATCGGTGCTAAGAGTAATGTGATGAGCAACAATATAACATAAAAATTGCAATATAGACAATGATAGCGAACTTACATCCTCACGATTGACCATGTAATGGAAGGTGACACGACACCATTCGCATACATAATAACCGCACAGGACAGTACCCGGAGGTTGTTTGTCACCATATGGAAATAATGATATTGATAAATTAGGCTTGTCCTCTGGATGTTCGCCGCCAAGATCTTTCCAATAAAAACGGTATGCACTGCATATAAGAATAGCATTGTGAGATTAAGAATACATTTGTTAAGTTGTAATAAGTACAAGTGTGCAATAATAATCATACTTCTCTAAAATCTTCAAGAAGTCATTATACGTAGCCTTTTCCATTCTCAGTGAGTCGAAGACCACGACTTTACCATCCTTTGGCCAGATCATGATACAAATGTAGTGGTCACTATATAGACATAGACGAAAACACATGTTAATATCACGATTGCCATAATTTATAGTTCAAAATTAAACCATGTCGATAACTTACTTAAAGTGGTGCGGAGCTATTATTAAGTCCTTGCCATGTTGTACATGATTATACATGGCTCGTCCAATGTATGCCGCCATTACCTTCATTTTCTTTCTCTGATTCTGTTTGACGGCTTTCTCAAATTCAGCATCGTCCAAGTCTTTGTATTCTTCTCCTTGCCTCCGAGCTACTACTTTGTAGCAAGCTTGGGATATCATCAACGGGTCAAGAAACCCTGTCTTAAGTTGTTTCTTCTTATCATCCATGTATTGCATCCTACGTGTAATAGTGTTAATCGTTAGACTCTCGTTTATGTGTGCGTGTACAAAACTAACAAATATGAAAGTTTAGAGGTACTTACAAGCAAAAGAGGGTTAAGTAGTTGGTTTCCATCCTTTGTCGGTGGTACAATGACCAGAGATCGTCAAAGAATAAATGCCGCACAGGATTTATATGATCATTGCTCCAAAATACATCTTCTGGCACAACAAATGTGAAATCCTCGAGTTTGTATTTGTTGCTAGCCACCATGTACCACTCATGCATTCTAATCTCCGGAGTTGACAACTTAGAAAGTTGCACTGTCGTTAAGAACGGCCTCCCATTCACAAATTTAGGAGGAACATCCTCCTTCTTGTATACCGAGATATTGGTTTTAAGACGTAATGATTCTCGAGTATGAATCATTCCATCTTCTTCCCATACTTCAAAATTGTCTATTTGGGCCGACCGTGTGCCTACTCCATGAGATGCTGATATTGCTTTTGATTGATTAGTCATAACTCTCTGCAATTTATGCAGGTAGCGTGCCACTGATTCTGACGGTTTCTTGACATCGTCTGTGGCGATTCGCTTATGAATTTTCTTTGAAATAGTTGGCCCTTCAACATTGGTGCCAACCTTTGGTTCCTTTTTGATGTTGACGTCGACATTCTGAGGAACAATTTTGTCTACGTCCCCCTCGTCGAGTTCCTTCGCAAGAGGCGATATGATTGTTTCAACGATTTTTTTGGAGGTCGGTGTCATATCTTCCCGCACTGGTGTTGAATTCGGCTCATCACCAAACTTGATGTCGCGCCGATGCCAAAGAACCAACTCGTTCATTGCCTCTTGCAAAGTTGTGATCCCCTCAACTGGAAAATCTATCTCCCAATCTTCACAACCACTGTTTGTGATTTCTAGAACTTGGACCACAGCATAGTGTGGCGGGACAGGATTGTCCTTGTAGTTAACAAGTCCTGGTTTTACCAAACCAGTAGCAGCTTGCTTTGTTTTTGTCCCTAATCGATTGATTGGAATATGAAGAAAGCAAGGCTTGTCCTCAACAATATCGTCTACAGGGTACTTGGTCAAGTCTTGCACAGATCCAACGCTGCTAGGGACTATAGGTGGACTCATGTGGCTTGGCTTGAGTTCAAATGATATGCATTCTGTTTTCTTCATTTTGTTCATCACGTCATTAATAGCCTTTTGTACCCTTTCATCAATAGTCTCTTCAAGGGTCCTTTTCGACTTCTCGTGTTTCCTATATGACGAGGCATACTCTGGAAACGCCTCTCTCCAGGAAATCTTAGAAGAGATTCCCCGAGCCCGTCCAGTGTGTTCAGGATTGCCTAGGGCTGCAGTTAGTATGTCATTCTCCCTCCGAGGCTTAAATTCTCCTTTTTTTCTCTTATCTGCATATTCTTGAATTTTTGACGAAACTTCGCCTACCAATTCTGGATGCAAAAGTTTGCCGTCCTCACTCAAACCTGCTCGACCTAAGATCCAACGAATAGCTCTCTCATCGATATCTTTTAATATTGGGTCCAAAGTGCCGTTAGTTATAGCTTCCTCGATAATCTTGTTCCACTGCACAACTTTATGGTGATATCCGCTTGACCCCAGGCGATGGGGGTGTTTGTTCATCTTCGCTCTCTGAGAATTAGTTTCGCCCAGTTCTTTGGCCTTCAGATCGGTCTTCTGACGAACAAATTCCTCCCACTGAGCTTGAGTGATTTTCCCCATTTTCTTGGGCGGAGGAACCTTATTCTTCTTAACAAAGTCCCTATTCATCTCGGCCTTCCACCCACGAAACATCTTGGCCATAGCAGAGAGCATCGACTTCCTTACTGCATCCTCTGTGCCTTTTGGGAACTTGAATGAATCAGACAACTTAGCCCATAGCTTGTTGCGGGTGTCTTCATCTAAATCCTTCCATTTTTGAAGTGTGATTGGCACTATATCTCTAACAGTAGCCCCGCAGGAATTTCGAAACTTTGTAACCACGTCAAGTGGTTCTTCAGGAAACCCCTCTGCATTTAGTTTTGTTACATACATAACTGCACCTTCTTTCATCTGATTTGGACCTCGTCGCCCTCGTTTCCGCTTATGTGAAACGGATGATTCAGGCATCGGAGCATCCTCCGTGTTTCGTGTAGAAGATGCATCCTCTTTCTTCTCTTCATTTGAAATCTATATAGTGAAAAAATTAATGGCCTTTCATATATGAACATTATTTTACAATATAGTCGACATATTTCTATTTACCTCTTCATTGTTGGGAATATAGTCGGCATCAAGCTCATCTGATGTTTTTTTCTTCCTTGGAGGTATAGGAGTACAAGGATTGTCGTCACTAGAACTATCCTCCCCGCTCCCTTCACTGGAGCTGCTCGTTGTCTGCCATTCAAGTTTGGTCGCGTCTTCATCAACTTTGTGAGACGCACCGGTGCAGACCACATCCATACTAGGCTGCTCGTTGTCTGCCATTCAAGCTGGTTCCATCGATAAAGGGATATACTGTTAGTCTGATATACTGGTTCCATCAATAAGGGAACTTGGAGAAAAGGCACTTTCCAATGCAGTTAGACAGAGAAGGCATGGCTGTGATGTTATAATGCTGAAGGACCCCAAGAAGAGATTAAGCCCTATAGTCTACCACCTCTCGTTATTTGTGGGCTTCACCGAGGGCGGGAAACATTTGGTGACATCAAACGACCTTCGGGCTGTGGACGTCTGCGAGCTTGTTAAGGGGCCAGACGATGGTGAGCCGGTGTACTCTGTCCGGATGTGTGGTCACAAAATTTAAAGCCGCCCCGGCTTCATCTGTGCGCTTCTCTTCTCTTATGTCGGCTACTAAGATCACTTAGCACCCCACCTAAGAGAAGAGAAGCACACACATGCAGCCGGGGCAGCTTTTAATTTTGTGACCACACATCCGGACATAGTACACCGGCTCAACATCGTCTGGCCTCTTAACAAGCTCGCAGACGTCTTCAGCCCGAAGGTCGTTTGCTATCACCAAATGTTTCCAGCCATCGGTGAAGCCCACAAATAACGGGAGGTGGTAGACTACAGGGTTTAATCTCTTCTTGGGGTCCTTCAGCATTATAACATCACAGCCATGCTGAAGGACCCCAAGAAGAGATTAAGCCCTGTAGGACCCCAAGAAGAGATTAAGCCCTGTGGTCTACCACCTCTCGTTATTTGTGGGCTTCACCGAGGGCGGGAAACATTTGGTGACATCAAACGACCTTCGGGCTGTGGACGTCTGCGAGCTTGTTAAGGGGCCAGACGATGGTGAGCCGGTGTACTCTGTCCGGATGTGTGGTCACAAAATTTAAAGCCGCCCCGGCTTCATCTGTGCGCTTCTCTTCTCTTATGTCGGCTACTAAGATCACTTAGCACCCCACCTAAGAGAAGAGAAGCACACACATGCAGCCGGGGCAGCTTTTAATTTTGTGACCACACATCCGGACATAGTACACCGGCTCAACATCGTCTGGCCTCTTAACAAGCTCGCAAACGTCTTCAGCCCGAAGGTCGTTTGCTATCACCAAATGTTTCCAGCCATCGGTGAAGCCCACAAATAACGGGAGGTGGTAGACTACAGGGCTTAATCTCTTCTTGGGGTCCTTCAGCATTATAACATCACAGCCATGCTGAAGGACCCCAAGAAGAGATTAAGCCCTGTAGGACCCCAAGAAGAGATTAAGCCCTGTGGTCTACCACCTCCCGTTATTTGTGGGCTTCACCAAGGGCGGGAAACATTTGGTGACATCAAACGACCTTCGGGCTGTGGACGTCTGCGAGCTTGTTAAGGGGCCAGACGATGGTGAGCCGGTGTACTCTGTCCGGATGTGTGGTCACAAAATTTAAAGCCGCCCCGGCTTCATCTGTGCGCTTCTCTTCTCTTATGTCGGCTACTAAGATCACTTAGCACCCCACCTAAGAGAAGAGAAGCACACACATGCAGCCGGGGCAGCTTTTAATTTTGTGACCACACATCCGGACATAGTACACCGGCTCACCATCGTCTGGCCCCTTAACAAGCTCGCAGACGTCTTCAACCCGAAGGTCGTTTGCTATCACCAAATGTTTCCAGCCATCGGTGAAGCCCACAAATAACGGGAGGTGGTAGACTACAGGGCTTAATCTCTTCTTGGGGTCCTACAGAGAATAGGGATGACAAGGCTGGTCGAAGATAGTTCATTGACTTGACAATAGTACTCGAAGATAGTTCATTGACTTGACACTCTCTAAGATGAGTGGTTGGAAAAACACAAACATCGTTTTCAGGGATCCTCTCAGAAGGAAGGTAACAATGGAAGTGCTGGTCAGTGGAAACCCAAGATGACACATCGTTCTGATGTGGGCAGTAGTGGCAGTTCTAACAAAGGCAAGCTCACTTCCAAAGGAACTCCGAGGAGGAAAGGGAGGTGCAGAAATTGTGGCATCTATGGTCACTGGGCACAAGACTGTAAGCGTCCAAAGAAGGATGAAAAAGAACATAAACCACCAGAGGCAAATATAGCTGTGGGCGGCACTGAACATGCAGCTCTTTTGTTCGCCCAAGTGGAGCAGGCTTCAGGTGGATCTACACTAACAGTTCACCTTGCAGAAGACAAAGTGGTGCCAGTGGTCTGCCCAAATGAAGTGTGGGGGCGTAGACACGGGAGCTAGCAACCATATGACTGGACAGTTGTGGACCACTGATTTCAAGTCGGGCGACCAGCTAGTCGACCGACAGGACCGACCAGGCGCCTAATCGCGATT
The DNA here is from genome assembly GCA_029449295.1 of Zea luxurians. Lineage (NCBI taxonomy): Eukaryota > Viridiplantae > Streptophyta > Magnoliopsida > Poales > Poaceae > Zea > Zea luxurians. Next base: position 216,732,857 of record JAOPSE010000001.1, read on the forward strand.
AGGGCGACGATTAGGACGACTAATCGGTTCTGGTCGGCCTCTGGTCGTCCCTAGTCATCCTATGTATATTCCTAGGCATATATATATGTATATATGTATTTGTAGGCATATAAGCCATATAGAACTGAAATTAAATTGGAAGTTTAGAACTGAAATACTGAAACATAACAGTAGCAGGCTAGCAGCAATGCAGCATAAGTGAAACCAGTGAATGAGCTATATATAAATGAAACCAGTGAATGCAGCATAAGTGAAACAATAGAGTACCTGCTAGTCTGCTACCTAGAGCAGATCAGCATCCAAGCAAAAAGCAGCAGCAGCATCCAATCCACGTGGGTTTGTTCGTTTTGCTCTCAATCCATATGGGTTGGATGAGATTGAGTGGGTTCCGTTCCCAAATAAATCAAAAAAATTCATAGTTTTTTTTAATCACATCCAATCCACGTGGGCACATATGTAGTTCTGATATGGTTTCTAACCGAACACAGCTACATGGTTTCTGATATTAGCCAGCTGCCACCAGCTACTTAATTGTGTTGGATCAGTCGTGTTATATGATTTCCGAAATTAATGCCTTTCAATCCTATACTATTTTTTGTAACAAAAAATGTTACATACATAGGATTGAAAGGCGGTCCAGTTCCAATGATGCTGTCAAAATCATATATAGTCGGAAATCATATATAGGATTGAAAGGCGGTCCAGTTCCAAACAAATGGGTACTGCTGCGCAGTATGCAAAACTGCAGAGTGCAGACAAGGGGGAAGGAGAGGAGCAGGGATGACGAGTAGATGAACAAGGGGCAGGGACGACCTTTAAGGATGAGCTGCACGCCGGCGCTGGTGGACGGTGGCGCAGCTCGGAGACGGTGGCGCTCGGGGACGGGGACGGGCGCCCAGCTCGGAGACGTACGGTGGCGCTCGGGGACGGGGACGGGCGCCCAGCTCGGAGACGGTGGCGCTTGGGCTCGGGCTCGGCGACGGCGTGGCGGGCGCTCACGGCTCGGAGACGGGGACGGGAACGGCGGCGCAGCAGCCTGGCGGCGTAGTATCAGTCCGGGCGGGCGAAAACTAAACCCTAAGCCACCGTACCGAGGCTTTAATATAGTAAACACATCACAGGCGGATTTTTAGAAAAACCGCTTGTGATGTATAACATCACAAGCGGTTTTATATTCCGACCGCTTGTGATATGTAAACATCACAGGCGGTCGAAATATAAAACCGCTTGTGATGTTATACATCACAAGCGGTTTTTCTAAAAATCCGCCTGTGATGTGTATGTAGTATAAAAGCCTCGGTGGTTCCAGCGCAGGAACCCTAATTCCGGAGCCCGACGCCGCTATAGGCTGCACACTACTGTAGCGGCGGCGGATTTTTTTGATCTACGGGGAGAAGGTTTTGTTTTTGATTTTCGGGCTTGATTTCAAGAGTTTATGCATATATATGATCTCCGTTTGTTTTCTTTATCATTTTGATACGATTTTTTGCCTCAATTTTGTAATATAGACCGGAATTGAAGAAAAACTTAGGAATTCCAAGATTTGGACTTGTAGTTGATCTAATTTAAAGATTTTTTTTGAAGAGTTGTCTCACCTCAAGGTACCTATATTGCTGCAATCTTGTTTCATTTTCATGCACATTAATTCGTTCATGATTTAGGGATTAAATTCAATTAATTAGGGATATTTTAAAATTTTTTGTCTCATGTACTAGGTACATCTCGATATGATCTTGTTTCACTTTCATGAACATTTATTTTTTTCATGTTACATCTCGATATTGACGTTAATCAATATAGGGATAGGTAATGGACCGAGGTTGGATGTACAATGTGCCAAGACCACATCCGTCGTACATTCGAAATTTGAGAAGCTTTATTGAAGCAGCCAACAAGCACGCGAATTTGCGAAAGAGCAAGGAGATATTATGTCCGTGCATCGATTGTGATAATAAGATAGCTTGGAGAGATATAGGAGTAATCCAATCACATCTGCTAAAAAGAGGGTTTAAAAACAATTACACGATATGGTCAGAACATGGTGAGTTGGATCCGTGTGAAGTGCCTGGTAATGACGAGAGAGTTGTCGGAATTTTAGATCTTAAAGTTGATGGTAAAGTGGATAATGTGGATGCTAATCAAGAATTTGAAGAATTTGATTGTGAAGAGATGTTGCGCCATATGGAACCAGAAATTTTAAGTTCTGTGGGATCGCAGAAAGGGCTATCTAAAATGGAGGGACTGGAAAGTGCCTCAAAAGAACCTTTATATGATGAATCAAAGGGTTGTGACAAAGAGTTTACTACACTGCGTACAGTTCTAGAACTTCTGAAGTTGAAGGCTAGCGCCGGATGGTCTGATACTAGCTTCACAGATCTTTTGAATTTTCTGTCTCAATTACTACCAAAACCCAACAAACTACCAACAAGCACTTATAAAGCGAAGAAGCTTATATCTCCCATAGCTCTGGGTGTGCAAAAAATTCATGCATGTCCGAACCATTGTATTCTGTATCGTGGCGATTTTGAGAACGCATCAAGATGCCCAGTTTGCAATGTCAGTCGATACAAGAAGAGCTACAATCAAGACTGTGTAAAAAAATTCCCGAAGAAAAATAAAAACAAGAAATCCACTATTGGACCTGAAAGTGACGATGACACTTTTGATGACATGGATGGGAAAAAGAAGTCAAAGAACCCAGCTTTGGTGATGTGGTATCTTCCAGTAATTGATCGCTTAAAACGTTTGTTCTCAAACCCTAGGGAGGCTGAGCTTATGCGTTGGCATGCTGAAAATCGCAAGCAGAATAACAAACAGATTCGACACCCTGCTGATGCATCACAATGGAAAAATTTCGATCTTATGTATCCTGAGTTTGCCAAAGAAACCAGAAATGTAAGATTTGGTTTGGGTACAGACGGAATGAATCCATTTGGTGAAAAAAGAAGTGTACATAGCACCTGGCCCGTGACTTTAACGATGTACAACCTTCCATCATGGCAAGCATATGACATCAATGGGTACACATTCTACACTAAATCAAAAGACATGAAAAGTGTTGCACAAAATAGCGGTGTTCGTATCGATGCTTTTGACCTACATGGACAGAAGACCACATATTTTGGATTCATAGAGGAAATATGGGAACTTGATTATGGCCCAAGCATGAAAATACCCTTGTTTAAGTGCCAATGGGTACAACATCCCGTGGGGGTGATAGTGGATAACTACGGACTCACACTGGTAGACTTAAAGAAAGTAGGATATAAAGATGACCCGTGGGTTCTCGCCGAATGTGTTGCACAAGTGTTCTATGTACTCGATCCAGCAGATGAGAAGATGCATGTAGTTATTTCTGGAAAGCAAAAAATTGTTGGAGTTGAGAATGTGGGAGACCAAGATGAGGAATACAATAAGTATGAAGAGATGTTCGTCTTTAACGGTCCAGAGAGAATCAAGCGTGTGGAAAAGAAAATTGATAAGAACTTAAAGCCATACATGCGGAAAAATGGTAGTTCATGAAAAATTGTATGAATCAAATTGTATTTGTTATCATGTATGATCGACTATGAATTGTGGTTGCCAATTAATTTAAAATCTCTCTAGTTATCTATGTGTGCTATTATAATTCATTTAAATTGTATTTGCATATTATTGTTAAAAATTAAATATTAATTCATTTAAATTGTATTTGCATATTTCTGTTAAAAATTAAAATTATTTTCATATTTAAATTGTATTTTCATATTTTTACAATCACAGGCGGTTTTTGTCTTAGGGTCCGCTTGTGAAAAGGATAGAGCATCACAGGCGGTCCTAAACAAAAACCGCTTGTGATACTATTACATCACAAGCGTACTAAACCGCCTGGGACATCACAGGCGGTTTTCTAACCGAACCGCCTGTGATTTAAAATTCCTACCGCTTGTATAGAGCCAAATTGTACTAGTGTCCTCGCCGTGCAGCAAGCCTAGCTTTCAACCCTAGCGCCGGTAGCTACCCCTCCTTGTTCTAGTCCTCAGTTCATCTCTCGCCATCTCCTAGTCGCGGAGTCATTGTCGCTCGACCCCTCCTCACCAAGCCGTGTGCCGTCATCCCTGCTCAGCCTCTAGTCCTCCCCACCGCGCCAAGTAACGCTTCCCTGATGCTCGTCGTCTCCGTTCGACTCTTCTTTGTCATGCCCCTGGTGTGCGCGCCGCTATTCGCCGAGCTTGGCCTGTGTCGTCATCTCCTCGAGCCTCGACCTCGCCTCAGCAGGACTCGCGGCCATACGTGTCGCCTAAGCTCGTCCCTGCTCATCTACTCGTCGTCGCCATGACCAGGTCTGCGTCTCCGCATGCCGATGTACCCAGATTGTCGGTCTCGTCCTTGCCGTCAAAATCGTCGTCGGCGTCCACGCAGATAGGTGAGTAGGTGGATGTTGGAAATATATCTTATGATCGACACAGTTTTAGTATTCATGTGGTGATTTACGTCTTTCCTGTGTTGGTGCGTTTGAATCGCAGTATGCGATTAGAGAGGAAGGCTAGATGGGGTAGGCAGTGAAGGTTCATGCAGCGTCCGCTTGGTGTTCATCAAAATGCCCAAACCATGATTCATCGTAGATTTGCGATTATCAAATCGTTTTGGTCATGGTGAGTGGATGGGTTATTCATGATAATTAGATTATTAAATAAATTAATGGGTTAGTGCGATGATCTTTTTTTAGTATATGTGTGCTTGGTAGCTATAGCTAGTTCATAACATGTAAAATAGGTTGGTATTTCACTGGGCTAGTCGACAAATTCTATTGGTATAACTGTGTTAAATTAATTTATCTAAGAATGTTAATACTTTGCTAGTAATTGTCATGTTCGATGTTAGTGGCCAGTGTACATAAGTACTCTAGATATTTAAGTTGTCGCAAAAGTAGTTTTACCGAACGCCATGTTATTTGATTATATTTTATCCATTAGGGTAAATATTGTGATATTTGATTTTGTTAAGTGTGTAATTCAGGTTAAATAAGACACACTATTTAAAGAGCTAATTAGATTGTTCCTAAACTTATTTTAAGCCGTTGGTATTCAATAACGACGAGTCCAAGTTTATTTAGAATTCCGATGATATATTTTAATAAGGAAGATAGGGTGGGTTAAATAATTTATTCTTGCTTGATCTCGGAATTAGATCCGATTAGAAAGTAGGAAAGTGTGTGTTGCACTTAGTGTGTAGGTTTGCTGTTTCGTGATGTTGGTGTTAGATTCGGTTAATCTAAAGAAGCGTGACTATTGCGCTCGGTCATATGGCGATAGCTAGCGTTTGCTTATGAAATGTCGTAATGCCTTCCCATTAAGTGTTTGATTCTTTACTGTGTAGAGTCGTAATATTATCTTGCGATATTCGTCTTGATATTCATACATGTGCATTGTGCATCCTATGAGGTACATTAATTGATCACGTGATGCGGAAAACGAGCCGAGTCGACCCCAAGATGTCATAAAGCACGACCTACTCCGAAAGGTGATGCTGATAGATTAACCTGAAGATGGATAGACGGAGCAAGTATCAGAATAAAGGCTGATCGCCAAATGGACGTCGTCTAACAAACACTAACCTAGTGTTATCTAGGCAAGCCCCGGTGCATTTGCCCCTTTCTTGTGTTTTAAATGCTTTTTCACCTTATTTGATGCATTAGGTGATAGGAGTTGTGTGATAAACAATTGATGCATTACCATTCCTTGGAAACTCCTTAATCCTAGTTTTATAAAAAGAACTAATAATGCTTAGCCCTGCTTAGAAACTGAAAAATCATTTGTTTTCAAAAAGAATGATTGTGGAACATTGGTTATGGGCCTTTCGTTTCAAAAATCAAAGCAAACTTATGGTGATGATTCCACTTTGGCCGGAGTGGGTTCATCATTCGGAAAAGAGTACCCCTGCCGGGTACCAAAAATGGGAAAATGGTTTGAATAAATCTAGACCAGACGCTGAGCAGACAAGGTCGCCCGTCTGTGTCGATTAAGGACCGTTCGATGTAGGCCTGTTGTGGTGGAGACCTTGCAACTAGCCACATGCCCTGGATATGGGACAGGGTAAGCTTGAACCCGGCTATTCCATACGTGAAAAGACAACCGCGCACTGGGCATGAGAGATGGTGGGAGTAGCGTGTACCCTCCTGGCTAGAGGCTGGATGGAGGAGTACTGTGCTCCCGGGTAGCGCGGACCGGTCACGTTGTGGAGGATCTGTGGGAACGGTTGACATATGCAAGGGTTATGTGCTACATATGTCGTGTGGTTAGGGATCCCCAGCTGGGTATAATCGGTTCGAATCGTCGTTGCTCCTCAGTCATGGAGACTCTACCCTCCGACCACTCATCGTAGTTGACAAGTGAAATATGAATTGGCTAAAAGAAAGCTAGATCAGGACAACTGAATGCTCTAGATTAGGCAAATCTAGATTCAGGAAAAATACTTAACTTGTGAAGTAAAATTTTGGCATAAGGATTCACTACTAGTAAGATCTTCTGCAAAATGAGTCCTTGATTATTGCTTAGCCTTACCTTGACTCCCTCTAGCCAGCATATCCTTGAGAGTCTTTTCTTTAGTCGGGTAAGTCTTGCTGAGTAATTCCATACTCAGGGTTTTATTCCCTGTTGTTTTCAGGTTATAACTTTGTGTTGCTGTTTATGGTGTTAAGTGCCGGTGGGCTCGGCCTTCTTATAAGTCTAAGTAACTCTTCTATATTTCTTATTGAGGATGGTCACTTGAGCTAGCATTTATTTCAAACTTATAAACAATTTATAACATTTCAAAGTTTATATCTTTGAATCACTATTGTAATCACTCCGATAACATAATGTAAATTTTTGTAACTTGTAAAATTTGGTAATAAGATTTCCGCTGCAAAAATATTGGTGTGTGTGATTTGTGTTACTTAATCTTGCGGTCCTGGTTATAAGTGGTTTATCCGATGTCCTTGGGGCAATCGGACGGATCCTGTTAAGTTATCTGGTGCAGATGCATAGCTGTCTAAGGTCTTTGAGACAAGGACAGGTGCATGTGGGCCCGATACCTTGGAAGGTTCTGCCACAGCTGGTATCGGAGCAAGATTAAGTATATACGGTCACATACATATTTTAAAAAACAAAGTTTTGGTTTTAGAAAACCTAGTTTCAAGTAAACACATTGTTTGGTTTTGAAAAACAGCTTTGAAAAAAACTATAATGCTAGCGACATCCTCTGTTAAGCCCTAAATTAAGGACTATCAGGTGGCTTAGTTAAAAACCACTAACCCACAATCGGGGGTATTGCATACATGCGTATTGTTATTTTGAGGCCATTTCGTTCTAAATGGATCGACGCTCAGGTAAGGTGAGATGTGAGAGCAGGACCGAACAAACGTCGGTCTATGGAAGAGTATGAAAAGCGCTTGATTATATACATGTTCTACATATGTATATATGAAGGCTGCGATGTGGAGTAATTACTTTTCTGGGAATTCAGTACCCCATGGATGTGTATGGGTATACAGACATGGGAATACTGAGAAGTGTAATGTACTTGCAACGACGCACCTACACTCAGGTAAGAAGGTGAGTTACGCACCTACACTCGACATAATGAGTTACCATCATGTTCCAATTAACATGATGATCTTATCACAAACAATAATTAAAACAACAACATAATTGGAACATGAACATAATAAAACATTAGTTTCCCGTAACTAGGTAGAGCAATAGCAAATCTACCTAATAGTTCATCTGTTTGCAAGGTGGAGGGTAGACAATGCTAGGGAAACCTATTAGGTCCCATCAAATTAACTTGAGCATGTCACAGTGATTAACAGGAACATTATTAGGTAAAGAAGAGTGGTCAAGGGCACAACTTGCCTTAGACTCAAGATTCCCAGGTACCAACTTGGTCTTCAAGTGACTCGTAACCTCGCTGCTACTCGTAGCAATACATACAAATAGACAAGAAGTACCTAAAAAATAATAGCGCACCAAACATGAGGACAAACAACGCAAGAATATTCTACGCACTGCTACGAGATCCTAGGTTCGAGAACCAATAAATTCAGAGTTACAGTTGTAAAGTTATGATTTTCCGAAGGTTTAAGTGTCTACTATAAAACCAAGGAGGTACAAGATTTTAGTCATAGGTTTCCTAGTAATACAAGGTTACTAGAAAATAAACAATATTAATGTGAGATTAATGCAACTGGAATGGATCAAAAAGGAGTTAAATTCATAGAGTTATGAATTTCCTGAGATTGGGACTTTATTTTTGCACTAAAAATGATTTCTGTATTTATTTTAATCAACTTCTCAGCTATCTGGACTGGGGTCATGAATACCGAAGAGCTTGGGGTCAAAACTACAAATTCCAAGGCTCTATTGTAATTACTTTTGCATTGCCATGGAGCGCGGGTTAATTCTTAAAAACTTTAAGGCTTCTTTTGCAAATTTACCTAGCCGAAGGGGTATTGGTGGATATGAGCCATCCGATCAGAGTTTTGTGGTTCGGATTAGGCCATAACCCTTTGTGAACTTATGTGAAACTACGACCACACGATCGCGATCCAAGGCTTTAGATTACATCGTGAATCGGTAGTCAACCATATCCCTCCGATTTAATCTCAACGACCCCCAATACCAACCCCGAAGCGGTACCCAAAGGTCTAATCAGAACATCACGATTTTAGATCAAGGGCCAGATCAACCTGTGAATGGATGAAATCTCATCCACATGCCATAGATCGAATGACCTCCAGTGCGTCTTCCTCCCTCCAGCCAGCCCGCAACAACCCGACGGCGGCGCCGCCGGCAAGCCACTCATCCCACCCATCTGGTTATTCGAATTTGAACACAAGCACCACCTACACAGAGAGAGGATCACGACGAGCTTGGAGGTTGCTTTCTTACCAAACATGGTGGTGAAAAAGGAGTTGCCCACAATAGACCACGGCTCTGTGGTGGTGCATCTACGTCGACGAGCAATTCACGTGCCCCTGGCCACGAATCACCCCCAACATGGACATGAGCATGATACTGGCGGTGCGGGGGTGCTTTGTGGCTAAACCCCAAGGGCCCGACGCCGGCGTACGCACGAATTGACAGCGGTGCATAGATCTGCGACGACATCCGGTGATGTTCCCCACAGCGCCCGTCGATGATGGGAAACTGGGTCAGTTTGTGGATAGGGAAGTAGTCGTGGCCATACTTATACCTAATGGCAAGGGGAACTCAATTCGAATCGGCCGGATAGGGATCCTGTGATCCCTAACGGGTGTTCACAACGACCTAAAGCTGATTCGAACTTGAAGAAGATGACCCACGCGTTGGGCCCACAAGTCAGCACCATAAGAGGGAGGCCAAGGTGATGCACGCCTAACGGGGCGTGAAAGCATTTAGGCCCCTGGTTGGTTTTAGTGATTAATGACAACGTAATATTATATATGACTAACATGTGTTTTGCAGAGACTATGGTAAGTTAGGTTGCATTATAGGAAGTTGTACTACAACGGTAATGAGAACTTGAAGCGGTGGCTGAAACGACGAATCAAAAGATGAAGGTCTTTGTATTCCGAGTGTCGAAGGAGTTGCAGACACTCGATATAGTATTAGGTCTTCTATTTTTTAGCCGTACTATAAAGAGGAGTTGTGGATGAGTAGTTTGACCAAGAGAATTCTAGTGTAGTGTTGGTGCATATTCACACTCACATCTAGTGCTAGGTGTCACTCTATAACACACTCATGAGTTAGAACGAAAATGGATTCAAAAAACAGAATGCACAAGAACTTAGGGTTTGTCTTAGGGGCAACGGACTGTCCGTTGTGCACCGGATGTCCGTTGCGCCCCCTGACAATGGGGCCAGTCAGGCCCGGGGGGAGAGCCTCTCCCCTAGAAAAAACCCGAGAGCAACGAGTTGAGAAATGGAATTTTAGTCGTACACCGGACTATCCGGTGAGCACCGGACAGGAACTGTTCACTGTGCGGTGTGCCACCAGCTCAACAGCTAGCTGTCAGAACTAGCCGTTGGATTCGACCGTTGGCGCACCAGTGGTGTACTAGTGGCGCACCGGACTGTTCGGTGCGCCCATGCGCAGCAAACCCTGGTAATGGCTAGTTCGGTGGGTGGGGCTATTTTTAGCCCCTCCACCCACCATATTGAATGTCTTGCTACCCACATTGATGACCATACATTGCTAGAGCAGTGCAAGCACCACAAAGCATAGTGAGGTGATTAGAAAATCTTAATCCCACATTAGGACCTCATTAGTGCAAGTGAGAGCCACCTAGAGCACACACCGCATGCATTAGGCTTCTCTTGGTCAAGTGAAAGTCTATAGCTTGTTACTCTTGGTGATCGGCATCACCTAGACGGCTTGGTGGCATTGGGAGCACGATGATCACCTTGGAGGATTTGTTGGTGACTCGGTTCGAGATTGTAAGCGGTCATGAGGGATCCACCGCGCTGGAGTGGCAAATGATCATCTCATAGTGAGCACTTGGTTCTTGCGAGGACCAAGGGGGAGCGATATGCTTGCGTGGGTGCTCCAACGAGGACTAGGGAAGAGTGCCGACTCTTTGATACCTCGGGACAAAGTTGGTGGAGTCTTCTAAACTTTGCTTTACATTCCACATTTAATTCAAGCATTTTACCTTGTTTATTTGTTTAGCAAGTAGTTGAAGCAATGTCTTAGTAGTTTGTATTTCTAGTAGTATTCTCTTATTGCTAGTTGTTGGGTGAAGTTGGGCTCTTGCTTAGGGTTTAATTGTTGTTGATTTTTAGAAAAGCCCAATTCACCCCCTCTTGGGCATCGTGATCCTTTCAATTGGTATTAGAGGCTTATTGCTCTTAGATTAGCTTAACCGCTAGAGTAGCTATGTCTGGCGGGGATGGACCTCCTCCCGTTTTTATGGTGACAATTTTCCATATTGGAAAATTCGTATGGAAGCTTACTTAGAGGCTATAGACATTGGTGTCTACAAAGCCGCCACACAAGGGTTCCCCGAACCAAGAGATCCCACAAATCTTGTAGGAGAAGAGTTTAATTATGAAAAGTGGAATGCACATGATTTGTGGATGGATATTTGTGCTCTACATGAAGGGACTAAAAGTGAGCGTGAAGAGAGATATCACATTGCAATGAAAAAATTAAATTCTTTTGAGATGCTTGCAAATGAAAATGCCAATGATATGTATGTTGGAAATAGTCCCACATTGTGTGGTGACGGTGGGAAAGCATGGTTTATATGGTTGATGGTGCAACCCCTAATAGGCTAGCTTTTTGGGGGAGTGTTGGCCCAAAAGACCTAAAGCCCGCTGCTATACGTGCGGTCGCGTGTGTCATGGCCCGACAACCTGGGTGGGCGTGCTGTGTGTGCAGGCGGCCCTGACAGACACGTCATGTGTCAGCGGTCCAGTTCCAACAATTGGTATCAGAGCCAGATTGGCCCAGTGCATTCTCAGACAAATCTCAGCTCACAATGTGTGAGGGGGAGATTGTTGGGAATAGTCCCACATTGTGTGGTGACGGTGGGAAAGCATGGTTTATATGGTTGAGGGTGCAACCCCTAATAGGCTAGCTTTTTGGGGGGAGTGTTGGCCCAAAAGACCTAAAGCCCGCTGCTATACGTGCGGTCACGTGTGTTGCGGCCCGACAGCCTGGGTGGGCGTGTTGTGTGTGCAGGCGGCCCTGACAGACACGTCATGTGTCGGCGGTCCGGTTCCAACAATGTACTCACGTCTCAACATTCTTGTAGAGGAAGTAAATGGCTTGGGGCTCATCCAAATTTCACAACCGGATGTTGTGAGGAAGATTCTCAGTGTCCTCCCAATTGACAAATATGGACACATTGTCACAGTGCTACATCAGATGGATCTTTCAGTTGCTACTCCTACACAAATATTGGGAAAGATCAATGCTCATGGAATGTACATGCACATAAATGACAAGGATGGGTCATCTTCCAAGAGAAAATACTTGGCTCTTAAAGCTAATCAAGAAAAGAAAGGGAAAGATAAAGTGCAAATTGAGGAGGAATCCTCAAGCGATGATGATCTTGATGCTAACATTGCTTTGATGGTGAGGAAGACCACCAAAATGTTAAGGAAACTCAATAGAGAAGGCATCAAGTTTGACTCAAGAAAGAAGAAGTTCTTCTCCAGCAAAAGAAAGCCCGTCTCTGAGATGGACTGCTATAATTGTGGAGAACTCGGTCATCTTGCTCATCAATGCAACAAGCCCAAGAAGAACAAGTTCAAGGGCAAGAAAGATGATGACAGTGATGATAAGAAAAAGGAAAAGAAATTCTTCAAGAGAAAGGATGGGAAGCACAAAAGATTTCATAAGAAGAAAAATGAAAAGGCATACATTGTTGGTGACTGGCTCACTGACATTGAGTCCTCAAGCGGGTCTTCCTCAAGTGAAAAATAAAACGCTGAAAAGTTGCCGCTATCGCTGGGGACTTCTCTTCACCACCACCATCACCCTCATCTACTTCTCATCTATGCCTTATGGCTAAAGGTGAACGGAAGGTACAAAGTGAGAATGATATCATTGATGATAGTGATAGTGATAGTGATGATGAGTTTGCTTCACCTTCCTATGATGAATTAGCTGACTTACTTAAAGAATACACTCAAATCATTAGGAAGTCAAAAGCTAAATGTGATAAGTTAAAGATGAAAATGAATTTTTAACTGCCAAGTTTGACATAGTTTTAAAAGCTAGTGATGAAATGAAAGAAGAAAATAAAACTATGTCATCCACTGTAAATGAGCTCAAATCCTCCCTAAAAGATGCTAAGGATAAGTGTGACAAGTTAAATGAAGCAAATAGGGAGTTGAAAGATAGACTTGTCAAAATTAAGGAAGATTATACAAAAATTAAAATTGACTATGATAATCTTCTTGTTGCAAATGAGCTTTTATCTTGCAATACACGTGAGGCTATTAACTCTGCTGTTAAGATTGATGTAGCAACCTCATGTGATGATTTGAGCCAAGATGATCAAACTAGTCTTCATGATGAATTGACTGAAAAAGTTGAAGTTTTGACACTAGACAATCAAAAATTGAAGAGATACTTGACTGATGCAACCACTAGAGGAAAGGTTGCCATAGAGAGCAATGACATTAACAATGAGTTGACAGTGTACAATGAAAGACTTAGAAATGAGGTCAAGAAAGTTAAGAATGAAAATGAACATCTTGCCACAAGTGTGCAAAAGTTCAATAAAGGCCAATACCTTCAAAATGAGTTGCTCATGAACACTATCATGAAAAACAAAAAGAGTGGTATTGGATATAATTCTTTTGTGCAAAAGAAAGCAACAAATCAATACAAGGCAAAACAGACTCCTAAGCCTATCAAATGCTTTGAGTGTGGAAAAGAAGGACATTTTGCCCACAACTGCAAAGCCAAACCACCAACTCCCTTGCCAAAGCACTCAAGACCATTTGCTTTCAATGCTCATGATGTTCTAAGAAAAGTAGCAAATAGAAATGTCAAAGTTACATTCCTAGGTCCACCAAGCAAGCGTAGACCTAGACAAATTTGGATTGCAAAGTCCTTGGTTGAGAAAGTCACTGGTCCTATCCAAAATAGGGCCCTCAAAGTTGAAGCTTGATTTATTTGTTCATGTAGGTGAATTACAAGACCGGTGGGAGCCATTGAGTTATTGATAGTGAATGCACCCAACATATGACTGGCAACCCACGGATGTTCACCTCACTTGATGAAAATGTTGATGAACAAGATAAAATCACTTTTGGGGATAATTCAAAGGGAAAAGTTCAAGGACTTGGCAAGGTGGCTATCTCAAATGATCTTTCAATATCAAATGTTCTCTTGGTTGCACCATTAAGCTTCAACTTACTATTAGTGGGTCAACTTTGTGATCTTGGCCTCCAATGCTTATTCACTCCTACAGAGGTTGTTGTGTCAAAGATGGATGATGAGTCAATGGTGTTCAAAGGATTTAGATACAACAATCTCTACTTAGTGGATTTCACCTCTGAAGATGCAAACTTAAGAACTTGCCTCTTTACCAAAGCATCACTTGGATGGCTATGGCATAGAAGGCTGCACATGTTGGAATGAGCACACTCAAGAAAGTACTAAAGAAAGATATGGTTAGAGGACTAAAGGATGTTGTATTTGAAAAGGACAAGCCGTGTAGTGCATGTCAAGCTGGAAAACAAGTTGCTAACACACATCCTACAAAAGATTTTATGTTAACATCAAGGCCACTAGAACTGCTTCATATGGATCTATTTGGACCAACAACTTATGCTAGTGCTGGTGGCAACCTCTACTGTCTGGTTATTGTTGATGACTTTTCAAGATACACTTGGGTGTTCTTTTTCCATGATAAGTCTGAAGTTGCATCTATATTCAAGAAGTTTGCTAAGAAGGCTCAAAATGAATTTGATTGCAAAATCAAGAAGATTAGAAGTGACAATGGAAAAGAATTTGACAACACCAACATACATGAATATTGTGATGAGATTGGGATCAAGCATGAAGTTTCAGCAACATACACACCTCAACAGAATGGAGTTGTTGAAAGGAAGAACAGAACCTTGATCACTCTTGCAAGAACAATGATTGATGAGTATAACACACCAGAGAGGTTTTGGACTGAAGGTGTCAACACTGCATGCTATGCATCAAACAGGCTATTTCCTCATCGGCTATTTGAGAAGACTCCCTATGAACTGCTAAATGGGAAAAAGCCAGACGTCTCCTTCTTTCGGGTGTTTGGATGCAAATGCTACATCTACAAGAAACGACATCACCTAGGGAAGTTTCAAAGACGTTGTGATATTGGTTTCCTAATTGGTTATTCATCAAAATCCAAAGCATATCGAGTATTCAATCATGCCACTGGCATGGTAGAAGAAACATATGATGTGGAGTTTGATGAGACTAATGGCTCCCAAGGAGCACTTGAAAATCTTGATGATGGAGGTGATGAGCCACTTAGGGAAGCTATGAACAACATGCCAATTGGAGCAATCAAACCAAAAGAAGATGAAGAAGAGGTGCAAAATATTGACAGGCCTTTTTCATCAAATGTACCACATGATGATGAAAAAGATGAGAGGCATGCAAATGAAGATACATTTATCTCTTATGAAGAAGCAAGGGTACAAGCTGAAGATGTTGATGCTGCAAGACCTTCTTCCCAAGTGGTTGACAAGAGAAACTCATCACTACTTCAAGCACACCCTCAAGATCAAATCATTGGGAGTCCTTCACAAGGGGTTATTACTCGTTCTCATAAACATGCTTCGTTTATTGAACATCACTCTTTTGTTTCTTGTGTTGAACCTACATGTATAGATGAGGCGCTATAGGATCCAGACTAGGTGAATGACATGCATGAAGAATTAAACAACTTCACCCGCAACCAAGTTTGGACCCTGGAGAAGCCTCCACAAGATGCAAGGATTATTGGAACAAAATGGGTGTTCAGAAACAAACAAGATGATCAAGGTGTGATTGTGAGGAACAAGGCAAGACTCGTTGCAAAAGGCTTCTCTCAAGTTGAAGGCTTAGATTTTGGAGAGACCTTTGCCGGTTGCTCGACTTGAAGCCATCTGTATCCTACTTGCATGTGCATCATGCTATGACATAAAGCTTTATCAAATGGATGTAAAAAGTGCATTTTTAAATGGCTTCATAAATGAACTTGTATACGTTGAGCAACCACCCGGGTTTGAAGACCCTAGATATTCTAATCATGCTTACAGGTTGTCCAAGACGCTATATGGGCTAAAGCAAGCTCCAAGGGCTTGGTATGAGCGTCTTCGCAACTTCCTCATCGAAAAGGGCTTCAAGATCGGGACCGTCGACACAACTTTATTCATAAAGAAACATAACAGTGACATTTTCATTTGTCAAGTTTATGTTGATGATATAATCTTTGGCTCGACAAATGGTTATCATTACAAGAAATTTGGTGAGTAGATGTCGAAGGAGTTCGAGATGTCAATGATTGGTGAGCTAATGTACTTCCTCGGCTTTCAAGTCAAGCAAATGAAAGATGGGAACTTCCTCTCACAAGAGAAGTATACCAAAGACTTGTTGAAAAGATTCAACATGGAGAAGTGTAAACCAATCAAGACACCCATGCCAACTAATGGACATCTCGACCTAGATGCGGGAGGTAACCCGATTGATCAAACTCTCTACCGTTCCATGATTGGTAGTTTACTGTACACTACCGCATCTAGGCCCGATATCATGTTTAGTGTCTGTATGTGTGCTCAATTTCAAGCAAATCCTAAGAAAGCTCATCTTCGCGCTGTTAAAAGAATTCTTAGGTATCTTAAGCACACCCCAAGCATTGGCCTTTGGTATCCCAAAGGAGCTACTTTTGATTTAATTGGCTATTCCGATTCGGATTATGCCGGTTGCAAGATTGATAAAAAAAGGTACATCCAGGGGATGCCACTTGCTTGGGAGATCACTAGTTTCATGGACATCTAGAAAGCAAAATAGTGTTGCCTTGTCAACCGCCGAAGCGGAATACATTGCCGCGGGTGCTTGTTGCACACAAATTCTTTATATGAAACAAACTCTTCTAGACTATGGTGTAGTTCTAGAAAAGGTACATTTATTGTGTGATAATGAGAGTGCTGCTAAAATTGCTAATAATCCTGTACAACACTCTCGCACCAAACACGTTGATATCCGTCATCACTTCCTTGGAGATCATGTTGCTAAATGAGATATTATTTTAGAAGGAGTGAGATCAGAAGATCAATTAGCGGACATTTTCACAAAGCCACTAGATAAAACTCGCTTCTGTATGTTGATGAATGAGCTACATATTCTTGATCTCAGAAATTTCACTTAATCTCAAAATGGTGATGTCAAGCTTGCATTGTATATTTAAATTTCTTGTATCGCATCTAGGGCTTGTCTAACCTAATTAAGATAACCGCCAACAAAGCGAGTGGAAAAGCTTAACTCGGGCTCAAACTTGACAAGCCTTAGCATTTAAGCTTTTTGGTACTTAAAATTTCATTTGGTTCTTGAGATATGCATATGGCACTGCACTTAGGGGGGAGTATTCAAAACTCAAGTAGTTCATGAAACCCCTAATGCAAAGTCGCAATGGAAATCTCACCATTTGACTACTTTCTCTAAAAAACTATCTAGCCTATGGCAAAATATTTTGAAAAATATGAGAGAATATGTGAGGGTATCGATACCTGTCCCAACAGGTGTTCTTTTGTGTGCTTATAAGTTGGGATTTGGATTGGTTCAAAATTTTCTAGAAAATTTCAAAATTCCCTCTGTCTGGGCTCACCGGACAGTCCAGTGTGCACTGGACACTGCACTGTGCAATGTCCGGTGCACCGGCTGGGCACACGGAGATCCCTTTTGTGCTGCCATGTCCGGTGGTTCACCAGACAGCTACTGTGCACTGTCCGGTGTGCACCTGACAGGCACTGTAGACTGTCTGGTGTGCCCATAATTGGTTTTTAAAAAAGGATTCACCAGCCCGAGCCCGAGCCAGCTCTTCTTTTGCCTCAGCTCTCTGTCTCTTTGGTGCCGCCTAGTGTCGGGGACCATAATTAGGGGTACCCTCAAGACCCCTAAATCTCAGCTGGTAACCCCCATCAGCACAAAGCTGCAAAGGCCTGATGGGTGCGATTAAGTCAAGGATCGGTCCATTCAAGGG
The DNA here is from genome assembly GCA_029449295.1 of Zea luxurians. NCBI lineage: Eukaryota > Viridiplantae > Streptophyta > Magnoliopsida > Poales > Poaceae > Zea > Zea luxurians. The sequence continues at coordinate 216,750,548 of JAOPSE010000001.1, forward strand.
ACACGATCGTGCCTCGCCCGAGCCTAGCCTCGGGCAAGGGAAGCCGACCCCGGAGAACCTACGTCTCGCCCGAGGACCCCCCTCCAGCAACGGGAACACTATCGGCTCGCCCGAGGCCCAGTCTTCACCGAGAAGCAACCTTGGCCACATCGTCACGCCGACCGACCAAATCGCAGGGGCATTTAATGCAAAGGTGGCCTGACACCTTTATCCTGACGCACGCCCTCCAGTCGACAGAGCCGAAGTGACCGCAGTCACTTCGCCGCTCTACTGACCGGTCTGACAAGAGGACAGCACCGCCTGCGCCGCTCCGACTGCTGAGCCACCCGACAGAGTGAGGCTGACAGCGGCCAAGGCCGGCCTCGGGCGTCATAGGAAACTCCGCCTCGCCCGACCCCAGGGCTCGGACTCGGGCTCAGCCCCGGAAGACGGCGAACTCCGCTCCGCTCGACCCAGGGCTCGGACTCGGGCTCAGCCCCGGAAGACGGCGAACTCCGCTCCGCCCGACCCAGGGCTCGGACTCGGGCTCAGCCCCGGAAGACGGCGAACTCCGCTCCGCCCGACCCAGGGCTCGGACTCGGGCTCAGCCCCGGAAGACGGCGAACTCCGCCTCGCCCAACCCCAGGGCTCGGACATGGGCTCAACCCCGGAAGACGACGAACTCCGCCTCGCCTGACCCCAGGGCTCGGACATGGGCTCAACCCCGGAGGACGACGAACTCTGCCTCGCCCGACCCAGGGGCTCGACCTCGACCTCGACCTCGGAGGAGCCTCCACCTCGCCCAGCCTAGGGCACGGACCGACCACGTCAACAGGAAGCGCCATCATTACCCTACCCCAAGCTAACTCGGGCTACGGGGAACCAGACCGGCATCCCATCTGGCTCGCTCCACCATGCGAGTAATGATGGCGCCCCGCATGCCCTGTGACGACGGCGGCTCTCAGCCCCCTTACGGAAGCAAGAGGACGTCAGCAAGGACTCGACAGCCCCAACATCTGTCCTTCCGCCAGGCTCCAGCGCTCCCCCGACGGACACGACGCCACGCGAACTGGGCGCCAAGACCTCTCCGGCTGCCACGATGGCATGTACTTAGGGCGCTAGCTCTCCACCGCTAGACACGTTAGCACATTGCTACACTCCCCATTGTACACCTGGATCCTCTCCTTACGCCTATAAAAGGGAGGACCAGGGCCCTCTTACAGAGGGTTGGCCCGCGCGGAGAAGGACGGGACGGCGCTCGCGCAAGGCCGCTCGCTCCCACTCCCGCGTGGACGCTTGTATCCCCCTACTGTAAGCGCACCCGACTCAGGCACGGGGCTAACACGAAGGCCGCGGGATCCACTCTCTCACGCCTGCCTCCCTCCGGCTGCTTCCTTTCCCCCCTTCGTGTTTCGCCTCGCGTCGACCCATCTGGGCTGGGGCACGCGGCGACGATTCACTCGTCGGTCCAGGGACCCCCCGGGTTTCGAAACACCGACAGTTGGCGCGCCAGGTAGGGGCCTGCTGCGTGTTGACGAACAGCTTCCCGTCAAGCTCCAGATGGGCAGTCTCCAGCAACCTTTCCGGCCCGGGACGGTGCTCCGTTTCGGGAATCTTGAGTTCATGTCCCTCGACGGCAGCTACGACATGATACTCCTTCCCCCGCAGCGCGATAGCGACAATGGCGGTCGACAACCCGCTCGCCGGCGGGGAAATCGACGACGCCTTCCCCACGTGGTGGAAGGACGACATTCGGGCTTGTCCCGTCCCCTCCCCCGCCGACGGAGGAGGAGGCGGGGCAACCAAGGCCAAGCGGGAAGCGGCACCTCGTTGGCTATCGAGCGAGTCGACGGTGCCGGCGCCCCAACGGAGGGCGCGTCGGGCATCGATCTCGCGTCTGAGATGAAGACGAGCGCCGCCTCCCCGCAACATGCCAATCTCAAGCAAACGCACGACGCCAGCACGCTCGCGAAGGACTTGCTGGGCGTCACCCTCGTACCTGAGACAACGGTGTAGTCAGTCCCAGACGTGACCTCGTCACCACCCGTCGACCGAAAGGTACCGACCGATTCCCATCTCGCGTCTTTTGGATTCGGCCTCGACCCACCAAGCGACTACGCTTCGGTGAGCACTCTCATAGAGGTGAGTCCAAACCCTCTGGGGTATCGTGTGCGGTCACCCTGGGACCGGCTGACGACCGACTTGACCTACGAGCCCTCAGGGTCCGAGGAAGATGGCGAGCCCGACCTCTGTTGGGATCTCTCCGGACTTGGTAACCCCAGTGCCGTGCAGGAATTCATGACCGCATGTGACTACTGCCTTTCTGACTGTTCCGACGGCAGCCGCGGCCTCGACAACGAGGACCGCGACCCAAGTCGTGAATGTTTCCACGTCGATCTAGGGGGTCCCGGCAAAGGCAACCATCTTGGTATGCCGGAAAGCGGTGATCCCCCTAGGCCCGTGCCTCGCGTTGACATCCTTCGGGAGCTAGCTGTGGTCCCTGTCCCGGCGGGGGGTCCTAACCCACAGCTCGAGCAAATCCGCGAGAGGCAGGCCAGGCTCGACGAGGGAGCAGGAACGCTTGTGTCGATCCGCCGGGACATCGGGCAGGAATGGGCGGTCCAACCCCCGGCCGGAGAAGCGCGTCATCTCCCCCAGGATATCCAGCACCGCATCGCTGACGACGTCAGGGTGAGGCCGCCGCCGAATTCCAGTGGAGTCGGCCAGAACCTGGCTGCAGCGGCATTACTCCTTCGCGCGATGCCGGAGCCATCAACCACCGAGGGGCGGCGTATCCAGGGAGAGCTCAAGAATCTCCTGGAGGACGCCGCAGTCCGACGGGCCGAAAGCTCTGCCTCCCGAAGGCAGGGGTTCCCCTCGGAACATCGCGCCGCGACTTCCCGATTCATGCGGGAAGCCTCGGTCCACTCCGGGCGCACGCGCAACACAGCGCCTGCGGCCCCGGGTCGCCTCGGCAACGAGCACCATCATCACAGCCATCGGGCCCACCTCGACGATAGGGCGCGCCGAGGCTACCACCCCAGGCGTGGGGGACGCTACGACAGCGGGGAGGATCGGAGTCCTTCGCCCGAATCACCCGGTCCGCAGGCTTTCAGCCGCGCCATACGACGGGCACCATTCCCGACTCGGTTCCGAACCCCGACTACTATCACAAAGTACTCGGGGGAGACGAGGCCGGAACTGTGGCTCGCGGACTATCGGCTGGCCTGCCAACTGGGTGGAACGGACGATGACAACCTCATCATCCGCAACCTCCCCCTGTTCCTCTCCGACACCGCTCAAGCCTGGCTGGAGCACCTGCCCCCGGGGCAGATCTCCAACTGGGACGACCTGGACCAAGCCTTCGCCGGCAATTTCTAGGGCACGTACGTGCGCCCTGGAAACTCCTGGGATCTCCGAAGCTGCCGCCAGTAGCCGGGAGAGTCTCTCCGGGACTACATCCGGCGATTCTCGAAACAACGCACAGAGCTGCCCAACGTCACCGATTCAGATGTCATCGGCGCGTTCCTCGCCGGCACCACCTGTCGCGACCTGGTGAGCAAGCTGGGTCGCAAGACCCCCACCAGGGCGAGCGAGCTGATGGACATCGCCACCAAGTTCGCCTCTTGCCAGGAGGCGGTTGAGGCCATTTTTCGGAAGGACAAGCAGCCCCAGGGCCGCCCACCGGAAGATGCTCTTGAGGCGTCAACTCAGCGTGGCGCCAAGAAGAAGGGCAAGAAGAAGTCGCAAGTGAAACGCGACGCCGCCGACGCGGACCTTGTCGCCGCCGCCGAGCACAAGAACCCTCGGAAACCTCCCGGAGGTGCCAACCTTTTCGACAAGATGCTCAAGGAGCCGTGCCCCTACCATCAGGGGCCCGTCAAGCACACCCTTGAGGAGTGTGCCATGCTTCGACGACACTTCCACAAGGCCGGGCCACCCGCGGAGGGTGGCAAGGCCCTCGACGATGCAAAGGAGGAAGATCACAAGGCAGGAGGGTTCCTCGAGGTCCGCGACTGCTTCATGATCTACAGCGGGCAAGTGGTGAACGCCTCGGCTCGGCACCGCAAGCAAGAGCGTCGGGAGGTCTGCTCGGTAAAGGTGGTGGCGCCAGTCTACCTAGATTGGTCCGACAAGCCCATCACCTTCGACCAGGCCGACCATCCAGACTACGTGCCGAGCCCGGGGAGATACCCACTCGTTGTCGACCCCATCATCGGCAACGTCAGGCTCACCAAGGTCCTCATGGACGGAGGCAGCAGCCTCAACATCATCTACGCCGAGACCCTCGGGCTCCTGCAGATCGATCTATCCTCGGTCCGGACGGGCGCCGCGCCTTTCCACGGGATCGTCCCCGGGAAGCGCGTTCAACCCCTCGGACAACTCGACCTACCCGTCTGCTTCGGGACGCCCTCCAACTTTCGAAAGGAGACCCTCACGTTCGAAGTGGTCGGGTTTCGAGGAACCTACCACGCAGTGCTGGGGAGGCCATGCTACGCCAAGTTCATGACTGTCCCCAACTACACCTATCTCAAGCTCAAGATGTCGGGCCCCAACAGGGTCATCACCGTCGGACCCACGTACCGACACGCGTACGAATGTGACATGGAGTGCATGGAGTACGCCGAGGCCCTCGCCGAATCCGAGACCCTCATCGCTGACCTGGAGAGCCTCTCTAGGGAGCCACCCAACGTGAAGTGCCACGCCGGCAACTTCGAACCAGCGGAGACGGTCAAGTCCGTCCCTCTCGACCCCTGCAACGACGCCTCCAAGCAGATCCGGATCGGTTCCGAGCTTGACCCCAAATAGGAAGCAGTGCTCGTCGACTTTCTCCGCGCAAACGCCGATGTCTTCACGTGGAGTCCCTCGGACATGCCCGACATACCGAGGGAAGTCGTCGAGCACTCTCTGGATATCCGAGCTGGGGCCCGACCCGTGAAGCAGCCTCTGCGCCGATTCGACGAAGAAAAGCGCAGAGCCATAGGCGAGGAGATCCACAAGCTACTGGCGGCAGGGTTCATCAAAGAGGTATTCCATCCCGAATGGCTTGCCAACCCTGTACTTGTGAGAAAGAAAGGGGGGAAATGGCGGATGTCTGTAGACTACACTGGTCTAAACAAAGCATGTCCGAAGGTTCCCTACCCTCTGCCTCGCATCGATCAGATCGTGGATTCCACTGCTGGGTGCGAAACCCTGTCTTTCCTTGATGTCTACTCAGGGTATCACCAGATCAGGATGAAAGAGTCGGACAGCTTGCGACTTCATTCATCACACCCATCGGCATGTACTGCTATCTTACAATGCCGTTTGGTTTGAGGAATGCGGGGGCAACGTACCAGCGATGCATGAACCATGTGTTTGGCGAACACATTGGCCGAACGGTCGAGGCCTACGTCGATGACATCGTAGTCAAGACGAGGAAGGTCTCCGACCTCCTTTCCGACCTTGAAGCGACATTCCGATGTCTCAAGGCGAAAGGCGTGAAGCTTAATCCCGAAAAGTGTGTCTTCGGGGTCCCCCGAGGCATGCTCTTGGGGTTCATCGTCTCCGAGCGGGGCATCAAAGCCAACCCGGAGAAGATTGCAGCCATCACCAGCATGGGGCCAATCAAGGACTTGAAATGCGTACAGAGGGTCATCGGATGTCTCGCGGCTCTGAGCCGCTTCATCTCCCGCCTCGGCGAAAGAGGTCTGCCTCTGTACCGCCTCTTAAGGAAAGTTGAGTGCTTCGCTTGGACTCCTGAGGCCGAGGAAGCCCTCGGGAACCTGAAGGCGCTCCTCACGAACGCGCCCATCTTGGTGCCCCCCGCTGCCGGAGAAGCCCTCTTGATCTACGTCGCCGCAACCACCCAGGTGGTTAGCGCCACGATCGTGGTTGAGAGACGAGAAGAAGGGCACGCATTGCTCCAGAGGCCAGTCTACTTCATCAGTGAGGTACTGTCCGAGACCAAGATCCGCTACCCGCAAATCCAGAAGCTGCTGTACGCGGTGATCCTGACACGGCGGAAGTTGCGACACTACTTCGAGTCTCATCCGGTGACTGTGGTGTCATCCTTCCCCCTGGGAGAGATCATCCAGTCCCGAGAGGCCTCGGGTAGAATTGTGAAGTGGGCGGTGGAGATCATGGGCGAGACGATCTCGTTCGCCCCTCAGAAGGCCATCAAGTCCCAGGTCTTGGCGGACTTCGTGGCTGAATGGGCCGACACCCAGCTCCCGACGGCTCCGATCCAACCGGAACTCTGGACCATGTTTTTCGACGGGTCGCTGATGAAGACAGGGGCCGGCGCAGGCCTCCTCTTCGTCTCGCCCCTCGAGAAGCACCTACGCTACGTGCTACGCCTCCACTTCCCGGCGTCCAACAACGTGGCTGAGTACGAGGCTCTGGTAAACGGGTTGCGAATCGCCATCGAGCTAGGGGTCCGACGCCTCGACGCTCGCGGTGACTCGCAGCTCGTCATCGACCAAGTTATGAAGAACTCCCACTGCCGCGACCCGAAGATGGAAGCCTACTGCGATGAGGTTCGGCGCCTGGAAGACAAGTTCTACGGGCTCGAGCTCAACCACATCGCCCGACGCTACAACGAGACTGCGGACGAGCTGGCTAAAATAGCCTCGGGACGAACAACAGTTCCCCCGGACGTATTCTCCCGAGACCTACATCAACCCTCCGTCAAGATCGAGGACACACCCGAGCCCGAGGCACCTTCGGCTCCATCCGAGGCACCTTCGGCTGAGTCTGAGGTATCCTCGGCTCAGTCTGAGGTACCCTCAGCCCAGTCTGAGGTACCCTCGGCACGGTCCAAGGTACCCTCGGCTCAGCCCGAGGTACCCTCGGCCCCCGAGGGTGAGGCACTACGCGTCGAGGGGGAACAGAGCGAGGTCACGCCTAATCAAAGCTGGCAGACCCCGTACCTGCAATATCTCCACCGAGGGGAGCTGCCCCTCGACCAAGTCGAAGCTCAGCGGTTGGCGCGGCGCGCCAAGTCTTTCGTCTTGCTGGGAGATGGGAAGGAGCTCTACCACCGCAGCCCCTCAAGCATCCTCCAGCGATGCATTTCCATCGCCGAAGGCCAGGAGCTCTTGCAAGAGATACACTCGGGGGCTTGCGGCCATCACGCAGCACCTCGAACCCTCGTTGGAAACGCCTTCCGATAAGGATTCTACTGGCTGACAGCGGTGGCCGACGCTACTAGAATTGTCCGCACCTGCGAAGGGTGTCAGTTCTACGCGAGGCAGACCCACCTGCCCGCTCAGGCTCTGCAGACCATACCCATCACCTGGCCGTTTGCTATGTGGGGTCTGGACCTCGTTGGCCCCTTGCAGAAGGCACCTGGGGGCTACACGCACCTGTTGGTCACCATCGACAAATTCTCCAAGTGGATCGAGGTCCGACCCCTAAACAACATTAGGTCCGAACAGGCGGTGGCGTTCTTCACCAACATCATCCATCGCTTTGGGGTCCCGAACTCCATCATCACCGACAACGGTACCTAGTTCACCGACAGAAAGTTCCTGGACTTCTGCGAGGATCACCACATCCGGGTGGACTGGGCTGCCGTGGCTCACCCCATGACGAATGGGCACGTGGAGCGGGCTAACGGCATGATCCTGCAAGGACTCAAGCCTCGGATCTACAACGACCTCAACAAGTTTGGCAAGCGGTGGATGAAGGAACTCCCCTCGGTGGTCTGGAGTCTGAGAACAACACCGAGCCGAGCCATGGGCTTCACACCGTTCTTTCTAGTCTATGGGGCCGAGGCCATCTTGCCCACAGACTTAGAATACGGTTCCCCGAGGGCGAGGGCCTACACTGACCAAAGCAACCGAGCCAACCGAGAAGACTCACTGGACCAGCTGGAGGAGGCTCGGGACATGGCCTTACTACACTCGGCGCGGTACCAGCAGTCCCTGCGACGCTACCACACCCGAGGGGTTCGGTCCCGAGACCTCCAGGTGGGCGACCTGGTGCTTCGGCTGTGACAAGACGCCCGAGGGCGGCACAAACTCACGCCTCCCTGGGAAGGGCCATTCGTCATCACCAAGGTTCTGAAGCCCAGAACGTACAAGCTGGCCAACAGCCAAGGCGAGGTCTATAGCAACGCTTGGAACATCCAATAGCTACGTCGCTTCTACCCTTAAGATGCTTTCAAGTTGCTCGTATACCTCGTTCACACACCAAGTCTGGTCGTCAAGGAAGGGTCAGCCTTGCCTCGGCAAAGCCCGACCCTCCCTCGGGGGCTAGAAGGGGGCAACCCCCTCTGCGTCGAAATTTTCCTCGAAAAAAGAAAAAAAAATCTTTTCTGCCAGAATGCCTTTCGTGCTCTTCGACTACTTCAAAAGTGGATCCTAAAAACGACGGAGTACACGTAAGCAGCCAAGGCTGACCGAGCCGAGGGACTCCTACACCTCCGAGATACGGATACCTCACTCATCACCTTCTGCGACAAGTAACTCACGCTCGGATAAGTGACTCCACGGACCGAACAAGTCTTCATGCTCGAGAGCTCCTCTGCCGAAATAATTTTTCGGGCCTTCTCGACTGCGTCGGCAACAGAACCCTATGGACGAGTAAGAGCGCGCGTAAGCGGCAAGGCCGACCGAGCCGAGGGATTCCTAAGCCTCCAGGATACGGATACCTCACTCATCGCCTTCCGTGAAAAGCAACTCTCGCCCGCACAAACAATTTTGTTACCGACAAATGAGTCCGGATACTCGAAACAAGAGGAAAAGAAACGCAGCTTTACAACACGACGACGGTGTGTTTAGGCCTCGGTGGCCGCAGAAAACATACACACACTACAAGACAACCTGATCCTGCAGGCTCGGACGTCGACAGCCGAAGGGGGCAGCAGCACCCTCAGCATCAACTACGCCTTCGGCGGGGTCTGACCTAGCCTCGGACGGCGACGCGGTCGGAGGGCCCCCACTCTGAAGGACGACATCAGCACCACACCCGGGCCATCGCCGCTAGGGTCTTCTTCGAGAATCCGGCCCGAGCAGTCGGCTCGGCCGGCCACCCCGAGGCCTCGACCAGCTGTCCCCTAAAGACATCAGCTCGGCTTGTGGCCTCGGCAGCTCAACTCCGGCGTCGGTTCCGCCAGTTGACGACCCGGCCAAGCTCTAGCCAACCACACCTCCTTTTCGAAGCCAACTCTACCTCCGTCCGTGCTGACACCGCTACCTCCGGCTTCGGCTCATCGAAGGGCGGCCGAGGGGTTCCATTAACTAAGCAAGAGAGGTCTCAGACAGCAAGGCCGACCGAGCCGAGGAACTCCTACGCCTCCAGGATACGGATACCTCACTCGTCACCTTTGCGCGAGGCAACTCACGCTCGGTGAAGCGGTTCAGATAATCGACAAGGCGAGTCTTAGTGCTCGAAATCAAGAAAAAACACGGCCCCGTGCCAAAAATACATACATGTTCAGGCCCCAACGGCCGTAATGAACAAGACACCGGCATTCAAGGTGCCAATACAAACGGAACTCCGGTTCCGTCCCCACGGCAGCAGCGATGGCCTCAGGGCGGAAGCCGCTGCAACCTTGCCCTTGCCCGCGCCGACGCTCGAGGGGCGAGGACAAGTACAAAGAGCCGGAGGCCCGGAGCACGGATGGTGGTAGTGATCCTGTCGACGACGGGGACTTCTCGGGCCGCATCCACCTCGGCACCTTCGACCGGAGCATCAGCCCATCGGCAAATCCCCACTCGGATCCTCCCAGACGAGCGGAGCACCGACCTCCGCGCGGAGGCCCCGTACCGTTGCAAAGGCAGGACAGCCCCAGAACACGAACGCCGCTCTAGCGGCGCGCGATGTCTTGGGCGGTCCACCCGTGCGCACGGCGCGACAACCGCCCTCGCGGCGGGAGGGGGCACCGGGAGCCAAGCCGGCAAGCCAAACGTGCTGGAGCTGGCGACACCCGCCGTCGACCGGCCCCGCGTTGTCGAAGTCTGCCCCGCTCACAGGGCCAGTGAGCGCCCTCTCCCTTGGATGCTGAAGGGGAGGCTGACCCACGAACCCGCGCGGGAGGTAGAGCTCCGGCTCAGCGGCCTCTGCCCCAGCAAGGATGATGAACATCCTTGAAGCTGAGGGCGGAACCAAGATCGCAGCCCGGCTTGCTTCTCCCCGTCCAGAAGCTGGAGGTCACCGTCTTGGGTGACCACCGGCGAGGGGATGCGGCCGGGCTGCATGATGAAAATCCTTGAAGCCGAACGATGGCTGAGAGGTACCAACTTCCATGAAGTTGCGTTCCTCCGACGACAAGGCGGAAGGATTGCGGGCGTCTGTAACACCCTAGGTGTTACTCAGGGTGTCCACCCCAGGGTTACCCCTTTTAACCCATAGTTGCATAGAGAATTGTGGGCCAGGTATCTCAATCTTGGAATTCAAGGTCTTAAGCAAGTGCAAACTATCTTAGATAATCATGCCCTAGCTTGTAATGCACATCTAAGTGGAGATCTCCCAAAACCCTAGAACAAAACCCCCATAGGCAATTATAACCCTAATTGAAGCCATGATCAAAAGATCATGTAAACATCATGATCATGGTTTGGACCAAATATAAAAGTTGTAATATACTTAGTGACCTACAATTAATAGTAAGGAAGTACCCCCAAAAAGTTTTCAGAAAGGTCCTAAAAAGATCACCCAAGATTGAACACAAGGGAGGAATTCAGATTTTGCCTAAGTCAAAAACCAACCCTTAAGCAAAGATCTCTCATGTTCACCTTGATTCCCTTTTCAAAACCAGTCGACCCAATTGACAAAGTGGCGCCAAATGAACCCTAGAATGCCCTGGAAAAGTTTGAACCCAAACCAAAACCGTTTGACACGCCTTGACATTGGTTTTGTCTCGGTTTGCACAGGGCAGACAGACAAGACTTGGCGCTGCCGTATCTCTTCAACCAGGCCACATCTCCCCTTGGAACTTACATGAACTAGGTAGCCCTAGGTGCAGGGAAGAGATCTCCCACAGGCGCTAGGGCAAGATTCATGCGTCTGGCCGCTCAGCAGAGCGAAGAACACGGGCAGAAGCAACGCGCCACGTGTTCGACGCGCTCTGAGCTCGCCAGAGCACGCCCGCGCGCGCGCCCGCGTCGCGCCAAACGGTCGAGCCGGCGCCTCGGTCGCGTCCGCGCCTATAAAACCCGTCCCAGCGCTCGGTTGCTTTCCCCAGTGCCTCATCCGTACTTCGCCGGACTTGCCCGAGCCAGCCCTCGCCTCCGGCGACCTCCCCGCGACCCGCCAGTGCCGACCGAAAGCCGCCACCGTGGCCAACCCCTCTCCAGCCCCCCTCCGTTCGATCCAAGCCCTCAGTTAACTTCCTGGTGAAGCCGTGAGCCGTGCTCAAGCTTGAACCGAGGGCCTGCGTCACCGGAGTAGCCGAATCACGCTCACCGGACTTCACCCGACCGCCGGCAACCGTGGACCGAGGTGCACGGTGAGTCTCTCTTCGATTCCTTGCACAGTTAGACTCCTTAGACTTCCATGAAGCTCCCCATGCCCTTGGATTGAACTATACCGCCGTGGATAGGCCGGAGCGCACGCCGCCGACGAGCTCGCCCGCCTGCGCACGTGGACCGAGCAGCTCCGACCACCTCCGGCGACGACCCGCACATCGACGTGACCGTCGCGACCTCCTGAACACCCCTGACCACCTCGCCGGGCCTCCCTCGCCGCCGGTAAGCCGCGCCACCCTTTCTTTTCCCGCGGCTACTGTTTTAGTTAAGGGAGGGACCGCGGGTGAGAGGGAGAGGAATCCAGGGGGTTAAGTGAAAAGTCAGAGACTCAAATGAATAGTGGCCCGAGGGTAGATCTGCGAGATTTGAATCAGTTTAACCCCAGGGGTCTCGACGCAAACTGTTTTTCCAGAAAAACTTAAGTAAAACCTGATTTAAATTCAAACAGAAACTTTAAAAACCCCTAACTTCTGTTTGATTTATCCAAATTTGGTCAAACTAATTTTGCCAGACTCTAAATAATGTAACCTGTTTAAGAAAAATATAAAACCCCATAAGTACTAGAGAAAAATATAAGGGTCTGATTTATTTTCAGTTTGGGCCAAAAGCTTAATAATGGCAAGAAAAATGGTTGTACTATTTAACTAAAGTTGGAAAAATTTAGAGAAGTTATTGTCTACCTACTGACCTAGTTAAAAATGTTAAACCTCTCTGTCCATTACATTAGTTAGTTTTAACCCCTTATTCTATAATATGCTTAAGTTTAAGAAAAATAGAAAAAAAAGTGATATAAATAATGAACCAGAGAGCACCCTATTTTTGTTAAGATATTTAGTCCATGTAGTTCACTGGAAAAATATATCATACCCTGTTGTAGTATAAAATAAGAAAGCTACCTTTTAAATGAAGAAAATAAGGATAACTTAGAAAAACCCTACAAAAATAACCCTAAGGTGAAACCTCCCCAAACCTTAGGATAACTAATGTGTTGATAATAAGAACTTAAGAAAAATCTGAAATCTGTTGTTTGATATTTTTCAAAGGACAAGTTAGTTCTGATCACTCTTTCTGCACCAAACTTTAAAAATCCATCATTAATTAACCATCATGTGGCTCTCTGTCATTTTTGGCACAAGAGCTTTTCATCACTGTTTGAGGCCAGCAAAAATAACCATTAGGTCAGAAACCACTTTAATAAAGGACTTGTAGTGTAAAGTGACCCATTTTGCCTAACTGTTGTTAAGTTTTGTTTAAAGGCCAACTTTTGTACTTTAAGCCTCAAATTCTTAAAACAAGCTAGAATAGCTAGTGACAACCCACTGTAATTTTTACAGAATTTTTGGAAATTTTTAAACTACTATCATAGTTCAAACCCCTACTAAAAACCCTAAGAGGGAAATTAAAGAAAGAAAAATGGATGATGGAATTTAATGTCCTCCTAAGACCCTTATTACTTGTCCACTGACAATCCATAAAGGCAATACAAAATCCAATAAGTTATTCTAAAAAGAAAACCCAAACCTAGAAGGTAATAAGTCTATGTATACCACTAGAAGACCCACGTAGCCAAGAAACCCTAAGTTAATTTTTGACTTAATTTCTGTAGCTTAATGTTCTTAAATCTTGCATAATTGTAACATACATGTTCATTGCATTCGATAGACTGTAATCTCGCTGACGGAGAGTACGTCCTCGTGCTGGGGCAAGGAGCTGCCCAGGAGGTTGCCCCAGACCCAGCACCAGAGCCTGCACCAGAGGACCTGCCTGCCACTGCTTTGGAAGGCAAGCCCCGGTTTTATGCATAACCTGTTACTTATGCTATTTTACTACACTTAATGATTGTAGGATTGTTTGTGCACTTAAGTGTAGGAGTTGTTTGAAACCCTAGTTGCATGATCTCAGGAACCCCATTGAGATGAATACTAGTATGCTAAGACGAGTAGCTGCTTTATTAAGTAGGATCTCGGTAGAAGTCGAGTGATTTTTCTAGCACTCGCGCGAGGTCAGGACATTGAATGTAACCACCTTTCATATCACATTGGTGTTGGTATGTGGACACGGATCCATGGGGATACGTGGTCTACGAGGTAAAATGGAAATAAGGATTAACGTGCGGATACCTGTGTCAAGCGTTTGAACGTACTAAACATATGCCGAGAAATATGGTAAATCAGTAAGCCTAGTACCTGAGTGAACCTGCCCGCATACATACCCCCTCACGCGACCTGAGACGTAGTCTCCCATTCCGGTTATGGTGGGTACAAGTGCGGTCACTGCACGACGGCCAGTCGGGGTCAGTGAGGCATTGTACGCCAAGGCGGTGAGCCCTGATCTGTTGCCAGGGAATCGATGGGGACGGTTGATGTGTGTGGGGACGGAGTGCCCCTGCATGTCGTATGTTTAGGTTTACCTTGCAAGGATAAAAACTCGATTCGAATCGTCTGCTTCTCGCAGCTAATGAGACTGCTTGATCCATTGTACTGCATTGAGTAACAAGTGGAACTGTGATGAGATGATACAAGATGTTGATTGCTAAAAATGTTTGCTACTATGTATGAATAGATAGTACACTTTTAGCCTTAAGAGAGTCACACTTAATCTTGACAAAGTTAAAATCTTGATTTAGAAACTCAGCTAGTGCTTTTGGCAACCAAACCCCACAGCCAAACAACTGCATGTCTAGAGGTAGAGGAGTATAGACTCCTCACACCGGGTAAGTCTAGCTGAGTATTAGTATACTCAGCCTTGCTTGTGGCATAATTTTTACAGGTTCTCTGGAGGACATGGTTGCTGGAGTGACTTGGCCATCCACCCTGCCACCGGGTTGGACTGTCGAGTGGGACCCTGCCTCGGTTGAGGAGGAGCATGAGGAGTAATGGGACAGGCTTCCCCATCTCTCCATTCATTGTCGTTAGTTTATTTCCGCTGCACTTCAAAACAATGATGGTTACTTTTGCGAAAACTCCGATGGTGACAATGGTGATGTAATAACTTAATACTCTTACATGCATGGTTTTATGCTTTATTGTATTTGCTCTGTGACTCACCATCGAGTGAGATTGTGGTACTTGATCCTGTCAGTGGCCGTGTCGGACTAGATCCGAGGGATTGATGGGTTATTCCTATTTAAGTGTGGTCTAGCCTCTAAGGCAGGGCTTAGGCACTTAAGTTGGAATAATTCGGGCAGTTCCGCCACAGCTGGTATCGGAGCTTGTACCACCACAGAGGAATCAATAAAACATGACTACCATTCCTTTTTCTAAAGTAAAACTTGATAGAAACAATGTTGGATAGATAGTAGGGCGAGCAGGATAGACCTAGGACGTGAAGCCTTAGGATGGTAGAAGGGTAGCTAGGTGGCTAATTAACTAGGCCCTACAGGCCACTTTTACAGGATGGGAGTTTTCCCTATTCCTTTTATTTTCTTGTGAGGTCGTTCAGGACGTGCATGCATGCATTCTTAATTAAGTAAATGAATAACTAAGTAAAAGGACTTAAAAATGAGATAGCAGCCAACTAGGTCCCCCAATGCCCTTTTTCTTTTAGCTAGAGGCAGGTTGAGTTTTATTTTTTTCCTTGTTCCTTTTGTATTTCTTTTTTTTTACTTACGCTTAACCGTGCACAGATGACTTCCCATGGATCCTCCGAGGACGGAGATGCACTGACCCACACTGACGGGCTCGCACGAGAGGGTTTTCCCCACATCTTGTGGGAGGTACTTCAGGGGGCCGGATACATGACACCCCCTCAGTACGCAGTGCAGCTGTTCGAGAAGCACCGGGTGCCTCGCTGTAGGGTGAGGATGACTTTGGAGCCTCATCCCCTGCAGCCAGGCT
Organism: Zea luxurians; assembly: GCA_029449295.1. Taxonomy (NCBI): domain Eukaryota; kingdom Viridiplantae; phylum Streptophyta; class Magnoliopsida; order Poales; family Poaceae; genus Zea; species Zea luxurians. Next base: position 216,765,816 of record JAOPSE010000001.1, read on the forward strand.
GGCGCTCCTTGGACTCCGAGTCTTTCGGGTACCGAGCGGAGGACACCATCGAGGCAATCGCTCTGCATGGACTGACTATCTTCTGCGGATTCCATCCCTTGGAGCTGGCTACCCACCCCATTGGGTTGTTCCCCGCGGAAAAGGAGGACGACCCGATGTGGAAGGATCGGGTGGAGCATGCCAAGGACATCTGGGCTCTCTACCCAGGACACACCGCTCACTTGTCGGTACGATGCATGAACGCTCTGTACCGTCTGCAAGTGATGCGTGGGGAGGCCATGTCTCAGTTGATGGCACTACTGGAGGCTACCAAGATCACCCTAGACAACAGGGAGGAGCTCGTGGTGGATTTATCCCAGGAGCTGGTGGAGAAAGATTTGCAAGTGGAGCAGCTGACTGATGAGATTCATGAGTTGGAGGAGCTAGTGGGCACCAGGGAGAATACCATTGAGGTTCTCGAGGATCAGCTCCTCAACACCCAGCAGCAGCTAGCAGAGGCTAATGCGCACCTGGACATGCATCACCAAGAGATCCATGATGAGGAGGCTGACGAGGACGTGGACATCGAGGGAGGAGATGAGCCTGCCTCCAGTGTAGACACCGCTGGCTCAGGGAGACCGCCTTCCCCCGAGTCTAGCGTCGCCTCGTTCGCTCACTAGATGCCAGACTAATACTAGGAGTTGATGATAGTTGGACTCCTCGCCGCTAGCTTAGCTTTTGCACCTTAGGGTACTAGGCTAGGAAGAGTTGAGTCTTTTGGGTCATTAATGTAACCAGTGTTAAAACTCTTTTGGAGGTTTAGGGAGGATTAATGGCAGTTTAAATCTGGACGGAAGGTTTATGTTTCCGTTTTGTTTTTATTGGAATCTATCAAATTGCTTTAATTCCCCTACCATGTTCGAACCTTAAGCTTGGAGATGTGTTATTGAGCAACCATGTGAATTTTTCAGATGGCTGGGAGAGCGCGCCGAGGTCAGAATGAGCACGTTCCCCCACCGCCACCGCCTCCCACTCTGCAGGAGCTCATGGCCCAGCAGAATGAGATCCTGAGACAGTTAGCTCAGCGTCAGCCACCACCTCAGCATTATGGCGGAGACCATCAGCGTCACCCCGTCGCTGCTACTTACCAGGAGTTTCTCAGCACCCAGCCACCATTGTTTACCAGGACGGAGGACCCACTTGATGCAGATGTGTGGTTGAGGGTGGTAGAATCCAAGTTCCCACTGCTCCATGGGGCTTGCTCAGAGGTCACCAAGGTCAGGTTCGCCACCCAGCAGCTTCGCGGACCCGCAAGGACCTGGTGGGACCATTTTCTTGCCATGCAGCCAGAGGGCAGAGAAGTGGAATGGAGGGAGTTCAAGGCCGCTTTCAGAGGGCACCATATCCCCGCTGGCATCATGGACCGGAAGCTCAATGAGTTTCTGGCACTCACTCAGGGCAGCAGGACAGTGTTGCAATATGCCCAGGCCTTCAATGATTTGTGTCAGTATGCTGGGTATCATGCAGATACGGATGAGAAGAAGCGAGATAGGTTCAGGAGAGGGCTCAGCACCAAGCTCCGTGATCGACTCAACACCGTCAGGGCCAACAGTTACAATGAGTTGGTTAACATGGCTATCTCCCAGGAGGACTGCATCTTGGCTCGGCAGGCGGAGAAGAAGAGGAAGACCCCTGTGGCAGGACCCTCGTCTCAGCCACAGCGCTTCAGGATTGTGTCTGACTCACAGAGCAGGGGACCCCAGCAGCAGCAAGGGAGGTGGGTGATCAGGCCATCGCAGCAGCAGCAGCAGCAGGCACCCAACCGCGCCCAGTTTCCAGCTCAGAGGAACAATCAGCAGCAGCAGTACCGCCAGGCCAATGATAACAGGTGTTTCACTTGTGGCAGCACTGGGCATTATGCCAAGAACTGCCCCAAGAATCAGCAGAGGCAGGGGCAGAATGCTAACCAGAACCAAGGAAGGAGGCAGAAAGTGCAAGTGAGGCAGGGCAAGCTGAACTTCACTACCATGGCTGACATCCCAGAGGGAGCACCCGTCATGACTGGTATCTTTACAGTTTTAAATTTTCCTGCTATTGTTCTTTTTGATTCCGGTGCTTCACATAGTTTTGTCAGTGCCAAATTTAGTGTCAAGTGCCAGTTGCCTTTTTGCCACACCAACGGGGCTATTACCATTTCAACCCCAGGAGGCAGGATTGCCACTAATCAAATCAGCAAGAATGTGCCCCTAAAGTTTGGTAGTCTGATAATTAAAACCACCCTCCTCGTTTTGGGTTTGGACAGCGTGGATATTATCTTGGGAACTGATTGGTTGACCAAACATCAGGCAAAATTGGATGTTGCATCCAGAGCCATTGAAATTCATTCCCCTGCTTATGGCGAGACTGTTTTGTACTTACCCAACCAGGGTGGTACCCGGTCTTGTGCCTTTGTTATGGCAGAATCCCCAATAAGGCAGATCCCAGTGGTCTGTGACTACCCTGATGTTTTTCTAGATGAATTGCCAGGAATGCCACCTGACAGAGATATTGAATTTGCCATTGAATTGCAACCCGGGACTGCTCCTATTTCCAAGAGACCTTATAGGATGCCTCCCGCAGAGTTGGCAGAATTAAAGAAGCAACTGCAAGAATTATTGGACAAGGGGTTTATTCGTCCAAGTACTTCACCATGGGGATGTCCCGCCTTGTTCGTGAAGAAGAAGGATGAGAGTTTGAGGATGTGTGTTGATTACCGCCCTCTCAATGCGGTGACTATCAAGAACAAGTACCCGTTACCTCGCATTGATGTTCTGTTTGATCAGTTGGTAGGAGCCAAGGTATTCTCCAAGATAGACCTTCGCTCAGGCTACCATCAGATCAAGATCCGTGCCAGTGACATTCCCAAGACGGCTTTCTCTACCAGATATGGGTTATATGAGTTTTTGGTGATGTCATTTGGATTGACCAATGCCCCGGCTTATTTCATGTACTTGATGAACTCAGTATTCATGCCAGAGCTGGATAAGTTTGTGGTCGTTTTCATTGATGACATTCTAGTTTATTCCAAGAATGAAGCTGAGCACACTAAACACCTGCATATTGTGCTCCAGAGACTTCGTGACCATCAGTTGTATGCTAAGCTGTCTAAGTGTGAATTCTGGCTAAAGGAAATAAAATTCTTGGGTCACACGATCTCTCAGGAGGGGATATCAGTTGACCCTGAGAAGGTGCAAGAAGTGATGGACTGGAAACCCCCGACTACAGTGAAGCAGATTAGGAGTTTTCTGGGATTAGCAGGATACTACCGACGATTTATTCCAGATTTCTCCAGAATTGCCAAGCCAATGACTGAACTGTTAAAGAAGGGAGTCAAATTTGAGTGGAGCCAAAAATGTGAAAATGCCTTTCATACCTTGAGGCAACAATTGACAACAGCCCCAGTGCTAGCCCAACCTGACAATACCAAACCATTTGAAGTTTATTGTGATGCTTCTGGTACAGGATTGGGTTGTGTCTTGATGCAAGAGAACAGAGTGATTGCTTATGCTTCCCGAGCACTCAGACCCCATGAGCAGAACTACCCGACACATGATCTGGAGTTGGCAGCAGTAGTTCATGCCCTCAAGATATGGAGACACTACTTGATGGGAGCTCACTGTAACATTTACACTGATCACAAGAGCCTCAAGTACATTTTCACTCAGGCAGATCTGAACATGAGGCAGAGAAGATGGTTGGAATTAATCAAGGACTATGACTTGGAGGTGCACTACCATCCCGGTAAAGCAAATGTTGTGGCAGATGCCTTGAGCCGAAAAGCCCAATGTAATTGCATGAACATGGATGCAAGAATCACCACCTTATGTGATGAGTTGTGCAAGCTGAATCTGGAAGTTGTTCCTTCCGGTGAATTGAAATATATTGCAGTAGAGCCCACATTGCAAGAACAAATAGCTCAGGCACAGTTTGGGGATAAGGGAGTTCAGGTTATTAAAGAAATGATCAAGCTGAAGGCAGAGAAATACAAGTGTTTCCGCCAGGACAGTAAAGGAATTTTATGGTTTGAAGACCGATTGGTGGTTCCCAAGGACCCAGAGCTCAGGAAGAAGATATTGGATGAAGCTCACCTTTCTAAGTTTTCCATGCACCCTGGTAGCAACAAGATGTACCATGATCTCAGGCCTCTGTATTGGTGGACCAGGATGAAGAGGGAAATTGCCAAGTATGTCTCAGAGTGTGACACTTGCCAGAGGGTAAAAGCCAGTCATTTGAAAGCAGCAGGCCCTTTGCAACCCCTTCCCATACCATCTTGGAAATGGGAGGATGTTTGCATGGACTTCATAGTGGGATTGCCCAATACCTCCAGGCACCATGATTCTATATGGGTTATTGTGGACAGATTGACCAAGACTGCTCATTTCTTGCCAGTGCACACCACCCACAAGACAGAGAAGTACGCGGAGGTTTACGTGGATCAAATAGTAAGATTGCATGGCATCCCAAGGACCATTATATCTGATAGAGGAGCACTGTTTGTGGCACGCTTTTGGGAGAAACTGCAAGAAGCTCTCGGGACCCACGTAATCCGGAGCTCAGCTTATCACCCTCAAACCGATGGTCAGACAGAAAGGGTGAACCAGATTTTAGAAGATATGTTAAGGGCTTGTGCACTGCATTATGGGAAGGATTGGGACAAATGTCTTTCCTTGGCAGAGTTTTCTTACAATAACAGCTATCAGTCCAGTCTGAAAATGGCACCTTTTGAGGCTTTGTACGGGAGAAGATGCAGAACCCCGCTGAATTGGTCTCAAGCAGGAGAGAGGGAGATATTTGGGCCAGATTTGGTAATTGAAGCAGAGGAAAAGGTCAGAGTCATCAGGAAGAACTTGGAAGCTGCTCAGGCCAGGCAAAAGAGTTATCATGACCAGAGACGGAAGCCACTACAGTTTGAGGTGGGAGATCATGTCTATCTTAAGGTATCGCCAACCAAGGGTATCCAGAGATTCGGGATCAAGGGCAAGTTGGCCCCTCGCTACATTGGACCCTATAAGATCAAAGCAAGTTGTGGACCCGTAGCTTACCAATTGGAATTGCCACCCCATATGTCAGCAGTTCACGAGGTGTTCCATATATCTCAGCTGCGGAAATGTGTTCGTCTACCCACTGAAGTGCTACCGGAGCCCGACATTGAGGTAGAACCAGATTTGTCTTACCAAGAGTACCCCGTCAAGGTATTGGATCAAAAGGAAAGATCAACTCGGGCAAGATCAATCAGAATGTATAAGGTTCAGTGGAGTCACCATTCAGCAGAAGAAGCTACATGGGAGACGGAGGATTTTCTACGCTCTCGCTTCCCCGACTTTCTACCCAAAGGAATCGGTATGTAACCCAAAACCCCACCCCCACCTGCCCTTTGAAGTCAATTATAAGAAAAACTTAGATAACAAGGATAGTCTAAGTTATGGACTTAACTTGAGAAGGGCTTCCTTCTGAAGTTGCAAAGAGGATGACATTCGAAGAGCAGTTAGGAAAGTGGAACTTGAAGGGAAAATAGCACCAGCACACCTTCAAAGCATCCCTCCAAGGGACTCTACCTGAAATCTCGGGACGAGATTCCTTTAAGGGGGGAGGGCTGTAACACCCTAGGTGTTACTCAGGGTGTCCACCCCAGGGTTACCCCTTTTAACCCATAGTTGCATAGAGAATTGTGGGCCAGGTATCTCAATCTTGGAATTCAAGGTCTTAAGCAAGTGCAAACTATCTTAGATAATCATGCCCTAGCTTGTAATGCACATCTAAGTGGAGATCTCCCAAAACCCTAGAACAAAACCCCCATAGGCAATTATAACCCTAATTGAAGCCATGATCAAAAGATCATGTAAACATCATGATCATGGTTTGGACCAAATATAAAAGTTGTAATATACTTAGTGACCTACAATTAATAGTAAGGAAGTACCCCCAAAAAGTTTTCAGAAAGGTCCTAAAAAGATCACCCAAGATTGAACACAAGGGAGGAATTCAGATTTTGCCTAAGTCAAAAACCAACCCTTAAGCAAAGATCTCTCATGTTCACCTTGATTCCCTTTTCAAAACCAGTCGACCCAATTGACAAAGTGGCGCCAAATGAACCCTAGAATGCCCTGGAAAAGTTTGAACCCAAACCAAAACCGTTTGACACGCCTTGACATTGGTTTTGTCTCGGTTTGCACAGGGCAGACAGACAAGACTTGGCGCTGCCGTATCTCTTCAACCAGGCCACATCTCCCCTTGGAACTTACATGAACTAGGTAGCCCTAGGTGCAGGGAAGAGATCTCCCACAGGCGCTAGGGCAAGATTCGTGCGTCTGGCCGCTCAGCAGAGCGATGAACACGGGCAGAAGCAACGCGCCACGTGTTCGACGCGCTCTGAGCTCGCCAGAGCACGCCCGCGCGCGCCCCCCGCGTGCCCGCGTCGCGCCAAACGGTCGAGCCGGCGCCTCGGCCGCGTCCGCGCCTATAAAACCCGTCCCAGCGCTCGGTTGCTTTCCCCAGTGCCTCATCCGTACTTCGCCGGACTTGCCCGAGCCAGCCCTCGCCTCCGGCGACCTCCCCGCGACCCGCCAGTGCCGACCGAAAGCCGCCACCGTGGCCAACCCCTCTCCAGCCCCCCTCCGTTCGATCCAAGCCCTCAGTTAACTTCCTGGTGAAGCCGTGAGCCGTGCTCAAGCTTGAACCGAGGGCCTGCGTCACCGGAGTTGCCGAATCACGCTCACCGGACTTCACCCGACCGCCGGCAACCGTGGACCGAGGTGCACGGTGAGTCTCTCTTCGATTCCTTGCACAGTTAGACTCCTTAGACTTCCATGAAGCTCCCCATGCCCTTGGATTGAACTATACCGCCGTGGATAGGCCGGAGCGCACGCCGCCGACGAGCTCGCCCGCCTGCGCACGTGGACCGAGCAGCTCCGACCACCTCCGGCGACGACCCGCACATCGACGTGACCGTCGCGACCTCCTGAACACCCCTGACCACCTCGCCGGGCCTCCCTCGCCGCCGGTAAGCCGCGCCACCCTTTCTTTTCCCGCGGCTACTGTTTTAGTTAAGGGAGGGACCGCGGGTGAGAGGGAGAGGAATCCAGGGGGTTAAGTGAAAAGTCAGAGACTCAAATGAATAGTGGCCCGAGGGTAGATCTGCGAGATTTGAATCAGTTTAACCCCAGGGGTCTCGACGCAAACTGTTTTTCCAGAAAAACTTAAGTAAAACCTGATTTAAATTCAAACAGAAACTTTAAAAACCCCTAACTTCTGTTTGATTTATCCAAATTTGGTCAAACTAATTTTGCCAGACTCTAAATAATGTAACCTGTTTAAGAAAAATATAAAACCCCATAAGTACTAGAGAAAAATATAAGGGTCTGATTTATTTTCAGTTTGGGCCAAAAGCTTAATAATGGCAAGAAAAATGGTTGTACTATTTAACTAAAGTTGGAAAAATTTAGAGAAGTTATTGTCTACCTACTGACCTAGTTAAAAATGTTAAACCTCTCTGTCCATTACATTAGTTAGTTTTAACCCCTTATTCTATAATATGCTTAAGTTTAAGAAAAATAGAAAAAAAAGTGATATAAATAATGAACCAGAGAGCACCCTATTTTTGTTAAGATATTTAGTCCATGTAGTTCACTGGAAAAATATATCATACCCTGTTGTAGTATAAAATAAGAAAGCTACCTTTTAAATGAAGAAAATAAGGATAACTTAGAAAAACCCTACAAAAATAACCCTAAGGTGAAACCTCCCCAAACCTTAGGATAACTAATGTGTTGATAATAAGAACTTAAGAAAAATCTGAAATCTGTTGTTTGATATTTTTCAAAGGACAAGTTAGTTCTGATCACTCTTTCTGCACCAAACTTTAAAAATCCATCATTAATTAACCATCATGTGGCTCTCTGTCATTTTTGGCACAAGAGCTTTTCATCACTGTTTGAGGCCAGCAAAAATAACCATTAGGTCAGAAACCACTTTAATAAAGGACTTGTAGTGTAAAGTGACCCATTTTGCCTAACTGTTGTTAAGTTTTGTTTAAAGGCCAACTTTTGTACTTTAAGCCTCAAATTCTTAAAACAAGCTAGAATAGCTAGTGACAACCCACTGTAATTTTTACAGAATTTTTGGAAATTTTTAAACTACTATCATAGTTCAAACCCCTACTAAAAACCCTAAGAGGGAAATTAAAGAAAGAAAAATGGATGATGGAATTTAATGTCCTCCTAAGACCCTTATTACTTGTCCACTGACAATCCATAAAGGCAATACAAAATCCAATAAGTTATCCTAAAAAGAAAACCCAAACCTAGAAGGTAATAAGTCTATGTATACCACTAGAAGACCCACGTAGCCAAGAAACCCTAAGTTAATTCTTGACTTAATTTCTGTAGCTTAATGTTCTTAAATCTTGCATAATTGTAACATACATGTTCATTGCATTCGATAGACTGTAATCTCGCTGACGGAGAGTACGTCCTCGTGCCGGGGCAAGGAGCTGCCCAGGAGGTTGCCCCAGACCCAGCACCAGAGCCTACACCAGAGGACCTGCCTGCCACTGCTTTGGAAGGCAAGCCCCGGTTTTATGCATAACCTGTTACTTATGCTATTTTACTACACTTAATGATTGTAGGATTGTTTGTGCACTTAAGTGTAGGAGTTGTTTGAAACCCTAGTTGCATGATCTCAGGAACCCCATTGAGATGAATACTAGTATGCTAAGACGAGTAGCTGCTTTATTAAGTAGGATCTCGGTAGAAGTCGAGTGATTTTTCTAGCACTCGCGCGAGGTCAGGACATTGAATGTAACCACCTTTCATATCACATTGGTGTTGGTATGTGGACACGGATCCATGGGGATACGTGGTCTACGAGGTAAAATGGAAATAAGGATTAATGTGCGGATACCTGTGTCAAGCGTTTGAACGTACTAAACATATGCCGAGAAATATGGTAAATCAGTAAGCCTAGTACCTGAGTGAACCTGCCCGCAGACATACCCCCTCACGCGACCTGAGACGTAGTCTCCCATTCCGGTTATGGTGGGTACAAGTGCGGTCACTGCACGACGGCCAGTCGGGGTCAGTGAGGCATTGTACGCCAAGGCGGTGAGCCCTGATCTGTTGCCAGGGAATCGATGGGGACGGTTGATGTGTGTGGGGACGGAGTGCCCCTGCATGTCGTATGTTTAGGTTTACCTTGCAAGGATAAAAACTCGATTCGAATCGTCTGCTTCTCGCAGCTAATGAGACTGCTTGATCCATTGTACTGCATTGAGTAACAAGTGGAACTGTGATGAGATGATACAAGATGTTGATTGCTAAAAATGTTTGCTACTATGTATGAATAGATAGTACACTTTTAGCCTTAAGAGAGTCACACTTAATCTTGACAAAGTTAAAATCTTGATTTAGAAACTCAGCTAGTGCTTTTGGCAACCAAACCCCACAGCCAAACAGCTGCATGTCTAGAGGTAGAGGAGTATAGACTCCTCACACCGGGTAAGTCTAGCTGAGTATTAGTATACTCAGCCTTGCTTGTGGCATAATTTTTACAGGTTCTCTGGAGGACATGGTTGCTGGAGTGACTTGGCCATCCACCCTGCCACCGGGTTGGACTGTCGAGTGGGACCCTGCCTCGGTTGAGGAGGAGCATGAGGAGTAATGGGACAGGCTTCCCCATCTCTCCATTCATTGTCGTTAGTTTATTTCCGCTGCACTTCAAAACAATGATGGTTACTTTTGCGAAAACTCCGATGGTGACAATGGTGATGTAATAACTTAATACTCTTACATGCATGGTTTTATGCTTTATTGTATTTGCTCTGTGACTCACCATCGAGTGAGATTGTGGTACTTGATCCTGTCAGTGGCCGTGTCGGACTAGATCCGAGGGATTGACGGGTTATTCCTATTTAAGTGTGGTCTAGCCTCTAAGGCAGGGCTTAGGCACTTAAGTTGGAATAATTCGGGCAGTTCCGCCACAGCGTCCCCCATCCGGGGGGCTCGGAAGGTGGAAAGGCACGATGCATGAGGGGAGCGCGAAGGACATGGTTGCCCTCCAAGGGGGTCGCCCCCATTTTAAAGGCGACTCTCCCCACTTGCGCCCTCAACCGTTGCGGGTTGAGTCCTCTCCAACACGCTCCAAGATTCTCCCCCCCACGGCGCGGGGCTGGGTCCCACACGTCATGCAAGCCGGTCCAGTGGAGAAGAAGCCAACCCACCACGCGCGCGGTGCATGCAACCACCCGGCGGTTACAAGCACTCCTCCACTTTCGCCCAGACCAGCGGGCGAAAGGGCGGACAGCCATGCAGGCGGCATGCAACCGTGCCAAGTAGGCGCGCCCTTTCGACTCCAACGAGCCCAGCATGGAGGTCCAGGCCCACGCGTCATGCAACCGGCGCACCGGTTGCTACGTGTTAGCAACTGCACTGCCACTCACGCCACTACCGCGCCTCCTCGACTGTGGAGTCAATACCGCGACTCGAGGCAACCCTGCAGTGCCAGCCAAGCGCGACGGTCAAATGCGGTCAAAATTGGGCCAGCAGTAATGGCGGTGACAGGCGGGCAGAAGCAGCGGTCACGTCGTCAGCCAAGCTCACGTCCCATCCAGGGGCAGCGGGGGAGCCCTCTCTCACGGCGTGAAGACGGCACGCGCGTGATCCGTTCCTCGAACGGCGCGCACACGCGCAACGACCGCCTCGCGAACCACTCGCCCCGTCGCATTAACCCCGCGGCGGGATAGGCGGCGCCTCAGGCGGGAGAAGCAAGCGACGCTTCGCCTTCACCATAATGACCGCGTCGAAAGAGGTACACCACGTCGTTCGACTTCGCATCCTTTTCTTTTCCTCTTTCTCTCTCTTACAACAGGGACCGGGAAAGGGGGATACCCCGAAAAGGACCCTTCTCCATGAAGGAAACAGGCTCCGAGCCTCCCTACTGATCAGAGGTTCGAAGGCTGGCCCCTCGGAGGGGTTCAACGGCCGCCTCAGATCGATTGGGTTCTGCGCCCACTACTGGTCAGAGGTTCGATGGCTGGCCCCTCGAAGGGTTCAACGGTCGCCTCAGGCCACTCGGGCTCCGCGCCCATTACTGATCAGGGGTTCGTAGGCTGGCCCTCGAAGGGTTCACAGCTGCCTCAGACACAGAGCGAGGGATGACCCTGGGTACGTTCGATACATAACCAAGGCTCGGGCTGCGCTCCCGAGGTACCCTAAGACATTTCCGAGACCAGCGGGAGCGATCTTGTAACGGAATCCCATCAGAGGGAGGCATTGAGCCCTCGGACCCCGTCAAAGGGGACCGGGTCTGGCAGATCACCCGCAGGTACTTTTGGAGCGCGCCTCCGGGCCTCTAGCCGACCCCTAGCAAATGGGGCACGGGTGTCCGCTCGGATCACCCGCCAGCAGCTCACCGGAAACACCATGTTCGGCGCCTCCTGAGGGCAACATGGCGCTTTCCCCCCTCCTCCTTGCGGAAAGGCGACGCAGGGGCGTATGTAAAAAAGACGAGTCTGTCCTTGACCGTCCTCTCGCCCTGTGCAGAGGCTCGGGGGCTGCTCTCGCAAACCCGGCTCCGACCAAACCGTTGACAACGTCAACATACCAGCCCGAGAACTTGGGACCCGACCGTGCACTCGGGCTACGGCCAGCTCGCATGAGGGAACAACTAGACCAGCCGAAGTGTTGCGAGACGCACTAAGACCTCGAAGGAGTAAAACTACTCCTCCGAGGCCTCGGGGGCTACACCCGTCGGGTGCGCTCGTGCGCACCCACCAGAACAGAATGCAACTAAAAAAGGCTGGTCCCCTTGCAAAAAAGTGCGGCAAAAGCCTCCAAGCGAGTATTAGTACTCCCTTGGAGGCTCGGGGGCTACTGTCGGAGACCATAATTAGGGGTACCCTCAAGACCCCTAAATCTCAGCTGGTAACCCCCATCAGCACAAAGCTGCAAAGGCCTGATGGGTGCGATTAAGTCAAGGATCGGTCCATTCAAGGGACACGATCGTGCCTCGTCCGAGCCTAGCCTCGGGCAAGGGAAGCCGACCCTAGAGAACCTACGTCTCGCCCGAGGACCCCCCCTCCAGCAATGGGAACACTATCGGCTCGCCCGAGGCCCAGTCTTCACCGAGAAGCAACCTTGGCCACATCGCCACGCCGACCGACCAAATCGCAGGGGCATTTAATGCAAAGGTGGCCTGACACCTTTATCCTGACGGACGCCCTCCAGTCGACAGAGCCGAAGTGACCGCAGTCACTTCACCGCTCTACTGACCGGTCTGACAAGAGGACAGCGCCGCCTGCGCCGCTCCGACTGCTGGGCCACCCGACAGAGTGAGGCTGACAGCGGCCAAGGCCGGCCTCGGGCGTCATAGGAAACTCCGCCTCGCCCGACCCCAGGGCTCAAACTCGGGCTCAGCCCTGGAAGACGGCGAACTCCGCTCCGCCCGACCCAGGGCTCGGACTCGGGCTCAGCCCCGGAAGACGGTGAACTCCGCTCCGCCCGACCCAGGGCTCGGACTCGGGCTCAGCCCCGGAAGACGGCGAACTCCGCTCCGCCCGACCCAGGGCTCGGACTCGGGCTCAGCCCCGGAAGACGGCGAACTCCGCCTCGCCCGACCCCAGGGCTCGGACATGGGCTCAACCTCAGAAGACGACGAACTCCGCCTCGCCCGACCCCAGGGCTCGGACATGGGCTCAACCCCGGAGGACGACGAACTCTGCCTCGCCCGACCCAGGGGCTCGACCTCGACCTCGACCTCGGAGGAGCCTCCACCTCGCCCAGCCTAGGGCACGGACCGACCACGTCAACAGGAAGCGCCATCATTACCCTACCCCGAGCTGACTCGGGCTACGGGGAACCAGACCGGCGTCCCATCTAGCTCGCTCCACCATGCGAGTAATGATGGCGCCCCACATGCCCTGTGATGACGGCGGCTCTTAGCCCCCTTACGGAAGCAAGAGGACGTCAGCAAGGACTCGACAGCCCCAACAACTGTCCTTCCGCCAGGCTCCAGCGCTCCCCCGACGGACACGACGCCACGCGAACTGGGCGCCAAGACCTCTCCGGCTGCCACGATGGCATGTACTTAGGGCGCTAGCTCTCCACCGCTAGACACGTTAGCACATTGCTACACTCCCCATTGTACACCTGGATCCTCTCCTTACGCCTATAAAAGGGAGGACCAGGGCCCTCTTACAGAGGGTTGGCCCGCGCGGAGAAGGACGGGACGGCGCTCGCGCAAGGCCGCTCGCTCCCACTCCCGCGTGGACGCTTGTATCCCCCTACTGCAAGCGCACCCGACTCAGGCACGGGGCTAACACGAAGGCCGCGGGATCCACTCTCTCACGCCTGCCTCCCTCCGGCTGCTTCCTTTCCCCCCTTCGCGTTTCGCCTCGTGTCGACCCATCTGGGCTGGGGCACGCGGCGACGATTCACTCGTCGGTCCAGGGACCCCCCCGGGTTTCGAAACACCGACACCTAGCGATCTCCACCTCTTATGCTCGCCGTCGGTGATCACCAGGGTCCTCCGGCAAAGGGTCTGCTCCCACTTGTGCCTGCACCTCTCCTCTCTGGTGAGCAGCCCTAGCTCCTTCTCCCCCTTCTTTCTCTGTGCAGTGAGCTTAAGCCTCCCACCTTTTGTGCACAACTCCAAATCTTGTACAGTCTGTGAATCCAAGTGGTTGTGGGTGTGTGTCTAGTGCTCCATTGAGCTCCTCTGCAGGTCTTGAGCTCCCCAGGGATGGATTCATCCACTCTAATAGCCATTTCACCCTCAATTCAAAACCCCGCACGCCAAGTGCTCGGTGAAATGCCCAAACCAGCCAAACTTTCTCAAATCAACCCCAGATTTTTCTAGCACCTTCATGACACCTCAAGTAAGAGTTTCGCCAAATCTCACGCCAATCCGATATCCCAGTCACCGATTACACCACTGTTTCACATATATAGCGATTGTTTCTGAGCCGAGTGCCACAAATTCATTTTCTTCGCAAAACTTAAATCCAAGCTCATGCCTCACTCATATTCACTCATATATACCTACTTGTGAAGTATAGACTCAATTCCAAGTCATTTCATGCCCCATTTCCAATTTCAAACCTCCTATGGCTTAATTCTTCGTTCAAACGTCGTTCTCGCGTCGTTTGACCCCTGATTCTCCACATCACTCAGTTTTTGTGTCTTCACTCTCTATTTATGTATTAATTCACATTTAATATACTTATGACTATGTGACTAATATGTGCTCACCTATTCTGTCATTTCAGTGATCTCTCCTGCCTGCATGCTCGTCTCCTGTCCTGCCTGGATTCTCTCTTTCTCGTGAGGTTTCGAGGTAGCTATCCTTTCATTAATAATCTTATCAGCTGCTATCTACTCCTACTTAGCTTTTCACTCACTCATGCAGCACTCAGGTCAGGATTGTGCAGACGAAGAATGTCTAAGTGCCAGGGGAGGAGACAACGAGGACCCTCCTTGTCCCTTCAGGCAGGTCAAGGGGAAGACTGTGTACCTTGAGCGGCAGGATGGCTGGAAGAAGCGGCGTATGGACAGAGCCGCCCATGCAGCACTTACAGCGGCAGCAGTAGCAGAGCAGGCAGAACGGGGAGGACAGTTGCAGATTTCCTCCGATCAGATTGCCTACATATTTTGTCGCCTCGCATCTCGACCTCACTCCACTGCTCCCTCTACACCTTCCGCCACAGTTTCTACTCCACCTCCCACTTCACCAGCTCCTGTCGCTCCAAAGCCATCCACCACTTCTACCATACCCACCATCTCCACCACTCCAGCTTTCATTGTTCCTCCTCTCGCTCCCATTTCCACTCCGCCCATTCCTCCACCTCGCTTCAGGGAGCGTGACGAGACTGAGGTGCGATCCCTAACTGCTGATCCTCGACTGCTCGACCTTCAACATGCCACTGTAGCCTGGGTACGTCAGTTTAGACACGTACCCATGGAGTCCTTGTTGCTAGCTCAGAGGGACCCTGCAGCGGCGGCTCTCTTCAGTACCAGGACTCAGGAGTCCTTCTTTCGGGCACAACTGTCGGCACAGATCGCCCTGCGAGCGCACCAGCTATTGGATTTACCTGCTTTTCTGCTCGCAGCTGGTGCCGATTCAGAGGTTCATCTCTCTTATCTGCTAGGACTACTTTCACTACTGACTGCGAGTGGCAGATATATTGAGGAGTGGGTCAGAGTGTTTTATGATACAGTACGGATTAACCCTGATCATTAGTGGATGCGGTTTCGCTTCAAGAGAGAGGATGTCACTTTGCATGCCAGGCAGATACGCTAGCTCTTTGGATTTCCGGAGTCGTCAACTCGGCTCCATAGTCTGTGTTATGGTACCTCATATCCTCCTCGTTGCCCTCACGGCGGAGTTGCGCCTGCCACAGTTCACGTCACGGCCTTATTCAGACCTCCTTTCATGGATGGGTCGTGATGCTCTCCAGCTGACTTCACCCCTACAGTGAAGTATTTATATGAGCTGATGAGACAGACACTGCTACCCAGGATGGGATATAGAGAGGCCACTACACATATTCAGCTATGGCTTCTTGGTGCCTTGATCTCACATTTAGAGTTTGACGTGGTTGACTTTCTTATCTGTGAGATCGAGGACACAATATTGGATGGTCTTCATTCTCGCCGTCAGCTGCCGTATGCGCATTATCTCTGTCACATCTTCGCGTAGCTGATCAGGCTTCCTCAGTTCCAGGGCACACTTGAGGCCTCTTGCCTCCAATTTGGTTCATATCGTCCAGTCCTTGAGGACCCAGTCCCTGTGCCAAATCCAGTATCAGATGTTCGGGCTGAGGATGAGACCTTCACACAGTTTGAGACCCAGGGTACAGTTGCTAACACCTCTTCTGATGATGATGACCTTAGGATCCCGCCACCGCCTCCTGTGCCACCTCACTCACATGATCACGAGGCAGGAAGTTCCAGTGCTACCCATGCTGCCCCACCTGCTATTGACCCTGCTCTGGCCGTGATACTTCAGTCTCTTACATAGTAGCAGGCTCATATGGCAGCCGAGCAGGCTCGACAGGCAGCTATCCAGCAGCAGATGTCCGAACGGATGCTCTCTATGTTTCAGACAATTCAGGACCATCAGGACACTCTGTAGCAGCAGCTCTTGGTAGACAAGGCCGAGCACCGGGCTTTTATGACTCATATCCTTCAGCATACCGGTGTTCAGCTCACACCAGTCCAGTCTGCCCCTCCTTCAACTCTTCAGGCAGCTGTTGTACCAGCTATTCAAGTAGGACCCGCGCTCCTCCTTTTGGTCCTTCTCTTTCTCCGCTCCGGCCGGTCACTTTGGACTTCTCATCGTCGGAACCGTCAGTGTTCAGCCGCCAGTGCCACCAGCGCCTACTGTTACCACTGTTGCTATGGTGGTGTCGGTGACTGCATCAGCTTCGACGGATCCTGCATCGCAACCTCTGTCAGAGTCAATACCAGCTCCAGCTTCTACTGTCGACCTTGGATTCGATACTGACTCCGATCCTCAGCTTGTGTTTGCGCTTCTGCCTTGACCGCGATTAGATGCGCCCTCACCTCCTCCTTCCTCCTCTGGTGTGTAGGTTCGGGTAACCCTTTTGGTGTTTGACGCTAAAGGGGGAGAGATATGAGAGTCGTGAGAGCTAGGGGGAGTTAGGGAGTTAGTCGAGAGTGCCTTTTATATTTTGATGTAATATATTTGCTTGATACTCTCTGTACTAGCTCCAATTTTGTATGACGCTTAAACTCACAAACTCTATAATATGCTCTCGATGTGTTATTTTGATTGTGTGTATTGTGTTTTCACCTAAGATGTTATCATCAGTCATTTAGTTCTTGTTCATCGATTTCATCTCACTCTTATTTGAACAAGAAACTTATGTTGTGTATGCGCCTACACTTATTATTCTTTTACATGCCTCTTTCTATCAAAATTATTGAGTACAACTAACCATCTTCTCTATTGACAGAAATTCAAACAAACTACTCTCACACTCTTGTAGGGTTGTCATCAATCACCAAAAAGGGGGAGATTGAAAGCATCTAGGCCCCTGGTTGGTTTTAGTGATTAATGACAACATAATATTATATGTGATTAACGTGTGTTTTGCAGAGACAATGGTAAGTTAGGTCGCATTACAGGAAGTTGTACTACAACGGTGAAAACAATCCCCCGAGATGAGAACTTGAAGCGACGGCTGAAACGACGAATCAAAAGATGAAGGTCTTCGTATTCCGAGAGTCGAAGGAGTTGCGAACACTCGGTATAGTATTAGGTCTTCTATTTTATTTCAGCCGTACTATAAAAGGGGTTGTGGATGAGTAGTTTGACCAAGAGAATTCTAGTGTAGTGTTGGTGCATATTCACACTCACATCAAGTGCTAGGTGTCACTCTATAACACACTCATGAGTTAGAACGAAAATGGATTCGAAAAACAGAATGCACAAGAACTTAGGGTTTCTGTCTTAGGGGCACCAGACTGTCCGGTGTGCACCGGACTGTTCGGTGCGCCCCCTGACAGTGGGGCCAGTCAGGCCTAGGGGGAGAGCCTCTCCCCCAGAAAAACCCGAGAGCAACGAGTTGCGAAATGGAATTTTAGCCGTCACACCGCATGCATTAGGCTTCTCTTGGTCAAGTGAAAGTCTACGGCTTGTTACTCTTAGTGATCGGCATCACCTAGACAGCATGGTGGCGTTGGGAGCACGGTGATCACCTTGGAGGATTTGTTGATGACCCGACTCGAGATTGTATGCGGTCGTGAGGGATCCACCACGCCGTAGTGGCAAAGGATCATCTCATAGTGAGCACTTGGTTCTTGCGAGGACCAAGGGGGAGCGATATCCTTGCGTGGGTGCTCCAACGAGGACTAGGGAAGAGTGCCAACTCTTCGATACCTCAGGAAAAAATTGGAGGAGTCTTCTAAACATTGCTTTACATTCCGCATTTAATTCAAGCATTTTACCTTGTTTATTTGTTTAGCAAGTAGTTGAAGCAATGTCTTAGTACTGTTGTATTTCTAGCAGTATTCTCTTATTGCTAGTTGTTGGGTGAAGTTGGGCTCTTGCTTAGGGTTTAATTGTTGTTGATTTTTAGAAAAGCCCAATTCACCCCCCCTCCCTCTTGGGCATCGTGATCCTTTTAGGGCGGTCCACAAGCCAGCGAAGGCAAAAGCGTGTGCGGTGTGAAGAGAATGACTGGCCAACGGGGCCCGTAGGGAAGTGACCTGGTTAGGGTATTGGGCTATGTGGCTAGCGCAAGGGGAAAAGGAAGAATGGGCCAGGATGAGGAGGTTTTGGCCCATGGCGCAAGTACCAGGTGAGTTTTTCTTTTTCTTTTCTTTTTCTGTTTTGTTTTCTATTTCAGTTTATTTTGAACATTTCCAAATTCAAATATTATTCTGGGTTCGAATTTAAACTTTCAAAATAACAAGAAAACACAATCAAAATCCAGCATGATATTATATATTTATTAATTAGTCTTATCCATTTATGTGAAGGCTTTAAAGATGTAGTGCACACACATTATTTAATTTTTAGGAAAATATTACTTTTGAGTGTGTGATCAAATTTCAATCCAACTCAAAAACAAATATCCATTATTTCACTATTTTTGAGGGAGAGTAATATATAATCTTTACTAGGAATTGTTTTACTAAAAAATAATTACTTTTAAAGAGTGCTATAGTTTACAAAGGAAATAATGAATAGATGGACAGTCTTTCTTCTAATTATTAATTTCAACTTACTCTTTGGTTTCAAGATTTGAATCTAAGTTCTAAACTACACAACTTTCAATAGTACTACTTATTTGCTTTAGGGGAATATACTTTATAAAGAATTAAAATCACTATTAGAAGACATTTTAACTCAAATAGAGAATTCTTTAAATTATCAAAATGTGATTTTGAGTGTTACAAATTCTACCTCCTTAAAAATAATCTCGTCCTCTAGATTAGTAATAAAAGGGATGCAACCACTTTGGTTTGTGGATTTACCTTTTTGTTTCTTAACTTTGATTAGAGGTGATTACCAAATTATGTCTAGCCACTTGTTAGGCAGGAAGAGTCATGGTTAGAGCCAGGATAAGTAGGGGTAAGAAAGCTTTTGGGCCAAGGAAGGCTCCAGCCTAAGTGTGGAGTTCTCGATTCATCTCGAAATATACTTTGACTTCTATCTCCTTCCTTGACGAGGTTGATTTCCCCTCCTTCTTGGGGCTAGGTGTTGTCATCCGAGTTAGGGGCTTGTAGTTAAGACAGATTTGTAGGTAAACCAAACATCTTAGTATGTAGGGCAGATGGCTTAGCAGGTGGTTTAAGCTAAATGAGGATAGGTAGATCAGGTTGGTAGGTTAGAATCTCATATTGAAATAAATAGATTAAGCAACTATCAAGAATAATTTGTTTGTGTATGGCCGAGTTGGTCTAAGGTACCAATTTAGGTTAAAACATGTTTGTAGGAGTAGGGTCTACTCTATTTCACCGGGATTATCTAACCTGTTAAGTAAATTATTTAGATTAGATCAGGTCCCATTATATCACATTAACTTAGATGGGATCTAGATTAGATTGGTATGACTAGCTTAGACGGGATGAGATTTAATAGATTTTGGATTAGATCATGGCTGTTACACTAGGATGAGATAAGCAAAGTGGTTAGGATAAGATGAGATAAGATAGAATCTTTTAGGGTGAGATGAATCTATTAAGTTAGATATATACTGATGGGAGATATTCTTAGTTAGTCTAGTTTTCTTAGAAACATTTTTTGTGCCTATATGTATATGCAGATGCCATTGTGGACATTACTCCACAACTCATCACACTCAATCAAAGAATCAAATCAAACAGTTATCATAAGAACAAATATTCAAGCGTATAGATACTTACAAAAATAGTTTTGTTTTTGTTCCTAAGATTAGGTCTCGTATTCCTAAAGGTCACTTTAGGTACATGATTTCGAAGTGTGAAATCCATTTTTGTCTTTAGAAGTGAAAAGATAAGAATAATCAAAGTAAAGCAGCAATAGATGAGAAAAGATTAAGAAAAGTTTATAAAGAATCAGAGTGGCAAAGGTAAGTAGGTAAGGGTTATCCAGTTCTATATAGGTTTCGTCCTACAGTCAACATTCCTCTGATACCACTTCTGACACACCCGGATTTAGGGGTCCAAACCCGGGCATGAAATCAAATGCGTGCTAGGATCAAATCTCACACAAGAAACAAATGTCACATCATTATTATATAACAGAGTTCTGTACAAAATAGATAAATAATTACATAATACGAAGACAGCGATCCAGCAACCCAGAGTTGACTCGGAGACGACGACCTAGACCACTCATGAACTCATCACAACATCCTTCATGTGCCTCATCCTATGGTACCTATTCTTGACCTAGGGGATGTGAGTACAGCAAGGGTGAGCTCACATACGTTCATCTCTCAACAAGTTGTGGGGAATAATGTGCAAGAACTCACCAAAGATAGGAGCTCATGTGAAGTGTATGGCTTACCAAAGGAGATGGTTAAAGTTGAGCATTGCTTTTAGAGTTGGTCAAAATTTTATTAGCAGTTACTAAGTATAAGTAGATTCCAACCTAAATAAATAAGAGATCACAATTGATAATAACACCCACAATACAATGCAAATGACAATTGAGTTTAATTCCATAAGTTAATCATGTGAGTGTCCGAGCCGCTCATGACCGTGAGCACGACTGATATACCAGTTTTACATTCTGCAGAGGTTGCACATCTTTACCCACAAGTCGTGTTACCCATTTGCCACGGGTTGATCGGACCCCATACACCTCTACCGTGGAAGAGAGGCAGGGTAACACTACGAGGCCTTTCCAAAGTTCCACTAGTTTGAGAATACCCACTACAGTTCAGGACGAAGGAAGCATAGGAATCTGAAAGGGAAATGGTCTCAAACATTTCCTATAATCGATTTTGGTGTTTGACGACCATCACAAACCTTATGGACTAAATAGTTTGCCTAGTTGATATTTTTCTCAGGTGCATAAAGTTCATATTCACAAATAAGGAAAATGGCCCTTGGGGGAATTCTCTAAGTATGGAGCAAAACAGAACTGCACCAGCCTATGGCGCACCGGACTGTCCGGTGCCTAGGTTGGCGAGCCCAGTGAACTGGATGCTCTTGGAAAAACGCAGCGCTCCTCGTCTAAAAATCACCGGATTGTCCGGTGTGCCACTAGACTATCCGATGAGCTCACGAGCAATAGTCATCTTCGCCAACGGTTGACTTTCGCGACTGCTACGGGTTCAGAACGTTAGAAAGTCAGACTGTGATGTCAGATCACACCAGACTGTCTCGTGCCCCAAAAGGACATACGACTTCAACGGTCAACAACTCCAAACCCCAATGGTCGACTGACGTGGCACGCACCGGACAATGAACAGTGCAGCGTCCAGTGCGCACCGGACTGTTCGGTGTGCCCATTGATAGATAACTCAACCAACGGCTAGAATGTTGGTTGGGGCTATAAATACCGCCAACCACCACCATTCAAGTCATCCAAGGTTTCCACTCTCAACAGTCAATACAAGAGCAAAGAATACACTTTAAAGACACATTCAAAGCCTTAAATCATCTCCAAGTGCCATAATCAAGTCAAGTGATCAAAAGTGTTTAGTGACTTAACAGAGGGTGATTTGTGTTTCAATTGTTGCTTGGTTGCTTTCTTCTTCTCCTTCCAAACTTTCCAAGTGTTTTATAAAGCTAGCAAGATACACCTAATTGTGTGGTGATCCTTGCGGGGTCTTAGTGACCCATAAGAATAAAAAGAAGCACTTGATCGGTCTAAGTGACCGATTGAGAGAGGGAAAGGGTTGAAATAGACCCAACCTTTGTGGCCTCCTCAACAGGGAGTAGGTTCATTGGAACTGAACCTCGGGAAACAAATCACCGTGTCCATTTGTGTTGATCTTCACCACTCGATTTGTTTATTCCCTCTCCTCTCTCTCTAAAGTTCTCTTGCTCACATTGTTTTGAGTTGGCTCCTAAAGTTATCCGCATTTATTGAGCAACTCATAGCAAGGAGAACTATCTTCCGCACTCTGACTTCACTATTATTTATTTCTAACCCTAACCCCAGGTGAAGTGCATGTTCAAAGTTTATAATTTTTTAGGTTTCGCCTATTCACCCTCCTCTAGGCGACTTTCAATTGTATCAGAGCCCGATACTTCATTAGAGGCTAACAACTCGAAGTGATGTCAGAAGAACACGTGAAAAGGGAGATGGTCACCCGAGAAAAGCCCGGATCTTTCGGAAAGAAGATCAAAGAAAGGACTCCATCGAAGGAGGTCGACGACAAGCACAAGGAGGACAAGGAGGAATCCGTCGGCTCCAACAAGTCACATAAGAAGGGTGATAAGAAGAAAAAGAAAATGAAGAAGGTGGTCTACTACGGGACCGATTCTTCCTCATCCTCAACATCCGACACCGAAACTACATCTTCTAAGCACCAAGAGCGCAAGAAGTATAGTAAGATCCCTCTTCGCTATCTTCGTATTTCTAAACGCGCTCCTCTACTTTTCGTTCCCCTAGGCAAAACCACCATATTTTTATGGTGAAGACTATTGTATGTGGAGTGATAAAATGGGGCACCATCTAACCTCACTACAAGAAAGTATATGGAATATTATTGAGTATGGAGCGCAGATACCATAGGTGGGTGACAAGAATTATGATTCCGATGAGGCCACCCAAATAAGGCACTTCAACTCCCAAGCCACCTCTATACTCCTCGCTTCCTTGTGTCGAGAGGAGTAAAGGTGCAAGGGTTGAAGAGTGCCAAAGAAATTTGGGACGTCCTTAAGATGGCGCACGAAGGAGACAAAGTGACAAAGATTACCAAGCGGAAAACGATCGAGGGAGAACTCGGTCGATTCATCCTCAACAAGGGAGAAGAGCCACAAGCAATGTACAACCGACTCAAGACGATGGTGAACCAAGTCCGCAACCTCGGGAGCACCAAGTGGGATGACCATGAAATGGTCAAGGTTATTCTAAGATCTCTTGGCTTTCGTAACCCCACTCAAGTACAATTAATTCATGGAGATTCTAGATATAAACAGATGTCTCCCGAGGAGGTGATCGACAAGTTTGAGAGCTTTGAACTTATGATCAAAGACTCCAAACATATTGTCAACTTGGAGCAAGGCGCCACCTCCACACCCGAGGTGCAACCCGTTGCATTCAAAGCAACGGAAGAAAAGAAGGAAGAATCTACACCAACAAGTAGGCTCCCAATTAACGCCTCCAAGCTTGATAACGAGGAGATGGCTCTTATCATCAAGAGGTTTAGGCAAATCCTCAAGCAAAGAAAGGGGAAGGACTACAAACCCCGCTCCAAGAGGGTTTGCTATTGGTGTGGTAAGTCCGGTCATTTTATTGCTAAATGTCCATATACAAGTGATAGTGACAGGGATGACGACAAGAAAGGGAAGAAGAAAATGGAGAACAAAAGATACTACAACAAGAATAAGGGTGGCGAAGCGCACATGGGACAGGAATGAGACTCCGATGAGAGCTCCACCGACTCCTCCGACGAGGACGACTCATCATCGCCGTCAACAAAGGTCTACTCTTCCCCAATGTCGGCCACAAATGTCCCATGGGCAAGTATAGCAAGAAGAAGGTACATCCTATAGATACCCCCAAATACACAACTTCCGATGATGAGGGTAGCTCTAGTGAGAATGATGATGATTTGACTTCTCTTTTTGCAAACCTTACCATGGAACAAAAGAAGAAAATTAATGAATTAATAAAAACCATTAACAAGAAGGATGAGATCTTGGAATGCTAAGAGGACTAGCTCGTTAAGGAAAATAAAAAATTTGTTAAGCTAAAAGATGCTTATGCTAAGATTTAAGAATTGAATGCTTGCAAACCCACTACAACTACAATTGAGCATGTTACCATTTGCACTAGATGTAGAGATATTAATGTTGATGCTATGAATGATCACATTGCTATGATTAAAGAACAAAATGATCACATAACTAAATTAAATGCTAGAATTGCCGAGCATGAGCTAGAGAATGAAAATTTTAAATTTGCTCGTAATATGCTTTATAACGGGAGACACTCTGTCATTAAGGATGACATTGGCTTCCAATTTGGGAGCCAAAGCAACATCAAACTTAATGCCCCTAGAAATAAGCTTTCTAACTTTGTAAAGGGCAAGGCTCCCATGGTTCAGGATAGGGAAGGCTACATTTTATATCCTAAAAACTATCGTGAGCATAAAATTAAAAGAATTCATGCTAGGAAATCTCATTCTACTGCTCATCATGCTTACATTTACAGTAATGAGGCTTCCAGCTCTAGCCATACAACTCATATCAAAATGCCTAAGAAAAAGACTATTAATGCATCAAATGAACATATCATTTCATTTAAGGCTCTTGATGCATCATTTGTGCTTACTAACAAATCAGGCAAGGTAGTTGAAAGGGAATTAGGCTTACACCGAGTCCCTAAATAATTTTGGTGGTTGAATTGCCCAACACAAATAATTGGACTAACTAGTTTGCTCTAGTGTATAAGTTATACAGGTGCCAAAGGTTCACACTTAGCCAATAAAAAGACCAAGTATTGGGTTCGACAAAAGAGCAAAGGGACAACCGAAGGCACCTCTGGTCTGAGGCACCGGACTGTCCGGTGTGCCACCGGACATGTCCGGTGCACCAGAGGACTCCAAACTCAAACTCGTCACCTTCGGGAATTTCCAGAGGCAACTCCGCTATAATTCACCGGACTGTCCGGTGTACACCGGACATGTCCGGTGCTCCAAGGAAGAGCGGCCTCCGGAACTCGTCAGCCTCGGGAATTCACTTCGGCTGCTTCGCTATAATTCACCGGACTGTCCGGTGTGCACCGGACTGTCCGGTGTAACAGCGGGGCAACGGCTATTTCGGCGCCAACGGCTACCTGCGACGCATTAAATGCGCGCCAGCGCGCGCAGAGGTCAGGCACGCCCATGCTGGCGCACCGGACACTCAACAGTACATGTCCGGTGCGCCACCGGACATCAAGGCGGGCCCAGAAGTCAGAGCTCCAATGGTTGGAACCCAACGGCTTTGGTGACGTGGCTGTCGCACCGGACATGTCCGGTGTGCACCGGACTGTCCGGTGCGCCATCGAACAGACAGCCTCACCAAACGGCTAGTTTGGTGGTTGGGGCTATAAATACCCCCAACCACCCACCATTCATTGCATCCAAGTTTTCTACTTCTCAACTACTTACAAGAGCTCTAGCATTCAATTCTAGACACACTCAAGAGATCAAATCCTCTCCCAAATTCCACACAAAGCTTTAGTGACTAGTGAGAGAGATTTGCTTGTGTTCTTTCGAGCTCTTGCGCTTGGATTGCTTTCTTCTCTCTTTGATTCTTTCTTGCGATCAAACTCACTTGTAATTGAGACAAGAGACACCAATCTTGTGGTGGTCCTTGTGGGAACTTTGTGTTCCAAGTGATTGAGAAGAGAAAGCTCACTCGGTCCGAGGGACCGTTTGAGAGAGGGTAAGGGTTGAAAGAGACCCGGCCTTTGTGGCCTCCTCAACGGGGAGTAGGTTTGTGAGAACCGAACCTCGATAAAACAAATCCGCGTGTCACACTCTCTATTCGCTTGCGATTTGTTTTGCGCCCTCTCTCGGACTCGTTTATATTTCTAACGCTAACCTGGCTTGTAGTTGTGTTTATATTTGTAAATTTTAGTTTCGCCCTATTCACGCCCCTCTAAGCGACTTTCAATTGGTATCAGAGCCCGGTGCTTCATTAGAGCCTAACCGCTCGAAGTGATGTCGGGAGATCACACCAAGAGGGAGATGGAGACCGGCGACAAGCCCACTACGAGCCAAGGGAGCACTTCATCGGAAGAGTCCCGCACCAAGAGGAAGGAGAAGAAGAAGGACTCCTCCAAGCGGAAGGAGAAAAGATCCTCTTCTTCACACCACAAGGAGAAGAAGGAGAAATCTTCTTCTCACAAGTCGCATCGGAAAGGCGACAAGCACAAGAGGATGAGGAAGGTGGTCTACTACGAGACCGACACTTCATCAACATCGACCTCCGACTCCGATGCGCCAACCGTAACTTCTAAGCGCCAAGAGCGCAAGAAGTTTAGTAAGATCCCCTTACACTATCCTCGTACACCTAGACATACTCCATTACTTTCCGTTCCATTAGGCAAACCGCCAACTTTTGATGGCGAAGATTATGCTAGGTGGAGTGATTTAATGAAATTTCATCTAACCTCACTCCACAAAAGTATATGGAATGTTGTTGAGTTTGGAGCACAGGTACCATCCATAGGGGATGAGGATTATGATACGGACGAGGTGGCCCAAATCGAGCACTTCAACTCTCAAGCTACAACCATACTCCTAGCCTCTCTAAGTAAGGAGGAATACAACAAGGTGCAAGGGTTGAAGAATGCAAAGGAGATTTGGGACCTACTCAAGACCACGCACGAGGGTGATGAACTCACCAAGATCACCAAGCGGGAAACGATCGAGGGGGAGCTCGGTCGCTTCCATCTTCGCCAAGGGGAGGAGACACAGGATATGTACAACCGGCTCAAAACCTTGGTGAACCAAGTGCGCAACCTCGAGAGTAAGAAGTGGGACGACCACGAGGTGGTTAAGGTTATTCTAAGATCTCTTATTTTCCTTAACCCTACTCAAGTTCAATTAATTCGTGGTAACCCAAGATATACACTAATGACTCCCGAGGAAGTAATCGGGAATTTTGTGAGCTTTGAATGTATGATTAAAGGCTCAAAGAAGATCAACAAGCTCGATGAGCCCTCCACGTCCGAGGCTCAACCGGTGGCGTTGAAGGCGACGGAGGAGAAGAAGGAGGAGTCTACACCGAGTAGACAACCAATTGACGCCTCCAAGCTCGACAATGAGGAGATGGCTTTAATCATCAAAAGCTTTCGCCAAATCCTCAAGCAACGGAAGGGGAAGGATTACAAATCCCGTTCCAAGAAGGTTTGCTACAAGTGTGGTAAGCCCGGTCACTTTATTGCTAAATGTCCATTATCAAGTGACAGTGACAGGGATAACGACAAGAAGGGCAAGAGGAGAGAAAAGAAGAGGTATCACAAGAAGAAGGGCGGCGATGCCCACATGTGCCGCGAGTGGAACTCCGACGAGAGCTCCACCGACTCCTCCTCCGACGATGAGGACGCTGCCAACATCGCCGTCACCAAGGAACTCCTCTTCCCCAACGTCGGCCACAAGTGCCTCATGGCAAAGGACGGCAAAAGGAAGAAGGTTAAATCTAAATCCTCCACTAAATATGAATCCTCTAGTGATGATAATGCTAGTGATGAGGAAAATAATTTGCGTACCCTTTTTGCCGACCTTAACATGCAACAAAAGGAAAAATTAAATGAATTGATTAGTGCTATTCATGAGAAGGATGATCTCTTGGACTCTCAAGAGGACTTCCTTATTAAGGAAAACAAAAAGCATGTTAAGGTTAAAAATGCTTATGCTCTACAAGTTGAAAAATGTGAAAATTTGACTAGTGAGCTAAGCACTTGCCATAAGACCATTGACAACCTTAGAAATGATAATGCCAAATTAATTGCTAAGGTTGATTCTCATGTTTGTGATGTTCCCAATCTTAGAAATGATAATGATTTGCTTGCTAAGATTGATGAATTGAATGTATCTCTTGCTAGCCTTAGAGAAGAAAATGAAAATTTGATTGCTAAGGCTAAGGATTTTGATGTTTGCAATGTTACTATTTCCAACCTTAGAAGTGAGAATGATATATTACATGCTAAGGTTGTTGAATTAAAATCTTGCAAACCCTCTACATCTAATGTTGAGCATGTTTCTATTTGTACTAGATGTAGAGATGTTGATATAAATGCTATTCATGATCACATGGCCTTAATTAAACAACAAAATGATCATATAGCAATATTAGATGCTAAAATTGCCGAGCATAACTTAGAAAATGAAAAGTTTAAATTTGCTAGAAGTATGCTCTATAATGGGAGACGCCCTGGCATCAAGGATGGCATTGGCTTCCAAAGGGGAGACAATGTCAAACTTAATGCCCCTCCTAAAAATTTGTCTAACTTTGTTATGGGCAAGGCTCCCATGCCTCAGGATAACGAGGGTTACATTTTGTACCCTGCCGGTTATCCCGAGAGCAAAATTAGGAGAACTCATTCTAGGAAGTCTCACTCTGGCCCTAACCATGCTTTTATATATAAGGGTGAGACATCTAGCTCTAGGCAACCAACCCGTGCCAAGTTGCCTAGAAAGAAAACTCCTACTACATCAAATGATCATAGCATTTCATTTAAAACTTTTGATGCATCCTATGTTTTGACTAACAAATCCGGCAAAGTAGTTGCCAAGTTTGTTGGGGCAAACACAAGGGCTCCAAGACTTGTGTTTGGGTACCCAAAGTTCTTGTTTCTAATGCCAAAGGACCCAAAACCGTTTGGGTACCTAAAGTCAAGAACTAAAATTGTTTTGTAGGTTTATGCATCCGGAGGCTCAAGTTGGATACTCGACAGCGGGTGCACAAACCACATGACAGGGGAGAAGAAGATGTTCTCCTCATATGAGAAAAACCAAGATCCCCAACGAGCTATCACATTCGGGGATGGAAATCAAGGTTTGGTCAAAGGTTTGGGTAAAATAGCTATATCTCCTGACCATTCCATTTCCAATGTTTTTCTTGTAGATTCTTTAGATTACAATTTGCTTTCCGTATCTCAATTATGTCAAATGGGCTACAACTGTCTATTTACTGATATAGGTGTCACTGTCTTTAGAAGAAGTGATGATTCAATAGCATTTAAGGGGGTGTTAGAGGGTCAGCTATACTTGGTAGATTTTGATAGAGCTGAACTCGACACTTGCTTGGTTGCTAAGACTAACTTGGGTTGGCTCTGGCATCGCCGACTAGCCCATGTTGGAATGAAGAATCTTCATAAGCTTCTAAAGGGAGAGCACATTTTAGGACTAACAAATGTTCATTTTGAGAAAGACAGGATTTGTAGCGCATGCCAAGCCGGGAAGCAAGTTGGCACTCATCATCCACACAAGAACATCATGACTAGTGACAGGCCACTGGAGCTCCTACACATGGACCTATTCGGCCCGATCGCTTACATAAGCATCGGCGGGAGTAAGTACTGTCTAGTTATTGTGGATGATTATTCTCGTTTCACTTGGGTGTTCTTTTTGCAGGAAAAATCTCATACCCAAGAGACCTTAAAGGGATTCTTGAGACGGGCTCAAAATGAGTTCGGCTTAAGGATCAAGAAAATTAGAAGCGACAACGGGACGGAGTTCAAGAACTCTCAAATTGAAGGCTTCCTTGAGGAGGAGGGCATCAAGCATGAGTTCTCTTCTCCCTACACGCCACAACAAAATGGTGTAGTAGAGAGAAAGAATCGAACTCTATTGGACATGGCAAGAACCATGCTTGATGAGTACAAGACACCGGATCGGTTTTGGGCCGAGGCGGTCAACACCGCTTGCTACGCCATCAACCGGTTATATCTTCACCGAATCCTCAAGAAGACATCCTATGAACTCCTAACCGGTAAAAAGCCAAATATTTCATATTTTAGAGTTTTTGGTAGCAAATGTTTTATTCTTGTCAAAAGAAGTAGAAAATCTAAATTTGCTCCTAAAACTGTAGAAGGCTTTTTACTAGGATATGACTCAAACACAAGGGCATATAGAGTCTTTAACAAATCCTCAGGACTTGTTGAAGTTTCTTGTGACGTTGTGTTTGATGAAACTAATGGCTCTCAAGTAGAGCAACTTGATCTTGATGAGATAGGTGAAGAACAGGCTCCGTGCATCGCGCTAAGGAACATGTCCATTGGGGATGTGTGTCCTAAGGAATCCGAAGAGCCTCCAAATGCACAAGATCAACCATCATCCTCCTCCACGCAAGCATCTCCACCAACCCAAAATGAGGACGATGCTCAAGTTGATGAAGGAGAAGATCAAAGAGATGAGCCACCTCAAGATGACAGCAATGATCAAGGGGGAGATGCAAATGATCAAGACAAGGAGGATGAACAACCAAGGCCGCCACACCCAAGAGTCCACCAAGCAATACAACGAGATCACCCCGTCGACACCATCCTCGGCGATATTCATAAGGGGGTAACTACTCGGTCTCGTGTTGCACATTTTTGTGAGCATTACTCTTTTGTTTCCTCTATTGAGCCACACAGGGTAGAGGAAGCGCTCCAAGATTCGGATTGGGTGATGGCGATGCAAGAGGAGCTCAACAATTTCACGAGGAACGAGGTATGGCATTTGGTTCCACGTCCTAACCAAAATGTTGTAGGAGCCAAGTGGGTCTTCCGCAACAAGCAAGACAAGCATGGTGTGGTGACAAGGAACAAAGCTCGACTCGTGGCCAAAGGGTATTCACAAGTCGAAGGTTTGGATTTTGGTGAAACCTATGCACCCGTAGCTAGGTTTGAGTCAATTCGTATATTATTGGCCTATGCTACTTATCATGGCTTCAAGCTTTATCAAATGGACGTGAAGAGTGCCTTCCTCAATGGACCAATCAAGGAGGAGGTCTATGTTGAGCAACCTCCTGGCTTTGAAGATAGTGAGTACCCTAACCATGTCTATAGGCTCTTTAAGGCACTTTATGGGCTCAAGCAAGCCCCAAGAGCATGGTATGAATGCCTTAGAGATTTCCTTATTGCAAATGGCTTCAAAGTCGGCAAGGCCGATCCTACTTTATTCACTAAAACTCTTGACAATGATTTGTTTGTATGCCAAATTTATGTTGATGATATTATATTTGGGTCTACTAACGAATCTACATGTGAAGAATTTAGTAGGATCATGACACAAAAATTCGAGATGTCTATGATGGGGGAGTTAAAGTATTTCTTAGGATTTCAAGTCAAGCAACTCCAAGAGGGCACCTTCCTTAGCCAAACGAAGTACACTCAAGACATTCTAACCAAGTTTGGAATGAAGGATGCCAAGCCCATCAAGACACCCATGGGAACCAATGGGCATCTCGACCTCGACACGGGAGGTAAATCCGTCGATCAAAAGGTATACCGGTCGATGATTGGTTCATTGCTTTATTTATGTGCATCTCGACCGGACATTATGCTTTCCGTTTGCATGTGTGCAAGATTCCAATCCGACCCTAAGGAATCCCACCTTACGGCCGTAAAACGAATCTTGAGATATTTGGCTTATACTCCTAAGTTTGGGCTTTGGTACCCTCGGGGATCCACATTTGATTTGATTGGTTATTCGGATGCCGATTGGGCAGGGTGTAAGATTAATAGAAAGAGCACATCGGGGACTTGCCAGTTCTTGGGAAGATCCTTGGTGTCTTGGGCTTCAAAGAAGCAAAATTCGGTCGCTCTTTCTACCGCCGAAGCCGAGTATATTGCCGCAGGCCATTGTTGCGCGCAATTACTTTGGATGAGGCAAACTCTGCGGGACTATGGTTACAAATTAACCAAAGTTCCTCTTCTATGTGATAATGAGAGTGCAATCCGCATGGCGGATAATCCCGTTGAGCATAGCCGCACTAAACACATAGCCATTCGGTATCATTTTCTTAGGGATCACCAACAAAAGGGGGATATCAAGATTGCATACATTAACACTAAAGATCAATTAGCCGATATCTTTACCAAGCCTCTTGATGAACAAACTTTTACCAAACTTAGGCATGAGCTCAATATTCTTGATTCTAGGAATTTCTTTTGCTAAACTTGCACACATAGCTCATAAGTATACCTTTGGTCATGTCTCTTTTATATATGCTATGACTAATGTGTTTTCAAGTGTATTTCAAAACAAGTCATAGGTATATTGAAAGGGAATTGGAGTCTTCGGCGAAGACAAAGGCTTCCACTCCACTCTACTACTCATCTGTCGCCGTCGCTCCACTTCATTCTCCGTCTTTGGTATAATCTTCACTCATATGTTTTATCTGCCAAAGGGGAGAAAATAGTTGTCAAAGGGCTTATATCTCACTCAAAGTATCCGTTTTTGGCGATTCATGCCAAAGGGGGAGAAAGTATGAGCCCAAAGCAAAAGGACCGCACAACCACCCTAATTTTTAAAAATTAATGATTTTCAATTGGTAAATTTCAAATTGGTATATCTTTGTGTTCAAAAGGGGGAGCAAGTAGTATTTTCAAAACTTGATATCTTAAAACCTTCTTAAACACTAAGAGGAGAATTTATTGAGGGGGAGTTTTGTTTAGTCAAAGGAAAAGCATTTCAAACAAAAGGAGAAAATTTCAAATCTTGAAAATGCTTCCCAAAATCCTATTCATTTACCTTTGACTATCTTGCAAAAGGACTTTGAAAAGAATTTACAAAAGAATTTGCAAAAACAAAACATGTGGTGCAAATGTGGTCCAATATGTTAAAAATAAAGAAACAATCCATGCATATCTTGTAAGTATTTATATTGGCTCAATTCCAAGCAACCTTTGCACTTACATTATGCAAACTAGTTCAATTATGCACTATTATATTTGCTTTGGTTTGTGTTGGCATCAATCACCAAAAAGGGGGAGATTGAAAGGGAACTAGGCTTACACCTAGTCCCTAAATAATTTTGGTGGTTGAATTGCCCAACACAAATAATTGGACTAACTAGTTTGCTCTAGTGTATAAGTTATACAGGTGCCAAAGGTTCACACTTAGCCAATAAAAAGACCAAGTATTGGGTTCGACAAAAGAGCAAAGGGACAACCGAAGGCACCTCTGGTCTGAGGCACCGGACATGTCCGGTGCACTAGAGGACTCCAAACTCAAACTCGTCATCTTCGGGAATTTCCAGAGGCAACTCCGCTATAATTCACCGGACTGTCCGGTGCTCCAAGGAAGAGCGGCCTCCGGAACTCGTCAGCCTCGGGAATTCACTTCGGCTGCTTCGCTATAATTCACCGGACTGTCCGGTGTGCACCGGACTATCCGGTGTAACAGCGGGGCAACGGCTATTTCGGCGCCAACGGCTACCTGCGACGCATTAAATGCGCGCCAGCGCGCGCAGAGGTCAGGCACACCCATGCTGGCGCACCGAACACATAACAGTACATGTCCGGTGCGCCACCGGACATCAAGGCGGGCCCAGAAGTCAGAGCTCCAACGGTCGGAACCCAACGGCTTTGGTGACGTGGCTGTCGCACCGGACATGTCCGGTGTGCACCGGACTGTCCGGTGCGCCATCGAACAGACAGCCTCACCAAACGGCTAGTTTGGTGGTTGGGGCTATAAATACCCCCAACCACCCACCATTCATTGCATCCAAGTTTTCCACTTCTCAACTACTTACAAGAGCTCTAGCATTCAATTCTAGACACACTCAAGAGATCAAATCCTCTCCCAAATTCCACACAAAGCTTTAGTGACTAGTGAGAGAGATTTGCTTGTGTTCTTTCGAGCTCTTGCGCTTGGATTGCTTTCTTCTCTCTTTGATTCTTTCTTGCGATCAAACTCACTTGTAATTGAGACAAGAGACACCAATCTTGTGGTGGTCCTTGTGGGAACTTTGTGTTCCAAGTGATTGAGAAGAGAAAGCTCACTCGGTCCGAGGGACCGTTTGAGAGAGGGTAAGGGTTGAAAGAGACCCGGCCTTTGTGGCCTCCTCAACGGGGAGTAGGTTTGTGAGAACCGAACCTCGGTAAAAAAAATCCGCGTGTCACACTCTCTATTCGCTTGCGATTTGTTTTGCGCCCTCTCTCAGACTCGTTTATATTTCTAACGCTAACCTGGCTTGTAGTTGTGTTTATATTTGTAAATTTCAGTTTCGCCCTATTCACCCCCCCCCCCTCTAGGCGACTTTCAGTAGTTACCAAATATGTTGGGAACACAAGAGTCCAAAGACTTGTGTTTGGGTATCCAAGGTGCTTGTTTCTAATGTAAAAGGACCGAAGACCATTTGGTTACCTAAGAACAAGGCCTAAATTTGTGTTGTAGGTTTATGCATTCGGCAAAACAAGTTGGATAATCGACAACGGGTGCACAAACCATATGTCAGGGGAGAAAATGATGTTCTCATATGAGAAAAACGATGACCCCCAAAGAGCAATCACATTCGAGGATGGAAATCAAGGTTTGGTCAAAGGATTGGGTAAAATTGCTATATCTCCTAACCATTCCATTTCTAATGTTTTTCTTGTAGATTCTTTAGATTACAACTTGCTTTATGTTTCTCAATTATGTAAAATGGGCTACAACTGTCTATTTACTGATGCTGGTGTTACCGTCTCTAGAAGAAGTGATGATTCAATAGCTTTTAAGGGAGTGTTAGATGGTCAACTATACTTTGTTGATTTCAATGATAACAATGTTGAACTAGACACTTGCTTAATTTCTAAGACAAACATGGGATGGTGTCACACCTGGTTTAACAGTACAACCATGAGGGTGGAATGAGACGCCCTTAGCTGATTAATTAGATGAACCTAGGGGTGTAGTTGGCTTTGTCGGAGGGCCGTCAATGGGGGCCGGGGCGTAGTGCTCGCTCTGCCAAGGTTGGGGTGCAGAGGTTCTTTCGATTTGGTTTTGTTAGTCACCCACCTTGAGGAGGTGTACTGCGTTTGTACCACTGGCGAAACCTAACGAGTAGCTATGCACCAGGGGAGTCTTTGTAAAGGCTACGTAGTGAAACCTTATCGACTCACCTTGGTAGTGTTTGGGGTTTGATCGACCCGAGGCATAAAGGGATCACGACTTTGTGGGTAAAGTGTACAACCTCTGCAGAGTGTTAAAAACTAGTATATCAGCCGAGCTCACGGTTAAGAGCAGCCTTGGGATCCTCTTTGATTTGAAGAACCTTGGATACTTTTATGATGATGATTAAGAATGTTGGTTATAAAATCTAATCTCTGGTATTTCCTCGTTTGAGGAAGTACTTTTGGATAATAATTGGGTTTATTACTAAAAGTTGGCTCTACTAATAATAATAAATACTTGACTAACTTAAAAGCAACTGCTTAACCTCAACTCCACATACAGCTAGTCCACTTTAGCCAAACGGGACATTTGCTAAGTACGTTGATGTATACTCACCCTTGCTTTACAAACCACCCCCACCCTAGGTTGTCCCCACTGTACTCAGTACTCAGGAGGTAAAGCTGGCATCATGGATGACTTCGAGGAGTTTCAGGATTTCGATGAGTTCTAGTTCTTTTTTAGTGGCAAACCCCCAGTCAGCTGCCTGTGTAGGCTTAGCTTCTACGTTCCGTATTTCCGCACTTTGATATTTATGTTGAACAATGGTTATGTATTAGACTCTGTCAATGTCTTGGACATCTTGATGTAATAAAGTACGTTTCCATTATTTATTTTGAGCATTATGTGATGATGTCCAGTTATGTAATCGTTGTGTACGTGAGTTTCTGATCCTAGCATGTACATGGTTCGCATTCGGTTTACCTTCCAAAACCGGGTGTGACATAAGTGGTATCAAAGCCCTTGCTGACCGTAGGACCGCTAACCTAGGCTAGAATGGTCAACCTAAGGACTATAGACCCTTACTCTTACCTTGACCTCAGTGCCTTTTAAAAAGATGGTCATCTTGACCAACTCTATGTTGTTTACTCACCTCAAAAGTTTTATCTCACTTTTCTATCTATTTACTTCCTGGTCTAATAGTTCTACTCTTACTCTTGTGCTTACGATGTCTTTTGTAGATGGCTCATCTTAGGTGCACTGCACGTAAGTCTGTGATCCCCTTTTTGCCTTCTCGCCTGGCGAAGCGTCCACTGCATCGCATGGTGCCAGGTCAGTCCAGTCACCTGGAGAGACTGCATCGTCGCCTGCACGAGGAGCAGGAGCGCCGACACCAGGAGCAGGAGAAGGACCAGGAGCAGCAGGACTCTTCCCCGTCGCCTCAACAGGAGGTGGAGTCTGTGAGGCCGCCTTCCCCTACACCTCAGCCAGAGATGCCCCCTGCACCACCACAGGGCATCCCGGCTGCTGGAGGAGACCCCGACGGAGACAGAGACAACGACGACGCCGGTGGCAGTTCGAGCCATGGCACGGAGCACTCAGAGGAGCTGGAGCTGGATGGATGGATCACTAGACCCATCACTCGTGACGCTGCTCGCAGGTGTCACTTCCACGATGCTCTCAATACCTTGTTGCGTCGGGCCTTCGACCGACACACCTGGTCTATCGAGTACCGTTGTGTAGTCTACCAGCATCGTCGCGGGCTATACCCGGACCAGTGGGAGGCTACTTGCTTGGTGCGCTGTCCGGACGATGATCTCTGGGGTGCAGAGGCCTTCTCAGAGCACTATTCTATTACTAAGAGGGATACTGCCGAGGCAGCCATGCAAGATGCAGCATGACGAGCACTTTCTCAGTATTGCTCGTTGTTCAGCGGGGTAGCTGATGGCCTTGACCTGAAGTACTACCCTCGCCGTTCGACTGGCAATGCTGGAGGTGTGATTGTCTCGCCAGTGGGTGAGGGCAACCCCAGGCTGAACAGCATGGTCAATCTGGTCGCCGTGCTCAACACAGAGTTAGACCATGCCCTTGACAAGTTGGGCAAGGTTCGGGCGGAGGTTGCGGAATTGCGTGCTGAGTGCGCAGCATGCCACTATTTGGATGGTGGTTCTCCCACCCCTGTCGGGATTCAGCAACCTTACCGTTCACCGCCCCGTGGTCGCTTCGACTATGATACCCCAGACTGCAGGACCCGCATAGATTTAGATCCCTAGATCGACAGAGTTGGAGTCTGTAATGATGCTTAGTTCAGTGTCTCTGTCTAGTTAGTTTTAGTTAGAGTTAGTTGCTTATCTTATGTTGGATGCTTGTTATGATGGACATGTACTGAAGTTGGATCTTTGTAATGATTGTCACCAAGGTGTGGGTATCCCCTGCAACTTGGTGTAGTTATTAATAAAGTCAGTTATTTAGTTGGGTAATTGTCACACCCGGTTTTTAGAAGGTAAACCGAATGCGAACCATGTACGTGCCAGGATCAGTTATTCACGTACACAGCAGTTACATAACATGGACATCATCACACAGTGCTCAAAATAGTATTAAAAGGGGAAAATAATAGTCGATTACATCATACGTCTGAGACGTCCATATAGTTCTTACAATAAATCAAAGTGCGGAAAAGAAACGTAGATAACGCGGCCTTCACAGGCAGCCGACTGGGGGTTGCCGCTAACCCACGCCTAGAACTCGTCGTAGTCTTGGAACTCCTGGAAGTCTCCTTCCACAGCTTCATCTTCTCCTGAGCAGTGGTTGCAATGCTGACAACCTGGGGGGGGGGGGTTTGGTGTGTAGAGCAAGGGTGAGTACACATCAACATACTCAGCAAGCATCCTGTTTGGCTGTAGTGGACTAGCTTTATGTGGGGATAAGTCAAGCAGTTGCTTTTAGTTGGTCATGTTATTACTTTCTAGTAGAAAGCCAGGTTTTAACATTAACCCAAGTTATTAGCCCAATGTATCCTTTCCAAACGGAAAGAATACCACTTACCAGCACCATAATCATAATCAGAATCATCAATCTCATTGTCACCTGTACCAAAATGTCTCTGATCAAGTATCACTAATCTCTGGAGCTCCCTTGGCCGCTCATAACCGCGAGCACGGCTGATATATCAGTTTCATAACACTCTGCAGAGGTTGTGCACTTTACCCACAAGCCGTGATTCCCTCTTGCCTCGGGCCGATCAAACCCTTAAACACTACCAAGGTGAATAGGCAGGGTCTCACTACGTAGCCTTTACAAAGATTCCCCGGGGCTGTAGCCACCCGTTAGGTTTCCTAAATGTACCGCACTCCTCCCCAAGGGACAAATCAACCTTGGCAGAGCGAGCCGCATACACCGAGCCCCATTGACGGCACAACGGCTAAGCGAACTACACCCCGGTTCCTCTAATTATTCAGCTAAGGGCGTCCCATTCCACCCTCATGGTTGCACTGTTTTCCCGGGCGGTCATCCATTGAACAGGTCCTTACGGAGAGGCACTCGAGAAACCGCTCGAGTCCCCTTGAAGGTCACAAATATAATCATAAATAAGAAGGGAAAACAGCGTATCATAGATAATCACATCATGTTCATTGATTAGAGTTGAGCAATAGCATCAGACTAAGCAGTAATAATCCGACCCAAATAGGTAAACAAGGACATGGGTAACAAAAACTAGTCAATCCTTAGGTATAAATGTGTAATGCAGGAGGTGAATTAAAGAATGAATAGGACAGAAATAGGTCAAAGGACACTTGCCTCCACCAACCGACTGCTGCTCAGGGGCTTCTCCTGCGAATTCCTCGGGCTCTTCGACCGGATCATTCTCTATGCGAGCGCAAACATACATACATCCACATATTTAATACAAAAGAACAGTACACCATACAAGGGAACAAGTAAAGCAAATATGCATCAAGTATGACATTCGATATCGCATT
Source organism: Zea luxurians (assembly GCA_029449295.1). Classification (NCBI taxonomy): domain Eukaryota; kingdom Viridiplantae; phylum Streptophyta; class Magnoliopsida; order Poales; family Poaceae; genus Zea; species Zea luxurians. The sequence goes on from JAOPSE010000001.1 coordinate 216,804,294, forward strand.
TGTTATGGTTAGAAAGAAACGGGGAAAGGTCTCGCAGGGGGTTAAAGTTTATGCACTAATGATTAGTTACAACTGGTTCTTAGCAAAAGAATTCTGTTATATACACTAATGGAAACCTAGTCATTTTAAGTTGATCAACATTGCACTAGGTAAACAATTAACTAAATGAATCAATTAGCGCAACGAAATTCTAAATTAAGCTTCCTATTTCAATAACATGAACAATGATTAGCCTACCTAAAATAAAATAACTATGATCACAGAAAGTAAAACAAAATAAATAAAATAATATATAAAAATAAATAAAAAAAAGGGGGGCGGTTGAACCGGCCCTGGGGGCGGTTGAACCGGCGGCTGGGCCGGCCGAGCAGGGGCGGCCGAGCGCGGGGGGGGGGGGGGGGGGGGGGGGCTGAGCCGGGGCGGTTGAACCGGCCCGGGGGGCGGTTGAACCGGCGGCTGGGCCGGCGGGTGCGCAGGGGCGGGGGCGCGGCCAGGCGGGCGGCCAGGGCGCGGCCAGCGGCCAGGGCGCGGCCAGGGCGCAGCTGGGGCCGGCTGGGGCGCGGCCGGGGCCGGCTGAGGCCCAAGAGGGGCGCGCCAGGCGGCTGGGCCGGCCAGGGGGGCCCACGGCGCGGGAGAGAGAAAAGGGAAGAGGGAGAGAGAAAGAAAGAAAAAGAAAAAAGAAAAAGAAAAAGGTTATCTCCTTTTCGAAATTCGTTTTTCCTAGATGAATGCATCCACGTTCTCAATCAATCCAAAAGAATGCATGGTTCGGCATGGTGCATCAAACAACATAAAGCAATTTAGGGTTTTTCTTTACACGGGAATTCCAAACCGAATCCCGCTAAAACTTTGGAAAAGGTCAAGGTCTAGCGAGGGGAAAAAAGAAAAAGAAAAGGTAACGCCCGAATTTGGCGAGTGAAGAAAAGAAAAAAATTCAACTGCAAAATTCGGGGCGTTACAAACCTATCCCCCTTAAAAGAATCTCGCCCTCGAGATTCAGGGTTGGCTAGCAAAGAGCTCTAGGTACTTGGCCATCAAATCATCTTCACGCTCCCAGGTTGCTTCTTCCTCAGAGTGGTGATGCCATCTAACTTTGCACATTCTGATGGTCTTCCTTCGGGTGACTCTATCTGCAACCTCAAGGATCTGAGCTGGCTTCTCGACATAGGTCAAGTCCTCCTGGACTTCCAGACCTTCCACTGGCAACTGCTCTTCTGGCACACGCAAGCACTTCTTCAACTGAGACACATGAAAGACATCATGCACAGCAGACAAATTCTCTGGCAAACTGAGCTGATAGGCCACTTCTCCACGTCTTGTAAGAATCTGATATGGACCAATGTAGCGGGGTGCTAGCTTGCCTTTGATTCCGAACCTTCTGACTCCTCTGATCGGTGACACTTTCAGATAGACAAAGTCTCCGACTTCAAAACTCAGCTCTCTTCTTCTTGTGTCTGCATAGCTTCGCTGCCTCGATTGCGCTATCTTCAGATTCTCTCGGACCATCTTGATGTTCTCTTCAGCTTCGAGCAAAATATCTGGCCCAAACACTTGCTCAACTTTGCATACAACTGGTGCTCTCGCAATCTCTGCAATACCATCCTCAAATGATCTGCATGTTCTTCTTCGCTTTGGGAATAAACCAGAATGTCATCAATGAATACCACCACAAACTTATCAAGATAATCCATGAATACACTGTTCATCAAGTTCATAAAGAACGCTGGTGCATTGGTCAAACCAAAAGACATCACTGTGAACTCATACAAACCATACTTGGTAATGAATGTCGTCTTCGGAATGTCCGAAGGTCGGATCCTGAGCTGATGATAACCTGACCTCAGATCAATCTTGGAGAACACACTGGCTCCTCTCAACTGGTCAAACAGATCTTCTATTCTGGGCAAGGGATACTTGTTCTTGATCGTGACTTCATTCAAAGCTCGATAATCGATACACATCCTCTTTGTGCCATCTTTCTTCTCCACAAACAGGACAGGGGCGGCCCAAGGCGAGGTGCTTGGCCGGATGTAACCTTTCTCCGACAGCTCATCAATCTGCTTCTTAAGCTCAACCAACTCTAGTCCAGATATTCTGTAAGCTCTCTTAAAGATAGGGGCGGTTCCAGGAAGAAGCTCTATGGCAAACTCAACTTTCCGCTCTGGTGGCATACCCGGTAAATCCTTTGGAAACACATCTGGGAATTCAGACACAACCTTGATACTCTCAATTGGGTCTGCTTCACTGCTATCGACAGCCATCTGATAACAACTTCCTTTCTTTGGCTCAAGCGGGACTAACTCGGTCACCACTTCCTCTCCTAGTGGGGACACCAACTTGATTGTCCTTTTATCACAACTGATAACTGCCTGATACTTATCTAGCCAATTCATCCCTAGGATGACATCTATTCCCTGAGTACCCATTACTATAAGGTTAGTGGGAAACGCTATCCCCCTTATTTCCACACTTATATTCAAACATATGCTATCAGCTCGAATTCTACCACCGGCTGAGTCAATTTGAATGGGGGTTGACATGGCAGTAATTGGAAGATTATGTGCTTCTACCCATGATGCAGTAATGAAAGAATGTGTTGCTCCAGTATCAAATAACACTTCTGCAATATGGGAGTCGACTGGGAACATACCTACTATCATGTCGGGAGTCTCCTGAACTGCTTCAGCCTCCAAGTGGTTCAGTCTCCCATGATTATAGCGCGGTTGAGAGCGGTTGCCTGCTCCAGGCTGGGACACATTCTGCTTTGCTGGGGCATTGGGGCCTGACTGCTGCTGGGCTGCCTTCTTCGGACATTGCATCACCCAGTGGCCTTGCTCTCCACAGTGGAAACATGCTCTGTTTCCAACCTGAGCTGGTGCTGCCTGATTGTTCTGCTGGTTTGCTGGGGCAGGAAGACGAGGTGTCTGCTGATTCTGCCTCTGAAGCTGACCTCCTGATTGATTGCTCTGACGGTTCTGGTACTGATGCTGAGGATACTGCCTTTGGAACTGCTGATACTGCTGACGCTGCTGATGCTGCTGAGGTGGACGCTGGTTCTGCCTGAACTGCTGAGGTTGATTGCCTGAAAAACGAGGACAACTGCTGCTTCCAGGCTGGGGTCCACTGATCTTGCGCTTACGATCCTCCATCTCCTTACGCTTCCTTTCTGTCATGATTGCTCTGTCAATCAGGTGCTGGAATGTCGGGAAGGTATGATTCATCAGTTGGTACTGAAGAGGGTCGACCAAGCCTCTCAAGAAACGGTACTGTCGCTTGGCGTCGGTGTTGACATCTTCAGGAGCGTAGCGAGACAACTGCAGAAACCTGTCTCGATACTCACTGACAGATGATGACCCTTGCTTAAGGGCCAGGAACTCCTCCTTCTTCACTGTCATCAGACCTGCAGGCACATGGTACTGACGAAAGCTACCTCTGAACTCTTCCCAGGTGATGGCATCGGGGTTGGCATGGGTGGCGAGGTAAGACTCCCACCATGATTGGGCTGCTCCTCTCAACAGACGGGGACCATACAAGACTTTCTCCCTGTCATCACACTGAGCGGTATGCAACTCCCGCTCCACAGTGCGCAGCCAATCTTCAGCATCCATGGGGTCAGAAGAGTGAGCGAACGTTGGGGGATGACCTCTCATGAATTCAGCACGCTTGTCTCTGGGCATCTGAGGCATCTGAGGCTGGGGTGGAGCCTGCTGCTGTTGCTGCTGCTGCTGCTGCTGAATGGCGGCCAGAGTCTGACCGATGGCCTGAACTGCCTGAGTCTGCATCAGAAACATCTGCTCGATCGACATCGGGGGCGGGGGTGGCAGGTGCTGCTGCTGAGGCACCTCATCCTGCGGAGCGGCTTGCTCCTGCTGAGCACGCCTTCCTCCTCTGCGCCTGTTCTCTGACATCTGCAGAACGCAACCACACATCAGAACTGATCTGGCAAATCTTGCAGCATAAGAAAAGAGTATAGAATTCTCCAACAGCACTGAACAGATGAGCATCTTCACTGATCTCCAACACAGACCACACAGCTTCTCAGATAAAGAGGAAAGTAGAATAAAGGGTTTCCCAACTACATAACTAACTCCATTAACATAATAGGTAAGCCAAAATGCAGGGGATACCCACACTCTGGTGACAATCATTACAAAGATCCAAACCAAACATAGTTCATCATGACAAACATAAATGCACAGGATATAGCAAACTACCCTGTCTAACTAAGACTAACTAAGACCGAGATTAACGCTAAGACTGAAGCTTCTATGTATATATTTTGTATTAATTACGGGATCCAACTCTAACGAGCTATGGTTCTAGATTTATCTTGGTCTTGCAGTCGGGATTGTCATAAGACTGGAGTCCACGCCGAGGTGAGCGGTATGGGTGCTGAGTCCCAACGGGAGCGGGGGAACCATCATCCAAGTGACGACGCTCCGCGCGCTCAGCCCGCAGCAGGGCGATCTCAGCACGAGCCCTACTCAGCTCGTCTAATGCATGGTCCAGCTCCGTGTTTAGCACAGCGGCTAGGTTGACTGTGCTGCTCAACCTAGGATTGTCCTCACCAGCAGGTGAAACAATCACGCCTCCTGTGCTGCCAGATGGACGGCGGGGGTAATACTTCAGATCGAGACCGTCAGCCACCCCACCGAGAACCGAGCAGTAGTGCGAAAGCGCACGCCGTGCAGCATCCTGCATGGCTGCCTCAGCTGAGTCCCGCTCAGAGATAGAATAGTGCTCTGAGCAAGCCTCCGCGCCCTGGAAACTGTTCTCCGGACGGCGCACCAAGCAGGTCGCCTCCCAGCGGCCCGGGTAGACCCCGCGACTATGCTGGTAGACCACACAGCGATACTCGATGGACCAAGTACGCCGGTCAAGTGCCCGACGTAGCAGGGTGTCGAGCGCGTCGTGGAAGTGACACCCGCGAGCAGCGTCGCGAGTGATGGGTCGAGCAACCCATCCTTCCGGCTCATGGTCAGCAGGGAAGTCGATGTCGTGGCTCAAGCTGTCGTCGCCACCTCCGTCGTCTGGGTCTCCTCCAGCAGCTACTCCAGAAGCTGGGGCGCCCAGTGGTGGTGCAGGGGGCGCCTCCAGGGGAAGCACAGGGGAGCAGCTCCTCACAGACTCTATCTCCTGCTGGAGCGAGAAGGAAGAGCCCCGCTGCTCCTGTCGTCGACGTTCCTGCTCCTCATGCAGGCGGTGGTGCAGTCTCTCCAAGTGGCTGGACTGTCCGGCCACGGGACGGCGAAGCGGACGCTCCGCAAGGCGGGAGGGTAAGAAGGGGATGACGGACTTTCGTGCAGTGTGTCTAAGACGAGCCATCTACAAAAGACATCGCAAGCAAAAGGGTGAGAACAGAATTAATATGACCAGCAAATAATGAATCATAAATAAATGAAGGATCAGAATAAAACAAAATTTTCAGCAAGGTATAATATATAGTAGAACATAGGTTTGGTCAGTAGGACCAACTTTTGAAGGGATACCAAAGTCAAGGCAGGGACAGAGGTCTATAGTCCTTAGAACGACCATTCTACTCTAGGTTAGCGGTCCTACAGTCAGCACGGCTTTGATACCACTTATGTCACACCCGGTTTTTAGAAGGTAAACCGAATGCGAACCATGTACGTGCCAGGATCAGTTATTCACGTACACAGCAGTTACATAACATGGACATCATCACACAGTGCTCAAAATAGTATTAAAAGGGGAAAATAATAGTCGATTACATCATACGTCTGAGACGTCCATATAGTTCTTACAATAAATCAAAGTGCGGAAAAGAAACGTAGATAACGCGGCCTTCACAGGCAGCCGACTGGGGGTTGCCGCTAACCCACGCCTAGAACTCGTCGTAGTCTTGGAACTCCTGGAAGTCTCCTTCCACAGCTTCATCTTCTCCTGAGCAGTGGTTGCAATGCTGACAACCTGGGGGGGGTTTGGTGTGTAGAGCAAGGGTGAGTACACATCAACATACTCAGCAAGCATCCTGTTTGGCTGTAGTGGACTAGCTTTATGTGGGGATAAGTCAAGCAGTTGCTTTTAGTTGGTCATGTTATTACTTTCTAGTAGAAAGCCAGGTTTTAACATTAACCCAAGTTATTAGCCCAATGTATCCTTTCCAAACGGAAAGAATACCACTTACCAGCACCATAATCATAATCAGAATCATCAATCTCATTGTCACCTGTACCAAAATGTCTCTGATCAAGTATCACTAATCTCTGGAGCTCCCTTGGCCGCTCATAACCGCGAGCACGGCTGATATATCAGTTTCATAACACTCTGCAGAGGTTGTGCACTTTACCCACAAGCCGTGATTCCCTCTTGCCTCGGGCCGATCAAACCCTTAAACACTACCAAGGTGAATAGGCAGGGTCTCACTACGTAGCCTTTACAAAGATTCCCCGGGGCTGTAGCCACCCGTTAGGTTTCCTAAATGTACCGCACTCCTCCCCAAGGGACAAATCAACCTTGGCAGAGCGAGCCGCATACACCGAGCCCCATTGACGGCACAACGGCTAAGCGAACTACACCCCGGTTCCTCTAATTATTCAGCTAAGGGCGTCCCATTCCACCCTCATGGTTGCACTGTTTTCCCGGGCGGTCATCCATTGAACAGGTCCTTACGGAGAGGCACTCGAGAAACCGCTCGAGTCCCCTTGAAGGTCACAAATATAATCATAAATAAGAAGGGAAAACAGCGTATCATAGATAATCACATCATGTTCATTGATTAGAGTTGAGCAATAGCATCAGACTAAGCAGTAATAATCCGACCCAAATAGGTAAACAAGGACATGGGTAACAAAAACTAGTCAATCCTTAGGTATAAATGTGTAATGCGGGAGGTGAATTAAAGAATGAATAGGACAGAAATAGGTCAAAGGACACTTGCCTCCACCAACCGACTGCTGCTCAGGGGCTTCTCCTGCGAATTCCTCGGGCTCTTCGACCGGATCGTTCTCTATGCGAGCGCAAACATACATACATCCACATATTTAATACAAAAGAACAGTACACCATACAAGGGAACAAGTAAAGCGAATATGCATCAAGTATGACATTCGATATCGCATTTGTTATGGTTAGAAAGAAACGGGGAAAGGTCTAGCAGGGGGTTAAAGTTTATGCACTAATGATTAGTTACAACTGGTTCTTAGCAAAAGAATTCTGTTATATACACTAATGGAAACCTAGTCATTTTAAGTTGATCAACATTGCACTAGGTAAACAATTAACTAAATGAATCAATTAGCGCAACGAAATTCTAAATTAAGCTTCCTATTTCAATAACATGAACAATGATTAGCCTACCTAAAATAAAATAACTATGATCACAGAAAGTAAAACAAAATAAATAAAATAATATATAAAAATAAATAAAAAAAGGGGGGCGGTTGAACCGGCCCTGGGGGCGGTTGAACCGGCGGCTAGGCCGGCCGAGCAGGGGCGGCCGAGCGGGGGGGGGGGGGGCTGAGCCGGTGCGGTTGAACAGGCCCGGGGGGCGGTTGAACCGGCGGCTGGGCCGGCGGGTGCGCAGGGGCGGGGGTGCGGCCAGGCGGGCGGCCAGTGCGCGGCCAGGGCGTGGCTGGGGCCGGCTGGGGCGCGGCCGGGGCCGGCTGAGGCCCAAGAGGGGCGCGCCAGGCGGCTGGGCCGGCCAGGGGGGCCCACGGCGCGGGAGAGAGAAAAGGGAAGAGGGAGAGAGAAAGAAAGAAAAAGAAAAAAGAAAAAGAAAAAGGTTATCTCCTTTTCGAAATTCGTTTTTCCTAGATGAATGCATCCACGTTCTCAATCAATCCAAAAGAATGCATGGTTCGGCATGGTGCATCAAACAACATAAAGCAATTTAGGGTTTTTCTTTACACGGGAATTCCAAACCGAATCCCGCTAAAACTTTGGAAAAGGTCAAGGTCTAGCGAGGGGAAAAAAGAAAAAGAAAAGGTAACGCCCGAATTTGGCGAGTGAAGAAAAGAAAAAAATTCAACTGCAAAATTCGGGGCGTTACAGTAATCCCTTTATTTCCCCTTTCCTCTTTATCTGAGAAGCCAACATTCTAGAGACAGCAGATCAGGTCACTTGGAGAAGTACCATTAGGATGTGCAAAGTCAAATGGGGTCATCACTCAGAAGAAGAAGCAACATGGGAACGAGAAGACGATTTAAAAGCCAAGTACCCTGAGCTCTTTTCTAGCCAGCCCTGAATCTCGAGGGCGAGATTCTTTTAAGGGGGATAGGTCTGTAACACCCTGATTTTGGGGGTATATTCTTTCTAATTATCACCCAAAATCATGTGTTACTTTTCTTTTTCTTACTCTAGGTTATCCGTCTCTCTAGATTTATTCTCCCTTTTTCCTTTTTGATTAGAGATAGCCTAAACTAGTGGAGGTTAATTATTTATTTTTGTCAAAACCTTATGAGTCATGACATGTTGCATCATGCTGAGCTTAAAATATTCTTTGAAGTGTTGCACATGTTTGAATTTATTTGAATTTGAAATCTAGTTTTATTTTGGATTTGAAGAACCTATAGAAAAGAAATAGGAAAGGAATTAGAAAATCCAGAGAAAAAGGAAAAGAGAAAGCAGCCCAGTCGGCCACTAAGCCCAGCCAGGTCGCGCGCCCGCGCGCCCGCGCCGCCTGACAGGCGGACCCCGCCTATCAGCGGCAGTTCCCCTCTCCCCCGCGCTCTCTCTCTCTCTCTCTCTCGCTCTCTGCCGCTGGGGCCAACCTGTCGGCGCCAGTTTCCCTCACCCGCGCGCTCCCTCTCTCTCTGTCTCGCGGGCCCGGTTCGCCAGTTGCCGAGCCGTTGCCCCGCGCGTCCCCTTTTTCTATCTTTGCATCATGGGCCAGCCCTGTCAGCTTCGCCCCCTCCGTGCTCGTCGTGGACCGACGCGTGCGCACTCGCGCACGTCACAGGATTTCTTAGCCACGACGCTCGCCGACGCGCCTAGCTCCCTTTTTAGAGCCCTGCTAGTGCCCCACGCACACCTCTCACCTCATTTCGCGTAGCTTCGCCCTCTCTCGCACTCTGCCCACACCGCCAGCCGCCGTCGAAGACCCGCGCCCGCGTCCCCGACCATCCAGCTCGCCGGAGACCGCCCCAAGCCTCCCTAAGCTCCGCCCCGAGGTGAGACACCCGTCCCCGTGCCCAATTTCCCTTATTGTGCCCTATGTTCGTCCAATTTCGCCTTCACTGGTGCTCGACCGTGGCGGTCCACCATGCTCGCGCGGTGGCTGGCCGATTTAGCCTGGTCTAGTTCATCGGAGTAGGCCCCTGTGTCACCCCTGCCTCTGCTGAAGTTAGCCAATGCCTTAGCGCGCCTTAAGTCCTCTCCCCGTGGTCAGAATGGCTCACCGGAGTTTCTCCAGCCCGCCCGAGGCCTTCTCACCGCCGTTCTACCCTCTCTGTCAGTAGATTCATGGCCTCTTCCCCGCCATTGAGTTCGCCGTGGCGCCCTCTTCCCCTCTGCCCAACTCCAGCGACCCCGGAGCCACCCTAGCTCGCACCTGCCTCAACTCCGGCAACCTCACCACCGCGGAGAGGAGCGGCGCCACCCGCAGCCGTCTGTTTCCCCGGTCTGATTTCCCCCGTCCGATCTTGATCGCACGGCCCGGACCGTGGGATACCGCTTCACGCCCGCACGCCTGACATCCTGGTCCGTCTGTCAGTGCCATTCGCAGCCGCTCATCATTCTCGGTCTGATTTCCCCCGTCCGATCTTGATCGAACGACTCAGACCCCCTCGGACCCCTGCAGCCGTCTGTTCCCCCGTAGCACTGGGTGCGCTCGGTCAACGCGCTCTCCCCCTCTGTCGCTGACACTCCCTGGCCCGCTTGTTAGTGCTCGCCCGCCCCCGCGCGCGCCCTCGGCCGCAGATCTAATCTCAGCCGTTGGTTTTGGATCTGATGGTTAGATTCACCCGATCCCCCTTCGTGTGGTTGTTTTGCATAAGAAACCCTTGGTTTGTTAGAAATAAACCCGCCATCCCTGGTTTTCGCGCGCAGACCCCTGTAATCTTGCAGATTTAGCCCCCGACTTTTAAATATTCACAGAATTAGCCCTAATTTCATATTTTGAATTCCCAAACTTGTTTATTTCATAACTTTTGCATATGAACTCCAAATTTAGTGATTCAAATTGTAAAATATTCATAGAATTATTCTCTGTTTAAATAAAATGGTTTCATTTACTATCTGCACATTCTATTTTTATGATTGAATATGAACTAATATAGATGTAGTTTTATTTATTTAATAAAATAAATAAAAGGAGGACCTTAGAGATTTAATCATGTTTAAACTTGTGAGATTAATGATAGGTATTGCATGAGTTCATCTCTGTTCTAAATTATAGGTCACAATAAAATAAATTGATCTATGATTATGTTATAGTTTATGTTATACTTTGAATTCATTATCCCTTATGTAGTATTGTGCCTTTTTAAGATGTGTTCCAATGTTTGTACATGTTTGGTGTGATGTTCATTTGTATTTTCCAAATGTATTGAATGCATGCTCACCTTATTTAGACAACGAGCAGCTCGTGGTTCCTGAGTGTGTTGCCGAAGATCCCTCTGAGCAACAACCTGGTGAAGGCAAGTGTCCTCTGACCCAATATGTCCTACATACTTTATGGTTCACTGTCCCGCATTACTTTATGAAACCTAAGGGTTGACTAGTCTGTATTCACTTATCCTTGTTTACCTTTTGGGTTATCATGGTTAGCATGTTGCTATTGCCTTAACTTAATCAATGAACACGATCTGAACATTTATGATACGATATTGTTATCCTGATTATGTGAATGATCTTGTGATACCTTAGGGGACTCAGGCCTTTTTCCTGAGTACCTCTCCGTAAGGACCTGTTCATGGAGTGACCACCTGGGATAACAGTACAACCATGAGGGTGGAATGGGACGCCCTTAGCTGATTAATTAGATGAACCTGGGGGTGTAGTTGGCTTTGTCGGAGGGCCGTCAATGGGGGTCGGGGCCTAGTGCTCGCTCTACCAAGGTTAGGGTGCAGAGGTTCTTTCGATTTGGTTTTGTTAGTCACCCACCTTGGGGAGGTGTATTGCGTTTGTACGACTGGCGAAACCTAATGAGCAGCTATGCACCAGGGGAGTCTTTGTAAAGGCTACGTAGTGAAACCTTGCCGACTCACCTTGGTAGTGTTTGAGGGTTTGATCGACCCGAGGCATAAAGGGATCACGACTTGTGGGTAAAGTGTACAACCTCTGCAGAGTGTTAAAAACTGGTATATCAGCCGAGCTCACGGTTAAGAGCAGCCTTGGGATCCTCTTTGATTTGAAGAACCTTGGATACTTTTATGATGATGATTAAGAATGTTGGTTATAAAATCTGATCTCTAGTATTTCCTCGTTTGAGGAAGTACTTTTGGGTAATAAATGGGTTTATTACTAAAAGTTGGCTCTACTAATTATAATAAATACTTGACTAACTTAAAAGCAACTGCTTAACCTCAACTCCACATACAGCTAGTCCACTTTAGCCAAACGGGACATTTGCTGAGTACGTTGATGTGTACTCACCCTTGCTTTACAAACCACCCCCACCCTAGGTTGTCCCCACTGTACTCAGTACTCAGGAGGTGAAGCTGGCATCATGGATGACTTCGAGGAGTTTCAGGATTTCAATGTTCTTTCTTAGTGGCAAACCCCCAGTCAGCTGCCTGTGTAGGCTTAGCTTCTACGTTCAGTATTTCCGTACTTTGATATTTATGTTGAACAATGGTTATGTATTAAACTCTGTCGATGTCTTGGACATCTTGATGTAATAAAGTACCTTTCCGTTATTTATTTCGAGCATTGTGTGATGATGTCCAATTATGTAATCGCTATGTACGTGGGTTTCTGATCCTGGCACGTACATGGTTCGCATTCGGTTTACCTTCCAAAACCGGGTGTGACAGATGGCTCTGGCATCACCGACTTGCTCATGTTGGAATAAAGAATCTTCACAAACTTTTAAATGGAGACACATTTTAGGACTAACCAATGTTCATTTTGAGAAAGACATGATTTGTAGCGCATGTCAAGAAGGGAAGTAGGTTGGACTTCATCGTCCACACAAGAAGATCATGACGACCAAAAGGTCACTTGAGCTACTTCACATGGATCTATTCGGCCCCATCGCTTACATAAGCATCGGCGAGAGTAAGTATTGTCTTATGATTGTGGATGATTATTCTCACTTCACTTGGGTGTTCTTTTTGCAAGAAAAATCTCAAACCCAAGAGACCTTAAAGAAATTCTTGAGACGGGCTCAAAATGAGTTCAAATTGAGGATCAAGAAGATTAGAAGCGACAATGGAATGGAGTTCAAAACTCTCAAATTGAAGGATTTCTTGAGGAGGAGGGCAACTGAAAGCTCTCTTGTGAGTTTTGGTGTTTGGATGACAACTCAATTAAAGGACTAACAAGTGTACTAAGTGTTGAACAGGTGCTTAAGGTAAAGCCTACAGGGTTCAACACAAGTGAACAAATGTGATGGTCCAAGAACTGGATTATGGATACATGATGGACATCACAAGTAAGATGGACATTGCATAAGTGATGGTCAATCTAGATCAAGTCAAGTCGACTTGATGAGTCCAACATCAAAGCTCAAGCATGTGAAATGCTATAGATGTAATAATTAAGAGAAGGTATGTTTCTATACTTAGTACATCGGTTTTGTGGACTAATATACTTGTCTAAGTGATAGAAACAGAAAGAAGAAGAAAAGGAAAGAGGTGCGAAAGGCTTGGCTATGTACAGCCAAGACTTAGTTCAGTCTGGCACACCGGACTGTCCGGTGGCGCACCGGACAGTGTCCGGTGCGCCAGGCTGAACTCTGGCGAACTGTCCGCTCTCGGGAATTCACCGGCGACGTACGACTATAATTCACCGAACTGTCTGGTGTACACCGGACTGTCCGGTGTACACCGGACTGTCCGGTGAGCCAACGGTCGGCCGGGCCAACGGTCGGCCGCGCGATCTGCGCAGGACACGTGGCCGAGCCAACGGCTAGATGGAGGCACCGGACTGTCCGGTGTGCACCGGACATGTCCGGTGCGCTAACGGCTCCAAGACTGCCAACGGTCGGCTTCGACGTAGAAGGAAAGAAATCGGGCACCGGACAGTGTCCGGTGTGCACCGGACTGTCCGGTGCGCCACCCGACAGAAGGCAAGATTTGCCTTCCTGGATTGCTTCCAACGGCTCCTAGGCCCTTGTGCCTATAAAAGGGACCCCTAGGCGCCTCCAGCAATATAGAAGTGCAGCCAACAAGTGTAGACTTCATTGGAATCAATTCTCGCTCTCCCTCTTGTGTGTAACTCTATAGTTTGTGTAGAAGGCACAGCTATAAGCCTTTAGAGAGAGGAGTAGTGCTGCTAAGAGCTAGAGCAAGGTCTTGAGCGTATCGTTACTCTGCCGGGGTGCTACCAAGAAGTTTGTAAGCAGCCGCGGTACTGTTGTAACCCCACTCAATAATGAAAGGCTCTATCTGTCATACTGACAGATCTGAGCAAACGGAGGAAGGAGTTGAAATAGACTCCAAGCCCAGGTGTGGCTAACTCCAACGAGGACTAGGCAAGCATTTCAGGCTTGGCCGAACCTCAGGATAAATCCTTGCGTCTGTGTGCTCTATTCTGTATTGTATCCTGACTCTCTGTCTTACTCGCCTTTATATCTGCACTTCAATACTTATCTGTGGTATAAGCTTGATTTGAAGTGCAGGACATTTTGAGACAGGATCTTCCATTCCGCTGCAACCTACTCGAAGAGTCTTCTCACTCCACGGCGTACTAAGTCTTCGAGTAGAGTAAGAATTTAAGTTTTAAAGTAATAAGTTTTATTCGCCTATTCACCCCCCCTCTAGGCGACATCCAGATCCTGTTCCCGGGTCAAAGGGAACTTTCAATTGGTATCAGAGCTAGTCCTCTCCAGTGTGGGCTTAGCCGTCCAGAGATAACGATGTCGTCACAAGAGGTAACTGTAGAACTTCTTTTAGGCGATGGCTCTAATTACAAATCTTGGTCTGTCTCTATTTATAATGCTTTCATGAGTGTTGATCCTGATTTGAGACAGATCTTTAGTAGAAGTATTTTTCCATCTGATATTAGTAAAAATCCCTCTAATGATGAACTAAGATGTTTATCTCTCAATCACCGTGCTTGCAACATCTTAGTTGAATCTCTTTCTAGAGGTGCTTATTTTGCCATCATGAGTAGTGATAATGATTTATTTGGTGATGCTCATGATTTATGGAATAGAATTAAAGTAAAATATTGTGTGGCAAATTGTACTACTTCTACTCCCTATATTGCTTGTGATGCTAACCTTTCAAAGGGAGAAGATCAAGAACGATGGGCACCCAACGATGAATCCACCTCGTCGATAGGTTTGGTCTCCACTAATAATAAGTGTTTTGTTGCTAACAATGACGGTGGAGACAAAAGCCATGATGATGAGGAATATGAGGATGATAGCGAGGATGAGTCTTCATCACCTCAAGGTACATTTTCCTGTTTGGCTTCCACTGACATTAATGACAGGGAAAATGATACCGATGATGTGGAAGAAGAGGAGATTCACCGTTTCTACATCCATCTCAACAAAGAGGACAAGGCACTCTTGGTTAAGCTGTTGAGAAGGAACAAGGAACAAGGCGATACGCTTCTCAGGCTAGAGGAGTCCCTCATCAAAACCAACAACAGCCTGGAAAAGATGACCACAGAACATGAGGAGCTAAAGTGCTCTCATGATGATTTGGTCCAAAGGTATGAATATGTTTTAATTAAGCAAAGAAATAGTCATGATGTTTTATCTAACATTGCTCAACTTAAAACGGAAAATTCTATGCTTAAGAGTCAAGTAGAAACAATGGACTTAGAAAAACGTGCTCTAGGTAAAAAGTATGATATGTTGTCATATTCTCATAATAAATTAGTTGATGACCATATCATGCTTAATGTTGCTCATGAGGTTATAATTGCAAACTTAAATTCATGTGAACCTCATTCTCGCACGTGTGCGCAATTGAATTGTATATCATCATGTGCTAACCCCTGTTGCTCAAAAGAAAGCCAATCATTGATTGAGCAACAAGTTTTAGGGTCACAAAAGAAATTCTGTGGGAATAAGAAGCAACGACAACTGAGGAGAAGACACTTTGCTCAACTCTCTCAAGATATCCACGAGCGCGTGGTGAAGAAGCTTGATAAAGGAAAAACTGCAGCAAGTGTCAAGCTCAATAAGAAAAATGTTCCTAAAGATGAAGAAATCAACATGAGCTTGGAAAAAGGTAAAGATTCAATTAATCATGTTGTTTGCACTGACCCTCTCTCCATGTCATTCAAGTACACAAAGGGAAAAGGAAAAAGGAGGTGTTTCAAGTGCAAGAAGTTAGGCCACCTCATCGCGTCTTGTCCGTACAAAGACAAAAATGAAGGGACAAGGAGTTGTTTTGGATGCAACAATAAGGACCACACGATCACTTCATGTCCGGTCATGAAGAATCAAGGATGTGCATCCTCCAAAGTGACCCTCACCAAGGAAAATGACACACAGCAAGCGTCACATCAAGTTGAGCGACGTTTCTGCTACAAGTGTGGTGAGCAGGGTCATCTATCCAAGGTATGTTACAAAGGTAAGATTCCTAAACAAGTGAATTTGTGTCAATCTTATTCGCGTAGGAGACCCAAATCATACACTTGTGCTAGATCTATAACGAGATCACCTAGAACTAGCACAAAGGCAATTTGGGTACCAAAGGCACATTTACATGATCATTATGTACCCATCCCGAGACCATGCAGGTGCCTTGAGATGGACTGGAGACCATGGGAGAGCTTAAGACGGTTATCTAAAACTCTATGCTTAAGCTGTTAATTGTTTTGGTGTTTATTGTCCCAAGGTTGAATTATTGTGAGACACTAATCCCATGTTCATCTCAAGTAAAATAAGGTGTATAGTTCCTTAATCACTATTGGTGAATCAAGTAAAAGGACTTTGATGAGAATCTACAACTAGCTCTCCAAAGGACGGTACCCCGTGTATTTTAAGTACATAATTGCAATTTAGTATTGCTCTTAAATTGGCTTGTTGTGCTTCCTGTCCTTGGAGTAGTTATGCTTTATGATTGCCTGTGTTAAATGTATCATAATGATGTTTGCTTAATCATGACTGATGCTATATAGGATATATCTTTTGAATCATTCATGGGTAGCTATTTCATTTGTTGTATCCACAACGATTAACTCTCTTGGTGTATATGGATAAACCTGTAACTTTTTGTAAGTCATGTTATGTGCAATTATGACATCTTGTTTAGTCCATGTTCACATGATTACCCTAGTTTGGTACTGTGTGAATTTCAAATCCATGTCGTGCCCTTTTGAGCTATGAGGTGCGTAAGCAAAAGGAGCCCTGAAATGGCGATAACAAGGGCTCTCATAAAGGCAAAGGTATGGAAAATGGAGCTATGAAATTTCATTAAATATTCTTGAAATTCCATTCATTGTGATCATAGCTATGTTCTTATCTTTCAATTGGTAATATCTTGGCTTAGGTAATTTATGCCTTTAAAATGTTGTTTCTTTTGTGCACCTAAGAAACCTTCTTAATTATGACATGCTTAGATATTTCGCTTTATATACATGATTGTGTTGATCTTCAATTGGTATATGCAATGGTAGTTAAATATGAAACATGTACAAGTTGCGTAAATGTTAGACTTCCTGTGAGTATTCAATTGGCTTAGGTGCCACTGAGGCATGCATTGTTGTATTTAGTCAACCTTTCATTTAGCCTTCAATTGGTGTTAAGTGGTGTTTCATTTGATATTCAAATTGGCATCTTTGGGTGATGAAAGTGGTAGAGTATGCCTTGACCAAGGTATGTTGTGATCCCCTCTAGTTCTAAGGAAGCTAGAATGTGCAAAGTGCAAGTCATTCAAATACTTGATGCACAACTTGAGGGGGAGCACACATAACTTGTGTCTTTTGAGACTAACTGTTTCTTGAGCAATCTTGTATAGTCTCTAGGTGGAAAAGAGAAGATAAGCAAGAAATGGAGCAATCAGGACTTGGGTACCTTTGTAAGTCAAGAAATTTGTATCTCAAGTTGTGAGTAAGTGCATATTTTTAGATTGCTCATGCTCTATAATATCTGGTGATAATAGATGCTTATTCTTAAATATCATGGAGTCATGATAATAAATGAACTTTGCAAATGGTATCTTTCAATTGGTAGCCGTAATAGTTCGCTTCAATTGACATCTTTTGATAATCATGAGAATAGAAGTTTCTTCTTGTGCCCAATACTATAACTTGTTCTAAGTTTGGTGTCTTAGCAACAAGAAAAAGTTAGGAGAAAGAATCAGGCACAAGTGTGGAGAAGCTCTTGAGAGATTAGATACTTTCAAGATGGGAAGTACACTACAACATGGTAAAGGTACAAAGGGAGTATTAATCTTTTTGCATATATGTATCTTACCTAAATGTTGACAGTGCATATGTTCAATAAGTAAGGGGGAGTTTTTTTTTACAGTCGTTTTTCCTCCTTAACACCCTGCTGTCCCTTGACATCATCCTATGTTCTTGCTTGAGTATGGTTTTTGGTGTTTGATGTCAAAGGGGGAGAATTTGTGTATTAAAGCTTATCTCAACCTGAGAGGAAAGCTTATCCTAATGGGTGATGTGTTAGTTTGAGCTTTGCCAAGTGTGATAATCATATGTTTCTTGCAGTATTATATGTGTTGCTCATATGGACTAGTGTTTCCGCTGCGATGAATTATTTGGCTTCTATAGTGTAATAGATAGTCATGTGGTTAATGGTGCTTTAAGATTGTCTTAAATTAGTGTCTTAGTTTAAATTGGTATTAGTTTGAATTGGTATCTTAATGATGAATAGTGGTAGGTTGATATTCCTGTGATATATCCGCTAATTTGAATGGTGTTTAACTCTGATTATGCACATTTGTGTGTTATAGCATCATGGTTTGAATCTTGACACATTGCATCCTAAAAAGTGCTAAGGTGGAGAAATGTTTCGAATTGCCTAAGTATGTGCAAATTGGCGTCTGAGGCCAAAATTAGGTTCTTGAAGTAAGCACATATTTAGGGGGAGCATTCTAATTCAAAATTTGTGCTTCAAATCTTATTCTTATGTAAGCTTTAATTGTGTTGCCATCAATCACCAAAAAGGGGGAGATTGAAAGCTCTCTTGTGAGTTTTGGTGTTTGGATGACAACTCAATTAAAGGACTAACAAGTGTACTAAGTGTTGAACAGGTGCTTAAGGTAAAGCCTACAGGGTTCAACACAAGTGAACAAATGTGATGGTCCAAGAACTGGATTATGGATACATGATGGACATCACAAGTAAGATGGACATTGCATAAGTGAGACTCGGGTGCGTAGCTCGGAGACAACTGATCAAGCCAAGGACGGAGGCAAGAAAAGCTTCGAGGTACCAAGTGCACGGGAGAAGGTCAAGGAGGCTGAGGAACCCAAAGCCAAGGGTGAAGAAGAAGGCTTGCAAAGTCAAGGGTGATCGAGTTGAGAACATCTACGGCACATCAAGGATCACTACATAAGAACGTGACTTACAGCCAATGAGGTAACAGCTACAGTTATGTGGTGTAAGTCATAAGGCTCAAGATCAAGCTCTAAGAAGGAGATCAAGGTCACTAGAAGGAGAACAAGTGTCAAAACCAGAACTGGAAGCAGCCCAAAAGAGCTAAGTTCACCTTAATCTTTAGTTTGGGTTGTTCCTATGTTTGGAGATGTTCTATGTGACCTTTGTAGGATGTTGGAGCCAAGAAATGTCAATCTAGATCAAGTCAAGCCGACTTGATGAGTCCAACATCAAAGCTCAAGCATGTGAAATGCTATAGATGTAATAATTAAGAGAAGGTATGTTTCTATACTTAGTACATCGGTTTTGTGGACTAATATACTTGTCTAAGTGATAGAAACAGAAAGAAGAAGAAAAGGAAAGAGGTGCGAAAGGCTTGGCTATGTACAGCCAAGACTTAGTTCAGTCTGGCACACCGGACTGTCCGGTGGCGCACCGGACAGTGTCCGGTGCGCCAGGCTGAACTCTGGCGAACTGTCCGCTCTCGGGAATTCACCGGCGACGTACGACTATAATTCACCGAACTGTCTGGTGTACACCGGACTGTCCGGTGAGCCAACGGTCGGCCGCGCGATCTGCGCAGGACACGTGGCCGAGCCAATGGCTAGATGGAGGCACCGGACTGTCCGGTGTGCACCGGACATGTCCGGTGCGCTAACGGCTCCAAGACTGCCAACGGTCGGCTTCGACGTAGAAGGAAAGAAATCGGGCACCGGACAGTGTCCGGTGTGCACCGGACTGTCCGGTGCGCCACCCGACAGAAGGCAAGATTTGCCTTCCTGGATTGCTTCCAACGGCTCCTAGGCCCCTTGTGCCTATAAAAGGGACCCCTAGGCGCCTCCAGCAATATAGAAGTGCAGCCAACAAGTGTAGACTTCATTGGAATCAATTCTCGCTCTCCCTCTTGTGTGTAACTCTATAGTTTGTGTAGAAGGCACAGCTATAAGCCTTTAGAGAGAGGAGTAGTGCTGCTAAGAGCTAGAGCAAGGTCTTGAGCGTATCGTTACTCTGCCGGGGTGCTACCAAGAAGTTTGTAAGCAGCCGCGGTACTGTTGTAACCCCACTCAATAGTGAAAGGCTCTATCTGTCATACTGACAGATCTGAGCAAACGGAGGAAGGAGTTGAAATAGACTCCAAGCCCAGGTGTGGCTAACTCCAACGAGGACTAGGCAAGCATTTTAGGCTTGGCCGAACCTCGGGATAAATCCTTGCGTCTGTGTGCTCTATTCTGTATTGTATCCTGACTCTCTGTCTTACTCGCCTTTATATCTGCACTTCAATACTTATCTGTGGTATAAGCTTGATTTGAAGTGCAGGACATTTTGAGACAGGATCTTCCATTCCGCTGCAACCTACTCGAAGAGTCTTCTCACTCCACGGCGTACTAAGTCTTCGAGTAGAGTAAGAATTTAAGTTTTAAAGTAATAAGTTTTATTCGCCTATTCACCCCCCCCCCTCTAGGCGACATCCAGATCCTGTTCTCGGGTCAAAGGGAACTTTCAGCAACAAGTATGAGTTCTCTTCTCCCTACACACCTCAACAAAACGGTGTTGTGGAGAGAAAGAATAGAACACTTTTGGATATGGCAATGTCACACCCGGTTTTGGAAGGCAAACCGAATGCGAACCATGTACGTGCCAGGATCAGAAACTCACGTACATAGTGATTACATAGTTGGACATCATCACACATTGCTCAAAATAAATAGCGGAAAGGTACTTTTATTACAATAAGATGTCCAAGACATCCGCAGAGTCTAATACATAGCATAGTCATTAATATCATCAAAGTGCGGAAATACGAAACGTAGTAGATAAGGCCTACACAGGCAGCTGACTGAGGGTTTACCACTAAGAAAAACTAGAACTCATCGTAGTCCTAGAACTCCTCAAAGTCCTCCATGTTGCCAGCATCTCCTGAGCACTGAGTACAATGGGGACAACCTGGGGTGGGGGTGGTTTGTAAAGCAAGGGTGAGTACACATCAACGTGCTTAGCAAATGTCCCGTTTGGCTAAAGTGGACTAGCTGCATGTGGAGTTAAGGTTAAGTAGTTGCTTTTAGTTGGTCAAGTATTTATTACTATTAGTAGAGCCAAGTTTTAGTAATAAACCCAGTTATTACCCAAAAGTACTCCCTCCAAGAGGAAATGCCAGAGATCAGGATTATAACCATCATTATTAACCATCAGCCTAAAAGTAACCAAAGTTCTTCTAATCAAAGAGGATCCCAAGGCCACTCTTAACCTTGAGCTTGACTGATATACCAGTTTCTAACACTGAAAGGGAAATGTGCCCTTGGGCCATTTCTAAGTATTTTGGTGATTGAGTGCCAACACATGTGCTTAATTGTGAATTTGTGGACATGGATGAACAAGGTGCAAATCATGAAGTAAAGGTATGTTTCTAAGCCTTAGTACATTGGTTTTGTGGACTAACATATTTGTCTAAGTGTTAGAAACAGAAAGAAGAAGAAACGAGAAGGGGAGAGAAAGACTTGGCCATGTGCAGCCAAGACCTTGCTCGGTCTGGAGCACCGGACTGTCCGGTGTGCACCGGACAGTGTCCGGTGCGCCAGGCCGACTCGGCGCGAACTGGCCGCTCTCGGGAAATTGGCCGACGGCGTACGGCTAAAATTCACCGGACTGTCCGGTGTGCACCGGACTGTCCGGTGAGCCAACGGTCGGCCAGGGCCAACGGTCGGCCGCGCAATCCGCGCGGGACACGTGGCCGAGCCAACGGTCGGAAGACGGCACCGGACTGTCCGGTGTGCACCGGACTGTCCGGTGCGCCAACGGCTCTCAGATCTCCGCCGGTCTGCAACGGTCGGGAAGCGCTGGATAAGGAAAGAAATCGGTCACCGGACATGTCCGGTGTGCACCGGACTGTCCGGTGCCCCCGATGACAGAAGGCAAGGATGGCCTTCCGGATTTGCTCTCAACGGCTCCTAGCTGCCTTGGGGCTATAAAAGGAGCCCCTAGGCGCATGGAGGATACACACAAGCAACTCTTGAGCATTCTTGATCATCCACACAAGTTCTTTGCGCATTCGTTTGTGATTCTAAGTGATTCGAGCTCTGTTCTAGTGTGAACTCTGAGATAGTCATTCGAGCTCGAGTCTTGGCCGTGTGTGTGCGCTTTTGCTGTGGATTTGTGTGTGTTGCTTCCCTCCCTTACTCTGTGCTTTCTTTGTGATCATATACTTGTAAGGGCAAGAGACTCCAATTTGTGGAGATTCCTTGCAAACGGGATAGTGAAAGGAACAACAAAACACCGTGGTATTCAAGTGGGTCTTTGGACCGCTTGAGAGGGGTTGATTGCAACCCTCGTCCGTTGGGACGCCACAACGTGGAAGTAGGCAAGCATTGGCTTGGCCGAACCACGGGATAAACCACCGTGTCACATCTGTGCTTGATCTTTTGTGGTATTGTGTTTTGTTGAGACTTCACCTTAGCCACTTGGCAATTATCGTGCTAACGCTTAACAAGTTTTTGTGGCTTAAGTTTGAAGTTTTTACAGGATCACCTATTCACCCCCCCCCTCTAGGTGCTCTCAATTGGTATCGGAGCCGTTCTATTCACAAAGGGACTAACCGCCCGAATAGATGGATCCTAAGGGGAAGGGTATTGTGATCAACGACAAAGAAAAGGACGACGACAACGACTACAGGAAGACGGTCAATTCGAACTTTTCATTTGATTATTCCCGTATTCAACATAGTTCGAATTCGCATTTGCTTTCCATTCCTCTTGGCAAACCTCCACACTTCGATAGGGAGGACTACGGATTTTGGAGTCACAAAATGCGTAGTCACTTATTCTCTCTCCATCCTAGCATATGGGAGATTGTGGAGAACGGAATGAAATTCGATAGCTCGGATAGCCCTATGCTTATAAATGAACAGATTCATAAAAATGCACAGGCTACTACTGTTCTCTTAGCATCTTTGTGCAGGGAAGAGTACAATAAGGTGAGCGGCTTGGACAATGCCAAGCAGATATGGGACACCCTCAAGATCTCTCACGAGGGGAACGACATCACCATGCTCACCAAGATGGAGTTGGTGGAGGGCGAGCTTGGACGGTTCGCCATGATAAGGGGAGAGGAGCCAACTCAGACGTACAACCGGCTCAAGACCCTTATCAACAAAATAAGGAGCTACGGAAGCACGCGTTGGACGGATCACGATGTCGTCCGCCTAATGCTCAGGCGGATGATGATCAAGGAGGCAAGATACGTCGACGAAGCGTTGAACGGTCCGATCAACGAGCTGCAACCCCTTGCTCTCAAGGCAACACGAAGCAAGGAGACGCTACCTAGCAAGGTGGCACAGATTGAGGCGGCTGGCCTTAATGATGAAGAGATGGCTCTCATCATTAAAAGATTCAAGACGGTGCTTAAAGGTCACAAGGGACAACCAAGCAAGACCAAAGCCAAGGGGAAGCGCTCATGCTTCAAATGCGGTAAGCTTGGTCATTTCATTGCTAACTGTCCCGATAATGAAAGTGACCAGGAAAAGGGGAACAAAAGAGAGAAGAAGAAGCAATACAAGAAGGCAAAAGGCGAGGCGCATCTAGGAAAGGAGTGGGACTCGGATTGCTCCTCCTCCGACTCCGACAACGAAGGACTCGCCGCCACTGCCTTCAACAAATCGGCTCTCTTCCCCAACGAGCGTCTCACTTGCCTTATGGCAAGGGAGAAGAAGGTGAGTACTCAAGACTCCACTTATGCTTCTTCTAGTGATAGTGAGTCTAGTGACGATGATGACATAGATTATTCTTGCTTGTTCAAAGGCTTAGATAGATCTAAGATAGATAAAATCAATGAATTGATTGATGCTTTGAATGAAAAGGATAGGCTTTTAGAGAAGCAAGAGGATTTATTGTATGATGAACATGATAAATTTGTAGAGGCACAAAAATCATATGCTTTAGAAGTGAAAAGAAATGAAATGCTTTCTAGTGAAATATCTTCCTGTCATGAAACCATTTCTATCTTAAGAAGTGTTAATATTGATTTAAGTGCTAAACTAGAAGTAGCTAGTAAATCAAATTCTTGTGTTGAACATGTTGAAATTTGTACTAGGTGTAAGGATTTTGATGTTAATGCTTGTAGTGAACACCTAGTTCTAATTTCCAAATTAAATGATGAAGTGGCTAGTCTTAATGCCCAACTTAAGACTAGCAAGAATGAAGTTGATAAAATAAAATTTGCAAGGGATGCCTACACGGTTGGTAGACACCCCTCAATTAAGGATGGGCTTGGCTTCAAGAGAGAAGCCAAGAACTTAACAAGCCATAAGGCTCCCGTCTTCGTCAAGGAGAAAGGGAAGGCCCCTATGGCAAATAGTGCTAAAAAGAACCATGCTTTCTTATACCATGATAGGAGACATGCTAGAAATGTTTATAATGATTTTGATTCACATGTTTATGATTCTCATGCCATGTTTGCCTCTAGTTCCTCTCATAAGCATGATAGAAATATGAGTAGGAGAAATGTTGCGCATATGCCTAGGAGAAATATTGCTCATGTGCCTGGAAAGAATGTTATTCATGCTCCTAGGAAAGTAATGATGAACCTTCTACCATTTATTATGCTTGTAATGCTCCCTTTGCTATTTGTAGAAAGGGAAAGAAGGTTGTTGCTAGGAAATTAGGGGCTAGATGCAAGGGAGATAAATCTTGCATTTGGGTCCCTAAAGATATTTGTACTAACCTTGCAGGACCCAACATGAGTTGGGTACCTAAGACCCAAGCCTAAATT
The DNA here is from genome assembly GCA_029449295.1 of Zea luxurians. Taxonomy (NCBI): domain Eukaryota; kingdom Viridiplantae; phylum Streptophyta; class Magnoliopsida; order Poales; family Poaceae; genus Zea; species Zea luxurians. The sequence goes on from JAOPSE010000001.1 coordinate 216,828,699, forward strand.
TGCCTTGCAGGTTTATGCATCCGGGGGTTCAAGCTGGATTATCGACAGCGGATGCACAAACCATATGACGGGGGAGAAGAAGATGTTCACCTCCTACGTCAAAAATAAGGATTCCCAAGATTCAATCATATTCGGTGACGGGAATCAAGGCAAGGTAAAAGGGTTAGGTAAAATTGCAATTTCTAATGAGCATTCTATATCAAATGTATTCCTAGTGGAGAGTCTTGGATATAATTTGCTATCTGTTAGTCAATTATGTCAAATGGGATATAATTGTTTATTTACAAATGTAGATGTGTCTGTCTTTAGAAGATGTGATGGTTCACTAGCTTTTAAGGGTGTACTAGACGGCAAGCTTTATTTAGTTGACTTTGCAAAAGAAGAGGCCGGTCTAGATGCATGCTTAATGGCTAAGACTTGCATGGGCTGGCTGTGGCATCGCCGCTTAGCACATGTGGGGATGAAGAACCTCCACAAGCTTCTAAAGGGAGAACACGTGATAGGTCTAACAAATGTTTATTTCGAAAAAGATAGACCTTGTGCAGCTTGTCAGGCAGGTAAACAAGTGGGAGGAGCACATCACAGCAAGAATGTGATGACCACGTCGAGACCCCTGGAGCTGCTGCATATGGACCTCTTCGGACCCGTCGCCTATCTAAGCATAGGAGGAAGTAAGTATGGTTTAGTTATTGTTGATGACTTTTCCCGCTTCACTTGGGTGTTCTTTTTGCAGGATAAGTCTGAAACTCAAGGGACCCTCAAGCGCTTCCTCAGGAGAGCTCAAAATGAGTTTGAGCTCAGGGTGAAGAAGATAAGGAGCGACAATGGGTCCGAGTTCAAGAACCTTCAAGTGGAGGAGTTTCTTGAGGAGGAAGGGATCAAGCACGAGTTCTCCGCTCCCTACACACCACAGCAAAATGGTGTGGTAGAGAGGAAGAACAGGACGCTAATCGATATGGCGAGGACGATGCTTGGAGAGTTCAAGACCCCCGAGTGCTTTTGGTCGGAAGCCGTGAACACGGCTTGCCACGCCATCAACAGGGTCTACCTTCACCGCCTCCTCAAGAAGACGTCATATGAGCTACTAACTGGTAACAAACCCAATGTATCGTACTTTCGCGTATTTGGGAGCAAGTGCTACATTCTAGTGAAGAAGGGTAGAAATTCTAAGTTTGCTCCCAAAGCTGTAGAAGGGTTTTTATTAGGGTATGATTCAAATACAAAGGCGTATAGAGTCTTCAACAAATCATCGGGTTTGGTTGAAGTCTCTAGCGACGTTGTATTTGATGAGACTAATGGCTCTCCAAGAGAGCAAGTTGTTGATTGTGATGATGTAGATGAAGAAGATGTTCCGACGGCCGCTATACGAACCATGGCGATTGGAGACGTTCGGCCACAGGAACAAGATGAACGAGATCAACCTTCTTCCTCAACAACGGTGCAACCCCCAACTCAAGACGATGAACAGGTTCATCAAAAGGAGGCGTGTGATCAAGGGGGAGCACAAGATGATCATGTGATGGAGGAAGAAGCGCAACCGGCACCTCCAACCCAAGTTCGAGCGATGATTCAGAGGGATCATCCCGTCGACCAAATTCTGGGTGACATTAGCAAGGGAGTAACTACTCGGTCTCGACTAGTTAATTTTTGTGAACATTACTCGTTTGTATCCTCTATTGAGCCTTTCAGGGTAGAGGAGGCCTTGCTAGATCCGGATTGGGTGTTGGCCATGCAGGAGGAACTTAACAACTTCAAGCGCAATGAAGTTTGGACGCTGGTGCCTCGTCCCAAGCAAAATGTTGTGGGAACCAAGTGGGTGTTCCGCAACAAACAGGACGAGCACGGGGTGGTGACGAGGAACAAGGCTCGACTTGTGGCAAAAGGTTATGCCCAAGTCGCAGGTTTGGACTTTGAGGAGACTTTTGCTCCTGTGGCTAGGCTAGAGTCCATTCGTATCTTGCTAGCATATGCCGCTCACCATTCTTTCAGGTTGTACCAAATGGATGTGAAGAGCGCTTTCCTCAACGGGCCAATAAAGGAGGAGGTGTACGTGGAGCAACCCCCTGGCTTCGAGGATGAGCAGTACCCCGACCACGTGTGTAAGCTCTCTAAGGCGCTCTATGGACTTAAACAAGCCCCAAGAGCATGGTATGAATGCCTTAGAGATTTCTTACTTGCTAATGCTTTCAAGGTTGGGAAAGCCGATCCAACTCTCTTTACAAAGACATGTGATGGTGATTTGTTTGTGTGCCAAATTTATGTCGATGACATAATATTTGGTTCTACTAATCAAAAGTCTTGTGAAGAGTTTAGCAGGGTGATGACGCAGAAATTCGAGATGTCGATGATGGGCGAGTTGAACTACTTCCTTGGGTTCCAAGTGAAGCAACTCAAGGACGGCACCTTCATCTCCCAAACGAAGTACACGCAAGATCTGCTAAAGCGGTTTGGGATGAAGGACGCCAAGCCCGCAAAGACTCCGATGGGAACCGACGGACACACCGACCTCAACAAAGGAGGTAAGTCCGTTGATCAAAAAGCATACCGGTCAATGATAGGGTCTTTACTTTATTTATGTGCTAGTAGACCGGATATTATGCTTAGCGTATGCATGTGTGCTAGATTTCAATCCGATCCTAAGGAATGTCACTTGGTGGCGGTGAAGCGAATTCTTAGATATTTAGTCGCTACGCCTTGCTTCGGGATCTGGTATCCAAAGGGGTCTAACTTTGACTTGATTGGATACTCAGATTCCGACTATGCTGGATGTAAGGTCGATAGGAAGAGTACATCGGGGACGTGCCAATTCTTAGGAAGGTCCCTGGTGTCATGGAATTCCAAGAAACAAACCTCCGTTGCCCTATCCACCGCTGAGGCCGAGTACGTTGCCGCAGGACAGTGTTGTGCGCAACTACTTTGGATGAGGCAAACCCTCAGGGACTTTGGCTACAATCTGAGCAAAGTCCCACTCCTATGTGATAATGAGAGTGCTATCCGAATAGCGGAAAATCCTGTTGAGCACAGCCGCACAAAGCACATTGACATCCGGCATCACTTTTTGAGAGACCACCAGCAAAAGGGAGATATCGAAGTGTTTTATGTTAGCACCGAGAACCAGCTAGCCGATATCTTTACCAAGCCTTTAGATGAGAAGACCTTTTGCAGGCTGCGTAGTGAGCTAAATGTCTTAGATTCGCGGAACTTGGATTAAATTGTAGCATACATGTATTCATGCTTTTGATCATGTTCATTCTTCATTATGTTGCTTATTATGGTGCTCAAGTTGTACAAACACTCCCTGGACCTCACAAGTCCGTTGCAAAGTGATGCACACATTTAGGGGGAGATGTGTTACAACTTGATCCTTTTTGACTAACCATTTGATTGAGCTTGGTTGATTTAGTCTCAAAGTAGAATTGAAAGGGAAAAGGTGGACTTGGATCATGCAAGACTTCCACTGCACTCCGATGAGGGGTAACTTATTCCAAGTCCATCTCATGAACTCTTATTGCCATTTGCTCTTAATTGAAAATTTTGGTGAGGCAATGGGGTTAAAGGGCCAAGATTGATCCCGTTTTGGTGCTTGATGCCAAAGGGGGAGAAAATAAAGGCCAAAGCAATAAATGGATCAGCTACCACTTGAGAGATTTTGAAAGTAGTAGAATAGAGTTTTTGGTTTGTCAAAATTCTTAAGTTGTCTCTCTTGTCAAAAGTTGGCTTCTTGTGGGGAGAAGTATTGTTTATGGGAAAAAGGGGGAGTTTTTGAAATCTTTGATCAATCTCTTTTTGAATGACTCTCTTTATGCTTAAACATGTGTGTTTAACTTAGAGATAGAGATTTGTGTTTGATTTGCAAAAACAAACCAAGTGGTGGCAAAGGATGATCCATATATGCCAAAATTGATTCAAAATAAATTTAAGTGTTATTTGAATTGAGTTTGCACTTGTTCTAGTTGCTTTATGTTGTGTTGGCATAAATCACCAAAAAGGGGGAGATTGAAAGGGAAATGTGCCCTTGGGCCATTTCTAAGTATTTTGGTGATTGAGTGCCAACACATGTGCTTAATTGTGAATTTGTGGACATGGATGAACAAGGTGCAAATCATGAAGTAAAGGTATGTTTCTAAGCCTTAGTACATTGGTTTTGTGGACTAACATATTTGTCTAAGTGTTAGAAACAGAAAGAAGAAGAAACGAGAAGGGGAGAGAAAGACTTGGCCATGTGCAGCCAAGACCTTGCTCGGTCTGGAGCACCGGACTGTCCGGTGTGCACCGGACAGTGTCCGGTGCGCCAGGCCGACTCGGCGCGAACTGGCCGCTCTCGGGAAATTGGCCGACGGCGTACGGCTAAAATTCACCGGACTGTCCGGTGTGCACCGGACTGTCCGGTGAGCCAACGGTCGGCCAGGGCCAACGGTCGGCCGCGCAATCCGCGCGGGACACGTGGCCGAGCCAACGGTCGGAAGACGGCACCGGACTGTCCGGTGTGCACCGGACTGTCCGGTGCGCCAACGGCTCTCAGATCTCCGCCGGTCTGCAACGGTCGGGAAGCGCTGGATAAGGAAAGAAATCGGTCACCGGACATGTCCGGTGTGCACCGGACTGTCCGGTGCCCCCGATGACAGAAGGCAAGGATGGCCTTCCGGATTTGCTCTCAACGGCTCCTAGCTGCCTTGGGGCTATAAAAGGAGCCCCTAGGCGCATGGAGGATACACACAAGCAACTCTTGAGCATTCTTGATCATCCACACAAGTTCTTTGCGCATTCGTTTGTGATTCTAAGTGATTCGAGCTCTGTTCTAGTGTGAACTCTGAGATAGTCATTCGAGCTCGAGTCTTGGCCGTGTGTGTGCGCTTTTGCTGTGGATTTGTGTGTGTTGCTTCCCTCCCTTACTCTGTGCTTTCTTTGTGATCATATACTTGTAAGGGCAAGAGACTCCAATTTGTGGAGATTCCTTGCAAACGGGATAGTGAAAGGAACAACAAAACACCGTGGTATTCAAGTGGGTCTTTGGACCGCTTGAGAGGGGTTGATTGCAACCCTCGTCCGTTGGGACGCCACAACGTGGAAGTAGGCAAGCATTGGCTTGGCCGAACCACGGGATAAACCACCGTGTCACATCTGTGCTTGATCTTTTGTGGTATTGTGTTTTGTTGAGACTTCACCTTAGCCACTTGGCAATTATCGTGCTAACGCTTAACAAGTTTTTGTGGCTTAAGTTTGAAGTTTTTACAGGATCACCTATTCACCCCCCCCCCCCCTCTAGGTGCTCTCAAACACTCTGCAGAGTTTGCACACTTTACCCACGAGTTGTGATCCCTTCCCAGCCTAGGTTGTATAGACCTGATCTTCACTACCGAGGTGAATGGCCACAGATACACTACGTAGCCTTTACAAAGACTCCCCTGGTGCATAGCTGCTTGTTAGGTTTCGCCAATCGTACAAACGCAGTACACCTCCCCAATGTGGGTGACTAACAAAACCAAATCGAAAGAACCTCTACACCCCCTTGGCAGAGCGAGCACTACGTCTCGGCCCCCATTGATGACCCTCAGGCAAAGCCAACTACACCCCAGGTTTATCTAATTAATCAGCTAAGGGTGTCCCATTCCACCCTCATGGTTGCACTGTTATCCCGGGTGGTCACTCCACGAACATGTCCTTATGGAGAGGTACTTAGGAAAATGGCCTGAGTCCCCTAAAGTATCACAATATCATCATCGGAATAACATCATCGTATCATAAATGTTCACATCATGTTCATTGGTTAAGTTGAAGCAATAGCGTAAAGCTAACCATGATTAACCCAAAAGGTAAACAAGGATAAGTAAATACAGACTAGTTGTCACACCCGGTTTTGGAAGGCAAACCGAATGCGAACCATGTACGTGCCAGGATCAGAAACTCACGTACACAACGATTACATAATTGGACATCATCACACAATGCTCAAAATAAATAGCGGAAAGGTACTTTAATTACATCAAGATATCCAAGACATCCATAGAGTCTAATACATAACCATTGTCTTTAACATAAATATCAAAGTGCGGAGTAACAAAACATAGAAGATAAGCCTACACAGGCAGCTGACTGGGGGTTTGCCACTAAGAAAAACTAGAACTCGTCGTAGTCTTGGAACTCCTCAAAGTCCTCCATGTTGCCAGCATCACCTCCTGAACACTGAGTACAGTGGGGACAACCTAGGGTGGGGTGATTTGTAAAGCAAGGGTGAGTACACATCAACATACTCAGCAAATGTCCCGTTTGGCTAAAGTGGACTAGCGGTATATGGGGTTGAGGTTAAGCAGTTGCTTTTAGTTGGTCAAGTATTTATTATTATTAGTAGAGCCAAGTTTTAGTAATAAACCCAGTTATTACCCCAAAGTACTCCCTCAAAGAGGAAATACCAGAGATTCAGATTTATAACATCATTGTTAACCATCATCATAAAAGTAACCAAAGTTCTTCTAATCACAGAGAATCCCAAGGCTGCTCTTAACCATGAGCTCGGCTGATATACCGGTTTCTAACACTCTGCAGAGGTTGCACACTTTACCCACGAGTCGTGATCCCTTTCCAGCCTGGGTTGTACAGACCCGATCTTCACTACCGAGGTGAATGGCCAGGGTTACATTATGTAGCCTTTACAAAGACTCCCCTAGTGCATAGCTGCTCGTTAGGTTTCACCAGTCGTACAAACGCAGTACACCTCCCCAAGGTGGGTGCCTAATAAAACCAAATCGAATGAACCTCTGCACCCCCCTTGGAAGAGCGAGCACTACGCCTCGGCCCCCATTGATGGCCCTCAAGCAAAGCCAACTACACCCCCAGGTTCATCTAATTATTTAGCTAAGGGCATCCCATTCCACCCTCATGGTTGCACTGTTATCCTGGGTGGTCACTCCACGAACAGGTCCTTACGGAAAGGTACTCAGGAAAAGGCCTAAGCCCCCTAGAGTATCACAATATCATTATTGGGATAACATCATCGTATCATAAATAATCACATCATGTTCATTAATTAAGTTAAGGCATTAGCAAAATGCTAACCATGATAATCCAAAAGGTAAACAAGGATAAGTGAATACAGACTAGTCAATCCTTAGGTTAAGTAATGTAATGCGGGACAATGAGTCATAAAATATGTAGGACATAATAGGTCAGAGGACACTTGCCTTCACCAGGTTGTTACTCAGGGAGGTCTCCAACAACACACTCGGGAACCTCGGACTGCTCGTTGTCTAAATCAAGCGGGCATGCATTCAATACATTTGGAAAGTACAAATGAACAGCACACCAAACATGTACAAACATTGGAATACATCTTAAAAAGGCACAATACTAAGTAAGGAATAATGGGATCAAAGTATAACATGAACTATAACATAAACTAATTTCATTTAGAAATAGATTATTCTTTAAGTGTTGTCCATGATTATACAACCTAGTTCTATTTATTTTACTGTAACCTAAAAGTTAGACCAGAGATAAATTCATGTGATACATGTTATTAGTCTCACAAAACTAAATATACTTTAATCCCTAGGGTTTAACTTTTATTTATTTTATTAAATAAACAAATCTACCCATAAACTAGTTCATGGTTAACCATAAAATTAGAATGTACAGATTGTAAATGGAACTAATTTATTTAAACAGAGAATATTCCTATGAACATTTTGCAATTTGAATCACTAAATTTAGAGTTCATATGCAAAAGATATGAAATAAACAAGTTTGGGAATTTAAAATATGAAAATAGGTCTAATTCTATAAATATTTAAAAGCCTAGGGTTCAATCTGCAAGATTACAGGGGCCTGCGCGAGAAAACCATGGACGGTGAGTTGATTCTAAACAAACTGAGGGTCTCTTAAGCAAAACTACACGCGAAAGGGTATCGAGCAATCTCAACCGTTAGATCAGAAATCAATGGTCGAGATTAGATCTGCGGCCGAGGGCGCGCGCGCGGGCGGGTGAGCGCTGACAGGCGGGCCAACGACATCAGCGACCAAGGGGGGCGCACTGATCGATCGGGCCCAGCGCCAGGGGACACGGGCGCTGACAGATGGGCCTGGACGCAGGGCGCGCGTGCGCAAAGCGATATCCCGCGATCTAGGATGTGCGATCAATATTGGGCGGAGGAGATCAGACCGAGGGGGTGAACGGCTGCGGGTGGCGCCGCTCCTTCCCACGCGGTGAAGTCGCCGGAGTTGGGGCGGGTGCGTGCTACGGCGGTTCTGGGGTCACCGTAGTTGGTCAGAGAGGGGGAAGACGACTCAGCGAACTCGATGACTGGGTTGTGGCCATGAGACCGAGGTCAGAGAGGGGGAATCGGCGGAGGAAAAGCTTCGGGCAGGCCGGGGGAACTCCGATGAGGGATTCAGGCCGCCAGGAGAGGCAATCGGCCGTGATGGGGCTCAGGCTAGTTCCAGTAGAGGTGGGGTCGGGCTAGCCGGACACCGTGCGGGCGCGGCGAGCAAGCACGGCCGCACGCCAACGAGGCCAAATTGGCTAAAGGTAGGTGCGAATAGAATAAAACAAGCATGGGGCGGGTGTCTCACCTTGGGGCAGGGCTCGGGGTCACCTGGCATGGTCTCGGTCGAGCTAGATGACCGAGGAGGCGGGCGCGGGTCTCCGGCGAGGTCGGACGGCGTGGGCAGAGCGCGAGAGAGGGTGGGGCTGTGTGAAATGAGGCGGGGGAGTGAGTGCGAGCGCGTGCGGGGCTCAAAAAAGGAGCTAGGGCGCATGGGCGGGCGTCGTGGCCGAGAATTCCGACTACGTGCGCGAGTGCGTGCGCTAGTCTACGGCGAGCGCGGAGAGGGCGGAGCTAATAGGGGAGGCCCATGGTGCACAGAGAGAGAGAGCGCATGGGGCAATGGCTCGGCGTCTGGCAGAGCGGGCCCGCAAGACAGAGAGGGAGGAGGGGCGCGCGGGCGAAGAAATTGGCACCGACAGCTTGGCCCCACTAGGCAGCGAGCGAGGAAGAGGAGAGAGCGGGGGTGAGAGTTGCCGCTGACAGGTGGATCCCACTTGTCAGGCGGCGCGGGCGCACGGGCGCGTGGCCTGGTTGGGCCGAGCTGGGCCGGCTGGGCTGCTTTGGCTTTTTCCTTTTTCGTGAATTACCTAATTGCTTTTCCATTTCTTTTCTCTAGGGATTTCAATTCAAATTCGATTCAAGTTTCAAATTCAAACTAATTCATGTGCAACAATTCAAAGAATATTCAAACTCAGCATGATGCAACATGTCATGACCCATAGTGTTTTGACAAAAATAAATAATTAACCCCCCTTAATTAAGCTATTTCTACTCAAAAGGAAAAAGTGAGAGAGAATCTAGAGAGGGATAGAACCTAGGGTGAGAGAGACAAGAGTAACACCTGAATTTGGATGATAATGAGAAAGAAATTTTATACCCCCAAATTCAGGGTGTTACACTAGTCAATCCTTAGGTTTCAATAATGTAATGTAGGACAGTAAATTATAGAGTAAATAGGACATAATAGGTCAGAGGACACTTGCCTTCACCAGGTTATTGCTTAGGGAGATCTTCGACAACACACTCAGGAACCACGGGCTGCTCGTTGTCTAAATAAAGCATTCATACATTCAATACATTTGGTAAAAGACAAATAAACAACACATCAATCATGTACAAACATTGGAACACATCTCAAAAGGAAAAGTATAAACTCAAAAGGGAGTTTAAATTATAGGGTGAACTAATCTCATTTAGTAGTTGATTATTCTTTAAGTGTTGTCCATGATTACATAATTTAACTCTACTTATTTTAATGAGATATCAAATTTAAACCAGAGATAAGTTCATACATCACATATTATTATCTTCACAATATTAAACATCTATTTACCACTAGGGGTTCCTTTTTATTTATTTTATTAAGTGAATAAATCAACACATACACTAACATATAGTTAGACACAAAATTAGAGTGTACAGACTATGAATGAACATAATTTATTTGAACAGAGAATATTCCTATGAACATTTTGCAATTTGAATCACTAAATTTGGAGTTCATATGAAAAAGATATGAAATAAACAAGTTTTGAAGTTTAAAAATATAAAAATAGGTCCAATTATGTAACTATTTAAAAGTGCAGGGGTCTGTTTATAAGAGTTCAGGGGCCTGCGCGTAAAGTATATGGACGGCGGGTTCTATTACCCTAGCACTACGGGTCTCTTTAGCAAAAATCACACGCAAAGCGGTACGGGGTATTCTCGGCCATTGGATCTGCGAGCAACGGCCCAGATTAGATCTAGCCGAGCAGACGCACGCGCGCGAACGTGAGCGTGACTGACCAGTAGGCCAGGGTTATCAGCAGCCTGGGGCGAGACGGCCTAACCGGCCGGCCCTAGCTGCAGGGCGCGGGTGAGAGAGAGTGAGAGGAGAGTGGTTAGATCTAGATCCAGCGGTTGGGATTAGATCTGGCTTAATTGAAATCGGGTCGTCCGATTAGGGTTGGGCAGACGGGATGCGCGCTAGGGGACTTTGTCTTCGTCGGGTTGCTAGGGACGGCGCTCCCTGCGGACACGGCGGCGCCGTCGCCAAAGGCGAGGCAGACTACGACTCCTAGGGCGTGAGAGGTCGGTCTGAATAGCTGGAGAGGTTGGGGAGGGTCTGGTGAGCACAATGGCGGGGTCGGATTTGTGGGAATGGGATTGAGGCGATCGGATGGCGGAGGGGAGTCCTCAGCGGACCGGGGAATACTCCGGCGAGCAATCGCGGGCGAGTAAGTGCAAGATAGGGGAAAATAAGGGCGGGGCTACGACGGTTACCTTGAGGGAAGTCTCAGGAACGCACGAACGGTGGCCGGGGCACGGTGAGGGCACGGGTCGACGGCGGAGGAGCTGCGGTAGTGAACCGGTGAGCATGGACCAGGCAAACCAGAGGAGGAAAGGACGAACCGAGGGGTGTCCCAAGCTATGGGTGATGTGGCAGAGCTTACCGAGGCAACAGGCGCGGTGAGGGCTCAACGACGGTCGTGGAACCGGCGGCGGGCTTTGGTGAGCAGCGACGGAGCTGCTTGGTTGCGTGCGCAGGGCGAGAGAGGGGGCGAGGGAGCTCGGTTGAGGGCACAAATGAGCAGGGGGAAGTGGGCGAGCGGGGTGCGGGCTCTAAAGGGGCGAGGGCGTGCGGAGGTGGCCGTGAAACGCGCGGACATGGGCGCGTCCACGGCGGGGGTGCGCGAGCGGAAGGTTAGGATCGGGGGGTTCGACGGGTGGGGTCCGTGGGCCAGCGAGAGAGGACGTGCGTGTGCTCGAAGAAAACGGTGCCGACAGGCTTGCCCCACCAGGCAGTGGGAGAGAGAGGGGGGAAGAGAGCGCGCGGGCGGGCGCGGGCGCGCGCGGGGGCTAGGCCTACTGGGTTGACCTAGGCCGAAATGGGATTTTATACCCCCAAATTCAGGGTGTTACAGGCAAGGGCCATGCTTGATGAGTACAAAACTCCGTATCGGTTTTGGGCGGAGGCAGTTAACATCGCTTGCTACTCCATTAACCGACTCTACCTTCACCAAATCCTCAAGAAAACATCATATGAACTCCTCACCGGTAAAAAGCCTAATGTTTCTTATTTTAGAGTTTTTGGGAGCAAATGCTTTATTCTTATTAAGAGATGTAGAAATTCAAAATTTGCTTCTAAAGTAGTAGAAGGCTTTTTTACTTGGTTATGACTCAAACACAAGGGCATGTAGAGTCTTCAATAGGTCTATGGATTAGTTGAAGTTTCTTCTGACATTGTGTTTCATGAGTCTAATGGCTCTCAAATAGAGCAAGTTGATCTTGATGAATTAGATGATGAAGAGGCTCCGTGCGTCGCACTAAGGAACATGTCTATTGGAGATGTCTGTCCAAAAAAGAACCCGAAGAGCCTTCATAAGCACAAGATCAACCATCATCTTCCATACAAGCATCTCCACCAACTCAAGATGAGGAGCAGGCTCAAGAAGACGAGGATCAAGATCAAGACAATGAGCCACCTCAAGAGGAAAACATAGAACAAGGGGGAGATGAAGATGGTCAAGAAAAGTAAGATGAACAAGAGGTTCAATATCAAAGACCACCGCACCCAAGAGTCCACCAAGCAATTCAAAGAGATCACCCCGTCAACTCCATACTTGGTGACATCCACAAGAGGATAACCACTCGATCTCGAGTTGCTCATTTTTGTGAGCATTATTCTTTTGTGTCTTCTATTGAGCCATATAGGATAGAGGATGCACTTAGAGATTCGGACTGGGTGGTGGCAATGCAAGAGGAGCTCAACAACTTCATGAGGAATGAGATATGGCATTTAGTTTCACGTTCTAACCAAAATGTTGTAGGTACCAAGTGGGTATTCCACAACAAACAAGATGAGTATGGTGTGGTGACAAGGAACAAAGTCTGACTTGTTGCCAAAGGATGTTCACAAGTCAAAGGTTTAGATTTTTGATGAAACCTATGCACCCGTAGCTAGGCTTGAGTCAATTCAAATATTACTTGCCTATGCTACTTACCATGGCTTTAAGTTATATAAAATGGACGTGAAAAGTGCCTTCCTCAATGGCCCTATCAAGGAAGAGGTGTATGTTGAGCAACCTCTCGGCTTTGAAGATAGTGAGTATACTTCACATGTTTGTAAGCTCTCAAAGGCGCTTTATGGGCTCAAAAGATCCCCGAGAGCATGGTATGAATGCCTGAGAGACTTTCTTATCACTAAAACAGTTGATACAGACTTATTTATATACCAAATTTATGTTGATGATATTGTCTTTAGGTCTACTAACAAGTCATCTTGTGAAGAGTTTAGTAGGATTATGATACAGAAATTCGAGATATCTATGATGGGGGAGTTGAAGTATTTTCTTGGATTCCAAATCAAGCAACTCCATGAGGGCACATTCATCTGCTGAAGCGCCTCAAATCCTCTGGGACTCAAATGTGATACAATTACTAGTTCCAGGAGGCTAGTAAACACATTTATACATCAGATGATACCAAATCTGCTCAAATGAGACAAACCTACAAAGGTGGCGAACAACTTTAAGAGTTGGTCCACAACTTGGGACATATCATCAGAGTGGGGCTGAAGCAGCCCGATATACGCAGCGAAGCAAATCAGCGGTCCAACAGCCACAGGCAAGGTAGGGAACAGTCGTAACTCTTACCCGATCTCCTTTTTCTGAAAAACAACAAATAAGCAAGGGTGAGTACAAACGTACTCAGCAGCCCACCTTCACCCGCGGAATGGGGAAATCAGATATAATGCATGGAATATGTAGAGCTCAGGATATTTGCAGAAACAGCAATATTTTATGTAGGGTTGTTTTGAAAAACATTTTGTATTTTGCAAAGCGCATCCTCTCCAAAAGGAGCAGGAAGTTTTTCAATATTAGAACAAAATCCCCTGGACTAAACCATCCAGGTATCTCAGCAGTTTCCCACTGGTTTTCATTTTCAAAAACAGCTACTGGACTTCCCGTCCACCATAGCTCACGGCTCAACCGCCTGTCCTTTTAAAAACCACTTTTCTCAAAAGCACCTCTTTTTTTGAAAACAAAACACTAATTGCCATACCACACTAGACTCGTCCATTCCTGTGGACACAGACTATTCGAATAGGTTTTCAAACTCCGCGCAGAGGTGTACACTTTACCCACTAGTCCGGCTCTGCGATCTCATGGCCGATGAGATCCGAATCCGAATCTCTTTCTTTCCTCGCACCTCCTAACCTTAACGGTTATACCGGAAGGAGTCAGGCCACCGCCATGTCCAAACCGGACAAAACATTCCCCCTCCTTATCCTCCCGATGCTCCCCAACCTTCATAACCCTAGGGTTGGACCGTACGAGTTCAGATTGAGTGACTGCCCATACAGTCTCGAGTGGTTGTACTTATCATGAGTACAGGTAGTGAAAGATGACAAACCGGTCCTTATAAGAGGGGACAATCCTTCTGCTCACGCCTAAACCAGCTGAGCCATCACCTTAGGCCCTCCCCTAAACCAGGGAGTCCTTGATCATCCCTACTCAAAGGTGATAAGGGTGAAAACCCTTCATCAAACACATTTTGAAAAGCATTTTCTTTTGAAAACTCACACCTTTCCTCAAATCATTTGTAACAATTATATCAGGGATTGATTGCGGCAAGCGGTTGGGTGGCCATAATAACTTGTCTTAAAATCATATCATGCATAAAATAACAGGCTGAGGGTTGTGGTTGCAAAACATAGGTAATTTATGCATCAAAGGGATCCAGTGAGCTTGCCGTGCTTATCCGGCGAAGGGGGAAGCAGAGCTCGCGGAACTGGCTTCTAGCTCCACCGCTTGGTGTAGACTTGCAGATCTGGCCTCCACGAGATGGCACGAACACTCCGATAACTATGCAACATGAATAAGCAAACATACAAACAAGCAAGTATACCAACAAATATTTAGTATAGTGGTCAGAATAGCGATATATGGATGGGTAGAGTCTTGAGTAGAATCTGTGTCATGTGGCGTTGAGATACTACTAGTGGTGGGGCGGAGGTGCTTACCAGGAGGGTGGACTGGAGGCGAAGCGATACTATGCGTGTAGCCAACGGAGCGGAGTATCTGAGTGGGTGGGGGTGTTTGCCTTGGCTGAGGGTGTTGAGTGTGTGTGGAGAGGGAGAGGGTAGCTGGGTGTATTTATAGCTAGGTGTATGTGGTGTAGCACAGTGAAGTTCACTGTTGGTGAGAATAGTGACGAATGAATCGTCTGACTTAGTATGAACAGGAGAGTTATAGGCAGAATATGGGACAAGTGTATTTTGGGAGTTTTCTGGAATATGGACCATGCTTAAGGGATGACATGGTTGGATAGGGAATAGTTTGATAAGAATTTAGAAACAAGAATTATTGGAATCTGAGTTTGGAAGCCTGGTTCAAAGGAATCTCAAAGTTAAGTGTGCTCAACTTGGAGAAACCTGGAATGGGTGACCAGATGGGAAGTTCCCTACTGGAAGGAAAATCATAGTCACCGGAGTCCGTATGACTGGAATATGGGTCTGGCTGGTCTTAGGTGGACTAGACAGCATGATGTATGAGTAGTTGAAATTTGGGGTGATCGGCTAATCGATGAATAGTAACGATGAATAGTAATGATGAATAGTGACGACGAAAAAGTTACTAGATATCATCGATGAGTAGTAAAGATGATGAATAGTAACGATGATGAATAGTAACGATGGTGAATAGTGTCAGTGAATAGTAATGATGAATAGTAACAGTGGATAGTGATGGTGAATAGTCGTATGAACGAACGATGAACGATGAATAGGAACTATGAACGAACGGACGAACGATCGAATGATCGGGCGAACAAACGATCGGAATTCCGGCAGCATAACGGCAGGACAAAGATTATCTGGAAGAACGATGAATAAGGACCATGAACGAACGATGAACGATGAATAGGAACTATGAACGAACGATGAACGATCAAATGATCGAACGAACGAACGATCGAAATTTTGGCAGCATAACGGCAGGACAAAGATTATTTGGATGAACGAACGGACGAACGATCGAATGATCGGACGAACGAACGATTGGAATTTCGGCAGCATAACGGCAGGACAAAGATTATCTGGAAGAACGATGAATAGGGACTATAAACGAACGATGAACGATGAATAGGAACTATGAACGAACGATGAACGATCGAATGATCGAACGAACGAACGATCGGAATTTCGGCAGCATAATGGTAGGAAAAAGATTATTTGGACGAACGAACGGACGAACGATCGAACGATCGGACGAACGGACGAACGAACCATGAACGATCGGACGAACGATCGAACGATCGGACGAACGAACGAACAAACTAAGAACAGGGGACGAACAATCGAAGAACGATCGAACGATCCTTGTGCTAGTGTGTGCTTGTGTGGAACATTGAGTGGGTGTGTGGGGGGGAGAGAGTTGCCATGAAATGGCTTGGGGTGTGATGAGAGGAGGCCCTTGCCCCTCTATTTATAGCCATGGTGGGGGGATTAGGGGGAGGGATGAGAGGATTAGTGGGAGGATGAGAGGATTAGTGGGAGATTAGCATGTATTTGTCTTGTATAAGTGTAATTAGCTTGTAGAGCTCACCGTATGACACCGGAGGCATACGTATACGTATGAGCATGAGGACAGTTATGAAGAAAATATTTGTAGGGACTTGAAAAATGATTCTGAAGGTATTTCTCAGGAAGAAAATACTTGGAGATATATCGGTGGAATATCTGGGCAATATTTCTGGAAAGAACTTGAGGGGGATTACTGGGGAAATATCTGGGCAGTATTTCTAGAACGAATTTGAGGGGGTCACTGAGGAAATATTTGTAGGATATTTTGAGGAGGATTTTGGAGATAATACAGACCACTATATTTTATTTGTTGATATCAACTCGCAAACAAACATTTTGAAATGAAACTTGAAATTCATTTTGAATTTAGGGCGAGTTTGAGAAAATTTCAGGATTTGAATTTTTGGGATGCTACAAATCTACCCCACTTAAAAGGAATCTCGTCCTCGAGATTCGGCTTAGAAGGGTTATGGGTATAGCTTTACTTCAGCTACATATCTTCACATTGTAGACTCTTCGAGGAGATGGAACTTCAACAAAATCTGGCCTTTGAGGAGCATCCGGTTGCTGATTACAAACGTTGATTCTGGCTACTCTAGATCATCTTCAGGCTTCTTGCTTTCGCTTGGCAGCTAGCTTATTGAAGAAGCATCGATGCCAACACGCAAACCTTTCCCTTGCAAACTCCCATATGGATTCCTTCCTTGATTGGTCCTCTGGTGCTTCATCAATAAAACTTGGATGACCACTTCTCATCTAGAGACTTATATCCTTCGATGATCTGGTACTCCACAAGCTTGCTACAGGCCTTCTTCTTTTTCTCCATAGCAACAACCTTACTGGAACACTACCCCACTTAAAATGAATGAGGGTAGGACTCTTGAACCTTGGGGAATTGAACTCCTTGAAGTACCTCATAACAAGGGTGTTACGGGTCCTTCTTCTGCTGTTGCTGCTTGACCAGGCTGCAGAGAGATGACTGACACAGGGTTGATTCTGGGACAACCTTCTTCTCATCTTCTCTTCACTATCTTCTTTTCTCTTCTCACTTCTCACTTTTCACTGCCTCTTTCTTTCTCTTTGCTCTTCCCACTCGAGGATTCTATCAAAGAGTATTACTATCATACACTGGAGGAAACCAAAGACTATGAACCATGTGCAACAGTCTTCAACCCAAGAATCACCAAGCATTGTGATCTTAGGGGCGAGGGAGTGGAAAATGGAGTTGCTTGCGATTTGGCAGTGGGGATTTTATTGGGAGCGTTTTGCTTTCAGCGAAATAGGAACTGAGGGAGCTGGTGGGGGGTTTATTAGGTGTGTGCTTTGCTTGGGACAGGAACTGAGGGAGTTGGTGCGGAGTTTTATAGGTGAGCGGTGGTGTTTGGTTGTGGAGTCGGTGGTGATGTGGCAGCAGGTGCGATGGAGGGGAAGGGGGCCTGGTGTTGCCGGCGATGATGGCGGCGGTGGGTACGCTGCAAAGGGGGCATGGGTGGCGGTAGTGCGCTGCAAAGGGGGGCGTGGGGCGGTGGTTGGAGATGGGACACGCGTGCGGGGGCACGGGTGAGTGGTGGGGTCAATGACCCTGATGTTTGTGGTCTCTGGTTCCAAGAATCTTTGCCTCTCTGTATGGTAATAACTCCTTCTGTCATCTTTTCCTGTTTACTTTGACTCAGGGGCAATGCTTTGATTCTCACGGCCAGTCCTTTTGACTGAGCGACTAGACTGGTTTCTTCTGTAGCTTATTCCATGCTTCAAGGGTAAGCTTCTCGGTATCTTCTTGACTAAGGCGCTTTTCTCTTGAGATGGGTTAAGATGAGAATGGGAGCATAAGGTGAGGATTAGCTCTAATTTGTGATCTATGTTTTTAGAGAAAACCTTTCTTAAAAAGAAAGAAAACACATAAGTTCAACAATGATAAGCACAAACAAATCAAATATTTTGAATAGGAGAAGAATAGAGTTTTTCCAAGCACGAACTACTCAGATTCGGGGGCTAAGCATAACTACTATTGCTTGGCTCTTGAATTGAGAACTATGCTAAATGCAACTTATGAGCACTAACGTTAAAGCATCACATATGCACTCAAAAGGGAGGAAAACATCAAGCAAAATTCATTTTGAAATGCCCTAGGGGGCAACACAATTAGAGTTTTTCAAAACACGCGGCTACACGGTTACCTCTCATACATGCAGGGCTCTGGCCAAAGTGAAGAAAAACTTCACTACCCAATGCACGCAGAGGACTGGGTATAACTAACTCAGATCTGGCAGCTTCTCTTCTGGCAAGGCTGACACACAACTTCAATCTGAGATATCTCCTGGATGGGTCAACAGGGAGCTGATGTTGATGACTTCTTCTGGCAGCGACTGAGATGGCAGCACGGCGTCGAACTCTTCTTCAAGCGGGACTGGCTCTTGTAGCTCCTCAGAGGGCGACGGTGCTGGCGGGGTCCTTGCAGCTTCTTCCTTGACTTCAAGGGATGGTGCTGGAATCTTCTTCATGGTGAGGGGCTCACACAACTCCGGCGGGGGATCTTGGGAGGACTTAGGGTGCTCTTGCTTATCCATAGCCTTAGGGGAGACTGGAATTCCTTCCAAGACTATGGCTCCTTCCGGGAGTTCCCAAGCCTTCTTTTCTCCTCTGGCAGAGACTGGGTGACCTTCAAGAATCTGGGATCTTCAGCTCTGATGGGTTGAACAGGGTTGGATGAAGCGGGCTCTTGGATTCGCAGGGCTCTACGTTGGTTATGAGTTACCAAGTAGGCCTCCATCAACTTCTGGATGTGCTCATCCTTGGCTTGCTTCAGGGCTTCAATAGCAATGGCTTCACGACTTTCCAAGGCAGCTACACGGGCTTGAGCTGAGGTGAGATCCACATGGAGCTGACGGTTGCGCTTCTCTGCATATTCTGCTCGGGCAATCATCTGACGGTGGTGCTGAGCCAAGAAATCATACTGTGCATCTAGGGTGAGCAGGTATGCAATGAGGTACGCGACTATGGGGTCGTCCTCAAGCAGCTGCTGCTCTTCCAATGCACGCATCCTGGCCATCCAAGCGAGACGGTCTCTCTGAAAGGGCGGAAAGAATCTGAGCGGGGTGTCGGCCACTTCTTCTTCATAGATCTGACACAGGGCCCTCAATGCCTTGCGAGCGACGACTTGGCAGGTGTCTCTGAATCTGTGCCCAGCAGCAGTGACACTCCATTCCACATGGCGCGGACTGGATCCAATGTATACAGTCACGACACACTTCTCTGTGCCATGCTCGACGAATTCACGACCATCATACTCTGGCTGGCTCCTAATTCCGAGGCGAACTGTGCATGCTCTCAGCAACTTGGGGAAACCATCTTCATTCTGGCAAAAGCTAGTTTGGCAACGAACCTCCATCTGACTTCTGAGAGAAGGAAAGGGGAAAACATTTTTGAAATGAAGGGATGAGAGCAAGAATTTTTTTTAAGAAAATAATTTTGACTCAAAAACTTTTGATCAGGCTAAGGGTTACTGAAAGGGAAATGTGCCCTTGGGCCATTTCTAAGTATTTTGGTGATTGAGTGCCAACACATGTGCTTAATTGTGAATTTATGTCAATGGATGAACAAGGTGCAAATCATAAAGTAAAGGTATGTTTCTAAGCCTTAGTACATTGGTTTTGTATACTAATATACTTGTCAAAGTGTTAGAAACAGAAAAGAAGAAAGGTGCAAATGACTTGGCTGTGTACAGCCAAGGCTCTGCTCGGTCTGGCACACCGGACTGTCCGGTGTGCACCGGACAGTGTCCGGTGCGCCAGGCTGACTCGGCGCGAACAGGCCGCTCTCGGGAATTCGCCGACGGCGTACGGCTAAAATTCACCGGACTGTCCGGTGTGCACCGGACTGTCCGGTGAGCCAACGGTCGGCCGGGCCAACGGTCGACCGCGCAATCTGCGCGGGACACGTGGCCGAGCCAACGGCTAGAAGAAGGCACCGGACTGTCCGGTGTGCACCGGACATGTCCGGTGCGCCAACGGCTCCAGATCTGCCAACGGTCTGCAACGGTCGGCTTCGTTTTTTAAGGAAACAAATCGGGCACCGGACAGTGTCCGGTGTGCACCGGACTGTCCGGTGCCCCCAACGACAGAAGGCAAGGATGGCCTTCCAGATTTGCTCTCAACGGCTCCTAGCTGCCTTGGGGCTATAAAAGGGGCCCCTAGGCGCATGGAGGAGAGAGACAAGCAACCTTTGAGCATTCTTGATCATCCACACTCAGTCTCTGCGCATTCGTTTGTGATTTTAAGTGATTCGAGCTCCGTTCTAGTGAGAACCTTGAGATAGTCATTCGAGCTCGATTCTTGGCCGTGTGTGTGCGCGTTTCGCTGTGGATTTGTGTGTGTTGCTTCCCTCCCTTACTCTGTGCTTCTTTGTGATCATATACTTGTAAGGGCAAGAGACTCCAAGTTGTGGAGATTCCTTGCAAACGGGATATTGAAAGGCAAAACAAAACACCGTGGTATTCAAGTTGGTCTTTGGACCGCTTGAGAGGGGTTGATTGCAACCCTCGTCCGTTGGGACGCCACAACGTGGAGTAGGCAAGCGTTGGTCTTGGCCGAACCACGGGATAAACCACTGTGCCCTCTCTGTGATTGATCTTCTGTGGTTATTGTGTTTTGTTGAGACTTCTCTTTAGCCACTTGGCAATAATCGTGCTAACACTTAACAAGTTTTTGTGACTATAAGTTTAAGTTTCACAGGATCACCTATTCACCCCCCCCCTCTAGGTGCTCTCAGTTACGTCCTACGGCCAACCTAACAGCTCTGATACCACCTGAAGCGCCCCAAATCCTCTGGGACTCAAATGTGATACAATTACTAGTCCCAGGAGGCTAGTAAACACATTTATACATCAGATGATACCAAATCTGCTCAAATGAGACAAACCTACAAAGGTGGCGAACAACTTTAAGAGTTGGTCCACAACTCGGTACATATCATCAGAGTGGGGCTGAAGCAGCCCAATATACGCAGCGAAGCAAATCAGCGGTCCAACAGCCACAGGCAAGGTTGGGAACAGTCGTAACTCTTACCCGATCTCCTTTTTCTAAAAAACAGCAAATAAGCAAGGGTGAGTACAAACGTACTCAGCAGCCCACCTTCACCCGCGGAATGGGGAAATCAGATATAATGCATGGAATATGTAGAGCTCAGGATATTTGCAGAAACAACAATATTTTATGCAGG
The DNA here is from genome assembly GCA_029449295.1 of Zea luxurians. Classification (NCBI taxonomy): domain Eukaryota; kingdom Viridiplantae; phylum Streptophyta; class Magnoliopsida; order Poales; family Poaceae; genus Zea; species Zea luxurians. The sequence continues at coordinate 216,850,020 of JAOPSE010000001.1, forward strand.
GTTGTTTTGAAAAACATTTTGTATTTTGCAAAGCGCATCCTCTCCAAAAGGAGCAGGAAGTTTTTCAATATTAGAACAAAATCCCCTGGACTAAACCATCCAGGTATCTCAGCAGTTTCCCACTGGTTTTCATTTTCAAAAACAGCTACTGGACTTCCCGTCCACCATAGCTCACGGCTCAACCGCCGGTCCTTTTAAAAACCACTTTTCTCAAAAGCACCTCTTCTTTTGAAAACAAAACACTAATTGCCATACCACACCAGACTCGTCCATTCCTGTGGACGCAGACTATTCGAATAGGTTTTCAAACTCCGCGCAGAGGTGTACACTTTACCCACTAGTCCGGCTCTGCGATCTCATGGCCGATGAGATCCGAATCCGAATCTCTTTCTTTCCTCGCACGTCCTAACCTTAACGGTTATACCGGAAGGAGTCAGGCCACCGCCATGTCCAAACCGGACAAAACATTCCCCCTCCTTATCCTCCCGGTGCTCCCCAGCCTTCATAACCCTAGGGTTGGACCGTACGAGTTCAGATTGAGTGACTGCCCACACAGTCTCGAGTGGTTGTACTTATCATAAGTACAGGTAGTGAAAGATGACAAACCGGTCCTTATAAGAGGGGACAATCCTTCTACTCACGCCTAAACCAGCTGAGCCATCACCTTAGGCCCTCCCCTAAACCAGGGAGTCCTTGATCATCCCAACTCAAAGGTGATAAGGGTGAAAACCCTTCATCAAACACATTTTGAAAAGCATTTTCTTTTGAAAACTCACACCTTTCCTCAAATCATTTGTAACAATTATATCAGGGATTGATTGTGGCAAGCGGCTGGGTGGCCATAATAACTTGTCTTAAAATCATATCATGCATAAAATAACAGGCTGAGGGTTGTGGTTGCAAAACATAGGTAATTTATGCATCAAAGGGATCCAGTGAGCTTGTCGTGCTTATCCGGCGAAGGGGGAAGCAGAGCTCACGGAACTGGCTTCTAGCTCCACCGCTTGGTGTAGACTTGCAGATCTGGCCTCCACGAGACGGCACGAACACCCCGATAACTATGCAACATGAATAAGCAAACATACAAACAAGCAAGTATACCAACAAATATTTAGTATAGTGGTCAGAATAGCGATATATGGATGGGTAGAGTCTTGAGTAGAATCTGTGTCATGTGGCGTTGAGATACTACTAGTGGTGGGCGGAGGTGCTTACCAAGAGGGTGGACTGGAGGCGAAGCGATACTATGCGTGTAGCCAACGGAGCGGAGTATCTGAGTGGGTGGGGGTGTTTGCCTTGGCTGAGGGTGTTGAGTGTGTGTGGAGAGGGAGAGGGTAGCTGGGTGTATTTATAGCTAGGTGTATGTGGTGTAGCACAGTGAAGTTCACTGTTGGTGAGAATAGTGATGAATGAATCGTCTGACTTAGTATGAACAGGAGAGTTATAGGCAGAATATGGGACAAGAGTATTTTGGGAGTTTTCTGGAATATGGACCATGCTTAAGGGATGACATGGTTGGATAGGGAATAGTTTGATAAGAATTTAGAAACAAGAATTATTGGAATCTGAGTTTGGAAGCCTGGTTCAAAGGAATCTCAAAGTTAAGCGTGCTCAACTTGGAGAAACCTGGGATGGGTGACCAGATGGGAAGTTCCCTACTGGAAGGAAAATCATAGTCACCGGAGTCCGTATGACTGGAATATGGGTCTGGCTGGTCTTAGGTGGACTGGACAACATGATGTATGAGTAGTTGAAATTTGGGGTGATCGGCTAATCGATGAATAGTAATGATGAATAGTAACGATGAATAGTGACAATGAAAAAGTTACTAGATATCATCGATGAGTAGTAACGATGATAAATAGTAACGATGGTGAATAGTGTCAGTGAATAGTAATGATGAATAGTAACAGTGGATAGTGATGGTGAATAGTCGTATGAACGAACGATGAATAGGAACTATGAACGAACGGACGAACGATCGAATGATCGGACGAACGAACGATCGGAATTCCGGCAGCATAACGGCAGGACAAAGATTATCTGGAAGAACGATGAATAAGGATCATGAACGAACGATGAACGATGAATAGGAACTATGAACGAACGATGAACGATCCAATGATCGAACGAACGAACGATCGAAATTTTGGCAGCATAACGGCAGGACAAAGATTATTTGGATGAACGAACGGACGAACGATCGAATGATCGGACGAACGAACGATCGGAATTTTGGCAGCATAACGGCAGGACAAAATTATCTGGAAGAACGATGAATAGGGACTATGAACGAACGATGAACGATGAATAGGAACTATGAACGAACGATGAACGATCGAATGATCGAACGAACGAACGATCGGAATTTCGGCAGCATAATGGTAGGAAAAAGATTATTTGGACGAACGAACGGACGAACGATCGAACGATCGGATGAACGGACGAACGAACCATGAACGATCGGACGAACGATCGAACGATCGGACGAACGAACGAACAAACTAAGAACAGGGGACGAACAATCGAAGAACGATCGAACGATCCTTGTGCTAGTGTGTGCTTGTGTGGAACATGGAGTGGGTGTGTGGGGGGGAGAGAGTTGCCATGAAATGGCTTGGGGTGGGATGAGAGGAGGCCCTTGCCCCTCTATTTATAGCCATGGTGGGGGGATTAGGGGGAGGGATGAGAGGATTAGTGGGAGGATGAGAGGATTAGTGGGAGATTAGCATGTATTTGTCTTGTATAAGTGTAATTAGCTTGTAGAGCTCACCGTATGACACCGGAGGCATACATATACGTATGAGCATGAGGACAGTTATGAAGAAAATATTTGTAGGGACTTGAAAAATGATTCTGAAGGTATTTCTCAGGAAGAAAATACTTGGAGATATATCGGTGGAATATCTAGGCAATATTTCTGGAAAGAACTTGAGGGGGATTACTTGGGAAATATCTGGTCAGTATTTCTGGAACGAATTTGAGGGGGTCACTGAGGAAATATTTGTAGGATATTTTGAGGAGGATTTTGGAGATAATACAGACCACTATATTTTATTTGTTGATATCAACTCGCAAACAAACATTTTGAAATGAAACTTGAAATTCATTTTGAATTTAGGGCGAGTTTGAGAAAATTTCAGGATTTGAATTTTTGGAATGCTACATCTGCCAAACCAAGTACATTCAGTATATACTCAAGAAGTTTGGAATGAAGAATGCTAAACCCATCAAGACTCCCATGGGAACAAATGGGCATATCGACCTCGACACAGGAGGTAAATCTGTAGATCAAAAGGTATACCAATTGATGATAGGATCTTTACTCTATTTATGTGCTTCACGACCAGATATTATGCTTTCAGTATGCATGTGTGCAAGGTTCCAGGCCAATTCTAAGGAAATCCACCTTAGGGTCGTGAAAAGAATAATAAGATATTTAGTTTACACTCCTAAATTTGGGCTATGGTACCCCAAGGGATCTACCTTTGATCTAATTAGGTATTCTGATGTCGATTGTACCGAATGTAAAATTGATAGAAAGAGCACATCAGCGACTTGTCAGTTTTTAGGGAGATCCCTAGTGTCTTGGGCTTCAAAGAAATAAAATTAAGTAGCTCTATCCACCGCCGAAGCCGAGTATATTGTTGCATGACATTGTTGTGCACAATTACTTTGGATGAGGCAAACCCTTAGGGACTATGACTACAAGTTGAGCAATGTCCCTCTCCTATGTGATAATGAGAGTGCAATCCGCATGGTGGATAATCCCGTTGAACATAGCCGCACTAAGCACATAGACATCTGGCATCACTTTCTGAGAGATCACCAATAAAAGGGGATATCGAAACTGCCTATGTTAGCACACACAACCAATTAGTCGATATCTTCACCAAGCCCCTAGATGCAAAGACTTTTAGCAAGCTTAGAAATGAGCTAAACATGTTAGATTCTCAGAACTTTGATTGAAATCTTGCACACATTGCTCATTTTATACCTTTGATCATGTCTCTTTCATTTGGTACAAATGCATATTTATTATTATTCTTGTGCCAAAGCTAAGACTAATGTGCTTCCGAAAGTATTTTTATACTTAGTCTTAGATTGAAAGGGAAATGGAGCAACAGGCAAAGGCAAGGCTTCCATTACGACTCTGTCAGTATTATATATCCTTTGTCTTACTCATGTATTCACATTCATATCTTTGAAAATGGCCTCACGATTTCTCTGTTTTTGGCGCTTAATGCCAAAGGGGGAGAAATTTATAGGCCAAAGCAAAAGGACCGATCACCACCTATTTTCTAAAAACTTTTCCAAATTTGAATCATTTGCAAAAACCCTCTTGACAGCTAAGGGGAAGAACCTTTTCAGGGGGAGCTTTTATTTAGCCAAAGGAAAAGCATGTGAAACAGGGGGAGAATCTTTCAAAACTTAACAATGCTTTTGAAATCATATTCTTATACCATCGGTTAATTGCAAAAGAATTTAAAAGGACTTTTCCAAAAGATTTGCAAAAACAAGCTAAGTGGTGCAAATGTGGTCCAAAATGTTAAATATATCAAAACAATCATGTATGCTTAGAAATGCTTTCATTTTAAAGTAACTTATGCACATCTGACAAAATGCAAACTAGCTACATTTCTGTGAGAAAAAGTTAAAATTCGTTTGGTTCAAACTGTTGTGAGTTGTCCACTGTAAATAAATTATAGTTGAACTATATCTCTTAATCAATATATCTAATTAAAAATGTTTTCACATTTGTGGGCCTAATATTTTTTTCAAATAAAAATTTGTTTAGTTGCATCTATAATATTTTTTTATTAAACATATTTTTATTTCATTAATTATTTTAATCCTATTTTACTTTCACTTTCACTCTATTGTATCTATTTATTAATATAACAAACTTCAATAAACATTAAAAGCAGGGTTTAAGCTATTTTAAAATTTGTACTAAAAAATTGCCTTTTCAAAGTAGCTGCGGAAAAACTGAACTCCTTTCGTTCATCTTCTACTTTTCCAAAGCAGAAACATGTTTCAAAAGCAGAATCAAACACACCTAAACGCATAAGAGCATATCCATACGTACCCATTATCTTAAAATATAAAGTTTAACTAATAAAAACAACTCCAATAATACTCTATTTTACAAATATTTGTTAAAAAATATAGGGCATATCCTAAATAGATTCAAATATACTATACGTCGTGCTAGTTCATTATCATTATTTTCTGCATCATACATTTTCTTAACTGTTGGAACGTAATTTGTTTTTAATGTTTTAAACACTTTAGTATATAGTACTTTGTTGGAGGTATTCTAATAATGAAACTAGTCTAGGTGTATCTGCTTAGATTCACTTAGATTCACTTTTTTACTGAACCTTAAGATCTAAATGATCTTCACCATAACACAACGACAACCTGGGTGAAACAAATTTTTTTACCTCTAGCCTTGTAATGTAAACGAAGAAGAGATTTCTTTATAATCCCACATAAACAAATTGATAATTTAAATATTTAACTGATTAAAAGTGATTCTCTTTGGATAAGGGGCAGGTGGAACTCTCCAAAAACGGCCTCTCGTAAGCTCCGCCCACGGCGCTGCCCTGTCCGCCGCTGAAACCTGAAAGGCACACCGCAGACGACACGAGTCGAGTCGCACCACTTTCACAAACCACTCCGCGAGTAGCCGAGCACCCCAGCGCTCACCGACCTTTCTCCAAACCGTCGTCGCGCCCGCCATGGCGCCGCCGGAGCCGGAGATGTTCGACGTCGTCATATTCGGGGCCTCGGGCTTCACCGGCAAGTACGTCATCCGCGAGGCCCTCAAGTTCCTCAACGCCTCCTCATCCGCCTCCCCGCTCCGCTCCCTCGCGGTCGCCGGCCGCAGCAGGGACCGCATCGCAGCCGCGCTCCGCTGGGCCGCGGCCCCGGCCCCGCCGCCCGAGGACGTGCCCATCCTCGTCGCCGACACCTCCGACCCGGCCTCCCTCGCGGCGCTCGCCTCTCGCGCCCGCGTCGTGCTCTCCTGCGCGGGGCCCTTCCGCCTCCACGGCCACGCCGTGGCGGCGGCCTGCGCGGCCGCGGGCGCCGACTGCCTCGACATCTCCGGGGAGCCCGAGTTCATGGAGCGCGTCGAGTCCGAGCTCCACGAGCCCGCCGCCAGGAGCGGCTCCCTCATCATCTCCGCCTGCGGGTTCGACTCTATCCCCGCCGAGCTCGGCTTCCTGTTCCACTCCAGGCAGTGGGAGCCCCCGTCCGCGCCGGTCACCGTGGAGGCGTACGTGAGCCTGCAGTCGACCAAGAGGATCGTCGGGAACATCGGCACCTACGAGTCAGCTGTGCTCGGAGTGGCCAACGCTGGCCAGCTGCAGGCGCTGCGCCGGTCCAGACCCAGGCGACCCCGGCCCAATGTGAGTTGATATCCACTCTTTGTTGCTTCTGAATGGATTCAGTTACATGTTTCTTGAGTGCTGCACTAGAACAGTATTCACATCGGCTTAGACTTAGTAGGTCTTAAAATAATCAAGGATGCATTGGAGCAACTACTTGAGTTGGAACTCAGAAGGAACATCTATATGTAGTTTGGCATGATGTGGGCACTGACTACTTACTGCAATAGTTGCCAGAACAGATCTCAGATTCATGTCTACTATACTAGAATTAGCTACTGCTGCTTGATTTGTGCTAAAATTGCTTCTGTTTTGCTCAAGCCATATTGACATAGCTAGATATATGCTTCCTGAGATTCAAATTAGCTTAGGGGGTGTTTGAATGCACTAGAGATAATAGTTAGTGGCTAAAATTAGCTAGAGACATCCAAACACCCTAGCTAATAGTCCAACTATTATCTATTTTTTTAGTAAATTAGCTACTAGTTAGCTAACTATTTGTTAGCTAACTAATTTTACTAGTATGTTTTTAGCTAACTAACTATTAGCTCTAGTGCTTTCAAACACCCCCTTAGTTTCAATATATGTATGCCGAAAATTTCTTAGTGTGCCAAGGTGTTATGATGGAATTAATGGTGAAAGTTGTTCTGCTACTAAACTTTCAAAGCTGTAGACGAATCTGGAAATTAGCTCTCATATCCCCTGGATGTAGTCATTATAAAGATTATATGTGGGTAGACTGCCGGTATATGAACTCATTACTCTAGCTCTTTTTTTCTTTTTCTTTTCCTGTTAACCTCATTTATGAATTTCCTTCCCCATACTATCACCTTCATGCCGATATGTTAATTATTCAGTCCTGTTAGGCTGTTACTATTCAGTCAATCATTCAATTCTTGTGTGTCAACTGCTAAATAGTCCTGTGGTGCCATCAGAACAGCCTCCGTACTGTCACATGCAAATGATGATTATCATGCCTTCTGTGTCTGTGCGTGCATGGAGTGGATTGTCGACTTGTCGTGCTACTGCTACACAAGAATGGTTGTCTGATTTTGTTAAAGTTCATCTAATTCTTTTGCAACTTCTTTTAGGTAAATTAAAGGCTCATAGTTTGCATTTTGATATCCTTAAATCGCAGCTGTTGTATGTTTTTCATATTTAATATGCTATTGATATGCCCTTGTGGCCTGTTATATATTTTCGTAAGAGAGTTTCTTTGAATTGGGAATATAAATAGATACCCATATATGTCAGTATCTGTAATTTTGCATTTACCTATATTCATCCTTTTGTTGTCCATGACTAAGAATTTTAAGCAGCACAGAGCATAGCAGTAGGATTTTAAGATGCCACTTGATTTCAAAAGCATTCATCTGTGTTAATTTTTACTGATTATTTCAAAAGCATTCGTCTGTGTTAAATTTTACTGGGTAAATGCGAAAAGAATTTAGTTATTCCAACAAATCTGGAGACAAGTTATAGGAGCAGATGAATTGAGTTGAAGTATCATCAGCTAGTTTGTGCTGATGGAGTGATGGTTGATGCCATTGATGGCTGTCAAACGCTACCATTTTCCATTATAGGGAACCAGTTCGATTTCTTAAGCCTACAAACACTGAACTTGGCCTTGAGCCTCATGGCCATGATTTGTTCTCAAATGTATGAAAATGTTCCTTGGATCAATAAACCACCATGTGCTTATAAGGTGAAGTTCATAGGAATGCAAAAGCTATTAACGACGTGTTTATTAGTAGCTCCAGACTTCATATATATAACAAAAGGAAGAGTGAAACATTGTTTTATCAAGTGAAAGCAGATTATATGAATTTAGTGAGATTTTAATAAGAGCTTTGCTACAGTGATTGCTGTGTACCCGTGGTACTTTTAGGTACTTTTCCCTCGGAGTTTTGCTGGCCTTGTGCAATGATGAGAGCTTTCTCAGTTCTCACTGAGTCATTAGGTCGCAGGTTTGAAGCGGCCTCTCCTTATTTGCGGGGAAGGCTTGCAAGTCGACCCCACTCATGTGGCAGCCTCCGACACTTAACTGGCGCTTCACTGGTTGCTTGAGTATTGTAGCCTGGGTGAATCGGTGTTGACTTGCAAGTGTAATAAACCATAAGCGAGAACCAGCTAGCAGATTTTAAAAATAGTGGTAGCACAGCTAGATGGATCAAACTAATTCTTTTCCATAAAATAACCATTCAGCTCACCTCTTAATGATCAACATAAACTTAAACCAAAGAACTCAAATATAACAGCTAACTATGTTAACTCAATGCTTAGGCCATTTGGCTTTCAAAATTTAGCCCCACAGCCTGGATGCAGATCTTTTATGAACTGGTGGGAGTAGATCTCTGAGGGTGTGAATGGCCTTGCTTTGAAGGGCCTCAAACTCTCTGAATCGCTATGTTTTTTATGGCTGGACTCCAAATTTATCACTATCTCTTAGGTTAGCAGGGGAGGAGAGAATGAGATGGGAGATGGCTGGGGCCAAGGGTATTTCCTTTTTGGCTGCCCAGCACCCTGAATTCTAGTTCTCTCTCCCTATCCCTTCTTGCCGTGAGATTGTTGTCTCTAGGTTCCTTCTGATTCCCTTTATGTTTTTATGCTTTCGTCCTCTGTAAGGAGGCTCTTGTACCTGGTCTGTTCTCCAGACCCTTATCCTTCTTTCTACTTAATATAATGAGACGTAGTCCTCCTGCGTTTTCAAGAGAAAAAGGAAAAAAACTATGTTAACTCAAATTAGCCCATACAAACTAATTTTGTCTAATCTAAATGTTAGAGTACCGGTCTAGGGTTTTGGGGTTAGCCCCTTATAATTACCGTTACACTTACACCCTTGTGTAATGGGCCAATCCCAACATCTATTGATATATATACCAGTCCCAACCATAGTTAGGGTAAGGGTTTCCATTCTTCAACTCTAAAGACTCTAAAATATAAAATGTAAATACCAACTTACCATTTATTTAAATAAAAAGGGAAAAAATATAATATGGGTACTGTCTCGTTCTTTTTTTTTTCCTGTCCCTTCCTGTTTTGTACTTTTCAGTATTTTTCCGTAAGTACCTCCTACTTCCCTACCACTCTGATTTCCTTGATCGAGAGGGCTTATATTTATTTGCAACCTCCATAAAACTTGTACTCCAATGAATATTTCAGTTGATACTGCAAGAAATCTGACTGATACCACAACTTAGGCACTGAAGTTTTTGGTATTCTTACTGTAGATCTGGCATGATAGCTACTAGCTTAATTTCTTGATTAAAATTTTGGATTAAATAGATTTTGTGCTATGTGCAACCTTGAATGTTTAATTTTAACATTATAATTCACACATCTATTTAAGACTTTAGTCCCTATATTCATTGCCTGAGATGATCTATTTTGAAATGAGTATTGACTGCTTTGCTAGACAACCATTTGTGTACAACTTGAGTACTAGTACTACTGAATATCCAGTAGTTAAGATTACTCGGATGGAAATCTCATAATGGCATCACATGATTCAGATGACAGTTTTCTGGATAGAATCTTGATTACCGCTAAGATTTATTCTTTTTTGCAGATTCCAGGCCCTCCACCTCCCAAAGGGTCGCTGATTGAAGGTCACAATCCTCTGGGAATGTGGGCTATGAAACTGCCTTCCGCTGACACAGTGGTCGTGAAGAGAACTCTATCAACCTTGACTGAGCATCCTGAGGGCCTTCCTGGCGCAGAAGAAACCCCAGAGTACGCTGATCATAGGAAGAAATTCTGGTCTTCTGTCAAACCTGCCCATTTTGGCGTGAAGATCGCCTCCAGATCCCTGCTGATCCTTGTGCGCTTCATCTTCACCGGAATCTTCATCGGCCTGCTCGCCAACTTTTCCTTCGGCAGGTCCCTCCTCCTGAAGTACCCTGAGTTTTTCTCCGCTGGGCTGTTCAGCAGAGCCGGCCCGACCGAGGAAGAGGTGAAGAGCGCCTCGTTCAAGATGTGGTTTGTCGGTCACGGCTACAGCAACGTGGATAGCTCGTTGGAGCTCGGAAGAAGCAAGCCGGACAAGGAGGTGATCACCAAGGTTTCGGGACCCGAGGTCGGTTACGTCACAACTCCGATCGTGCTGGTGCAGTGCGCCCTCGTCCTGCTGAGCCAGCGTGCCAACCTGCCCAAGGGCGGGGTGTACACGCCTGGCACCGTCTTTGGCCCTACTGATCTCCAGCAGCGCCTCCAGGATAACGGGCTGTCTTTCGAGGTTAACACCACTAGAGCCATGCATTGAAGTTCACTGGCTCCACTCAGTGCATCCTGTGGAAAAACTTGGCAGAAGGATGCAACTTGGGCAATAAGAAGCGCCAATTAGCGACTTAAAGGGCTTGTTTGGAAGCAACGCCGGAGAGGAGCTGAAATCCCTTTGCTATTCAATTTTGAATATAAGGGGATTTTAGCTCCTTAAACCCCGTCGGGTATAATTGCTTCCAAACAAGCCACTGTGTGTGTCGTACCAACAGTCCTATGGAGTCTTACTACCGCTGTACCTTCTGAATTACCTAGTTCCTTATTCTTATGCTGTGTTTATATAGAGGTGACAATAGGAAAACGTTGTGATCGTGTGCTGCAGAGAGGATCATATGGGTTGCAATGCGCAATGCCAGACTCGGCGTGCTGTGGAAGCAAAGATGCTATTTGTGCCACACAAACGTAATCCTGCATTTCAAATACCGATCAGGGCCCATGACATGGATCCGAACAAGTCGCAAAAACGTCCACAAGAACGTCCACGACATGGATCTGAATAAGTCACAAGAACTAAGACCAACTATCTCCGTTCTCCTTCATCAAAGTAAATGCCAAAGAAACTAATGCGTTGTCCGTGTCATATAAAATTACAACCAACAATGTGCCCTTATACTTCCTAAGCAGTTACAACCAACAATGTGTCCTTATACTTCCTAAGCAGAAAAGTACCATCAATAGAGAGCATGGGACGACAATGCCTGAAGGTCTCTACGCACTGTGAGAAACACTAGAAAGCACGAAAGAAGATCTCTCTGTCATTCCTCCATTCGTTAGGTTTAGAGATGTACTTGTAATGCATGTCTGGATTTTTTGCTTTTGCATTGAACAATGCTGGCAACTTCTCGAGTTCTCGTAACCCTCCTCCCAGTATCCGTAAATCATCTTCCATGCTTGTTGCTTTGCCCTCCATGCTTTCCTATACTTGATCATGTAATCAAACAACTCCCAAGTCATGTTCATAATTGACTTCACCTTCAAGTTTGGCTGATCCTTCAATGTCCCCAGTAGCCTTTTTCGCAATTAGGGTAGATGTCAACTGACGATGCTTATAGCTCAACTCTATCTAGGCACAAGTGTGTGGACCTACAATTTTTGTGGTCTTAGACTTTCTAGTTTCCTTCTGCATATGGGCACATACCCTCCAATTGCAATCAGACACCTCGCACACAACTGTGTAATGGCGCTGTGCATACGAGTGTCTCACCTTGAACGGACTCTTGCGGTTCACGGAATATTCCTGTAGCCATCGTCTCAGTGTAGGCAGGTCCTTGAAAATTAAGCCTACCTTTATCTCAATGCTATCGGTGTTATCCGGAGCTATCGGTGTTTAGTATCGGCAATGCACCACGAGATGTACCACGAGATGCTTTTGTGAGTTGGCAACATCACTGTAGCTCGATGGTTTGCTTTGAGATGCGACAAAACACGCGATTTATACAGGTTCGGTCGCGAGATGTGTAATACCCTACATTCTGTTTGTGGTGGGTAGCATTGCTTCGATATCTGGAGGTTACAATGAGGGCTAGGGTTTGGATGTTTGATGAGAGAGAGGGGGGCGTGTATAAAGATCAGATACTCTTAAGCTCTCCCTTAGGAGGGATCCCTAGCTCGCCTTATATAATCTGGCGTGGCTTGGGTTACAAGCAGGTTTCCCTATATATCTCCTAGTCGGTTTAGATTTCATTAGAGTCCTTATATTGTGCGCCAAGTACACCATAGGTCGAGGACATGCTTCATGAGGAGCCAGGGGTTATCTATCCCTGACAAGCCCCCGAGCTTCAAGTTGACTTGAGAAACAATCAGCTTGAAGGTCCAAAATCTGCTTTTCAGAATGTCTTGCCTTGTAGTCTTCGAAAATTTTCTGATGGTATCTTCCATGCAGCTCCTGAAACTACGCCCTTCTGCTTAGGATAATCAGGTTGAGGATCAAGCAACTTGTTCCTCTGAGTGATCTTGGTGAGGTGGGCAGCAACACCCGAGCTGACGAAGTGGTTGGCGAGGTGTGTGGTAACCTAACCCTCGAGCTGACGAGGCAGATAGTTAGCGAGGCGAGCAACGACCCAGCCCCCGAGCTGACGAGGCAGAGAGTTGGCGAGGCAAGCGACGACCCAGCCCCCCGAGTCAGTGAAACAGGGGGTCGGAGTGGCGAGCGGTGGTGTGGCCCCTGAGCCGGTGAAGCAGCGAGTCGGCGAGACAGACAATGGCCTATCTCCTGAGCCAGCGAAGCAGCGAGTCAGTGAGGCACACGGCGGTGCAACCCCTGAGGCGATGAAGTAGTGACTCAACGAGGCGGGCGGGGGCGCAGCCCTTGAGCTGGAGAAGAAGCGAGTCGGCGAGATGGGCGATAGCCTAGCTCCCAAGCCGAAGAAGCAGCGAGTCAACGAGAGAAGCGATGGAGTATCTCCTGAGCCGGCGAAGCAGCGAGTCAGCGAGATGCACGACGGTGCAACTGCTGAGCCGGTGAAGCAGCGAGTCAGCGAGAGAGGCGATGGAGTATCTCCTGAGCTGGCGAAGCAGCGAGTCAGCGAGATGCACGACGGTGCAACCCCTGAGCCGGTGAAGCAACAAATTAGCGAGACAGGCGATGGCCTATCTCCAGAGCTAGCGAAGCAGCGAGTCAGCAAGGCGCACGGCGGTGCAACCCCTCCTAAGCCGGCGAAGCAGCGAGTCGGCGAGACAGGCAATGGCCTATCTCCTGAGCCAGCGAAGCAGCGAGTCAGCGAGGCGCACGGCGGTGCAACCCCTAAGGCGACGAAGTAGTGACTTAGGGAGGCAGGCGGTGGCGCAGCCCCCGAGATGGAGAAGCAGCGAGTTGGCGAGATGGGCGATAGCCTAGCTCCCGAGCCGAAGAAGCAGCGGGTCAGCAAGAGAGGCGATGGAGTATCTCCTGAGCCGACGAAGCAGCGAGTCAGCGAGATGCACGATGGTGCAACCCCTGAGCCAGTGAAGCAGCAAGGCGCACGGCGGTGCAACCCCTGAGGTGACGAAGTAGTGACTCAGCGAGGTGGGCGGCGGCGCAGCCCCCGAGCTGGAGAAGCAGCGATTCGGCGAGACGGGCGATGGCCTATCTCCTGAGCCAGCGAGTCAGTGAGGCACACGGCAGTGCAACCCCTGAGGCGACAAAGTAGTGACTTAGCGAGGCTAGCGGCGGCGCAGCCCCCGAGCTGGAGAAGCAGCGAGTCAGCGAGACGGGCGATAGCCTAGCTTTCGAGCCAAAGAAGTAGCGAGTCAGCGAGAGAGGCGATGGAGTACCTCCTGAGCCGACGAAGCAGCGAGTCAACAAGACGCACGGTGGTGCAACCCCTAAGCCAGTGAAGTAGCGAGTCGGCAAGATAGGCAATGGCCTATCTCCTGAGCCAGCGAAGCAGCGAGTTAGCGAGGCGCACGGCGGTGCAACCCCTAAGGCGACGAAGTAGTGACTCAGCGAGGCAGGCTGCGACGCAACCCTGAGCTGGAGAAGGAGTGAGTCGGCGAGACGGGCGATAGCCCAGCTCCCGAGCCGAAGAAGCATCGAGTCAGCGAGAGAGGCGATGGAGTATCTCCTGAGCCGATGAAGCGATAAGTTGACAAGGCGGACAACAGTCCAGCGCCCAACCTGACAAAGCGATGAGTCAGCAAGGCGGACAACAGCCGCCCCTGAGTCAATGGCGCAACATAAAATGAGATCCCTGTTTAATTCTGAGTATAGCGAAGGCGTAGAGTGCCGGTTGGGCTAGACCGACTGCTTCGTAGGAAGGGTTTTGAGGTACCCTTTTCTGATTTAGCGTGAGCATGTAACACCGAACCTGGGTCGGGCATCGGTGAAAGGGAATTAGGCTTACACCTAGTTCCTAAATAATTTTGGTGGTTGAATTGCCCAACACAAATGTTGGACTAACTAGTTTGCTCTAGTGCACAAGTTATACAGGTGCAAAAGGTTCACACTTAGCCAATAAAAAGACAAGTGTTGGATTCAACAAAGGAGCAACGAGGCAACCGAGGGCACCTCTGGCTGGAGGCACCGGACTGTCCGGTGTGCACCGGACAGTGTCCGGTGCGACCAGAGGACTCCAACTCAAACTCTTCGCCCTCGGGATTTCTCGGAAGCCGGTGCGCTATAATTCACCGGACTGTCCGGTGTGCACCGGACATGTCCGGTGCTCCAAGGAAGCGCGGTCTCCGGAACTCGCCAGCCTCGGGTTCGCGCGGCAGCCGCTCCGCTAAAATTCACCGGACTGTCCGGTGTACCAGCGGGGCAATGGCTACTTCGGCGCCAACGGTCGTCTCTGACAATAAAAGTACACGCGGCAGAGTCAGAGCAGAGGATCAGAGAGGCACCGGACTGTCCGGTGTGCACCGGATTGTCCGGTGCCGCATGAGGACAAAGCCTCCAACGGTCGACCAGCTCCAACCCAACGGCTATTTGGTGACGTGGCTGTCACACCGGACATGTCCGGTGTGCACCGGACTGTCCGGTGCACCATACGACAGACAGCCTTCACCAACGGCTAGTTTTTGTTTGGTGGCTATAAATACCACCCCAACCGGCCACTTCAAGGTGGGGGAGCCCAAGCAACATTCCAAGTCATTTAGTTGACATACTCAAGCCCTCCCAACCACTTATATTCATTGATCCATCCTATACACAAGATTTAGACCACTACAACCAACACAAGTGCCACAAAAGAGAGAGCAAGCAAAAGAGAGCTACTCATTTAAGTTTAGCACTAGTGCCTTGTGAGATTCATTGAGAGATAGTGTGTGCTTCATCTTTGTGTTCATTTGCGCGTGGAGTTTTGACTCCCATTCGAACTTCCTCCAAAGTTTTGGAGGCTTGTAAAAGCTAGCAAGAGACACCAAAGATTGTGGTGATCCTTGTGGGATCGAGAGTGATCCTTGAGAAGAAGAAGAGCTCACCGATCCTTGTGTGATCGGGGGAGAGAGGGAAAGGGTTGAAAAAGACCCGTCCTTAAGTGGACTCCTCAACGGGGACTAGGTCTTCGAGGGCCGAACCTCGGTAAAACAAATCACCCGTGTCCATAGTGTTTATTGCTTGTGATTTGTTTGTTTCCCTTGCTCTAAGTTTTCTTGCACCTTTATTTGCTAATATCATTTGGTGTTGCTTCAAGTTAAATTCCCATTTAGTGAAGCAACACGTTGCAAGAAAGAACTTGTCCTAGTGCTCTTCTCATCTAAGGCTTCTTGCTTTATTATTCTATAACTTACTATTTGTATTGATTTATCACTTCCGCATTATTTAGCAATACTCTCTTCAAGCAAGAACTTAGTTTATTTTCTCCGATATTTGTATATCTTGTTCTAACCACTAATCAAGGGATCTAGTTGGGGGATAAAGTTTTAATTTTCAGGTTCCGCCTATTCACCCCCCCCCCTCTAGGCGACTTTCAATTGGTATCAGAACTAGGCACTTCATCTTGAGTCTAACAACTCGAAGTGATGGCTCGTAGAAGATCCCAAAAGAACAAGAAGACTCCTCCATCGAACGTAACTCAAAAAGAGGTAACTCTTGAAATATTACTTGATGATTGTTCTAATTATGATTCATGGTCTACTAGTGTGATAAATGCTTTTAGAACCATAGATCCACGATTAGAACAAATTATAGACAAGAGTATTTTTTCCTCTAATTTCAATGGAAAAATTAATTCCGAGGAGGATCAAAGATGTTATCGCTTAAACTATCTAGCTTTTGACATCTTAACTAATTCTCTTAGTAGAGAAGATTATCATGCTTTCATATCAAACTATGACGAATCTTTCTATGATGCGCATGATATTTGGACTATAATTAAAAACAAATTTGATGAGTCCAAACATGATAGTTCATTTGATGCTTCTACTTCCTTTAGTCTTTGTGATACTAACCCTTGCAAGGAAGAAGAAGAAAATGAACGGAGGAGACCAAACGATGAATCCACCTCTCCAAAAGGTTTGTCTTCCCATTTCGATTCCCACATGTGTTGTGTGGCTAATTGAGAGCACCTAGAGGGGGGGGGGTGAATAGGTGATCCTGTAAAAACTTCAAACTTAAGCCACAAACTTGTTAAGTGTTAGCACGATTATTGCCAAGTGGCTAAGGTGAAGTCTCAACAAAACACAATACCACAAGAGATCAAGACAGAGGTGACACGGTGGTTTATCCCGTGGTTCGGCCAAGCCAATGCTTGCCTACTTCCACGTTGTGGCGTCCCAACGGACGAGGGTTGCAATCAACCCCTCTCAAGTGGTCCAAAGACCCACTTGAATACCACGTTGTTTTGTTGTTCCTTTCACTATCCCGTTTGCAAGGAATCTCCACAAATTGGAGTCTCTTGCCCTTACAAGTGTATGATCACAAAGAAAGCACAGAGTAAGGGAGGGAAGCAACACACACAAATCCACAACAAAAGCGCACACACACGGCCAAGACTCGAGCTCGAATGACTATCTCAGAGTTCACACTAGAACAGAGCTCGAATCACTTAGAATCACAAACGAATGCGCAAAGAACTTGTGTGGATGATCAAGAATGCTCAAGAGTTGCTTGTATCTCTCCTCCATGCGCCTAGGGGCTCCTTTTATAGCCCCAAGGCAGCTAGGAGCCGTTGAGAGCAATTCTGGAAGGCTATCCTGGCCTTCTGTCGTCGGGGGCACCGGACAGTCCGGTGCACACCGGACACTGTCCGGTGCCCGATTTGTTTCCTTTTCTGGCGCTTCCGACCGTTGGAAGACTGCCGTGGATCTGCGAGCCGTTGGCGCACCGGACAGTCCGGTGCACACCGGACAGTCCGGTGCACACCGGACAGTCCGGTGAATTTTAGCCGTACGCCGTCGGCGAATTCCCGAGAGCGGCCAGTTCGAGCCGAGTCGACCTGGCGCACCGGACACTGTCCGGTGCACACCGGACAGTCCGGTGCTCCAGACCGAGCTGAGCCTTGGCTGCACACAGCCAAGTCTTTCTCTCCCCTTTTCTCTTTTTCTTCTTTCTGTTTCTAACACTTAGACAAATATGTTAGTCCATAAAACCAATGTACTAAGGCTTAGAAACATACCTTTATCTCATGATTTGCACCTTGTTCATCCATGTACATAAATTCACAATTAAGCACATGTGTTGGCACTCAATCACCAAAATACTTAGAAATGGCCCAAGGGCACATTTCCCTTTCAATCTCCCCCTTTTTGGTGATTTATGCCAACACAACATAAAGCCACTAGAACAAGTGCAAACTCAATTCAAATAACACTTAAATTTATTTTGAATCAATTTTGGCATATATGGATCATCCTTTGCCACCACTTGGTTTGTTTTTGCAAATCAAACACAAATCTCTATCTCTAAGTTAAACACACATGTCTAAGCATAAAGAGAGTCATTCAAAAAGAGATTGATCAAGGATTTCAAAAACTCCCCCTTTTTCCCATAATCAACACTTCTCCCCACAAGAAGCCAACTTTTGACAAGAGAGACAACTTAAGAATTTTGACAAATCAAAAACTCTATTCTACTATTTTCAAAATCTCTCAAGTGGTAGCTGATCCATTTATTGCTTTGGCCTTTATTTTCTCCCCCTTTGGCATCAAGCACCAAAACGGGATCAATTGTGGCCCTTTAACCCCATTGCCTCACCAAAATCTTCAATTAAGAGCAAATGGCAATAAGAGTTCATGAGATGGACTTGGAATAAGTTACCCCTCATCGGAGTGCAGTGGAAGTCTTTCATGGTCCAAGTCCACCTTTTCCCTTTCAATTCTCCTTTGTGACTAACGCAAGCAAACTCAAACATATGGTTAGTCTCAAAGGGTCAAGTTGTAACACATCTCCCCCTAAACATGTGCATCACCTTGCAACGGACTTGTGAGGTCCAGGGAGTGTTTGTACAACTTGAGCACCATAATAAGCAACAAAATGCAGAAAGAACATGATCAAAGGCATAAATACATGTATGCTACAATTCAATCCAAGTTCCGCGAATCTAAGACATTTAGCTCACTACGCAGCCTGCAAAAGGTCTTCTCATCTAAAGGCTTGGTAAAGATATCGGCTAGCTGGTTCTCGGTGCTAACATAAAACACTTCGATATCTCCCTTTTGCTGGTGGTCTCTCAGAAAGTGATGCCGGATGTCAATGTGCTTTGTGCGGCTGTGCTCAACAGGATTTTCCGCTATTCGGATAGCACTCTCATTATCACATAGGAGTGGGACTTTGCTCAGATTGTAGCCAAAGTCCCTGAGGGTTTGCCTCATCCAAAGTAGTTGCGCGCAACACTGACCTGCGGCAACATACTCGGCCTCAACGGTGGATAGGGCAACGGAGGTTTGTTTCTTAGAGTTCCATGACACCAGGGACCTTCCTAAGAATTGGCACGTCCCCGATGTACTCTTCCTATCGACCTTACATCCAGCATAGTCGGAATCTGAGTACCCAATTAAGTCAAAGTTAGACCCCTTTGGATACCAGATCCCGAAGCAAGGCGTAGCGACTAAATATCTAAGAATTCGCTTCACCGCCACCAAGTGACACTCCTTAGGATCGGATTGAAATCTAGCACACATGCATACGCTAAGCATAATATCCGGTCTACTAGCACATAAATAAAGTAGAGATCCTATCATTGACCGGTATGCTTTTTGATCAACGGACTTACCTCCTTTGTTGAGGTCGGTGTGTCCGTCGGTTCCCATCGGAGTCTTTGCGGGCTTGGCGTCCTTCATCCCAAACCGCTTCAGCAGATCTTGCGTGTACTTCGTTTGGGAGATGAAGGTGCCGTCCTTGAGTTGCTTCACTTGGAACCCAAGGAAGTAGTTCAACTCGCCCATCATCGACATCTCGAATTTCTGCGTCATCACCCTGCTAAACTCTTCACAAGACTTTTGATTAGTAGAACCAAATATTATGTCATCGACATAAATTTGGCACACAAACAAATCACCATTACAAGTCTTAGTGAAAAGAGTTGGATCGGCTTTCCCAACCTTGAAAGCATTAGCAAGTAAGAAATCTCTAAGGCATTCATACCATGCTCTTGGGGCTTGTTTAAGTCCATAGAGCGCCTTAGAGAGCTTACACACGTGGTCGGGGTACCGCTCATCCTCGAAGCCAGGGGGTTGCTCCACGTACACCTCCTCCTTTATTGGCCCGTTGAGGAACGCGCTCTTCACATCCATTTGGTACAACCTGAAAGAATGGTGAGCGGCATATGCTAGCAAAATACGAATGGACTCTAGCCTAGCCACAGGAGCAAAAGTCTCCTCAAAGTCCAAACCTGCGACTTGGGCATAACCTTTTGCCACAAGTCGAGCCTTGTTCCTTGTCACCACTCCGTGCTCGTCTTGTTTGTTGCGGAACACCCACTTGGTTCCCACAACATTTTGCTTGGGACGAGGCACCAGCGTCCAAACTTCATTGCGCTTGAAGTTGTTAAGTTCCTCCTGCATGGCCAACACCCAGTCCGGATCTAGCAAGGCCTCCTCTACCCTGAAAGGCTCAATAGAGGAGACAAAAGAGTAATGTTCACAAAAATTAACTAATCGAGATCGAGTAGTTACTCCTTTGCTAATGTCACCCAGAATTTGGTCGACTGGATGATCCCTTTGAATCATCGCTCGAACTTGGGTTGGAGATGCCGGTTGCACTTCTTCCTCCATCACTTGATCGTCTTGTGCTCCCCCTTGATCACACGCCTCCTTTTGATGAACCTGTTCATCGTCTTGAGTTGGGGGATGCACCGTCGTTGAGGAAGAAGGTTGATCACGTTCATCCTGTTCCTGTGGCCGAATGTCTCCAATCGCCATGGTTCGTATAGCGGCCGTCGGAACATCTTCTTCATCTACATCATCACAATCAACAACTTGCTCTCTTGGAGAGCCATTAGTCTCATCAAATACAACGTCGCTAGAGACTTCAACCAAACCCGATGATTTGTTGAAGACTCTATACGCCTTTGTATTTGAATCATAACCTAATAAAAACCCTTCTACAGCTTTGGGAGCAAACTTAGAATTTCTACCCTTCTTCACTAGAATGTAGCACTTGCTCCCAAATACACGAAAGTACGATACATTGGGTTTGTTACCGGTTAGTAGCTCATACGAAGTCTTCTTGAGGAGTCGATGAAGGTAGACCCTGTTGATGGCGTGGCAAGCCGTGTTCACGGCTTCCGACCAAAAGCACTCGGGGGTCTTGAACTCTCCAAGCATCGTCCTCGCCATATCGATTAGCGTCCTGTTCTTCCTCTCTACCACACCATTTTGCTGTGGTGTGTAGGGAGCGGAGAACTCGTGCTTGATCCCTTCCTCCTCAAGAAACTCCTCCACTTGAAGGTTCTTGAACTCGGACCCGTTGTCGCTCCTTATCTTCTTCACCTTGAGCTCAAACTCATTTTGAGCTCTCCTGAGGAAGCGCTTGAGGGTCCCTTGGGTTTCAGACTTATCCTGCAAAAAGAACACCCAAGTGAAGCGGGAAAAGTCATCAACAATAACTAAACCATACTTACTTCCTCCTATGCTTAGATAGGCGACGGGTCCGAAGAGGTCCATATGCAGCAGCTCCAGAGGTCTTGACGTGGTCATCACATTCTTGCTGTGATGTGCTCCTCCCACTTGTTTTCCTGCCTGACAAGCTGCACAAGGTCTATCTTTTTCGAAATAAACATTTGTTAGACCTATCACGTGTTCTCCCTTTAGAAGCTTGTGGAGATTCTTCATCCCCACATGTGCTAAGCGGCGATGCCACAGCCAGCCCATGCAAGTCTTAGCCATTAAGCATGCATCTAGACCGGCCTCTTCTTTTGCAAAATCTACTAAGTAAAGCTTGCCGTCTAGTACACCCTTAAAAGCTAGTGAACCATCACATCTTCTAAAGACAGACACATCTACATTTGTAAATAAACAATTATATCCCATTTGACATAATTGACTAACAGATAGCAAATTATATCCAAGACTCTCCACTAGGAATACATTTGATATAGAATGCTCATTAGAAATTGCAATTTTACCTAACCCTTTTACCTTGCCTTGATTCCCATCACCGAATATAATTGAATCTTGGGAATCCTTATTCTTGACGTAGGAGGTGAACATCTTCTTCTCCCCCGTCATATGGTTTGTGCATCCGCTGTCGATAATCCAGCTTGAACCCCCGGATGCATAAACCTGCAAGGCAAATTTAGGCTTGGGTCTTAGGTACCCAACTCATGTTGGGTCCTGCAAGGTTAGCACAAATATCTTTAGGGACCCAAATGCAAGATTTATCTCCCTTGCATCTAGCCCCTAATTTCCTAGCAACAACCTTCTTACCCTTTCTACAAATAGCAAAGGGAGCATTACAAGCATAATAAATGGTAGAAGGTTCATTCACTACTTTCCTAGGAGCATGAATAACATTCTTTCTAGGTACATGAGCAATATATCTCCTAGGCATATGTACAACATTTCTCCTACACATATCTCTACCATGATTATAAGAAGAACTAGAAGCAAACATTGCATGAGAATCATAAACATGTGAATCAAAATGATTATAAGCATTTCTAGCATGTCTCCTATCATAATACATAAAAGCATGGTTCTTTTTAGCACTATTAGCCATAGGGGCCTTCCCTTTCTCCTTGACGAAGACGGGAGCCTTATGGCTTGTTAAGTTCTTGGCTTCCCTCTTGAAGCCAAGCCCATCCTTAATTGAGGGGTGTCTACCAACCGTGTAGGCATCCCTTGCAAATTTTATTTTATCAACTTCATTCTTGCTAGTCTTAAGTTGGGCATTAAGACTAGCCACTTCATCATTTAATTTGGAAATTAGAACTAGGTGTTCACTACAAGCATTAACATCAAAATCCTTACACCTAGTACAAATTTCAACATGTTCAACACAAGAATTTGATTTACTAGCTACTTCTAGTTTAGCACTTAAATCAATATTAACACTTCTTAAGGTAGAAATGGTTTCATGACAGGAAGATATTTCACTAGAAAGCATTTCATTTCTTTTTACTTCTAAAGCATATGATTTTTGTGCCTCTACAAACTTATCATGTTCATCATACAATAAATCTTCTTGCTTTTCTAAAAGCCTATCCTTTTCATTCAATGCATCAATCAATTCATTGATTTTATCTATCTTAGATCTATCTAAGCCCTTGAACAAGCAGGAATAATCTATATCATCATCACTAGACTCACTATCACTAGAAGAAGCATAAGTGGAGTCTTTAGTACTTACCTTCTTCTCTCTTGCCATAAGACAAGTGAGACGCTCGTTGGGGAAGAGAGCCGATTTGTTGAAGGCAGTGGCGGCGAGTCCTTCGTTGTCGGAGTCGGAGGAGGAACAATCCGAGTCCCACTCCTTTCCTAGATGCGCCTCGCCCTTTGCCTTCTTGTATTGCTTCTTTTTCTCTCTTTTGTTCCCCTTTTCCTGGTCACTTTCATTATCGGGACAGTTAGCAATGAAATGACCAAGCTTACCGCATTTGAAGCATGAGCGCTTCCCCTTGGCTTTGGTCTTGCTTGGTTGTCCCTTGTGACCTTTAAGCACCGTCTTGAATCTTTTAATGATGAGAGCCATCTCTTCATCATTAAGGCCAGCCGCCTCAATCTGTGCCACCTTGCTAGGTAGCGCCTCCTTGCTTCGTATTGCCTTGAGAGCAAGGGGTTGCGGCTCGTTGATCGGACCGTTCAACGCCTCGTCGACGTATCTTGCCTCCTTGATCATCATCCGCCCGCTTACGAATTTTCCAAGCACTTCCTCGGGCGTCATCATCGTGTACCTGGGATTCTCACGAATATTGTTCACGAGATGAGGATCAAGTACGGTAAAAGACCTGAGCATTAGGCGGACGACGTCGTGGTCCGTCCATCGCGTGCTCCCGTAGCTTCTTATCTTGTTGATAAGGGTCTTGAGCCGGTTGTACGTTTGCGTTGGCTCCTCACCCCTTATCATCGCGAACCGTCCAAGCTCGCCCTCCACCAACTCCATCTTGGTGAGTAAGGTGACGTCGTTCCCCTCATGAGAAATCTTGAGGGTGTCCCAGATTTGCTTGGCGTTGTCCAAGCCGCTCACCTTATGGTATTCATCCCTGCACAAGGAAGCTAGAAGAACAGTAGTAGCTTGTGCATTTTTATGAATTTGTTCATTAATGAACATGGGACTATCCGAACTATCAAAGTGCATTCCACTCTCTACAATCTCCCATATACTAGGATGGAGAGAGAATAGGTGACTACGCATTTTGTGACTCCAAAATCCGTAGTCCTCTCCATCAAAGTGTGGGGGCTTGCCAAGTGGAATGGAGAGCAATTGAGAATGTGAACTTTGCGGAATACGAGAGTAATCGAAAGAGAAGTTCGAATTGACCGGTTTTCTCCTCTCGTAGTCGTTGTGGTCCTCGTCCTTTTGGGAAGAAGTAGACTCGTCGCTGTCGTAGTAGACGATCTCCTTGATGCGCCTGGTCTTCTTCTTCTTCCCTTCCTTCCATCTTTGACCCGAGCCGGAGTCGGTAGGTTTGTCGTCCTTCGGCTCGTTGACGAAGGTCTCCTTCTCTTTGTCGTTGATCACTATACCCTTCCCCTTAGGATCCATCTATTCGGGCGGTTAGTCCCTTTGTGAATATAACGGCTCCGATACCAATTGAGAGCACCTAGAGGGGGGGGGGGTGAATAGGTGATCCTGTAAAAACTTCAAACTTAAGCCACAAACTTGTTAAGTGTTAGCACGATTATTGCCAAGTGGCTAAGGTGAAGTCTCAACAAAACACAATACCACAAGAGATCAAGACAGAGGTGACACGGTGGTTTATCCCGTGGTTCGGCCAAGCCAATGCTTGCCTACTTCCACGTTGTGGCGTCCCAACGGACAAGGGTTGCAATCAACCCCTCTCAAGTGGTCCAAAGACCCACTTGAATACCACGTTGTTTTGTTGTTCCTTTCACTATCCCGTTTGCAAGGAATCTCCACAAATTGGAGTCTCTTGCCCTTACAAGTGTATGATCACAAAGAAAGCACAGAGTAAGGGAGGGAAGCAACACACACAAATCCACAACAAAAGCGCACACACACGGCCAAGACTCGAGCTCGAATGACTATCTCAGAGTTCACACTAGAACAGAGCTCGAATCACTTAGAATCACAAACGAATGCGCAAAGAACTTGTGTGGATGATCAAGAATGCTCAAGAGTTGCTTGTATCTCTCCTCCATGCGCCTAGGGGCTCCTTTTATAGCCCCAAGGCAGCTAGGAGCCGTTGAGAGCAATTCTGGAAGGCTATCCTGGCCTTCTGTCGTCGGGGGCACCGGACAGTCCGGTGCACACCGGACACTGTCCGGTGCCCGATTTGTTTCCTTTTCTGGCGCTTCCGACCGTTGGAAGACTGCCGTGGATCTGCGAGCCGTTGGCGCACCGGACAGTCCGGTGCACACCGGACAGTCCGGTGCCGTCTTCCGACCGTTGGCTCGGCCACGTGTCCCGCGCCGATTGCGCGGCCGACCGTTGGCCCTGGCCGACCGTTGGCTCACCGGACAGTCCGGTGCACACCGGACAGTCCGGTGAATTTTAGCCGTACGCCGTCGGCGAATTCCCGAGAGCGGCCAGTTCGAGCCGAGTCGACCTGGCGCACCGGACACTGTCCGGTGCACACCGGACAGTCCGGTGCTCCAGACCGAGCTGAGCCTTGGCTGCACACAGCCAAGTCTTTCTCTCCCCTTTTCTCTTTTTCTTCTTTCTGTTTCTAACACTTAGACAAATATGTTAGTCCATAAAACCAATGTACTAAGGCTTAGAAACATACCTTTATCTCATGATTTGCACCTTGTTCATCCATGTACATAAATTCACAATTAAGCACATGTGTTGGCACTCAATCACCAAAATACTTAGAAATGGCCCAAGGGCACATTTCCCTTTCACTAATGCAAATGATAGCGGAAGCACAAATGAGGATGAGGAGGAAGAAAGAAGCCTTGTGCAACTCTACGCTCGCCTAAGCCAAGAAGATAAGGCGGTCATGCTCAAACTTCTAGAAAGAGCGAGAGAGCAAAGCGAAGCTCGTCAAAGGCTAGAAGACGTTCTCTCCATGAAAATGCTACACTTTGACGAGTTGACTAAAGAACATGAGGAGCTAAAGTGCTCTCATGTTGATTTGGTCCAAAGGTATGAAACTGTTTCAATTGAGCATGATAACGCTTTACATTGTATCGCTCAATTAGTAAATAGGAATACCTTGCTTAAGGACCAAGTAGAAAAGCTAAAAGTTGAAAATCTAGCTTTTCAAGATAATTATGATATGCTTCTATGTTCCCATGAAAATCTTATAGATGATCATATCATATTAAACATTGCTCATGAGGTTGTAATAGAAAACTTAAAATCCCAACAACCTCACTCGTGCACATGTATTCAAATTGATACTATATTACCATGTGCTAATGCTTGTTGTCCGTCAACAAGCAAATCTTCCTGTGAGCTAGAATTTGCAGGAACAAATGATGATTCATATCAAAAGCTCAAGGAAGAAAATGAGAGGCTAAAGATGAGCTTGACACAACTAAAAGGGAAATGCATTGCCCGACCTTCTCAAGATAACCGTGATCACATGGTGAAGAAGCTTGAGACGGGAACAACCGAGGCATGCACTACATCCCTTGAAGAAAATGTCAAGGATTTGAGGATTGCCAAGAGGAAGAAACAAAAATTGAAATTCAACATCTCCTCCAAAAGCCTCAACCACGCCTCCACAAAAGGTAACATCCAAGGTAATGATCAAGCCACACTTCACATTAAGAGGTGTAGTGAATGTTTTAAAGAGGGGCACTTGATTAGGTCATGTCCCTACATAAAAAATGGCTTGACTATTAACAAGGATGATAGACTTTGTTTTAAATGCTCCAAGAAGGGACACTTGCTTAGATCTTGTCCCCATTTAAAACAAAAAGGCATAGGGTTAGAAAAGAAAGTTTTTACTAACCATGTAGCAAGCAACAAACAAGGAAAGAAGAAAACTTCAAAACTTGAAAAACGCCTTTGCTACACATGCCGAAAGAAGGGACATCAATGCAAGGATTGTCCCATAAGTAAATCTTCCACTCCTAGCTTGTCAATTACTTCTCATGTAACTAGGCAACCCAAAATTGCAACTTGTGCTAGAAAGGTAATGAGTTTACCTAATGCTAACACAAAGGACTTTTGGGTTCCTAGATCTTTGTTGACTAACCGTAATGGACCCATCAAGCGATGGGTACCAAAATATGCTTGACAAGCTTTGTAGGGGAAGGAGATGATATGAAGCCTTGGTGTGCTTGAGAGAGTCCACTCAAGCTATCAATCGTCAATGATCTACATACATGATTGACCCAAGGTTATTTTTCAAATTGCTATGTCTTAAACTCATATCATCTCGAGGAAGATATTATATGTTGTAGGAAGTGAAGAGATATCATGTGCAAAAATCAAGGCCTACAACATGGAGGAAAGTCAAAGGATGGTAACTTCTATGCTTTTAAGTGCAAGTATTTTAGAATATCATTTCTTATGTGTCTTGTGTAGTCACATAGAAAAATTGAAGCACTTCAAATGTCCTTAAATTGATATTACCATTCTTTGAAGAATTTCCTCTCATATGGTAGATTGCACATTCATCATTTCCATACTATGGCAATTTACATGCTTTAAATTGTTGCAAGTTTGTCATGGCATATTCTTCCTCTAATTATCTTGTTGTTGCCATGATTCTAGATATAGAGAGATATTTCATGTTCTTAAAAGAATAAAGTGTCATGTAAGGAATTCAAATCCTTAGGACACTTGTAAAAGGAAAACTCTCTCTATAACTAGAATAATGAGACTACTGATTTTATTTAAAGTAACCCAAAGTAGTCTCACTTGTAAAGAATAAGTTTCTCCTTGGAAGCATGTAATCTAACATAAAAAGAAAAATCAATCCAATGATTTATAATGCGCTTCTACTTGCTTAAATTGGATTTGATTCTTTCACATTTATCGCTTTCCATGTCATGAATTAGATTTATTCTCATAATCTTAAAGGATTATTTATGCTTGTTTTATGAGTTAAAATTGAGCATAACATCATTTATGGATAATCTAGCTCATGCTATGAAGTTTCCATGTTTTAGTAATCTAGCTTCCCATTCCTTATCAAAATGATTACAAAAATGGAAACTAGTACTTGTGTTGCTACTAACATTTCTCTTGAGTTCAATTATGAAAATCTACAAGAAAGAAAGAGCACAAGCCTCATGGGTTGATCTTCACCCAAAGGAAGAAAGGTAAAAGCAAAGGTATGGGAACTCATCTCCTGAAGTTTTGTTCCCATCTCATTGGGTATTTAATCTAAATTATCATATTCTACCCTTGTGAGGAATAGATTCTTTATTGGACCAAAATTAACTAAGTATGCATTCAATATCATTCTCATAAATGCGCTTGTCCATTAGAATCTAATTCATGTCCTTTGCTATATCCACTCTCATATTGATGCACTTCTAAGTCATGATAATAAAGTTCAATATGAAGAAGTAAATTTCTATGAGTGAGAAAATTGCTTAATAGTGCATGTTCCTCTTTTTTTTAAGAGTGCACTAATGTTAAGGATTTTACTTCATGTCTGTGTGACTTATGGATGATGAATTATGCTTATTTCCTATCTAAAAGAAATCATCCATCACTATATACTCCCTTGTATTACTAACATCCTTCTTGAGTATTTTCAATAAGTTTAAAAAAAAGAAGCCACTGCAAAGGGAGGACTCTCAAATGAAAGAGGAGAACATCAAGAACAACACCACCTACTTCTACAAAACATGGTGTGGTTGTGAGTATTCTAAATACTTTCATTATGAGAATACTAGGCTTAAGTTGTTATTGCAAAATTTATGAGCCTTGATCAAGATGTACAATGCTTCTCTCTATTGGTCTTTAAAGTAAATGCATCCATTCAATTCATTCAAATACTTGATGCATATCTTTAGAGGGAGCCTTTTATCTTGATTATGTTGAGACTATTGCTTTATCTCAGTAATTTCATATAGTCTCTTGCATGAGAATAAGTTTCTCATAAAGTATGCTACTATCTTTAAATTCTTGTCTTCCACTCTAAAGTAGCATATTTGCTGGATTCTCCTACTCTAAGCTTAATTGATAATCTAATGTGTATGATGTTCTTTTGATCACATCTTTTATTTGTTTGATCATTGAATGACTTCAATCAACAATTATGCTTCTTAGTGTCGTATATACTTTCAATCGATATCTTAATATGCACTAAGTTAAAAGGAGAATTCATGATACATTTTATGCAACTTGTGATCCATCTTGATATATGCTAACAATAAACTTGAAAAGATCACTAGTTGTAGAACTCTCTTTTGTGCAAAATATTTTCATATATTATCATTAAGTATAGGTCTTAAGCATCTAAAGACTAAGGACAAAGCACAATGAAGAGAGCGTCCCTATGTAGAGGTACAAAAAAAAAGGTAAAACTATCTCCTTTCATTTAAACTTGTACCTAAATCCTCCTTTTCTACACATTCTTTGCATATCTTGTATAAAAGGAAGAGAAAGCATGTCCATGTATTATCCCTGCTTCATACCTAGTTTAATTTCCCAAAATTCATTCTTGCCTTAGTGCATCTCTGGAAAAACTAGATGAAGTACTTTTATTGTCAAAGAGCTTAAAGCTTAACCTTGTAACGAGGATAAGCTGCCTTTGTTTCAAAGGTGGATGGTCCTTAAGTCTCTTTGAAATCTTTAAGGGAAAATGCTTAAATGGTTTACATCATGCTTTCGCAAGTGCATAAATTGTCATGAGCATCACACTATGACACAATGCACTTCACAATCTGTATGATATAGATATGTTCTCATTAACCTAATTATGTGCAATTGGCATTTAAGGCCAAAATATGTGTTCCTCTCCATGCACATACTTAGGGGGAGCAATCTATGTTATATAGAACTATGATCATGCTTAATTTAATATATCATCTTGATCATATCTCTTTTATATGTCTATGACTAATGTATGTTCAAGTGTTTTTCAAACCAAGTCATAGGTATATTGAAAGGGAATTGGAGTCTTCGGCGAAGAAAAAATGCTTCCACTCCACTCTACTACTCATCCTTCGCCGTCGCTCCGCATCACTCTCCAACGTTGGTATAATCTTCTCTCATTTATTTTATGACCAAAGGAGGAGAAAGTATTTCTAAAAGGGCCTATATCTCATTCCAAGTATCCGTTTTTGGCGATTCATGCCAAAGGGGGAGAAAGTATTGGCCCAAAGCAAAAGGACCCCGCACCACCGCACCACCACCTAATTTTATAAATTTGATGATTTTATATTGGTAAATTTCAAAATTGGTATCTCTTTGTGTTCTAAAGGGGGAGCAACTAGTATTTTCAAAATTGATGTCTTAAAACTCTCTTGAACACTAAGAGGAGACCTTATTTGAGGGGGAGTTTTGTTTAGTCAAAGGAAAAGCATTTTGGAACAAAGGAAGAAATTTTCAAAACTTAAAAATGCTTTGCAAATCTTATTCATTTACCTTTGACTACCTTGCAAAAGGACCTTGAAAAGTATTTACAAAAGAATTTGCAAAAACAAAACTCGTGGTGCAAGCGTGGTCCAATATGTTAAAAATGAAGAAACAATCCATGCACATCATACAAGTATTTATTGGCTCAATTCCAAGCAACCTTTGCACTTACATTATGCAAACTAGTTCAATTATGCACTTCTATATTTGCTTTGGTTTGTGTTGGCATCAATCACCAAAAAGGGGGAGATTGAAAGGGAATTAGGCTTACACCTAGTTCCTAAATAATTTTGGTGGTTGAATTGCCCAACACAAATGTTGGACTAACTAGTTTGCTCTAGTGCACAAGTTATACAGGTGCAAAAGGTTCACACTTAGCCAATAAAAAGACAAGTGTTGGATTCAACAAAGGAGCAACGAGGCAACCGAGGGCACCTCTGGCTGGAGGCACCGGACTGTCCGGTGTGCACCGGACAGTGTCCGGTGCGACCAGAGGACTCCAACTCAAACTCTTCGCCCTCGGGATTTCTCGGAAGCCGGTGCGCTATAATTCACCGGACTGTCCGGTGTGCACCGGACATGTCCGGTGCTCCAAGGAAGCGCGGTCTCCGGAACTCGCCAGCCTCGGGTTCGCGCGGCAGCCGCTCCGCTAAAATTCACCGGACTGTCCGGTGTGCACCGGACTGTCCGGTGTACCAGCGGGGCAACGGCTACTTCGGCGCCAACGGTCGTCTCTGACAATAAAAGTACACGCGGCAGAGTCAGAGCAGAGGATCAGAGAGGCACCGGACTGTCCGGTGTGCACCGGATTGTCCGGTGCCGCATGAGGACAAAGCCTCCAACGGTCGACCAGCTCCAACCCAACGGCTATTTGGTGACGTGGCTGTCACACCGGACATGTCCGGTGTGCACCGGACTGTCCGGTGCACCATACGACAGACAGCCTTCACCAACGGCTAGTTTTTGTTTGGTGGCTATAAATACCACCCCAACCGGCCACTTCAAGGTGGGGGAGCCCAAGCAACATTCCAAGTCATTTAGTTGACATACTCAAGCCCTCCCAACCACTTATATTCATTGATCCATCCTATACACAAGATTTAGACCACTACAACCAACACAAGTGCCACAAAAGAGAGAGCAAGCAAAAGAGAGCTACTCATTTAAGTTTAGCACTAGTGCCTTGTGAGATTCATTGAGAGATAGTGTGTGCTTCATCTTTGTGTTCATTTGCGCGTGGAGTTTTGACTCCCATTCGAACTTCCTCCAAAGTTTTGGAGGCTTGTAAAAGCTAGCAAGAGACACCAAAGATTGTGGTGATCCTTGTGGGATCGAGAGTGATCCTTGAGAAGAAGAAGAGCTCACCGATCCTTGTGTGATCGGGGGAGAGAGGGAAAGGGTTGAAAAAGACCCGTCCTTAAGTGGACTCCTCAACGGGGACTAGGTCTTCGAGGGCCGAACCTCGGTAAAACAAATCACCCGTGTCCATAGTGTTTATTGCTTGTGATTTGTTTGTTTCCCTTGCTCTAAGTTTTCTTGCACCTTTATTTGCTAATATCATTTGGTGTTGCTTCAAGTTAAATTCCCATTTAGTGAAGCAACACGTTGCAAGAAAGAACTTGTCCTAGTGCTCTTCTCATCTAAGGCTTCTTGCTTTATTATTCTATAACTTACTATTTGTATTGATTTATCACTTCCGCATTATTTAGCAATACTCTCTTCAAGCAAGAACTTAGTTTATTTTCTCCGATATTTGTATATCTTGTTCTAACCACTAATCAAGGGATCTAGTTGGGGGATAAAGTTTTAATTTTCAGGTTCCGCCTATTCACCCCCCCCTCTAGGCGACTTTCAATCGGGACCCAAGTCGATTGCTCCGGAGGAAGGGTTTTGAGATACCCTTTTCTGATTTAGCGTGACCATGTAACACCGAACCTGGGTCGAGCACCGGGACCCAAGTCGATTACTCCGTAGGAAGGGTTTTGAGGTACCCTTTTCTGATTTAGCATGAGCATGTAACACCGAACCTGGGTCGGGCACTGAGACCCAAGCCGATTGCTCCGTAGGAAGGATTTTGAGGTACCCTTTTATGATTTAACGAGAGCATGTAGCACCAGCGGGACATATTGACTGCCCCATTTTAACGATGGTCATATAGAGTTCATGACAACTGTTGTGACATGCACAGACCCTGCCTGAGTGATATGAGGTAACATAATTGATCCAGAAATAATGACGCTGCAATAATGTGAATGATCCAAAAATAATGATCCAGAAATTGATATGAATGATCTGAAATAAAGTGAGTAGGCCAGAGTTGATCCGAGTAATCCCAGATAATGTAGGACGAGTGACCAGAACCGACACGAGTAATCCAGAGATGATATGAGTGATCCAAAAAAAATCCGAGATATAGAAGTAATATAGATAATCTGAGTGATCCATGAATAACCCGATTGATCCAATAACTCGGATATTTCAAAAATAATCTAGCAGATTCATAGCCTGGATGATTAAGAAATAAGTCGTAGATCCATAGCCCGGATAACTGACGAGAAGTTGGCAACCCCTGAGCGTAAGTTATAAGCGTGTGAGGCGCCGCCATAAGTTTCTGGAACAATGATCAGAAATAAAATGGGTGGTAGTTTTTGCAAAAAGAATACTCAATAAATTATATCTGAGCGATGGACCAAACCAATCAGAAGAACAAAAATTAGACGTAAATTTAAATGCAAAATCAGAACGACTTAGCTGTTAGATATAAGCCGAGTGGCTTGAATCCGGGTCCAAATTGTCCAGACCAAATGTGGGAGCGACATAATTTGTTTCCTAGCGGTGAGTTGTTTCCTATACTCGACGGGCATTGAGTGCAAGAGTTTTTCCTTTTTTTGAAGCAGCTTGATCAGACGATGTCGACGGTGCAGCAGTACCGAGGTGAGGCCATAGCGACGAGATGAGATGTGTAGCGGCGATTTGGCTGAGCAGTAGATCAGATCTATTCCATCTTAAACTCGATCTTGATATCGAAGATGATCGCCATGGAGCTAGCCTGGTGTCGATGTCAGCTCCCCTACCTGGGGCGTCAACTATCGGTGTTTAGTACCAGCAATGCACCATGGGATGTACCACGAGATGCTTTTGAGTTGGCAACATCAACTGTAGCTCGATGGTTTGCTTTGAGATGCGACAAAACACGTGATTTATACAGGTTTGGGTCGCGAGATGCGTAATACCCTACATCATGTTTGCGGTGGGTAGCATTGCTTTGATATCTGGAGGTCACAATGAGGGCTAGGGTTTGGATGTTTGATGAGAGAGGGGGGGCGTGTATAAAGGTCAGATCCTCTTAAGCTCTCCATTAGGAGGGATCCCTAGCTCGCCTTATATAATCTGGCATGGCTTGGGTTACAAGCAGGTTCCCTATATATCTCTTAATCGGTTTAGATTTCATTAGAGTCCTTATATTGTGCGCTAAGTACACCCTAGGCTGAGGATATGCTTCATGAGGAGCCAGGGTTTATTTATCCCGACAGGAGCCTCTAGCAGTTCATCATCCCATCCTTCTACGTATGCACCGTTCGAATGACCTAGACTGCTAAATTCATGCACTGCAGGGTCACGCTCGGGACATAAACATTTGATGAGTTCAATTTCTTGCTCGGTCATTTTTTGAACCGGGCGGTCATCATTAGAATCTAAGGCCCTTGCAGCCTCATATGGCTCCTCATCCTCAATCTGAACATCAACACTATTTGAGGCCCTGCATATGTGGTCCATATTGGATGATAGGGGCACATGAAGATAAGCACCATTATCTAGTTGTGGAACTCCAGCATAGCGTCGAAGGAGCAAATACTACATTAAAAAGTCTAATCAAACGAATTAACGTTGGATATAAATAACGTGTTAAAGACACTTATTAGGATGATTCGGGGTTGGATCCTAGGTCAATGGGACCTTCTGGGGGAGTACCACCGGATTCGAAGCCCCACAAATGCCACGAACAGGACGAGAAATCTTAACCTCGTTTGGGGCCGATTGAGCATCTGGCATAACATCGACTTCTCCGGAAGCTCAGGAAAAGGAGCTTCACTACGAGATGGATTTGGCATTTTTGGAGATTAACCCGACTGGAGCATCGTAGTGACTAAACGATAACTTTCAAACAACCACATCCAAACATGGTGGAACAATCGTCTTCACAATTTTTACATATTTCACCCAGTCATCTTCAGAGGCAATGGAGATCAACCGTCGGACAACTGTCTCAGATGTAACATGAGATAACAAACCCTGAATTGATATTGTAGGGTCATTTAAATTGTAACTAATCTCCTCACAAGCTCGGTTCCACTTCAGCGACTGGTGGTGAGCGTAGCACACAGTTCGGTACCAAGATCTATAGCGCCGAGCAAAATTTCTAAATATTTCCCATAAATCGGTAGGATCCTGTACTCCGGTCCTGGTCCGGCCCAGCCATCCGCGGTTGGCGATTACAGGCGGAGGCGTGGAGCAGGAATAGGGGTGTAATCGGATCGAATACGGACGGATATCAATGAAATCATATTTGTTTTCGTATTTTTATTCGGATTCGAATGCGAATACGGATAACTTCGGATACGAATACAAATACGGATGTCCTCGAATACAAATACAGATAGTCGTGGGTCGAATACGGAACTAATCGGACACGAGTAGCGTCGGTAACGAATATTTTTATCGGATATCGTGTAAGACACAATTCCAAACATATCATAGTTATAATCATTTAGCCCCTCCTTTAGTCCAAACATTTTTTTGAAGATTATATATGGACATATGCTACGCCTCCATAAAATTCCATGAATTTCTAGAAGAATATAACATCAACACCCACATGAAAATGATAAAAGTGAAGTATTGTTTATGTTGAGACTTAGATGTTTATGGTGGTTTCATATGTAAATCACACAAATAAGTGGAAATTAAATGAAATAATCATTGACATCTTGTGGATTTTATGGTTCAAACATTTTTGAGGATGCTATATGGACATATGTTGCGCCTACACCAAATTTCATGAATTTCTGAGACTATTTATGTATTATTAATTTCTTTCTGCAGAAAATCAACAAAATGCATTTAAATCCATAAAATTCTCTAGTATCGACCGAAAATTGCAAATAAGTTACCAAGACTAATAAATATTTCATAAGAAGATAACCTTAAGTCCCTACATGAAAATGATAAAGTGAAATAAAGATTATGTTGAAACTAGGATACTTAAGCTCATGTCACGTGTAACTCACACAACAACTGAAGTGAAATGAAAATAATCACTGACATCTTATGAACTTTATGGCCCAAACATTTTTTAGAATTTTATGTGGACATATGTTACCCCTCTGTCAAATTTCATGATTTTTTAGATTGTTTGTGAATTATTATTTTCTTTATGTAGAAAATCATCAAAATGCAATTAAATCCATAAAATATTCTAATGTCGACCGAAAATGGCAAATAAGTTACCAAAACTAATAAACATCATATAAGAAAATAACCTCAACTTCACATGTGAAAATGATAAAGTGAATTATTGATTATGTTAAAATTTGGATACTTAAGGTGATTTCACATGTAACTCACGCAACAAGTGAAAGTGAATTGAAAGAAACGCTGACAATCTTTAGATTTTATGGCCCAAACATTTTTGAGGATGCTATATGGGCATATATTGTCCCTCCGTCAAATTTCATGATTTTCTGAGACTATTTGTGTATTATTATTATTTTGTCTACATAAAATTATCAAAATGCAATTAAATTCATAAAATATTCCACTTTCGACCAAAAATTGTAAATAGGTTACCAAGACCAATAAACATTATATAAGAACATAACCTCAAGTCCCCATATGAAAATGATAAAGTGAAGTATTGATTATGTTGAAACTTAGATATATAGAGCGATTCAACATGTAACTATCCGAAT
This sequence comes from Zea luxurians, assembly GCA_029449295.1. Lineage (NCBI taxonomy): Eukaryota > Viridiplantae > Streptophyta > Magnoliopsida > Poales > Poaceae > Zea > Zea luxurians. The sequence continues at coordinate 216,886,187 of JAOPSE010000001.1, forward strand.
ATCCGAAATCTGAAATCTGGTAAGATGTCCGGATATCCGAAATCTAAAATCCGGACAGATATCCGAGAAGATATCCGGATATCCGAAATCCGACGGATATCAGTCATCTCATATCCGTATCCGATATCCGAACTGTAATATCCGAATTCGAATCCGAAATCCGAAAATTCTGCGGATATCCGAAAAAAACTATCCAGACGGATAATTAGCCTCTTCGGACGGTCGGATGCTCGAATAATATCCGTACCGTTTACACCCCTAAGCAGGAACACGGCCCGTGGATGGATTAATTATAGGCATAGCCTGACAAAAACTAACCGAGGCTAAATAATGTGTAGAATCTATTAGAAAAAAAATTGAATCAGTTCATATTTAACATGTTGTTTAACGATGGATTAAACTTTACCTGACACGACGTCGCGACCCGTACGATCTGTGGACCGGTATCTGGTCTCGACAATAGAAGAGAGGTGGAGACGTCAAGTGGCATGGCAAGCGCGCGTGGCGCGGCCATCGCTGTCGGTCCCGCAGGCTGGTCGGCCGGTTCTCGTCTCCAAATCAAGCCGGGAGCGTCTTTGGTTTGGACGTTTGGTGCCTTCCTGTCTTTTCCGGCAGCGGGGCCCGCGCGACCGCTTTCGTGGACCGGCAAATGCGGGGAAAAAAACGACGCGCAGATTGGGTGGGCGGCAGCCGGCAGGGCGCTGCGCAGAGCAGAGCAGAGCAGAGCACGCTCATCGGGTGGCCGACTGCCCGTGCCCGTCCAAGCAAACAACGTCCACGCCGCGCGCCTCATGTTTGGAAGCAAACAGCCGGCGCGACCGGTGGCATGGCCAAAACGAGAGGCCGACACGGGCGGAGGAGCGGTGCCGTGCGTGTGCGCCCGTGACCGTGCCCGTTGCTGTTAACCCCGGGGGGACTAAACAAAGACTAGGAGATACTATTAGTTTGCAAGGGTATTTTGGAAGGGATTTGTTTGGAAAAAAGGAAAAAGGTCGAAGCAAAGTGCTTGTTTGGTTCGCCGTGCACGCACGCGTTTGGATCGTTGCTGCCAAGGCCCACCACTCACTCGAGGTTGCCGCGCCTGCGGCCTTTGCCGGGCACTTTGTTTTTCACCCTGTTCAGCTTTGTGTTCACATCCGGCCATGGACCTATCCGACTAGTATGCATCGATGCAGTTCAACACGTGCGGCATGCTCCACTATAACGGCTTGCAAATATATATGCTACAGTACCTTGTGAAGACCAGAGACTTGGAGTACTCGCGAAAGCCGCCCCCCACCCCTTCACGTGCATTGACGCCTGAATCGCTTCTAATAAATGTCTAGTGGTCTTTGACCGGACGCATTAATCGCTTGTACGGCACGCCGCGACGTTCGTAGAATCGTAGGCCGGCGTGCGTGCGTGAAATGCGTGTTGAGGTTCAGGTTCAGACAATTGCAATTTCAGAACCGGAAGCGACCGCGGGCGAATGCTCCCGAGGTACGAGGAAAGGGACGCTGCCAGTTTGCAACTGCACGGAAGCCGTAAAATCAACAAGTTGTGCTACGTTTGCATGATGACTCGTGATGAGAATGTACAACGAACGTGTCTTCTTTATCCTATGTACTGCCTGCGACTGCAAGATTCCATCTACCTAGGCCTCTCCTACCTCTGTTATCCACATCATGAATCAATGGCGAACTAATATTACTCCATCACCTAAAAACAACCAGATACACGTGAGCAAACAAGAGGAACGTGGAACAAAAATTGTCTGTCACGTGAATTCGAGGCGCGTGCCGCCGTGCTCGCCCACGCTCAGCAGCGCGGCGAGCACGTCCGTCATGTCGGGGCGCTCCTGCGGCGCGTCCGCCGTGCACCGCATGCCGAGCATCAGGAGCTCCCAGGACACGGTGCCGCCGACGGCGCCCGCCGAACTCCACCCTTCTCTGGCCATCCGCCGGGCCCACTCCACCAGGCACTCGTCCTCGGCGCCGTCCACGGCGCGCCGGCCCGTGGCGAGCTCCATCAGCAGCACGCCGTAGCTGTACACGTCGCCCTTGGTCGTGGCGCGCCACGTCTGCCCGTACTCGGGGGCCACGTACCCGACGGTCCCGGCAACCACCGTGCTCACGTGCGTGTCGCCGGGCCGGACCACGCGGGCCAGCCCGAAGTCCGTCACCCTGGCGCGCCCGTCCCGGTCCAGCAGCACGTTGCTGGCCTTCACGTCGCGGTGCACCACCGCGGGCCGGCACTCGTGGTGCAGGAACACCAGCGCGCGCGCCACGCCGACCGCCGCCTCCAGCCGCCGCCCCCACCCGAACGCCGCCGTGTCGCCGACCAGCGACTCCAGGCTGCCGCCGTCCAGGTGCTCGTACACCAGGAGCTTGCCCGACCCGGACAGGCACCACCCGTACAGCGTCACCAGGTTCGGGTGCGCCCACGACGAACCCATCCGGTCGGCGAGCACCTCCATCTCGGCGCGGAACTCGCGCTCGCAGTCGCCGTCGCCGTCGCCGTCGTCGCGCGGCCTCGCGAGCTTCTTCACCGCCACGGTGCGCCCGTCGGGGAGCACGCCGCGGTACACCACGCCGGAGCCGCCGCGCCCGATCACCAGGTGCTCCGAGAAGTTCCCCGTGGCCGCCACCACGTCGCGGTAGGTGAACGCGGTACTGCCGAGCTGGAACACCTTCACGCCCTCTGTCGAGGAGGTGGAGGAGCACCCGGTCGCCGACGACGATGACCCGGACGGCGGCGACGGCGTCGCCGTCGTCGACATCTGCAAGGAGCACTTCCTGGAGCTGCACTTGGGGTTCTCAAACGAGAACGACTCGGGGTCCGGGTCTTGCTCCACGGGGAACCGCGCACGCAGGTTGGCCATGAAGAACACCAAGGCCCCGGTGACGAAGGCCGCGAGGAGGGAGAACAGGAACCACACCGCGATGCTTCTTGGACTCATGCCGGACCTTCGAGGTCCCGCAGCTTCCGGAGGTGGCTGCTTACCGGTGCCCGTCCCGAATGAGATGAGTGGGTCGCCGAGGAAGGATCGCTCGTCGAAGGTGCCGAATTGGGCGGTGGTGGGGACGCTGCCTGTGAGAAGTGGGTTGTACGACACGTTGAACTTGGTCAGGTCCGTGAGCTGGCTCAGAGTCCCCGGCAGCTCGCCGGAGAAGTTGTTGTAGGACAGGTCCATCATCTCGAGGCACAGGATGCGGCCGATCTCCGACGGGATCGCGCCTGAGATGTTGTTTCTCGAGACGTTCAGCACGACGAGCGGGAGCCTGCTGATCTCCGCTGGCAGCATTCCGGTGAGCCGGTTGCCGTCGAGGTGGAGCAGGCTCAGGTTCACCATCGCGCCGATCTCCGGAGGTATATCTCCTGACAGCTGGTTCCTGGACAGCTGCACGTACCCGGAGATCGTGTAGGACCTCACCGGCGACGAAGGGTTGGTGCAGACCGGAACGATGCCGTATCCCTTGAGGATTCGGTCCCATATGCTGCGGCAGTTCTCCCGAGTCATGATGGAGTACACGAAGCTGAACGGAGGGTAGCTCGCCGGGATCCACCGCCTCATGGCTTGACAGTCGCCGGAGCCGGCGAGCACGCTGGAACCATTCCGGTTCTTGGCGAACGTCGGGCCGGGGTTCCTCCCTATGTTTGCCATCTCCGGCGGGATGTTCCCGGTCAGGTTGTTGTCGGCCACGTTCAACCAGAGCAAGCTGGCGCATTTGCCGATTTCCGACGGAATCTCTCCGGATAGCTGATTCCCAGCGAGCATCAGCCACAAAAGCGACGTGAGGTTCCCTATGGTCGCCGGTATCCGGCCGGAGAGCTCGTTATACGACAAGTCCAGCGCTTGGAGCTCGGTGAGACGGCCGTACGCCGGCGGTATCCCGCTGGAGAATTGGTTGTAGGCAAGCATCAGGTACTTGAGGCTCTTCATGTCAGCCACCTCGGGAGGGAGCTCGCCGGAGAACTCGTTGAAGCTGAGGTCCAGCCTCGCGAGTAGCGGTAGCTGGAGCACGCCGGAGGTGACGATGCCGCCAGTGTAGTTGTTGTGGTGCAGCACAAGGTACCTCAGACTCGCAAGCCTGCCAAAGGTGTCTTGTACGTCCCCTCCAAACATGTTGCTGCTGATGTCCAAGAACTGAAGCTTCGTACAGTTCGTCAGCGCCGACGGTATCCGGCGATCGAAGCTGTTCTTGCCTAGAATTAGCGTCTCGATCACGGGAAGCTTCCCAATTCCGGCCGGTATGAAGCCGTTGAAGCCATTCCCCCAGAGTGATAGGTACGTCAGGTTCGCGCACTTGGCGATGGAGTCCGGGAAGCTTCCAGTGAGGTAATTTGCTGACAGATCCAATGACTCGAGCTTGCAGCCGTCGGGGAACGTGGTCGGCGGTACGCTCCCGGTGAGATTGTTCTCGGCTGCGCTGAACTGCGTGAACCTCGTAACGCCGGGCCACAGCTCGCCGGTGAAGTTGTTCGAGCTGAGGTCGACGTACTGGAGCCTGGCGCAGCCGTCGAACATGCCGGTGATATTGCCCGTGAGCCCGTTGGTGGAGGCGTTGAAGACGGCCAGGTCGGCGCACATCGCCGTGAAGTTGACCGCGACGCCGCCCGACAGCCGGTTCCCCGACACGTCGAGTGTCTGCAGCCTGGTGAGGCCGGACAGGTCCAGCGAGCCGTTGATGAGGTTGTGGGAGAGGTTGAGGTGCACGAGGCCGAGGCATTGGCCGATGTCGCCCGCGGCGCAGATGGTGTTGTCAGAGAGGTCGAGCCTGGCGAGCGCGGGCAGCCGCGAGAAGTTGCCGAACGCCGGGCCGGAGATGCTCGAGCCGGACAGGTCCAGCGCCGTGACGCGGTCGGCCGTGTCGCACTGCACCCCGTGCCACTCGCACGGCGACGCGTCGGACTCCTGCCACGCGTCGTAGGCGCCGCGGTTCACCTTGTTGTTGTCCTGCAGGAAGTGCTTGAGCTCCACCAGCACCTCCTTGTCATCGTCGCCACCGCCGCTGTTCTGCGCACCGGTGGGCACCACCACCAACTCACCTTCAGGAGGGAGAGGACACGCGATCGCCACAGTTAGACGCGCAATTCGAGTCCCACTCCCACGCGAGGAACACGGCGGCAGAAGAGAGAAAAGAACTTGGGGCGAGTGCCGAGTGGTGGCATGGGAGCGCCGAATCCTAACCTGCGACGAGGAGTAAGCCGAGGAACCCGAGGAGCAGGGGAGACATGGCTTTGCTTCTCGAATCATGGAAGACACAGAGGCGAAGCGGAAGCACTGGCGACGGGGACGACGGGCCGAGCGGCGAGCAGCCTCCACATCCACACGCGGGTGCGCTCTCTCTTCCTCTGGTTCTTGCCCGCTTCCCTTATTACCCAACGTTTTCTTCACGGGGAGAGATGAAGTAATCAGAGAAAAATCTTTGACACTTATCGCAAGTTATCTAGTGGCTGGAGGCCCGCATGTGGGCGACGACGAGCACGCCAACCGCTGCTACCGACTGTCATTGTTGCTCCCGGTCCCGGGCCTGGCATTTGAATGAATTGAATTCCAGCGTTTACTGGAAACCGCACTACGGCTCAATTCGTCAGACACGGAGCTATGGCCTATGGCTTGGGTTCAAACCTTTGTACTAATTGCTAAGTATAATGCTGAATTGCTGACTGCACAGGGGGCAGACGAGAAAGAGAAACGGGCTACTAGCTTGCTTGGGCAGTGGTCTTTGAATTTGTCTCCTTGCTTCCATGGACTTGTCACGGTCTATCTACCTATTGTATTAATAGAATAAAATCAAAATAATCTTTCGTATTTACGAAGATAGCGTAAAAATTACGAGATTAATTAAGAGATAGAAAAAATATCCACGTTGAATTTTATAAAGATTCAACAGTTTAAATTTGACCGAAAGAAAAGAATATTCACCATTGGATATATGTTGTGCTCGTGGACGATCAGCCATGTGTGCGACAAATGATCCATGACTGCAAGGTTACTCTTGGGTTGGGAAGGTGTTGATACAGATATCTATTCGGATGGTCCGTGGTAATGGTGGATGCATCGTAAACCTAGTCCACGACTCATGATCTTTCTAAGTCTGTAGATGATTTCACAGAACATTCTGCAGTGGTGACGGATGAAAGGACATAGATGACTAGAGGTGGAGTGAATATCCTACAAAAAGTTCTTACACGACTAACAAAACAAGTAGAGTCAATATAATTGATATACAAAAGCGATCACTTTGCTCTAGTTTTACTTAAGACAATTTCTCTAGATAAACTAAAAGCTTGCAAAGGATATGGATGAATACGACAAGATATGAGTTGGACAAGAGAAACATAATAAACTATTAACAAGTATATGTAATAGCAAGGATAGTTAGGAGTGCAAACTAAACGGGGCAAGAGATGACAAGCTATTTATCCTTGACGTTTGTCTGTGACAACATACATTCTTGCCGCGACGAGTCCAAGCTAAATGATTCATGCACTAATTGGGGGTAGGAAGCCAAGCCTAGAAAGGGCGTCATAAGAATCACTATAATGAGGCACTCTAACAAGCGATGATATCACTAGAGTTGGTCCAACAACATTCACCAAAGCCGCTCAATGATCCTTCATTGCCTCCAAACCATCTAGGTGGTTACAACCACCAAGAGTAACAAGAAACCTGCGGCTCAATATGATAACTAGTGCCACTAAGTACAACAACCTGATGCACTATCTCTAGATGTGAGTGGAAGATGTTTTCTTTGGCTTACTAGGATATATATCAAGTTGAAAAGCTAGGATACTCACCGTAAATCCGCACAAGCTCTATTTATATGGTAACAATGGGAAACTAACCCTTAGAATTGTTATTGTGCATTCTGCGAGGTCGTCAGACTATCCGACGACCACTGTCGAACTGTTCGACGAACATTGTCGGAATATCACCTTGGGTCTGACGACTCCAAATCATACCACATGTACTAGACGTTTGAATGTTATCGTAGTCACCCCAATGTCTATATTTGTGTATAGTTCGATGTTCTTAGTCAGTCAACCGTTAGACCATAGAACATAGGGTCCAACACCCTTCGTAAAGTAACTAGAGAGCAACAAGTGGCATCGAACTGGTCTCACTCCCATCATCGTGCATCGTCTCCTATCCACGCGTCCAGCGAGCGTCGCCCGCATCCCCACACGCGCCCAACGAATATAAAAAAATGGAGCACACCCGCTGGGATTTAAACCATGGCCTTTAGGAATAGAGTGCCCGTCTCTAACCTGAAAGTCGTCTGGAGGGGGGTAAATAGGCGAAACCTAAAAATTATAAACTTTGAACACGAACTTTAACTGAGGTTAATGTTATAATGAATAATAATGAAATCGGAGTGTGGAAGATAATTTCTCTTGCCACGAATTGCTTAACCAACGTAGATAACTTTGGGAGATAACTCAAAATGATTGAGCAAGAAAACTTTTGAGAGGGGAGAGGAAGAAAAAACCGAGAAGAGTAAACAACGCAAAGACACGATGATTTGTTTTCCGAGGTTCATTCGATTCGGTTTCGTTAGTCACCCACCTTAGGAAGGAGTATTGTGTTTGTACGACTAGCGAAGCCTAATGGGCAACTACACACCAGGAGAATCTTTGTAAAGGCTACGTAGTGAAACCTTGTCGACTCATCTTGGAGTGTTTGAGGGTTTGATCGACCTGAGGCAAAAAGAGAATCACGACTCATGGGTAAAGTGTGCGACCTATGCAAAGAAATGAAATTGATATTACTTTAAGGTGTGGATATATAACACATACGAACGAGAGTTGTACTGGTTAGACGTGAGCTCCCTTCGATTCTTCAAACAAATGGGGTTTGAAGCCCGGTGCCCCACCTACATCCCTTTTTTGGACCGGATGGAGAGGGTGACAGAGGAGACGTGTTGGAGGGTGAACGCACGAAAAAAGTCCCACTTCAAGGTAGTAGTAGTTTGTGGCATCAATATATGCTAGTGCAATAGATTATCTAAACATTGTAAATAATATCAATGATTTGGTGCTTTTGTGTGTTTATTGTTGGGGACCTACCTTTGCCGAAGGTCCTCAAATTGCCTTTACTTCGACATGGGAAAGGCAGACGAAGTTGGCCTTAAGTCGAAGTAGTACAAAACGAAGGACAGGCGAAGCTAGCCTTCGGGTATGGAAGTTTCATCTATAAAAGTGTGTAGCAAAAGTGCAAACCAAAGATCACCAACCTCGGCGTGAGGAAAGTTTTGAGTATGAAGTGTCAAAAGCAAATAAGATGAAGTCTTGAGCAACAAGAAAGAAAGAGAAAAGACAACGATGATCTTGTTTCATCTGTAAATCATGTATGTAAAACCTTGAGGGCATGAATGTAATTCTGTATGAGATTGTTCATCTTCCCTATAAATAGATGAACAGTGCCATATATAAAGCCACCCTTTTGAAGGCCTTAGCTTCGTCTCGCTTAGCTTTCGAAGAACCTTCGACCTACCTTACGTAGAGAAGTCGAAGGTATGTTTGTAACCTTGTTTAACATGAGGGGAAAATGGAATAAATATGCTAAGGCATAAGGGATGAGTATTGTACTTTGTTTCCTATTTCCATGTCATTTGATATTCCTTTGTTTATATTTCCTCTCAAGAACCTTGGTCCTTGATTTATTACGTAGAATAAGTAACAATATGAGGCCGAAGGTTCAAACTCTTAACTTGCGTTGCCTTATTTTTGATGCCATGTAGCAATCGAAAACAAGTAACCAACGTTGGCGCCCACCTCCGGTGATTCCACGACCACAACAAGCTACATCATGCCGCCGAAGAAGGCAACGACAACCAGCTCCGTCCTCAGGACCTTGGACACCAACCAAGGGGACGAAGCTCTCCTTAGGGAAGCAAGGAACCAAAAGAGGAAGACCATCAACCTAGAAATACAAGATGAGGAGCTTGATCAAGAGAACAATAACCTCGAAGCAATCCAATAGCAGATGGAGAAGTGCAGAGAGAAGGTGCTTCGTCTTTCTGAGCTTCAGAAAAAGATTGACGAAGCAGCTAAAGAGATGCGCAATATTGAAGTGCAAGATCAGTACAACTACAAGGACTAGAACTATGAGGGTCGTAATCATGACAATCTTCGTCGTGAGGCATTCAATTTCCAAGATTTTCTCTATGACGAAGCCTCCCCACTGACACTAGAGCTGCAGGCGACGCCTTGGCCATAGGGGTGGATAACGAGCCAGCTCGGCTCGGCTCGTCCGAGTTCGAGCTGGCTCGTTAAGCTAACGAGCCAGCTCGGCTCGGCTCGTTAAGGTAACGAGCCACAGAGTCAGCTCGGCTCGGCTCGTTTACGAGCTCGAGCTGGCTCGTTTAGCTCACGAGCTAGAGCAGAAAAAATAATATGTACATAATAATTATTTTTAGTTAATTTTAAACTAATTTAACAATAGAAAATAGTAATTATATTCATAGTTTCATAAACCATGTCAATGTAACACCAAATTAGCATAATTCATCACTCATTAATTCACAATTCACATACATGTTCATCAGTTTTACCCATAATTATATTTGCATAGACCAAATTAACACATAGATATAGTTTATTAATCATTAATTTAATTCATAGGTCATAGATACCTCACATATATATAACATGTTCATCAATTATTCTATAAATGATATGCATACAGTTTCGTTTTGCTGAATATGGTAGCTCGTTTAGCTCGCGAGCTGGCTCGTTAACGAACCGAGCTAGCTCGTTAACGAACCGAGCTAGGATGTCAGCTCGGCTCGTGAAAAAATTCAAATGAGCCGATCCGAGCCGAGCCGAGCTGACGATAAACCGAGCGAGCCAGCGAGCCACGAGCATTTCGTCCAGCCCTACTTGGCCACCATTGTACAAGCCTTCTGTACTACCAATGTATGATGGTCTAACCGGTCTGAAGCAATTCCTCATGAGTTACGAAGCTACCATATCTTCATATGGCGGTAACTCAGAAGGCATGGCAAAATCATTCGTCATGGTGGTTAGGAATGTAGCCCGGACTTGGTATCCATCGCTTCAGCCAAGGACTGTCACTTTGTCTGCATATTTTTTTTATGCTTTTTTTCTTTTCCTTTACAAAATAGACATTGTTAGAAAGACTAAAAACGATGTATTTCTAAGATTAAATAGATGTTCTGACATAAATACATGTAAGTTGCTGGAGTATTGTATAGTGCTTCACTGATTGCATTATTAGTATTTTTCACCATAAAGTAATATCAGTACCGATGTCATCCAAGTTTGTTAGTCTAAGGTAACTCAGGTTGCAACTTTGCCACCAGTGAGAAAATCTGACCATGAACAACCATCAAGGTGAACAGCAGCCAAATCGTCCATTAAACAACTAGAAAGCTAATAGCCAAGCGACAAGAGGTGAGATTTTGAAATGAAGGAGCGATCAACCACACTGAGTGTCACACCCGGCTTTAAGGAACAAAGCCAGGTGCATCTCATACATGCGCCAAGAAGACAACATATATAATAACAGAGTGTATAGAGATAAATGCCACAATAACATCAGAGTATTTATTACATAGCGGAAGACTTATTACAAAGTAAAAGAATAAATATAAAACGAACTAAGGATCGTTGGCGCCAATGTCAACTGAGAAACGCCACCTAGATCAGATCAAACTCCTCGTCTTGTGGCTCCTCCTGAACCACCTGTTCTTCTTCTGTGGGGGGTGTGAGACAGCAAGAGTGAGCTCACATACGTTCATAGCTCAACAAGTCGTGGGGAATAATGTGGCATGAACTCACCAAAGGTGGGAGTTCATGAAGTGTAAGGCTAATCAATGAAGTAAAGGCTGAGGCTGAGCATTGCTTTTATAAGTTGGTCAAAATTTTATTAGCAATTACTAAGTGTAAGTAAATACCAAAACCTTAATAATAATAAAGAAATGTAATAATAAAATAATCCCAAATGCGATGCAAATGTCAAATTAAATTTAAGTTCCATAATTAATCATGTGAGGGTCCGAGCCGCTCATGACCGTGAGCACGGCTAGTATACTAGTTTTACACTCTGCAGAGGTTGCGCATCTTTACCCACAAGTCATGTTACCCATCTGCCAAGAGACGGCCAATCCCATACACCTCTACCGAGGAGGCGAGGTAGGGTAACACTACGAGGCCTTTACAAAGTTCCACTAGCTTCGGAAATCCAGCTACAGTTTATAGGAAGCTCCAGTGCATGAATCCCTCGCCTGACCGCCATCGCAGCAAAATCAACCCAAGGACCTCCCTACACTGACCACTCCCCTACTGCCCTTGCCCCTTTCGGGTAAGGAAGACCTCCACTAGCTTTCCTAGTTAATCAGCCAAGGGCGTCCCATTAAACCCTTGTGGTATCACTGTTTTCCCGGGTGGTCGCTCCATGTTCCCATTAATTTAATGATCTTAACATGAACAGTAATAATAACAAGATAATAACAGAATAATCATGAATAGTGTATCTTCATACCCAAATCCACATAAAGCAATAGCAGGTACTACCCAAAAAATATTTCAGGGGTGAACAAGGTATAAAGATAACCAAAACTGGGGTAACCTAAAGGATCCCATCAAAATTAACCTATGCAGATCATTATAATTAATAAGAACATGGCTGGGAAAAGTAAGTGATCAAGGGCACAACTTGCCTTCAATGAGCTCCTGCTCAGCTACCTCTACTTGTTGAACCTCAGATTCCACAGTGGCTTGCTCGTCTACTCGCATCAACACAATACATACATAGTATAGCATAAATAAACATCACATCAAACATGTAAACAAAATATACAGTAATAAACTAGACATTAAAATGAGATCATAGGAACCAGAATCATTAAATTTGGAGTTATAGATTTCAAGTTATGAATTTCCTAAGATTTCATGCTTGAAATAGGATTAAATGATAAATTAATTTTCTTACTGCTTTCATGTCAAAACAGAGACACTAAATGATAGAGAATATTATTACAAAATTTTAAAAATTGGAATGGTTCAATTTGGAGCTAAAATGGATTTTCTATGCAATAAACAAGTTTTAGGGATTCTTTTTATATTAAAAACCAATTTCTGTATTTATTTACCTATTTTATATGTTCCCTGGACTGGGCCACATTTCCTGGAAAGCTCAGGGACCCTGGCGTAATTAAGTTTACCGAGACTCAGGGAATAGGGTCCATGGACTGCGGGTTCTATTCTCTAAAACTGTAAGGGTTCTTTAATAAAAATGTGTCGCGAAGGGGTATCCTTAGATGTGGGTCGTTGGATTAGATCCGAACGGCGCAGATGAATCTATCATCACACCGAACCCGCATGCTACGCTAGCCGTTGGATCCGAATTCAGCGCGCAAGATTAAATTACTAAAGCGAACCGGTATTCAATCACGCTGGTTGGATCTGGGATCAACGGTTCTGATTTAATGAGTCCAAGTACGAGTAGCCACCATCCGATCCCGATCGGATGGTCGACGCGTAATCTGAACGAACCGGTAAGCGCGATCTAATCAGAGTCGTTCCTTAGAAATCTGACGGTCGCGCGCCTTTCTTCCCCAATCGCCCAGCTAACCGGACCGCGCCACCCCGGCCCTACGGCGGCGCGCCCGCCAGAGTTGCAATTCCGGCAACCGCGAGCCTCGGTTCTACCATGGATATGCCTTACTCGATGCGGACAACACGACGAACAAGATGAGGGAGGGTTCTCACCTTGAGCTATGGCGGTAGCGGTCCAGCCACGCGAAGGCGACGATCCGCGGCGGAAATCGAACTATGGCGAGCGATTCTGCCCGCACCGATCGTCCGTAGCCACCGCGCCTTTCCTCGCCACGTCCGCCACGGCGCCCGCGACCACCCAGAGCTTCCACGAGACAGATGGGGACGAGGAACGCCGATTCCGAGCGGTGACTAGATCTTGCGCCGCTCTATAGTTGAGACAGTCGACGGCGGGGTGTTGTGGGGGCGAGAAGCTTAAGGGAGGTGCGCGAGATGGCCCCTAGAACCCGGTACTTAACCACGCGCGGTCAATCGCAACGGAACGCGAGCTTTGCACCAGCGACGTGCCTGCCATGCTCGGCCTTCCGTTGAGGACGGTACTGCGCTCTAGGGCCCACCCTCCAGTGAGGGGTAGATGGTGTACGTGGCGCGGCATGGACTGACGTACGGGGCCCGCACGGTCAGCTGCCGAGTGGCTAGCGCGCAGAGCTAGAGGCTGGCCTTTGGGCCCCACATGTCGGCGTGAGCGGGTACGCAGAGATTGGGCTGGCGCTCGGAAAGGAGTAGTGGGCCAGAATCGAGATCAGGGCTCAGCTGGGTCGGTTTTTGTTTTATTCTTTTCCTTTCTATTTCTTTTCTTCTCTATTTCTAAGTTTAATTTGAATCCGAATTTTAAATTCAAAGTTGTTCCAAATTTATTTTCAATCATATTGTGAAATTAAGAATACCAACTTTGGAAACATAACTATATTATTTATATCATTCCTCCTCTTCTCATTTTCAAAAACCCTAATTTCAAATTTAGGGTTTAATTCAACTTCTAGTATTTATTTTCTTATTATGCTTATTATTATTATTATTTAATGCACAAACATATAAACTCCAACATGATGCATATATTTTTTTCATCGTTTGTTTTAATTCAACTCTAAATTTTATGTATGCTCTTTTTATGACGCAAATGAGGCACATCAAATAAGGAAATCACTATATATTTCTTGTACACAATTTTGAGTATTACAAATCCTACCCCCCTTAAAAATAATCTCGTCCTCGAGATTTAGGAAGATCTAGGGAAAAGGTGGGGAAAATCTATACGAAGCTCTTCTTCTCTTTCCCAAGTTGCTTCGTCTTCACCGTGGTGGCTCCATTGCACTTTGCACATCTTTATAACCTTATTCCTCGTAACTCGAGTCAAAGTATCCAAAATCTTGATGGGGTACTCAGCATAAGTCAGGTCATCTTGAACGCTAAGGTCTTCCATTGGTAACTATTCTTCAGGCACCCTGAGACATTTCTTCAGTTGAGATACATGAAAGACATCATGAACATCCGCGAGATGATCCGGTAACTCCAATTGATATGCGACCTCTCCCACTTGCTTTAAGATTAAGAAGGGTCCAATAAAGCGAGGGGACAACTTTCCTTTGACTTTGAATCTTCTCATACCCCGGAGTGGTGACACCTTCAAATAGACATAATCTCCCTCTTTAAACTCAAGCAGTCTTCTCCGGGTATCAGCATAACTTTTCTGCCTGGACTGTGCAGTTCTCAAATTCTCCCTTATTTGTTGAACTTGTTCTTCTGCTTCCTGTATAATCTCAGGCCCAAACAACTGCCTTTCACCAGTTTGATCCCAATATAATGGAGTCCTGCACTTTCTGCCATATAAAGCCTCAAACGGTGACATCTTCAAACTGGCCTGATAGCTATTATTATATGAGAACTCCGCATACGGTAGACTCTTATCCCAACTACCACCATGCTTAAGGGCACAAGCTCTTAACATATCTTCCAGCACTTGGTTAGTCCTCTCAGTCTGCCCATCAGTCTGAGGTAGGCTGAACTAAAATTCAACTTCGCATCTGTATTCTCATGAAAACTTTTCCAAAATCTGGGGGTAAGCTGTGATCCTCTATCCAAAATGATCTTCTTTGGTACACCGTGTCGAGACACAATCCGAGCCATATATAACTCTACCAATTGAGATCCCTTATAAGTAGTCTTGACTGAAATGAAATGAACCACTTTGGTTAGTCTATCCACAATAACCCATATAGAATCACATCCTTTCGAGGTGCGAGGCAATCCAGTAATAAAATCCATATCAATCTCTTCTTACTTCCATTCGGGTAGCTTTAATGGGTGTAGCAGTCCAGCTGGTCTTTGGTGTTCGACCATAACTCTTTGGCACACTTCGCACATAGCCACATGTGCAGCCACATCTCTCTTCAATCCATACCACCAATACTTTTGCTTCAAATCCTGATACATCTTGGTACTTCCAGGATGAATAGAATAAACTGAATCATGTGCCTCCTTCAATATGGTTTCCCGAAGACTATCAATATCGGGAACACAGATCCGATTCTTGAACCATATCGTGCCTTGCTCATCCTCTGTGAACTCTGGGCCTCTACCTTCTGTTATCAGATACTTGATCTCCTGGATTTTGGCATCACCAACCTGACCTTTACGAATTTCTTGCTCCAAGGTAGGTTCCAATTCAATAGTAACTCCTTCCGTATGTGTAACAATCCCCAGGTTGAGCCTCTCAAAATCTTTTGCTAATTCATCAGGTAGCTGGACGACGAAAACGGAGTGAACATGCTCCTTCCGACTCAAGGCATCTGCAACCAAATTTGCCTTGCCTGGGTGGTAATGAATTTCCAAATCATAATCCTTAATAAGCTCCAACCAACGGCGTTGCCTAAGGTTGAGATCCTTCTGAGTGAATATGTACTTCAAACTCTTATGATCCGTGTATACTTGGCACTTAGTTCCCATAATGTAGTGTCTCCAAATCTTAAGTGCATGCACAACGGCAGCCAGCTCTAAGTCATGAGTGGGGTAGTTTAATTCATGTTTCCGCAACTGACGAGATGCATAGGCAATCACATGTCCTTCTTGCATGAGCACACATCCTAAGCCTTGGCCACATGCATCACAATAAATGTCAATTCCTTTCTGTAGATCTGGCATAACCAACACTGGTGGTGACATTAACCTCTTCTTTAGTTGATCAAAGCTGTCTTGGCACTTCTCGTCCCACTTAAATTCTTTGCCCTTCTCCAAAAGCGAAGTCATGGGCTTAGCAATCTTAGAAAATCCTTCAATAAATCTCCGATAATATCCTGCTAGTCCCATGAAGCTCCAAATCTCCGTAACCGTAGCGGGTACTCTCCACTCCATTATCTCCTTAACCTTAGCAGGATCCACTGATACTCTTCCATTAGAAATGATATGTCCAAGAAATGGCACCTCGCCAATCCAAAACTCGCATTTGCTAAACTTGGCGTAGAGTTGTAGCTTCTTGTAGTACCAATCTCAGATATTACTCATGATCACTATCACTCTTGGAATAAATAAGAGTATCGTCGATGAAAACCACGACGAATCTATCCAGATCATGAACACCTTATTCCTCGGATCCATAAAATAGGCTGGTGCATTAGTTAATCCAAATGACATAACGGTGAACTCATATAATCCATATCGAGTCGAGAAAATCGTCTTGGGAACATCCAACGGCCTAATCTTCATTTAGTGATAACCCGGTCGGAGTTCAATCTTCGAGAATACCCTTGCACCTCTCATCTGATCAAATAAATCCTCAATGCAGGGTAATGGACACTTGTTCTTCACGGTGACATAATTAAGGGTCCTATAATCCACACACATCCCTTGTAATTCTTCTTTCTTCTGTACAAATAGAACTGGTGCTCCACAAGGTGAAGAACCCAAATGAATGTACTCAGCCTCTTGTAACTATGTTAACTGCTTCTTAAGTTCTTTTAACTCTTCTACAGACATCCTGTATGACCGTTTGGAAGTAGGAGTAGTCCCAGGTAAGAGATCAATGACAAACTCAACTTCCCTATCTGGTGGCATCCCTGGTAACTCCTCTGGAAAGACATCTGGAAAATCTCCAACGACACAGATGTTGCCACCCACAAACTTCTCATCTACTAAGAATGCCACTAGTCTGATGGTGGTAGTTACTGCAACTTCAACTTCAAATCTTTGTCCTTTGGAATTGGTGAGTTCTACAGTTCCCTTAGCACGGTGTATATACTGCCTTTGCCTTTCTTAACCATGACATACCAAGGATCACGTCTATAGTGCTCTCTTCTAACACTATAGGGGTAGCCCATCTGGGTTAGAAATACAGGGTAAGAAAGGAAGAATTGTAGACAAGGTGAGTAGTTACGAGGAATGTCACTGCGGGGGATTTATTAACTAAGTAGATTAGTGTGTCACCTACTAAAGTTAATTCATTACCTTATGGTGGTACATGCTAAGATGCCCGTCTATACTATTTAAATCAACCAAAGAAGCAAATCAAGCATCTATCATCATCACAATCAATCAACAATTTTACATAGAGAAAATAGTTTTAATTTCGTCTTAGGTTCCCTATCTCTTAAGAAGATCATAGTGGCAGGATTCTAGGGTGTGAAATCCATCTTGTCTTAGAGTAGTTAAGGTAAGAATAATCAGAGTAGAGTAGCAAAAGGTGAGACAGGTTCAAGATAAGGTAAGTATGGAATGAATCAGAGTAAGATAAGTAGCTAAGAGTTTGTCCGTTTCTATCTAGGTTTCGTCCTACAGTCAACATTTCCTCTGATACCACTTCTGTCACACCCGGCTTTAAGGAACAAAGCCAGGTGCATCTCATACATGCACCAAGAAGACAACATATATAATAACAGAGTGTATAAAGATAAATGTCACAATAACATCAGAGTATTTATTACATAGCGAAAGACTTATTACAAAGTAAAAGAATAAATATAAAACGAACTAAGGATCGTTGGCGCCAATGTCAACTGAGAAACGCCACCTAGATCAGATCAAACTCCTCGCCTTGTGGCTCCTCCTGAACCACCTGTTCTTCTCCTGTGGGGGTGTGAGACAGCAAGGGTGAGCTCACATACGTTCATAGCTCAACAAGTCGTGGGGAATAATGTGGCATGAACTCACCAAAGGTGGGAGTTCATGAAGTGTAAGGCTAATCAATGAAGTAAAGGCTGAGACTGAGCATTGCTTTTATAAGTTGGTCAAAATTTTATTAGCAATTACTAAGTGTAAGTAAATACCAAAACCTTAATAATAATAAAGAAATGTAATAATAAAATAATCCCAAATGCGATGCAAATGTCAAATTAAATTTAAGTTCCATAATTAATCATGTGAGGGTCCGAGCCGCTCATGACCGTGAGCACGACTAGTATACTAGTTTTACACTCTGCAGAGGTTGCGCATCTTTACCCACAAGTCATGTTACCCATCTGCCAAGAGACGGCCAATCCCATACACCTCTACCGAGGAGGCGAGGCAGGGTAACACTACGAGGCCTTTACAAAGTTCCACTAGCTTCGGAAATCCAGCTACAGTTTATAGGAAGCTCCAGTGCAGGAATCCCTCGCCTGATCGCCATCGCAGCAAAATCAACCCAAGGACCTCCCTACACTGACCACTCCCCTACTGCCCTTGCCCCTTTCGGGTAAGGAAGACCTCCACTAGCTTTCCTAGTTAATCAGCCAAGGGCATCCCATTAAACCCTTGTGGTAGCACTGTTTTCCCGGGTGGTCGCTCCATGTTCCCATTAATTTAATGATCTTAACATGAACAGTAATAATAACAAGATAATAACAGAATAATCATGAATAGTGTATCTTCATACCCAAATCCACATAAAGCAATAGCAGGTACTACCCAAAAAATATTTCAGGGGTGAACAAGGTATAAAGATAACCAAAACTGGGGTAACCTAAAGGATCCCATCAAAATTAACCTATGCAGATCATTATAATTAATAAGAACATGGCTGGGAAAAGTAAGTGATCAAGGGCACAACTTGCCTTCAATGAGCTCCTGCTCAGCTACCTCTACTTGTTGAACCTCAGATTCCACAGTGGCTTGCTCGTCTACTCGCATCAACACAATACATACATAGTATAGCATAAATAAACATCATATCAAACATGTAAACAAAATATACAGTAATAAACTAGACATTAAAATGAGATCATAGGAACTGGAATCATTAAATTTGGAGTTATAGATTTCAAGTTATGAATTTCCTAAGATTTCATGCTTGAAATAGGATTAAATGATAAATTAATTTTCTTACTGCTTTCATGTCAAAACAGAGACACTAAATGATAGAGAATATTATTACAAAATTTTAGAAATTGGAATGGTTCAATTTGGAGCTAAAATGGATTTTCTATGCAATAAACAAGTTTTAGGGATTCTTTTTATATTAAAAACCAATTTCTGTATTTATTTACCTATTTTATATGTTCCCTGGACTGGGCCACATTTCCTGGAAAGCTCAGGGACCCTGGCGTAAGTTTACCGAGACTCAGGGAATAGGGTCCATGGACTGTGGGTTCTATTCTCTAAAACTGTAAGGGTTCTTTAATAAAAATGTGTCGCGAAGGGGTATCCTTAGATATGGGCCGTTGGATTAGATCCGAACGGCGCAGATGAATCTATCGTCATACCGAACCCGCATGCTACACTAGCCGTTGGATCCGAATTCAGCGCGCAAGATTAAATCTGTACTAAAGCGAACTGGTATTCAATCACGCTGGTTGGATCTGGGATCAACAGTTCCGATTTAATGAGTCCAAGTACGAGTAGCCACCATCCGATCCCGATCGGACGGTCGACACGTAATCTGAACGAACCGGTAAGCGCGATCTAATTAGAGCCGTTCCTTAGAAATCTGACGGTCGCGCGCCTTTCTTCCCCAATCGCCCAGCTAACCCGACCGCGCCACCCCGGCCCTACGGCGGCGCCCCCGCCAGAGTTGCAATTCCGGCAACCGCGAGCCTCGGTTCTACCATGGATATGCCTTACTCGATGCGGACAACACGACGAACAAGATGAGGGAGGGTTCTCACCTTGAGCTATGGCGGTAGCGGTCCAGCCACGCGAAAGGCGACGATCCGCGGCGGAAATCGAACTACGGGGAGCGATTCCGCCCGCACCGATCGTCCGTAGCCACCGCGCCTTTCCTCGCCACGTCCGCCACGGCGCCCGCGACCACCCAGAGCTTCCACGAGATAGATGGGGACGAGGAACGCCGATTCCGAGCGGTGACTAGATCTTGCGCTGCGCTATAGTTGAGACAGTCGACGACGGGGTGTTGTGGGGGCGAGAAGCTTAAGGGAGGTGCGCGAGATGGCCCCTAGAACCCGGTACTTAACCATGCGCGGTCAATCGCAACGGAACACGAGCTTTGCGCCAGCGACGTGCCTGCCATGCTCGGCCTTCCGTTGAGGACGGTACTGCGCTCCAGGGCCCACCCGCCAGTGAGGGGTAGATGCTGTACGCGGCGCGGCATGGACTGACGTACGGGGCCCGCACGGTCAGCTGCCGAGTGGCTAGCGCGCGGAGCTAGAGGCTGGCCTTCGGGCCCCACATGTCGGCGTTCGCGGGTACGCAGAGATTGGGCTGGCGCGCGGAAAGGAGTAGTGAGCCGAAATCGAGATCAGGGCCCAGCTGGGTCGGTTTTTGTTTTATTCTTTTCCTTTCTATTTCTTTTCTTCTCTATTTCTAAGTTTGATTTGAATCCTAATTTTAAATTCAAAGTTGTTCCAAATTTATTTTCAATCATATTGTGAAATTAAGAATACCAACTTTGGAAACATAACTATATTATTTATATCATTCCTCCTCTTCTCATTTTCAAAAACCCTAATTTCAAATTTAGGGTTTAATTCAACTTCTAGTATTTATTTTCTTATTTTGCTTGTTATTATTATTTAATGCACAAACATATAAACTCCAACATGATGCATATATTTTTTTTCATCGTTTGTTTTAATTCAACTCTAAATTTTATGTATGCTCTTTTTATGACGCAAATGAGGCACATCAAATAAGGAAATCACTATATATTTCTTGTACACAATTTTGAGTATTACACTGAACTCCAACTAGGGATGGCAACGAGCACATTTTACCCGCGTGCCCGCGAGTAAAAACCCTATACGGTGCGGGTTTGGGTGTGAGTTTGTACGTGGGTACGGGTTTGATTCTCAACCCGACGGGTTTTTTCTTGTGGGTATGAAAATGT
This sequence comes from Zea luxurians, assembly GCA_029449295.1. Taxonomy (NCBI): domain Eukaryota; kingdom Viridiplantae; phylum Streptophyta; class Magnoliopsida; order Poales; family Poaceae; genus Zea; species Zea luxurians. The sequence goes on from JAOPSE010000001.1 coordinate 216,907,005, forward strand.
TGTACCCGTGCCCGCAAACCCGCATACCCACGTCTGTGTCTGTGTAGATTGTAGAGCACATGCATCTCAATTTAGTGCCACCTCGAAAGCTTTGAGCGAGCGGAGCCAATCAAATGATATAAAAGAAGACTACATATGCCAGGGAACTCGTAAAACTTTTGGCTAAGATCGGTACATGTTTTTATTAGTTTAATAAATATTTATTATTATGTGCTATCAGTTTAATAAATATTTGTTATATGATTGTGCCTGCGGGTGTACCCGCGGGTGCCATAAACTCGCGGGTAGCGGGTTTGGGTAACATATGCTACCCGTCACGGGTAATGGGTGTGGGTACGGGTTTAACATTAATCTCGTGGGTACGGGTTTGTAATCTCTGTACCCGCGGGTTTTAAACCCGTTGCCATCCCTAGCTCCAACATATGATTAGGGTTTTTACAGTTCGACCTATCAGAAGGTTGTGATGTGTGTATTGTCCACTTTTGCTTTTCCACATCGTACGAGTGCACGGAATTCGTCACCCCCGCAAGCCCTTCAATCAGACCCAAACCATGTGGCCATCAGATCGCACAGCGAGCAATCTCGAGAGTCGAGGATGAAAGCTTAGCTGATGCGAAGGAGGGAGCACCGAACTGATGCTAGGGGGCCACGACGAAGCGCCAGCCTTGATGGTGGTGGCACCGCCGGAAAGGATGAGCAGCAGGCCATGGCCCTTGATGGGCATGACGATAGTGAGCGAGTGGCCGCACCTGAACCCTCATGTGTCCTCCCTCGTGCGTCGCTGAAAGTCGCCTAGAGGGGGGGTGAATAGGGCGAAACTGAAATTCTCAAAAATAAACACAACTACAAGCCGGGTTAGCGTTAGAACTATAATCGAGTCCGCGAGAGAGGGCGCAAAACAAATCGCAAGCGAATAAGGAGTGTGACACGTGGATTTGTTTTCCCGAGGTTCGGTTCTCGCAAACCTACTCCCCGTTGAGGTGGTCACAAAGACCGGGTCTCTTTCAACCCTTTCCCTCTCTCAAACGGTCCCTCAAACCGAGTGAGCTTTTCTTCTCAATCACTTGGAACACAAAGTTCCCACAAGGACCACCACAAGATTGGTGTCTCTTGCCTCAATTACAAATGAGTTTGATCGCAATGAAGAATCAAAGAAAGAAGAAAGCAATCCAAGCGCAAGAGCTCGAAAGAACACAAGCAAATCTCTCTCACTAATCACTAGGGCGTTGTGTGGAGTTTGGAGAGGATTTGATCACTTTGGTGTGTCTAGAATTGAATGCTAGAGCTCTTGTAAGTAGTTGAGAAGTGGAAAACTTGGATGACTTGAATGTGGGGTGGTTGGGGGTATTTATAGCCCCAACCACCAAACTAGCCGTTTGGTGCAGGCTGGCTGTCGTATGGTGCACCGGACAGTCCGGTGCACACCGGACAGTCCGGTGCGCCAGCCACGTCACCAAAGCCGTTGGGTTCCGACCATTGGAGCTCTGTCTTCTGGGCCCGCCTGGATGTCCGGTGGCGCACCGGACATGTACTGTAGAGTGTCCGGTGCGCAAGCATGGGCGTGCCTGACCTCTGCGCGCGCTGGCGCGCATTTAATGCATTGCAGGTAGCCGTTGGCGCCGGAAGTAGCCGTTGCCCCGCAGTTACACCGGACAGTCCGGTGTACACCGGACATGTCCGGTGAATTATATCGGAGCAGCCGATGCGAATTCCCGAGAGTGGCGAGTTCGGAGGCGCGTTCTCTTGGAGCACCGGACACTGTCCGGTGTACACCGGACAGTCCGGTGAATTATAGCGCGCCGGCTCCGAGAATTCCCGAAGGTGAAGAGTTTGAAGTCGACCTTCCCTGGTGCACCGGACACTGTCCGGTGGTGCACCGGACAGTCCGGTGCACCAGACCAGGGTGCCTTCGGTTGGCCCTTGCTCCTTTGTTTGAACCCAATACTTGGTCTTTTTATTGACTAAGTGTGAACCTTTGGTACCTGTAGAACTTATAAACTTGGGCAAACTAGTTAGTCCAAATGTTTGTGTTGGGCAATTCAACCACCAAAATTAGTTATAGGAAATAGGTGTAAGCCTAATTCCCTTTCAATCTCCCCCTTTTTGGTGATTGATGCCAACACAAACCAAAGCAAATATAGAAGTGCATAATTGAACTAGTTTGCAAAGGTAAGTGCAAAGGTTACTTAGAATTGAGCCAATAAATATCACTTACTATATATGCATGGATTGTTTCTTTATTTTTAACATTTTGGACCATGCTTGCACCACATGTTTTGTTTTTGCAAATTCTTTTTGTAAAACCGTTTCAAAGTCTTTTTGCAAAATAGTCAAAGGTAAATGAACAAGATTTGCAAAGCATTTTCAAGTTTTGAAATTTTCTCCCTTTGTTCCAAATGCTTTTCCTTTGACTAAACAAAACTCCCCCTCAAATAAATTCTCCTCTCAGTGTTCAAGAGGGTTTTAAGATATCAATTTTGAAAATACTACTTTCTCCCCCTTTAGAACACAGAGAGATACCAATTTGAAATTTACTAATGAAAAATCATCAATTTTTAAAATTAGGGTGGTGGTGCGGTCCTTTTGCTTTGGGCCAATACTTTCTCCCCCTTTGGCATGAATCGCCAAAACGGATACTTGAAATGAAATATAGGCCCTTGCTAATTATTTTCTCCCCTTTGGCAAATAAAACATATGAGTGAAGATTATACCAAAGATGGAGAGTGATGCGGAGCGACGGCGAAGAATGAGTAGGAGAGTGGAGTGGAAGCCTTTGTCTTCGCCGAAGACTCCTATTCCCTTTCAATATACCTATGACTTGGTTTGAAATACACTTGAAAACACATTAGTCATAGCACATATAAAAGAGACATGATCAAAGGTATATTTATGAGCTATGTGTGCAAATTAGCAAAAGAAATTCCTAGAATCAAGAATATTGAGCTCATGCCTAAGTTTGGTAAAAGTTTGTTCATCAAGAGGCTTGGTAAAGATATCGGCTAATTGATCTTTAGTGTTAATGTATGCAATCTCGATATCCCCCTTTTGTTGGTGATCCCTAAGAAAATGATACCGAATGGCTATGTGTTTAGTGCAGCTATGCTCAACGGGATTATCCGCCATGTGGATTGCACTCTCATTATCACATAGAAGAGGAACTTTGGTTAATTTGTAACCATAGTCCCGCAGGGTTTGCCTCATCCAAAGCAATTGCGCGCAACAATGGCCTGCGGCAATATACTCGGCTTCGGCAGTAGAAAGAGCGACCGAATTTTGCTTCTTTGAAGCCCAAGACACCAATGATCTTCCCAAGAACTGGCAAGTCCCCGATGTGCTCTTCCTATTGATTTTGCACCCCGCCCAATCGGCATCCGAATAACCAATCAAATCAAATGTGGATCCCCGAGGGTACCAAAGCCCAAACTTAGGAGTATAAGCCAGATATCTAAAGATTCGTTTTACGGCCGTAAGGTGTGATTCCTTAGGGTCGGCTTGGAATCTTGCACACATGCAAATGGAAAGCATAATGTCCGGTCGAGATGCACATAAATAGAGCAATGAACCAATCATCGACCGGTATACCTTTTGATCCACGGACTTACCTCCCGTGTCGAGGTCGAGATGCCCATTGGTTCCCATGGGTGTCTTGATGGGCTTGGCATCCTTCATTCCAAACTTGCTTAGAATGTCTTGAGTATACTTCGTTTGGCTAATGAAGGTGTCCTCTTGGAGTTGCTTGACTTGGAATCCTAGAAAATACTTCAACTCCCCCATCATGGACATCTCGAATTTTTGTGTCATGATCCTACTAAATTCTTCACATGTAGATTCGTTAGTAGACCCAAATATGATATCATCAACATAAATTTGGCATACAAACAAATCATTGTCAAGAGTTTTAGTGAATAAAGTAGGATCGGCCTTGCCGACTTTGAAGCCATTTGAAATAAGGAAATCTCTAAGGCATTCATACCATGCTCTTGGGGCTTGCTTGAGCCCATAAAGCGCCTTAGAGAGCCTATAGACATGGTTAGGGTACTCACTATCTTCAAAGCCGGGAGGTTGCTCAACATAGACCTCTTCCTTGATTGGTCCATTGAGGAAGGCACTCTTCACGTCCATTTGATAAAGCTTGAAGCCATGGTAAGTAGCATAGGCTAATAATATGCGAATGGACTCAAGCCTAGCTACGGGTGCATAGGTTTCACCAAAATCCAAACCTTCGACTTGTGAATACCCCTTGGCCACGAGTCGAGCTTTGTTCCTTGTCACCACACCATGCTCGTCTTGCTTGTTGCGGAAGACCCACTTGGTTCCTACAACATTTTGGTTAGGACGTGGAACTAAATGCCATACCTCGTTCCTCGTGAAGTTGTTGAGCTCCTCTTGCATCGCCATCACCCAATCCGAACCTTGAAGTGCTTCCTCTACCCTGTGTGGCTCAATAGAGGAAACAAAAGAGTAATGCTCACAAAAATGTGCAACACGAGATCGAGTGGTTACCCCCTTATGAATGTCGCCGAGGATGGTGTCGACGGGGTGATCTCGTTGTATTGCTTGGTGGACTCTTGGGTGTGGCGGCCTTGGTTCTTCATCCTCCTTGTCTTCATCATTTGCATCTCCCCCTTGATCATTGCCGTCATCTTGAGGTGGCTCATCATTGTGTTCTTCCTCTTTATCAACTTGAGCCTCGTCCTCATTTTGGGTTGGTGGAGATGCTTGCGTGGAGGAGGATGGTTGATCTTGTGCATGTGGAGGCTCTTCGGATTCCTTAGGACACACATCCCCAATGGACATGTTCCTTAGCGCGATGCTGAAGGTTCCCTTTGCCCGGGAACAGGATCTGGATGTCGCCTAGAGGGGGGGGGTGAATAGGCGAATAAAAATTATCACTTTATAACTGGAAATTCTTACTCTACTCGAAGGCTGGATCGCAGTGGAATGAAGGACCCTTCGAGTAGGTTGCAGCGGAATTGAAGTTCCTGTCTTAAAATACCCTGCACTTCGAAGACAGCTTATAGCACATATAAATATTGAAGTGCAAGTATAAACAACAAATAAGACAGATAAACAGCACACAGCACAGAGCAGAGCACACAGACATAGGGATTTATCCCGAGGTTCGGCCAAGCCTGAAATGCTTGCCTAGTCCTCGTTGGAGTTAGCCACACCTTGGCTTGAAGTCTATTTCAACTCCTTCCTCCGTTTGCTCAGATATGTCGGGCGACAGATAGAGCCTTCCACTATGTTGATATCAGTTACAACGATGTCGTGGCTGCTTACAATCTTCTCAACAGCACTCCGACAGAGTAACAATGCGCTCAAGATTTTGCTCTAGCTCTCAGCAGCACTTCCCCTCTCTCTAAAGGCTTATAACTTCGCCTCTACACAAACTAGAGAGATACACAAGAGAGAGAGAGAAAGAATTGATCCAAATGGTGTATGGACTTGTTGGCTGCACTTGTGTTGTTGTTTGAGGCGCCTAGGGGTCCCTTTTATAGCCCCAAATGGCCTAGGAGCCGTTGGAGCTTCATTTGGAAGCTCCCAGCCTTCCCTGGTTGCGGGTGCACCGGACTGTCCGGTGGCGCACCGGACAGTGAACAGTAACGGATCTGATTGGCAGTTTCCTTCTCTGGAATAGCTAGCCGTTGGTGCACCGGACAGGTTACTATTCACTGTCCTGTGCACCGGACACGGCTGCTATTCACTGTCCTGTGCACCGGACGCAGCGACTATTCACTGTCCTGTGCACCGGACAGGGACTATTCACTGTCCTGTGCACCGGACATGTTACTATTCACTGTCCTATGCACCAGACAGAGTTACTATTCACTGTCCTGTGCACCAGACAGCTACTATTCACTGTCCTGTGCACCAGCCAACAGCACACTAAGTGATTTTTCCTCCGTTCTTTCTCCGTTTGACTTCAACTTTTGAGAGGATTTTCCTGAGACTTAAACAAACACATTTAGAGTATAATCCAATTGATTTAGTCCTAGAAACTTACATCTTTCTTGTTCTTCTCCTAGCTTTTCTGTTTCTCCTCCAACAGAGCTCAGAATGGTACTTTCTCTACAGAAAGAGTTAGAGAGCAAACCAAAGCACCAAATTTGTAGTAAGAGGTGTATGCAACATGGTTGAACACTCAAACCTTACATACTTAACCTTTTTCACCATTTTACCCAATTTGGCATGTTTGAGGTCGATGTTGGACTCTAAACCATTAAGTCAACTTGACTTGATCTAGATTGACATATCTGAGCTCCAACTCCCTTGTTCATTTCTCGAGCTTGATCTTGAGCCTTATGACTTACACCACATAACTATAGATGTTACCTCATTGGTTGTAAGTCATGTCCTTATGTAGTGATCCTTGATGCATCATAACTCTTAACTCGATCAACCTTGACTTTGCAAGTCTTCTTCTTCACCCCTGGCTTTGGGTTCCTGGTCTCCTTGACCTTCTCCCGTGCACTCGGTACCTCGAAGCTCTTCTTGCCTCCATCCTTGGCTTGATCGGTTGTCTCTGAGTTACGCACACCGAGTCTCACTTAAGCAGTGTTCATTATCTATAGATAAATCAGTCTTTGGACCATCACACTTATTCACTTGTGTTGAACCCTATTAGCTTTGCATTAAGCACCTATTCAACACTTAGCACACTTGTTAGTCCTTTAATTGGGTTGTCATCCAAACACCAAAACCCACAAGAGAGCTTTCAATCTCCCCATTTTTGGTGATTGATGGCAACACAATTAAAGCTTACACAAGAATAAGATTTAAAGCACAAATTTTGAATTCTAAGTTTATAGAATGCTCCCCCTAAATATGTGCTTACTTCAAAAACATAATCTTGACCTCAGACGCCAATTTGCACATACTTAGGCAATTCGAAACATTTCTACACCTTAGCACTTTTTAGGATGCATTGTGTCAAGAATCAAACCATGATGCTATAACACACAAATGCACATAATCAGAGTTAAACACCATTCAAATTAGTGGATATATCACAGGAATATCAACCTACCACTATTCACCATTAAGATACCAATTTAAACTAAGATACCAATTTAAAGCAATCTTAAAGCACCTTTAGTCTTAAAGCACCATTAACCACATGACTATCTATTACACTATAGAAGCCAAATAATTCATTGCAGCGGAAACACTAGTCCATATGACGCAACACATATAATACTGCAAGAAGCATATGAATAACACACTAGCAAAGCTTAAACTAACACATCACCCCTTAGGATTTAGTCTTAAAGCACCATTAACCACATGACTATCTATTACACTACAGAAGCCAAATAATTCATTGCAGCGAAAACACTAGTCCATATGATGCAACACATATAATACTGCAAGAAGCATATGAATAACACACTAGCAAAGCTTAAACTAACACATCACCCCTTAGGATAAGCTTTCCTCTCAGGTTGAGATAAGCTTTAATACACAAATTCTCCCCCTTTGACATCAAACACCAAAAACCATACTCAAGCAAGAACATAGGATGATGTCAAGGGACAACAGGGTGTTTTAGGAGGAAAAACACACTATCAACACTCCCCCTTACTTATTGAACATATGCACCACCAACATTTAAGTAAGATACATATACGCAAAAAGATTAATACTTCCTTTTGAACCTTTACCATGTTGTAGTGCACTTCCCATCTTGAAAGTATTTAATCTCTCGAGAGCTTCTCCACACTTGTGCCTGATTCTTTATCCTAACCTTTTCTTGTTTCTAAGACACCAAACTTAGAACAAGTTATAGTATTGGGCACAAGAAGAAACTTCTATTCTAATGATTATCAAAAGATGTCAATTGAAGCAAACTATCACGGCTACCAATTGAAAGATACCAATTGCAAGATCATTTATTATCATAGGTCCATGATATTTAAGGATAGGCATAGAGTATCACCAAATATTATAGAGCATGAGCAATCTAGGGATATACAATTACTCATGACTTAAGATACCAATTACTTGACTTACAGAGGTACCCAAGTCCTGATTGCTCCATTTCATGCTCATCTTCTCTTTCCACCTTGAGACTGTACAAGATTGCTCAAGAAACAGTTAGTCTCAAAAGACACAAGTTATGTGTGCTCCCCCTCAAGTTGTACATCAAGTATTTGAATGACTTGCACTTTGCACATTCTAGCTTCCTCAGAACTAGAGGGGATCACAACATACCTTGGTCAAGGCATACTCTATTACTTTCATCCCAAAGAGATATCAATTAAATACCAAATTGAAAGCCACTTAATACAAATTGAAGGCTAAATGAAAGGTTGACTAAATACAACAATGCATGCCTCAGGAGCACCTAAGCCAATTGAATACTCACAGGAAGTCTAACATTTACACGCAACTTAGACATGCTTCATACTTAACTATCATTGCATCACATATACCAATTGAAAAACAACACGATCATGTCTTAAGCACATCATAGTTAAGAAGGTTCTTTAGGTACACCAGAAGAAAAAACATTTTAAGGCATAAGTCTCCTAAGCCACGGTACTACCAGTGAAATGCAAGAACACAGCTATGATCACAATCAATGGAACTTCAAGATATTCAATAAAATTGCACAGTTCCATTTTCCATACCTTTGCCTTTTACCAGTATGGCCATGAGAGCATCAGTTATTACCACAAACCAACTGAAAGTTCCCTATTATTTATGCACTTCATAGCTCGAGAGAATGCATTAGAGGCATTAGAGGCATAACACATAGTGCCACAATAGGGTCATCATATAAACTAAGCAATATGTCATATTTTCACACAGGCTAATCATAAAACCATATAGCATAACTCACAACAGGATGCAGGTTTATTCACGAACACAACAAGAGTTAATCATGGAGGATATCTCAAATGATAAGTTACCCAAAGAATGATTAAGCAATGATAAGATACCAATTGAGAGCACCTAATCATGATTAAGCATGCATGGTTACGATCTTGGAAATCACTAATCATTGATTGAAAGATACTCAACACAGGCAATCAAGAGACATAACTACTCCAAGGACAGGTAACACACCGAGCAATACTGATTATCAACAAAGTACTTACGACACAAGGGTACCATCCTATGGAGAGCAAGTTGAAGAATCTCATCAAGGTCCTTTGTTTGATTCACCAATAATGATTAAGGACCTATACACCTTATTTCACTTGAGATGAACATGGGATTAGTGTTTCACAATAATTCAACCTTGGGTCAATAAACACCAAAACAATTAACAGCTTAAGCATAGAGTTTTAGATAACCGTCTTAAGCTCTCCCATGGTCTCCAGTCCATCTCAAGGCACCTGCATGGTCTAGTTAGCACAGTTTGGCACCCATCTCGGGATGGGTCCATAATGATCATCTAAATGTGCCTTTGGTACCCAAATTGCCTTTGTGCTAGTTCTAGGTGATCTCGTTATAGATCTAGCACGAGTGTATGATTTGGGTCTCCTACGCGAATAAGATTGAGACAAATTCACTTGCTTAGGAATCTTACCTTTATAACATACCTTGGATAGATGACCCTGCTCACCACACTTGTAGCAGAAGCGTTGCTCAACCTGACATGACGCTTGCTGTTTGTCATTTTCCTTGGTGAGGGTCACCTTGGAGGATGCACATCCTTGATTTTTCATGACCGGACATGAAGTGATCGTGTGGTCCTTATTGTTGCATCCAAAACAACTCCTTGTTCCTTCATTCTTGTCTTTGTACGGACAAGACGCGATGAGGTGGCCTAACTTCTTGCACTTGAAGCACCTCCTTTTTCCTTTTCCCTTTTTGTACTTGAATGACATGGACAGATGATCAGTGCAAACAACATGATTAATTGAATTTTTACCTTTTTCCTTGTTCTTGTTGATTTCTTCATTTATTGCTTTGGGAACATCCTTCTTATGGAGTTTGACCCTTGCTGCGGTTTCTCCTTCCTCAAGCTTCTTCACCACGTGTTCGTAGATATCTTGCGGAAGTCGAGCAAGGCATATTCTCCTCAATTGTCTTTGTTTCTTGTTCCCAAGCAATTTCCTTTTTGATCCTGCAACTTGTTTCTCAAACAAAGATTGGCCTTTCTTGGGGCGGTGGAGGTCAGCACATGATAATATTTTGACCAATTGATTACTAGTGGAAGAATGAGGTTCATATGAAATTAAACTAGTAATTACTACCTCATGAGCAATATCGAGCATGATATGATCATCAACTAGTTTACTATGAGAGTATGACAACGTATCATACTTTTCACTAAGAGCAAGCTTTTCTAAATTCATTGTTTCTACTTGACTTCTAAGCATAGAATTTTCAGTTTTAAGTTGAGCAACATTAGATAGAGCGTCATCATTATTACTTTGCTCAATTAACATTGAATCATACTGTTGGACCAAGACATCATGAGAGCACCTTAGCTCCTCATGTTCTTTGGTCATCTTCTCCAGGCTATTGTTTGTTTTGATGAGAGTCTCCTCTAGCCTGAGAAGCGTCTCGCCTTGTTCCTTGTTCCTTCTCAACAACTTAATCAAGAGAGCTTTGTCCGCTTTGTTGAGATGGTTGTAGAAACGGTGAATCTCCTCTTCTTCCACATCATCGGTCTCATTTTACCTGTCATTAATGTCAGTGGAAGCAATATAGGAAAATGTACCTTGTGATGATGAAGATTCATCCTCGCTATCATCCTCATATTCCTCCTCATCGTGGCTTTGGTCTCCACCGTCATTGTTAGCAATAAAACATTTATTACTAGTGGAGAACAAACCTGTCGACGAGGTGGATTCATCGTTTGGGTGCCATCGTTCTTGTTCTTCTTCCTCTGAATGGTTAGTAACACAAGTAATGTAGGGAGTAGGAGCATCACAGTTTGCCATAGAATATTTTTCTTTAATTCTAATCCATAAATCATGAGCATCAACAAATAGATCACTATCACTGCTCATGATGGCAAAATAAGCACTTCTAGCAAGAGAGTCAACTAAGATGTTGCAAGCATGGTAATTGAGAGATAAACATCTTAGTTCTTCATTAGAAGGATTTTTACTAAAATCAGAGGGAGAAATACTTCTACTAAAGATCTGTCTCAAATTAGGATCAATATTCATGAAAGCTTTGTAAATGGAGACAGACCAAGATTTGTAATTAGAACCATCGCCTAAAAGAAGTTCTACAGTTACCTCTTGTGACGACATCGTTATCTCCAGATGGCTAAGCCCACACTGGAGAGGCCTAGCTCTGATATCAATTGAAAGTTCCCTTTGCCCGGGAACAGGATCTGGATGTCGCCTAGAGGGGGGGTGAATAGGTGAATAAAAATTATCACTTTATAACTGGAAATTCTTACTCTACTCGAAGGCTGGATCGCAGTGGAATGAAGGACCCTTCGAGTAGGTTGCAGCGGAATTGAAGATCCTGTCTTAAAATACCCTGCACTTCGAAGACAGCTTATAGCACATATAAATATTGAAGTGCAAGTATAAACAACAAATAAGACAGAGAAACAGCACACAGCACAGAGCAGAGCACACAGACACAGGGATTTATCCCGAGGTTCGGCCAAGCCTGAAATGCTTGCCTAGTCCTCGTTGGAGTTAGCCACACCTTGGCTTGGAGTCTATTTCAACTCCTTCCTCCGTTTGCTCAGATCTGTCGGGCGACAGATAGAGCCTTCCACTATGTTGATATCAGTTACAACGATGTCGTGGCTGCTTACAATCTTCTCAACAGCACTCCGATAGAGTAACAATGCGCTCAAGATTTTGCTCTAGCTCTCAGCAGCACTTCCCCTCTCTCTAAAGGCTTATAACTTCGCCTCTACACAAACTAGAGAGATACACAAGAGAGAGAGAGAAAGAATTGATCCAAATGGTGTATGGACTTGTTGGCTGCACCTGTGTTGTTGTTTGAGGCGCCTAGGGGTCCCTTTTATAGCCCCAAATGGCCTAGGAGCCGTTGGACCTTCATTTGGAAGCTCCCAGCCTTCCCTGGTTGCGGGTGCACCGGACTGTCCGGTGGCGCACCGGACAGTGAACAGTAACGGATCTGATTGGCAGTTTCCTTCTCTGGAACAGCTAGCCGTTGGTGCACCGGACAGGTTACTATTCACTGTCCTGTGCACCGGACACGGCTGCTATTCACTGTCCTGTGCACCGGACGCAGCGACTATTCACTGTCCTGTGCACCGGACAGGTTACTATTCACTGTCCTGTGCACCGGACAGAGTTACTATTCACTGTCCTGTGCACCAGACAGCTACTATTCACTGTCCTGTGCACCAGCCAACAGCACACTAAGTGATTTTTCCTCCGTTCTTTCTCCGTTTGACTTCAACTTTTGAGAGGATTTTCCTGAGACTTAAACAAACACATTTAGAGTATAATCCAATTGATTTAGTCCTAGAAACTTACATCTTTCTTGTTCTTCTCCTAGCTTTTCTGTTTCTCCTCCAACTGAGCTCAGAATGGTACTTTCTCTACAGAAAGAGTTAGAGAGCAAACCAAAGCACCAAATTTGTAGTAAGAGGTGTATGCAACATGGTTGAACACTCAAACCTTACATATTTAACCTTTTTCACCATTTTACCCAATTTGGCATGTTTGAGGTCGATGTTGGACTCTAAACCATTAAGTCAACTTGACTTTATCTAGATTGACATATCTGAGCTCCAACTCCCTTGTTCATTTCTCGAGCTTGATCTTGAGCCTTATGACTTACACCACATAACTATAGATGTTACCTCATTGGTTGTAAGTCATGTCCTTATGTAGTGATCCTTGATGCATCATAACTCTTAACTCGATCAACCTTGACTTTGCAAGTCTTCTTCTTCACCCCTGGCTTTGGGTTCCTGGTCTCCTTGACCTTCTCCCGTGCACTCGGTACCTCGAAGCTCTTCTTGCCTCCATCCTTGGCTTGATCGGTTGTCTCTGAGTTACGCACACCGAGTCTCACTTAAGCAGTGTTCATTATCTATAGATAAATCAGTCTTTGGACCATCACACTTATTCACTTGTGTTGAACCCTATTAGCTTTGCATTAAGCACCTATTCAACACTTAGCACACTTGTTAGTCCTTTAATTGGGTTGTCATCCAAACACCAAAACCCACAAGAGAGCTTTCAGATGCATGGAGCCTGTTCTTCACCTATCTCATCAAGATCAACTTGCTCTACTTGAGAGCCGTTAGTCTCATCAAACACAACGTCACAAGAAACTTCAACTAGTCCTGAGGACTTGTTCAAGACTCTATATGCCCTTATGTTTGAATCATATCCTAGTAAAAAGCCTTCTACAGTTTTAGGAGCAAATTTAGATTTTCTACCTCTTTTAACAAGAATAAAGCATTTGCTACCAAAAACTCTAAAATATGAAATATTGGGCTTTTTACCGGTTAGGAGTTCATAGGATGTCTTCTTGAGGATTCGGTGTAGATATAACCGGTTGATGGCGTAGCAAGCGGTGTTGACCGCCTCGGCCCAAAACCGATCCGGTGTATTGTACTCATCAAGCATGGTTCTTGCCATGTCCAATAGAGTTCGATTCTTCCTCTCCACTACACCATTTTGTTGTGGAGTGTAGGGAGAAGAGAACTCATGCTTGATGCCCTCTTCCTCAAGAAAGCCTTCAATTTGAGAGTTCTTGAACTCCGTCCCGTTGTCGCTTCTAATTTTCTTGATCCTTAAGCCGAACTCATTTTGAGCCCGTCTCAAGAATCCCTTTAAGGTCTCTTGGGTATGGGATTTTTCCTGCAAAAAGAACACCCAAGTGAAGCGAGAATAATCATCCACAATAACTAGACAGTACTTACTCCCGTCGATGCTTATGTAAGCAATCGGGCCGAATAAATCCATGTGTAGGAGCTCTAGTGGCCTGTCACTTTTCATGATGTTCTTGTGTGGATGATGAGTGCCAACTTGCTTCCCGGCTTGGCATCCGCTACAAATCCTGTCTTTCTCAAAATGAACATTTGTTAGTCCTAAAATGTGTTCTCCCTTTAGAAGCTTATGAAGGTTCTTCATTCCAACATGGGCTAGTCGGCGGTGCCAGAGCCAACCCATGTTAGTCTTAGCAACCAAGCAAGTGTCGAGTTCAGCTCTATCAAAATCTACCAAGTATAGCTGACCCTCTAACACTCCCTTAAATGCTATTGAATCATCACTTCTTCTAAAGACAGTGACACCTACATCAGTAAATAGACAGTTGTAGCCCATTTGACATAATTGGGATACGGAAAGCAAATTGTAATCTAAAGAATCTACAAGAAAAACATTGGAAATGGAATGGTCAGGAGATATAGCTATTTTACCCAAACCTTTGACCAAACCTTGGTTTCCATCCCCGAATGTGATAGCTCGTTGGGGATCTTGGTTTTTCTCGTAGGAGGAGAACATCTTCTTCTCCCCCGTCATGTGGTTTGTGCACCCGCTATCGATGATCCAACTTGAGCCCCCGGATGCATAAACCTACAAAACAAGTTTAGTTCTTGACTTTAGGTACCCAAACGGTTTTGGGTCCTTTGGCATTAGAAACAAGAACTTTGGGTACCCAAACACAAGTCTTGGAACCCTTGTGTTTGCCCCCAACAAACTTGGCAACTACTTTGCCGGATTTGTTAGTCAAAACATAGGATGCATCAAAAGTTTTGAATGAAATGTCATGATCATTTGATGCACTAGGAGTTTTCTTTCTAGGCAACTTAGCACGGGTTGGTTGCCTAGAGCTAGATGTCTCACCCTTATACATAAAAGCATGATTAGGGCCAGAGTGAGACTTCCTAGAATGAATTCTCCTAATTTTGCTCTCAGGATAACCGGCAGGGTATAAAATGTAACCCTCGTTATCCTGAGGCATGGGAGCCTTGCCCTTAACAAAATTTGACAATCTTTTAGGAGGGGCACTAAGTTTGACATTGTCTCCCCTTTGGTAGCCAATGCCATCCTTGATGCCAGGGCGTCTCCCATTATAGAGCATACTTCTAGCAAATTTAAACTTTTCATTTTCTAAGTTATGCTCGGCAATTTTAGCATCTAATTTTGCTATATGATCATTTTGTTGTTTAATTAATACCATGTGATCATAAATAGCATTGATATCAACATCTCTACATCTATCGCAAATAGACACATGCTCAATAGTAGATGCAGAGGGTTTGCAAGAATTAAGTTCAACAATCTTAGCACGCAAAATATCATTGTTATCTCTAAGATTGGAAATTGTAACATTGCAAACATCTAATTCTTTAGCCTTAGCAATCAATTTCTCATTCTCATTTCTAAGGCTAGCAATAGAGACATTCAACTCATCAATCCTAGCAAGTAAATCAACATTATCATCTCTAGGATTGGAAGTTGAAATAGTACAAACATGTGAATCAACCTTAGCTAACAATTTAGCATTCTCATTTCTAAGGTTGTCAATGATCTCATGGCAAGTGCTTAGCTCACTAGATAATTTTTCACATTTTTCAACTTGTAGAGCATAAGCATTTTTAACCTTAACATGCTTTTTGTTTTCCTTAATAAGGAAGTCCTCTTGAGAGTCCAAGAGATCATCCTTCTCATGAATAGCACTAATCAACTCATTTAATTTTTCCTTTTGTTGCATGTTTAGGTCGGCAAAAAGGGTACGCAAATTATTCTCCTCATCACTAGCATTATCATCACTAGAGGATTCATATTTAGCAGAGGATTTAGATTTAACCTTCTTCCTTTTGCCGTCCTTTGCCATGAGGCACTTGTGGCCGATGTTGGGGAAGAGGAGTCCCTTGGTGACGGCGATGTTGGTGGCGTCCTCGTCGTCGTCGGAGGAGTCGGTGGAGCTCTCGTCGGAGTCCCACTCGCGGCACACGTGGGCATCACCGCCCTTCTTCTTGTGGTACCTCTTCTTTTCTCTCCTCTTGCCCTTCTTGTCATTATCCCTATCACTATCACTTGATAATAGACATTTAGCAATAAAGTGACTGGGCTTACCACACTTGTAGCAAACGTTCTTGGAACGGGATTTGTAATCCTTCCCCTTCCGTTGCTTGAGGATTTGGCGAAAGCTTTTGATGATTAAAGCCATCTCCTCATTGTCGAGCTTGGAGGCGTCAATTGGTTGTCTACTCGGTGTAGACCCCTCCTTCTTCTCCTCCGTCGCCTTAAATGCCACCGGTTGTGCTTCGGACGTGGAGGGTTCATCAAGCTCGTTGATCTTCTTTGAGCCTTTAATCATACATTCAAAGCTCACAAAATTCTTGATTACTTCCTCGGGAGTCATTAGTGTATATCTTGGGTTACCACGAATTAATTGTACTTGAGTAGGGTTAAGGAAAATAAGTGATCTCAAAATAACCTTAACCACCTCGTGGTCATCCCACTTCTTGCTCCCGAGGTTGCGCACTTGGTTCACCAAGGTTTTGAGCCGGTTGTACATATCTTGTGGCTCCTCCCCTTGGCGAAGACGGAAGCGACCGAGCTCCCCCTCGATCGTTTCCCGCTTGGTGATCTTGGTGAGTTCATCACCCTCGTGCGCGGTCTTGAGAAGGTCCCAAATCTCCTTTGCACTCTTCAACCCTTGCACCTTGTTATATTCCTCTCTACTTAGAGAGGCGAGGAGTATGGTTGTGGCTTGGGAGTTGAAGTGCTCGATTTGGGCCACTTCGTCCGTATCATAGTCTTCATCCCCTATGGATGGTACCTGTGCTCCAAACTCAACAACATTCCATATACTTTTGTGGAGTGAGGTTAGATGAAATTTCATTAAATCACTCCACCTAGCATAATCTTCGCCATCAAAGGTTGGCGGCTTGCCTAATGGAACGGAAAGTAATGGAGTATGTCTAGATGTACGAGGATAGTGTAAGGGGATCTTACTAAACTTCTTGCGCTCTTGGCGCTTAGAAGTTACGGACGGCGCATCGGAGTCGGAGGTCGATGTTGATGAAGTGTCGGTCTCGTAGTAGACCACTTTCCTCATCCTCTTGTGCTTGTCGCCTTTCCGATGCGACTTGTGGGAAGAAGATTTTTCCTTCTTCTCTTTGTGGTGTGAAGAAGAAGATCTTTTCTCCTTCCGTTTGGAGGAGTCCTTCTTCTTCTCCTTCCTCTTGGTGCGGGACTCTTCCGATGAAGTGCTCCCGTGGCTCGTAGTGGGCTTGTCGCCGGTCTCCATCTCCCTCTTGGTGTGATCTCCCGACATCACTTCGAGCGGTTAGGCTCTAATGAAGCACCGGGCTTTGATACCAATTGAAAGTCGCCTAGAGGGGGGGTGAATAGGGCGAAACTGAAATTCTCAAAAATAAACACAACTACAAGCTAGGTTAGCGTTAGAAATATAATCGAGTCCGCGAGAGAGGGCGCAAAACAAATCATAAGCGAATAAGGAGTGTGACACGTGGATTTGTTTTCCCGAGGTTCGGTTCTCGCAAACCTACTCCCCGTTGAGGTGGTCACAAAAACCGGGTCTCTTTCAACCCTTTCCCTCTCTCAAACGGTCCCTCAGACCGAGTGAGCTTTTCTTCTCAATCACTTGGAACACAAAGTTCCCACAAGGACCACCACAAGATTGGTGTCTCTTGCCTCAATTACAAATGAGTTTGATCGCAATGAAGAATCAAAGAAAGAAGAAAGCAATCCAAGCGCAAGAGCTCAAAAGAACACAAGCAAATCTCTCTCACTAATCACTAGGGCGTTGTGTGGAGTTTGGAGAGGATTTGATCACTTTGGTGTGTCTAGAATTGAATGCTAGAGCTCTTGTAAGTAGTTGAGAAGTGGAAAACTTGGATGACTTGAATGTGGGGTGGTTGGGGGTATTTATAGCCCCAACCACCAAACTAGCCGTTTGGTGCAGGCTGGCTGTCGTATGGTGCACCGGACAGTCCGGTGCGCCAGCCACGTCACCAAAACCGTTGTGTCGGCGTTTCGAGACCGGGGGGTCCCTAAGCCGACGAGTGAGTGTGCCGTGTGCCCCAGCCCAGATGGGTCGAGCGTGTGGGCGAGCGCGAAGGGGGGAAAGCGAGGTGGCCGGAGACGAGTCGTGAGAGAGGTGGGAATCCTGCGGCCTTCGTGTTCGACCCGCGCCCAGGTCGGGTGCGCTTGCAGTAGGGGGTTACAAGCGTCCACGCGGGTGAGGGAAGCGAGCGGCTCCAAGAGAGCGCCTGCCCCGTCTTCGTCCCCGCGCGGCCAACCTTCTCTAAGAAGGCCCTGGTCCTTCCTTTTATAGGCGTAAGGAGAGGATCCAGGTGTACAATGGGGGTGTAGCAGAGTGCTACGTGTCTAGCGAGGGAGAGCTAGCGCCCTAAGTACATGCCAATGTGGCAGCCAGAGAGATCTTGGCACCCAGCTGGTGTGGTGTCGTGGCTGTCGGAGGAGCAACGGAGCCTGGTGGAGGGACAGCTGTCGGAGCGGTTGGGTTCTTGCTGACGTCCCCCTGCTTCCGTAAGTGAGCTGAGAGCCGCCGTCGTCACGGGGCTAGCGGGGCGCCATCATTGCCTATCTGGCGGAGCTAGCCAGATGGGACACCGGTCTTGTTCTCTACGGCCCGAGTCGGCTCGGGGTAGGGTGATGATGGCGCTTCCTGTTGACGTGGCGGGCTTGTGCCCTAGGTCAGGCGACGTGGAGGCTCCTCCGAAGCCGAGGTCGAGTCTGTCTTTCATGGCCGAGGCCGCGCCCGAGCTCTTGGGTCAGGCGAGGCGGAGGTCGTTCGGCAGAGGCCAGGGCGGAGTCCGACCCCTGGGGTCGGGCGAAGCGGAGTTCGTCGTCCTCTGGGGCCTAGCCCGAGTCCGAGCCCTGGGTCAGGCGGAGCGAAGTTCGTCGTCTTCCGGGGCCTTAGCCCGAGTCCGAGCCCTGGGTCGGGCGGAGCGGAGTTCGCCGTCTTCTGGGGCCTTAGCCCGAGTCCGAGCCCTGGGTCGGGCGGAGCGGAGTTCGCCGTCTTCCGAGGCCTTAGCCCGAGTCCGAGCCCTGGGTCGGGCGGAGCGGAGTTCGCCGTCTTCCGGGGCCTTAGCCCGAGTCCGAGCCCTGGGTCGGGCGGAGCGGAGTTCACCGTCTTCCGGGGCCTTAGCCTGAGTCCGAGCCCTGGGTCGGGCGGAGCGGAGTTCGCCGTCTTCCGGGTCCTTAGCCCGAGTCCGAGCCCTGGGTCGGGCGGAGCTTCCTATGGCTCCCTTGGCAGGGCCTGACTGCCTGTCAGTCTCACTCTGTCAATTGGCACTGCAGTCGGAATGGCGCAGGCGGCGCTGTCCTTCTGTCAGACAGCGGTCACTTCGGCTCTGCCGGGGGGCGCGCGTCAGGATAAAGATGTCAGGCCACCTTTGCGTTAAATGCCCCTGCGACTCGGTCGGTCGGCGCGACGATTTAGTCAGGGTTGCTTCTTAGCGAAGGCAAGGCCTCGGGCGAGCCGGAGATGCGTCTGCCGTAGAAAAGGGGGCCTCGGGCGAGACGGAAACACCTCGGGGTCGGCTGCCCTTGCCCGAGGCTAGGCTCGGGCGAGGCGTGATCGAGTCGCTCGTATGGACTGATCCCTGACTTAATCGCACCCATCAGGCCTCTGCAGCTTTATGCTGATGGGGGTTACCAGCTGAGAATTAGGCGTCTTGAGGGTACCCCTAATTATGGTCCCCGACAGTAGCCCCCGAGCCTCGAAGGGAGTGTTAGCACTCGCTTGGAGGCTTTCGTCGCACTTTTTTGCAAGGGGACCAGCCTTTCTCGGTTGCAGTTTGTTCCGGTGGGTGCGCGCGAGCACACCCGCCGGGTGTAGCCCCCGAGGCCTCGGAGGAGTGGTTTCACTCCTTCGAGGTCTTAATGCCTTGCGTAATGCTTCGGCTGGTCTGGTGGTTCCCTCATGCGAACTGGCCATAGCCCGGGTGCACGGTCGGGGCCCAAGTTCTCGGGCTGGTATGTTGACGCTGTCAACGGTTTGGCCGGAGCCGGGTTTGCGAGAGTAGCCCCCGAGCCTCCGCACAGGGCGAGAGGGCGATCAGGGACAGACTCGGCTTTTTTGCATACGCCCCTACGTCGCCTTTCCGCAAGGAGGAGGGGGGAGAGCGCCATGTTACCCTCGATGGGCACCGAACATGGTGTCTCCGGTGAGCTGCAAGCGGGTAATCCGAGTGGACGTTCGTGCCCCGTTCGTTGGGGGTCGGCTAGGGGCCCAGAGGCACGCCCAAAAGTACCTGCGGGTGATCTGCCGGACCCGGTCCCCTGGCGACGGGGTCCGAGGGCTCGATGCCTCCCTCCGATGGGATTCCATTACAAAATCGCTCCCGCTGGTCTCGGAAATGTCCTAGGGTACCTCGGGAGCGCAGCCCTGAAAGGGAAATGTGCCCTTGGGCCATTTCTAAGTATTTTGGTGATTTAGTGCCCAACACAGGTGCCTAATTGTAAAATGGTGGACAAAGTACAAATCAAGGATAAAGGTATGTTTCTCAGACTTAGTACATTGTTTTATGGACTAATGTATTGTGTCTAAGTGCTGGAAACAGAAAGAAGAAGAAAAGAAAAGAGGAGAAAAAGACTTGGCTGTGTGCAGCCAAGACTCAGTTCGGACTGGAGCACCGGACTGTCCGGTGTGCACCGGACAGTGTCCGGTGCGCCAGGCTGACTCGGCGCGAAGTGGCCGCTCTCGGGAATTCGCCGACGGCGTACGGCTAAAATTCATCGGACTGTCCGGTGTGCACCGGACTGTCCGGTGAGCCAACGGTCGGCCGGGCCAACGGTCCGCGCAATCTGCGCGGGACACGTGGCCGAGCCAACGGTCGGAAGACGGCACCGGACTGTCCGGTGTGCACCGGACATGTCTGGTGCGCCAACGGCTCCCAGATCTGCAACAGTCTACAACGGTCGGCAGGGCTGTTTAAGGAAAGATATCGGGCACCGGACAGTGTCCGGTGTGCACCGGACTGTCCGGTGCCCCCGACGACAGAAGGCAAGGATAGCCTTCCAAATTTGCTCTCAACGGCTCCTAGCTGCCTTGGGGCTATAAAAGGGGCCCCTAGGCGCATGGAGGAGAGACACAAGCAACCTTTGAGCATTCTTGATCATCCACACTCAGTCTCTGCGCATTCGTTTGTGATTCTAAGTGATTCGAGCTCCGTTCTAGTGAGAACTTTGAGATAGTCATTCGAGCTCGATTCTTGGCCGTGTGTGTGCGCGTTTCGCTGTGGATTTGTGTGTGTTGCTTCCCTCCCTTACTCTGTACTTCTTTGTGATCATATACTTGTAAGTGCAAGAGACTCCAATTTGTGGAGATTCCTTGCAAACGGGATATTGAAAGGCAAAACAAAACACCGTGGTATTCAAGTTGGTCTTTGGACCGCTTGAGAGGGGTTAATTGCAACCCTCGTCCGTTGGGACGCCACAACGTGGAGTAGGCAAGCGTTGGTCTTGGCCGAACCACGGGATAAACCGCTGTGCCCTCTCTGTGATTGATCTTCTGTGGTTATTGTGTTTTGTTGAGACTCCTCTTTAGCCACTTGGCAATAATCGTGCTAACACTTAACAAGTTTTTGTGGCTATAAGTTTAAGTTTCACAGGATCACCTATTCACCCCCCCCTCTAGGTGCTCTCAATTGGTATCGGAGTCGTTCTCTTCACAAAGGGACTAACCGCCCGAAGAGATGGATCCTAAGGGGAAGGGTATCGTGATCAACGACAAAGAGAAGGAATCCTTCGTCAACGAGCCGAAGGACGACAAGCCTACCGACTCCGGCTCGGGCCATAGACGGAAGGAAGGGAAGAAGAAGAAGACGAGGCGCATCAAGGAGATCATTTACTACGACGATAGTGATGAATCCATTTCTTCCCAAAAGGACGACGACAACGACTACAGGAAGACGGTCAATTCGAACTTTTCATTTGATTATTCTCGTATTCCACATAGTTCGAATTCGCAATTGCTTTCCATTCCTCTTGGCAAACCTCCACACTTCGATGGGGAGGACTACGGATTTTGGAGTCACAAAATGCGTAGTCACTTATTCTCTCTCCATCCAAGCATATGGGAGATTGTGGAGAATGGAATGAAATTTGATAGCTCGGATAGCCCTATACTTATAAATGAACAAATTCATAGAAATGCACAAGCTACTACTGTTCTCTTAGCATCTTTGTGCAGGGAAGAGTACAATAAGGTGAGCGGCTTGGACAATGCCAAGCAGATATGGGACACCCTCAAGATCTCTCACGAGGGGAACGACATCACCATGCTCACCAAGATGGAGTTGGTGGAGGGCGAGCTTGGACGATTCGCCATGATAAGGGGAGAGGAGCCAACTCAAACGTACAACCGGCTCAAGACCCTTATCAACAAAATAAGGAGCTACGGAAGCACGCGATGGACGGACCATGACGTCGTCCGCCTAATGCTAAGGTCCTTTACCGTTCTTGATCCTCATCTCGTGAACAATATTCGTGAGAATCCCAGGTACACGATGATGACGCCCGAGGAAGTACTTGGAAAATTCGTAAGCGGGCGGATGATGATCAAGGAGGCAAGATACGTCGACGAAGCGTTGAACGGTCCAATCCACGAGCCTCAACCCATTGCTCTCAAGGCAACAAGGAGCAAGGAGTCGCTACCTAGCAAGGTGGCGCAAGTTGAGGCGGCCGGGCTAAATAATGAGGAGATGGCCCTCATCATTAAGCGCTTCAAGACGGCGCTTAAGGGTCGCAAGGGACAGCCAAGCAAGACCAAGACAAAGGAGAAGCGCTCGTGCTTCAAATGTGGTAAGATTGGTCATTTCATTGCTAACTGTCCCGATAATGAAAGTGACCAGGAAAAGGGGAACAAGAGGGAGAAGAAGAAGGCATACAAGAAGGCAAAGGGCGAGGCACATCTAGGAAAGGAGTGGGATTCGGATTGCTCCTCCTCCGACTCCGATAATGAAGGACTCGCTGCCACCGCCTTCAACAAGTCTTCCCTCTTCCCGAACGAGCATCTCACATGCCTGATGGCAAGGGAGAAGAAGGTATGTACTCGAGACTCTACGTATGCTTCTTCAAGTGAGGATGATTCTAGCGATGAGGAAATAGATTACTCTAGCTTGTTCAAGGGATTGGATAGAAATAAAATTGATAAAATCAATGAATTGATTGATGCCTTGAATGAAAAGGATAGGCTTTTAGAAAAGCAAGAGGATTTGTTGTATGATGAACATGATAAATTTGTAGAGGCACAAAAATCATATGCTTTAGAAGTTAAAAGAAATGAAATGCTTTCTTATGAACTATCTACTTGTCATGAAACCATTTCTACTTTACAAGGTGTTAACAATGATTTAAATGCTAAATTAGAAGTAGCAAATAAATCTAATTCTTGTGTAGAACATGTTATGATTTGCACTAGGTGTAAGGATTTCGATATTGATGCCTGTAGTGAACACCTAGGTTTAATTTCCAAATTAAATGAGGAATTGGCTAGTCTTAATGCCCAACTTAAGACTAGCAAGAGTGAAGTTGATAAAATAAAATTTGCAAGGGATGCCTACACGGTTGGTAGACATCCCTCAATTAAGGATGGTCTTGGCTTCAAGAGAGAGGCCAAGAACTTAACAAGCCATAAGGCTCCCATCTTCGTCAAGGAGAAAGGGAAGGCCCCTATGGCTAGTAGTGCTAAAAAGAACCATGCTTTCTTGTACCATGATAGGAGACATGCTAGAAATGCTTATAATGATTTAGATTCACATGTTTATGATTCTCATGCCATGTTTGCTTCTAGTTCTTCCTATAAGCATGATAGAGATATGTGTAGGAGAAATGTTGTGCATGTCTAGGAGAAATTTTGCTCATGTTCCTAGAAAAGTTGTGAACAAACCATCTACCATTTATTATGCTTGCAATGCTCCCTTTGCTATTTGTAGAAAGGGTAAGAAGGTAATTGCTAGGAAGTTAGGGGCAAGATGCAAGGGAGATAAAACTTGCATTTGGGTCCCTAAGGATATATGTGCTAACCTTGTAGGACCCAACATGAGTTGGGTACCTAAGACCCAAGCCTAAATTTGCCTTGCAGGTTTATGCATCCGGGGGTTCAAGCTGGATTATCGACAGCGGATGCACAAACCATATGACGGGGGAGAAGAAGATGTTCACCTCCTACGTCAAAAATAAGGATTCCCAAGATTCAATTATATTCGGTGATGGGAATCAAGGCAAGGTAAAAGGGTTAGGTAAAATTGCAATTTCTAATGAGCACTCAATATCAAATGTGTTTTTAGTTGAGTCTCTTGGGTACAATTTGCTATCTGTTAGTCAACTATGCAATATGGGATATAATTGTCTTTTTACTAATGTAGATGTGTCTGTCTTTAGAAGATGTGATGGTTCACTAGCTTTTAAGGGTGTACTAGACGGCAAGCTTTACTTAGTTGATTTTGCAAAAGAAGAGGCCGGTCTAGATGCATGCTTAATGGCTAAGACTTGCATGGGCTGGTTGTGGCATCGCCGCTTAGCACATGTGGGGATGAAGAACCTCCACAAGCTTCTAAAGGGAGAACACGTGATAGGTCTAACCAATGTTTATTTCGAAAAAGATAGACCTTGTGCAGCTTGTCAAGCAGGTAAACAAGTGGGAGGAGCACATCACAGCAAGAATGTGATGACCACGTCAAGACCTCTGGAGCTGCTGCATATGGACCTCTTCGGACCCGTCGCCTATCTAAGCATAGGAGGAAGTAAGTATGGTTTAGTTATTGTTGATGACTTTTCCCGCTTCACTTGGGTATTCTTTTTGCAGGATAAGTCTGAAACCCAAGGGACCCTCAAGCGCTTCCTCAGGAGAGCTCAAAATGAGTTTGAGCTCAAGGTGAAGAAGATAAGGAGCGACAACGGGTCCGAGTTCAAGAACCTTCAAGTGGAGGAGTTCCTTGAGGAGGAAGGGATCAAGCACGAGTTCTCCGCTCCCTACACACCTCAGCAAAATGGTGTGGTAGAGAGGAAGAACAGGACGCTAATCGATATGGCGAGGACGATGCTTGGTGAGTTCAAGACCCCCGAGTGCTTTTGGTCGGAAGCTGTGAACACGGCTTGCCATGCCATCAACAGGGTCTACCTTCACCGCCTCCTCAAGAAGACGTCGTATGAGCTACTAACCGGTAACAAACCCAATGTATCTTACTTTCGTGTATTTGGGAGCAAATGCTACATTCTAGTAAAGAAGGGTAGAAATTCTAAGTTTGCTCCCAAAGCTATAGAAGGGTTTTTATTAGGTTATGATTCAAATACAAAGGCGTATAGGGTCTTCAACAAATCATCAGGTTTGGTTGAAGTCTCTAGCGACGTTGTATTTGATGAGACTAATGGCTCTCCAAGAGAGCAAGTTGTTGATTGTGATGATGTAGATGAAGAAGATGTTCCGACAGCCGCTATACGAACCATGGCGATTGGAGAAGTGCGGCCACAGGAACAAGATGAACGAGATCAACCTTCTTCCTCAACCACGGTGCATCCCCCAACTCAAGACGATGAACAGGTTCATCAAAAGGAGGCGTGTGATCAAGGGGGAGCACAAGATGATCACGTGATGGAGGAAGAAGCGCAACCGGCACCTCCAACCCAAGTTCGAGCGATGATTCAAAGGGATCATCCCGTCGACCAAATTCTGGGTGACATTAGCAAGGGAGTAACTACTCGGTCTCGACTAGTTAATTTTTGTGAACATTACTCTTTTGTCTCCTCTATTGAGCCTT
This sequence comes from Zea luxurians, assembly GCA_029449295.1. Lineage (NCBI taxonomy): Eukaryota > Viridiplantae > Streptophyta > Magnoliopsida > Poales > Poaceae > Zea > Zea luxurians. The sequence continues at coordinate 216,932,683 of JAOPSE010000001.1, forward strand.
TCAGGGTAGAGGAGGCCTTGCTAGATCCGGATTGGGTGTTGGCCATGCAGGAGGAACTTAACAACTTCAAGCGCAATGAAGTTTGGACGCTGGTGCCTCGTCCCAAGCAAAATGTTGTGGGAACCAAGTGGGTGTTCCGCAACAAACAAGACGAGCACGGAGTGGTGACAAGGAACAAGGCTCGACTTGTGGCAAAAGGTTATGCCCAAGTCGCAGGTTTGGACTTTGAGGAGACTTTTGCTCCTGTGGCTAGGCTAGAGTCCATTCGTATCTTGCTAGCGTATGCCGCTCACCATTCTTTCAGGTTGTACCAAATGGATGTGAAGAGCGCTTTCCTCAACGGGCCAATAAAGGAGGAGGTGTACGTGGAGCAACCCCCTGGCTTCGAGGATGAGCGGTACCCCGACCACGTGTGTAAGCTCTCTAAGGCGCTCTATGGACTTAAGCAAGCCCCAAGAGCATGGTATGAATGCCTTAGAGATTTCTTAATTGCTAATGCTTTCAAGGTTGGGAAAGCCGATCCAACTCTTTTCACAAAGACATGTGATGGTGATTTGTTTGTGTGCCAAATTTATGTCGATGACATAATATTTGGTTCTACTAATCAAAAGTCTTGTGAAGAGTTTAGCAGGGTGATGACGCAGAAATTCGAGATGTCGATGATGGGCGAGTTGAACTACTTCCTTGGGTTCCAAGTGAAGCAACTCAAGGACGGCACCTTCATCTCCCAAACGAAGTACACGCAAGACTTGCTGAAGCGGTTTGGGATGAAGGACGCCAAGCCCGCAAAGACGCCGATGGGAACCGACGGACACACCGACCTCAACAAAGGAGGTAAGTCCGTTGATCAAAAAGCATACCGGTCAATGATAGGGTCTTTACTTTATTTATGTGCTAGTAGACCGGATATTATGCTTAGCGTATGCATGTGTGCTAGATTTCAATCCGATCCTAAGGAGTGTCACTTGGTGGCGGTGAAGCGAATTCTTAGATATTTAGTCGCTACGCCTTGCCTCGGGATCTGGTATCCAAAGGGGTCTAACTTTGACTTGATTGGGTACTCAGATTCCGACTATGCTGGATGTAAGGTCGATAGGAAGAGTACATCGGGGACGTGCCAATTCTTAGGAAGGTCCCTGGTGTCATGGAATTCTAAGAAACAAACCTCCGTTGCCCTATCCACCGCTGAGGCCGAGTACGTTGCCGCAGGACAGTGTTGTGCGCAACTACTTTGGATGAGGCAAACCCTCAGGGACTTTGGCTACAATCTGAGCAAAGTCCCACTCCTATGTGATAATGAGAGTGCTATCCGAATAGCGGAAAATCCTGTTGAGCACAGCCGCACAAAGCACATTGACATCCGGCATCACTTTTTGAGAGACCACCAGCAAAAGGGAGATATCGAAGTGTTTTATGTTAGCACCGAGAACCAGCTAGCCGATATCTTTACCAAGCCTCTAGATGAGAAGACCTTTTGCAGGCTGCGTAGTGAGCTCAATATCTTAGATTCGCGGAACTTGGATTGAAATGTAGCATACATGTGTTTATGCCTTTGATCATGTTCATTCTGCATTTTGTTGCTTATTATGGTGCTCAAGTTGTACAAACACTCCCTGGACCTCACAAGTCCGTTGCAAAGTGATGCACATGTTTAGGGGGAGATGTGTTACAACTTGACCCTTTGAGACTAACCATATGCTTGAGTTTGCTTGATTTAGTCTCGAAGGAGAATTGAAAGGGAAAAGGTGGACTTGGACCATGAAAGACTTCCACTGCACTCCGATGAGAGGGTAACTTATTCCAAGTCCATCTCATGAACTCTTATTGCCATTTGCTCTTAATTGAAGATTTTGGTGAGGCAATGGGGTTAAAGGGCCAAGATTGATCCCGTTTTGGTGCTTGATGCCAAAGGGGGAGAAAATAAAGGCCAAAGCAATAAATGGATCAGCTACCACTTGAGAAATTTGAAAATAGTAGAGTAGAGCTTTTGATTTGTCAAAACTCTTTTGTTGTCTCTCTTGTCAAAAGTTGGCTTCTTGTGGGGAGAAGTATTGATTATGGGAAAAAGGGGGAGTTTTTGAAATCCTTGATCAATCTCTTTTGGAATGACTCTCTTTATGTTTCAACATGTGTGTTTGACTTAGAGATAGAGATTTGAGTTTGATTTGCAAAAACAAACCAAGTGGTGGCATAGAGTGATCCATATATGTCAAAATTGAATTAAAATAATTTGAGTTCTTATTTGAAGTGTTTTTGTACTTGTTCTACTTGCTTTATGTTGTGTTGGCATAAATCACCAAAAAGGGGGAGATTGAAAGGGAAATGTGCCCTTGGGCCATTTCTAAGTATTTTGGTGATTTAGTGCCCAACACAGGTGCCTAATTGTAAAATGGTGGACAAAGTACAAATCAAGGATAAAGGTATGTTTCTCAGACTTAGTACATTGTTTTATGGACTAATGTATTGTGTCTAAGTGCTGGAAACAGAAAGAAGAAGAAAAGAAAAGAGGAGAAAAAGACTTGGCTGTGTGCAGCCAAGACTCAGTTCGGACTGGAGCACCGGACTGTCCGGTGTGCACCGGACAGTGTCCGGTGCGCCAGGCTGACTCGGCGCGAAGTGGCCGCTCTCGGGAATTCGCCGACGGCGTACGGCTAAAATTCACCGGACTGTCCGGTGTGCACCGGACTGTCCGGTGAGCCAACGGTCGGCCGGGCCAACGGTCCGCGCAATCTGCGCGGGACACGTGGCCGAGCCAACGGTCGGAAGACGGCACCGGACTGTCCGGTGTGCACCGGACATGTCTGGTGCGCCAACGGCTCCCAGATCTGCAACGGTCTACAACGGTCGGCAAGGCTGTTTAAGGAAAGATATCGGGCACCGGACAGTGTCCGGTGTGCACCGGACTGTCCGGTGCCCCCGACGACAGAAGGCAAGGATAGCCTTCCAGATTTGCTCTCAATGGCTCCTAGCTGCCTTGGGGCTATAAAAGGGGCCCCTAGGCGCATGGAGGAGAGACACAAGCAACCTTTGAGCATTCTTGATCATCCACACTCAGTCTCTGCGCATTCGTTTGTGATTCTAAGTGATTCGAGCTCCGTTCTAGTGAGAACTTTGAGATAGTCATTCGAGCTCGATTCTTGGCCGTGTGTGTGCGCGTTTCGCTGTGGATTTGTGTGTGTTGCTTCCCTCCCTTACTCTGTGCTTCTTTGTGATCATATACTTGTAAGTGCAAGAGACTCCAATTTGTGGAGATTCCTTGCAAACGGGATATTGAAAGGCAAAACAAAACACCGTGGTATTCAAGTTGGTCTTTGGACCGCTTGAGAGGGGTTGATTGCAACCCTCATCCGTTGGGACGCCACAACGTGGAGTAGGCAAGCGTTGGTCTTGGCCGAACCACGGGATAAACCACTGTGCCCTCTCTGTGATTGATCTTCTGTGGTTATTGTGTTTTGTTGAGACTCCTCTTTAGCCACTTGGCAATAATCGTGCTAACACTTAACAAGTTTTTGTGGCTATAAGTTTAAGTTTCACAGGATCACCTATTCACCCCCCCTCTAGGTGCTCTCAAGCCCGAGCCTCGGTTATGTATCGAACGTACCCCTGGTCATCCCTCGCTCGGTGTCTGAGGCGACTGTGAACCCTTCGGGGGCCAGCCTTCGAACCCCTGATCAGTAATGGGCGCGGAGCCCGAGTAGCCTGAGGCGGCCGTGGAACCCTTCGGGGGGCCGGCCTTCGAACCTCTGACCAGTAGTGGGTGTAGGGCCCACGCGATCTGAGGCGGCTGTTGAACCCTCCGGGGGGCCAGCCTTCGAACCCCTGATCAGTAAGGAGGCTCGGAGCCTAGTTCCTTCACGGGGAAGGATCCCTTTCGGGGTATCCCCCTTTCCCGGTCCCTGTCGCAAGAGATAGAGAAAGAGGAAAAAAGGAAAAAGGATACGAAACCGAACGACGCGGCGTACCTTTTTTGGCGTGGTTGTTTCGGCGAAGGCGAAGCGTCGCTCGCTGCTCCTGCTAGAAGCGCCGCCTGTCTAGCCGCGGAGTTAATGCGACGGGGCGAGCAGTTGGCAGGGCCGCCGTTGCGCGTGCGCGAGCCGTTCGAGGAACGGATCGCGGGCGCGTTGTCTTCACGCCGTGAGAGGGGGTTCTCTCGCTGCCTCCGGATGGGACGTGAGCTTGGCTGACGACGTGACCGCTGCTCCCGCGCGCTTGCCACCGTCATCACTGCCGGCCCACTTTTGACCACGTTGACCGCTGCGTCAGGCTGGCGCTGCTGGGTCGCGCGCTGGGTCGCCTCGAGTCGCGGTATTGGTTCCAGATCGAGGAGGCGCGGTGGTGGCGCAAGTGGTACAGTTGCTTGCATGCAGCATCCGGCGCGCCGGTCACGCGACGCGTGGGCCTGGGCCTCCATGCTGGCGTGTCGGGAGTCGGAGAGGTGCGTCCACTTGGCACGATTGCATGCCGCCTGCATGGCTGCCCGTCCCTTTCGCCCGTTGGTCTGAGCAAAAGTGGAGGGTCACTTGTAACCGCTGGGCGGTTGCGTGCACCACGCGCGGCGGTTTGGCTTCTTCTGCTCGGAGCTGGTCTGCATGACATGCGGGACCCAGCCCCCGCGCCGCAGGGGAGGGCTTTGGAGCGTGTTGGAGAAGACTCAGCCCGTGACGGTTGGGGGCGCAAGCAGGGAGAGTCGCCTTTAAAAGGAGTGCGACCCCTTTCGTAAGGCGACCATGTCTTCTTCCTCCCTGATGCACCGTGTCTTTCCACCTTCCAAGCCCCCGGATGGGGGAAACCGCCGTCTTTTCGCCCCATCGTTGGAGGAACGCAACTCCGTGGGAGTTGGTACCTTTCAGCCATCGTTCGGCTTCAAGGATTTTCATCATGCAGCCCGGCTGCACCCCTCCACCGGCGGTCACCCAAGATGGTGACCTCCGACTTGATGGTGGGGGAAAGCGAGCCGGGCTGCGGCCTCTGCCCCTCCCTCAGCCTCAAGGATTTTCATCACCAGGGCTGGGGTGGGGAGTGTGCCGAGTTGAGGTCGGCCCCCGCGTGGGCGGCGGCCCGCTCCTTTACTCAGTGATCGGAGGGAGGAGCGGTCGTCGTCCGTGGCGCTTGCATCTGCAGCGTGCCTGGCCTTCGGACGCGAGTGGCTTCGGAGCCGCTCGCGGCACCGGCGTCTGCCACGGCAGCTGGAAGAGGTTCTTCCGCCGGCGTGATAGTGAAAGTTCCCTTTGCCCGGGAACAGGATCTGGATGTCGCCTAGAGGGGGGGGTGAATAGGCGAATAAAACTTATTACTTTAAAACTTAAATCTTACTCTACTCGAAGGCTGGATCGCAGTGGAATGAAGGACCCTTCGAGTAGGTTGCAGCGGAATTGAAGTTCCTGTCTTAAAATACCCTGCACTTCGAAGACAGCTTATAGCACATATAAATATTGAAGTGCAAGTATAAACAACAAATAAGATAGAGAAACAGCACACAGCACAGAGTAGAGCACACAGACACAGGGATTTATCCCGAGGTTCGGCCAAGCCTGAAATGCTTGCCTAGTCCTCGTTGGAGTTAGCCACACCTGGGCTTGGAGTCTATTTCAACTCCTTCCTCCGTTTGCTCAGATCTGTCAGTATGACAGATAGAGCCTTCCACTATGTTGAGTTGGGTTACAACAAATCCGCGGCTGCTTACAATCTTCTTGACAGCACTCCGGCGGAGTAACAATGCGCTCAAGACTTTGCTCTAGCTCTTTGCAGCACCTCTCCACTCTCTAAAGGCTTATAACTTTGCCTTCACACAAACTAGAGAGATTTACATAAGAGAGAGAGAGAGAATCGATCCGAGTGATGTATACAATTGTTGGCTGCACTTGTGTTGTTGTTTGAGGCGCCTAGGGGTCCCTTTTATAGCCCCAAATGGCCTAGGAGCCGTTAGAGCTTCATTTGGAAGCTCCCAGCCTTCCCTGGTTGCGGGTGCACCGGACTGTCCGGTGGCGCACCGGACAGTGAACAGTAACGGATCTGATTGACAGTTTCCTTCTCTGGAACAGCTAGCCGTTGGTGCACCGGACAGGCTACTATTCACTGTCCTGTGCACCGGACAGGTCACTATTCACTGTCCTGTGCACCGAACACAGCTACTATTCACTGTCCTGTGCACCGGATGCTGCGCTATTCACTGTCCTGTGCACCGGACGCTGCGACTATTCACTGTCCTGTGCACCGGACACAGTTACTATTCACTGTCCTGTGCACCGGACAGAGTTACTATTCACTGTCCTGTGCACCGGACAGCTACTATTCACTGTCCTGTGCACCAGCCAACAGCACACTAAGTGCTTTTTCCTCCGTTCTTTCTCCGTTTGACTTCAACTTTTGGGAGGATTTTCCTGAGACTTAAACAAACACATTTAGAGTATAATCCAATTGATTTAGTCCTAGAAACTTACATCTTTCTTGTTCTTCTCCTAGCTTTTCTGTTTCTCCTCCAGCAGAGCTCAGAATGGTACTTTCTCTACAGAAAGAGTTAGAGAGCAAACCAAAGCACCAAACTTGTAGTAAGAGGTGTATGCAAAATGGTTGAACACTCAAACCTTACATACTTAACCTTTTTCATCGTTTTACCCAATTTGGCTTGTTTGAGGTCGATGTTGGACTCTAAACCATCAAGTCAACTTGACTTGATCTAGATTGACATATCTGAGCCCCAACCCCCGTTCACTTCTCGAGCTTGATCTTGAGCCTTATGACTTACACCACATAATTGTAGATGTTACCTCATTGGTTGTAAGTCATGTCCTTATGTAGTGATCCTTGATGCACCATAACTCTTCTTAACTCGATCAACCATGACTTTGCAAGTCTTCTTCTTCACCCCTGGCTTTGGGTTCCTGGTCTCCTTGACCTTCTCCCGTGCACTCGGTACCTTGAAGCTCTTCTTGCCTCCATCCTTGGCTTGATCGGTTGTCTCTGAGTTACGCACACCGAGTCTCACTTAAGCAATGTCCATCTTACTTGTGATGTTCATTATCTATAAATAATCCAGTCTTTGGACCATCACACTTGTTCACTTGTGTTGAACCCTGTTAGCTTTGCAAGAAGCACCTGTTCAACACTTAGCACACTTGTTAGTCCTTTAATTGGGTTGTCATCCAAACCACCAAAACCCACAAGAGAGCTTTCAGATAGCCAAGGCTGGCCATGGACCGACCTCCAACTCTACGGCCTTCTGCCCGTCCTTGCCTCTCGAGTTCGGGCATGGGCGGGGGCCTCCCAGCAGCAGCATCCGCCCTGAGGTCATCACTGCTGCTGTTCAGCCCTCCGGGACAGAAGTCTTCATCGTCGTCGCTATCGGGGCGGGCGATGACAAGCCGTTTGTCGGTCTTCTGTTGCTCCGCAGGCCCACCTCTATCGAGTGGGGTTGTTCGTACCTGCGGAGGGGAACCGGAGTTCCGTTTGTAATGGCACTTCGAATGCCAGTGTTTTTGTTCATTTCGGCTTTCGGGGCCTGAACATGTATGTAACTTCGGCACGGAGCCATGTTTTTTCCTCATTTTTGAGCACTAAGACTCGCCTGTTGACTATCTGAACCGCTTCACCAAGCACGAGTCGCCCCGTGTCAAGGTGACGAGTGAGGTATCTGTATCCCGAAGGCATAGGAGTCCCTCGGCTCGGTCGGCCTTGCTGTCCGAGGTTCCTCTAGCTTAGTTAAAGAGACCCCTCGGCCGCTCTTCGACGAGCCGAGGCCAGGGGTAGCGATATCAGTATGAAACAGAGGCGGAGTTGGCTCGAAAATGAAACCTGGTTGGCCGGAGCCTAGCCGGGTTGTCCGTTGGCAGGATCAACGTCGGAGTTGATCAGCCGAGGCTTCGGACCGGGCTGGCGCCCTCGGAAGATGGTTGGCCGAGGCCCCAGGGGTGACCGGCCGAGCCGCCTGCTCGGGCCAGATTCCCGGAGAGGTCCCTGGGAGCGATTGCCCGGGCGTGGTGATGACGTTGTCCTTCGGGGCGGAGACCCTCGGACCGCGTCGCCGTTCGAGGCTAGGTCGGGCCTCGCCGAAGGTGCCGTCAATGCCGAGGGTGTTGCTGCCCCCTTCCAGCGTCAAGACCCGAGCCTGCAGGATCAGATTGTCTTGTAGCGTGTGCCTTGTGCGGCCGTCGAGGCCAGAACACACACCCTTGCTGCGTTGTAAAGCTGCGTCTTTTTTCCTCTTGTTTCGAGTATCTGGACTTTTTGTCGGTAACAGGGATGTTTGTGCGAGCGAGAGTTGCTTCTCGCGGGAGGTGATGAGTGAGGTATCCGTATCCCGGAGGCGTGGGAGTCCCTCGGCTCGGTCGGCCTTACCGCTTACGCGTACTTTCACCCGTCCATGAGGCCCTGTCACCGACTCAGTCGAGAAGGCTCGAAGGATCGCTTCGGCAGAAAGGCTTCCGAACGTAAAGACTTGTTCGATCCGCGGAGCCACTTTATCCGAACGCGAGTTACTTATCGCAGAAGGTGATGAGTGAGGTATCCGTATCCCGGAGGCGTAGGAGTCCCTCGGCTCGGTCAGCCTTGGCTGCTTACGTGTACTCCGTCGTTTCCAGGACCCACTTTTCGAAGTAGTCAAAAAGCACGAAAGATATTCTGGTAGAAGATTTTTTTTTCGAGGAAAATTTTGACGCAGAGGAGGTTTCCCCCCTTTTAGCCCCCGAGGGAGGGTCGGGCTTTGCCGAGGCGAGGCCGACCCTTCCTTGTTGACTAAACTTTGCGTGGGTGCGAGGTATATGAACAACTTGGAAACATCTTAAGGGTAGAAGCGACGTAGCTGTTGGATGTTCCAAGCGTTGTCGTAGACCTCGCCTTGACTGTTGGCCAGCTTGTACGTTCCGGGCTTCAGAACTTTGGCGATGATGAATGGCCCCTCCCAGGGGGGCGTGAGCTTGTGCCTCTCTCGGGCGTCTTGCCGCAGCCGAAGCACCAGGTTGCCCACCTGGAGGTCTCGGGGTCGGACCCCTCGGGCGTGGTAGCGTCGCAGGGACTGCTGATACCGCGCCGAGTGTAGCAAGGCCCTGTTCCGAGCCTCTTCCAGCTGGTCCAGCGAGTCTTCTCGGCTAGCTTGGTTGCTTTGATCGTCGTAGGCCCTCGTCCTCGGGGAGCCGTATTCCAGGTCAGTGGGCAAGATGGCCTCGGCCCCGTAGACCAGGAAGAACGGCGTGAAACCCGTGGCTCGGCTCGGCGTTGTCCTCAGGCTCCAGACCACCGAGGGGAGTTCCTTCATCCATCGCTTGCCGAACTTGTTGAGGTCGTTGTAAATCCGAGGCTTGAGCCCTTGTAGGATCATGCCGTTGGCACGCTCTACTTGCCCATTCAACATGGGATGAGCTACGGCAGCCCAGTCCACCCGGATGTGGTGATCCTCGCAAAAATCCAAGAATTTTCTGCCGGTGAACTGGGTGCCGTTATCAGTGATGATGGAGTTTGGGACCCCGAAGCGATGGATGATGTTGGTGAAGAACGCCACCGCCTGCTCGGACCTGATGCTGTTCAGGGGTCGGACCTCGATCCACTTGGAGAATTTGTCGACGGTGACCAGCAGGTGCGTGTAGCCCCCGGGCGCCTTCTGCAGAGGGCCAACGAGGTCCAGACCCCACACAGCGAAGGGCCAGGTGATGGGTATCGTCTGCAGATCCTGAGCGGGCAGGTGGGTCTGCTTCGCATAGAATTGACACCCTTCGCAGGTGCGGACAATTCTAGTGGCGTCAGCCACCGCCGTCGGCCAGTAGAAGCCTTGCCGAAAAGCGTTCCCGACGAGGGCTCGAGGCGCTGCATGATGGCCGCAAGCCCCCGAGTGTATCTCTTGCAGGAGTTCCTGACCTTCGGCGATGGAGATGCATCGCTGGAGGATGCCCGAGGGACTGCGGTGGTAGAGCTCCTTCTCATCGCCCAGCAAGACGAACGACTTGGCGCGTCGCGCTACCCGCCGAGCCTCGGCTTGGTCGAGGGGTAGCTCTCCTTGGCGGAGATAGTGCAGGTACGGGGTCTGCCAATCTCGACCAGGCGTGACCCCGCTCCGCTCCTCCTCGATGTGCAACGCCTCGCCCTCGGGGGCCGAGGGTACCTCGGGCTGAACCGAGGACGCCTCGGGCTGGGCCGAGGGTACCTCGGACTGAACCGAGGACGCCTCGGGCTGGGCCGAGGGTACCTCGGACTCGGGCGTGTCGTCGATCTTGACGGAGGGTTGGTGCAGATCCCGGGAGAAGACGTCCGGGGGAACCGTCGTTCGCCCCGAGGCTATCTTTGCCAGCTCGTCCGCAGTCTCGTTGTAGCGTCGGGCGATGTGGTTAAGCTCGAGCCCGTAGAACTTGTCTTCCAGGCGCCGAACCTCATCGCAGTAGGCCTCCATCTTCGGGTCGCGGCAGTGGGAGTTCTTCATGACTTGGTCGATGACGAGCTGCGAGTCGCCGCGAGCGTCGAGGCGTCGGACCCCTAGTTCGATGGCGATTCGCAACCCGTTGATCAGAGCTTCGTACTCAGCCACATTGTTGGACGCCGGGAAATGGAGACGCAGCACGTAGCGTAGGTGTTTACCGAGTGGCGAGATGAAGAGCAGGCCCGCGCCGGCTCCCGTCTTCATCAGCGACCCGTCGAAAAACATGGTCCAGAGCTCTGGTTGGATCGGAGCCGTCGGCAGCTGGGTGTCGACCCATTCGGCTACGAAGTCCGCCAGTACCTGGGACTTGATGGCCTTCCGAGGGGCGAACGAGATTGTCTCGCCCATGATTTCCACCGCCCACTTTGCGATCCTGCCCGAGGCCTCTCGGCACTGGATGATCTCCCCCAGGGGGAAGGATGACACCACAGTTACCGGATGAGACTCGAAGTAATGTCGCAACTTTCGCCTCGTCAGGATCACTGCATACAGTAGCTTCTGAACTTGTGGGTAGCGGATCTTGGTTTCGGACAGCACCTCGCTGACGAAGTAAACTGGCCTCTGAACGGGCAATGCATGCCCCTCTTCTTGCCTTTCGACCACAATCGCGGCGCTAACCACCTGAGTGGTCGCAGCGACGTAGACCAAGAGGGCTTCTCCATCAGCTGGGGGTACCAAGATAGGCGCCTTGGTGAGGAGCGCCTTCAGGTTCCCGAGAGCTTCCTCGGCCTCGGGGGTCCAAGCGAAGCACTCGGCCTTCCTTAAGAGGCGGTACAGAGGCAGGCCTCTTTCGCCGAGGCGTGAGATGAAACGGCTCAAGGCCGCGAGACATCCCATGACCCTCTGTACACCTTTTAAGTCCTTGATGGGCCCCATGCTGGTGATGGCTGCGATCTTCTCCGGGTTGGCTTCGATGCCCCGCTCGGAGACGATGAACCCCAGGAGCATGCCTCGGGGCACCCCGAAGACACACTTCTCGGGATTGAGCTTGACGTTCTTTGCCTTGAGACACCGGAATGTCACTTCAAGGTCGGAGAGGAGGTCAGAGGCTTTCCTTGTCTTGACTACGATGTCATCGACATAGGCCTCGACCGTACGACCGATGTGTTCGCCGAACACATGGTTCATGCACCGCTGGTACGTCGCTCCCGCGTTCCTCAAACCGAACGACATGGTGACATAGCAGTACATGCCGAAAGGCGTGATGAAAGAAGTCGCGAGCTGGTCGGACTCTTTCATCTTGATTTGATGATACCCTGAGTAGGCATCGAGGAAAGACAGGGTTTCGCACCCAGCAGTGGAATCCACGATTTGATCGATGCGAGGTAGAGGGTAGGGAACCTTCGGACATGCTTTGTTGAGACCAGTGTAGTCTACACACATCCGCCATTTCCCCCCTTTCTTTCTCACAAGCACAGGGTTGGCAAGCCATTCGGGATGGAATACCTCTTTGATGAACCCTGCTGCCATTAGCTTGTGGATCTCCTCGCCTATCGCTCTGCGCTTCTCCTCGTCGAATCGGCGCAGAGGCTGCCTGACCGGTCGGGCTCCGGCCCGAATATCCAGCGAGTGCTCGGCGACATCCCTCGGTATGTCGGGCATGTCCGAGGGACTCCACGCAAAGACGTCGGCGTTTGCGCGGAGAAAGTCGACGAGCACTGCTTCCAATTTGGGGTCGAGCCCGGAACCGATCCGGATCTGCTTGGAGGTGTCGCCACTGGGGTCGAGAGGGACGGCCTTAACCGTCTCCGCTGGCTCGAAATTGCCGGCGTGTCGCTTCACGTCTGGCACCTCTCTGGAGAGGTTCTCCAGGTCGGCGATGAGGGCCTCGGACTCGGCGAGGGCCTCGGCGTACTCCACGCACTCCACGTTGCATTCGAACGCGTGTTTGTACGTGGGGCCGACGGTGATGACCCCGTTGGGGCCCGGCATCTTGAGCTTCAGGTAGGTGTAGTTGGGGACGGCCATGAACTTCACGTAGCACGGCCTCCCCAATACCGCATGGTAGGTTCCTCGAAACCCGACCACCTCGAACGTCAGAATCTCCCTTCAGAAGTTGGAGGGCGTTCCGAAGCAGACAGGAAGGTCGAACCGTCCGAGGGGCTGGACGCGTTTCCTAGGAATGATCCCGTGGAAGGGCGCAGCGCCTGCTCGGACGGAGGACAGATCGACGCGCAGGAGCCTGAGGGTCTCGGCGTAGATGATGTTGAGGCAGCTGCCCCCATCCATCAGGACCTTGGTGAGCCTGACGTTGCCGATGATGGGGTCGACGACGAGCGGGTATTTCCCCGGGCTCGGCACGTGGTCGGGGTGGTCAGCTTGGTCGAAGGTGATGGGCTTGTCGGACCAGTCTAGGTAGACTGGCGCCACCACCTTCACCGAGCAGACCTGCCGACGCTCTCGCTTGCGATGCCGAGCCGAGGCATTCGCCGCATGCCCTCCGTAGATCATGAAGCAGTCGCGGACCTCGGGGAACTCTCCTGCTTGGTGATCTTCCTTTTGGTCGTCGTCGCGGGCCCTACCACCCTCTGCGGGTGGCCCGGCCTTATGGAAGTGGCGCCGAAGCATGACGCACTCCTCAAGGGTGTGCTTGATGGGCCCCTGATGGAAGGGGCACGGCTCCTTGAGCATCTTGTCGAAGAGGTTAGCACCTCTGGGGGGCTTCTGAGGGTTCTTGTACTCGGCAGCGGCGACAAGGTCCCGTCGGCGGCGTCGCGTTTCTCTTGCGACTTCTTCTTGCCTTTCTTCTTGGCGCCGCGCGGAGTAGACACCTCGGGAGCATCTTCCGACGGGCGGCCCTGGGGCTGCTTGTCCTTTCGGAAGATGGCCTCGACCGCCTACTGGCCAGAGGCGAACTTGGTGGCGATGTCCATCAGCTCGCTCGCCCTGGTGGGGGTTTTGCGACCCAACTTGCTCACCAGGTCACGGCAAGTGGTGCCGGCAAGGAACACGCCGATGACATCTGAATCGGTGATGTTGGGCAGCTCGGTGCGCTGCTTCGAGAATCGCCGGATGTAGTCCCGAAGAGACTCTCCCGGCTGTTGCCGGCAGCTTCGGAGGTCCCGTACGTGCGCCAACTGTCGGCGTTTCGAGACCGGGGGGTCCCTAAGCCGACGAGTGAGTGTGCCGCGTGCCCCAGCCTAGATGGGTCGAGCGCGTGGGCGAGCGCGAAGGGGGGAAAGCGAGGTGGCCGGAGACGAGTCGTGAGAGAGGTGGGAATCCCGCGGCCTTCGTGTTCGACCCGCGCCCAGGTCGGGTGCGCTTGCAGTAGGGGGTTACAAGCGTCCACACGGGTGAGGGAAGCGAGCGGCCCCAAGAGAGCGCCTGCCCCGTCCTCGTCCCCGCGCGGCCAACCTTCTCTAAGAAGGCCCTGGTCCTTCCTTTTATAGGCGTAAGGAGAGGATCCAGGTGTACAATGGGGGTGTAGCAGAGTGCTACGTGTCTAGCGAGGGAGAGCTAGCGCCCTGAGTACATGCCAATGTGGCAGCCGGAGAGATCTTGGCACCCGGCTGGTGTGGTGTCGTGGCTGTCGGAGGAGCAACGGAGCCTAGTGGAGGGACAGCTGTCGGAGCGGTTGTGTTCTTGCTGACGTCCCCCTGCTTCCGTAAGTGAGCTGAGAACCGCCATCGTCACGGGGCTAGCGGGGCGCCATCATTGCCTATCTGGCGGAGCTAGCCAGATGGGACACCGGTCTTGTTCTCTGCGGCCCGAGTCGGCTCGGGGTAGGGTGATGATGGCGCTTCCTGTTGACGTGGCGGGCTTGTGCCCTAGGTCAGGCGACGTGGAGGCTCCTCCGAAGCCGAGGTCGAGTCTGTCTTTCGTGGCCGAGGCCGCGCCCGAGCTCCTGGGTCGGGCGAGGCGGAGGTCGTTCGGCAGAGGCCAGGGCGGAGTCCGACCCCTGGGGTCGGGCGAAGCGGAGTTCGTCGTCCTCTGGGGCCTAGCCCGAGTCCGAGCCCTGGGTCGGGCGGAGCGGAGTTCGTCGTCTTCCGGGGCCTTAGCCCGAGTCCGAGCCCTGGGTCGGGCGGAGCGGAGTTCGCCGTCTTCCGGGGCCTTAGCCCGAGTCCAAGCCCTGGGTCGGGCGGAGCGGAGTTCGCCGTCTTTCGGGGCCTTAGCCCGAGTCCGAGCCCTGGGTCGGGCGGAGCGGAGTTCGCCGTCTTCCGGGGCCTTAGCCCGAGTCCGAGCCCTGGGTCGGGCGGAGCAGAGTTCGCCGTCTTCCGGGGCCTTAGCCCGAGTCCGAGCCCTGGGTCGGGCGGAGCGGAGTTCGCCATCTTCCGGGGCCTTAGCCCGAGTCCGAGCCCTGGGTCGGGCGGAGCGGAGTTCGCCGTCTTTCGGGTCCTTAGCCCGAGTCCGAGCCCTGGGTCGGGCGGAGCTTCCTATGGAGCCCTTGGCAGGGCCTGACTGCCTATCAGTCTCACTCTGTCAAGTGGCACTGCAGTCGGAATGGCGCAGGCGGCGCTGTCCTTCTGTCAGACCGGTCAGCGGAGCGGCGAAGTGACAGCGGTCACTTTGGCTCTGCCGGGGGGCGCGCGTCAGGATAAAGATGTGAGGCCACCTTTGCGTTAAATGCCCCTGCGACTCGGTCGGTCGGCGCGGCGATTTAGTCAGGGTTGCTTCTTAGCGAAGGCAAGGCCTCGGGCGAGCCGGAGATGCGTCTGCCGTAGAAAAGGGGGCCTCGGGCGAGACGGAAACACCTCGGGGTCGGCTGCCCTTGCCCGAGGCTAGGCTCGGGCGAGGCGTGATCGAGTCGCTCGTATGGACTGATCCCTGACTTAATCGCACCCATCAGGCCTCTGCAGCTTTATGCTGATGGGGGTTACCAGCTGAGAATTAGGCGTCTTGAGGGTACCCCTAATTATGGTCCCCGACACGTTGGGTTCCGACCGTTGGAGCTCTGTCTTCTGGGCCCGCCTGGATGTCCGGTGGCGCACCGGACATGTACTGTAGAGTGTCCGGTGCGCCAGCATGGGCGTGCCTGACCTCTGCACGCGCTGGCGCGCATTTAATGCATTGCAGGTAGCCGTTGGCGCCGGAAGTAGCTGTTGCCCCGCAGTTACACCGGACAGTCCGATGTACACCGGACATGTCTAGTGAATTATAGCGGAGCAGCCGATGCGAATTCCCGAGAGTGGCGAGTTCGGAGGCGCGTTCTCTTGGAGCACCGGACACTGTCCGGTGTACACCGTACAGTCCGGTGAATTATAGCGCGCCGGCTCCGAGAATTCCCGAAGGTGAAGAGTTTGAAGTCGACCTTCCCTGGTGCACCGGACACTGTCCGGTGGTGCACCGGACAGTCCGGTGCACCAGACCAGGGTGCCTTCGGTTGGCCCTTGCTCCTTTGTTTGAACCCAATACTTGGTCTTTTTATTGACTAAGTGTGAACCTTTGGTACCTGTAGAACTTATAAACTTGGGCAAACTAGTTAGTCCAAATGTTTGTGTTGGGCAACTCAACCACCAAAATTAGTTATAGGAAATAGGTGTAAGCCTAATTCCCTTTTAGTCGCCGACACCACCCACGCACCCTTCCTTGCCATCCCCATCCGCTCACCTTGGTCTCATGTCTGTTGAAGATTATAAAATTGGCACATGTGCCCTCCTCTCGGCGAGACGGCGCTTGTACCCCACGAAGTCCCACTCAAGCTCGACTGCCTCCTCCGCGTGCCGCTGCCGGAGCACGGGGTCGACCTTCCGCTCTACCGCATCTGCCTCACACTTCGCCACGATGGAGCTGACCCGCTCGCGCGGAGCTAGGGATAGATCTGGCAGTGGAGAAAGTGACGCGATGCGACTAGATTTGAGATGATTGGTTGAGCCGTATCCTTCCTTGGATTGCGAGAGATAGACGAGGATGGACATGGATAGAGAGAGATTGCAGGAGAGAGGCGAGGATGGATAGAAAGGGAGTCGGGACGGGTGGGGGCTCAGAAGGAGGCCGCCACGCAGAGGATCCGGAGGAACGACGAGTTCATTTTCAAGAAATAAAGGGACTTTTTTTTAAAAAAACTACATAGGACGACCGTTGAAACTGATATTTTAATATAGTAAAGAATTCATCTGAACCCAGGAATTCAACTGCACGTGTGATAGGCATGTGCAACTAAATTCAGAGTTCCTCTAGCAGTCCTGTGCTCTCGTATGAATTCTTGGCACGTGCGTGGTGTTGAGCTCTAAAAAGAGCAGTGCGGATGGTCCAGCCCCGAGGCCGGACGGTCCGCGGTCCGGACAGTCCGCGGTGGTGGCATGGACGGTCCGCGCGTGCGCAGAGTCAGTTAGGGTTCCTAGTTTCTCGCGGGATTTGTTACCTAAAATCGCGGGATTAACTCGGAAATCCGTTTGAAGCGGATCCAGACCTCCCCCTTTATATAGATGAAGGGCTATGACCGATTGAACCCCCAACAATCGATCAAATCAAGTCTATTACTCGTTTTTACCTTATGCATTAGGAGTAGTTCTAGTCTAATTCTAGTTTAGCCCTAGTTTAGTATTCCAGTCCCCAAATTCTCCGCCTCTCTTCGACTCTAAGTCGATTAGAGGAGTCTAGGTCGGTCTACCCGAGCCTAGACACCACCTAGGATCTCTCCTCCCCGACGGGGTCCCTCCCGGGAGCGAGATCCAGGCGCCGCCGGCGATCTTCCGCCGCCCCTGCGCACGCGCGGACCGTTCGGCCCCAGGGCGCGGACCATCCGGCCGTCAGGCAGGGAACGCCAGCCCCTGCGCCAGGTCGCGGACCGTCCGGCCCATGGCCGCGGACCGTCCGCGCCTGTGTAGAGAGCACCACCGCCTCGCGCCAGGTCGCGGACCGTCCGGCCCTGTGCCGCGGACCATCCGCGCCTGACCAGAGAGCACCGCCGCTGGTTCTTTTGAAGTGATTGGCGCCTCCAAAAAGGTGTCAACATACTTTTTGGCGACTCCGCTGGGGACTAGGTGTCTAGATCTGCTAAAAATCGGCCCATAAATGGCCGGTTCTAAGGATCACACCAAGATCTCCACTACCAACATCATCAAGCCGACCATGGAGGCGCTTCCGGCTGATGACCAAAGGCCCTTTGAAGACCTCGTAATGCGCGATGAGAAGGAGGTGATGCGGCAATGGAACGAACAACGCGACAAGGAAGAGGCGGAACTGCTGCATAAACTCTCCGAACGGCGCAAGGAGGCGGTGGACAAGTACTTGTCACACTTCACGGTAGATCACCACCAGAAGATCGTCCGTCAAGGGGAGATCGATATGGAATCTCTCCTACCTCCACTTCAGGGTCCCACTGTAAGTACTCCAGACCTATCTCTTACGACTTTCATGGATCAACGAGGAGATCAGTTAAAGCAATATGTAGATGAATCTATTAAAATGCATTTACGTGCATACGAGAAATCAGCTGCTCCTAACTTTCCATCGCGAGAGTCTAATACAGTGCCACCCACGTCAAACACATCGACTATAAATGGGTCACCCTTGACCCAGCCATCATATGGTATGCCGATGCACGCTTTCGTGTCACCATCACAGCCGCAACCACTAGGCACGCGACAGGTACTGGACGCGACCGGACCATCCGAGCATCATCTTAGACAGTCCGGTTATACCGCGGACCGTCCGGCGTATTTCGTCGGACCGTCCGACCAGATGCAGGCCTGCACACAAAACACTCAGGTCGCACCATACATGGCCGGACCATCAGGGTACAACCCTGAACACTTCGGCCCCATCACGGACCGTCCGGTGCATCACGCCGGACCATCCGGATATGTTGCAGACCGTCCGCCATCTTACGTCGGACCGTCCGGATATGGCATGAACCGACCGACATATTACGCTGGACCATCTGACTCCACACGAGTCCATGCGCAGACTGCCCAAGTCGCGCCATATATGGCCGATCCGTCCGGGTACAGCCCTGGACCATTCGGCCCGATCACGAACCGTCCAGTTCTTTATGACAGACAGTCTGGGTATGAGACTACCCACGTAGCACCATATACGACTGGACAATCCGGATATACCTTCGGACCATTTGGCCAGGTCACGGACCATCTGGCTTCTTATGCTGGACCGTCCGGATATGCACACGCAGAGCCGAGAGCTGCGCAATACGCACAGTTCCCACATTCATCGCAGCAACATTATGGTGCCCCACCGGCAACACATTATAATCATGCCATACCACCTCATGGACATAGGGTTGAATACTATTCGGCCACAAGAGAGCCTGAGAGGTATAGGGCAGGAGCTGGTGACATTAATAGGACACCTAGCACACACCTCAAACATCCCTAGGAGGAAAGCCGACAGAGTGATGTCAGGCAACCTGAGATTTCCACCCACAAACTCAATGGATGGTCGCCAGATATGGCGGAGAGGATCAGAGACGAGGTAGCCGGGATGTTCAGGGACAAACTCGGTGTTAGTGTGTCAGGTACAGGGCAATCGTATCGGAAGCCTTATAGCCACCTATTCGACACCGTGCCATATCCACAGGGAACTAGAATACCAGTCTAAGTTTTCTGGTGAAGGTGGGAAAAGCACACATGAACATATAAGCCAATTCATAGCACACTTGGGAGAATTGGCTGATGGGGAAGCCTACCGCGTTCGTTTATTCTCGTTGTCCCTTACTGATACTGCATTTGCATGGTACACAGCTTTGCCACCAAACTCTATTAACTCTTGGGAAGAATTAGAGCAGAAATTTCATGAACACTTCTTCTCAGGAGAACGTGAGTTAGAATTGGCTGACTTAGCTTCAGTCCGACAAGGGCCTGAAGAATCGGTTAATGACTACATCCGGAGATTCCGGGACACTAGAAACCGATGCTTTCAGATTCATGTCGCAGAAAAACAACTGACAGGGCTAGCTTTCAATGGGTTGCGACCCTACTTAAAAGAAAAATTAGATGGCACCCAATTCTTTTCGCTAGTGCACTTACACCAGCGGGCTATGACCTGTGAAAGCCGAAGTAAGGAAACATCAAAATCGGCTAGCCATAAGATGCATCTAGTGGGATACGATAATTTGGACGATGAATCTACGGATGTATACACCGCCGAACTGGTTTGGCCAGGACAGGCTAAACCTTCAGCGTGTTCTGCTTTACAGTCGATTCGAAAGAATCGACAAGAAGAAGTTAAGTTTACCTTTAATGTTGCCAAATGCGATAAAATATTTGACGAGTTACTGAAAAACGGCAACATTAAATTAACTCATACTATTCCTCCTCCTGATGAATTAAAGAGGCGTGCTTATTGTAAGTGGCATAATTCCTTTTCTCATGCCACCAATGATTGTAATGTTTTTCGTCGACAGATACAATCGGCCATAAATGAGGGTCGATTGGCTTTTCAGGAGATGCAAGTAGACACACAACCCTTTCCTGTTAATACAATAGAACTCACACGCAAAAAGGTCTTGGTTCGGCCCGAAATGGCCGATAAAGGCAAAGGCATCGTCATCAGCAATCCTCGCATGTCAGATATATCACAAAAGGAGATTGCTCGAAAGGCTTCGGACGAGAAGGCTAAAAGGTCCGAAGACGCCGGGGGGCAGGCACAGTTAATGAACCAAACACATCAGCCTAGCCCCAGCATCGTAGATGGTCCGGCACCTACGTGCGGACAATCCGATGCTCAGACAAACGGTCCGGCTAACTCAGCTGGACAGTCCGCCTATGACCAAAGGCGTCAACCTCTACACAAAGCAAAAAAAAGACACAAGGTCAAAGCACATATAATCGGCTGATTAAAGCCGATCCTACTTTTGATCAGTTGCTCTCCAAAAATACTAGCAAAAAGACTGTTCCACGTGATCGGTCAACAAAGAAACTCCGGTCACCTGCTAAAACAAAACGGTCAAACAAAACGACCCGAAAGGCGACACAACCAGCATCGCCTATTCATTCTATGAGACCAGGGTACTTTCCACCTATTTACTCATCGTCGGTATATTATCCTGTTCAAACATGGAATGACACGATGATGAATCCATGGTACATATATAGTCCCTTTGTCTATCCAGACTGGGGGGCACCTCTATTCTATTCCTTTTGATCCATTGATCAAATGGTCATGGCCGAGAAAGATACAATCCGAAACAGCCTTTATATTGGTGCTTTATTGAATAAACTCCATATCGAAAAGCCGGTGACCTACATCAGGTTTAGTCCATATGCTTTTGGTTCGTCAACCTTCACCAAAAGGCAGAGGGGCATATGTTGAGCTCTAAAAAGAGCAGTGCGGACGGTCCGGCCCCGAGGCCGGACGGTCCGCGGTCCGGACAGTCCGCGGTGGTGGCGCGGACGGTCCACGCGTGCGCAGAGTCAGTTAGGGTTCCTAGTTTTTCGCGGGATTTGTTACCTAAAATCGCGGGATTAACTCGGAAATCAGCTTGAAGCGGATCCAGACCTCCCCTTTATATAGATGAAGGGCTACGGCCGATTGAACCCCAACAATCGATCAAATCAAGTCTATTACTCGTTTTTACCTTATGCATTAGGAGTAGTTCTAGTCTAGTTCTAGTTTAGCCCTAGTTTAGTATTTCAATCCCCAAATTCTCTGCCTCTCTTCGACTCTAAGTCGATTAGAGGAGTCTAGGTCGGTCTACCCGA
Source organism: Zea luxurians (assembly GCA_029449295.1). Lineage (NCBI taxonomy): Eukaryota > Viridiplantae > Streptophyta > Magnoliopsida > Poales > Poaceae > Zea > Zea luxurians. The sequence continues at coordinate 216,953,683 of JAOPSE010000001.1, forward strand.
GCCTAGACACCACCTAGGATCTCTCCTCCCCGACGGGGTCCCTCCCAGGAGCGAGATCCAGGCGCCGCCGGCGATCTTCCGCCGCCCCTGCGCACGCGCGGACCGTCCGGCCCCAGAGCGCGGACCGTCCGGCCGTCAGGCAGGGAACGCCAGCCCCTGCGCCAGGTCGCGGACCATCTGGCCCCTGGTCGCGGACCGTCCGCGCCTGTGTAGAGAGCACCGCCGCCTCGCGCCAGGTCGCGGACCGTCCGGCCCTGTGCCGCGGACCGTCCGCGCCTGACCAGAGAGCACTGTCGCTGGTTCTTTTGAAGTGATTGGCGCCTCCAAAAAGGTATCAACACGTGGCAATGCATTTAATTAGTGTTTTAATTACCACCTTCTAACTATCCGCACCATCACCGCGTGTTTTTTTTTTCTTGTGTGCGATTTATTCTGCGATCCGTCCCTACCATCTCACCTTGTTTTCCCTTTTGTTCTTGTTGTCTGAAAATTTAGCCCATTATTTGGATATCTAAACGATTTAAAATAAAAACATTTTATCTACAAAAGTTGCAGGTTCCATCGAAATCTACAATACAACTTCCATGTTATGAATATTTTTTGAAAAATGACAAATTAAAAATTGAAACATGTGCGTGGGCTGCAAAGATAATTTACACTGCGTTGCATGCCCCCATTGCCCCTGTGGTGACCTGGACGCCATCATCTCTCCGCTAAACTACAAGCCAGCAGTCTGTCTACATGACCAGCTGAGTTGTGATATATTCCTGGACCGGAACCGGACGAAATTCGGTGACGATTGTTTAGAGCAGCAGCAACTTTATTAGAGCTCATCACAGCTGGAGCTGGATCGGGCTACGTGTTGCGTGTAGCATATCAGCACGTACGTGCGATCTTGCCTCTTCTGGTTTGGCGTTTGTAACCGGCACAAGATACTTGTACGCAGCATCTTGGATAAACTATAGCCATCGACAACATATATCGGACACAGGCAGCGGTCTTTTGACCGTATGATTGATTGAGGTGATCATTATTCGTCGTATTAGAATTATGTCCATATGATATATGATATCGTTGTAGGACCAAGGTGGCGGCGGGTGACTAGCCCGGAGTTAGGCACCGTGCTGGGAAAAAAAATTCTCTAGATACATGGTCTATGAGCAACTCTAAACTAACCCGAAAACTAATATTAAAGAAGCAATCAATTTTTCCGTCACTAGAACAGAACCCTCTTCCTTCCCCAAAAACTTCACGTCCCTCGCCGTGGCCTCCTTTTCCCTCATATTTCCGTGTGATGCTTCCTTTCCCAATCTAGACGTCCACGCTTGTATGGCCTTCACCCTGGCTCTGGCTCTGGTTCTTCCGTCGCTGCCGCTGGTGTTGCCAGAGTCCCAAGACTCATCGGCGCCCGCAACAAGAAGATGGCAAGCCTCTGCTCGCCGACGAGCCACCCAGTGTCTTTTCGTTGCACTTGCAGCCAACACCAGACCGCACCGGGAGGCAACGAGATGGTGCCTGGCGCCAATAGTGAAGCTAAAACCTCATCTGTCGGCGTTTCGAGACCGGAGGGTCCCTGGGCCGACGAGTGAATGTCGTCGCGTGCCCCAGCCTAGATGGGTCGAGCGCGAGGGCGAGCGCGAAGGGGGAAGAGTGAGGCGGCCGGAGACCGGCGTGAGAGAGGTGGGAATCCCGCGGCCTTCGTGTTCGTCCCGCGCCCAGGTCGGGTGCGCTTGCAGTAGGGGGTTACAAGCGTCCACGCGGGAGAGGGAGCGAGCGGCCCCAAGCGAGCGCCTGTTCTCGTCCTCGTCCCCGCGCGGCCAACCCTCTCTAAGAGGGCCCTGGTCCTTCCTTTTATAGGCGTAAGGAAAGGATCCAGGTGTACAATGGGGGTGTAGCAGAGTGATACGTGTCTAGCGGGGGAGAGCTAGCGCCCTAAGTACATGCCGTCGTGGCAGCCAGAGAGATTTTGGCACCCAGCTGGTGTGATGTCGTGGCCGTCGGAGGAGCGATGGAGCCTGGCGGAGGGACAGCTGTCGGAGCGGTTGGGTCCTTGCTGACGTCTTCTTGCTTCCGTAAGGGGGCTGAGAGCCGCCGTCATCACAGAGCATGCGGGGCGCCATCATTGCCTATCTGGTGGAGCTAGCCAGATGGGACGTCGGTCTGGTTCCCTGTGGCCCGAGTCAGCTCGGGGTAGGGTGATGATGGCGCCTCCTGTTGACGTGGCTGGCCTGCGCCCTAGGTTGGGCGATGCGGAGGCTCCTCCGAAGCCGAGGTCGAGTCTGTCTTCCGTGGCCGAGGCCGAGTCCCAGCCCCTGGGTCGGGCGAGGCGGAGGTCGTCGGCTGAGGCCAGGGCGGAGTCCGAGCCCTAGGGTCGGGCGAAGCGGAGTTCGTCGTCTTCTGGGACTTAGCCTGAGTCCAAGCCCGGGGTCGGGCGGAGCGGAGTTCACCGTCTTCCGGGACTTAGCCCGAGTCCGAGCCCTGGGTCGGGCGGAGCGGAGTTCGCCGTCTTCCGGGACTTAGCCCGAGTCCGAGCCCTGGGTCGGGCGGAGCGGAGTTCGCCGTCTTCCGGGACTTAGCCCGAGTCCGAGCCCTGGGTCGGGCGGAGCGGAGTTCACTGTCTTCCGGGGCTGAGCCCGAGTCCGAGCCCTGGGTCAGGCGAAGCGGAGCTTCCTATGGTGCCTCCGGCGGGGCCTGACTGCCTGTCAGCCTCACTCTGTCAAATGGCACCGCAGTCGGAGTGGCGCAGGCGGCTCTGTCCTTCTGTCAGGCCGGTCAGTGGAGCGGCGAAGTGACGGCGGTCACTTCGGCTCTGCCGGGGGGCGCGCGTCAGGATAAAGGTGTCAGGCCACCTTTGCATTAAATGCTCATGCGACTTGGTCGGTCGGTGTGGCGATTTAGTCAGGGTTGCTTCTTAGCGAAGGCAGGGCCTCAGGCGAGCCGGAAATATGTTCGCCGCTGGAGGGGGGCCTTGGGCGAGACGGAAATCCTCCGGGGTCGGCCGCCCTTGTCCGAGGCTAGGCTCGGGCGAGGCGTAATCGAGTCGCTCGAATGGACTGATCCCTGACTTAGTCGCACCCATCAGGCCTTTGCAGCTTTATGCTGATGGGGGTTACCAGCTGAGAATTAGGAGTCTTGAGGGTACCCCTAATTATGGTCCCCGACAGTAGCCCCCGAGCCTCGAAGGGAGTGTTAGCACTCGCTTGGAGGCTTTCGTCGCACTTTTTTGCAAGGGGACCAGCCTTTCTCGGTTGCGTTTTGTTCCGGTGGGTGCGCGCGAGCGCACCCGCCGGGTGTAGCCCCCGAGGCCTCGGAGGAGTGGTTTCACTCCTCCGAGGTCTTAATGCCTCGCGTAATGCTTCGGTTGGTCTGGTTGTTCCCTCATGCGAGTTGGCCGTAGCCCGGGTGTACGGTCGGGTCCCAAGTTCTCGGGCTGGTATGTTGACGCTGTCAACGGTTCGGCCGGAGCCGGGTTTGCGAGAGCAGTCCCCGCGCCTCTGCACGGGGCGAGAGGGCGATCAGGGACAGACTCGGCTTTTTTACATACGCCCCTGCGTCGCTTTCCGCAAGGAGGAGGGGGGAAAGCGCCATGTTGCCCTCGATGGGCGCCGAACATGGTGTCTCCGGTGAGCTGCAAGCGGGTAATCCGAGTGGTCGTCCGTGCCCCGTTCGTTAGGGGTCGGCTAGGGGCCCAGAGGCACGCCCAAAAGTACCTACGGGTGATCTGCCGGACCCGGTCCCCTGGCGATGGGGTCCGAGGGCTCGATGCCTCCCTCTGATGGGATTCCGTTACAAGATCGCTCCCGCTGGTCTCAGAAATGTCCTAGGGTACCTCGGGAGCGCAGCCCGAGCCTTGGTTATGTATCGAACGTACCCATGGTCATCAATCGCTCGGCGTCTGAGGCGGCTGTGAACCCTTCGGGGGCCAGCCTTCGAACCCCTGATCAGTAATGGGCACGGAGCCCGAGTAGCCTGAGGCGGCCGTGGAACCCTTCGGGGGGCCGACCTTCGAACCTCTGACCAGTAGTGGGTGTAGGGCTCACGCGATCTGAGGCGGCTGTTGAACCCTTCGGGGGGCCAGCCTTCGAACCTCTGATCAGTAGGGAGGCTCGGAGCCTGGTTCCTTCACGGGGAAGGACCCTTTTCGGGGTATCCCCCTTTCCTGGTCCCTGTTGCAAGAGAGAGAGAAAGAGGAAAAAGGAAAAGGATACGAAATCGAACGACGCGGTGTACCTTTACTGGTGCGGTCATTATGGCGAAGGCGAAGCGTCGCTCGCTCCTCCTGCCAGAGGCGCCGCCTGTCCCGCCGCGGAGTTAATACGACGGGGCGAATGGTTGGCGAGGCGGCCGTTGTGCGTGCGCGAGACGTTCGAGGAACGGAACACGGGCGCGTTGTCTTTACGCCGTGAGAGAGGGTTCTCTCGCTGCCCACGGATGGGACGTGAGCTTGGCCGATGATGTGACCGCAGCTCCCGCTCGCCTGCCACCGCCATTACTGCCGGCCCATTTTTGGCTGCACTGACCGCCACGCCAGGCTGGCGCTGCTGGGTCGTGCGCTGGGTCGCCTCGAGTCGCGGTATTGGTTCCGCAGTCGAGGAGGCGCGGTGGTGGCGCAAGTGGCGATGCAGTTGCATGCACGAAGCAGTCGGCGCGCCGGTTGCATGACGCGTGGGCCTGGGCCTCCAGGCTGGGCGTGTTGGGAGTCGGAGAAGCGCGCCCACTTGGCGCGGTTGCATGCCGCCTGCATGGCCGCCCACCCTTTCGCCCGCTGGTCTAGGCAAAAGTGGAGGGTCGCTTGTAACCGCTGGGCGGTTGTATGCACCGCGCGCGGCGGTTTGGCTTCTTCTGCCCTGAGTCGGCTTGCATGACGTGTGGGACCTAGCCCCGCGCCGTAGGGGAGGACCTTGGAGTGTGTTGGAGAAGACTCAGCCCGTGACGGCTGGGGACGCGAGTAGGGAGAACCGCCCTTAAAAGGAGGGTGACCCCCTTGGAAGGCGACCATGTCTTCGCGCTCCCTTATGCATCGTGTCTTTCCACCTCCCAAGCCCCCGGATGGGGGAGATCCGCCGTCTTTCCGCCTCATCGTTGGAGGAACGCAACTCCGTGGGAGTTGGTACCTTTCAGCCATCGTTCGGCTTCAAGGATTTTCATCACACAGCCCGGTTGCACCCCTCCGCTGGTGGTCACCCAAGACGGTGAGCTCCAGCTCCTGGATGGGGAGAGGCAAGCCGAGCTGTGATCTCGATCCCGCCCTCAGCGTCGAGGGTGTTCGTCATCCTCGCTGGGGCGGGGAGCGAGGCGAGCCGGGGCTCTACCTCCTGCGCGGGTCGGCGGGCCACCTCTTCTTGCAGCTTCTGGTGGTGGCAATCGCCCTCCAGCCCCGCGGCGGAGACGTCCTCCAGCCATGCCAGGGAAGGCGAACTGTTGCTGCCCAGCTAGGACGCAACATTCCGCCCTCTTCCTCGCATTCGCGGCGGGGACGGCAGCGAGGACCTGCCGGTGCGCTTGGGAGCGGCCCGTTCTTTGGCTTTAATATCTGGTTCGCGTCCCTTGAGCGGGAACGCGAACGAGAGCCCTCCGGCGGCCGCATCCACCCGGGACCATGGCTGCTGCTGCAGAGGTCACTGGCGGGTCTCCCGATGTTCGTTGCCCCGCAGGCTCGAGGTTGCTCCTACCCGCGGAGACGGAACCAGAGTTCCGTTTGTAATGGCACTTAGGATGCCAGTGTTTTTTGTTCATTGTGGCTGTCGAGGCCTGAACATGTGTGTAATGGAGCCGTGTTTTTTCCTCATTTTCGAGCACTAGGACTCGCCTGTTGGTTGTCTGTACCGCTTTACCAAGCGTGAGTCGCCCCGTGTCAAGGTGACGAGTGAGGTATCCGTATCCCGGAGGCGTAGGAGTCCCTCGGCTCGGTCGGCCTTGTTGTCTGAGGCTTCTCTAGCTTAGTTAAAGGGACCCCCTGGGCTGCTCTTTGATGAGCCGAGGCCAGGGGTAGCGATATCAGCATGTACAGGGGCGAAGTTGGCTCGAAAATGAAACCTGGTTGGCCGGAGCCCAGCCGGGTCGTCCGTTAGCGGGACCGACGCCGGAGTTGACCAGTCGAAGCCTCGGGTCGGGCTGGCGCCCTTGGAAGATGGTTGGCCGAGGCCCCAGAGTGACCGGCCGAGCCGCCTGCTCGGGCTAGATTTCCGGAGAAGACCCTGGCAGCGATTGCTCGGGTGTGGCGATGACGTCGTCCTTTAGAGCGGAGATCCTTGGACCGCGTCGCCGTCCAAGGCTAGGTCGGACCTCGCCGAAAGTGTCGTCGACGCCGAGGGTGCTGCTATCCCCTTCCAACGTCAAGACCCGAGCCTGCAGGATCAGATCGTCTTGTAGCGTGTGTCTCCTGCGGCCACCGAGGCCAGAACACACACCCTCGCTGTGTTGTAAAGCTGCGTCTCTTTTCTTCTTGTTTCGAGTATCTGGACTTTTTTGTCGGCAACAGGTATGTTTGTGCGAGCGAGAGTTGCTTCTCGCGGAAGGTGATGAGTGAGGTATCCGTATCCCGGAGGCGTAGGAGTCCCTCGGCTCGGTTGGCCTTGCCGTTTATGCGCACTTTTACCCGTCCATGAGGCTCTGTTACCGACTCAGTCGAGAAGGCTCGAAGGATCACTTTGGCCGAAGAACTTCCGAACGTGAATACTTGTTTGGTCCGTGGAACCACTTATCCGAACGTGAGTTACTTATCGCAGAAGGTGATGAGTGAGGTATCCGTATCCCGGAGGCGTAGGAGTCCCTCGGCTCGGTCAGCCTTGGCTGCTTACGTGTACTCCGTCGTTTTCAGGATCCACTTTTCGAAGTAGTCAAAAAGCATGAAAGACATTCTGGCAGAAGGGATCTTTTTTTCGAGGAAAAAATTCGACGCAGAGGGGGTTCCCCCCCTTTTAGCCCCCGAGGGAGGGTCGGGTTTTGCCGAGGCGAGGCCAACCCTTCCTTGATGACTAAACTTTGCGTGGGTGCGATGTATATGAACAACTTGAAAACATCTTAAGGGTAGAAGCGACGTAGCTGTTGGATGTTCCAAGCGTTGTCGTAGACTTCGCCTTGACTGTTGGCCAGCTTGTACGTTCCAGGCTTCAGAACTTTGGCGATGACGAAAGGCCCCTCCCAGGGGGGCGTGAGCTTGTGCCTCCCTCGGGCGTCTTGCCGCAGCCGAAGCACCAGGTTGCCCATCTGGAGGTCTCGGGATGAGACCCCTCGGGCGTGGTAGCGTCGCAGGGACTGCTGGTACCGCGCCGAGTGTAGTAAGGCCTTGTCCCGAGCCTCTTCCAGCTGGTCCAGCGAGTCTTCTCGGCTAGCTTGGTTGCTTTGGTCGGTGTAGGCCCTCGTCCTCGGGGAGCCGTATTCCAGGTCTGTGGGCAAGACAACCTTGGCCCCGTAGACTAGGAAGAACGGCGTGAAACCCGTGGCTCGGCTCGGCGTCGTCCTCAGGCTCCAGACCACCGAGGGGAGTTCCTTCATCCATCGCTTGCCGAACTTGTTGAGGTCGTTGTAGATCCGAGGCTTGAGCCCTTGTAGAATCATGCCGTTGGCACGCTCCACCTGCCCATTCGTCATGGGGTGAGCCACGGCGGCCCAGTCCACCCGGATGTGGTGATCCTCGCAGAATCCTAGGAACTTTCTGCCGGTGAACTGGGTACCGTTGTCGGTGATGATGGAGTTCGGGACCCCGAAGCGATGGATGATGTTGGTGAAGAACGCCACCGCCTGCTCGGACCTGATGCTGTTCAGGGGTCGGACCTCGATCCACTTGGAGAATTTGTCGATGGCGACTAGCAGGTGCGTGTAGCCCCCGGGTGCCTTCTGCAAGGGGCCGACGAGGTCCAGACCCCACACCGCAAAAGGCCAGGTGATGGGTATCGTCTGCAGAGCCTGAGCGGGCAGGTGGGTCTACCTCGCGTAGAATTGACACCCTTCGCAGGTGCGGACAATTCTTGTGGCGTCGGCCACCGCCGTCGGCCAGTAGAAGCCCTGTCGGAAGCATTCCCGACAAGGGCTCGAGGTGCTGCGTGATGGCCACAAGCCCCCGAGTGTATCTCTCGCAGGAGTTCCTGGCCTTCGGCGATGGAGATGCATCGCTGGAGGATGCCTGAGGGGCTGCGGTGGTAGAGCTCCTTCTCATCGCCCAGCAAGACGAATGACTTGGCGCGCCGCGCCACCCGCCGAGCCTTGGCTCGGTCGAGGGGTAGCTCTCCTCGGTGGAGATATTGCAGGTACGGGGTCTGCCAGTTTCGATCAGGCGCGACCCCGCTTTGCTCCTCCTCGATGCGCAGTGCCTCACCCTCGGGGGCCAAGGGTACCTCGGACTGAACCGAGGGCGCCTCGGGCCGAGCTGAGGGTGCCTCGGGATGAGCCGAGGGTGCTCGGACTGAGCCGAGGGCGCCTCGGGTTGAGCTGTGGGTGCCTCGGACTGGGCCGAGGGTACCTCGGGCTCGGACGTGTCGTCGATCTTGACGGAGGGTTGATGCAGATCCCGGGAGAAGACGTCCGGGGGAACCGTTGTTCGCCCCGAGGCTATTTTAGCCAGCTCGTCCGCAGTCTCGTTGTAGCGCCGAGCGACGTGGGTAAGCTCGAGCCCGTAGAACTTGTCTTCCAGGCGCCGAACCTCATCGCAGTAGGCCTCCATCTTCGGGTCGCGGCAGTGGGAGTTCTTCATGACTTGGTCGATGACGAGCTGCGAGTCACCGCGGGCATCCAGGCGTCGGACCCCTAGCTCGATGGCGATCCGCAACCCGTTGACCAGAGCCTCGTACTCAGCCACATTGTTGGACGCCGGGAAGTGGAGGCGTAGCACATAGCGTAGGTGTTTCCAGAGGGGCGAGATGAAGAGTAGGCCTGCGCCAGCTCCTGTCTTCATCAACGACCTGTCGAAAAACATGGTCCAGAGCTCCGGTTGGATCGGAGCCGTCGGCAGCTGGGTGTCGACCCATTCGGCCACGAAGTCCGCCAAGACCTGGGACTTAATGGCTTTCTGGGGAGCGAACGAGATCGTCTCGCCCATGATCTCCACTGCCCACTTTGCAATCCTACCCGAGGCCTCTCGGCACTGGATGATCTCTCCCAGGGGGAAGGATGACACCACAGTTACCGGATGAGACTCGAAGTAGTGTCGCAACTTCCGCCGGGTCAGGATCACTGCATATAGCAGCTTCTGAACTTGTGGGTAGCGGATCTTGGTTTTGGACAGTACCTCGCTGACGAAGTAAACCGGCCTCTGAACGGGCAATGCATGCCCCTCTTCTTGCCTCTCGACCACAATCGCGGCGCTAACCACCTGAGTGGTCGTGGCGACGTAGACCAGGAGGGCTTCTCCGGCAGCTAGGGGCACCAAGATAGGTGCCTTTGTGAGGAGCGCCTTCAGGTTCCCGAGGGCTTCCTCGGCCTCAGGGGTCCAAGTGAAGCACTCGGCCTTCCTTAAGAGGCGGTACAGAGGTAGACCTCTTTCGCTGAGGCGTGAGATGAAACGGCTCAGAGCCACGAGGCATCCCATGACCCTCTGTATGCCTTTCAAGTCCTTGATGGGCCCCATGCTGGTGATGGCTGTGATCTTCTCCGGGTTGGCTTCGATACCCCGCTCGGAGACGATGAACCCCAAGAGCATGCCTCGGGGCACCCCGAAGACACACTTTTCGGGATTGAGCTTGACGCCTTTCGCCTTGAGACATTGGAATGTCGTTTTAAGGTCAGAAAGGAGGTCGGAGGCCTTCCTCGTCTTGACTATGATGTCATCGACGTAGGCCTCGACCGTGCGGCCAATGTGTTCGCCGAACACATGGTTCATGCACCGCTGGTACGTCGCGCCCGCATTCCTCAAACCGAACGGCATGGTGACATAGCAGTACATGCCGAAGGGTGTGATGAAAGAAGTCGCGAGCTGGTCGGACTCTTTCATCTTGATTTGATGATACCCTGAGTAGGCATCAAGGAAAGACAGGGTTTCGCACCCAGCAGTGGAATCCACAATTTGGTCGATGCGAGGCAGAGGGTAGGGAACCTTCGGACATGCTTTGTTGAGACCAGTGTAGTCTACACACATCCGCCATTTCCCCCCTTTCTTTCTCACAAGCACAGGGTTGGCAAGCCATTCGGGATGGAATACCTCTTTGATGAATCCTGCCGCCATTAGCTTGTGGATCTCCTCGCCTATCGCTCTGCGCTTCTCCTCGTCGAATCGGCGCAGAGGCTGCTTGACGGGTCGGGCTCTAGCCCGAATATCCAGCGAGTGCTCGGCGACATCCCTCGGTATGCCGGGCATGTCCGAGGGACTCTGCGCGAAGACGTCGGCGTTCGCGCGGAGGAAGTCGACGAGCATTGCTTCCTATTTGGGATCGAGCCCGGAGCCGATCCGGATCTGCTTGGAGGCGTCGCCGCTGGGGTCGAGGGGGACGGCCTTAACCGTCTCCACTGGCTCGAAGTTGCCGCCATGACGTTTCACGTCTGGCACCTCCTTGGAGAGGCTCTCCAGGTCGGTGATGAGGGCCTCAGACTCGGCGAGGGCCTCGGCGTACTCCACGCACTCCACGTCGCATTCGAACGTGTGCTTGTACGTAGGGCTGACGGTGATGACCCTGTTGGGGCCCGACATCTTGAGCTTCAGGTAGGTGTAGTTGGGGACGGCCATGAACTTCGCGTAGCATGGCCTCCCCAGCACCGCGTGGTAGGTTCCTCGGAACCCGACCACCTCGAACGTCAGGGTCTCTCTTCGTAAGTTGGAGGGTGTTCCGAAGCAGACGGGAAGGTCGAGCTATCCGAGGGGTTGGACGCGCTTCCCGGGGACGATCCCATGGAAGGGCGCAGCGCCTGCTCGGACAGAGGACAGATCAACACGTAGGAGCCCGAGGGTCTCGGCATAGATGATGTTGAGGCTGCTGCCTCCGTCCATGAGGACCTTGGTGAGCCTGACGTCGCCGATGACGGGGTCGACGACGAGCGGGTATTTCCCCGGGCTCGGCACGTGGTCGGGGTGGTCAGCTTGGTCGAAGGTGATGGGCTTGTCGGACCAGTCTAGGTAGACTGGCGCCGCCACCTTCACCGAGCAGACCTCCCGGCGCTCTTGCTTGCGGTGCCGAGCCGAGGCATTCGCCGCTTGTCCACCGTAGATCATAAAGCAGTCGTGGACCTCAGGGAACTCTCCTGTTTGGTGATCTTCCTTCTTGTCATCGTCGCAGGCCCTGCCACCCTCCGCGGGTGGCCCGGCCCTGTGGAAGTGGCGCCGAAGCATGACGCACTCCTCAAGGGTGTGCTTGACGGGCCCCTGGTGATAGGGGCACGGCTCCTTGAGCATCTTGTCGAAGAGGTTGGCACCTCCGGGGGGTTTCCGAGGGTTCTTGTACTCGGCGGCGGCGACAAGGTTCGCGTCGGCGGCGTCGCGTTTCGCTTGTGACTTCTTCTTGCCTTTCTTCTTGGCGCCGCACTGAGTTGACGCCTCGGGAGCATCTTCTGACGGGCGGCCCTGGGGCTGCTTGTCCTTTCGGAAGATGGCCTCGACCGCCTCCTGGCCGGAGGCGAACTTGGTGGCGATGTCCATCAGCTCGCTCGCCCTGGTGGGGGTCTTGCAACCCAACTTGCTCACCAGGTCACGGCAGGTGGTGCTGGCGAGGAACGCGCCAATGACATCCGAGTCGGTGATGTTGGGCAGCTCGGTGCGCTGCTTCGAGAATCGCCGGATGTAGTCCCGGAGGGACTCTCCCGGCAGCTGCCGGTAGCTTCGGAGATCCCAGGAATTCCCGGGGCGCACGTACGTGCCCTGGAAATTGCCGGCGAAAGCTTGGACTAGGTCATCCCAGTTGGAGATCTGCCCCGGGGGCAGGTGCTCCAACCAGGCGCGAGCGGAGTCGGAGAGGAACAGGGGGAGGTTGCGGATGATGAGGTTGTCATCGTCCGTTCCACCCAGTTGGCAGGCCAGACGGTAGTCCACGAGCCACAGTTCCGGTCTCGTCTCCCCCGAGTACTTTGTGATAGGAGTCGGGGGTCGGAAACGGGTCGGAAACGGCGCCCGTTGGATGGCCCGGCTGAAAGCCTGCGGACCGGGCGGTTCGGGCGAGGGACTCCGATCCTCCCCGCTGTCGTAGCGTCCCCCACGCCTGGGGTGGTAGCCTCGGCGCATCCTCTCGTCGAGGTGGGCCCGACGGTCGCGGTGATGGTGCTCGTTGCCGAGGTGGCCCGGGGCCGCAGGCGCGGTGTTGCGCGTGCGTCCGGTGTAGACCGAGGCTTCCCGCATGAATCGGGAAGTCGTGGCATGAGGTTCCGAGGGGTATCCCTGCCTTCGGGAGGCAGAGCTCTCGGCCCGTCGGACCGCGGCGCCTTCCAGGAGATTCTTGAGCTCCCCCTGGATTCGCCGGCCCTCGGTGGTTGATGGCTCCGGCATCGCGCGGAGAAGCATTGCTGCGGCAGCCAGGTTCTGGCCGACGCCACTAGATGCGGGTGGCGGCCTGACCCTGGCGTCGTCGGCGACGCGGTGCTGGAAACCCTGGGGCGGATGACGTATTTCTCCGGCCGGGGTTGGCCCGCCCATGCCTGCCCGACGTCCCGGCGGATCGGCTCAAGCGGCCCTGCTTCCTCGTCGAACCTGGCCTGCGCCCCGCGGATTTGCTTGAGCTGTGGGTCATGGCCCCCCGCCTAAACGGGGACCACAGCTAGCGCCTGTGGGATGTCGACGTGGGGCACTGGCCTAGGGAGATCACCATCCTCTGGCATGCCGAGATGATTGCCTTCGGAGGGACCCCCTAGATCGACGTGGAAACATTCGCGGCTTGGGCCGCAGTCCTCGTCGCCGAGGCTGCGGCTACCGTCGGAACAGTCGGAAAGACAGTAGTCACATGCGGTCATGAAGTCCCGCATGGCACTGGGGTTGCCAAGTCCAGAGAAATCCCAACAGATGCTGGGCCCGTCGTCTTCCTCGGACCCAGAGGGCCCGTAGGTCGAGACGTCCGTCAGCCGGTTCCAAGGCGACCGCATGCGAAACCCCAGAGGGTTTGGACTTGTCTTTACGAGAGCGTCCGCCAAAGCGAGGTCGCTAGGCGGGTTGAGGCTGAATCCAAATGACGTAGGATGGGAATCGGTCGGTACCTTTTGGTCGACGAGCGGCGATGAAGTCACGTCGGGGACTGATTGCACCGTCGTCTCAGGTGCGAGGGTGACGTCCAGCAAGCTCTCCGCGAGCGCGCTGGCGTCGTCCGCTTGCTCGGGATTGGCGTGTCGCGGGGAAACGGCGCTCGCCTTCGTCTCAAACGTGAGGTCGATGCCCGGTGCGCCCCCTGTTGGGGTGCCGGGGCCGTCGGCTCGCTCGACAGCCGACGAGGCGCTGTCTCCTGCTTGGCCTTGGTTGCCCCGCCTCCTCCTCTGTCGGCGGGGGAGGGGACGGGGTGAGCTCGAAGGTTGCTCTCCCACCATGCGGGGAAGACGTCGTCGATTCCGCCGCCGGCGAGCGGGCTGCCAGCCGCCATTGTCGTCGTCGCGCGACGGTGGAAGGAGTATCATGTCGTAGCTGCCGTCGAGGGACATGAACTCAAGACTCCCAAAACGGAGCACCGTCCCGAGTTGGAGAGGTTGCTGGAGACTGTCCATCTGGAGCTTGACGGGAAGCTATTCGTCAACACGCAGCAGGCCCCTACCTGGCGCACCAACTATCGGCGTTTCGAGACCGGGGGGTCCCTGGGCCGACGAGTGAATGTCGCCGCGTGCCCCAGCCCAGATGGGTCGAGCGCGAGGGCGAGCGCGAAGGGGGGAAGAGCGAGGCGGCCGGAGACCGGCGTGAGAGAGGTGGGAATCCCGCGGCCTTCGTGTTCGTCCCGCGCCCAGGTCGGGTGCGCTTGCAGTAGGGGGTTACAAGCGTCCACGCGGGAGAGGGAGCGAGCGGCCCCAAGCGAGCGCCTGTTCTCGTCCTCGTCCCTGCGCGGCCAACCCTCTCTAAGAGGGCCCTGGTCCTTCCTTTTATAGGCGTAAGGAAAGGATCCAGGTGTACAATGGGGGGTGTAGCATAGTGCTACGTGTCTAGCGGGGGAGAGCTAGCGCCCTAAGTACATGCCGTCGTGGCAGCCGGAGAGATTTTGGCACCCAGCTGGTGTGATGTCGTGGCCGTCGGAGGAGCGATGGAGCCTGGCGGAGGGACAGCTGTCGGAGCGGTTGGGTCCTTGCTGACGTCTTCTTGCTTCCGTAAGGGGGCTGAGAGCCGCCGTCGTCACAGAGCATGCGGGGCGCCATCATTGCCTATCTGGCGGAGCTAGCCAGATGGGACGCCGGTCTGGTTCCCTGTGGCCCGAGTCAGCTCGGGGTAGGGTGATGATGGCGCCTCCTGTTGACGTGGCTGGCCTGCGCCCTAGGTTGGGCGATGCGGAGGCTCCTCCGAAGCCGAGGTCGAGTCTGTCTTCCGTGGCCGAGGCCGAGTCCGAGCCCCTGGGTCGGGCGAGGCGGAGGTCGTCGGCTGAGGCCAGGGCGGAGTCCGAGCCCTGGGGTCGGGCGAAGCGGAGTTCGTCGTCTTCTGGGACTTAGCCCGAGTCCGAGCCCGAGGTCGGGCGGAGCGGAGTTCACCGTCTTCCGGGACTTAGCCCGAGTCCGAGCCCTGGGTCGGGCGGAGCGGAGTTCGCCGTCTTCCGGGACTTAGCCCGAGTCCGAGCCCTGGGTCGGGCGGAGCGGAGTTCGCCATCTTCCGGGACTTAGCCCGAGTCCGAGCCCTGGGTCGGGCGGAGCGGAGTTCGCTGTCTTCCGGGACTTAGCCCGAGTCCGAGCCCTGGGTCGGGCGGAGCGGAGTTCGCCGTCTTCCGAGACTTAGCCCGAGTCCAAGCCCTGGGTCGGGCGGAGCGGAGTTCGCCGTCTTCCGGGACTTAGCCCGAGTCCGAGCCCTGGGTCGGGCGGAGCGGAGTTCGCCGTCTTCCGGGGCTGAGCCCGAGTCCGAGCCCTGGGTCGGGCGAAGCGGAGCTTCCTATGGTGCCTCCGGCGGGGCCTGACTGCCTGTCAGCCTCACTCTGTCAAATGACACCGCAGTCGGAGTGGCGCAGGCGGCGCTGTCCTTCTGTCAGGCCGGTTAGTGGAGCGGCGAAGTGACAGCGGTCACTTCGGCTCTGCCGGGGGGCGCGCGTCAGGATAAAGGTGTCAGGCCACATTTGCATTAAATGCTCCTGCGACTTGGTCGGTCGGTGTGGCGATTTAGTCAGGGTTGCTTCTTAGCGAAGGCAGGGCCTCGGGCGAGCCGGAAATATGTTCGCCGCTGGAGGGGGGCCTTGGGCGAGACAGAAATCCTCCGGGGTCGGCCGCCCTTGTCCGAGGCTAGGCTCGGGCGAGGCGTAATCGAGTCGCTCGAATGGACTGATCCCTGACTTAGTCGCACCCATCAGGCCTTTGCAGCTTTATGCTGATGGGGGTTACCAGCTGAGAATTAGGAGTCTTGAGGGTACCCCTAATTATGGTCCCCGACACCATCCTAGGGTGTGTTTGGTTGAATGTATATGGAGGGATGAAAGAGGGTGGCTATATTTTCTATAGTGTTTAGATGATAGTTACGTAGGAACGAGGTAAACACCAGAGTAGTTTTTTAGTGACGACGTGATCCTAAATAATCGAAAGTACGGTGTCGCTCCAGCCTATCCCATTTAACCTTAAACCAAACACATCTAAAACACTCTAATAACCTATCTCGTTGGATCCCCTCACATTGTTGACGTGTAGAGCTCACATGACTCATGCCGTCATGCGTTGCGCTGCGTGGCAGGAACTGTGGTTTCCGCGGTGTGTAGGCCGTTTCTGCACATCAAACCCGCAGTGCAAGTTGGCGGGCCTGGCGCGCAGAAGGACCTCCGGAAGCTGGCCTGCTACGGTAACCAAACAGGCCCAGGACCCTCATAGTGGATCCTGCTGTGCGCTTCGCCTCCAACAGCGTCAGCAACAGTACGCTTCAGCGCCTTCTGCTCATGCCCAAACGCCGAAGCGGAAGCCCCCCGACCCCAAACCTCGCAAGCGACCCCAGTAATGGCGACCAAGGCGCTATCCGTCTCCTCGCTCACCTCCACGGCCTTTGCCTCCTTTTCCTTGCCGCGGCCCCGCAGGCCTTCACCTTCGCCTCCCCTCCTCCGCCTTCTCGGCCCTCGCCCCCGTGCCTCCACTCTCTCCGCCGCCGCTCCCGACGACGAAGACGGCGTCGACACCGTGGAGCAGCTCCTCCACCCACGCCCGCCTGAGACCTCAGCCCCCGCCGGATCCCGCAGCCGGATCGACCGCCTCATGAAGCTCCAGCGCCGCGCCGACGGCGACGCCGTGCCCGGGGGCCGGAGGAGGTGGTTCCCTTACCTGGACGCGTTCCGGCCCGCGGCCGGGGGCGCGGAGCTGTCCAGCGGGGAGGTCATAGAGGTGCTGGAGCCGCACATCCTAGAGGCGCGGCGGGACCGGATTCGACAAGCCGTTGGCAACCGGAGCTACGCCGTTTGCCTCGTGGTGGAAGGCCTCTCCGACTTCGGCAACGTCTCGGCCGCGTTCCGCTCCGCCGACGCGCTCGGCGTGCAGTCCGTGCACGTCATTTCCTGTGATAGCAGCAAAAGGTGCAGAGGTGAATAGTGAAACTGAATTGCTACATATCACCTCACTTACTGTTGTTCATTTGTGTGTGTGTGGGGAGAGGCACAGGTGAAGAGTGAAACTGAATTGCTACTCTTTTAGAGTTACTTCATCAAACTCAAGACTGTGAGTGGCCAGTGAGAATCGATGCGACTCTAGTACCTAGTTTGGATGGGCTGAGTTTGGTGCAATCAGCAACCCCATTAAAAGATTTCAGGCTGGTGATTTGTAGAGCACCACATCTGCACATTTTTGACTTCGAGTTTACTTCCGAACTATTATTCACTAACTTTACCTCGCCTCCAAAATGAGTAGTACTTTGCATAATACATTGCCTTCTCTATGTTGAGGTGCCAGACAGCTGAGAAGTATTGTTTCTGGGCTCTTGCATTTGTATCCAATGAGCTTAAACTACATGATTGCTGGGAAATGATTGTGTAACACCCGGATTTTAGGGGTCCAAAACCCGGGGTTAACATAAACACCAGGTATGCTGGGACCAAGTCTCAAACATATGATGTATAGTGGCACATGATCGAATGTCACATCTTTATATATAACAGGAGTTCTATACAAAATAAATAATTACATTATAAGGAGACAACGGTCCAGCAACCCAAAAGTTGACTGGGAGACGACGACCTAGACCACTCACGAACTCATCACAGCATCCTCCATGAGCATCATCCTGCAGTACCTGGTCTTGACCTGTGGTGTATGTGAGACAGCAAGAGTGAGCTCACATACGTTCATCGCTCAACAAGTTGTGGGGAATAATGTGCATGAACTCGCCAAAGGTGGGAGCTCACGTGAAGTGTAAGGCTTACCAAAGAAGATGGTTAGAGCTGAGCATTGCTTTTAAAGTTGGTCAAAATTTTATTAGCAATTACTAAGTATAAGTAAATACCAAACCCAATTAAGTAATAGAACAAAAGTAACAACTTCTCCTGCAATGCAATGCATATGACAAATTGAGTTTAATTCCATAATTTAATCATGTGAGGGTCCGAGCTGCTCATGACCGTGAGCACGGCTAGTATACCAGTTTTACACTCTGCAGAGGTTGCGCATCTTTACCCACAAGCCGTGTTACCCATCTGCCAAGGGGTCATGAATCCCATACACCTCTACCAAGGAAGTGAGGCAGGGTAACACTACGAGGCCTTTACAAAGTTCCACTAGCTTCCGAAAACCCGCTACAGTTTATAGGAAGATCCAGTGCAGGAATCCCTTGCAGGACCGCCATCGCAGCAAAATCCTCCCGAGGGCCTCCCTACACTGACCTCTCCCCTACTGCCCTTGCCCCTTTCGGGTAAGGTAGTCTTCCACTAGCTTCCCTAATTAATCAGCCAAGGGCGTCCCATTCCACCCTTGTGGTAGCACTGTTTTCCCGGGTGGTCGCTCCATGTTCCAATTAACATAATGATCTTAACATGAACATTTAAATAACAACTGATAACAAAAAGTATGATCATGAATAGTGTATCTCCATACCCAAATCCACATATAGCACTAGCAAGTACTACCCAGAAAGATCAGTGGTAAACAAGGTATAAAGATAATCAAACTAGGTAACCTGTTGGGTCCCATCGAATTAACCTATGCAGATCATTATGATTAATCAGAACATGGCTGGGTAAAAAGAAGTGATCAAGGGCACAACTTGCCTGGGCCTTGAGATTCCAGGTACCAGGATGATCTTCAGGTGACTCGTGACCTCACTGCTAGTCGTAGCAATTCAAACAAACATGGTGTAGGAAAATTTAACATCACAACAAACATATATGCAAAATACATATCCATAATCTACATATTAAAATAAGATCACAGGAAAAAGAATTATTAATTTTGGAGTTGTAGATTTTAAGTTATGGATTTCTAAAGATTTTATGTGCTTTGTACAAGATTAATTAGGATATCAATTTTAATATGGCTTTTATGTTAAAACAGTGACACAAAATGATAAACAATATTATTACAAAATTATAGGAACTGGAATGGATTAATTTGGACTTGATATGAATTTTCTATGGATTATACAAGTTTTACAATTATTTTTATACTCAAAAATCAATTTCTAAATCACATTTTCCTATTTTCTTTAAATACTGGACTGGGCGCACTATAATCAGAAACTGCAGGGGCTTCTGCGTAAACACCCAACAGACCCAAAGCCCACAGCGTAGGACTGCGGGTTTAATCCGCAGAAACGGAGGGGCTCTTATGTAAAACTGCGGTCGCGAAGGGGTATAGATCAATTCTGGCCATCCGATCCTGCATCAAGGGCCAGGATTAGATTCCGGTGCAATGACGAACCCGCACACACCCAGGCCCTCCATCTTTAGATCTACGGTCACCAAGTGAAGCCATTGGATCCGAGATCCATGGCACAGATTCGCCCACGCCAAATCGCACCCGAGCCCACGGATTTGATCACAACGGTCACGATATAATGTTCTGGATCGGTATCCTGCTTTTGATCTACGCCGTCTACAAGTAATCAAATGGCCAGACTGAAGGGATGAAAGGGGTACCAGCCTGGTCAGATCAGGACCGTTTATTCACGGATCAAGGGCCCACATCAGATCCACGGTTAGATCTAATCTAAGCCACCCATTTCACGATCAACGACACAGGCGTGGTCTTCTTCCTCCCGGTTCTCTCTCTCATCTCACTGCAACCCGAGCTCAACGGAGCTACAGCCAACAGCCCCCATGGCGGCGCCCTGTTCCGCTCGCACGGCGCGCCCCCGCCGGAGTGCGCACCCCGACCATCCAGGGCCCATTATCCAAACCGAGATATGCGAGTAGAAGAACAAAGCGAATCGCACGGAGTGATGCCCACGCGATGTCTTCTGCCGCGCCGCTCTCTGCGCATTAGCGGAGATTCGCCCAGCGGGCCGCATTAGCCGCGACGGAGATCACCGTCGTGCCCGATAGGTGAGCCATGATGAGCAGAATCAAGTGCAGAAAAGCATGATCTTTGACGAACCATAAAACGAATCGGTTAGGGACCCTACCGAATGCGGAGACGGCAATGGCGGCACCGTGCTTTTCCTCCCCAATGGCGGCGAGGCTAGCAGAGGCGAGATGGACAAGAGGACCGCGGCCAGGGCCTCCATATATAGACCGGGGGAAATAACTACAAGGAAATCCCAGGCGAGATTCGCGGTGCGCGCGAGAAGCTCGGTGAAGTCCGCCTGGGTTTGTTACGGCTTCAGTTACGGTGAAGGAGGAAAGTGATGACGAGCGGGTCCCACATGTCAGTATGACACCAAGAGAGGAGGAGTTGGGCTGCTAGAGGAGCAAATGGGAAATTGGGCCGGCGGGTGGAGTGGGACTTTGGGCCTGGCCGTGGGATTTGGCCCAGGCGCGGTTAGGAGCTCTACACTCTTCTCTTTTTTTTTTTCTATTTTCATTTCCAAAATTTAAATTGGGTTCCAATTTCAAATTTAAATTCTATTTAAACTTTCCAAACATTTATAAAAAAAATCCTAAGATGAAGATAACGCCTATTATATATATATATTATTTTTATAGTATATATCCTTTTCCTTTTCTATTCTTTCATCTTTTCTATTTCAAATTTTAATTATCAAGATTCAAATCCCTGTTTGATTTCACTCTCAAATATAATTCTAATGTAAAGGTAAATCATATTTTCATTATTATTTATTTCTTATTTGCATAATTTAATGCCCTTAGTTGAGTATGTAGAGAAAAATTAAAAGAAAATCAAGGGATCCCCAAAAACTCCCTCATATAAATTTATTTATTTATTCATAATATATATATTTTTCTTATACCAATTTTAGGCTTTACAAATCCTACCCCCCTTAACAGAAATCTCGTCCTCGAGATTTGTAAGGAAAAAGGGTGCATGTTCATATCGTCTCAACACATATGCACAAACAAAATCTCAGCATGATGCATATCTTATTAGCAAAACACAGGATCAAATGGACCTTATTATTATTACTAAAATAGTAATAATACTAACTAATAGCTAACTAATATTTAGGTCTTACAAATAGTAAAATATATATATATGTATCTATATCTATGTTCATCTCTATTCTTGTTGTTCGTTGACTTCTTCACCGACTACTTCATCTTCAACTGGCTCTTCTTCTTGAATTTCAAGTTCACCGGGTTCAGCTTCTACTTCTGCATGATGGGCATATCCCCGGTTGATAGATAGGGGCTGACTCTTTCCTGCCGAGGCTTGTCCTTGTTTCATCGGAGCCGGTGTAGTGTAGGCAGCTCTGTTGGGACAGTAGTTGGCGTAGTGTCCCGGTTGTCCACACTTGAAGCATGTTCTGATGGCGGTTGTGTTGGGAGCAACGGTTCCTCCTGGAGTGCTTGCTTTTGGAGGAGCAGTTGGTGTCTGTTGAGTTTGTTGTCCAGAACTGCCACTAGCTGGTGTATTGGGAGTGGTAGTATAGCGAGGACGGGAACTACTTCCAGCCTGCCCTTGGTTGACAGCCTTTCTTTTCTCTCCAAATATACTCCTCTTGTTTTCTACAGCAATAGCTTTGTCAAGTAGCCTTTGGAAGGATGGGAAGGTGTGCGATACCAGCTGATATTGCAAGGGTCCAATCAAACCATCCAGAAAGAGCTCCTGCTTTTGCTCATCATCCTCAACATCTCTGGGAGCATATCGAGATAACTGGATGAATTTGTCCCTATATTCACTTACGGACATACTTCCTTGCTTGAGAGATAGAAACTCCTTCCTCTTAATCTTCATGAGTCCAGCAGGAATATGGTAATTCCTGAATTGTGTGGAGAATTCTTCCCAGGTAATGGTATCGGCAGCAGCATGAGCTGCACAGTACGCATCCCACCAATCCGCAGCGGGACCAGCAAGACGACCTGATGCATAGAGTACTTTCTCTCTATCTGAGCACTGAGCTATGTTGAGCATCTTCTCTATGGACTTTAACCAGTCATCTGCTTGCAGTGGATCTGCGGAGTTGGAGAAGGTTGGTGGTTTGTGGCTCATGAATTCCCGGTGCTTGTCCCGGGGTGGAACTGGTGGTGGAGGTGGAGGCAATGGCACTTGTTGTTGTTGCTGCTGTTGTTGAAGTTGTTGCTGCAGCTGCTGTTGTTGTACCCTTCTCTCCTGGCGTATCTCTTCCCGTTCTTGGCGCATTTCCCGACGTGCATCCTCTCTTTCCTGGTGCATTTCTTGACGTTCTTGCTGCATTTGGGTGCGCATATCTGCCATAGTGTCAGCCATTTGTTGCATCATTCTCATTTGAGCTGCGACTAGTGGATCAACTCCGCCTTGTGGAGGATTAGGAGGATTCATCACTGCTGACTGTGGTTGAGGTTGTCGATTAGCAGGTAAATCAATTCCACCACCCCGCCTGGTATTGACCATCTAAGTTAGAAGCATATGGTAAGATAGCTTTGCAAGGGAATCATTTAGTAGACAGAATGAATAAGCTAATAGTTGGTTATGTACTGGAATTTCTTTGGCAGGGCTGGGCCAGATATTCTATGTCAAGACTAGGGTAATTAGTTGTACGAGGTGAATGTCCAAAGGTAAGATAGAATATGTCAAGATAAGATAGATACGGAATACTACATATATTTTCTAAGGGGATAATCTAGTTTGTCTAGTTATCTTACAAATGCTATCTTTTATACCTAGATGTATATGCAGATGTAATTGTGGACATTACTCCACAACCCATCACACTCAATCAAAGATCCAAATCAGACAGATATCATAAGAACAAACATTCAAATACATAGACACTTATAAAAATAGTTTTGTTTTTGTTCCTAGGATTAGGTCTCCTATTCCTAAAGTCACTTTAGGCACAGGATTTCAAAGTGTGAAATCCAAGTTTGTCTTCAGAAGGAAAAGGTAAGAATAAACAGAGTAAAGCGGAAATAGATGAGAAAAGATTAAGATAAGTTTAGAAAAGAATCAGAGTAGCAAAGGTAAGTAGTAAGGGTTGTCCAGTTCTATCTAGGTTTCGTCCTACAGTCAACATTCCTCTGATACCACTTCTGTAACACCCGGATTTTAGGGGTCCAAAACCCGGGGTTAACATAAACACCAGGTATGCTGGGACCAAGTCTCAAACATATGATGTATAGTGGCACAGGATCGAATGTCACATCTTTATATATAACAGGAGTTCTATACAAAATAAATAATTACATTATAAGGAGACAACGGTCCAGCAACCCAAAAGTTGACTGGGAGACGACGACCTAGACCACTCACGAACTCATCACAGCATCCTCCATGAGCATCATCCTGCAGTACCTGGTCTTGACCTGTGGTGTATGTGAGACAGCAAGAGTGAGCTCACATACGTTCATCGCTCAACAAGTTGTGGGGAATAATGTGCATGAACTCGCCAAAGGTGGGAGCTCACGTGAAGTGTAAGGCTTACCAAAGAAGATGGTTAGAGCTGAGCATTGCTTTTAAAGTTGGTCAAAATTTTATTAGCAATTACTAAGTATAAGTAAATACCAAACCCAATTAAGTAATAGAACAAAAGTAACAACTTCTCCTGCAATGCAATGCATATGACAAATTGAGTTTAATTCCATAATTTAATCATGTGAGGGTCCGAGCTGCTCATGACCGTGAGCACGGCTAGTATACCAGTTTTACACTCTGCAGAGGTTGCGCATCTTTACCCACAAGCCGTGTTACCCATCTGCCAAGGGGTCATGAATCCCATACACCTCTACCAAGGAAGTGAGGCAGGGTAACACTACGAGGCCTTTACAAAGTTCCACTAGCTTCCGAAAACCCGCTACAGTTTATAGGAAGATCCAGTGCAGGAATCCCTTGCAGGACCGCCATCGCAGCAAAATCCTCCCGAGGGCCTCCCTACACTGACCTCTCCCCTACTGCCCTTGCCCCTTTCGGGTAAGGTAGTCTTCCACTAGCTTCCCTAATTAATCAGCCAAGGGCGTCCCATTCCACCCTTGTGGTAGCACTGTTTTCCCGGGTGGTCGCTCCATGTTCCAATTAACATAATGATCTTAACATGAACATTTAAATAACAACTGATAACAAAAAGTATGATCATGAATAGTGTATCTCCATACCCAAATCCACATATAGCACTAGCAAGTACTACCCAGAAAGATCAGTGGTAAACAAGGTATAAAGATAATCAAACTAGGTAACCTGTTGGGTCCCATCGAATTAACCTATGCAGATCATTATGATTAATCAGAACATGGCTGGGTAAAAAGAAGTGATCAAGGGCACAACTTGCCTGGGCCTTGAGATTCCAGGTACCAGGATGATCTTCAGGTGACTCGTGACCTCACTGCTAGTCGTAGCAATTCAAACAAACATGGTGTAGGAAAATTTAACATCACAACAAACATATATGCAAAATACATATCCATAATCTACATATTAAAATAAGATCACAGGAAAAAGAATTATTAATTTTGGAGTTGTAGATTTTAAGTTATGGATTTCTAAAGATTTTATGTGCTTTGTACAAGATTAATTAGGATATCAATTTTAATATGGCTTTTATGTTAAAACAGTGACACAAAATGATAAACAATATTATTACAAAATTATAGGAACTGGAATGGATTAATTTGGACTTGATATGAATTTTCTATGGATTATACAAGTTTTACAATTATTTTTATACTCAAAAATCAATTTCTAAATCACATTTTCCTATTTTCTTTAAATACTGGACTGGGCGCACTATAATCAGAAACTGCAGGGGCTTCTGCGTAAACACCCAACAGACCCAAAGCCCACAGCGTAGGACTGCGGGTTTAATCCGCAGAAACGGAGGGGCTCTTATGTAAAACTGCGGTCGCGAAGGGGTATAGATCAATTCTGGCCATCCGATCCTGCATCAAGGGCCAGGATTAGATTCCGGTGCAATGACGAACCCGCACACACCCAGGCCCTCCATCTTTAGATCTACGGTCACCAAGTGAAGCCATTGGATCCGAGATCCATGGCACAGATTCGCCCACGCCAAATCGCACCCGAGCCCACGGATTTGATCACAACGGTCACGATATAATGTTCTGGATCGGTATCCTGCTTTTGATCTACGCCGTCTACAAGTAATCAAATGGCCAGACTGAAGGGATGAAAGGGGTACCAGCCTGGTCAGATCAGGACCGTTTATTCACGGATCAAGGGCCCACATCAGATCCACGGTTAGATCTAATCTAAGCCACCCATTTCACGATCAACGGCACAGGCGTGGTCTTCTTCCTCCCGGTTCTCTCTCTCATCTCACTGCAACCCGAGCTCAACGGAGCTACAGCCAACAGCCCCCATGGCGGCGCCCTGTTCCGCTCGCACGGCGCGCCCCCGCCGGAGTGCGCACCCCGACCATCCAGGGCCCATTATCCAAACCGAGATATGCGAGTAGAAGAACAAAGCGAATCGCACGGAGTGATGCCCACGCGATGTCTTCTGCCGCGCCGCTCTCTGCGCATTAGCGGAGATTCGCCCAGCGGGCCGCATTAGCCGCGACGGAGATCACCGTCGTGCCCGATAGGTGAGCCATGATGAGCAGAATCAAGTGCAGAAAAGCATGATCTTTGACGAACCATAAAACGAATCGGTTAGGGACCCTACCGAATGCGGAGACGGCAATGGCGGCACCGTGCTTTTCCTCCCCAATGGCGGCGAGGCTAGCAGAGGCGAGATGGACAAGAGGACCGCGGCCAGGGCCTCCATATATAGACCGGGGGAAATAACTACAAGGAAATCCCAGGCGAGATTCGCGGTGCGCGCGAGAAGCTCGGTGAAGTCCGCCTGGGTTTGTTACGGCTTCAGTTACGGTGAAGGAGGAAAGTGATGACGAGCGGGTCCCACATGTCAGTATGACACCAAGAGAGGAGGAGTTGGGCTGCTAGAGGAGCAAATGGGAAATTGGGCCGGCGGGTGG
Source organism: Zea luxurians (assembly GCA_029449295.1). Taxonomy (NCBI): domain Eukaryota; kingdom Viridiplantae; phylum Streptophyta; class Magnoliopsida; order Poales; family Poaceae; genus Zea; species Zea luxurians. Next base: position 216,979,184 of record JAOPSE010000001.1, read on the forward strand.
AGTGGGACTTTGGGCCTGGCCGTGGGATTTGGCCCAGGCGCGGTTAGGAGCTCTACACTCTTCTCTTTTTTTTTTTCTATTTTCATTTCCAAAATTTAAATTGGGTTCCAATTTCAAATTTAAATTCTATTTAAACTTTCCAAACATTTATAAAAAAAATCCTAAGATGAAGATAACGCCTATTATATATATATATTATTTTTATAGTATATATTCTTTTCCTTTTCTATTCTTTCATCTTTTCTATTTCAAATTTTAATTATCAAGATTCAAATCCCTGTTTGATTTCACTCTCAAATATAATTCTAATGTAAAGGTAAATCATATTTTCATTATTATTTATTTCTTATTTGCATAATTTAATGCCCTTAGTTGAGTATGTAGAGAAAAATTAAAAGAAAATCAAGGGATCCCCAAAAACTCCCTCATATAAATTTATTTATTTATTCATAATATATATATTTTTCTTATACCAATTTTAGGCTTTACAGATTGGTAGGCTATGCTGTTGCAATTTAGAACTGTGAAAACGACCCTACGTAAACACTAAACAGAATGATCTGCATTCTTAGAGTTGCCAGATTGGTTACTGGATCTTACTCTCACTAATTAGTTTTCAACTTGGATGGATCATGAATGTGACAAAATTCGTTCAAGAATAAGGATATGCTTATTACTGTTGTTCTAGTGTTTTCACAAGGATCTTGTGCTTTATTTAGAATTTTTAGCATATAGGAGTTTATCAAGGAGTCATTAAACTAGATATCCATTAAGGGTGAAAATTCACAAGTTTGATATTACATCTTTTTGAAATGATAGGTTCCACTCAAGTAAACTGTTCTTCATTCAAATGCTTCTTTGCTTTTTCAGGTATAGAGACAACAGGCATGTGAGCATGGGTGCTGAGAAATGGCTTGACATTGAGATATGGAACTCACCTGCAGAATGTTTCAGTGCATTAAAAAAACGCGGTTATCGCATTGCGACCACTTATTTGGGAACTGATTCGGTATTTTTTTTTCCACACTTCAACATTTTGGGGATTTGGTATCCTTTTCACTCTTGTGCATCTTTATCTATCGGTTTCCTTGGAAATCTACAATCTACTATTCCGCACGAATTTCAGATGCCATGTGTCATTGAATGCACGGTCATATGTTCTTTTCTGTGAAAAACTGCAGTTGTTTTGTACAAACAGTGAAAATAGGTCATCAAGAATACCCAGAGTATTAAATTATGTGTGTCACAAATGGATTGTTGAAGTGAAATTGATGACATATGTATCCGTTTGCACCATTCATCAGGATTTAACTTTTCTCACTAAAGGTGGTTTATTCTGGCTGAAGGAATAATTGTGTTCCAAATTTTCTTAGGTCTGTGTGTATGATATGGATTGGTCTCAACCAACAGCTATTGTTGTGGGCAATGAGCTTAGGTATGGGCTGTTCCTTGTATATGTATCTTTTGTTGAATTTACATTACATTTGGAAATTCTTAAAACGAAGCACTCAGTTACTTGGTTGTGCTTTCCATTGTATTTTTCTACCCCTTTATTTTGTAAGGAAACATTTATTAGATCTGCTTACTAGCTTTGCAATGCGGTATTTTGAGTCTCTCCTCTTGCAAAAGGAGTACATATGCTCCCCGGTTTATAGGATATTAGGATAGCTGCAGTGCCATGAATCATATATTGTATATCATGTAAACATGTTCTGTATTATGGCCTTGAAGTTTTGAACCCACAAACCAGGATTTCACGTATGCTAGCATTAGAAAGTTTTAAGTACCTCATTGTGGAGAGTAGTATATGCATTTATTTTCCATCATGATACATAGATTAGCTGATACATTAATATTTCATTGTACAACGAAAGTTGGGTATTAACTAATTCTTTGGTGGCAGGGGTATAAGTGATGATGCTCTAGAATTATCAGATTTGCACTGCAGCATTCCAATGAAAGGCATGGTGGATTCGTTTAATGTATCTGTTGCAGCTGGAATCCTCATGCACCATGCTGTTTGTGATAGAGTTTCCCGCCTGGTAAGTGGACTTTCTTCATTTTAGTTATCATCGTACCTTAAAGAAGACATGATAAACCCAACCCACTATTAGCGAAGTTTATCTATTATCATACGGTACTGCTACCTTTGGCTTTCAGGTTTCAGCCAAGAAAAAGAAACATTGTTTTATCTATGAACTTTACAATAATAGTGCTCATACCGCTATACCTTTGTTACCAAAGACCTGTTTATTGACCAAAGACCACTTAGTCCTGTTTTTATTGAAAGCAAGAGAAGTCATCTATATTGAGTTGCATGCACCAACCATTTCAACTCAAAATCTTAAGCTGATAAAAGGAGGTGGACAATTCATTTGTATTCCAACACTCCTCAAAATTTGAACTCGAGATCTCTAGGCTCCGATACCGAATGTCTGAATAGATTGTTTAAGATAAGTTGAATCTTGCAAAGAGCAGCCTCTAATATATGTTGATTGTGGGTCTTGTCTCATAAACTATGTTTTGCTTCTACGAGTTCTAGGTGTAAACTGTAAACTCAATAAGCTGGCCCTTGAATTAGTATAGAAGAATCAATCAATAACACAAACTAAAACTACCAAATTTGGCATATACGTGTTTTTTGACCTGGACTGTGACAATTCATATAGAAACCACTGTGGAGTTTGATAGCTGATTTGCAAATCTGGTCCATTTATTGGATTATTTAAATTGACACCTTTTGACTCACTGATAGATTTTGAAGTGATCTGAATGGACCTTTCCCCCCTACAAAAATGGACAGATTTATTTATGTTCCAATCCATATATATTGTATGCTAAATGCACCTCTAAATGAGACAATCGTGGAATGATATTTGCTGTAAGCTAACTCTTAACTGTCAGCGATGTTTTCAAACCGTCTAGTCGTATGGTCCTGATCAGCCAATTAATCATGTTTTTAGTCGTCAGTCTGGTCTGACTGGTCAGTGACTACTCCGTTAGTCCAGCAGTATAATTTCCCTGCCTACTTTCCCTGCTGACTGCTACTAAGGATGTATACTAGTAAATAGAATAACTGTATAAGTATAGAGTAGTTAAAGGCCTGTTTGGTGCAACTCCTAGAAGTACTGCCACTAGGAGACTACAGCACCAGTAAACAAAGACATTACCATGAATTCTTAAACAAAGCAAGCATCAAGCATGGTCACTTGTGGGCTAAAAACAAAAGGCCCTGTGCCCAAGTGCCCCAACCCAGCTGGGTCTCTCACAGTTCCTTTCTGAGGCTAGTAGTCCATGAGCTAACTGGATGACTAATCGTGATAGTCCAATGATCAGATTTTAAGATTGCACTAGTTGTCTGATGAGTTATTAATACTAGCTATCAGCATCTCATGTTTGGTGGTTTATCAGGGCCATCACGGTGATCTCTTGCCTGAAGAAAATAGGATATTGCTTGCTGAGTTCTATCTGCGACATAGAGAAAGCACGGCTACTATAGTTCATGAATATGCCAAAAGGAAGTCTGGAAAAGTTATGACCAGACTTTGAGAACATCCCGAGAAGCTGAGTGACGTGTCTGCCAATCAAGTCTTGGATTATCTGGTGCATTTTTCTAACAGAAAACGAGGTGAGTTTTTAAACCATTCAGGGCATCCAATTTTCTTTAAACAATTTTTATACTTTGAGTGTTGACTTTTCGTATATCACCTTTATGTGGTCGCCTTGAAAATGTTTGGACACAGCAATCTTAATTACAAAACTTCTGAATTTTGTATGAAGGCTATTTTTTTTCTGGAGTTTACCGCTGATCCCCATCAGATTGCTGGGAAGACGAGGATCCAAGCCCAAACATTGAGCAGAGCTGTTAACGATTACGCATATGGTTTTCAGTGACGTGGACTTTTGCTCCCAAAACAGTCACCCGTTAACTATTTTTGTATGTTTTTGTTAGGATGAAAGCTTAATATGTTTCCACTTGTTTTTCACAAACGATGGCGGTGGTTGGGTTTGGGCGGCAACGCTCCATGTTCTACAGACGGTTACGACCGGAAGCTCAGCTTGGTGTAACCGTACCAGTATAACCTGTCCTTGGAGGGTTGAGAACTTGAGATGTAAACGAACTACACTTGTCTACGGCAGGATGATGCGTCTGTAACGCAAAGCTGTGCAACTGGATGTAAACGAACTACACTTGTCTACGGCAGGATGATGCGTCTGTAACGCAAAGCTGTGCAACTGGTGAATCTCGCCACATAAGCTTTTTGTCCTCGCGGCGGATCTGTTACAGAGCATCGTCAATAAAGCGCGACAGCAAGACCTTCTCAAGTTACCCCTGGCCGAGAATTGTGGTCAAGATTTTCCGATAGTTCAATACGCGGATGACACTCTACTGATAATGGAAGCTTGTCCTAGGCAACTATTTTTTCTCAGAGCCGTTCTGAACTCTTTTGCAACTTCGACAGGGTTGAAGGTGAACTACAATAAATCAAGTATGTACCCCATCAATGTCAATCCTGCTAAATTGGAGATCCTTGCCAGAACCCTCAACTGTCAGCTAGGTTCAATGCCCTTTACCTATCTTGGTGTTTCGCTTGGTCTGTCAAAGCCTAAAATCTGCCACTTTTTACCGTTCATTCATAGGATTGAAAAGAGATTATCATGCACCTCTGCTCTCCTTTCCCAGGCTGGTAGGCTTGAGCTTGTTAATTCGATGTTCTCAGCTCTCCCGACCTTTTTGATGTGCACTCTAAAAATTTCGGTTACCACGGTCAAGAAGATTGATTCTTATCGGAAACACTGTCTTTGGAGAGGAAATGACGTCAATTCGAAGAAACCTGCTCTGGCTGCTTGGGTATGATTACACAGACTAAAAAAATGGGGGCCTAGGAGTGGTAAGATTAGAGACTCACAATAAAGCCCTGCTTCTGAAATTTTTGCACAAGTTTTTCAACAATCATGATTGTCGGGGACCATAATTAGGGGTACCCTTAAGACGCCTAATTCTCAGCTGGTAACCCCCATCAGCATAAAGCTGCAAAGGCCTGATGGGTTTGATTAAGTCAGGGATCAGTCCATACGAGTGACTCGATCACGCCACGCCCGAGCCTAGCCTCGGGCGAGGGCAGCCGACCCTAAGATGACTCCGTCTCGCCTGAGGTCTCCTCTTTCACGGCAGACGCATCACCGGCTCGCCCGAGGCCCCGCCTTCGATAAGAAGTAACCCTGACTAAATCACCGCGCCAACCGACCAAGTCACCGGGGCGTTTAACGCAAAAGGTAAGACCGACGGGCGACCAAACTCCGCTCCGCCCGACCCAGGGCTCGGACTCGGGCTAAGGCCCCGGAAGACGGCGAACTCCGCTCCGCCCGACCCAGGGCTTGGACTCGGGCTAAGGCCCCGGAAGACGGCGAACTCCGCTCCGCCCGACCCAGGGCTCGGACTCGGGCCAAGGCCCCGGAAGACGGCGAACTCCGCTCCGCCCGACCCAGGGCTCGGACTCGGGCTAAGGCCCCGGAAGACGACGAACTCCGCCTCGCCCGACCTAGGGCTCGGACTCCGCCTCGGCCTCTGCCAAACGACCTCCGCCTCGCCCGACCCAGGGCTCGGACTCTGCCTCTGTCTTGCAGGACGGACTCGACCTCGGCTTCGGAGGAACCTCCACGACGCCCGACCTAGGACACGAGACCGCCACGTCAACAGGAAGCGTCATCATCACCCTGCCCTGAGCCGACTTGGGTCGCAGAGAACAAGACCGGCGTCCCATCTGGCCAGCAACGCCAGATAGGCAATGATGGCGCCCCGCTAGACCATGACGACGGCGGCTCTCAGCTCCCTTACGAAAGCAGGAGAACGTCAGCAAGGGCCCAGCCACTCCGACAGCTGTCCCTCCGTCCGGCTCCGTTACTCCTCCAACAGCCACGACGCCACACCAACAGGGTGCCAAGATCTCTCCGGCTGCCACCTTGGCATGTACTTAGGGCGCTAGCTCTCCCTCGCTAGACACGTAGCACCTTGCTACACCCCCATTTTGTACACCTGGATCCTCTCCTTACGACTATAAAAGGAAGGACCAGGGCCTTCTTAGAGAAGGTTGGCCTCGCGGGGACAAAGGGCAGGGGCAGGCGCTCTCTCGGGGCCGCTCGCTCCCCTCACCTCGCGCGGACGCTTGTAACCCCCTACTGCAAGCGCACCCGACCTGGGCGCGGGACGAACACGAAGGCCGCGGGAATTCTCCGACTCCCTCGTCGCCACCCGGCTCCGGCCACCGACCTCTCGCTCTACTCCCCCCTTCGCGCTCGCCCACGCGCTCGACCCATCTGGGCTGGGGCACGCGGCACTCTCACTCGTTGGCTCGGGGACCCCCCGGTCTCGGAACGCCGACAGTTGGCGCGCCAGGTAGGGGCCTGCTGCGTGTTGACGAGCAGATTCCCGTCAAGCTCCAGATGGGCAGTCTCCAACGACCTCTTCAACCCGGATCGGTGCTCCGTTTCGGGAGTCTCGAGTTCATGTCTCTCGACAGCGGGTACGACATGATACTCCTTCCACCGCCGCGCGACAGCGACAACGGTGGCAGACAGCCCGCTCGCCGGCGGCGGAATCGACGACGTCTTTCCCGCGTGGGGGAAGGACAACTTTCGAGCTCGCCCCATCCTCTCCCTCGCCATCGGAGGAGGAGGAGGCGGGGCAACCAGGGCCGAACGGGAGGCCGCGCTCCGACGGCTGTCGAGCAAATCGACATCCCCGGCGCCCCGACGGAGGACACGCCAAGCGTCGCCCTCGCGTTCGAGGCAAAGGCGAGCGCCATCCCCTCGCAGCACGTCGACCCCGAGCAGGTGGACGACGCCAGCACGCTCGCGAAGGGCCTGCAGGACGTCGCCCTCGTACCCAGGACGACGGCGCGATCAACCCCCGACGTGACTTCATCGCTCCTCGTCGACAAAAAGGTACCGACTGCTACCCATCTTTCGTTATTTCGACTCGACCTCAGCCCGCCTGGCGACCTCGCTTTGGCGGGCGCTCACGTTGAGGCGAGTGCAACCTCTCTGGGGTTTCGTGTGCGGTCGCCTTGGGACCGGTTGACGGGTGTCTCGACCTACGGACCCTCTGGGTCCGAGGAAGATGACGACCCCAGCATCTGCTGGGATTTCTCCGGATCTGGCAACCCTAGTGCCATGCGGGACTTCATGACCGCATGTGACTACTGCCTCTCCGACTGTTCCGACGGCAGCCGCAGCCTTGGCGACAAGGACTGCGGCCCGAGCCGCGAATGTTTCCACATCGAGCTAGGGGATCCCTCCGGAGGCGGCTGTCTCGGCATGCCGGAGGATGGTGATCCCCCTAGGCCAGCGCCTCGCGCCGACATCCCGCGGGAGCTAGCTGTGGTCCCCGTTCCGGCGGGGGGTTACGACCCACAGCTCGAGCAAGTCCGCGGGGCGCAAGCCGGGCTCGATGAGGGAGCAGGAGCGCTCGAGGCGATCCGCCAGAACATCGGGCAGGTATGGGCGAGCCAGCCCCCGGCCGGAGGAATACGTCACCTGCCCCAAGGTCTCCAGCACCACATCGCCAACGATGCCAGGGACAGACCGCCACCCGCATCCGGCGGAACCGGTCAGGACCTGGCCGCTGCGGCGATGCTCCTCCGCGCGATGCCGGAGTCATCAACCACCGAGGGTCGGCGAATCCAGGGAGAACTCAAGCATCTCCTGGAAGGCGCTGCGGCCCGGCGGGCCGAGAGCTCTGCCTCCCGAAGGCAGGGATACCCCTCGGAACATCGTGCCGCGACTTCCCGACTCACGCGGGAAGCCTCGGTCTACACCGGGCGCACGCGCAATACCGCGCCTGCGGCCCCGGGCCACCTCGGCGACGAGCACCCTCATCGCGACCGTCGGGCACGCCTCGACGAAAGGGTGCGCCGAGGCTACCACCCCAGGCGTGGGGGACGCTACGACAGCGGGGAGGATCGGAGTCCCTCGCCCGAACCACCCGGTCCGCAGGTCTTCAGCCGAGCCATTCGGCGGGCGCCGTTTCCGCCCCGATTCCGACCCCCGACTACTATCACGAAGTACTCGGGGGAAACAAGACCGGAATTGTGGCTCGCGGACTACCGCCTGGCCTGTCAACTGGGTGGGACGGACGATGACAACCTCATCATCCGAAACCTCCCCCTGTTCCTCTCCGACACTGCTCGTGCCTGGTTGGAGCACCTGCCTCCGGGGCAGATTTCCAACTGGGAGGATCTGGTCCAGGCTTTCGCCGGCAACTTCCAGGGCACATACGTGCGCCCCGGGAATTCCTGGGATCTCCGAAGCTGTCGGCAACTGCCGGGAGAGTCTCTCCGAGACTACATCCGGCGGTTCTCGAAGCAGCGCACCGAGCTGCCCAACGTCACCGACTCCGATGTCATCGGCGCGTTCCTCGCCGGCACCACCTGCCGTGACCTGGTGAGCAAGTTGGGTCGCAAGACCCCCACCAGGGCGAGCGAGCTGATGGACATCGCCACCAAGTTCGCCTCCGGCCAGGAGGCGGTCGAGGCCATCTTCCGAAAGGACAAGCAGCCCCAGGGCCGCCCGTCGGAAGATGCTCCCGAGGCATCTACTCCGCGCGGCGCCAAGAAGAAAGGCAGGAGGAAGTCGCAAGCGAAACGCGACGTTCCCGATGCAGACCTTGTCGTCGCCGCCGAGCACAAGAGCCCTCGGAAGCCCCCCGGAGGTGCTAACCTCTTCGACAAGGCACTCAAGGAGACGTGCCCCTATCATCAGGGGCCCGTCAAGCACACCCTCGAGGGGTGCGTCATGCTTCGGCACCACTTCAACAGGGCCGGGCCACCCGCAGAAGGTGGCAGGGCTCACGACGACGGCAAGAAGGAAGACCGCCAAGCAGGAGAGTTCCCAGAGGTCCGCGACTGCTTCATGATCTACGGAGGGCATGCGGCGAATCCCTCGGCTCGGCATCGTAAGCAAGAGCGTCGGGAGGTCTGCTCGGTGAAGGTGGCGGCGCCAGTCTATCTAGACTGGTCCGACAAGCCCATCACCTTCGACCGGGACGACCACCCCGACCACGTGCCGAGCCCGGGGAAGTACCCGCTCGTCGTCGACCCCGTCATCGGCGACGTCAGGCTCACCAAGGTCCTGATGGATGGAGGCAGCTGCCTCAACATCATCTACGCCGAGACCCTCAGGCTCCTGCGCGTCGACCTGTCATCCGTCCGAGCAGGCGCTGCGCCCTTCCATGGGATCATCCCCGGGAAGCGCGTCCAGCCCCTCGGGCAGATCGACCTTCCTGTCTGCTTCGGAACACCCTCCAACTTCCGAAGGGAGACCTTGACGTTCGAGGTGGTCGGGTTCCGAGGAACCTACCACGCAGTGTTGGGAAGGCCATGCTACGCGAAGTTCATGGCCATCCCCAACTACACCTACCTAAAGCTCAAGATGCCGGGCCCCAACGGGGTCATCACCGTCGGCCCCACGTACAAACACGCATTCGAATGCGATGTGGAGTGCGTGGAGTACGCCGAGGCCCTCGCCGAGTCCGAGGCCCTCATTGCCGACCTGGAAAGCCTCTCCCGAGAGGTGCCGGACGTGAAGCGACATGCCGGCAACTTCGAGCCAGCGGAGACGGTTAAGGCCGTCCCTCTCGACCCCAGTGGCGACACCTCCAAGCAGATTCGGATCGGATCCGGGCTCGACCCCAAATAGGAAGCAGTGCTCGTCGACTTTCTCCGCGCAAACGCCGACGTCTTTGCGTGGAGTCCCTCGGACATGCCCGGCATACCGAGGGATGTCGCCGAGCACTCGCTGGATATTCGGGCCGGGGCCCGACCGGTCAGACAGCCTCTGCGCCGATTCGACGAGGAAAGGCGCAGGGTGATAGGCGAGGAGATCCACAAGCTGATGGCAGCAGGGTTCATTAAAGAGGTATTCCATCCCGAATGGCTTGCCAACCCTGTACTTGTGAGGAAAAAAGGGGGGAAGTGGCGGATGTGTGTAGACTACACTGGTCTCAACAAAGCATGTCCGAAGGTCCCCTACCCTCTACCTCGCATCGATCAGATCGTGGACTCCACTGCAGGGTGCGAAACCCTGTCTTTCCTCGATGCCTACTCAGGGTATCATCAAATTAAGTTGAAAGAGTCCGACCAGCTCGCGACTTCTTTCATCACGCCCTTCGACATGTACTGTTATGTCACAATGCCATTCGGTTTGAGGAACGCGGGTGCAACGTACCAGCGGTGCATGAACCATGTGTTCGGCGAACACATCGGTCGCACGGTCGAGGCCTACGTCGATGACATCGTAGTCAAGACGAGGAAAGCCTCCGACCTTCTCTCCGACCTCGAACTGACATTCCGGTGTCTCAAGGCGAAGGGCGTCAAGCTCAATCCCGAGAAGTGCGTCTTCGGGGTGCCCCGGGGCATGCTCTTGGGATTCATCGTCTCCGAGCGGGGCATCGAAGCCAACCCGGAGAAGATCGCAGCGATCACAAACATGGGGCCCATCAAGGACTTAAAAGGCGTACAGAGGGTCATGGGATGCCTCGCGGCCTTGAGCCGTTTCATCTCGTGCCTCGGCGAAAGAGGCCTGCCCCTGTACCGTCTCTTAAGGAAGGCCAAGTGCTTCACTTGGACTCCCGAGGCCGAGGAAGCCCTCGGGAACCTGAAGGCGCTCCTCACCCAGGCGCCCGTCTTGGTACCCCCAGCTGATGGAGAAACCCTCCTGGTCTACGTCGCCGCAACCACTCAGGTGGTCAGCGCCGCGATCGTGGTCGAAAGGCAGGAAGAGGGGCATGCTTTGCCCATTCAGAGGCCAGTTTACTTCGTCAGCGAAGTGTTGTCCGAGACCAAGATCCGCTACCCACAAGTCCAGAAGCTGCTATATGCAGTAATCCTGACGAGGCGAAAGCTGCGACATTACTTCGAGTCCCATCCGGTGACTGTGGTGTCATCATTCCCTCTGGGGGAGATCATCCAGTGCCGAGAAGCCTCAGGACGGATCGCAAAGTGGGCGGTGGAAATCATGGGCGAGGCAATCTCGTTCGCCCCTCGGAAGGCCATCAAGTCCCAGGTACTGGCGGATTTCGTAGCCGAATGGGTCGATACCCAGTTGCCAACGGCTCCGATCCAACCAGAGCTCTGGACCATGTTTTTCGACGGGTCGCTGATGAAGACGGGAGCCGGCGCGGGCCTGCTTTTCGTCTCGCCCCTCGGGAAACACCTGCGCTACGTGCTCCGCCTCCATTTCCCGGCGTCCAACAACGTGGCTGAGTACGAGGCTCTGGTCAACGGATTGCGAATCGCCATCGAGCTAGGGGTTCGACGCCTCGATGCACGCGGCGACTCGCAGCTCGTCATCGACCAAGTCATGAAGAACTCCCTCTGCCGCGACCCGAAGATGGAGGCCTACTGTGAGGAGGTCCGACGCCTGGAAGACAAGTTCTACGGGCTCGAGCTTAACCACATCGCCCGGCGCTACAACGAGACTGCGGACGAGCTGGCGAAGATAGCCTCGGGGCGAACGACGGTTCCCTCGGACGTCTTCTCCCGGGATCTGCACCAACCCTCCGTCAAGATAGGCGACGCGCCCGAGCCCGAGCCAACCTCGGCCTCGTCCGAGGTGACCTCGGCCCAGCCTGAGCCATCCTCGGCTCAACCCGAGGAACCCTCGGAGCCCGAGGGCGAAGCGCTGCGCATCGAGGAAGAGCAGAGCGGGGTCATGCCAGATCAAGATTGGCAAACCCCGTACCTGCAATATCTCCGCCGAGGGGAACTGCCCCTCGACCGAGCCGAGGCTCGGCGGGTAGCGCGACGCGCAAAGTCGTTCGTCTTGCTGGGCGATGAGAAGGAGCTCTACCACCGCAGCCCCTCGGGCATCCTCCAGCGATGCATGTCTATCGCCGAGGGTCAGGAACTCCTGCAGGAAATACACTCGGGGGCTTGCGGTCATCATGCAGCACCTCGAACCCTCGTCGGGAACGCTTTCCGCCAAGGCTTTTACTGGCCGACGGCGGTGGCTGACGCCACTAGAATTGTCCGCGCCTGCGAAGGGTGCCAATTCTATGCGAAGCAGACCCACCTGCCCGCTCAGGCTCTGCAGACGATACCCATCACCTGGCCCTTCGCCGTATGGGGTCTGGACCTCGTCGGCCCTCTGCAGAAGGCGCCCGGGGGCTACACGCACCTGCTGGTCGCCATCGACAAATTCTCCAAGTGGATCGAGGTCCGACCCCTGAACAGCATCAGGTCCGAGCAGGCGGTGGCGTTCTTCACCAACATCATCCATCGCTTCGGGGTCCCGAACTCCATCATCACCGACAATGGCACCCAGTTCACCGACAAAAAATTCTTGGATTTTTGCGAGGATCACAACATCCGAGTGGACTGGGCCGCCGTAGCTCACCCCATGTCGAATGGGCAAGAAGAGCGTGCCAACGGCATGATCCTACAAGGGCTCAAGCCTCGAATTTACAATGATCTCAACAAGTTCGGCAAGCGATGGATGAAGGAACTCCCCTCGGTGGTCTGGAGCCTGAGGACGACGCCAAGCCGAGCCACGGGTTTCACGCCGTTCTTCCTGGTCTACGGGGCCGAGGCCGTCTTGCCCACGGACCTGGAATACGGCTCCCCGAGGACGAGGGCCTACAACGAAGAAAGCAACCAAGCTAGCCGAGAAGACTCGCTGGACCAGCTGGAAGAGGCTCGGGACAGGGCCTTACTACACTCGGCGCGGTATCAGCAGTCCCTGCGACGCTACCACGCCCGAGGGGTCCGACCCCGAGACCTCCAGGTGGGCGACCTGGTGCTTCGGCTGCGGCAAGACGCCCGAGGGAGGCACAAGCTCACGCCCCCCTGGGAGGGGCCGTTCATCATCGCCAAAGTCCTGAAGCCCGGAACGTACAAGCTGGCCAACAGTCAAGGCGAGGTCTACGGCAACGCTTGGAACATCCAACAGCTACGTCGCTTCTACCCTTAAGATGTTTCCAAGTTGTTTATATACCTCGCACCCACGCAAAGTTTAGTCAACAAGGAAGGGTCGGCCTCGCCTCGGCAAAGCCCGACCCTCCCTCGGGGGCTAAAAGGGGGGAAACCCCCTCTGCGTCAAAATTTTCCTCGAAAAGAAAATCTCTTTTTCTAGAACGTCTTTCGTGCTTTTTGACTACTTCGAAAAGTGGGTCCTGGAAATGACGGGGTACACGTAAGCAGTCAAGGCTGACCGAGCCGAGGGACTCCTACGCCTCCGGGATACGGATACCTCACTCGTCACCTTCTGCGATAAGTAACTCGCGCTCGGATAAGGTGAATCCGCGGATCGAACGAGTCTTTACGTACGGAAGCTCTTCTGCCGAAGCGATTCTTCGAGCCTTCTCGACCGAGTCGGTGACAGGGCCTCATGGACGGGTGAAAGTACGCGTAAGCGGCAAGGCCGACCGAGCCGAGGGACTCCCACGCCTCCGGGATACGGATACCTCACTCATCACCTTCCGCGAGAAGCAACTCTCGCTCGCACTAACATCCCTGCTACCGACAAAAAGTCCAGATACTTGAAACAAGAGGAAAAGAGACGCAGCTTTATAACGAAGCAAGGGTGTGTGTTCTGGCCTCGACGGCCGCACAAGGCCCACGCTACAAGACGATTTGACCCTGCAGGCTCGGATCTTGACGTTGGAAGAGGGCGATGACACCCTCGGCGTCGACAGCACCTTCGGCAAGGCCCGACCTAGCCTCGGACGGCGACGCGGTCCGAGGGCCTCTGCTCCGAAGGACAACGTCATCACCACGTTCGAGCAATCTCTGCCAGGGACTTCTCCGAGAACCCGGCCCGAGCGGACGGCTCGGCCGGCCACCTCCGGGGCCTCGGCCGACCGCCTTCCGAGGGCGCCAGCTCGGTCCGAAGCCTCGGCTGATCAGCTCCGACGTCGATCCTGCCAACGGACAACCCGGCTAGGCTCCGGCCAACCAGGTTTTATTTCTCGAGCCAACTCCGCCTCTGCTCGTGCTGATATCGCTACCCCTGGCCTCGGCTCGTCGAAGAGCGGCCGAGGGGTCTCTTTAACTAAGCTAGAGGAGCCTCGGACAACAGGTCCGACCGAGCCGAGGGATTCCTACGCCTCCGGGATACGGATACCTCACTCGTCACCTTGACACGGGGCAACTCATGCTTGGTGAAGCGGTTCAGACAATCAGCAGACGAGTCTTAGTGCTCGGAAATGAGGGAAAAACACGGCTCCGCGCCGTGGTTACATACATGTTCAGGCCCCGAAAGCCGAAATGAACAAAAAACCCGGCACTCGAAGTGCCCTTACAAACGGAACTCCGGTTCCCCCCCCCCCGCAGGTACGAACAACCCCACTCGATAGGGGCGGGCCTGCGGGGCAGCGGAAAAACTCTCACCCCCCGAGGACGAGAGCCAGCCATTCAGGCCGGGAGACGGAGACCCAGGGCTACGGACGGAGTTGGCAATCTCGTCGGTAGAGAAGCCACTTCCGTCCGCCGGCGCCTCGGGACCCGCCGCTTCCGACATGGCTGGAGGAAGTCTCCGTGAAGCTGGAGGATGCCGTTCTCCCCCAGGCGCACGGGGAAGAAGAGGGCAACCGACCCACACGGAGACAGCTCCCTGACTCGCCTCGTCCTCCCTCTTGGCCTGGTGATGAAAATCCTTGAGGCTGAGGGAGGGGCAGAGGCCGCAGCCCGGCTCGCTTTCCCCCACCATCAAGCCGGAGGTCGCCCTCTTGGGTGACCGCCGGTGGAGGGGTGCAGCCGGGCTGCATGATGAAAATCCTTGAAGCCGAACGATGGCCGAAAGGTACCAACTCCCACGGAGTTGCGTTCCTCCAGCGATGGAGCGAAAAGACGGCGGTTCCCCCCCATCCGGGGGCTTGGAAGATGGAGAGACACAATGCATAGGGAAGGAAGGAGACATGGTCACCCTGCGAAGGGGGTCGCCCTCCTTTTAAAGGCAACTTCCCCTGCTTGCACCCTCAACCGTCACGGGCTGAGCCTTCTCCAACACGCCTCCAAAGTCCTCCCCTGCGGCGCGGGGGCTAGGGCCCGCCTGTCATGCAGACCGGCTCTAAGCAGAAGAAGCCGAACCGCCGCGCACGACGCACGCAACCGCCCAGCGGTTACAAGTAACCCTCCACTTTTGCCCAGACCGGCGGGCAAAAGGGGCAGGCGGCCATGCAGGCGGCATGCAACCGCGCCAAGTGGACGCGCCTCTCCGACTCCTGACAGGCCAGCGCGACGGCTCAAGCTCACGCGTCGTGCGACTGGCGCGCCGGGTGCTGCATGCGAACCGCTGTGCCACTCGCTCCACCACCGCACCTGAAAGGGAATTAGGCTTACACCTAGTTCCTAAATAATTTTGGTGGTTGAATTGCCCAACACAAATATTGGACTAACTAGTTTGCTCTAGTACTTAAGTTTTACAGGTGCAAAAGGTTCACATTTGGCCAATAAAAAGACCAAGTGTTGGATTCAACAAAGAAGCAGCAAGGCAACCGAGGGCACCTCTGGCTGGAGGCACCGGACTGTCCGGTGTGCACCGGACATGTCCGGTGCGGCCAGAGGACTTCGACTCAGACTCTTCGCCCTCGGGAATTCTCGGAAGCCGGCGCGCTATAATTCACCGGACTGTCCGGTGTGCACCGGACATGTCCGGTGCTCCAAGGGAACGCGGCCTTCGGAACTCGCCAGCCTCGGGTTTGCTCGGCAGCCGCTCCGCTAAAATTCACCGGACTGTCCGGTGTACACCGGACTGTCCGGTGTGCCAGCGGAGCAACGGCTCCCTGCGGCGCCAACGGCTCCCTGCGGTGCATTAAATGCGCGCGCAGCGCGCGCAGTCGTCAGGCACGCCCATGCCGGTGCACCGGACATCAAACAGTACATGTCCGGTGTGCACCGGACACCCAGGAGGGCCCACAAGTCAGAAGCTCCAACGGTCAGAATCCAACGGCAACCGTGACGTGGCAGGGGCACCGGACTGTCCGGTGTGCACCGGACTGTCCGGTGCGCCATCGAACAGAGGACTCCAGCCAACGGTCACTTGTGGTGGTTGGGGCTATAAATACCCCAACCACCCCACATTCATTGCCATCCAAGTTTTCCACTTCTCAACTACTACAAGAGCTCTAGCATTCAATTCTAGACACACCAAATAGATCAAGTCCTCTCCAAATTCCACACAACTCCATAGTGACTAGAGAGAGTGATTTGCTTGTGTTCTTTCGAGCTCTTGCGCTTGGATCGCATTCTTTTCTTTCTCACTTGTTCTTGTGATCAATCTCAATTGTAACCAAGGCAAGAGGCACCAATTGTGTGGTGGCCCTTGCGGGGAAGCTTTGTTCCCGTTTGATTGAGAAGAAGAGAAAGCTCACTCGATCCGTGGGATCGTTTGAGAGAGGGAAGGGTTGAAAGAGACCCGGCCTTTGTGGCCTCCTCAACGGGGAGTAGGTTTGCGAAAACCGAACCTCGGTAAAACAAATCCTCGTGTCACACTCTTATTTGCTTGCGATTTGTTTTGCGCCCTCTCTCGCGGACTCGTTTCTTTATTACTAACGCTAACCCGGCTTGTAGTTGTGATTATTTTTTGTAAATTTCAGTTTCGCCCTATTCACCCCCCCCCCTCTAGGCGACTATCAATTGGTATCAGAGCCCGGTGCTTCATTAGAGCCTAACCGCTCGAAGTGATGTCGGGAGATCACACCAAGAGGGAGATGGAGACCGGCGACGACAAGCCCACTACAAGCCAAGGGAGCACTTCATCTTCATCGGAAGAGTCCCGCACCAAAAGAAGAGAGAAGAAGAAGAAATCCTCCAAGCGGAAGGAGAAAAGATCTTCCTCTTCTCACCACAAAGAGAAGAAGGAAAAATCTTCTTCTCACAAGCCGCATCGGAGTGGGGACAAGCACAAGAGGATGAGGAAGGTGGTCTACTACGAGACCGACACCTCATCAACATCTACCTCCGGCTCCGACGCGGCGTCCGTCACTTCTAAACGCCAAGAGCGTAAGAAGTATAGTAAGATCCCCCTACGCTACCCTCGCATTCCTAAACATACACCTTTACTTTCCGTCCCATTAGGCAAACCACCAACTTTTAATGGTGAAGATTATGCTATGTGGAGTAATTTGATGCGATTTCATCTAACCTCTCTCCACAAAAGTATATGGGATGTTGTTGAGTATGGTGTACAGGTACCATCCGTAGGGGATGAGGACTATGACACGGATGAAGTGGCCCAAATCGAGCACTTCAACTCCCAAGCCACAACCATCCTCCTTGCCTCTCTAAGCAAGGAGGAATACAACAAAGTACAAGGGTTGAAGAACGCCAAGGAGATTTGGGACCTACTCAAGACGGCGCACGAGGGTGATGAACTCACCAAGATCACCAAGCGGGAAACGATCGAGGGGGAGCTCGGTCGCTTCCGTCTTCGCCAAGGGGAGGAGCCACAAGACATGTACAACCGGCTCAAAACCTTGGTGAATCAAGTGCGCAACCTCGGGAGCGCAAAATGGGATGACCACGAGGTGGTTAAGGTTATTCTAAGAGCCCTTATTTTCCTTAACCCTACTCAAGTACAATTAATTCGTGGCAATCCTAGATATACTCAAATGACCCCCGAGGAAGTCATCGGGAATTTTGTTAGTTTTGAATGCATGATTAAGGGCTCCAAGAAGATCAACGAGCTTGATGAACCCTCCACATCCGAGGCGCAACCGGTGGCCTTCAAGGCAACGGAGGAGAAGAAGGAGGAGTCTACACCAAGTAGACAACCAATTGACGCCTCCAAGCTCGACAACGAGGAGATGGCCCTAATCATCAAAAGCTTCCGGCAAATCCTCAAGCAACGGAAGGGGAAGGACTACAAATCCCGTTCCAAGAAGGTTTGCTACAAGTGTGGTAAGCCCGGTCACTTTATTGCTAAATGTCCATTATCAAGTGATAGTGACAGGGACAACGACAAGAAGGGCAAGAGGAAGGAGAAGAAGAAGTACTACAAGAAGAAGGGCGGCGATGCCCATGTTTGTCGGGAGTGGGACTCCGACGAAAGCTCAAGCGACTCCTCCGACGACGAGGACGCCGCCAACATCGCCGTCACCAAGGGCCTCCTCTTCCCCAACGTCGGCCACAAGTGCCTCATGGCCAAGGACGGCAAAAAGAAGGTAAAATCAAAGTCCTCCACTAAATATGAAACATCTAGTGATGAGGATAATGATAAAAATGAAGAGGATAATTTGCGTATTCTTTTTGCCAACCTTAACATGGAACAAAAAGAAAAATTAAATGAATTGATTAGTGCCATCCATGAAAAGGATGATCTCTTGGACTCCCAAGAGGACTTCCTAATCAAGGAAAACAAAAAACATGTTAAAGTTAAAAATGCTTATGCTCTAGAAAGAGAAAAATGTGAAAAATTGTCTAATGAGCTAAGTATTTGCCATGAGACTTTAGACAACCTTAGAAATGAAAATACAAATTTGTTAGCTAAGGTTGATTCTCATGTTTGCATTGATCCTAGAAATGATGATGTTGATTTGCTTGCTAGGATTGATGAATTGAATGCTTCCATTACTAGCCTTAGAAATGAGAATGAGAAATTAATTGCTAAGGCTAAGGATTTTGATGTTTGCAAAGCTACTATTTCCGACCTTAGAACTAAAAATGATTTGTTGCATGCTAAGGTTGTTGAACTAAAATCTTGCAAACCCTCTACATCTAATGTTGAGCATATTTCCATTTGTACTAGATGTAGAGATATTAATGTTGATGCTATCCATGATCACCTAGCTTTAATTAAGAAACAAAATGATCATATAGCACAACTTAATGCTAAGATTAGAGAGCATGACTTAGAAAATGAAAAATTTAAACTTGCTAGAAGCATGCTCTATAATGGGAGACGCCCGGGCATTAAGGACGGCATTGGCTTCCAAAGGGGAGACAATGTCAAAATTAATGCCCCTCCTAAGAACTTGTCTAACTTTGTTAAGGGCAAGGCTCCCATGCCTCAGGATAACGAGGGTTACATTTTGTACCCTGCCGGGTATCCTGAGAGTAAAATTAAGAAAATTTATTCTAGGAAGTCTCACTCTGGCCCTAATTATGCTTTTATGTATAAGGGTGAGACATCTAGATCTAGGCAACCAACCCATGCCAAGTTGCCTAGAAAGAAAACTACTAATGCATCAAATGATCATGCCATTTCATTTAAAACTTTTGATGCATCTTATGTTTTGACTAGCAAATCCGGCAAGGTAGTTGCCAAAATTGTTGGGGGCAAACACAAGGGCTCCAAGACTTGTGTTTGGGTACCCAAAGTTCTTGTATCTAATGCCAAAGGACCCAAAACCGTTTGGGTACCTAAAACAAAGAACTAAACTTGTTTTGTAGGTTTATGCATCCGGGGGCACAAGTTGGATACTCGACAGCGGGTGCACAAACCACATGACCGGGGAGAAAAGGATGTTCTCCTCATATGAGAAAAACCAAGATCCCCAACGAGCTATCACATTCGGGGATGGAAATCAAGGTTTGGTCAAAGGTTTGGGTAAAATTGCTATATCTCCTGACCATACTATTTCCAATGTTTTTCTTGTAGATTCCTTAGATTACAATTTGCTTTCCGTATCCCAATTATGTCAAATGGGCTACAACTGTCTTTTTACTGATACAGGTGTTACTGTCTTTAGAAGGAGTGATGATTCAATAGCATTTAAGGGTGTGTTAGAGGGTCAGCTATACTTAGTAGATTTTAATAAAGCTGAACTCGACACTTGCTTGATTGCTAAGACTAACTTGGGTTGGCTCTGGCACCGCCGACTAGCCCATGTTGGAATGAAGAATCTTCACAAGCTTCTAAAGGGAGAACACATTTTGGGACTAACCGATGTTCATTTTGAGAAAGACAGGATTTGTAGCGCATGCCAAGCCGGAAAGCAAGTTGGTGTCCATCATCCACACAAAAACATCATGACTACCGACAGGCCACTGGAGCTCCTTCACATAGATTTGTTTGGACCGATCGCCTATATAAGCATCAGCGGTAGTAAGTATTGTCTTGTAATTGTGGATGACTACTCTCGCTTCACTTGGGTATTCTTTTTGCAGGAAAAATCACAAACCCAAGAGACCTTAAAAGGATTCTTAAGACGGGCTCAAAATGAGTTCGGCCTAAGGATCAAGAAAATTAGAAGCGACAATGGAACGGAGTTCAAGAACTCTCAAATTGAAGGCTTTCTTGAGGAGGAGGGCATCAAGCATGAGTTCTCTTCTCCCTACACTCCACAACAAAATGGTGTAGTGGAGAGGAAGAATCGAACTCTATTGGACATGGCAAGAACCATGCTTGATGAGTACAAGACACCGGATCGGTTTTGGGCCGAGGCGGTCAACACCGCCTGCTACGCCATCAACCGGTTATATCTTCATCGAATCCTCAAGAAGACATCTTATGAACTCCTAACCGGTAAAAAGCCCAATATTTCATATTTTAGAGTTTTTGGTAGCAAATGTTTTATTCTTGTCAAAAGAGGTAGAAAATCTAAATTTGCTCCTAAAACTGTAGAAGGCTTTTTACTAGGATATGACTCAAACACAAGGGCATATAGAGTCTTTAACAAGTCCTCAGGACTCGTTGAAGTTTCTTGTGACGTTGTGTTTGATGAGACTAACGGCTCTCAAGTAGAGCAAGTTGATCTTGATGATATAGGTGAAGAACAGGCTCCATGCATAGTGCTAAGGAACATGTCCATCGGGGATGTGTGTCCTAAGGAATCCGAAGAGCCTTCAAACGCACAAGATCAACCATCCTCCTCCACGCAAGTATCTCCACCAACTCAAGTTGAGGATGAGGCTCAAGATGTTGAACAAGAAGATCAAGAAGATGAGCCACCTCAAAATGACGACAACAATCAAGGGGGAGATTCAAATGATGAAGACAAGGAGGATGAACAACCAAGGCCGCCACACCCAAGAGTCCACCAAGCAATACAACGAGATCACCCCGTCGACACCATCCTCGGCGATATTCAAAAGGGGGTAACTACTCGATCTCGTGTAGCTCATTTTTGTGAACATTACTCTTTTGTTTCCTCTATTGAGCCACACAGGGTAGAGGAAGCACTTCAAGATTCGGATTGGGTGATGGCGATGCAAGAGGAGCTCAACAATTTCACAAGGAACGAGGTATGGCACTTAGTTCCACGTCCTAATCAAAATGTTGTAGGAACCAAGTGGGTCTTCCGCAACAAGCAAGACGAGCATGGTGTGGTGACAAGGAACAAAGCTCGACTCGTGGCCAAAGGGTATTCACAAGTCGAAGGTTTGGACTTCGGTGAAACCTATGCACCCGTAGCTAGGCTTGAGTCAATTCGTATATTATTGGCCTATGCTACTTACCATGGCTTCAAGCTTTATCAAATGGACGTGAAGAGTGCCTTCCTCAATGGACCAATCAAGGAGGAGGTCTATGTTGAGCAACCTCCCGGCTTTGAAGATAGTGAGTACCCTAACCATGTTTATAGGCTCTCTAAGGCGCTTTATGGGCTCAAGCAAGCCCCAAGAGCATGGTATGAATGCCTTAGAGATTTCCTTATTGCAAATGGCTTCAAAGTCGGTAAGGCCGATCCTACTTTATTTACTAAGACTCTTGATAATGATTTGTTTGTATGCCAAATTTATGTTGATGATATCATATTTGGGTCTACTAACAAATCTACATGTGAAGAATTTAGTAGGATCATGACACAAAAATTCGAGATGTCAATGATGGGGGAGTTGAAGTATTTCCTAGGATTCCAAGTCAAGCAACTCCAAGAGGGCACCTTCATTAGCCAAACGAAGTATACTCAAGATATCCTAAGCAAGTTTGGAATGAAGGATGCCAAGCCCATCAAGACACCCATGGGAACAAATGGGCATCTCGACCTCGACACGGGAGGTAAGTCCGTGGATCAAAAGGTATACCGGTCGATGATTGGATCATTACTTTATTTATGTGCATCTCGACCGGACATTATGCTTTCCGTTTGCATGTGTGCAAGATTCCAAGCCAACCCTAAGGAATCACACCTTACGGCCGTGAAACGAATCTTGAGATATTTGGCTTTTACTCCTAAGTTTGGGCTTTGGTACCCTCGGGGATCCACTTTTGATTTGATTGGATATTCGGATGCCGATTGGGCAGGGTGTAGAATTAATAGGAAGAGCACATCGGGGACTTGCCAGTTCTTGGGAAGATCCTTGGTGTCTTGGGCTTCAAAGAAGCAAAATTCGGTTGCTCTTTCCACCGCCGAAGCCGAGTATATTGCCGCAGGCCATTGTTGCGCGCAATTGCTTTGGATGAGGCAAACCCTGCGGGACTACGGTTACAAATTAACCAAAGTCCCTTTGCTATGTGACAATGAGAGTGCAATCAAAATGGCCGACAATCCCGTCGAGCATAGCCGCACTAAGCACATAGCCATTCGGTATCATTTTCTTCGGGATCACCAACAAAAGGGGGATATCGAGATTTCATACATTAATACTAAAGATCAATTAGCCGATATCTTTACCAAGCCACTTGATGAACAATCTTTTACCCGACTTAGGCATGAGCTCAATATTCTTGATTCTAGGAATTTCTTTTGCTAGTCTTGCACACATAACTCATAAATATACCCTTGATCATCTCTTTTATATATGCTATGACTAATGTGTTTTCAAGTGTATTTCAAACCAAGTCATAGGTATATTGAAAGGGAATTGGAGTCTTCGGCGAAGACAAGGCTTCCACTCCACTCTACTACTCATCCTTCGCCGTCGCTCAGCATCACTCTCCAACTTTGGTACAATCTTCACTCATTCATTTTATGACCAAAGGGGGAGAAAGCACTTCATTGGGCTCTAATGATTCCGTTTTTGGCGATTCATGCCAAAGGGGGAGAAAATATGAGCCCAAAGCAAAAGGACCGCACCACCACCTAATTTATAAATTTGATTGATGATTTTATTGGTTAATTTCAAAATTGGTATCTCTTTGTGTTCTAAAGGGGGAGCAACTAGTATTTTCAAAACTGATGTCTTAAAACCCTCTTGAACACTAAGAGGAGACCTTATTTGAGGGGGAGCTTTGTTTAGTCAAAGGAAAAGCATTTGAGCAAAGGAAGAAAATTTCAAAACTCGAAAATGCTTTGGAAAATCTTATTCATTTACCTTTGACTATCTTGCAAAAATACTTTAAAAAATTTTACAAAAGAATTTGCAAAAACAAAACTCTTGGTGCAAATATGGTCCAATATGTCAAAAACAAAGAAACCATCCAGGCGCATCATATAAGTTTATATTGGCTCAATTCCAAGTAACCTTTGCACTTACATTATGTAAACTAGTTCAATTATGCACTTTTATATTTGCTTTGGTTTGTGTTGGCATCAATCACCAAAAAGGGGGAGATTGAAAGGGAATTAGGCTTACACCTAGTTCCTAAATAATTTTGGTGGTTGAATTGCCCAACACAAATATTGGACTAACTAGTTTGCTCTAGTACTTAAGTTTTACAGGTGCAAAAGGTTCACATTTGGCCAATAAAAAGACCAAGTGTTGGATTCAACAAAGAAGCAGCAAGGCAACCGAGGGCACCTCTGGCTGGAGGCACCGGACTGTCCGGTGTGCACCGGACATGTCCGGTGCGGCCAGAGGACTTCGACTCAGACTCTTCGCCCTCGGGAATTCTCGGAAGCCGGCGCGCTATAATTCACCGGACTGTCCGGTGTGCACCGGACATGTCCGGTGCTCCAAGGGAACGCGGCCTTCGGAACTCGCCAGCCTCGGGTTTGCTCGGCAGCCGCTCCGCTAAAATTCACCGGACTGTCCGGTGTACACCGGACTGTCCGGTGTGCCAGCGGAGCAACGGCTCCCTGCGGCGCCAACGGCTCCCTGCGGTGCATTAAATGCGCGCGCAGCGCGCGCAGTCGTCAGGCACGCCCATGCCGGTGCACCGGACATCAAACAGTACATGTCCGGTGTGCACCGGACACCCAGGAGGGCCCACAAGTCAGAAGCTCCAACGGTCAGAATCCAACGGCAACCGTGACGTGGCAGGGGCACCGGACTGTCCGGTGTGCACCGGACTGTCCGGTGCGCCATCGAACAGAGGACTCCAGCCAACGGTCACTTGTGGTGGTTGGGGCTATAAATACCCCAACCACCCCACATTCATTGCCATCCAAGTTTTCCACTTCTCAACTACTACAAGAGCTCTAGCATTCAATTCTAGACACACCAAATAGATCAAGTCCTCTCCAAATTCCACACAACTCCATAGTGACTAGAGAGAGTGATTTGCTTGTGTTCTTTCGAGCTCTTGCGCTTGGATCGCATTCTTTTCTTTCTCACTTGTTCTTGTGATCAATCTCAATTGTAACCAAGGCAAGAGGCACCAATTGTGTGGTGGCCCTTGCGGGGAAGCTTTGTTCCCGTTTGATTGAGAAGAAGAGAAAGCTCACTCGATCCGTGGGATCGTTTGAGAGAGGGAAGGGTTGAAAGAGACCCGGCCTTTGTGGCCTCCTCAACGGGGAGTAGGTTTGCGAAAACCGAACCTCGGTAAAACAAATCCTCGTGTCACACTCTTATTTGCTTGCGATTTGTTTTGCGCCCTCTCTCGCGGACTCGTTTCTTTATTACTAACGCTAACCCGGCTTGTAGTTGTGATTATTTTTTGTAAATTTCAGTTTCGCCCTATTCACCCCCCCCTCTAGGCGACTATCAGCACCTCCTCGATTGCGGAACCGATACCGCGATTCGAGGCGACCCAGCCCGCGACCCAGCAGCGCCAGCCTGGCGCAGCGGTCAAAAGCGGTCAAAAATGGGCCGGCAGTAATGACGGTGGCAGCCGCGCGAGAGCAGCGGTCACGCCGTCTGCCAAGCTCACGTCCCATCCGGAGGCAGCCAGAGAACCCCCTCTCACGGCGTGAAGACGACGCGCCCGTGACCCGTACCTCGAACGGCTCGTGCACGCGCAACGGCAGCCTCGCCAACTACTCACCCCGGCGCATTAACTCCGCGGCTCGACGGACAGCGCTACGGGCGGGAGAGGCTGGCGACGTTTCGCCTTCGCCAAAACAACCACGCCGAAAAAGGTACGCCACGACGTTCAATTTCGCATCCTTTTTCCCTTTTCCTTCTTTCTCTATCTCTTGCAACAGGGACCGAGAAGGGGGATAACCCCAAAGGGATCCTTCCCCGTGAAGGAACTAGGCTCCGAGCCTCCCTACTGATCAGGGGTTCGAAGGCTGGCCCCCCGAAGGGTTCAACAGCCGCCTCAGATCGCGTGGGCCCGACACCCACTACTGGTCAGGGGTTCGAAGGTCGGCCCCCGAAAGGACTCACGACCGCCTCAGGCTACTCGGGCTCCGTGCCCCCTACTGATCAGGGGTTCGAAGGCTGGCCTGTCGAAGGGTTCACAGTCGCCTCAGACGCCGAGCGAGGGATGACCAGGGGTACGTTCGATACATAACCAAGGCTCGGGCTGCGCTCCCGAGGTACCCTAGGACATTTCCAAGACCAGCGGGAACGACTCTGTAACGGAATCCCATCGGAGGGAGGCAACGAGCCCTCGGACCCCGTCGCTAGGGGACCGGGTCCGGCAGATCACCCGCAGGTACTTTTGGGCGTGCCTCCGGGCCCCTAGCCGACCCCTAACGAACGGGGCACGGACGTCCACTCGGATTACCCGATTGCAGCTCACCGGAGACACCATGTTCGGTGCCCATCGAGGGTAACATGGCGCACTCCCCCCCTCCTCCTTGCGGAAAGGCGACGTAGGGGCGTATATAAAAAAGCCGAGTCTGTCCCTGATCGTCCTCTCGCTCCGTGCGGAGGCTCGGGGGCTGCTCTCGCAAACCCGGCTCCGGCCAAACCGTTGACAGCGTCAACATACCAGCCCGAGAACTTGGGCCCCGACAGTGCACCTGGGCTACGCCCTGCTCGCATGAGGGAACCGCCAGACCAGCCGAGGCATTACGCAAGGCATTAAGACCTCGAAGGAGTGAAACCACTCCTCCGAGGCCTCGGGGGCTACACCCGGCGGGTGCGCTCGCGCGCACCCACCGGAACAAAGTACCTCCGAGAAAGGCTGGTCCCCTTGCAAAAAAGTGCGACGCAAGCCTCCAAGCGAGTGTTAACACTCTCTTCGAGGCTCGGGGGCTACTGTCGGGGACCATAATTAGGGGTACCCTCAAGACGCCTAATTCTCAGCTGGTAACCCCCATCAGCATAAAGCTGCAAAGGCCTGATGGGTTTGATTAAGTCAGGGATCAGTCCATACGAGTGACTCGATCACGCCACGCCCGAGCCTAGCCTCGGGCGAGGGCAGCCGGCCCTAAGATGACGCCGTCTCGCCTGAGGTCTCCTCTTTCACGGCAGACGCATCACCGGCTCGCCCGAGGCCCCGCCTTCGATAAGAAGTAACCCTGACTAAATCACCGCGCCAACCGACCAAGTCACCGGGGCGTTTAACGCAAAAGGTAAGACCGACGGGCGACCAAACTCCGCTCCGCCCGACCTAGGGCTCGGACTCGGGCTAAGGCCCCGGAAGACGGCGAACTCCGCTCCGCCCGACCCAGGGCTCGGACTCGGGCTAAGGCCCCGGAAGACGGCGAACTCCGCTCCGCCCGACCCAGGGCTCGGACTCGGGCCAAGGCCCCGGAAGACGGCGAACTCCGCTCCGCCCGACCCAGGGCTCGGACTCGGGCTAAGGCCCCGGAAGACGACGAACTCCGCCTCGCCCGACCTAGGGCTCGGACTCCGCCTCGGCCTCTGCCAAACGACCTCCGCCTCGCCCGACCCAGGGCTCGGACTCTGCCTCTGTCTTGCAGGACGGACTCGACCTCGGCTTCGGAGGAACCTCCACGACGCCCGACCTAGGACACGAGACCGCCACGTCAACAGGAAGCGTCATCATCACCCTGCCCTGAGCCGACTTGGGTCGCAGAGAACAAGACCGGCGTCCCATCTGGCCAGCAACGCCAGATAGGCAATGATGGCGCCCCGCTAGACCATGACGACGGCGGCTCTCAGCTCCCTTACGAAAGCAGGAGAACGTCAGCAAGGGCCCAGCCACTCCGACAGCTGTCCCTCCGTCCGGCTCCGTTACTCCTCCAACAGCCACGACGCCACACCAACAGGGTGCCAAGATCTCTCCGGCTGCCACCTTGTCATGTACTTAGGGCGCTAGCTCTCCCTCGCTAGACACGTAGCACCTTGCTACACCCCCATTTTGTACACCTGGATCCTCTCCTTACGACTATAAAAGGAAGGACCAGGGCCTTCTTAGAGAAGGTTGGCCTCGCGGGGACAAAGGGCAGGGGCAGGCGCTCTCTCGGGGCCGCTCGCTCCCCTCACCTCGCGCGGACGCTTGTAACCCCCTACTGCAAGCGCACCCGACCTGGGCGCGGGACGAACACGAAGGCCGCGGGAATTCTCCGACTCCCTCGTCGCCACCCGGCTCCGGCCACCGACCTCTCGCTCTACTCCCCCCTTCGCGCTCGCCCACGCGCTCGACCCATCTGGGCTGGGGCACGCGGCACTCTCACTCGTCGGCTCGGGGACCCCCCGGTCTCGGAACGCCGACAATGATATTCCCTGGGTACACCTGATTTGGAATAACTATTACAGGGCAGACAGGCTCCCTGGTTGCTCAAAAATTGGCTCCTTTTGGTGGAAAAGCTTGCTTACTCTGGTCCAAGATTACAAGGGTCTGGCTGTCCCATCTATTGGGGATGGAAGAACCATTCTTTTCTGGGAAGATATGTGGAATAGGGGCACCCCGGCTCATCAATATCCTGAATTATTTTCCTTTGCTTGCAACAGCAAACTTACCGTCAAATAAGCTATCCAAAAGGAACAACTTATTGAAATCTTTCAGCTACCTCTGTCGGTACAAGCATATGATCAATTTATTGAATTAGACGCAACCTGGGGCCAAATCATGGTGGCCAACACAAATGATGCTTGGAAACTCATTTGGGGAGCCGATAATTTTTCTACAAAGAAAACTTATAGACATTTGATGGGTCAAGCTCAGGTTCATCAGATCTTCAGATTGCTTTGGAAAAATAAGTGTCAACCAAAACATAAGGTGTTTTTTTGGCTTTGGCTAAAGAACAGACTCAATACAAGGGATATGCTGAAGAGGAAAAACATGAATCTAGAATCTTACCCTTGCGAGAATTGCATCTGGCAAAAGGAGGAAACCCTTTATCATCTTTTCCTCAAATGTAATTTCGCAAAGGCTTGCTGGAACTCTATTGGTATAACACCCCCAAGAATTGCTAATCCTGTGGACGCCGCAGTAAATCTAATGCAGCAGCTCAACATCCCCTTCTCTATGGAAATTGTCATTCTCATGACTTGGAGCATTTGGAAATGCCGTAATGCCTGACTTTTTCAGGATAAGGACCCAACTGTGCAACATTGTAAAAATGAGTTTGCAAAAGAATTACATCTGGTCATGCTTAGAGCTAAAGGACGTTTTGATTCGACAATCCCCGAATGGCTTCAGCAGTGGCAGTAGATCTCATCAATTTTTATCTTTTTTGTAATTTTGTAATTTGTAATATACTTTTCATGTATGCTTCTAACTCTGTTGTTTTAAAATTTTAATAAAATTTCAGTAGGGCTCGCCCCTCCTGTCCTATCAAAAAAAAATCTCGCCACATAAGGGCTTGTTCGATTAGCTCTCAATCCATATGGATTGATTGAGATTAGCTGGATTTAAATTTTAACCAAGTCAAACTTCTTATTAATATTTTCTAATCCTATCTAATCCATAGGTAACGGGATTAACCGAACAAGGCCTAATTTTGCTAGGGAAAGCTACGGACAAGGGCTTTCTTTTGTCTCCAGCAACATCCTCTATATCCGTTCTTTACCGTCTTCTTTGAAAGATTTCATCTTCTATATCTCCTTTCTCTACAACAACGTCCTTTAAATCACGTCATCTATACTCAAATACCTATATTAGAGATATTTTTTATTTTTATTTTTTTGTACATACGTATTTGTCATACTCTCAAATGTATTATACAGATTTTAGTTTTGCTAAACCGGTTATTTAAAGTATTCAAATGGATAGATGACCGTTTAGAGAAACTCTATATATAGAGAATCTAGCAGTGTCCTCTAAATTTAGAGAACCGTTTAGAGGACGCTACTGGAGAGCGTAGAGAACCATTTTATTCTCTATATTTAGGGTAGAGGACCCTTTAGGTTGGCTCCAGCAAGGGCTCCTAAAGGGTCCTCCACCCTAAATATAGAGAATCAAACGGTTCTCTACGCTCTCCACCAGCGTCATCTAAACGGTCCTCTAAATTTAGAGGACGCTGTTGGATTCTCTATATACATAGTTTCTCTAAACGGCTCTCTATCCATTTGAATACTTTAAATAACCGATTTAGCAAAACTAAAATATATATAATACATTTGAGAGTATGATAAATATGTATGTATAAAAAATAAAAATAAAAAATGTCTTTAATATAGGTATTTGAGTATACAGGACATTATTGGAGAGAAAGAAAATATAGATAATGAAATCTTTTAGAGGAGATTGTAAAAGATAAATATAGAGGATGTTGCTGGAGACGGCCTTAGAAGCCCTTGCTGGAGAGGCAGATGGCAAATTGCCAAGCTGACGGCTCAAGTGGGCTGCACTCTATTGTTTGGTTGCGCCTGGCTGGAGTGATCGCAGCAGAATAGCAACCAGTAAGTTGCCCGTGGGCATCCCAGGAAATTTGGTGCAGGTCGTACTAGTAATTCAAGCACTGACGCCAATCTTAAAATACGCTGGCATCTGATAAAGAGAGATGAAAGTTTAACGACAATAGAGAATCTTGTGGGGATAGAATTCTTTGTTATTTTCAAAAATACGGATGTGTTGAAAACTGGAACATAAAAGCTGTGCCATTGAGTCTGGACTCAACGATGCTCGGTAAAACACAAAACCTAAGAAGAAAATAATAACTTTTGCCGGTTATGTTGCAAAGTAGTATTGCTGATCCTTGACATTTGCATTCATGCACAGATTGCATAGCCACTCCTTTTTCTAGAGAATATGCAACGCGATCAACACATTGTTCAGTAGCTGTATATTATAGCATGTTTGGTTTGACGAATAAGGTAGTCTATCTTCTTACTTCTCATTTTTTATTTGGTTTGTTGAACGGAATGAGTTGATTTATCACTATTTCATTTCTCACAAACTAATAATTAGTAATAATATGAGGAATGGGTTTATTCCATAAAATTGGTGAAATGGATTCATGCACCATCTTATCTAAAATGAAATGATTCTTTAAACCAAACACCCCGTGTGTGATAGGGGGAAATATGAATATCCAAGACGAATTAATCAATTTCCTTTTTTTGTTGGAGGAGGAGGGGGGGGGGGGGGGTCGTCTTCACTCCTCATTCTTCCTCTACGTGTTCCTCTCTTTGGAGCAAGTATAGCAAAATATTATAAACGAGTTGTAAGGTATGTCACATCAGATTCATGGTAACATGGAAGAAAGAATTGAAGTATCAGCGTGTAGGCTGCAAAGATGTTATGTCAGATTTATAGTAAGAGAAGGAGAGAAAAAAAAACATACTCATCAGTCCTTACTAGTAGCGGCTGCACACTGACTCTAAAATTGTCTGAGAAAGTACACCAAATATTAAATGTACCGCTTGAATCATGTGGTAGTTAAACTTGCTCTCGCTAGTAGCCATCTAAAAGTTGGCTGCTTACCGATTTCAAGATAGATTATAAGAGAAAGAGACGAGCTAAATATTAAATATATAACTTATGTTATTGTATAATCTTGATTATAGGTGACCTAGTTACATCATAAACTCGTGCACTATATTATTATAAACTTCCTCTCAGCCCAATCGAAAATATCCAACGTATTCTGCGGCCCACGTTCGTGCCGTACGATCCCACCGTGCAGCGGAGAACCTCATGCAGTCATGCGGCTCCCCGTGTCCCGGTTCCCGGCCCCGATGCGGTTCCACCTGGAGTTATTCGCGGCCACGCGCGTCCATCACCTTTTCCTTTCTCTTGACGCCTCAGTTCAACTCGCCCGGCCGGTGTCGGCCTCAGGGCATGTACAACCTAGATACAGCTGCACGGTACTCCAAGTATAAGACACAACTAAAACACAACATAATACAGTGGTCATGTCTAAAACATGTGTCTTACCATATTCATTCTACCAATCAGAGCATTCAATAAATTAAAGTGACCAATCAGATAGTCTCCCGTCTCGAATATAGAGCTAAGACACTATATCTTCATCAAAATACATGTCTTGAGATTTTTTACATTCACCTCTATAGACAGTTAGACACACTCTAAGACATAACTTAAGATATAGCCTCACCGCACCAAGTCGGACGCCGACTGGCGCAGGGGCGTTTCCGTAAACCCCGCGCCTCGCCCGGTCGCTTCCGCCGTCCTGTCCCCGCATCGCGCCTCGGACAGCGGACCATGCCTCGTCACGGTCCCGCGTGGATGGTCGGTTCTGCCCCTGGCTCCCGCGCGGCGCAACGCACCCCGCCTGGTGGCTATCTGGTGCAGTGCGGCTTGATCCGGCCCGACGATTCCGATCCCTTCGCGAGTTCGCGTCCACCATCCCGTCTCGCTCTCGGTCTCCCGCTCCACGCCGGCGACCGGAGAAGGGGCCGCGCATGTGACGCCCACGGCGACGGAGACGGCGAATTCCTCCCCTCCCCCTCCGGTGCCGCCTTCATCCGCCCCGCGGCGACGTGCCAGGTAAGCCTCGGTTCCCCGTCGCTCCGTATCTCCCGTGGAAATGGATGCGCAACGCGTGTTCAATGGCGTAACTGTCGCTGTGTGCTCGCTTGGCCGCGAGCCCCGTATCCTCTCTTTGAGTGGAGAATGCGACTGGAACTAGCGCTCGAGTAGCGCCTATGCCGTGCCGCTCGCGAAGAATCGCACCTGTGTATATCTTGTCGTGGAGCTCCCGATCCACGCTGCCAGGAGAACCCTGCACGCAGAGCAAGTGAGCGCCTGCACTGCCTGCTCTGTCTGGTTGACCGTAGTTGCTTGCTGCACGCAGCTACATGAAGTCTGCTCCTCTAGGTTTCCTAGGCGGACATTTGGGTTTTCTTCTGATATATACGTTCCACCTAGGAAGCATTTCGTGCTGTTGGTTCGAGCTTAACTGTGGGGTGGTTTCCTCGCGTGGACACGTGATGATGAAATGTTATTTTTTCGGATTTATGAATGATAAAAGGAACACGTGTTTTCCTGCGCTTATGCCATTCCTATGATTTTTCTTTGATTGGCAGCAGACAGCACTGCAATCAATCAATTATAACTGTCAAATAATTTAGCTCTAGCACTTCTGTACAACAGGATTGAAGGGGGGATGAGAAGGTGGACATCGTTGCTCTAGTGATTTGATCACCAGAGATGGTGTTGGTGGTGAAGCAGCATCGCTGCACGCACTCTGTGAGCTGTGTTTGCATCAAGGGCCATCTCAGTGAGGATGCTCTGTTCCTCGTCTTCCGCCACATGAACTGGAACCCAAGGCTGATTGCTATCCTGTCATGTGTGTGCAAGTGGTTTGACGAGGTTGCCAAGCAGGTGCTGTGGAAGGAGTTCTGTCATGCAAGGGCTTCAAAGATGATGCTGGATTTGCATTCAGGTGGTAGCCACATTGTTGATGGGAACTGGAAAGCGCTGGGGAAGCTGCTCATCTATTGCAATGGCTGCACAAAAGGGGGGCTCTTCAATAACATCCATGTTCCAGGCCATTTTGTGTTCAGGACACGCTTTTCTAGGACTGCGGGCAGGAGTTTCCTGCCTCTGCCATGCAAGTCAGACGTGTTGTATGTGTCAGATCCATGTGAGCATCTTGATCAAGGGGAAGAAGGCGACTTAGGTTTCTTTCGAGGCATCTTTAAGTCATTCGCCACTTCAAGAGTGAAGAAGATGTTGATTGAGAAGCGGGCTAGGTTTCATCCAAGGGAGTTGTGCTCTTATTGTAAGGCGAAGCTATGGAACATGTTCCAGGAAAATATGATTCCAAGGAGTGCTTCTGCTAGACTGGGTGCCTATGATGATTCCGTCGAGTATTTTGTATGCTTGAATGGGCATGTTATTGGACTTGGTACCCTGCTACCACTCTCAGGCTCGGAGGAGGCAGCAGATGAGTAATCATCAAGAATGAGTCAGGTGATCATATATTTTCTGTTGGCTATTTGTGAAGAATAGATAGATTCTTTACATGATGTATTAAAATATATACACTGAAATACAGGTTGGTCTATCTCTATTCCATGGCAAATTTCTTCTTGAAACTTTTCAGTAAACATCAAGTTTCATGCGCAGACATGTCTGGATGTACAACATAGACTGGTTCCTCTTCAATATTAGTTTGTGTTTGCATACACTTAATGCTTAATCCTATTTATTTAATGCATAGCTTGATCAGCATTTCATATTGTATACCAACATTTTCTCCTTGGAACAGCGAAGGAACTTTGCATAAGCTTGTTGGGATATCATATCACATAATGCTTATTTGAGATTTTTTAGGAATTTTTGACATTTAAAAAGGAAACATTAGTAGCAAAACTATTCTCAAGGGTTTGTATGCTTATTTTGTGATGGCATCAGAGTTAGTGAATCGATTCTTAGAATCCCAAATGTTTAACGTGGTCTCTGTCTATTTCTCACACCCTTATGTTTGCCCCTACTTTTGAAGTTATATATACTAGTAGATATTTGTATGGTACAGCAAGTCACAATTGGTGATCATTATCTTCATTTTAGAAGTGGCAGTACACAAGTTTCGGGTGGCAGTTAGAATGCTTTGACCCAAACAAAATTCACCAATTAAATTCTCACTTCTTGCACTCGACAAATAGGAGAGCACTAGAGAAGTAAATCTATGTTGATGGTATAATGCAGTTGTTTTGAATTCTGTTTAATCAAATATCTACATGACAACAATTCGTTAATATAAATCTAGACGTACTGGTTATCTTCAGAAGAGCCATATTGTCCGGTCAGTTTGTTCTTTTTATTTTATTTGTGAAAAATATGAGGAAAATGTGCATTGCTGACATCCTGTTTTATTTGTGATTGCTACTTTACGTTGCTTTATCTACTAGGCCATAACAAATTAACAACATCCGGTGACAAGTTCGCCAGTTTAAGGAAGGTAGCAGAGTCTCTGTCTCAAATAAAAGGGTGCCAGAGCTATGATCTAGTACGTATTTACTACTAATAGTAGATAAAAAATGCATTGTACTGACAGCACATCTATGTAGGGTAAAATCTAGTCTAAACAGAAATTCTTGTTCTGGTTAAGGGGGTGTTTGGTTTGCCCCTGCTAAAATTTAGCCCCTATCACATCGAATGTTTGAACCTCCGTTCGGGGTATTAAATGTAGTCGAATTATAAAACTAATTTCTCAGCCGAAGATTAAAAAGTGAGACGAATCTAGTACAGTTGGTTGGGTCTATATTTCATACTTCTACTTGAAAGTCAAACGCTTGATGTGACCCGGGCTAAACTTTAGTCCACAGAACCAAACACCCCCTAAGTAAACAAACATGTGTTCTGAATTGGTCCCCATCTTGTTGACAGGTTTGGAAGATTGAAGCCCAGGACTTGCGAAAATGGTACTGAATCTTGGTTGTGAGGCTATCTCCAACAAGGTCCGCTAAACCAACCTGTACTCTAAATATAGAGGACATGGTGCTCCTTTATACCTCCAGCAAGGAACCCTATAGAGTGCTCTAAAATTTAGAGTATGTGTCAGAGCCGCTACATCTAAAGAAACACTATTCGTACGCTATTCGCGTTGCTACAGACATCCGACGGAAGGACACCGGCCATGGCCGCATCACCGCAACCTCCAAACGAGCCTGCTTGCGCGGAGCTCGCGCCGCCGAGGAGAAGATAGTAGCAACGCCGAGGAAGATGACCAGCACGTTGCCGTAGCCACCCTCCAGCCAGCGGCGGACGCCATGGGGCCTCGGCTGCAACGACTTGGAGAAGCTGGGCTGCATGGAGGAGCTCCGTCGGAGAGTATGACCCTGCTGCGGTGAGTGGAGTCGCTTGACGGCGGTGGCGGCGAGAAGTCCGGCAGCGGCGCGTGGAGTCGCTTGACGACGGTGGTGGCAAGAAGTCCGGCAGCGGCGCTGTGGATCTCGGCCACAGAAGAGAAAAACAAAAGACAAAAATTGCGGCGCTGTGGACAAAAATTGTATCCATATGAATAAATTTTTTTTATAATATATATAAATAGACTCAATATTTGCAAAAAAAGCCATTTTAAATTTGTGTTAATATATGGTAGAAAATATAGAGAATGAGATATAGAGAACGAAATTTAGAGGACGTTGCTGGAGATGATGAATATATAGAGGACGGAATCTTTTAGAGCGTGCTGTAAAGGACAGAGAATATTCATTTAGATGATGAAATTTAGAGAACGTTGCTGGAGACATCCTGACTAGCAGAGAGTGGGATGACATTGGTTCAGCAAACTGTTGCACGACAAGAATCTGTGGTGGGCTCTGCGTCGGACTGCCCCTGTGTTCTTCACGGGGTGTCTAGCACCAGATTGAAAAAAAGGAAGAGCTATTTTATAGTCTCTCCTTTATGTATTAACTAGCCGTGTGCCCGTGCGTTGCAACGAGAGTACGTTAGGATGAGCATCGACACATATATGATCGAATCTTATATTCCTTTGGGGTCTGGAGAAAGTTTGCTCGGAAGCCAAGCATGCGAGCTGACAGTCTGGCATGATACAATCCTTAATTCCTTATTAAAACAAAATAGTAAGACATTTGATTGCATCATACTCGACAACATTAGTTTTTATTAGTTGCAACGTCACCCAACCGAACGTACATGTATACAATATAGCTACGAGCGCGTGAAAGAAAGCTTAATCTAAATCTAAAACTAATGTTAATTTAGGACAAAGAGAGTAGTAAATAAACATTATTCTTTAGCTTGTGAACATTAAAAACTAAAGTGTTAGGGGTGTTTGATTTCTATCTTAGTGACTAAAGTTTAGTTACTTTTAGGGGTGTTTGGTTTATATGGACTAAATCTTAGTCCCTACATTTTATTACATTCTAGTCTCTAAATTACCAAATACAGAAACTAAAACTTTATTTTAGTTTTCGAATTGAGCAATTTAGGAACTAAAATAGAATAAAATTGAGGGACTAAACATTAGTCCATAAAAACCAAACACCCCTTTAATTCCAAAAATACTAAGTAGGTGTTTGGTTTATAGGCACGAATTTTTAGTCCCTTCATTTTATTTATTTTAGTCCATAAATCGCTAAACACGGAAAATAAAACTATATTTTAGTTTCTTTATTTGATAATTTACGAATTCAACGAAATAAAATGGATGGACTAAAGTTTAGTCTTTATAAACCAAACACTCCTAAATGAAGTGATTAAAATAGGTCTTCCAAATAAAATTTTTAGGAACTAAAGTTTCTCCTTAAAATATAAGAGGATGGCTGAAGAAACCAAACACCTACTTACATTATTTTGAAACATATTAGTACACGGCTTAAAATTTTCGTGCAACCGAGGAGTGAAAAATAGACTTGTTCCAACGTCCCTTGCAAAACAGATCAAAATCAGTAAAACGACGGAAAAGAAAAGAAAAAAAACAGGAAAAAGGCCCTCCCGTCCGTCGCTAATCCCGATCCCGATCTCCAAGAAAACCCACCTCCCCGGCTATCCCCCACTCGCCGATCCAGATCTCTTCCACTCCAACCGGACGCCTCCGCTGCCGTTGGCATCGGTCAAGCCACACGCGCACGCCGCTGAGGAACCCGGAGCGGGCGCCGGCAATGGAGCAGCTGTGGACGATCGGGCGGGAGCTGGCGATGGGGTCGCAGGGCGGGTGGGGGCAGTCCAAGGAGTTCCTCGACCTCGTCAAGTCCATCGGCGAGGCACGCTCCAAGGCAGAGGAGGACCGCATCATTGCGCGCGAGCTTGAGCACCTCAAGCGCCGCCTCGCCGACACCGACGTGCCACGCCGCAAGATGAAGGAGCTCCTTCTCCGCCTCGTCTACGTCGAGATGCTTGGCCACAACGCCTCCTTCTGCCACATCCATGCTGTTAAGATGACTCACGACGAGTCGCTCCCGCTCAAGCGGATCGGTTACCGCGCCGTCGCGCTCTTTCTCGACGAACGCCACGACCTCGTCATCCTCGTGGTCAACACCATCCAGAAGGACCTCAGGTCGGACAATTACCTCGTCGTCTGCGCAGCGCTCACCGCCGTGCTGACCTAGGTTGTAGGGCTCGCGGATGGGGCAGATGGGACGGTTTGTGCGGGCGAGGGGAACAGGACGGGTGGAGCCTTATCAGTGAGGAGGCCCTGCCGTGCTGACCCAGGTTGTAGGACTCGCGGATGGGGCAGATGGGACGGTTTGTGCGGGCGAGGGGTACGGGACGGGTGGAGCGCGGAGGGGAGGCGAGGGCATCCTCACGGTCTACACTATTGTCTTAATAGTTAGTAGAGACTAGAACATGTGGCGTCCTTACTGGCTCCCTATCCATGCTTTAGGGCCCATTTCAATCTCACGGGACAAACTTTAGCTTCCTGTTAAACTTTAGCCATATGAATTGAAGTGCTAAAGTTTAGCTCCTTGGGGTGTTTGGACTACTCTAACATAAGCGTTCACAGATAACGTGCCCCCGCCCCCGCCCGGACGCGTCCCTGCCCCCGCCTGCCTCCCCGTTGTGACAGTTGCATCCGCGACTTCATCGCGCGCTTGCCCCATCCTCGATGCTTGTTCCCCTCTCCCCGTCGCAACCTCTCGCTCCTAGATTCGCCCACTAGGGCGTCGCATGGCCCACGACTTTGCACAGCTTCGGTGCCCGCGGGGACCAGTGTCGGCGTTTCGGACCCGGGGGGTCCCTGGACCGACGAGTGAAATCGCTGCGTGCCCCTGCCCAGATGGGTTGGCGCGGGATGGAACACAAGAGGTGGGGGAAGCCTTGTATTATCCTGCACCAGGGGTGCCGCTCGTAGTAGGGGTTACAAGCGTGTCGCGTGAGGGAGAGTGAGGTAGAGAGTGGGAGCCTGTTCGTCCGCTCCTTCCCTCGCGCAAACCCCCCTCTAGGATGGGCCTGGACCTCCCTTTTATAGACATAAGGAGAGGGTCCAGACGTACAATGGGGGGTGTAGCTATGCGCTAACGTGTCCGGTAGAGAGATGCCCTAGCCATGTGTACATGCCATCGTGGCTGTCGGGGGAGAGCTTGAGCCCTGTACACGTGATAGCGTGACCGTCGGAGAAGCGCCTGAGCCCTGTAGAAGCACAACTGGCAGTGCGGCAAGGATCCTGCTGACGTCTCCTTGCTGCTGTAAGGGGTTGAGAGCCATCGGCGTCATGGTTGCACGCGCGACACCATCATTATCCGTCGTCGGGGTAAGCCAGATGGGACGCCGGTCTTGTTCCTTGTAGCCTAAGCTGGCTAGGGATAGGGTAATGATGTATCCCCTGTTGGCGCGGTCGATCCGAGCCCAAGGTCGGGCGAGGCGGAGACTTCTCTTGAGGCCGAGACCGGGGTCGGGCGAGGCGGAGACCTCCTCCCGAGGCTGGAACCTGAGGTCGAGGCCGAGTCCGGGAGTCGGGCGAGGCGGAGACCTCCTCCCGAGGCCGGAGCCTGAGGTCGGGCGAGGCGGAGCTTCCTGTTGCGCCCGAGGCCGAACTCGGTGGTTGATCGTGACTTGTTGTCAGTCTTCGCCTAGGTGGTTGGCACGACAGTCGGAGCAGGGCGAGCGGCGCTGTTTTCCTGTCATATCGGATAGTAAAAGAGAGGGGCGAAGTGACTGCGGTCACTTCGGCCTGGCCGACTGAGGCGCGTGTGTTAGGATACGACGTCAAGCGTCCCCTGCATTGAATGCGCCTGCGAAGCGGTCGATTGGTGAGGTGGTCTGGCCAAGGTTGCTTCACAACGAAGCCTGCCCGAGCCGGGCTTCGGGAGAGCCGAGGGGGTGCCTGCTGCCTGAGGCGGCCCTCATGCGAGGCGTGAACTCGTCTGGGACTACTGCTCCAGCCCGAGGCTGGGCTCGGGCGAGGTCGCGTCCCTTGGGTAGACGAAGCCTTGACTTGAACCGCACCCGTTAGTTGGTCTGAGTGTGTTTACCAGCCGTGATTAGGAGCGTTGAGGGTACCCCTAATTATGGTACCCGACAGTAGCCCCCGAGCCTCGAAGGGAGTGTTGGTACTCGCTTGGAGGCTTTTTGCTGCATTTTCGGTGAGGGGACCGGCCTTCCTCGGTTTCGCTTTGTTCTGGTGGGTGCGCGTGAGCGCACCCGCCGGGTGTAGCCCCCGAGGCCTCGGAGGAGTGGTTTGACTCCTCTGAGGTCTGAATGCTTTTCGTGGTGCCTCGGTCGGTCTGATCGTTCCCTCATGCGGTCTGGCCGTAGCTCGGGTGCATGGTCAGGTTCCAAGTTATCAAGCTGGTTTGTTGACGCTGTCAACAGTTTGGCCGTAGCCGGGTGCGAGAGCAGCCCCCGAGCCTCTGCACGTTGCGAGAGGACGATCAAGGACTTTC
The DNA here is from genome assembly GCA_029449295.1 of Zea luxurians. Lineage (NCBI taxonomy): Eukaryota > Viridiplantae > Streptophyta > Magnoliopsida > Poales > Poaceae > Zea > Zea luxurians. The sequence continues at coordinate 217,018,780 of JAOPSE010000001.1, forward strand.
CCGACTTTTATCATACGCCCCTGCGTCGCCTTTCCGCAAGGAGGAGGGGGGAAAGCGCCATGTTGCCCTCGGAGGGCGCCGAACATGGTGTTTCCGGTGAGCTGCTAGCGGGTGATCCGAGTGGACGCCCGTGCCTCGTTCGTTAGGGGTCGGCTGGTGGCCCAGAGGCGCGCTCCAAAAGTACCTGCGGGTGATTCGCCAGACCCAGACCCCTTTGACAGGGTCCAAGGGCTCGATGCCTCCCTCCGGTGGGATTCCGTTACAAATCGTTCCCGCCGATCTCGGAAATGTCCTAGGGTACCTCGGGAGTGTAGCCCGAGCCTCGGCCATGTATCGGACGTACCCAGAGTCATCCCTCACTTTGTGTGCTCTGGGGCGACTGTCGAACCCTTCCGAGGGGCCAACCTATGAACCCCTGATCAGTAGTGGGCGCGGAGCCCGAGTGCTCTGGGCGGCTGTCGAACCCTTCTGAGGGGCCAGCCTTCGAACCCCTGATCAGTAATGGGCTTGAAGCCTGAGTGCTCTGGGGCGGCTGTCGTAACCCTTCCGAGGGGCCAGCCTTCGAACCCCTGATCAGTAGGAGGGCTCGGGGCCTGCTTCCTTCGCCGAGAAGGACCCTTTCTGAAACATCTCCTTTCCCGGTCCCTGTAGCGAGAGAGAGAGAGGAGGAGGGGAAGGATATGTATTTAAATAAGGTGGCGCACCTTTTCTGACGTGGTCATCATGGCGGAGGCGAAGCGACGCCCGCCTCGCCTGCCAGAGGTGTCGCCTGCTCCACCGGGGAGTTAATGCGACGGGACGGGCGATTCACGTGGCGCCCGTTGTGCGCGAGCCGTTCGAGGAACGGGACACGGGTGCGTCGTCTTCACGCCATGGGAGAGGGCTCTCCTGTGGCTTCAGGAGGGGACGCGAGCCTGCGGGTGATTTGACCGCTGCTTCCGCTCGTCTGCCGCTGCAGTTACTGCCGGCCCACTTTTGGCCATGCCAACCGTCGTGCCTACCCCCGCGGCTGACTGACTCGTGGCCGTCGCCTTTAATTGGCACTGTTGGGTCATGCGCAGGGCTGCCCCGAGTCGCGGTACTGGTTCCGTAGTCGAGGAGGCGCGACATTCGGCGCAAGTGGCGGTGCGGCTCTTTGCACGTCGTAACCGGCGCGCCGGTTACATGACACGCGGGCCCGCTTCCTTTGCGCTAGTCCACCGGATGTGGTCAAAGTCGAAAGGGCGCACAGTTGTGGTGCAGTTGGATGCCTGTCGCGTGGCAGTCCACCCTTTTGACCACCGGTTTCTGCGAAGATGCGAGAGCGCTTGTAACCGCGGGGCGGTTGCATGCCTCGCGTGCGGCGGTTCGCCTTCTTCGCGCTTCGAATCAGCTCGTATGACGTGTGGGACCCAGCCCCCGTGTCGTAGGGGGAGAACCCTAGAGTATGTCAGTGGAGACTTCGCCCGTGACGCTAAGGGGTGCAAGTGAGGAGGTCTGCCTATAAAAGGGGATCGATCCCCCAGGCAGTGGCCATGCCTTTGTTCTCCCCTCATGCATTGCGCCCTTCCACCTTTCGAGCTCCCGGATGGGGTGCACCAGCGTCGCCTTGCTCTTGCTGTCGTTGGAGGAGCGCGGCCTCATGGAGATCGACGCCCTTCAGCCATCGCTCGGCTTCAAGGATTTTCGTCGTGCAGCCCGGCTGCATTCCCTCATCAATGGTCAGTTTGGTGGGGAGAAGCAAGCCGGGCTGCGGCCTCCGCCCCGCCCTCAGCTTCAAGGATCTTCGTCATCTGGGCTGAGGCGGAGGAGCACACCGAGTGGGGGGTTGCCTCCGTGTGGGTCGGTGACCCTTTTCTTCCCCCAGCGTTTGGGGGAGAAAGGCATCCTCCAGCCCTGCGGAGGCGTCCTCCAGCCATGCGGGGGAAGGCGAACTGCTGCTCCCTGGACAGGGTGCAGCTTTCCGTCCTTTATCCGGGCAGCGGTCGTGCCGCGCGCGGGCCGGCCACGTCCAGGTCCTCCTCGCACCGTCAGCCGCGCCGGGGGGTCGTTCAATATGTCGTACGCCGCGAGGGCGGTACTCATGTTCTGGGACGGCCTCGGCGGGGACGAGGGTGAGGACCTGCCGGTGCGCTTTGGGGCGGCCGCTGTTCGTCGGCGCGGCGTCGGTGGGTTCAATCCCACGGTCGGTGCCCTCCGACTCTTCGGCCTTAACGGCTTGTCCTCGCCCCTCGTGTGGGGACGTGGGCGAGGGCCTCTTCACAGCAACGTCTGTCCTAAGGTCATCGCTGCTGCTGTTTAGCCGCCCAAGGTGGAGGTCGTTGTCTCTGCTGCTGCAGAGGTCGCCGGCGAGCCGCTTGGAGTTTGTCATCCCACGGGCCCCCTGGTGTGGAGGTTGTTCATACCCGCGGGAGCAGAACCGGAGTCCCGTTTGTAAGGGGATATACTGGGTTTTTGCTAGAGCAAAATGTAACCGCTTCAAGTACTTAGACATTTGTCGTAGGTCGGGAGAACCGTCGAGGGTTCTGCCGATGTCTAAGTCTGTGTAGCATAGTTTCCCCAAGTATATGTTTTGTTATTTGTGGCTGTCGAGGCCTGAACATTTGGGTATTCGAGTATAAAGCTGTGTTTCTTCCTCATTCCGAGCGCTAGGACTTGCCTGTTGGCTAGCCGAACCACTTAACCGAGCGTGAGTTGCCTTTCACGGAAGGTGACGAGTGAGGTATCCGTATCCCGGAGGCATAGGAGTCCCTCGGCTCGGTCGGCCTTGCCGCTCTAGGCCTCTCTTGCTCAGTTTTTAGAACCCTTGACTGCTCTGCGATGAGCCGGAGCCAGAGGCAGCGGTGTTGGCGCGGACAGAGGCGGAGTCGGCTCGAGAAGAGACTTCGTTGGCCCAGGAGCTGGCGGCTTCCTAGGCCGAGGAAGATGTGGTAGCAGCAGCTAGAGCTTGGCCAAGACATCTGCTGGCGCGGTGCTGGCGTCCTCCCTTGGGTAGAGGTCTCTTCGCCCGGGTCGCCGCCCGAGGCCGGGCCAGGTTCCGCCGAGGGTGCTGCTGCCCCCCTGCCGATGCCTGAACCTGCAGGAACAATTTGTCTGTAGCATGCGCATGTTTTTTGCGGCCGCCGAGGCCTAAACATTTTATCGTCGTGTTTAAAAAGCTGTGTTTTCTTTCCTCTCATTTCGAGCATCACGACTTGTCTGTCAATAGCAGAATCGTTTATCCAAGCGAGAGTTACTTTTCGCGGAAGGTGATGAGTGAGGTATCCGTATCCCGGAGGCGTAGGAATTCCTCGGCTCGGTCGGCCTTGCCGCTTACGTGCACTCTCATTCGGTCGTAGGATTCCGTTATTGATACGGTCGAGAAGGCACGAAAGTCGTTTTCTACCCGAGTGTTTGGACTTGTCCGGTAGCAGGATCGCTTATCCGAGCGTGAGTTACTTCTCGCGGAAGGTGATGAGTGAGGTATCCGTATCCCGGAGGCATAGAAGTCCCTCGGCTCGGTCGGCCTTGCCGCTTACGTGTACTCTCGTTGTTCTCAGGATCCCGCTATTGATACGGAAGTCGAAAGCACGAAGGTTGTTTTGGTAGAAAATTTTTCCGAGGAAAATTTTGACACAGAGGGGGTTCCCCCTTCTAGCCCCCGAGGGAGGGTCGGGCTTTGCTGAGGCAAGGCCGACCCTTCCTTGACGGTTAGACTCTGTGTACGTAGAGAAAACGAGGTACATGAACGACTTAAAACATCTTAAGGGTAGAAGCGACATAGCTGTTGGATGTTCCAAGCGTTGCTGCAGACCTCGCCTTGGTCGTTGGCCAGCTTGTATGTTCCGGGCTTCAAAATCTTAGCGATGATGAAGGGCCCTTCCCAGGGAGGAGTGAGCTTGTGGCGCCCTCGGGCGTCCTGTCGCAGACGAAGCACCAAGTCTCCCACTTGGAAGCCTCGGGGCCGAACGCTTCGGGCGTGGTAGTGTCGCAGCGACTGCTGGTACCGTGCCGAATGTAGTAAGGCAACGTCTCGAGCTTCTTCGAGCTGGTCCAGCGAGTCCTCTCGGCTGATCTGGTTGCTTCGGTCGTCGTACGCCCTGGTCCTCAGGGAGCCGTATTCTAAGTCCGTGGGGAGGACGACCTCGGCCCCATAGACTAGAAAAAATGGCGAGAAACCCGTGGCACGGCTCGGCGTCGTCCTCAGACTCTAGACTACCGAGGGTAGCTCTTTCATCCACCGCTTGCCGAACTTGTTGAGGTCGTTGTAGATCCTCGGTTTGAGCCCCTGCAAAATCATACCGTTGGCACGCTCCACCTGCCCATTCGTCATGGGGTGAGCTACGGCGGCCCAGTCCACATGGATGTGGTGGTCGTCGCAGAAGTCCAGGAACTTTTTTCCGGTGAACTGCGTGCCATTGTCGGTGATAATGGAGTTTGGGACCCCGAATCGATGGATGATGTTGGTGAAGAACGCCACCTCCTGCTTGGACCTGATGCTGGTCAAGGGTCAGACCTCGATCCACTTGGAGAATTTGTCGATGGCGACCAGTAGGTGCGAGAAGCCCCCGGGTTCCTTCTGCAAGGGACCGACGAGGTCTAGACCCCACACAGCAAATGGCCAGGTGATGGGTATCGTCTGCAGGGCCTGAGCGGGCAGGCGTGTCTGCTTCGCATAGAATTGACACCCCCGGCAGGAGCGAACAATCCTAGTGGCGTCGGCCACTGCGGTTGGCCAGTAGAAACCTTGTCAGAAGGCATTTCCCACGAGGGCTCGAGGTGCTGCGTGGTGGCCGCAAGCTCCCGAGTGTATTTCTTGCAACAGCTCTTGTCCTTGGGCGATAGATATGCATCGTTGGAGGATGCCCGAGGGGCTGTGGTGGTAGAGCTCCTTTTTGAAAGTCGCCTAGAGGGGGGGGGTGAATAGGGCGAAACTGAAATTTACAAAATTAATCACAACTACAAGCCGGGTTAGCGTTAGAAATAATAATGAGTCCGAGAGAGAGGGCGCAAAACAAATTGCAAGCAAATGAAGAGTGTGACACGCGGATTTGTTGTACCGAGGTTCGGTTCTTGCAAACCTACTCCCCGTTGAGGAGGCCACAAAGGCCGGGTCTCTTTCAACCCTTACCCTCTCTCAAACGGTCCCTCGGACCGAGTGAGCTTTCTCTTCTCAATCACTTGGAACACAAAGTTCCCACAAGGACCACCACAAGATTGGTGTCTCTTGCCTCAATTACAAGTGAGTTTGATCGCAATGAAGAACCAAAGAAGAAAGAAAGCAATCCAAGCGCAAGAGCTCGAAAGAACACAAGCAAATCTCTCTCACTAATCACTAGGGCGTTGTGTGGAGTTTGGAGAGGATTTGATCACTTTGGTGTGTCTAGAATTGAATGCTAGAGCTCTTGTAAGTAGTTGAAGTGAGAAAACTTGGATGACTTGAATGTGGGGTGGTTGGGGGTATTTATAGCCCCAACCACCAAACTAGCCGTTTGGGTGGAGGCTGTCTGTTCGATGGTGCACCGGACAGTCCGGTGCGCCAGCCACGTCACCCGAACGTTGGGGTTCCGACCGTTGGAGCTCTGACGCAGGGCCTGTCTTGATGTCAGGTGGCGCACCGGACATACACTGTAGAGTGTCCGGTGCGCCAGTTCGCGCGTGCCTGACTTCTGCACGCTCTGGCACGCAATTAATGCGCCTGCAGGTGACCGTTGGCGCCGAAGTAGCCGTTGCCCCGCAGTTACACCGGACAGTCCGGTGTACACCGGACATGTCCGGTGAATTATAGCGGAGCAGCCGAAGCGAATTCCCGAGGCTGCCGAGTTCGGAGCCGCATCCTCTTGGAGCACCGGACACTGTCCGGTGTACACCGGACAGTCCGGTGAATTATAGCGCGCCGGCTCCGAAATTTCCCGAAGGTGAAGAGTTTGAAGTCGATCTTCCCTGGTGCACCGGACAATGTCCGGTGGTGCACCGAACAGTCCGGTGCACCAGTCCAGGGTGCCTTCGGTTGGCCCTTGCTCCTTTGTTTGAACCCTTTCTCTTGATCTTTTTATTGGCTTATGGTGAACCTTTGGTACCTGTAGAACTTATAAACTTGGGCAAACTAGTTAGTCCAATTATTTGTGTTGGGCAATTCAACCACCAAAATTAGTTATAGGAAATAGGTGTAAGCCTAATTCCCTTTCAATCTCCCCCTTTTTGGTGATTGATGCCAACACAAACCAAAGCAAGTATAGAAGTGCATAATTGAACTAGTTTGCAAAGAGTAAGTGCAAAGGTTACTTAGAATTGAGCCAATAAATATTACTTACTAGATATGCATGGATTGTTTCTTTATTTTTAACATTTTGGACCACGCTTGCACCACAAGTTTTGTTTTTGCAAATTCTTTTGTAAATTCTTTTCAAAGTCCTTTTGCAAGATAGTCAAAGGTAAATAAATAAGATTTTGGGAAGCATTTTCAAGATTTGAAATTTTCTCCCTTTGTCTTAAAATGCTTTTCCTTGACTAAAACAAAACTCCCCCTCAATAAATTCTCCTCTTAGCGTTCAAGAGGGTTTTAAGACATCAAATTTTGAAAAAACTATTTGCTCCCCCTTTAGAACACAAAGAGATACCAATTTGAAAATTTTCAATTGAAAACCATTAATTTTAAAATTAGGGTGGTGGTGCGGTCCTTTTGCTTTGGGCTCATACTTTCTCCCCCTTTGGCATGAATCGCCAAAAACGGATACTTTGAGTGAGATAGAAGCCTGTTTACCTATTTTCTCCCCTTTGGCAAATAAAACATATGAGTGAAGATTATACCAAAGATGGAGAGTGAAGCGGAGCGACGGCGAAGGATGAGTAGTAGAGTGGAGTGGAAGCCTTTGTCTTCGCCGAAGACTCTAATTCCCTTTCAATATACCTATGACTTGGTTGGAAATACACTTGAAAACACATTAGTCATAGCATATATAAAAGAGATATGATCAAAGGTATACTTATGAGCTATGTGTGCAAGTTTAGCAAAAGAAATTTCTAGAATCAAGAATATTGAGCTCATGCCTAAGTTTGGTAAAAGTTTGTTCATCTAGTGGCTTGGTAAAGATATCGGCTAATTGATCTTTAGTATTAATGTATGCAATCTCGATATCCTCCTTTTGTTGGTGATCCCTAAGAAAATGATACCGAATGGCTATGTGTTTAGTGCGGCTATGCTCAACGGGATTATCCGCCATGCGGATTGCACTCTCATTATCACATAGAAGGGGAACTTTGGTTAATTTGTAACCATAGTCCCGCAGGGTTTGCCTCATCCAAAGCAATTGCGCGCAACAATGGCCTGCGACAATGTACTCGGCTTCGGCGGTAGAAAGAGTGACCGAATTTTGCTTCTTTGAAGCCCAAGACACCAAGGATCTTCCCAAGAACTGGCAAGTCCCCGATGTGCTCTTTCTATTAATCTTACACCCCGCCCAATCGACATCCGAATAACCAATCAAATCAAATGTGGATCCCCGAGGGTACCAAAGCCCAAACTTAGGAGTATAAGCCAAATATCTCAAAATTCGTTTTACGGCCGTAAGGTGTGATTCCTTAGGGTCGGCTTGGAATCTTGCACACATGCATACGGAAAGCATAATGTCCGGTCGAGATGCACATAAATAGAGTAATGAACCTATCATCGACCGGTATACCTTTTGATCCACTGACTTACCTCCCGTGTCGAGGTCGAGATGCCCATTGGTTCCCATGGGTGTCTTGATAGGCTTGACATCCTTCATTCCAAACTTGGTTAGAATGTCTTGAGTGTACTTTGTTTGGCTAATGAAGGTGCCCTCTTGGAGTTGCTTGACTTGGAATCCTAGAAAATTGTCACACCCGGCTTTAAGGAACAAAGCAAGGTGCATCTCATACATGCGCCAAGAAGACAACATATATAATAACAGAGTGTATAGAGATAAATGTCACAAAACATCAGAGTATTTATTACATAGCGGAAGACTTATTACAAAATAAAATAATAAAGATAAAACGAACTAAGGATCGACGGCGCCAATGTCAACTGATAAACGCCACCTAGATCAGATCATACTCCTCGCCTTGTGGCTCCTCCTGAACCACCTGCTCTTCTCCTGTGGGGGGGGTGTGAGACAGCAAGGGTGAGCTCACACATGATCATAGCTCAACAAGTTGTGGGGAACCAGTGAACATAAACTCACAAAGGTGTGAGTTCATGTGATGTGTAAGGCTAATCAATGATAGGGGTTAAAGCTGAGCACTGCTTTTAAGTAGTTGGTCAAAATTTTATTAGCAATTACTAAGTGTAAGTAAATACCAAACCATAAATAAAGTAATAGAACAAATTAATAATAAACCCATGCAATGCAGATGACAAAATTGAATTTAAGTTCCATAATTTAAACATCAGAGAGTCCTGAGCTGCTCATGACCGTGAGCTCGGCTAGTATACCAGTTTTACACTCTGCAGAGGTTGTACCCTTTACCCACAAGTCATGTTACCCATCTGCCAAGGGATCGCGACTTCCCATACACCTCTACCTAGGAAGCGCGGCAGGGCAACACTACGAGGCCTTTACAAAGTTCCACTAGCTTCCGAAAACCCGCTACAGTTTATAGGAAGTTCTAATGCAGGGTTCTTGGCTGACCGCCATCGCAGCAAAATCAACCAAGGACCTCCCTACACTGACCACTCCCCTACTGCCCTTGCCCCTTTCAGGTAAGGTAGTCTTCCACTAGCTTTCCTAATTAGTCAGCCAAGGGTGTCCCATTAAACCCTTGTGGTGGCACGTGGTTCTCAAGTTAAGCTCTATGTTCCAATTAACATTAATGATCTCAACATGAACATAAATAGAATAACAAAAAGAATTGGAACATAGAGGTAATAAATGATTATCCCAAAACCATATAAAGCAATAGCAAACTACCCAAGTGATTCAGGGGTAAACAAGGTAATGAGATAAACAATCTAGGGTGACCTATTGGGTCCCATCAAAATTAACCTATGCATGGATAAGTGATATTAAAGAACATTATTAGGTAAAAAGTGGTCAAGGGCACAACTTGCCGTCAATGAGCTCCTGCTCAGCTACTTCAACCCGCTGCTCACCAGGATCCTCAGCAACGGGCTCTTCTACTCGCCACAATACAAACAAGCACAGTGCATATAGAGAAATTAACATTACACCAAACATATAAACAAAATACACAGTAATAATCTTCATGTTAAAATAAAATTCTAGGAACAGGAATCATAATTTTTGGAGTTATAAATTTTAAGTTATGGATTTTCAAAGGTTTTATGTGTTTAAAATGGGATTAAGTGGGAAATAACTTTTCTTACTGTTTTCATGACCAAACAGAGGCTCTAAGTGATAAAGAATAAAATTACAAAAATTTAGAAAGTGGAATGGATTATTTTGGATATCATATGAATTTTCTATGAATTTTATAAGTTTTAACAATTCCTTTTATCATTAAAATCATTTTCAGATTTTATTTATCCATTTATTAAGAATTCTGGACTGGGCGCACTATTATAGAAAAGTTTAGGGGCCACTGCGCAAAGATCCTAAGACACAGAGAACAGTGCCCAAGGACGGCGGGTTCTATTTCAAATAAACCTAGGGTCTCTTAAGCAAAACGCGCGCCGCGAAGGGGTATCTTGTGATCACGGCCGCCCGATCAGATTCTAACGGCCCAGATTATAAGCGCAAAAGGGGTATGCCAGGACTTAATCATACCCGTCCCTCTCCAAATCTACGGTTCACAGTGTCTCTTTCTAACTCCTAATCACAACCCTACACCTAGCATCCGACGGCACTGGAGTTATCTCCTACCTCTGGCTTGGCTGGAACGACACCACGCTTGCCCTAGGGTCGCGACCAATCCGAGCCAAAGAAACAGCCCATACGGGCGAGCGTGATCCAGCGCATCGCCGCCGGTGGGTTCCCCAGACACGACGTGGGCAGAGCCAGCGGTGGCGCCCGAAAGCTATGGCTGCGCACAGACAAGGCGGACAGCAAGACCCCGATGACTACAACCAGCGCAGCAAGGCGAAATAGGAAAACAAGTAGGGTCGCATGGGTGCCTCACCGCGATCCATGCTGAGACAGTCCTCCGCTCCCGCATGGTGTGGCCCGCGGCACCAGTGGCATCGAAGCACAAGGCGGCCCTCTTATTCCCTCTAGATCTCTCCCATGGCGGCTTCCATCGCCTCTCTCTCTCTGCTGCCCTCCCGAGGTGATGAGATCCTGGCCTTCTCGCGCACTTTGGTTGAGCGGTCCGCAGGGACTTGCTTTTATCTCAAAAGGGAGCCACCAGGCGCAAGCCACGCAAAGCCCGGATCCACACCCGCCATGCACGCTGACCCGGTTATGCTTCGATTTGGGAGGTGGGTGATGACGACCGGGCGAGTGAGGGCCCACAGGCAACGGGTGAGTGGGGCGGTACGCGCGCAAGCAGAGCGAAGGGGGTAGAGCGGCTGACAGCGGGCTCCACACAGCAGAGTCCCAGGGCGTGCGCAGTGGGGTTTTGGGCTGCGCGGGGACAGAAACCAACTGGGCCGAAATTGGTAGATCCAGGCCCAACAGTGGGATTTCTCTTTTTTTTATTCTGATTTTATTTCCTCTTTATTCTCTTTTTGAATTCAAACTTGAATTTGGATTTGGTTATGAGTTCCTCCCTTGAGTTAATTACACCATTTCAAATTCTAGTTTTGGAACAATATATTTTTATTTACTTATTTTTCTCCTCATAATATTCATTTCTTCTCTTTTCTAAATTCTAGAATTCCTTTTAAATCTTAAATTCTCATCTAGGTATTAATATATTCTCTTTATTTTATTCTTTTTGTATTGCACAAAATGCACACCACAAACATAATATCCAGCATGATGCATAATTTTAATGGCATATATTCTTGTCGGGGACCATAATTAGGGGTACCCTCAAGACTCCTAATTCTCAGCTGGTAACCCCCATCAGCATAAAGCTGCTAAGGCCTGATGGGTGCGATTAAGTCAGGGATCAGTCCATTCGAGCGACTCGATCACGCCTCGCCCAAGCCTAGCCTCGGACAAGGGCAGCCGACCCCGGAGGATTTCCGTCTCGCCCGAGGCCCCCCTCCAACGGCGGACATATTTCCGGCTCGCCCGAGGCCCTGCCTTCGCTAAGAAGCAACCCTGACTAAATCGCCGCACCGACCGACCAAGTCGCAGGAGCATTTAATGCAAAAGGTGACCTGACACCTTTGTCCTGACGCGCGCCCCCCGGCAGAGCCGAAGTGACCGCCGTCACTTCACCGCTCCACTGACCGGCCTGACAGAAGGACAGCGCCGCCTGCGCCACTCCAACCGCAGTGCCACTTGACAGAGTGAGACTGACAAGCAGTCAGGCCCTGCCAAAGGCACCATAGGAAGCTCCGCCCGACCCAGGGCTCGGACTCAGGCTAAGGCCCGGAAGACGGCGAACTCCGCTCCGCCCGACCCAGGGCTCGGACTCGGGCTAAGCCCCGGAAGACGGCGAACTCCGCTCCGCCCGACCCAGGGCTCGGACTCGGGCTAAGTCCCGGAAGACGGCGAACTCCGCTCCGCCCGACCCCAGGGCTCGGACTCGGGCTAAGTCCCGGAAGACGGCGAACTCCGCTCCGCCCGACCCAGGGCTCGGACTCGGGCTAAGTCCCGGAAGACGGCGAACTCCGCTCCGCCTGACCAGGGGCTCGGACTCGGGCTAAGTCCCGGAAGACGACGAACTCCGCTTCGCCCGACCCCAGGGCTCGGACTCGGGCTCAGCCCTAGAAGACGACGAACTCCGCTCCTCCCGACCCCAGGGCTCGGACTCCGCCCTGGCCTCTGCCCAACGACCTCCGCCTCGCCCGGCCCAGGGGCTCGGACTCGGCCTCGGCCATGGAAGACAGAGTCAACCTCGGCTTCGGAGGAGCCTCCACGTCGCCCAACCTAGGGCGCAGGCCAGCCACGTCAACAGGAAGCGCCATCATCACCCTACCCCGAGCTGACTCGGGCCGCAGAGAACAAGACCGGTGTCCCATCTGGCTAGCTCCGCCGGATAGGCAATGATGGTGCCCCGCATGCTCTGTGACGACGACGGCTCTTAGCTCTCTTACGGAAGCAGGAGGACGTCAGCAAGGACTCAACCGCTCCGACAGCTGTCCCTCCGCCAGGCTCCGTCGCTCCTCCGACGGCCACGACATCACACCAGCTGGGTGCCAAAATCTCTCCGGCTGCCACATCGGCATGTACTTAGGGCGCAAGCTCTCCCCCGCTAGACACGTAGCACTCTGCTACACCCCCATTGTACACCTGGATCCTCTCCTTACGCCTATAAAAGGAAGGACCAGGGCCCTCTTAGAGAAGGTTGGCCGTGCGGGGACGAGGACGGGACAGGCGCTCTCTCGGGGCCGCTCGCTTCCCTCTCCCGCGTGGACGCTTGTAACCCCCTACTGCAAGCGCACCCGACCTAGGCGCGGGACGAACACGAAGGTCGTGGGATTTCCACCTCTCTCACGCCCATCTCCAGCCACCTCACTTCCCCCCTTCGCGCTCGGCCTCGCGTCGACCCATCTGGGCTGGGGCATGCGGCGACATTCACTCGTCGGCTTAGGGACCCCCCGGTCTCAAAACATCGACAGTTGGCGCGCCAGGTAGGGGCCTGCTGCGTGTTGATGAACAGCTTCCCGTCAAGCTCCAGATGGGCAGTCTCCAGCAACCTCTCCAACCCGGGACGGTGCTCCGTTTCGGGAGTCTTGAGTTCATGTCCTTCGACGGCAGCTACGACATGATACTCCTTCCACCGCCTCGCGACGACGACAATGGCGGCCGACAGCCCGCCCGCCGGCGGCGGAATCGACGACGTCTTCCCCGCGTGGTGGAAGAACAACATTCGAGCTCGCCCCGTCCTCTCCCCCGCCAACGGAGGAGGAGGCGGGGCAACCAAGGCCAAGCGGGAGGCCGCGCCTCGTCGGCTGTCGAGCGAATCGACGTCCCTAGCACCCCAACGGGGGGCGCGTCGGGCGACGACCTCGCATTTGAGACGAAGGCGAGCGCCGTCTCCCCGCAACACGCCAATCCCGAGCAAGCGGACGACGCCAGCACGCTCGCAGAAGGCTTGCTGGGCGTCACCCTCGTACCTGAGATGACGGTGCAGTCAGTCCCCGACGCGACTTCATCGCCGTTCGTCGACCAAAAGGTACCGACCGATTCCCATCCTACGTCATTTAGATTCAGCCTCAACCCGCCTAGCGACCTTGCTTTGGCGGGCACTCTCGTAGAGGCGAATTCAAACCCTCTGGGGTTTCGCACGCGGTCGCCTTGGGACCGGCTGACGGACGTCTCGACCTATGGGCCCTCCGGGTCCGAGGAAGACGATGACCCCAGCATCTGTTGGGATTTCTCTGGACTTGGTAACCCTAGTGCCATGCGGGACTTCATGTCCGCATGTGACTACTGCCTCTCCGACTGTTCCGACGGTAGCCGCAGCCTCGATGACGAGGACTGCGGCCCAAGCCGCGAATGTTTCCACGTCGATCTAGGGGGTCCCTCCGAAGGCAATCATCTCAGCATGCCGGAGGACGGTGATCTCCCTAGGCCGGTGCCCCGCGCTGACATCCCGCGGGAGCTAGCTGTGGTCCCCGTTCCGGCGGGGGGTCACGACCCACAGCTCGAGCAAGTCCGCGGGGTGCAGGCCAGGCTCGACGAGGGAGCAGGAGCGCTTGAGCCGATCCGCCGGGACGTCGGGCAGGCATGGGCGGGCCAACCCCCGGCCGGAGAAATACGTCACCCGCCCCAGGGTCTCCAGCTCCGCGTCGCCAACGACGTCAGGGTCAGGCCGCCACCCGCATCCAGTGGGGTCGGTCAGAACCTGGCTGCAGCAGCGATGCTTCTCCGCGCAATGCCGGAGCCATCAACCACCAAGGGTCGGTGAATCCAAGGAGAGCTCAAGAATCTCCTGGAAGGCGCTGCGGTCCGACGGGCCGAGAGCTCTGCCTCCCGAAGGCAAGGATACCCCTCGGAACCTCATGCCGCGACTTCCCGATTCATGCGGGAAGCCTCGGTCTACACCGGGCGCACGCGCAACACCGCGCCTGCGGCCCCGGGCCACCTCGGCAACGAGCACCATCATCGCGACCGTCGGGCCCACCTCGACGAGAGGGTGCGCCGAGGCTATCACCCCAGGCGTGGGGGACGCTACGACAACGGGGAGGATTGGAGTCCCTCACCCGAACCACCCGGTCCGTAGGCCTTCAGCCGGGCCATCCGGCGGGCACCATTCCCGACCCGGTTCCGACCCCCGACTACTATCACAAAGTACTCGGGGGAAACGAGACCGGAATTGTGGCTCGCGGACTACCGCCTAGCCTGCCAGCTGGGTGGAACGGACGACGACAACCTCGTCATCCGCAACCTCCCCCTGTTCCTCTCTGACACCGCTCGCGCCTGGTTGGAGCACCTGCCTCCAGGGCAGATCTCCAACTGGGATGACCTGGTCCAAGCCTTCACCGGCAATTTCCAGGGCACGTATGTGCGCCCTGGGAATTCCTGGGACCTCTGAAGCTGCCGGCAACAGCCAGGAGAGTCTCTCCGGGACTACATCCGGCGATTCTCGAAGCAGCGCACCGAGCTGCCCAACATCACCGACTCAGATGTCATCGGCGCGTTCCTTGCCGGCACCACCTGCCGCGACCTGGTGAGCAAGTTGGGTCGCAAGACCCCCACCAGGGCGAGCGAGCTGATGGACATCGCCACCAAGTTCGCCTCTGGCCAGGAGGCGATCGAGGCTATCTTCCAAAAGGACGAGCAGCCCCAGGGCCGCCCACTAGAAGATGCTCCCGAGGCGTCTACTCAGCGCGGCGCCAAGAAGAAAGGCAAGAAGAAGTCGCAAGCGAAACACGACGCCGCCGACGCAGACCTTGTCGCCGCCGCCGAGCATAAGAACCCTCGAAAGCCCCCCGGAGGTGCCAACCTCTTCGACAAGATGCTCAAGGAGCCGTGCCCCTATCATCAGGGGCCCGTCAAGCACACCCTTGAGGAGTGCGTCATGCTTCGGCGCCACTTCCACAGGGCCAGGCCACCCACGGAGGGTGGCAGGGCCCGCGACGACGACAAGAAGGAAGATCACCGAGCAGGAGAGTTCCCCGAGGTCTGCGACTGCTTCATGATCTACGGTGGGCAAGCGACGAATGCCTCGGCTCGGCACCGCAAGCAAGAGCGCCGGGAGGTCTGCTCGGTCAAGGTGGCGGCGCCGGTCTATCTAGACTGGTCCGACAAGCCCATCACCTTCGACCAAGACGATCACCCCGACCACGTGCCGAGCCCGGAGAAATACCCGCTCGTCGTCGACCCCGTCATCGGCGACGTCAGGCTCACCAAGGTCCTTATGGACGAGGGCAGCAGCCTCAACATCATCTACGCCGAGACCCTCAGGCTCCTGCGCGTCGATCTGTCCTCCGTCCGAGCAGGCGCTGCGCCCTTCCACGGGATCATTCCCGGGAAGCGCGTCCAGCCCCTCGGGCGACTCGACCTTCCCGTCTGCTTCGGAACGCCCTCCAACTTCCGAAGGGAGACTCTGACGTTCGAGGTGGTCGGGTTCCGAGGAACCTACCACGCGGTACTGGGGAGGCCATGCTACACGAAGTTCATGGCCGTCCCCAACTACACCTACCTGAAGCTCAAGACGTCGGGCCCCAACGGGGTCATCACCGTCGGCCCCACGTACAAACACGCGTTCGAATGTGACGTGGAGTGCGTGGAGTATGCCGAGGCCCTCGCCGAGTCCGAGGCCCTCATCGTCGACCTGGAAAGCCTCTCCAAAGAGGTGCCAGACGTGAAGCGTCATGCCGGCAACTTCGAGCCAGTGGAGACGGTTAAGGCCGTCCCCCTCGACCCCAGTGGCGACGCCTCCAAGCAGATCCGGATCGGTTCCGGGCTCGACCCCGAATAGGAAACAGTGCTCGTCGACTTTCTCCGCGCGAACGCCGACGTCTTCGCGTGGAGTCCCTCGGACATGCCCGGCATACCGAGGGATGTCGCCGAGCACTCACTGGATATTCGGGCCGGAGCCCGACCCGTCAAGCAGCCTCTGCGCCGATTCGACGAGGAGAAGCGCAGAGCGATAGGCGAGGAGATCCACAAGCTAATGGCAGCCGGGTTCATCAAAGAGGTATTCCATCCCGAATGGCTTGCCAACCCTGTGCTTGTGAGAAAGAAAGGGGGGAAATGGCGGATGTGTGTAGACTACACTGGTCTCAACAAAGCATGTCCGAAGGTTCCCTACCCTCTGCCTCGCATCGATCAAATCGTGGATTCCACTGCTGGGTGCGAAGCCCTGTCTTTCCTCGATGCCTACTCAGGGTATCACCAAATCAAGATGAAAGAGTCCGACCAGCTCGCGACTTCTTTCATCACGCCCTTCGGCATGTACTGCTATGTCACCATGCCGTTCGGTTTGAGGAATGCGGGCGCGACGTACCAGCGGTGCATGAACCATGTGTTCGGCGAACACATCGATCGCACGGTCGAAGCCTACGTCGATGACATCGTAGTCAAGACGAGGAAAGCTTCCGACCTCATCTCCAACCTTGAAGTGACATTCCAATGTCTCAAGGCGAAAGGCGTCAAGCTCAATCCCGAGAAGTGTGTCTTCGGGGTGCCTCGGGGCATGCTCTTGGGGTTCATCGTCTCCGAGCGGGGCATCGAAGCCAACCCCGAGAAGATCGCAGCCATCACCAGCATGGGTCCCATCAAGGACTTAAAGGGCGTACAGAGAGTCATGGGATGTCTCGCGGCTCTGAGCCGCTTCATCTCACGCCTCGGCGAAAGAGGCCTGCCTCTGTACCGCCTCTTAAGGAAGGCCGAGCGCTTCACTTGGACCCCTGAGGCCGAGGAAGCTCTCGGGAACCTAAAGGCGCTCCTCACAAAGGCGCCTATCTTGGTGCCCCCAGCTGATGGAGAAGCCCTCTTGGTCTACGTCGCCGCGACCACCCAGGTGGTTAGCGCCGCGATTGTGGTCGAGAGGCAAGAAGAGGGGCATGCATTGCCCGTTCAGAGGCCAGTTTACTTCGTTAGCGAGGTACTGTCCGAAACCAAGATCCGCTACCCACAAGTTCAGAAGCTGCTGTATGCAGTGATCCTGACGCGGCGGAAGTTGCGACACTACTTCGAGTCTCATCCGGTAACTGTGGTGTCATCCTTTCCCCTGGGGGAGATCATCCAGTGCCGAGAGGTCTCGGGCAGGATTGCAAAGTGGGCAGTGGAAATCATGGGCGAGACAATCTCGTTCGCCCCTCGGAAGGCCATCAAGTCCCAGGTCTTGGCGGACTTCGTAGCCGAATGGGTCGACACCCAGCTACCGACGGCTCCGATCCAACCAGAGCTCTGGACCATGTTTTTCGACGGGTCGCTGATGAAGACGGGAGCCGGCGCGGGCCTACTCTTCATCTCGCCCCTCGGGAAACACCTACGCTATGTGCTACGCCTCCACTTCCCGGCGTCCAACAATGTGGCTGAGTATGAGGCTCTGGTCAACGGGTTGCAGATCGCCATCGAGCTAGGGGTCAGGCGCCTCGACGCTCGCGGTGACTCGCAGCTCATCATCGATGTAGGAAACGGGTGACGCCTAAGAGGGGGGGTGAATTAGGACTTCTAAAACTTTTACTAAACTAGGCCACAATTAAATCCCTAGAGCAAAACCTATGCAAATAATCAAAACTAGAATGTGCAAACTAGGTTTTGTCTAAGTGTTGCTATCTCTACCGCAAAAGCTAAGTTTCAATCTATACTAAATAAGTATGACTACAAGATTGAAACTTAAATGCTTTATATAAATGCGGAATGTAAAGAGCTAAGTAGAGAAGCAAACTCTCGTGGATGACGCCGGTATTTTTACCGAGGTATCCGGAACCACGCAAGGTCCCGACTAATCCTCGTTGGTGCCCCTACGCAAAGGGAAGCCCACGCGAGGGCCAAGCACCACGGTCGAGTAACTCCGTAGAGAGCCGCGGGCCTTCTCCACGCGCAAGTGGTGCTCCGCTTCCGGCTCCTCTCGGACGCTCCCCGCCGTCTCTACTATCGAGCTTCCGGCCGAAACGCCGCGGGCCTCGTTCCCTCCGGTACACGGTGGCGGCCGTGACACAAACGCGGTTGTCACGGTCTCGCAAGACTCTCGCCCCACTCGGTACAATTACAACGACTCACGCAAGAGCCGAGGGGTTGTGTGGTTTTACAAAACTCACTCAACTAACTAGGATTCACCTAGAGCAAGCGCTAAAGCGGTCTAACTAACCTAAGCACTTCGCAAAGCACCTACGCTAATCACCGAGTGATTCTATTAAGCACTTGGGTGTTTGAGCTCTTGGAAATATGCACTATGTGTATTGGTATGTTGCTTGGGCTCTCACACTTGAGAATGGCCGGTTGGGGTGGTATTTATAGCCTCAACACCCCCAACTAGCCGTTGGATAGAAAGCAGCAGCTTTCTGTCGTCGGTTGCACCGGACAGTCCGGTGCACACCAGACACTAAACAGTAGATGTCCGGTGCACGCCACGTCAGCCGACCGTTGGTGCCTGTAGCAGTCGACCGTTGGATCCGACCGTTGGATTCGACCGTTGCCGTCTGCCCGTTGGCACACCAGACAGTCTGGTGCACACCGGACAGTTCGGTGCTACAGCCAGAGAGCGCCTGTCTGCGGCCTCTCTGCGCAGACTGTCCAGTGCCTCACCGGACAGTCCGGTGCACACCGGACACCGATGTCCGGTGCGCCACCTAGCGCTGGCTGACAGCCCTTATCTTGGATTTCTTCGCTGATTTCTTCGGGCTTCTTTGTTCTTGAGTATTGGACTCCTATGCATCTTTTTATGTCTTCTTTTGAGGTGTTGCATCCTCATTGCCTTGGTCCAATTCTCTTCGCATCCTATGAACTACAAACACAAACACTAGAAAACTTATTAGTTCACGGATTGTGTTGTTCATCAAACACCAAAACTTAATTAGCCAAATGGCCCGGGGTCCATTTTCCTTACAATCTCCCCCTTTTTGGTGATTGATGACAACACAACCAAAGCAAGCAAATAATACAAGTATTTGAGTGAAAATATGCAATCTACTTGCTAAGATGCATGATTGTCCCCACAATGTGATATTATGGACTTAAGCCTCCCCCTAACTCCATAATTCACTTACTTCCTATTTTTGGACCAAATAACCAAAACCACTTAAAAAGCCATTTGTAGATATAAAATTTTAAATTGGTGGTGTTTGGTGTTTGATATAGTTTTCATTGCTTTGGTCCCTAAACTTCTCCCCCTTTGGCATCAACCACCGAAAAAGGAAGACATTAAAAGCATGTAGGAAGTAAATGAAAGCTTGCCCTCATCAAGAATTGTATCAAATGATATCACTAGAAGGATATTAAGTTAAGCCATGAATGATACCACATGAAGGAATCCTTAAAAGATTATTCCCCCTAAATGAGTATTCTCCTTTAGAAAGAGTTTTTCTCCCCCTTTAGAGATGAAGAAATACTCCCCCTGACAGAGATCCTCTACTTAGGAAAAAGCATGTGAAAATTAGAGGTGCAAGACATGATTTGAAAAGACTAACTTCCCTTATGCATAGGTAACAGAATATGAGTTAACTACTTATGCATTTTTGCAACATGGAAGCATATGATATGAAATATAGTCTAATCAAATATTGGAGAAGACATGTAAATGATACTGAATGTAGTCTCAAAAGATACCAATTGAGAGTCAATGGTGAGCTTGAGAGACATAAGAGTTCTTGGAGATTTTGCAGTGGAAGATTGTTGTCTTTCTCCGGGGACTTCATTTTTCTTACAATGAGACTATCACATGAAATAGACTTGAAAAGGTGTTAGTCTCAAAGTGTTAGATTATAGAGTAACCTCCCCCTAAAGGTGTGCATACAAGTTTTGAATACTTGTAGGAGACATGCACTTTGATTTGATATCAAGAGGGGCAAATTATCCATAATCCAAACTTTGGCACATATAAGTTAAATGATACACTTTGTAGAAATCAAAATTTTCAATTTATGCATCATTTACTATGGAGTGATATAGAAGCTATGTGCCGTGCTTAAATAAACATTTTAAACTATGTAGGTTTGTTTAAGTATATGAATTGAAAGCAAGCAATCCTACCATGTGATTTACCTAGTATGCATGATTTTGAACAAAAGTACTTGACAAATGTAATACTAGGCAAGAAAGGTAAACTAGATAAGAGAGTAAATAGATACGCATATCTAAAAATGAAGAATACAATAAAACTAGTTACCTTAGTCATGGGTGGGAAATTTGGGTCCAAAGTTTTTACTAACCCACTTGGCAATAAACTTGATCCAATATGATGTACCCCATGATATACATCCCAACTTTGCCAAGTCTCCAAATTTCCCGAGGACCTTCGGTCCACTTACTTCCCTTTCGGGATCCAAACCTTCTTGGCGCTTTTCATGGTTGAAATTATCTCCTTTGGCACCCAGATGCGTTTGGCCCCTTTTCCTTTGTTGGCTTGCTTGTTGGCCTTGATTGCTATCACCTTTCCGTTCTTTTTCTTCTTGATCAAATATGGTGTAGCATCCTTTTTGTTCACCTTTTTTATGTAGGTGTTGGAGATTTTGCTTGATGGCTTTTGCTTGAGCTTTTGCCTTTGTTTATCCCCGGTCATCGCCTTGCATTGGAAAGACTTGTGGCCTTCCTTGTGGCATAGCCTACAAATCACAGTTTCTCCCTCTACAGGCTTGTTCACTCCCGCAGTGGTGTTATCCTGTGGAGGTCGGACTTGTTTGGCTTTGCCTTTCTTGTCATACAAAGCCTTGCCAAGGCGAGCCACTTCTTGCTTTAATTGTTCATTTTCCTTTGCAACCTCATCCGAACATGTCTCTACAACAATATTCTCAACAACGACTTGGTTGCAGGGGTTAGAATCATCAATTAAATCAAAGCAGGAAGTAGAAGCATCTTTCTTAATAATTTTAGTTATTTCAACTAAAGATGCTACTGGGGTGCTACCAATGTTTTCTAGCTTAGTAGTTAGCTCATTATTGTGTATGCTAAGAATTTCCATTTTCTCTAGCAAATTTGCAATAGCTTCTTGGGAGCTAGCTAACTTAGCCTTAAGTTTTTCATTCTTTTTAATAAGGCTATCATCGGTAGCAGTGGATGGAGCACTAGATTCTAATAGCTCAATTTTAGTTGATAGCTCACTATTTAAGTTTGCAAAAGTTTCAAATTTTTCTAGCAAACCTTTGTAATCAGTTTGAGAGCTAACCAACTTATTTTTCAAAGTTTTAAGTTGAGCTTTTTGCTTAGTGCAAACATCCTGAAAAAATTTTACGGCTTCCGCAAGCTCTTCTAGAGAGGCCTTTCCCTCGCCTTCATCATCACTACTACTTTCATCACTAGAGGATGGAATGCTTTTGTTACCTCTTGCCATAAGGCATTTGTGTGATGACCGTGATGATCGTGACGAGGACCGGTGGCTGCGCGTTCTTGGAGGTTCATCTTCACTTGAAGAATCATCCCAAGTTCTAACACTTGTGAGCGCCTTGCCTTTGCTCCTCTCCTTTTTGGGTTTGGCCATATTTGGACAGTTGTCCCTGAAGTGGCCCTTCTCCCCACATGCGAAGCATCCTCTCTTCCTTTGCTTTTTCCTGTCAATGTTAAAGAGAAGATCCTCGACCTGCAGGGGCACACCCATTAGATTAATCTTGCGGATCATCCCCATTACCTTTCCGACGCGTCGGATTGTCTCTTCGTCCTCGGAGGATGATGTGCAGGGTTGATTATCTTCATCATCATCACTTTCTTCTTCTTCCTCTTCTTCACTTGAGGAACTTGGAGTGGGAGCCTTCTTTTTGCCCTTCCTTTCATCACATGCAAAAGCATATGGTCTTGAGGAAGTTGGCTCCTCTCCCCGACTCATTTTTTGCGACATCTCAAAGGCCACGATTTTCCCAATCACGATGGTCGGGGTCATGTTGCTCAAGTCCTCCATGTTGTGAAGGATGGTGATGATGCTCCCATATCTTTGTTGTGGTAGCAGGGAGATAATCTTCCTCACAATGTCCGCATCACCTAGCTTATTAATGCCAATAGAATTGAGCTCATTGATTATTAGATTCAAACGAGAATACATGTCTCTAACAAGCTCATCATCTTTCATAGCAAAAGAATTATACTCATTTAAGACTAGGCAATGTTTTTGCTCACGGACATTGGATGTGCCGTCATGGAGCTCATGCAATTTTAGCCAAATCTCATTAGCAGTTTTCAAGGTAAATACTTGATTAAAAATATCCATGCTAAGAGATTCATACAAGCAATTTTTGGCTCTAGCATTTAAATGAATTTCTTTTTCCTCACTCGTGGTGGGTTTCTCGGGATTCCTGAGGGGTTTCATCCCGTCACGAGTGACTCTCCAAACACCTAGATCAACGACCTCTAGGTAACAAGCCATTCTAGCACTATAATATGGGAAGTTAGTGCCGTCGAAGTGTGGTGGCCTATGGGTATCCATCCCTTCCTCTAAAAAGCGTCGACTCTTTTAGCGGTGAAGCTAAAGCGTTTTCAAATGAGCCAAACCGGGCTCCGATACCACTTGTAGGAAACGGGTGACGCCTAAGAGGGGGGGGGGTGAATTAGGACTTCTAAAACTTTTACTAAACTAGGCCACAATTAAATCCCTAGAGCAAAACCTATGCAAATAATCAATACTAGAATGTGCAAACTAGGTTTTGTCTAAGTGTTGCTATCTCTACCGCAAAAGCTAAGTTTCAATCTATACTAAATAAGTATGACTACAAGATTGAAACTTAAATGCTTTATATAAATGCGGAATGTAAAGAGCTAAGTAGAGAAGCAAACTCTCGTGGATGACGCCGGTATTTTTACCGAGGTATCCGGAACCACGCAAGGTCCCGACTAATCCTCGTTGGTGCCCCTACGCAAAGGGAAGCCCACGCGAGGGCCAAGCACCACGGTCGAGTAACTCCGTAGAGAGCCGCGGGCCTTCTCCACGCGCAAGTGGTGCTCCGCTTCCGGCTCCTCTCGGACGCTCCCCGCCGTCTCCACTATCGAGCTTCCGGCCAAAACGCCGCGGGCCTCGTTCCCTCCGGTACACGGTGGCGGCCGTGACACAAACGCGGTTGTCACGGTCTCGCAAGACTCTCGCCCCACTCGGTACAATTACAACGACTCACGCAAGAGCCGAGGGGTTGTGTGGTTTTACAAAACTCACTCAACTAACTAGGATTCACCTAGAGCAAGCGCTAAAGCGGTCTAACTAACCTAAGCACTTCGCAAAGCACCTACGCTAATCACCGAGTGATTCTATTAAGCACTTGGGTGTTTGAGCTCTTGGAAATATGCACTATGTGTATTGGTATGTTGCTTGGGCTCTCACACTTGAGAATGGCCGGTTGGGGTGGTATTTATAGCCTCCACACCCCCAACTAGCCGTTGGACAGAAAGCAGCAGCTTTCTGTCGTCGGGTGCACCGGACAGTCCGGTGCACACCGGACACTGAACAGTAGATGTCCGGTGCACGCCACGTCAGCCGACCGTTGGCGCCTGTAGCAGTCGACCGTTGGATCCGACCGTTGGATTCGACCGTTGCCGTCTGCCCGTTGGCACACCGGACAGTCCGGTGCACACCGGACAGTCCGGTGCTACAGCCAGAGAGCGCCTGTCTGCGGCCTCTCTGCGCAGACTGTCCAGTGCCTCACCGGACAGTCCGGTGCACACCGGACACCGATGTCCGGTGCGCCACCTAGCGCTGGCTGACAGCCCTTATCTTGGATTTCTTCACTGATTTCTTCGGGCTTCTTTGTTCTTGAGTATTGGACTCCTATGCATCTTTTTATGTCTTCTTTTGAGGTGTTGCATCCTCATTGCCTTGGTCCAATTCTCTTCGCATCCTGTGAACTACAAACACAAACACTAGAAAACTTATTAGTTCACGGATTGTGTTATTCATCAAACACCAAAACTTAATTAGCCAAATGGCCCGGGGTCCATTTTCCTTACAATCGACCAAGTCATGAAGAACTCCCACTGCCGTGACCCGAAGATGGAGGCCTACTGCGATGAGGTTCGGCGCCTGGAAGACAAGTTCTACGGGCTCGAGCTTAACCACATCGCTCGGCGCTACAACGAGACTGCGGACGAGCTAGCAAAAATAGCCTCGGGGCGAACAACGGTTCCCCCGGACGTCTTCTCCCGGGATCTGCATCAACCCTCCGTCAAGATCGATGACGCGCCCGAGCCTGAGGCGCCCTCGGTCCAGCCCGAGGTGCCCTCGGCACAGCCGGAGGCACCCTCAGCTCAGCCCGAGGCGGCCTCGGTTCGACCCGAGGTACCCTCGGCCTCCAAGGGTGAGGCACTGCGCATCGAGGAGGAGCGGAGCGGGGCCACGCCTGATCGAAATTGGCAGACCCCATACCTGCAATATCTCCGCCAAGGAGAGCTACCCCTCGACCGAGCCGAGGCTCGGCGGGTAGCGCGACGCGCCAAGTCGTTCGTCTTGCTGGGCGATGAGAAGGAGCTCTACCACCACAGCCCCTCGGGCATCCTCCAGCGATGCATCTCCGTCGCCGATGGTCAGGAACTCCTGCAAGAGATACACTCGTGGGCTTGCGGCCATCACGCAGCGCCTCGAGCCCTTGTCGGGAATGCTTTCCGGCAAGGCTTCTACTGGCCAACGGCGGTGGCTGACGCCACTAGAATTGTCCGCACCTGCGAAGGGTGTCAATTCTATGCGAAGCAAACCCACCTGCCCGCTCAGGCTCTGCAGACGATACCCATCACCTGGCCCTTTGCTGTGTGGGGGTTGGACCTCGTCGGCCCCTTGCAGATGGCGCCCAGGGGCTACACGCACCTGCTGGTCGCCATCGACAAATTCTCCAAGTGGGTCGAGGTCCGACCTCTGAACTGCATCAGGTCCGAGCATGCGGTGACGTTCTTCACCAACATCATCCATCGCTTCGGGGTCCCGAACTCCATCATCACCGACAACGGTACCCAGTTCACCGGCAGAAAATTCTTGGACTTCTGCGAGGATCACCACCGTGCCTCCTCGATTGCGGAACCAATACCGCGACTCGAGGTGACCAGGCGCACGACCCAGCAGCGCCAGCCTGACGCGGCGGTCAATGCGGCCAAAGGTGGGCCGGCAGTAATGACGGTGGCAGGCGGGCGGGAGCAGCGGTCACGTCGTCAGCCAAGCTCACGTCTCATCCGGGGGCAGCAAGAGAACCCTCTCTCACGGCGTGAAGACAACGCGCCCGTGATCCGTTCCTCGAACGGCTCGCGCACGCGCAACGGCCGCCCCGCCAACCGCTCGCCCCGTCGCATTAACTCCGCGGCAGGACAGGCGGCGCTTCCAGCAGGAGCAGTGGGCGACGCTTCGCCTTCGCCGTAATAACTGCGACAAAAAAAGGTACGCCACGTCGTTCGATTTCGTATCCTTTTCCTTTTTTCCTCTTTCTCTATCTCTTGCAGTAGGGACCGGGAAAGGGGGATACCCCGAAAAGGATCCTTCCCCGTGAAGAAACCAGGCTCCGAGCCTCCTTACTGATCAGAGGTTCGAAGGCTGGCCCCCCGAAGGGTTTCAACAGCCGCCTCAGATCGCGTGGGCCCTACACCCACTACTGGTCAGAGGTTCGAAGGCCGGCCCCCGGAAGGGTTCCACGGCCGCCTCAGGCTACTCGGGCTCCGCGCCCATTACTGATCAGGGGTTCGAAGGCTGGCCCCCGAAGGGTTCACAGTCGCCTCAGACGCCGAGCGAGGGATGACCAGGGGTACGTTCGATACATAACCAAGGCTCGGGCTGCGCTCCCGAGGTACCCTAGGACATTTCCGAGACCAGTGGGAGCGATCTTGTAACGGAATCCCATCAGAGGGAGGCATCGAGCCCTCGAACCCCGTCGCCAGGGGACCGGGTCCGGCAGATCACCCGCAGGTACTTTTGGGCGTGCCTCTGGGCCCCTAGCTGACCCCTAACGAACGGGGCACGGACGTCCACTCGGATTACCCGCTTGCAGCTCACCGGAGACACCATGTTCGGCGCCCATCGAGGGTAACATGGCGCTTTCCCCCCTCCTCCTTGCGGAAAGGCGACGCAGGGGCGTATGTAAAAAAGCCGAGTCTGTCCCTGATCGCCCTCTCGCCCTATGCGGAGGCTCGGGGGCTGCTCTCGCAAACCCGGCTCCGGCCGAACCGTTGACAACGTCAACATACCAGCCCGAGAGCTTGCGCCCCGACCGTACACCCGGGCTGCGGCCAGTTCGCATGAGGGAACAACCAGACCGGCCGAAGCATTACGCGAGGCATTAAGACCTCGAAGGAGTGAAACCACTCCTCCGAGGCCTCGGGGGCTACACCCGGCGGGTGCGCTCGCGCGCACCCACCGGAACAAAATGCAACCGAGAAAGGCTGGTCCCCTTGCAAAAAAGTGCGACGAAAGCCTCCAAGTGAGTGCTAACACTCCCTTCGAGGCTCGGGGGCTACTGTCGGGGACCATAATTAGGGGTACCCTCAAGACTCCTAATTCTCAGCTGGTAACCCCCATCAGCATAAAGCTGCTAAGGCCTGATGGGTGCGATTAAGTCAGGGATCAGTCCATTCGAGCGACTCGATCACGCCTCGCCCGAGCCTATCCTCGGACAAGGGCAGCCGACCCCGGAGGATTTCCGTCTCGCCTGAGGCCCCCCTCCAACGGCGGACATATTTCCGGCTCGCCCGAGGCCCTGCCTTCGCTAAGAAGCAACCCTGACTAAATCGCCGCACCGACCGACCAAGTCGCAGGAGTATTTAATGCAAAAGGTGACCTGACACCTTTGTCCTGACGCGCGCCCCCCGGCAGAGCCGAAGTGACTGCCGTCACTTCACCGCTCCACTGACCGGCCTGACAGAAGGACAGCGCCGCCTACGCCACTCCGACCGCAGTGCCACTTGATAGAGTGAGACTGATAAGCAGTCAGGCCCTGCCAAAGGCACCATAGGAAGCTCCGCCCGACCCAGGGCTCGGACTCGGGCTAAGCCCCGGAAGACGGCGAACTCCGCTCCGCCCGACCCAGGGCTCGGACTCGGGCTAAGCCCCGGAAGACGGCGAACTCCGCTCCGCAAAACCCAGGGCTCGGACTCGGGCTAAGTCCCGGAAGACGGCGAACTCCGCTCCGCCCGACCCTAGGGCTCGGACTCGGGCTAAGTCCCGGAAGACGGTGAACTCCGCTCCGCCCGACCCAGGGCTCGGACTCGGGCTAAGTCCCGGAAGACGGCGAACTCCGCTCCGCCCGACCAGGGGCTCGGACTCGGGCTAAGTCCCGAAAGACGACGAACTCCGCTTCGCCCGACCCTAGGGCTCGGACTCGGACTCAGCCCCAGAAGACGACGAACTCTGCTCCGCCCGACCCCAGGGCTCGGACTCCGCCCTGGCCTCTGCCGAACGACCTCCGCCTCGCCCGGCCCAGGGGCTCGGACTCGGCCTCGGCCATGGAAGACAGACTCGACCTCGGCTTCGGAGGAGCCTCCACGTCGCCCAACCTAGGGCGCAGGCCAGCCACGTCAACAAGAAGCGCCATCATCACCCTACCTCGAGCTGACTCGGGCCGCAGAGAACAAGACCGGTGTCCCATCTGGCTAGCTCCGCCGGATAGGCAATGATGGCGCCCCGCATGCTCTGTGACGACGACGGCTCTCAGCTCTCTTACGGAAGCAGGAGGACGTCAGCAAGGACTCAACCGCTCCGACAGCTGTCGCTCCGCCAGGCTCCGTCGCTCCTCCGACGGCCACGACATCACACCAGCTGGGTGCCAAAATCTCTCCGGCTGCCACATCGGCATGTACTTAGGGCGCAAGCTCTCCCCCGCTAGACACGTAGCACTCTGCTACACCCCCATTGTACACCTGGATCCTCTCCTTACGCCTATAAAAGGAAGGACCAGGGCCCTCTTAGAGAAGGTTGGCCGCGCGGGGACGAGGACGGGACAGGCGCTCTCTCGGGGCCGCTCGCTTCCCTCTCCCGCGTGGACGCTTGTAACCCCCTACTGCAAGCGCACCCGACCTGGGCGCGGGACGAACACGAAGGTCGTGGGATTTCCACCTCTCTCACGCCCATCTCCGGCCACCTCACTTCCCCCCTTCGTGCTCGGCCTCGCGTCGACCCATCTGGGCTGGGGCACGAGGCGACATTCACTCGTCGGCTTAGGGACCCCCCGGTCTCGAAACGCCGACAATTCTTTTATTAATTATTTGCTTTTGAATATGTTGTTCATATGGGATGATGCATAAAGGTTTAACCCACATGAGGAGAAATTGTTTTCTCTATTGGTATTATTTCTAGCATATTACAAAGTGGATGTTACAAATCCTACCCCCCTTAAAAATAATCTCGTCCTCGAGATTTAAGAAGATCTAGGGAAAAGGTGGGGAAAATCTATGCGAAGCTCTTCTTCTCTTTCCCAAGTTGCTTCATCTTCACCGTGGTGACTCCATTGCACTTTGCACATCTTTATCACCTTATTTCTTGTAACACGAGCCAAAGTATCCAAAATCTTGATCGGGTACTCCGTGTAAGTCAAATCACCCTGAACACTGAGCTCTTCCATGGGTAACTGTTCCTCAGGGACACGGAGACACTTCTTAAGTTGAGATACATGGAACACATTATGCACATCCGATAGGGTAGCAGGTAACTCAAGTTGATATGCCATCTCCCCAACTCGCCTAAAGATCAAGAAGGGTCCAATATAGCGAGGGGACAATTTGCCCTTAACTTTGAATCTCCTCATTCCACGAAGTGGTGACACCTTGAGGTACACATAATCTCCTTCTTCAAATTCCAGTGGCCTCCTTCTATTATCAGCATAGCTCTTTTGCCTGGTTTGAGCTACCCTCAAATTCTCTCGAATTATACGAACTTGTTCTTCTGCTTCTTGAATCAATTCAGGCCCAAAGAACTGTCTTTCTCCAGTCTGATCCCAATACAAAGGAGTCCTGCACTTCCTCCCATATAAATCTTCAAAAGGTGACATCTTCAGACTGGCCTGATAACTATTATTATAGGAGAACTCAGCATAAGATAGACTCTTATCCCAACTTCCTCCATGCTGAAGTGCACAAGCTCTCAACATATCTTCCAACACTTGATTAGTCCTTTCAGTCTGTCCATCAGTCTGAGGGTGATAAGCCGTGCTAAAATTCAACTTTGTACTCATATTCTCATGAAAGCTTCTCCAAAATCTTGAGGTAAACTGTGAACCTCGATCAGACATGATCTTCTTTGGTACACCATGCAAACACACAATCCGAGCCATATATAACTCTGCTAGCTGAGAACCTTTATATGTAGTCTTCACAGGAATAAAGTGAGCCACTTTAGTCAATCTATCCACAATCACCCATATAGCATCATATCCTTTCTGGGTGCGAGGCAATCCTGTAATGAAATCCATACCAATCTCTTCCCACTTCCACTCGGGTATCTTCAGTGGATGTAATAATCCAGGTGGCCTCTGGTGTTCAGCCTTAACTCTTTGACATACATCGCACATAGCCACATGTGCAGCCACATCTCTTTTCAATCCATACCACCAATACTTCCGCTTCAGATCCTGATACATCTTGGTACTACCAGGATGAATAGAATAATCCGAATCATGGGCTTCTTTTAAAATAGTCTCTCGAAGGCTTTCAATATCAGGAACACATATCCTGTTCTTGAACCATACAGTGCCTTGCTCATCTTCCGTAAATTCCGGAACTCGACCTTCAGTAATCAGATCCTTAATCTCTTTTATTTTAGCATCGTTAAGTTGACCTTTGCGGATTTCTTGCTCCAAAGTAGGTTCCACATCAATGGTAACTCCTTCAGTATGAGCAACTATCCCCAGGTTAAGTCTCCTGAAATCCTCGACAATCTCATCGGGTAGCTGGGCAACAATAGCTGAATGAACATGCTCCTTGCGACTCAAGGCATCTGCAACCAAATTTGCCTTGCCTGGGTGATAGTGAATCTCCAAATCATAGTCCTTAATAAGCTCCAACCAACGGCGTTGCCTAAGGTTGAGATCCTTCTGAGTGAATATATACTTCAAACTCTTATGATCCGTGTATACTTGACACTTGGTTCCCATAATGTAGTGTCTCCAAATCTTAAGCGCATGCACAACGGCTGCCAATTCCAGTCATGAGTGGGGTAGTTCAATTCATGCTTCCGTAACTGACGAGAAGCATAGGCAATCACATGTCCTTCCTGCATGAGCAAACATCCTAAGCCTTGGCCACATGCATCGCAATAGATATCAAATCCTTTCTGTAGGTCTGGCATAACCAATACTGGTGGCGACATCAATCTTTTCTTCAATTGATCAAAGCTGTCTTGACACTTCTCGTCCCACTTAAATTCTCTTCCTTTCTCCAAAAGTGAAGTCATAGGTTTAACAATCTTAGAAAATCCCTCAATAAATCTCCGATAATATCCTGCTAGTCCTAGGAAACTCCGAATCTCAGTAACTGTAGTGGGTACTCTCCACTCCATTATCTCCTTAACTTTAGCAGGATCCACTGATATTCCTCCATTAGAAATGATATGACCAAGAAATGGCACCTCGCCAATCCAAAACTCGCACTTGCTAAACTTGGCATATAGCTGGTTATCTCGTAGCTTCTGTAGCACCAATCTCAGATGTTCCTCATGATCGCTATCACTCTGAGAATAAATAAGAATATCGTCGATGAATACCACGACGAATCTGTCCAAATACTCCATAAACACCTTATTCATCAAGTTCATAAAATAAGCTGGTGCATTGGTTAATCCAAACGACATAACAGTAAACTCATATAATCCATATCGAGTCGAGAAAGCCATCTTGGGAATATCCGATGGTCTAATCCTCATCTGATGGTAACCGGATCGGAGATCAATCTTCGAGAATACTCTAGCACCTCTCATCTGATCAAATAAATCCTCAATACGGGGTAACGGATACTTGTTCTTCACAGTAACATCGTTAAGAGATCTATAATCCACACACATCCGCTGCGACCCATCCTTCTTCTGTACAAACAGTACCGGTGCTCCCCAAGGTGAAGAATCCAAACGAATGTACCCAGCCTCTTGTAATTCCATTAGTTGTTTCTTAAGTTCCTTTAGTTCTTCTACGACAAACTCAACTTCCTATCTGGTGACATCCCTGGTAACTCCTCTGGAAAGACATCCGAAAAATCTCTAACCACACGGATGTTGTCACCCAAAAACTTCTCATCTACTAAGAATGCCGCTAGTCTGATGGTGGTAGTTACTGCAACTTCAACTTCAAAACTTTTGTCCTTTGGAACTGGTGAGTTCTACGGTTCCTTTAGCACAGTGTATAAACTGCCTTTACCTTTCTTAACCATGACATACCAAGGATCACGTCTATAGTGCTCTCTTCTAACACTATAGGGGTAGCCCATCGGGGTTAGAAATACAAGGTAAGAAAGGAAGAATTGTAGACAAGGCGAGTAATTACGAGGAATGTTACTGCGGGGATTTATTAGCTAAGTAGATTAGTGTGTTATCCACTAAAGCTAATACATTACCTTATGGTGGTACATGCTAAGATGCCCGTCTATACTATTTCAATCAATCAAAGAAGCAAATCAGGCATTGATCATCAGAACAATCAACCAACAATTTTAATAGAGAAAATAGTTTTAATTTTTGTCGTAGGTCTCCTATCTCTTAAGAAGATCATAGTGGCAGGATTCCAAGGTGTGAAATCCATCTTGTCTTAGAGTAGAAAAGATAAGATTCATCAGAGTAGAATAGAAAAAGGTGAGATAGGATCAAGATAAGATGAGTATAGAATGAGTCAGGGTAAGGTAAGTAGGAAAGGGTTTTGTCCATTTCTATCTAGGTTTCGTCCTACAGTCAACATTTCCTCTGATACCACTGTTTATGTTTTTTCCAAATAGCATCTAATCTTCTCTCAATACTGCTTCGGCGGCTTCATTCAAAAGTTGGTCAACAGCCTTGTCCATGATAGTTTCGGCCATTTGTCTAATTTCTTCATCCCCTTTAGTGTGGGGGTCGGCAGTTGATTCAACAGTTTCTGAGCGAAGAGAACACTTCTTCATTACTTTTACAAATCGCGAGCAAAGTCTAAAATGAAAATTACAACGCAACAAGAACGGCTAATTGGTACCTAATTGTCTTTCGGGCTCCGTACTCCTTTCGGCAGCCTCTGCTACTCTTCTTGCATCATGAATGCCTTTTTCGCTTCTTTGGATGATCTCTTGTGCCATTCCTCGGCCGCCGTCGTTCCAGATATCAGTAAAAAACTTGCCACCAACCGCGCTCGCTTCGGCCGAAGGGTCCCTGATGTCTTCGGAAGATAAGGTAGCTTCGGATTGAGCTAAAAATTTTACATGTTCGCAACCTTTCTTCTCTAAGACAGAAGCAATTCCTCTGGCGCCCGAAAAAGCGCATATGTCGCCACGACTGTTCAGAATTTCTTCGAAGGCCTCTGCTTCGTGGCTAATCCATTCCAGCGGACCTTCGGGATTGCCTCGAGAGAAATTCTCTTCGCTGGAAAAGGCGCCTACGCTGGCGAAGCTGGATTTAATTTTATTCACACATTCTACAGATTTGACATAGTATTTCCCCTGAGATGTGCGAAGCTCCTTAACTCTTGATTCCAATTTGCTGACCATAAAATCACTAAGTTCTCGTTTCGTTTCCTCAAGCGCGCGCTCCTCTTCAGCTCTGGCCAGCTGTTTCTGAAGATCTTTAATCTCGCGTTTTTGAGCTTCGGCCTGGGCCTTTGAAGCAGCTTCGTCTTTTTTCACTTTATCTACCAGTGTTAGCAGAATTTTATCTTTTTCTAAAGCTTCGTTTCTTAGTTTGATAACTTCGGAGCGTAAATTATTAAACGCAATCTCAAAGCTTTCATCTTCGGCGCTCTTTTGCGCTCTTAGCGCGTTGCTTAGGATCAGGCCCTATACGAAAAAGAATTCATATAAGGAAAAGGGAATGAGTTGCGTAAAAAATAATAAGGGGGTTTTTTCAAGCGTTTAATTCCTGTACCTTCAAGCTGTTGTACGCAAGACTGTCTGCGAGATCTCCTTTCGTCATGGCGCTTAATCCAGCTTCAAGCTTCGGAAAACCAATACTCCTGGCCATTTCTCGGCAGACGGATAGCTCTTTGTTATCAGGCAGACAGTATAAGAAGTCATCTTCATTCGTTCCGTTGAATATTACTGCCCCCTTCGGATATTTTAGTTCTTTTGCATAATGGTTGGCTTCATAAGCTTCTTCTTCAGATAGCTTTTTCCCCGAGGCATGTCGTATGATATAATCACGCATGCTAGCAGGTGCTTCGGGGATGGCGGTGTCCGTTTCTTCAACTAATACTGGTTCTGGAATTTTTAATGCTTCGGTTTCAGGAGGTTGCTCCTTGAAGGGCTCTGAAGGCCCAGCTTCAGCTTCAGCTTGATGCGCCGAAGCTTCAGTAGAAGCTTCAGCAACTTCAACACTCTTTTTTGGGGTTGCGCTTGAAGACTTTATTGTCTCCAAGACGTCTAATACGTTTACCATTCTTTTCCTTTTTGGGGTCACTGATGGACCCTTTTGGTTTTTTGCCGTTTCTACATTTACTGCAGGACTCAAAACTTTCGAAGTTTTTTCCTTAGTCGATTCTTTCGCTTCTTCCAATTTTTCTGTTGATGGCGCTTCGGCCATTACTACAATTTCTGGCAACAAGGTTGGCTGTTCAGCTTCGGTGGCCGAAGAGGTTTCTCCGGCAAACTCAGGCACCGAAGCTGGTTCAATATGGCGTGGCCGATGTGTGAGAACCTTTATCCTCTTTCTTTTTGGTTCCGGCTCGCTAGGGGCAGTTGCAGCTTCTTCTTTTGCAGAGGTTGTGTCTTTCCTTTTCTGCCCTCGGATGGGATAACGATAATCAGGGTAGAAGAACCCGACTGCATCAAACACCCGATTGAGTCTTTTCTTCTTTCGGCCTCCGAAGGCTGCTGATAACGCAGTATTCTCAGCCTTCGAATATGCCCCAAGCAATTCGTCACTTAATGTTTCTATGCTTTTCAACCAGTCGTCATCAGGTTCAATAAATTTATCTGCATATTTGAATGTGTACTTCAGCCTGACTAGTCCGCCTTCGTCGGACTCTTTAATGGTTTCCTTCGGCATTTCCCATTTTTCTGTAAGTGGCCATACCCTGAAGGCAATGTGCTCTTGGACTAAGTCCCTTGTCCCAATGAAAGAGCAGACTATGCCGAAGGCTCTTTGGCATTCCTCGGCTGCTTCGTCCATTTCAACCTTCGGCCTTCGAAGTCCGAAGCGTTGCCAGATGGGGCGCATAATGATACTCTTGACGTTTTCTTGCGCCGCTAAGTCATTTTTTACATAAAACCATTCGGTCATCCAGGCTCCGGGCCACCTCTTCCGAAAGGTTGGTACAGGGCGGCTTGACCCGGAGCGGGCACCGAAGCTGTAGCATCCAAAATTATTGTGATATTGTTCTTTTCCCCACGGCTTCGTCTCATATAACAGTTCATGAATGTTGCAGAAACTTTTAGCATTTGCTTCTAAACCTTGGCTTCTTGCAGCCCAGACAAACATCCCCATTCTTATGATGGCTTCAGGAGTAAGTTGATGAAGGTAGACCTGAAATGTCTTCAGTACCTCAACAACGAAGTTGCTCAGGGGGAATCGAAGCCCAGCCTTGAGAAAGCTTCGGAAGACTACAACTTCATCTTCTTCCGGGGTGGGAGAGGTCTTTTCTCCAGCGTCGGCCCTCACAATAGATATATCTCGAAAATATCGCCCCCTCATATTATCAACATGACTTTGCTTGATGGTGGTCTTCCCAAAAACTGTGTGGCTCGGTCGCCACGGTCGATCATCGGCCTCTTCCCCACCACTTTCCACATCAAAGCTGTCGCTGTCATCAGTATCTTCGGACAAACCTTCGAGAATCTCCTTGGTGATTTTCTCTGTATTGGTCTCTGCCATCGCTATCAGGAACCCCAGATTCTTCTCCTCCTCGAGACTCAGCTTCGTCTCGGCAGGGATCTTCTTGCCTTCAGACATCTTCGGAAACACTAAAAAATTGTTCCCGATGCCGAAGCTTCAAAATCAAAAAGACCAACAAATCTTAGTGTGCAAGAGCTAAAAATTTTAGTGGGCCGAAGCAGAAGGCAAGTGTGCATACTAAATGAGTTCGCGATGTGATCTTATTTATACGCCTAGGGCGTTGAAAATTGGAAGGCCCCGCTTGTCAGTGAATGTTGCTATTCTAGCAAAGGGAAGGTGTTTTTTCGGACCTTCGGCTCAAGGCCTTCGTCCATATCGCAATCTGAATTTACTATTTACAAATTAATATTGCGAGGGGCTACTGTTGGGGGCCTTCGTCCTCCGAAGGTCCTCAAAAACATGATTTGACAATGTTTTCCAAGTGGATTATGTGAACAGGTATTTTCGGATCCAGAATTATGGAAATGGAGCACGGCCAGGACGAAGCTCGAACTAGACGAAGGTCGAGGGCAGCCGAAGCTGTGCGCAGGGAAGCTTCGGCGCGATGATATAAGGGGGAACCGACTCAAAGATGAAAAGACTTCGGGGGCCTCGACAGATTTCCATAAACCGTTAACGAATGTAATGGACATAGATGTAATTTTACGTGGGCTGTGTCCCGCGTCTATAAATAGATGAACAGTACTCCCGTACTGTACACGTTGACTTGGCATTGGCTTTTGCGTCACGCTTGTACTTATTACCTTCTCTCAGGACCGAAGGTACATTTGTAATATGAAATCATTTCTATTTCTTCATATTAATAAAATAGAAATGATTTTATGTTGATGTTTATATTTCACGCTTTATATGAGTCCTTCGGCATTATTTTCTATATTCACGAAGGTACGTCCTTCGAAACCTTCGTCTGAGATACATTATATTCCGAAGGGATATAATGTTATAAAGGACGAAGGGCTTTAATATTTAACATTTTCTGTGTTGCCTTGTTCTTAATTCTTAGCATTTTAGAACAAGTCCCCAACAACCACTTCTGTCACACCCGGCTTTAAGGAACAAAGCAGGTGCATCTCATACATGCGCCAAGAAGACAACATATATAATAACAGAGTGTATAGAGATAAATGTCACAAAACATCAGAGTATTTATTACATAGCGGAAGACTTATTACAAAATAAAATAATAAAGATAAAACGAACTAAGGATCGACGGCGCCAATGTCAACTGAGAAACGCCACCTAGATCAGATCATACTCCTCGCCTTGTGGCTCCTCCTGAACCACCTGCTCTTCTCCTGTGGGGGGGGTGTGAGACAGCAAGGGTGAGCTCACACATGATCATAGCTCAACAAGTTGTGGGGAACCAGTGAACATAAACTCACAAAGGTGTGAGTTCATGTGATGTGTAAGGCTAATCAATGATAGGGGTTAAAGCTGAGCACTGCTTTTAAGTAGTTGGTCAAAATTTTATTAGCAATTACTAAGTGTAAGTAAATACCAAACCATAAATAAAGTAATAGAACAAATTAATAATAAACCCATGCAATGCAGATGACAAAATTGAATTTAAGTTCCATAATTTAAACATCAGAGAGTCCTGAGCTGCTCATGACCGTGAGCTCGGCTAGTATACCAGTTTTACACTCTGCAGAGGTTGTACCCTTTACCCACAAGTCATGTTACCCATCTGCCAAGGGATCGCGACTTCCCATACACATCTACCTAGGAAGCGCGGCAGGGCAACACTACGAGGCCTTTACAAAGTTCCACTAGCTTCCGAAAACCCGCTACAGTTTATAGGAAGTCCCAATGCAGGGTTCTTGGCTGACCGCCATCGCAGCAAAATCAACCAAGGACCTCCCTACACTGACCACTCCCCTACTGCCCTTGCCCCTTTCGGGTAAGGTAGTCTTCCACTAGCTTTCCTAATTAGTCAGCCAAGGGCGTCCCATTAAACCCTTGTGGTGGCACGTGGTTCTCAAGTTAAGCTCTATGTTCCAATTAACATTAATGATCTCAACATGAACATAAATAGAATAACAAAAAGAATTGGAACATAGAGGTAATAAATGATTATCCCAAAACCATATAAAGCAATAGCAAACTACCCAAGTGATTCAGGGGTAAACAAGGTAATGAGATAAACAATCTAGGGTGACCTATTGGGTCCCATCAAAATTAACCTATGCATGGATAAGTGATATTAAAGAACATTATTAGGTAAAAAGTGGTCAAGGGCACAACTTGCCTTCAATGAGCTCCTGCTCAGCTACTTCAACCTGCTGCTCACCAGGATCCTCAGCAACGGGCTCTTCTACTCGCCACAATACAAACAAGCACAGTGCATATAGAGAAATTAACATTACACCAAACATATAAACAAAATACACAGTAATAATCTTCATGTTAAAATAAAATTCTAGGAACAGGAATCATAATTTTTGGAGTTATAAATTTTAAGTTATGGATTTTCAAAGGTTTTATGTGTTTAAAATGGGATTAAGTGGGAAATAACTTTTCTTACTGTTTTCATGACCAAACAGAGGCTCTAATTGATAAAGAATAAAATTACAAAAATTTAGAAAGTGGAATGGATTATTTTGGATATCATATGAATTTTCTATGAATTTTATAAGTTTTAACAATTCCTTTTATCATTAAAATCATTTTCAGATTTTATTTATCCATTTATTATGAATTCTGGACTGGGCGCACTATTACAGAAAAGTTCAGGGGCCACTGCGCAAAGATCCTAAGACACAGAGAACAGCGCCCAAGGACGGCGGGTTCTATTTCAAGTAAACCTAGGGTCTCTTAAGCAAAACGCGCGTCGCGAAGGGGTATCTTGTGATCACGGCCGCCCGATCAGATTCTAACGGCCCAGATTAAAAGCGCAAAAGGGGTATGCCAGGACTTAATCATACCCGTCCCTCTCCAAATCTACGGTTCACAGTGTCTCTTTCTAACTCCTAATCATAACCCTACACCTAGCATCCGACGGCACTGGAGTTATCTCCTACCTCCGGCTTGGCTGGAACGACACCACACTTGCCCTAGGGCCACGACCAATCCGAGCCAAAGAAACAGCCCATACGGGCGAGCGTGATCCAGCGCATCGCCGCCGGTGGGTTCCCCAGACACGACGTGGGCAGAGCCAGCGGTGGCGCCCGAAAGCTGTGGCTGCGCACAGATAAGGCGGGCAGCAAGACCTCGTTCCTCGTGAAGTTGTTGAGCTCCTCTTGCATCGCCATCACCCAATCCGAATCTTGAAGTGCTTCCTCTACCCTGTGTGGCTCAATAGAGGAAACAAAAGAGTAATGCTCACAAAAATGTGCAACACGAGATCGAGTGGTTACCCACTTATGAATGTCTCCGAGGATGGTGTCGACGGGGTGATCTCTTTGTATTGCTTGGTGGACTCTTGGGTGTGGCGGCCTTGGTTCTTCATCCTCCTTGTCTTCATCATTTGCATCTCCCCCTTGATCATTGCCGTCATCTTGAGGTGGCTCATCTCTTTGATCTTGTCCTTCATCAACTTGAACTTCGTCCTCATTTTGAGTTGGTGGAGATGCTTGCGTGGAGGAAGATGGTTGATCTTGTGCATGTGGAGGCTCTTCGGATTCCTTAGGGCACACATCCCCAATGGACATGTTCCTTAGCGCGATGCACGGAGCCTGTTCTTCACCTATCTCATCAAGATCAACTTGCTCTACTTGAGAGCCGTTAGTCTCATCAAACACAACGTCACAAGAAACTTCAACTAGTCCTGAGGACTTGTTAAAGACTCTATATGCCCTTGTGTTTGAGTCATATCCTAGTAAAAAGCCTTCTACAGTTTTAGGAGCAAATTTAGA
The DNA here is from genome assembly GCA_029449295.1 of Zea luxurians. Lineage (NCBI taxonomy): Eukaryota > Viridiplantae > Streptophyta > Magnoliopsida > Poales > Poaceae > Zea > Zea luxurians. The sequence goes on from JAOPSE010000001.1 coordinate 217,057,671, forward strand.
TTTTCTACCTCTTTTAACAAGAATAAAGCATTTGCTACCAAAAACTCTAAAATATGAAATATTGGGCTTTTTACCGGTTAGGAGTTCATAGGATGTCTTCTTGAGGATTCGGTGTAGATATAACCGGTTGATGGCGTAGCAGGCAGTGTTGACCGCCTCGGCCCAAAACCGATCCGGTGTCTTATACTCATCAAGCTTGGTTCTTGCCATGTCCAATAGAGTTCGATTCTTCCTCTCCACTACACCATTTTGTTGTGGGGTGTATGGAGAAGAGAACTCATGCTTGATGCCCTCCTCCTCAAGAAAGCTTTCAATTTGAGAGTTCTTGAACTCCGTCCCGTTGTCGCTTCTAATTTTCTTGATCCTTAAGCCAAACTCATTTTGAGCCCGTCTCAAGAATCCCTTTAAGGTCTCTTGGGTATGGGATTTTTCCTGCAAAAAGAACACCCAAGTGAAGCGAGAATAATCATCCACAATAACTAGACAGTACTTACTCCCCCCGATGCTTATGTAAGCGATCGGGCCGAATAAATCCATGTGAAGGAGCTCCAGTGGCCTGTCACTTGTCATGATGTTCTTGTGTGGATGATGAGTGCCAACTTGCTTCCCGGCTTGGCATGCGCTACAAATCCTGTCTTTCTCAAAATGAACATTTGTTAGTCCTAAAATGTGCTCTCCCTTTAGAAGCTTATGAAGATTCTTCATTCCAACGTGGGCTAGTCGGCGGTGCCAGAGCCAACCCATGTTAGTCTTAGCAATTAAGCAAGTGTCGAGTTCAGCTCTATCAAAATCTACTAAGTATAGCTGACCCTCTAACACTCCCTTAAATGCTATTGAATCATCACTTCTTCTAAAGATAGTGACACCTATATCAGTAAATAGACAGTTGTAGCCCATTTGACATAATTGCGAAACGGAAAGCAAATTGTAATCTAAAGAATCTACAAGAAAAACATTTGAAATGGAATGGTCAGGAGATATAGCAATTTTACCCAAACCTTTGACCAAACCTTGGTTTCCATCCCCGAATGTGATAGCTCGTTGGGGATCTTGGTTTTTCTCGTAGGAGGAGAACATCTTCTTCTCCCCTGTCATGTGGTTTGTGCACCCGCTATCGATGATCCAACTTGTACCCCTGGATGCATAAACCTACAAAACAAGTTTAGTTCTTGACTTTAGGTACCCAAACGGTTTTGGGTCCTTTGGCATTAGAAACAAGAACTTTGGGTACCCAAACACAAGCTTTGGAGCCCTTGTGTTTGCCCCCAACAAACTTGGCAACTACCTTGCCGGATTTGTTAGTCAAAACATAAGATGCATCAAAAGTTTTGAATGAAATGTCATGATCATTTGATGCATTAGGAGTTCTCTTCTTAGGTAACTTAGCACGGGTTGGTTGCCTAGAGCTAGATGTCTCACCCTTATACATAAAAGCATGATTAGGGCCAGAGTGAGACTTTCTAGAATGAGTTCTCCTAATTTTGCTCTCGGGATAACCGGCAGGGTACAAAATGTAACCCTCGTTATCCTAAGGCATGGGAGCCTTGCCCTTAACAAAATTAGACAATCTTTTAGGAGGGGCACTAAGTTTGACATTGTCTCCCCTTTGGTAGCCAATGCCATCCTTGATGCCAGGACGTCTCCCATTATAGAGCATACTTCTAGCAAATTTAAATTTTTCATTTTCTAAGTTATGCTCGGCAATTTTAGCATCTAATTTTGCTATATGATCATTTTGTTGTTTAATTAAAGTCATATGATCATGAATAGCATTAATATCAACATCTCTACATCTAGTGCAAATAGAAACATGCTCAACAGTAGATGTAGAGGGTTTGCAAGATTTTAATTCTACAACCTTAGCATGTAATATATCATTTTCACTTCTAAGGTTAGAAATAGTAACTTTGCAAACATCAAAATCTTTAGCCTTAGCAATTAATTTTTCATTTTCAATCCTAAGACTAGCAAGAGAGTCATTCAATTCCTTAATCTTAGCAAGTAAATCATCATTATCATTTCTAAGATTGGGAATTGAAACATCACAAACATGAGAATCAACCTTAGCAATTAATTTAGCATTTTCATTTCTAAGGTTGGCAATAGTGTCATGGCATGTGCTTAGCTCACTAGATAATTTCTCACATTTTTCTACCTCTAGAGCATAAGCATTCTTAACCTTAACATGCTTTTTATTTTCCTTGATTATGAAGTCCTCTTGGGAGTCCAAGAGATCATCCTTTTCATGGATGGCACTAATTAGCTCATTTAGTTTTTCCTTTTGTTGCATGTTTAGGTCGGAAAAAAGGGTACGCAAATTATTCTCCTCATCACTAGCATTATCATCACTAGAGGATTCATATTTAGTGGAGGATTTAGATTTAACCTTCTTCCTTTTGCCGTCCTTTGCCATGAGGCACTTGTGGCCGACGTTGGGGAAGAGGAGTCCCTTGGTGATAGCGATGTTGGCGGCGTCCTCGTCGGAGGCGGACTCGGTGGAGCTCTCGTCGGAGTCCCACTCCCGGCAAACATGGGCATCGCCGCCCTTCTTCTTGTAGTACCTCTTCTTTTCTCTCCTCTTTCCCTTCTTGTCGTCGCCCCTATCACTGTCACTAGATATAGGACATTTTGCAATAAAATGACCGGGCTTACCACATTTGTAGCACACTTTCTTGGAGCGGGGTTTGTAGTCCTTCCCCCGCCTTTGTTTGAGGATTTGGCGGAAGCTCTTGATGACGAGCGCCATTTCCTCATTGTCGAGCTTTGAGGCGTCGATTGGTTGTCTACTCGGTGTAGACTCCTCCTTCTTCTCCTCCGTCGCCTTAAATGCGACCGGTTGTGCCGCGGATGTGGAGGGATCATCTAGCTCGTTGATTTTCTTCGAGCCCTTGATCATATACTCAAAGCTCACAAAATTCCCGATTACTTCCTCGGGAGTCATTAGTGTATATCTAGGATTACCATGAATTAATTGAACTTGAGTGGGATTAAGGAAAATGAGAGATCTTAGAATAACCTTAACCACTTTGTGATTGTCCCACTTCTTGCTCCCGAGGTTGCGCACTTGGTTCACCAAGGTTTTGAGCCGGTTGTACATATCTTGTGGCTCCTCCCCTTGGCAAAGACGGAAGCGACCGAGCTCCCCCTCGATCGTTTCCCGCTTGGTGATCTTGGTGAGTTCATCACCCTCGTGCGCGGTCTTGAGTAGGTCCCAAATCTCCTCGCACTCTTCAACCCTTGCACCTTGTTATATTCCTCTCTACTTAGAGAGGCGAGAAGTATGGTTGTGGCTTGTGAGTTGAAGTGCTCGATTTGGGCCACTTCGACCGTATCATAGTCTTCATCCCCTATGGATGGTACCTGTACACCAAACTCAACAACATCCCATATACTTTTGTGGAGTGAGGTTAGGTGATATCGCATCATATCACTCCACCTAGCATAATCTTCACCATCAAACGTTGGTGGTTTGCCTAAAGGGACGGAAAGTAAAGGTGTATGTTTAGAAATGCGGGGGTAGCGTATGGGGATCTTACTATACTTCTTGCGCTCTTGGCGCTTAGAAGTTACGGACGGCGCATCAGAGCCGGAGGTCGATGTTGATGAAGTGTCGGTCTCGTAGTAGACCACTTTCCTCATCCTCTTGTGCTTGTCGCCTCTCCGATGTGACTTGTGGGAGGAAGATTTCTCCTTCTTCTCTTTGTGGTGTGAAGAAGACTTCTTCCCTTTGGAGGAGTCCTTCTTCTTCTCCTTCCTCTTGGTGCGAGACTCTTCCGATGAGGTGCTCCCGTGACTCGTAGTGGGCTTGTCGCCGGTCTCCATCTCCCTCTTGGTGTGATCTCCCGACATCACTTCGAGCGGTTAGGCTCTAATGAAGCACCGGGCTCTGATACCAATTGAAAGTCGCCTAGAGGGGGGGTGAATAGGGCGAAACTGAAATTTACAAAATTAATCACAACTACAAGCCGGGTTAGCGTTAGAAATAATAATGAGTCCGAGAGAGAGGGCGCAAAACAAATCGCAAGCAAATGAAGAGTGTGACACGCGGATTTGTTTTACCGAGGTTTGGTTCTTGCAAACCTACTCCCCGTTGAGGAGGCCACAAAGGCCGGGTCTCTTTCAACCCTTACCCTCTCTCAAACGGTCCCTTGGACCGAGTGAGCTTTCTCTTCTCAATCACTTGGAACACAAAGTTCCCACAAGGACCACCACAAGATTGGTGTCTCTTGCCTCAATTACAAGTGAGTTTGATCGCAATGAAGAACCAAAGAAGAAAGAAAGCAATCCAAGCGCAAGAGCTCGAAAGAACACAAGCAAATCTCTCTCACTAATCACTAGGGCGTTGTGTGGAGTTTGGAGAGGATTTGATCACTTTGGTGTGTCTAGAATTGAATGCTAGAGCTCTTGTAAGTAGTTGAAGTGGGAAAACTTGGATGACTTGAATGTGGGGTGGTTGGGGGTATTTATAGCCCCAACCACCAAACTAGCCGTTTGGGTGGAGGCTGTCTGTTCGATGGTGCACCGGACAGTCCGGTGCACACCGGACAGTCCGGTGCGCCAGCCACGTCACCCGAACGTTGGGGTTCCGACCGTTGGAGCTCTGACGCAGGGCCTGTCATGATGTCAGGTGGCGCACCGGACATACACTGTAGAGTGTCCGGTGCGCCAGTTCGCGCGTGCCTGACTTCTGCGCGCTCTGGCGCACAATTAATGCGCCTGCAGGTGACCGTTGGCGCCGAAGTAGCCGTTGCCCGCAGTTACACCGGACAGCCCGGTGTACACCAGATATGTCCGGTGAATTATAGCGGAGCAGCCGAAGCGAATTCCCGAGGCTGCCGAGTTCGGAGTCGCGTCCTCTTAGAGCACCGGACACTGTCCGGTGTACACCGGACAGTCCGGTGAATTATAGCGCGTCGGCTCCGAAATTTCCCGAAGGTGAAGAGTTTGAAGTCGATCTTCCCTGGTGCACCGGACACTGTCCGGTGGTGCACCGGACAGTCCGGTGCACCAGTCCAGGGTGCCTTCGGTTGGCCCTTGCTCCTTTGTTTGAACCCTTTCTCTTGATCTTTTTATTGGCTTTTGGTGAACCTTTGGTACCTATAGAACTTATAAACTTGGGCAAACTAGTTAGTCCAATTATTTTTGTTGGGCAATTCAACCACCAAAATTAGTTATAGGAAATAGGTGTAAGCCTAATTCCCTTTCACTTTTCATCACCCAGCAAGACGAACGACTTGGAGTGCCGAGCCAGTCGCCGAGCTTTGGCCTTGTCGAGGGGAAGCTCTCCTCGGAGGAGATATTCCAGGTATGGGGTCTGCCAGTTCGGATCTAGTGTGACCCCATTCCGTTCCCCCTCGACGGGCAAGGCCTCCTCCTCGATGGCCGAGGGTACCTCGGACTCAGCCGAGACCTCCTTGGGCTCGGCCGAGGGTACCTCGGGCGGGGCCGAGGCTTCCTCGGGCTCGGGCGTGTCGTCGATCCTGACGGATGGTTGATGTAGGTCTCTGGAGAAGACGTCCGGGGGAACCATCGTCCGTCCCGAGGCTATCTTCGCCAGCTCATCCGCAGCCTCATTGTACCGTCGAGCGATGTGGTTGAGCTCCAGCCCGTAGAACTTGTCTTCCAGGCGCCGGACTTCGTGGTAGTAGGTGAAGCGTCTCGATCCTTTAGGACTCAAATGTGATACAATTACTAGTCCTAGGAGGCTAGTAAACGCATTCCTTACTTCAAATAGTACAAAGTTTAGAATAAAGGTTATTACAATACCGGGGTACAAGCTCAAGAGAGCCAAATTAAGAAGCGCAGTAGGAAAATATACTAGCCCAAGCCATAGGCAGAACTGGGTGCAGACATAGCCCTCTCAATCAAGCATAGCAGAAAAGAAGACTTCGGCTGCTGAAAAACATAAATAAATCTGGGTGAATACACTAGGTATTCCGCAAGCCCACCCCGCTCCCGTAAAGAGAAAGAGACCTATATCATACATGCTTTATTTGGTGGAGTTGAGGTCACTCTTCATTTTCTCAGAGAAAGGCAGTTGCTGTAAGGTTTTTCCCAAGGACTTAAAAGTAACAAAATACTCAACCACCACTGAGCTTCCCAGTCCCGTGGCCTTATTTTCTTTCTCAGCACCCACTTACCCACACATTCCCCTGTTCATGGAACTCATAGAAAAATGTCTAATTGTCATACCATACCAGACTCGTCCATACCAGTGGACACGGACTATTCGAATAGGTTTCAACTCTGCGCAGAGGGGTACACTTTACCCACTAGTCCGGTTTCTGCGATCTCACCGTCGCGAGACCCGAATGCCGGATCTCTTTCCTTCCCCGTACGTCCTAACCTTAACGGTTATCCGGAAGGAGTCAGGCCACCACCATGTCCAAACCGGACAAAACTTTCCCCCTCCTTATCCTCCCGGTGCTCCCCAGCCTTCATAACCCTGGGGTTGGACCGCACGAGTTCGGATTGAGTGACTACTCACACAGTCTCGAGTGGTTGTACTATTAAGGAGTACAGGTAGTGAAATGACAAGCCGGTCCTTATATGAGGGGACAATCCTTCTGCTCACGCCTAAACCAGCTGAGCCAACACCTTAGGCCCTCCCCTAAATCAGGGAGTCCTTGATCATCCCACTCCCAAGGTGATGAGGGTGAATACCCTTCATCGCATAACCTTTTAAAAAGAGACCTTATTTGAAGAAACAAATTGCCCTTTTTCCAACCCACATTTCGTATCCAGAATATATGTGTTAATGCGGGCCATCTCTCATTCACAATGCAATTATCCCACCCTGAATTCCCGGCCTAGGCAGTGGTAGAAAGAATAGGTAATTTATGCATCAAGGGAAGGATGGACTTGCCTTCGTCGAAGCTTTCCTGGCACAAAAGATCTACTTCCGGGAGATCGGGCTCCGGCCCTTCTTTCGGGGTTACGGGTTCCGGATCAGTGGTCCCCGCTTCCTCTAATAAAAACATTTAATAAAACAATACATCAACATAGGTTTTCCAATTGCAGTGTGTCATATGCTAACATTATTATTACTTGTGACTTTTAGAAATCATTTGGATAATTTTTGGTGCATAAAATATTGAGGAAATACTATTTAATTGAGAAAAGGTTGAAGAAAAGAAAAAGAAAAGGAATTCCTTCTCAGGTGGGCCCGGGGGGGGGGGTTCGGCCCAGCCAGGCGCGGGGCGCGCGCGCGCGAGGGCGCCGGCCCAGTTGCGGCACAAGGGCGAGGGAGACGGCGTGGGCGCGCGGGAGCGACGACATCACCGCGGGGCCCACACGTCAGCGAGAGCGGAGGGGGGGAACGGCGCCACGGTTTGACGGCACGGGCGAACCGGTCGGCTGCGGGGAAGAAAACCCGGCCGCCGGTGGGCTCGACGGTGATTCGTCGCCGGTGGCCCGGTTCTTGGTCCACGGGGAGGTGGCTTAGCACGGGCAGGGGCTGGCGATCCTAGGGGTAGGCTTAATTTGGCTAGAGGGGGCTGGGAAGGGGCTGTCCGCGGGGAGGTGGCGGAGCTCCGCGGCGGGGATCGCCGCCGGTGGTCTTTGGGCGAGGGACTGGGGCGGGGAAGTGGTGCTTTGAGTTTACGGCATTGTGAGGAAGCTGCTCGGTTAACTTACTTGCTCGCTGGATCAACGGAGAGGGAGAGAGAGGAGGGGGGAGAACTCACCGGAGAGGGGGAAGACGGCGGCGCTTCACGAATTGCGCTCGGGCGAGGGGAGGAGGGTAGTGGCCGAGGCCGGTGCGGGGAAGGAGGTGCCCGAGGCGACCTTTTTATAGGCGCCCGAGGGGAGGGGAGCGGCGGAGCTCGGCGCGGTGCACAGCGCCGGCATTAATGCCGCACCGCGGCGCCGATGAGACTCCATGGCGGGGGCGGTACTGGGCAAGGACGTTGGTCAAGCGGCGAGGACGGGGCGGTGCCGAACTCTTCCTGTGCGGCGAGGGGACGGCGATGGAGGGGACGGCGGTGAGGGGACGGCGATGCATCGTACGTGAGGAAGACGACGTGACTGACCAGTGGGGCCGGTCTGCCAGTGAGGGGGAGCGCGCGAGCGAGAGGGGCTGGCAGGTGGGGCTGGCCCGTCAGCGAGAGAGAGTGAGGGGAGCGCGCGGGCGGCTTCGCGCGCGCGAGCGGGCCGGCTAATGGGCCGAAGGGGGGGGGGGATGCGCGGGCGCGGGGAAGGGGGAGGCGGCCACGACATGGGCCAGATTTGGCCCAGCAGGGGGAAGAAGAGTCTTTTTTTCTTTTTCTTTTTCTTTTTATTTTTAATAACTCATTTCCATTTTTATTTCTTTTCTTTTTGAACAAATCATTTAGTGGATAATCTAGGTGTTGGAAAATAAAATCTAAGTGAGGTGCTTGTGATCAAACAAGGTGTATGCATATGATGGAAAAAAAGAAAAAAAAATCTAAGGGAGCTTTGGGATAGGAGATAAGGAGAGGGGGGGGGGGTAGATTAGGGTTTTAAACCTAGGTTAGAATTTTGGGATGTTACAAACCTACCCCACTTAAAGGAATCTCGCCCTCGAGATTCAGACGGGGCTCGAGAAAAGGTAAGGGTATTCCCTCCTCAGAGAGTCCTCACTTTCCCAGGTGGCTTCCTCTTCTCCCTCTCTGCTCCACTGAACCTTACAGAGTCTCACTTCTGAGTTGCGGGTCCTTCGGACTGCTGAGTCGAGAATCTTCTCTGGCTTTTCTCGGTACTGGAGATCCTTTTGAATCTGAATTGCCTCTGCCTCGATGTGGTTTTCTGGTATTTGTAGGCATTTGCGGAGCTGAGACACATGAAACACATTGTGAATATCTGACATGGATTCTGGTAGCTCAAGGCGGTATGCTGCGGGTCCCACTCGGCTAATGACGGGGTAGGGGCGGACGAAACGTGGTGCTAGCTTTCCTTTCATTTGGAACCTTTTGACACCACGCATCGGGGAGGCCTTGAGATAAACGAAATCTCCTTCCTCAAATCTGAGTTCTCTTCGTCTGTTGTTTGCGTAACTTTTCTATCGACTCTGAGCTTCAAGTAACCTCTTGCAGATCAAGGCAACTTTCTCTTCGGCTTCTTTAACAAAGTCGGGTCCTTCTAGTGTCCTTTCCCCTACATTGGACCACATTAGGGGAGTCTGGCATTTTCTTCCATACAGTGCTTCGAACGGTGACATTTTGATGCTGGCCTGATGGTTGTTGTTGTATGAGAATTCGGCGTACGACAAACTGGACTCCCAATCCCTGTCGAACGTTAACACATAGGCTCTTAGTAAATCTTCGAGGATCTTGTTGATGCGTCACGATGCCCGATCTTCACGATGTAGGATCAATCTTCAGATAACTAGCTTCAAAGAAGCCAAGATAACTTGCTGCAAGCAGCGATAACTAGTGCAACCTGACAAATAAAACTCGAAGCCAACCACCGTCTTTAACCGGCAGCCTGAATCGAGGATTCGCCCAACCACACTCTCAAAGAACCAACCAACACAGCCTACAATCAATCGAGGAGACCTCGAAGGGAGTAGGAGCACCAATTGGGAGCGGATGAAGGCGCCGCTTCTGCAATCCCGTGAAGGAATTCACAAGAGCAAAGGGGTAGAGATCACTCTCAATATTTGTTAGCACACAGCTGAACAAAGGGGTTCTGTTTTAGATTATCATAAGCTGCCTTACATCATAGACATAGGGGGGTATTTATACTAGTAACAACCAGCCTTAGCGAGGTATAAACACAAAACAAAAGTATTTTCACGAGCTAATGTGAAGGAGCCTCTTCAGAAGATCTGCAGAGCTGATTTCCGTGTGGCTGTTTGACTTCTGCGTAGCCTTCAGTATTTTGGCAATAACTTCTTCTAGGAATCTTCAAATGACGTGGGACTGGTTGCATTGGAAAGCTAACTTGATAAGCTTTCTCACCATATATAGCATGCTTAATGAAACTTCGTAGAATGATGTAGTTTAATACGAAAACGTGGTCATCAAGCAGACTGTTGACCTTCTGACCAGTCAGCACTAAAGTAGGTCGGCTGCCTTTCTGGTAGATGTGGTTAAGTTGGCTTTAGAAGCATTGGAAACTAGACTTCAAGAGCTTTCCGAAAAGTACTTATGGACCTTCATAGCTTTTGGGAATCAAAAGATATGACTGTTTCTTCTAGACGGTTCTGTAGCGCTGGACTGACTCGGACATAGCTCTTCTTGCTGATTCGCCTTTGATATGTTTTGTCCTTCCTCTTTGGTGAACCTAAGTAATATCAACATACACGACTTAGGTAGCATAAAATTCTCATTAGTGTTTAATCGAAATTCATAAAGTAGCGCGTGCACCTCTTGCTGTAGCTTCTTAGCTCGGCTACGTGTAATTGGTCCATCAAAGACTTGGGTCGGTGATGATGTTGGTTGTACTTGAGTTGATGTAGTATAACTTGGGGGTTGTAACGTGTTGCTTGATGGTGTGGTCATATCATCCTCCTCCCCTTGAAAAGGAGTCGTCCTCGACTCTGAAATGTCTTCACTTGTATATGGTAAGAGGTCAGCAACATTGAACGTATTGCTCACGCCATAGCTTGGTGGAAGATCTATCTTGTATGCATTATCATTGATCTTGGTAAGAACACGAAATGGGCCATCCCCTCGTGGCATCAATTTGGATTTGCGCTGATCAGGAAAACGCTCCTTACGCAAGTGAATCCAAACCAAGTCACCTGGTTCAAATAACACTTTCTTCCTATGCTTGTTCATGCTTGCTGCCTTGCGCACTGCTTTGAGCTCAATTGCTTCCTTGGTCTTCTCATGTATCTTTTTTATGTATGCAGCACGCTTGGAAGCTTCCATATTAGTTCTTTCCTGCAATGGAAGGGGCAACAATTCTATCGGAGCAATAGGTTTGAACCCATATACAATTTCGAAGGGGCATAAATTAGTTGTAGAATGTACTGCCCTATTATAAGCAAACTCCACGTGTGGCAAACATTCCTCCCAATCCTTCAAGTTCTTCTTTACCATTGTTCGCAGCAGCATTGACAATGTACGATTCACCACTTCAGTTTGGCCATCAGTTTGGGGGTGGCATGTGGTGGAGAACAAAAGTTTAGTCCCAAGCTTTGCCCACAATGTCTTCCAAAAATAGCTCACAAACTTCACATCACGGTCAGATACGATGGTTTTGGGCACTCCATGTAGTCTCACAATTTCTCTGAAAAACAAATTGGCAACATGTGAAGCATCGTCGCTCTTGTTGCATGGAATAAAATGAGCCATTTTTGAAAATCTATCAACCACAACAAAAATAGAATCTCTCTGTTTTTGAGTCTTTGGCAGCCCTAAAATAAAATCCATGCTTATGTCTTCCCAAGGAATTTTAGGAGTGGGTAAAGGAGTATATAAACCATGAGGGTTCAGTTTTGACTTAGCTTTGTGACAGGTGACACAACGCTCCACAAATCTGATGACGTCTCTCCTTATCTTGGGCCAATAAAAATGATCACTGAGCAGTTCATAAGTCTTCTTTTGTCCAAAATGACCTATTGGACCTCCTCCATGTGACTCCTGCAATAAAAGCAATCTAACCGAAGAATTTGGTACACAAAGTTTGTTAGATCTAAACAAAAATCCATCGTGTATATGATATTTTTCCCAACCTTTTCCATCTTTACAATGATTGTATGGTTCTGAAAATTCAGGATCATCATTATACATTTCTTTCAAATTTTCAAGACCCAAAACTTTTACCTCTAGTTGATTCAACAACACATTCCTTCGAGACAAGGCATCAGCGACCACATTGTCCTTACCTTTCTTATATTTCACAATGTATGGAAATGTTTCGATAAACTCAACCCATTTGGCATGGCGACGGTTCAGTTTGGCTTGCCCTTTCAAATACTTCAAAGCTTCATGATCGGAATGAATAACAAACTCTTTTGGCCATAAGTAGTGCTGCCATGTTTCAAGCGCTCGGACCAAAGCATACAATTCTTTGTCATACACAGAATAATTTAATTGAGCACCTCCCAATTTTTCACTAAAATATGCTATAGGTTTTCCTTGTTGCATTAAAACTCCTCCTATCCCAATCCCACTAGCATCACATTCTACTTCAAATGTTTTAGTGAAATCAGGAAGAATAAGTACAGGTGCTTCAGTCAAACGTTTCTTCAATTCTTGAAAAGCATCTTCTTGTGAGTTTCCCCATTTAAATTCAACACCTTTCTTTGTCAATTCATTTAAAGGAGAAGCGATAGTACTGAAATCTCGCACAAATCTTCTATAAAACCCAGCAAGACCATGAAAACTTCTTACTTGACTTACATTCGTTGGAGCTGGCCAATCCTTGATGGCTTTCACCTTGGATTCATCCACCTCTATTCCTTTTGCTGAAACAACAAAGCCAAGAAACACAACATGGTCTGTGCAAAAACTGCACTTCTCAAGATTAGCAAATAATTTCTCCTTTCTTAGCTCATCTAAAACTTGTCGAATGTGTTTCACATGTTCATCAAAAGTCTTGCTGTAAATTAGAATATCATCGAAGTAGACAACAACAAATTTTCCAATGAAAGTTCTTAAGACATGGTTCATTAATCTCATAAAGGTACTAGGAGCATTAGTTAACCCAAAGGGCATCACTAACCATTCATACAACCCAAATTTTGTTTTAAATGCAGTCTTCCATTCATCTCCAGTTTTCATTCTTATTTGATGGTATCCACTTCTCAAATCAATTTTAGTAAAAATTATGGAACCACTTAATTCATCAAGCATATCATCTAGTCGTGGAATAGGATGGCGATAGCGAACGATAATATTATTTATAGCTCTACAATCAACACACATCCTCCAAGATCCATCTTTCTTAGGTACTAAAATCACAGGAACAACACAAGGGCTTAAGCTTTCACGAACAAAACCTTTATCAAGAAGTTCTTGTACTTGCCTTTGTATTTCCTTAGTTTCTTCGGGATTGGTTCGATATGGTGGACGATTAGGAAGTGCAGCCCCTGGAATAAGATCGATTTGATGCTCAATCCCTCGAATTGGAGGTAGTCCAGTCGGTGTTTCTTGTGGAAATACGTCTTCATAGTCCTGCAAAAGATCAGCCACAACACTAGGAAGAGATGTTATGTCGTTAGGAGAAATCAGAACATCTTTGTTCACAAGTACAAAGAGCACTTGATATGGGTTGTTCCTCACTTCTCTCAGCTCAGATTTTGTGGCTAGCATAACTAGATGTTCTCCCTCTTCCTTCTTTTTATCTTTGGAATTTGGCTTGTAGCACTCACTCACCGAATTGTGGATGGCACTCAATTTCTTTTGCTCTTCTCCTCCTCTACTTGTTGTACTAATTTTAGTTTTCTTTTGTAAGTGTTCAGCCATGATTTGTTGAGGGGTCATAGGCTTGAGTACAAACTTTCTCCCTTTCAGATCTAGCGTGTATTGATTTGTTTTTCCACAATGTTGAGAATATCGGTCATATTGCCAAGGTCTTCCTAGCAGCATGTGACACACAGACATGGGTGCAACATCACACTCCACTATGTCAACATACTCTCCAATCTTGAATGGAACTTTCACTTTATAACCAATCTTGATATCTCCTGATTCATTCAGCCATTGGACATGATATGGATGAGGGTGTCGCTGCAACTTCAAACCAAGCTTGTCAACCATCTCACGACTTGCAAGATTATGGCAGTTCCCTCCATCAATGATCACCTTTACTACTTTGTCTTGTACTTTGGCTCGCGTTTGAAAAAGATTATGTCGCTGTCCAATTTCAGCTTCTTTCATTTGAACACTCAAGATTTGTGTAACCACCAGAGTAGTACCATGCTCAAATTCACATCCAGTGTGTTCCTCAATTTTATCTTCTATATTTTCTGCTTCAGCTTCCTCTTCACTAGCTGATGTATATTCTCCATCATCATTCACAAGGATCACACGATTATTTGGACACTCCTTTATGACATGACCACGACCTCCACACTTGAAGCACTGAATACCACTACTCTTGGCTATTGAACCCACTGATGTTGAAGTGGATGCTGCTAGTTTATAACTCGTGTTTGGAGCAGCACCGTTCTTTCCACTAGAATTGCCTTGAATATTGGATCGCAAGCCCCCAGTTGAGCCTATTGTCGCTGAGGATGCAGTAGTAAACCTTGAGATTGATTTGCTTCCTCCAGGCATGGTTCGTGCACCATATGGCAAGGGCTTGCTGCTCTTAACATCTTGTTGCAGCTGGCGTTCAGCTTTGGTGGCTTGATGTACCAAATCAATAAGACTTTGGTACGGCTGAAACTCAACAATACGCTGAATGTTGCGGTGTAACCCAGCCATGAAACGTGCAATGGTTTGCTCTTCGTCTTCATACACATTGGCTCTAATCATGGCCTTCTCCATCTCCTTATAATACTCCTCAACGGAGAAACTTCCTTGCCTCAAATTCTGCAATTTATCAAAAAGATCACGCCGATAATGCTTCGGCACAAAACGAATTCTCATTTCTCGCTTCATCTCTTGCCAAGTAACAATAGGGTCCTCTCCATCTTCTTCACGATCACGAAGAAGTTGCTCCCACCAAATCAAAGCATATCCCTCAAACTCAAGAGATGCCATTGCGAGTTTCTTCTCCTCTGAATAATTATGTAGGCGGAAGATTTTCTCCACCTTTAATTCCCATGTGAAATAATCTTCAGGATCAGATCTACCATCAAATTTTGGCATGGTAAACTTAAGTTTCCCAAATCTCTCTTCTTGGTTGACACCTCTATGATGACGACGACCATAGCGATGTTGAGACTGATCATCCCCAAATTCAGATTCTTCATTGTCATTATTTCTTCGATTCCGGCCTCTTCCTCTACCATATGCAGCACCTTGATTTTTCCTCCCATGTTCACTTGCTCTTCTAGAATAATTTCCTTCATCTTCTTCCCCATCTTCATCATGGTTTCTTACACCGTCGGGGAGTCGACGATGACCTCTGATTTCAGCCATAAGTGTCTGAAGATCTTGTGCCAACAGATCTTGCTTGGCTTCTATGCTTTGTTTGAGCTCATTGAATTGTATCAGGGTGACACATTCTTCAATCTCAGCGTTGGGATCCATCTTCCTGCGAAGTTAGTGGCAACAGGGCAACAAATATAGGTGGAATATGAAGCTATATAGAATCTCACAACCTCACCACTCTTACCAACCAAAGCTCTTATGAGGTCCCTGCGGGTTGCAAGAAAAATGTGTGGTGGTAACAAGAAAGTGATGGTTAAGCGAATACAAGACCAGAGTACCGATTACGATGGCTTATATGTGGAGCTTGGTGGGGGAATAGTAAACAGGGAATGCAATCTGAATCCAAGTTGTTGTAAAGTTAAATAACCATCCAACTAGAAGTTCCCTGCCTAGTGCTGACCACAAGATACAAGGGATGCAAATAGATCAAACACACGCGCAAGAAATTTCAGATTTGATGCAGACAAGGAGTATGATTGGAATGCAAGTGTTGCAATCAGATCCAACCAAAATTTTGCACCAAATGATAACAGCAAGCTGGTTGAACAACTTGATAAAAATTTTCAGCACTTGTGCACATAAACAAAATGATTGTTCTATGTTTCTTTCACAATCTTGTTCAACACTTTTTTTGGTACTTTTCTTTCTTCTCTTTTTTTTCGATACTCTTTTTTTTATCGAACTAAACATAGAGATCTGATATGATATTGCACACTTTATAATACTTTAACAAAGAACTCAACCAACAGCTATAACTTAAATAGGATCAAAGTTAACACGAAGGAAATGATGAGAGTTTTCAGATTTTTCTTTTTGTGGATATTTTTAGATATATATAAGAGGCTCAAAGGGAACACAAAGGATAGAGTGACCAGCAACTAAACAAAGACTCTAATGACTGAAACTTAACAAAACTCACTGGAACAATAGATTGAAACAAAGGGCTATGACAAAATATTTTATGGCTTTTTGGTGGATAGGACGAACACAAAATATATGTAGCTAAGGGTAAAGAATCCTACCGTGGCAACTGAGGCCCTGATACCAGATGATGCATCACGATGTCCGATCTTCACGACGTAGGATCAATTTTCAGATAACTAGCTTCAAAGAAGCCAAGATAACTTGCTGCAAGCAGCGATAACTAGTGCAACCTGACAAATAAAACTCGAAGCCAACCACCGTCTTTAACCGGCAGCCTGAATCGAGGATTCGCCCAACCACACTCTCAAAGAACCAACCAACACAGCCTACAATTAATCGAGGAGACCTCGAAGGGAGTAGGAGCACCAATTGGGAGCTGATGAAGCCGCCACTTCTGCAATCCCGCGAAGGAATTCACAAGAGCAAAGGGGTAGAGATCACTCTCAATATTTGTTAGCACACAACTGAACAAAGGGGTTCTGTTTTAGATTATCATAAACTGCCTTACATCATAGACATAGGGGGGTATTTATACTAGTAACAACCAGCCTTAGCGAGGTATAAACACAAAACAAAAGTATTTTCACGAGCTAATGTGAAGGAGCCTCTTCGGAAGATCTGCAGAGCTGATTTTCGTGTGGCTGTTTGACTTCTGCGCAGCCTTCAGTATTTTGGCAATAACTTCTTCTAGGAATCTTCAAATGACGTGGGACTGGTTGCATTGGAAAGCTAACTTGATAAGCTTTCTCACCATATATAGCATGCTTAATGAAACTTCGTAGAATGATGCAGTTTAATACGAAAACTTGGTCATCAAGCAGACTGTTGACCTTCTGACCAGTCAGCACTAAAGTAGGTCGGCTGCCTTTCTGGTAGATGTGGTTAAGTCGGCTTTAGAAGCATTGGAAACTAGACTTCAAGAGCTTTCCGAAAAGTACTTATGGACCTTCATAGCTTTTGGGAATCAAAAGATATGACTGTTTCTTCTAAACGGTTCTGTAGCGCTGGACTGACTCGGACATAGCTCTTCTTGCTGATTCGCCTTTGATATGTTTTGTCCTTCCTCTTTGGTGAACCTAAGTAATATCAACATACACGACTTAGGTAGCATAAAATTCTCATTAGTGTTTAATCGAAATTCATAAAGTAGCGCGTGCACCTCTTATTGTAGCTTCTTAGCTCGGCTACGTGTAATTGGTCCATCAAAGACTTGGGTCGGTGATGATGTTGGTTGTACTTGAGTTGATGTAGTATAACTTGGGGGTTGTAACGTGTTGCTTGATGGCGTGGTCATATCACTTGTTGACTCGTTCTGTCTGACCATCTGACTGGGGGTGATAAGCGGTGCTGAAATCTAACTTGGTGCCCATTGCTAGCTGAAGGCCTTTCCAAAATTTGGAGGTGAACTGCGTCCCTCTGTCTGAAACTATCTTCCGCGGAATGCCATGGAGCCTGACTATCTCCTTAAGGTATATTCGGGCAAGGGCGGCTCCTCCAAAAGTGGTTTTTACTGGAACGAAGTGGGCAACCTTGGTGAGACGATCGATTATTACCCAGATAGAATCATTCCCTTTCTGCGTTCGGGGCAGTCCGGTTACGAAATCCATGCCTATTTCTTCCCACTTCCATTCAGGTACTGGAAGGGGTTGCAGCAGGCCTGCAGGCTTCTGATGTTCGTCTTTTGTTCGCTGGCAGGTGTCACACCGGGCCACATACTGTGCTATTTCCTTCTTCATCCCTTTCCACCAGTATCTGGTTTTGAGGTCGAGGTACATCTTGGTGGTTCCTGGATGGATGGAGTAAGCTGAGTTATGGGCTTCATTGAGCAGGACTTCCCGTGCCTCTCCCATTGGTACACACAGACGGTTCTTGAACCAAAGGACTCCTTGTTCATCTGTCCTAAGATCCGGAAGTTGCTCCTTGCGAGCTCTCTCCATAAGTCTAACTGTCTCTGTGTCCAGGCGTTGAGCCTTGCATATGAGATCTTCTAGCATTGGTTTGACTTCCAGGCTACCGTCGTCTCCCAGACATGCATTTAGCTAAGCTGATTCTTTCTTCCAATCTTCTAAAAAGTTGGTCCCCTTAATCCTGAAAGGTTTTCGGCTGAGGGCGTCTGCTACCACGTTGGCCTTTCCGAGGTGGTAATGGATTTCGAGGTCATAATCCTTAATCAATTCAAGCCATCTTCTTTGACGAAGGTTGAGGTCTGGCTGAGTGAAGATGTACTTCAGACTCTTGTGATCGGTGAAGATGTGGTATTTGTTCCCAATCAGATAGTGCCTCCATATTTTCAGGGCATGCACTATGGCTGCCAACTCCAAGTCGCGGGTAGGGTAGTTCTGCTCGTGTGGCTTGAGTAAGCGGGACGCATAGGCAATAACTTTCTCATTTTGCATCAAGACACACCCTAAGCCTTGCCTTGAAGCATCACAGAAGATGACGAAATCCTGGTGTATGTCCGGTAGTGACAAAACAAGCGCGGTTGTAAGCTTTTCCTTGATGATCTGGAAACTTTGCTCACATTTTGGAGTCCACACAAACTTATTGTCCTTTTTGAGAAGTTCGGTCATAGGTTTCGCTATGCTAGAGAATCCTTTGATAAAACGGCGGTAATACCCTGCCATTTCCAGAAAGCTTCGTACTTCACTGACGTTGGATGGTTGTTTCCATTTTGAAACGGCTTCCACCTTGGATGGGTCCACTTCTATCCCTTCTGCAGTCAAGATATGCTCGAGGAAGGCTATCTTTTCCAACTAGAACTCACACTTGCTGAGCTTAGCATAAAGTTGATGTGCCCTGAGTCTTTCGAGGATGATTCGGAGGTGACGCTCATGGTCCTTGCGATTCTTGGAATAGATGATGATGTCGTCGATGAAGACCATGACAAACTTATCCAATTCTTCCATATATACCTTATTCATGTGGTTCATGAAAAAGGCGGGTGCGTTTGTTAGCCCAAACGACATCACTGTGAATTCATACTGTCCGTATCTGGTGACGAATGCAGTCTTCTGAATATCTGCTTCCTTGATCCTCAGTTGGTGATACCTTGACCTAAGGTCTATCTTGGAGAAGTATTTGGCTCCCTGCAGCTGGTCAAAGAGATCCGAGGGAGAGGGTACTTATTCTTGATTGTAACTTCGTTCAAGGACCGATAATCAATACACATTCTCATACTTCCATCCTTTTTGGTAACGAAAAGGACGGGTGCTCCCCAGGGAGACGAACTGGGACGGATGTACCCTTTTTGTTGCAGCTCTGCAATCTGGAGTTTTAATTCTGCTAACTCTGTGGGGGCCATGCGGTATGGTCTCTTTGCGATGGGCACAGTGCCAGGAATGGGGTCTATATAGAACTCCACTCCTCTTTCTAGTGGCATTCCAGGCAGCTCTTCCGGAAATACATCCACAAACTCTTCGATTACGGACATGTTTTCTGCTACCAGATTAAACATCATTGGATCGTTTGCGGGCGGCTGGGCTTGACAGGAAACTATTTTTCCTTAGTGGTCAGTGAGAAGGACGGTCTTACTTGCGCAGCTTATGATACCTTGGTGCTTAGATAGCCAATCCATTCCTAGGATCATATCAATCCCTTGGGATGGCAAGACGATTAAGTCTGCCAAGAACACTACCCCACTTAAGAGAATTCTGACTTGGGAGCACCTGAGTTGGCATAGGAGGTCTGATCCCGGGGTTTGGGTGACCAAAGGGATAGCTAGGGGCATAGAGAGGATGCCATGCTTTTCCACAAACTTAGTGGCTATAAAAGAATGGGATGCTCCTGAATCAAAAAGCACAGTAGCGGGAGTAAATTCAACAAGGAACTCACCGAGTACTACTCCCGGAGCTTGCTGGGCTTCTTGAGCGTCGACGTGGTTGACTCGTGCTCTGCCCTAGTACTGAGTCCTGCTCTGCTGACTATTGGAAGGAGGTGCCTTGGAGGTAGGTGCCAAAGGAATCTTGGGGCCATTCACCGAGTTGGAGTAGGTAGGTCCGGGTGCCTTCAACTGGGGGCAGTTATTCTTGAAGTGAATGGGGTCTCCGCAGTGCCAACAGGCATTTGCTGGCGGTTGGTTGCTTGCAACGGAGGGTGCCTGAAGGGAGCTCTGACTCTGCTGACTGTAGCGCGATGGAGTGGGTCCAGATGGTTTATTGAAGCTTGGTCCCCTGGGTGGAAGCCCAAAGGGTCGACCTCTCTGGTGACGTTCTTGCTGCTGAGCTCGGAGAACTTGGAATTTCCTCTTTAGGTGCCCTTTTTCTTCCTCTTTTGCCCTTTCCACTTGGATGGCCTTGTTGGAGAGGTTAGAAAAGTTGAGGAAGTCTTGGCTGGCGAGGATGGTCTTAAGCTCGGGTCTTAGTCCTTTCAGAAAACGGGCCATCTTCTTGGACTCGGTGCTGACATCGTCAGGCGCGTAACGGGCCAACTCTGTGAACTTGTGCACATACTCACTGACTGTTCTCCCGCCTTGAGTTAGCTCCCGGAATTCATCCTCCTTGAGTTGAACTATCCCCTGGGGTACATGGTGCTCACGGAAGGTTGTTTCGAATTCTGCGCAGGTAGCATCTCTGACGGCCTCACTGAAGGTGTCCCACCATGCTAAAGCCATTCCTGAAAGCTGATGAGCAGCCAGTTGGACATGTTGATTTTCGGGGCATCCGATGGCTTCCAGCTTCCTCTTGATCGTGCGAAGCCAGTCATCTGCATCGAGGGGATTGCTGGACCCCGCGAACGTGGGAGGCTTGAGTCTCAAAAATTCTCCCATCCTGTCCTGTGGCCTTCCACCACCTAGGCGCTGGTTTTCCAGACTTCTAGTGAGGACTTCAATGAGTCGGGTTTGATTGGCTAGAACTTGGGCTAGGTCTAGTGGTAGTTCCGGAGGTGCAGGGAGGTGGGTCTCACTCCCTTCTCCGCCAGCCTCTCCTTCAGCTCTTAGGGGGAAACCTGCTCCAATCCCGGAGGCGGTAGGCGTGGTTTTATCCGAAGCCATCTGCCATGGGAAGAGAGTCACTATCATGCACATGCCATTTTTTTAACTAGTTACTTTATTCATTACATCCAGCCATTACATAATACAGCACGCAGCTACCATAAGCTCATTACACGCGAGTGCTATCTAGGGTACTCCCGAACTCTTTCTCTAAAGTGTCCCCAAATTCTTTGAGAAGGTCATCAAGGCTGGCTAGGGACATCTCCTCGGTGTCGGACGAGTTTCTTATCTCGGCAGGGGGTAGGGCTGGAGGGGCTTCCTCCTTCTGCTCAGTCTGACATCCCTGGCTTTTGGTCTTCTTGCGGATTTTTCTTGCGGGGGCGAGCTTCTTCAGTTTCTTGTCGTAATCCATCTTTAGGGTGCGATAGGCCTCATGGGTATTGGTTTCCTCGCCTTCTGCTATTGCGAGGCTCTCTTGGAGGGACGCCTTTTCCCTTGAAAGTTCCCTGACTTTTTACTCCAGGCTTTCCACCCGGGAGGTTAGGTGGGTGCAGTGGAGGGTGAGGTCATCATATTGGTTATCAAGGGTGTGAAGGTATCCAGCCATATAGACGATGGTGGGGTCATCCTCAATAGGATCTCCTCCTGACAGGGCCTGAAGTCTTTTCCTCCAGGTGGGTGTATTTTTGTTGTTGGGTGGGAAGTAGCGAAGGGGGGTTTCGAAGATTACTTTGTTGTAGTTCTGGCATAGTTGTCGGAGAGCTGTTCAGGCAACATTCTGGCAAGTATCTGGGAAGCGGTATCCGGTAAAAGTGACTTGGAAAGAAGGATGGTTTGGATAGTTTCGGCTTTCTGCCAGGTAGACTGCCATAGAGCATTTTCCCATTCCGTCCTCGAGATACTCCTTCCAGACGTATTCTGGCTTCTTGCGGATTCCCATGCGAAGCGCACAACTTCGCAACAGATGTGGGAACCCTTCCACCTCTGAGCAGTAGGATGTCCTAATGGCCAGAGAGTCTTCCATCTGGAATAGGAAAAGAAAGGTCTGTTAAAATTGGGGAAGAGGAGAGAAGACTTTTCTTGGGGTAAGAGGTATTTTTAGGGCAAGTTTTAGGGTCAGGGCTGCGACCTACGGCCAGTCCTATGGCTCTGATACCACCTGAAGCGTCCCGATCCTTTGGGACTCAAATGTGATACAATTACTAGTCCCAGGAGGCTAGTAAACACATTTCTTACTTCAAATAGTACAGAGTTTAGAATAAAGGTTATTACAATACCGGGGTACAAGCTCAAGAGAGCCAAATTAAGAAGCGCAGTAGGAAAATATACTAGCCCAAGTCACAGGCAGAACTGGGTGCAGACACAGCCCTCTCAATCAAGCATAGCAGAAAACAAGTCTTTGGTTGCTGAAAAACATAAATAAATCTGGGTGAATACACTAGGTATTCCGCAAGCCCACCCCGCTCCCGTAAAGAGAAAGAGACCTATATCATACATGCTTTATTTGGTGGAGTTGAGGTCACTCTTCATTTTCTCAGAGAAAGGCAGTTGTTGTAAGGTTTTTCCCAAGGACTTAAAAGTAACAAAATACTCAACCACCACTGAGCTTCCCACTCCCGTGGCCTTATTTTCTTTCTCAGCACCCACTTACCCACACATTCCCCTGTTCATGGAACTCATAGAAAAATCTCTAATTTTCATACCGTACCAGACTCGTCCATACGAGTAGACACGGACTATTCGAATAGGTTTCAACTCTGCGCAAAGGGGTACACTTTACCCACTAGTCCGGTTTCTGCGATCTCACCGTCGCGAGACCCGAATGCCGGATCTCTTTCCTTCCCCGTACGTCCTAACCTTAACGGTTATCCGGAAGGAGTCAGGCCACCACCATGTCCAAACCGGACAAAACTTTCCCCCTCCTTATCCTCCTGGTGCTCCCCAGCCTTCATAACCCTGGGGTTGGACCGCACGAGTTCGGATTGAGTGACTGCCCACACAGTCTCGAGTGGTTGTACTATTAAGGAGTACAGGTAGTGAAAATGACAAGCCGGTCCTTATATGAGGGGACAATCCTTCTGCTCACGCCTAAACCAGCTGAGCCAACACCTTAGGCACTCCCCTAAACCAGGAGTCCTTGATCATCCCACTCCCAAGGTGATGAGGGTGAATACCCTTCATCGCATAACCTTTTAAAAAGAGACCTTATTTGAAGAAACAAATTGCCCTTTTTCCAACCCACATTCCGTATCCAGAATATATGTGTTAATGCGGGCCATCTCTCATTCACAATGCAATTATCCCACCCTGAATTCTCGGCCTAGGCAGTGGTAGAAAGAATAGGTAATTTATGCATCAAGGGAAGGATGGACTTGCCTTCGTCGAAGCTTTCCTGGCACAAAAGATCTACTTCCGGGAGATCGGGCTCCGACCCTTCTTCAGGGGTTATGGGTTCCGGATCAGTGGTCCCCGCTTCCTCTAATAAAAACATTTAATAAAACAATACGTCAACATAGGTTTTCCAATTGCAGTGTGTCATATGCTAACATTATTATTACTTGTGACTTTTAGAAATCATTTGGATAATTTTTGGTGCATAAAATATTGAGGAAATACTATTTAAATGAGAAAAGGTTGAAGAAAACAAAAAGAAAAGGAATTCCTTCTCAGGTGGGCCGGGGGGGTTTCGGCCCAGCCAGGCGTGGGGCGCGCGCGCGAGGGCGCCGGCCCAGCTGCGGCCCAAGGGCGAGGGAGACGGCGCGGGGGAGCGACGGCGTCACCGCGGGGCCCACACGTCAGCGAGAGCGGAGGGGGGGAACGGCGCCACGGTTTAACAGCGCGGGCGAACCGGCCGTCTACGGGGACGAAAACCCGGCCGCCGGTGGGCTCGACAGTGATTCGCCGCCGGTGGCCCGGTTCTTGGTCCACGGGGAGGTGGCTTAGCACGGGCAGGGGCTGGCGATCCTAGGGGTAGGCTTAATTTGGCTAGAGGGGGCTGTCCGCGGGGAGGTGGCGGAGCTCTGCGGCGGGGATTGCCGCCGGTGGTCTTTGGGCGAGGGACTGGGCCGGGGAAGTGGTGCTTTGAGTTTGCGGCATTGTGAGGAAGCTGCTCGGTTAACTTAATTGCTCGCTGGATCAACGGAGAGGGAGAGAGAGGAGGGGGGAGAACTCACCGGAGAGGGGGAAGATGGCGGCACTTCGCGAATTGCGCTCGGGCGAGGGGAGGAGGGTAGTGGCCGAGGCCGGTGCGGGGAAGGAGGTGCCCGGGGCAACCATTTTATAGGCGCCCGAGGGGAGGGGAGCGGTGGAGCTCGGCGGGCGCCGGTGAGGTGCACAACGCTGGTATTAATGCCGCACCGCGGCGCCGATGAGACTCCACGGCGGGGGCAGTACTGGGCAAGGACGTTGGTCAAGCGGTGAGGACGGGGCGGTGCCGAACTCTTCCTGTGCGGCGAGGGGACGGCGATGGAGGGGACGGTGGTGAGGGGACGGCGATGCGTCGTACGTGAGGAAGACGACGCGGCTGACCAGTGGGGCCGGTCTGCCAGTGAGGGGGAGCGCGCGAGCGAGAGGGGCTGGCTGGTGGGGCTGGCCCGTCAGCGAGAGAGAGTGAGGGGAGCGCGCGGGCAGCTTCGCGCGCGCGGGCCGGCTAATGGGCCGAAGGGGGGGGATGCGCGGGCGCGAGGAAGGGGGAGGCGGCCGCGACATGGGCCAGATTTGGCCCAGCAGGGGGAAGAAGAGCCTTTTTTCTTTTTCTTTTTATTTTTAATAACTCATTTCCATTTTTATTTCTTTTCTTTTTGAACAAATCATTTAGTGGATAATCTAGGTGTTGGAAAATAAAATCTAAGTGAGGTGCTTGTGATCAAACAAGGTGTATGCATATGATGGAAAAAAGAAAAAAATCTAAGGGAGCTTTGGGATAGGAGATAAGGAGAGGGGGGTAGATTAGGGTTTTAAACCTGGGTTAGAATTTTGGGATGTTACAGTAGGCCTCCATCTTTTGATTGTAGCAGTGGGAGTTCTTCATGACTTGGTCGATGACAAGCTGTGAGTCGCCGCGAGCGTCGAGGCGCCGGACCCCTAGCTCGGCGGCGATGCGCAGCCCGTTAACCAGAGCCTCGTACTCGGCCACGTTGTTTGATGCCGGAAAATGGAGGCGTATGACGTAGCGGAGATGCTTTCCGAGGGGTGAAACGAAGAGCAAGCCAGCGCCTGCCCCTGTTTTCATGAGTGACCCATCGAAGTACATGGTCCAAAGCTCGGGTTGGATTGGAGTTGTCGGCAACTGGGTGTCAGTCCACTCAGCCAGGAAGTCTGCCAAGACCTAGGATTTTATGGCCTTCCGAGGGGCGAATGATAGCGTTTCGCCCATGAGTTCCACCGCCCACTTTGCTATCCTACCCGAGGCCTCACGGCACTGGATGATCTCCCCCAGGGGGAAGGATGACACCACAGTCACCGGATGAGACTCGAAGTAGTGTCACAACTTTCGTCGTGTCAGAATCACTGCGTAGAGCAGCTTCTGGATCTGTGGGTAGTGGATCTTGGTCTCGAGAAAGCACTTCGCTGATGAAGTAGACTGGCCTCTGGACGAGCAGTGCATGCCCTTCTTCCCGTCTCTCGACTACGATCGCGGCGCTGACCACCTGAGTGGTCGCGGCTACGTAGATCAAGAGGGCTTCTCCTGCAGCGGGGGGCACTAGGATGGGTGCGTTTGTAAGGAGCGCCTTAAGGTTTCCGAGGGCTTCCTCGGCCTCGGGGGTCCAAGTGAAGCGCTCGACCTTCCTTAAGAGGTGGTACAGAAGCAAGCCTTTCTCGCCAAGGCGTGAGATGAAGCGGCTCAGAGCCGCAAGGCATCCCATGACCCTATATACTCCTTTCAAATCTTTGATCGGTCCCATGTTGGTGATGGCCACGATTTTCTCCGGATTGGCCTCGATACCCCGCTCGGAGACGATGAATCCCAAGAGCATGCCTCGGGGGACTCCGAAGACACACTTCTCGGGATTGAGTTTCACGCCTTTCGCTCTCAGACACTTGAATGTCGTTTCAAGGTCAGAGAGGAGGTCGGAGGCTCTCTTCGTCTTGACAACGATGTCATCGACGTAAGCCTCGACCGTTCTACCGATGTGTTCTCCGAACACGTGGTTCATGCACCTCTGGTAGGTGGCGCCTGCATTCCTCAAACCAAATGGCATTGTAGTGTAACAGTACATGCCAAAAGGTGTGATGAAAGAAGTCGCGAGCTGGTCAGACTCTTTCATCTTGATTTGGTGATAGCCTGAGTAGGCATCGAGGAATGACAGGGCTTCGCACCCATCAGTGGAGTCCACAAATTGATCAATGCGAGGTAGAGGGTAGGGAACTTTTAGACATGCTTTGTTTAGACCAGTGTAGTCTACACATATCCTCCATTTCCCATCCTTCTTCCTTACAAGAATAGGGTTAGCTAACCATTCGGGATGGAATACCTCTTTGATGAACCCTGCCGCGAGTAGCTTGTGGATCTCCTCACCTATGGCCCTGCGCTTTTCTTCGTCAAAACGACGTAGGGTTTGCTTCACGGGTCGGGCTCCAGCTCTGATGTCCAGTGAGTGCTCGGCGACATCCCTCGGTATGTCGGGCATGTCCGAGGGACTCCACGCAAAGATTTCGGCGTTTGCGCGGAGAAAGTCGACGAGCACTGCTTCCTATTTGGGGTCGAGCTCGAAGCCGATCCGGACTTTCTTGTTGGCGTCGTTGCTAGGGTCGAGAGAGACGGACTTGACCGCCTCGACTGGTTCGAAGTTGCCGGCGTGCCGCTTTGCGTTGGGTGCCTCCTTGGAGAGGCGTTCTAGGTCGGCGATGAGGGCCTCGGACTCGGCGAGGGCCTCAGCGTACTCCACGCATTCCACGTCGCATTAGTACGCGTGGTGGTACGTGGATCCGACGGTGATGATCCCGTTCGGGCCCGACATCTTGAGCTTGAGGTAGGTGTAGTTGGGGACAGCCATGAACTTGGCGTAGCACGGCCTTTCCAACACCACGTGGTAGGTTCCTCGGAACCCGACGACCTCGAAGGCGAGAGCTTCCTTTCGGAAGTTGGAGGGAGTCCCGAAGCAGACGGGTAAGTCGATCCGTTTGAGGGGCAGGATTCGCTTTCCGGGTGCGATCCCATGAAAGGGTGCAGCACCGGCCCGGACCTCGGACCGATCAACCCCCAAGAGTTCCAGGGTCTCGGTGTAGATGATGTTAAGGCTGCTGCCTCCGTCCATGAGGACTTTGGAGAGCCTAACGTTGCCGATGATTAGATCGACGACGAGCGGGTACCTCCCTAGGCTTGGCACGAAGTCAAGGTGGTCGCCTCGGTCGAAGGTGATTGGCTTGTCGGACTAGTCTAGGTAGACTAGCACTGCCACCTTCACCAAGCAGACCTCCCGGCGCTCCTGCTTGCGGTGTCAAGCCGAGGCGTTCGCCGCCTGCCCGCCGTAGATCATGAAGCAGTTGTGGACCTCCGGGAACTCCTCTTTCTTGTCGCCCTCCTTCTTGTGTTGTCATGGCCTTTGCTATCCTCCGCCGGGGGCCCGGTCTTATGGAAGTAGCGTCGGAGCATGACACGTTCTTCGAGGGTGTGCTAGACAGGCCCCTGGTGATAGGGGCACGGCTCCTTGAGCATCTTGTCGAACGCGCCGGCCCCTCCAGGAGGTTTCCGAGGGTTCCTGTGCTCGACCGCAGCGACGAGATTCGTGTCAGCGGCGTCGCGCTTCGCTTGTGACTTGTTCTTGGCCTTTTTCTTCGTGCCCTGCGGGGCGGATGCCTCGGGGGCGTCTTTCTTCGGCTCTCCCTGGGGCTGCTTGTCTTTTCGGAAGATAGCTTCGACCGCCTCTTGACCTGAGGCAAACTTGTGGTGACATCCATCAGTTCGCTTGCACGGGTGGGAGTCTTGCGCCCCAGTTTGCTCACCAGGTCTCGGCAAGTGGTGCCGGCAAGGAAAGCCCTGATGACATCCGAGTCGATAACGTCGGGCAGCTTGGTGCGCTGCTTCGAAAACCGCTGGATGTACTCTCGGAGGGACTCCCCTGGCTGCTGGAGGCAGCTTTGGAGATCCCACGAGTTCCCAGGGCGCACGTACGTGCCTTGGAAGTTTCCCGCGAAAGCCTTGACCAGATCGTCCCAGTCGGAGATCTGCGCAGGAGGCAGATGCTCTAGCCAGGCCCGGGCGGCATCGGAGAGGAAAAGGGGTAGATTACGGATGATGAGGTTGTCATCATCTGCCCCTCCCAACTGGCATGCCAGTCGGTAGTCCGCGAGCCACAGCTCCGGCCTCGTCTCCCCCGAGTACTTGGTGATAGTAGTCAAGGCTCGGAAATGGGCAGGGAACGACGCTCGTCGTATGGCCCGGCTGAAGACTCGCGGACCGGGTGGTTCGGGTGAGGGGCTGCGATCCTCCTCGCTGTCGCGGCGTCCCTCATGCCTGGGATGGTAGCCTCGGCGCACCTTCTCATCGAGGCAGGTTCGACGGTCGAGATGGTGGTGCTTGTTGCCGAGGCGATCCTGGGCGGCAGGCGCCTCGTCCCGCGTGAGCTCGGGATGGACCGAGGCTTCCCGCATGCGTCGGGAGGACACCGCGTGATGCTCCGAGGGGTCAGTTTGCCTGCGAGAGGAGGCGCTCTCGGCTCGTCGAACTACGGCACCTTCCAGGAGATCCTTGAGTTCGCCTTGGATACGCCGTCCCTCGGTGGTGGATGGCTCCGGCATGGCTCGAAGTAGCATCGCCGCTGCAGCTAGGTCCTGGCCGGACCCGCTGACGGCCGGGGGCAGCGCTGCCCTGGCATTGTCGACGATGCGGCGCTGGATGTCCCGAGCCTGATGATAGGCTCCTCCGACGAGTGCTCGGCCTGCCCACTCCTGTTCGATGTTCTGTCGGAGCTGCACAAGCCGGCCTGCTTCCCAATCGACCCGGGCCTGCATCTCACGGATTTGCTCGAGCTGTATGTCCCGACCCCCTGCAGGGACTGGGACCACAGCTATCTCCCGCGAGATGTCAACGCGAGATGCAGGCCCAGGGGGATCGCTAACCTCCGGCATACCGAGGTGGTTGCCTTCGTTGAGGTCTCCCTGATCGACGTGGAAACATTCGTGACTTGGGCTGTAACCCTCGTTATCAAGGCCATGGCCACCGTCAGAACAGCCGGAGAGGTAGTGGTCACATGCGGACATGAAGTCCCGCATGGCACCGTGGTGATTGAGGCCAGAGAATTCCCAACCGAAGTCGGGGTCGTCCGCTTCCTCGGAACCCACCGGCCCAAAGGTTGAGACAGCTGTCAGTCGGTCCCAGGTCGACCACATGTGGTACCCCGGAAGGTTTGGATACGCCTTTACGAAGGCGCTCACCCTAGCAGGGTCGCTAGGTGGATCGAAGCTGAATCTAAAGGGTACGGGATGGAAAGCGGACGGTACCTCTCGGTCGATGGACGGTGGTGAAGTCGCGTCGGGGGCGGAGCATACCGTCATCTCAGGTACGAGGGTAACGCCCAACAGGTCCTTTGCGAGGGTGCTGGCGTCATCAGTCCGCTTGGGGCTGACTCGTTGCGGGGAAGTGACACCCGCCGTCGTCTTAGGTGCGAGGACAATGCCTGACATGTCCCCCGGGGGAGTGCCGGCGTCGTCGACTCGCTCTGGTGCGACAGCCGACAAGGTGCCGCCTCCTGCGTGGCCATGGTTGCCCCATCTCCGCCTCCTCCGGCGAGGAGGGTGGCGGGGACGACCGGAGCGTTCCTCTTCTGCCGCGGGGAGATGCTGTCGCCGAGCTCGCCGCCGCTGGGCGAGTCGAAGACCGTCGTTGTCGTTGCGCCGCGGGGGGAGGAGTACCATGTCGTAGCTGCCGTCGATGGACATGAACTCGAGACTCCCGAAGCGGAGCAGCGTCCCGGGCTGAAGAGGTTGCTGAAGACTCCCCATTTGGAACTCAATGGGAAGGTGTTCGTTAACACGCAGCAGGCCCCTACCTGGCGCGCCAACTATCGGCGTTTCGGACCCGGGGGGTCCCTGGACTGACGAGTGAAATCGCTGTGTGCCCCTGCCCAGATGGGTTGGCGCACGATGGAACACAAGAGGTGGGGGAAGCCTTGTATTATCCTGCACCAGGGGTGCCGCTCGTAGTAGGGGTTACAAGCGCGTCACGTGAGGGAGAGTGAGGTAGAGAGTGGGAGCCTGTTCGTCTGCTCCTTCCCTCACGCGAACCCCCCTCCAGGATGGGCCTGGACCTCCCTTTTATAGACGTAAGGAGAGGGTCCAGACGTACAATGGGGGTGTAGCTATGCGCTAACGTGTCCGGCAGAGAGATGCCCTAGCCGTGTGTACATGCCATCGTGGCTGTCGGGGGAGAGCTTGAGCCCTGTACACGTGATAGCGTGACCGTCGGAGAAGCGCCTGAGCCCTGTTGAAGCACAGCTAGCAGTGCGGCAAGGATCCTGCTGACGTCTCCTTGCTACCGTAAGGGGCTGAGAGCCACTGGCGTCATGGTTGCATGCGTGACACCATCATTACCCGTCGCCGGGGTAAGCCAGATGGGACGCCGGTCTTGTTCCTTGTAGCCTGAACTGGCTAGGGATAGGGTAATGATGTATCCCCTGTTGGCGCGGTCAGTCCGAGCCCAAGGTCGGGCGAGGCGGAGACCTCCTCCCGAGGCCGGAGCCTGAGGTCGAGGCCGAGTCCAGGGGTCGGGCGAGGCGGAGACCTCCTCCCGAGGCCGGAGCCTGAGGTCGGGCGAGGCGGAGCTTCCTGTTGTGCCCGAGGCCGAACTCGGTGGTTGATCGTGACTTGTTGTCAGTCTTCGCCTGGGTGGTTGGCACGGCAGTTGGAGCGGGGCGAGCGGCGCTGTTTTCCTATCATATCGAACAGTAAAAGAGAGGGGCGAAGTGACTGCGGTCACTTCGGCCTAGCCGACTGAGGCGCGTGTGTCAGGATACGACGTCAGGCGTCCCCTGCATTGAATGCGCCTGCGAAGCGGTCGGTTTGTGAGGCGGTCTGGCCATGGTTGCTTTGCAATGAAGCCTGCCCGAGCCGGGCTTCGGGAGAGCCGAGGGGGTGCCTGCTGCCTAAGGCGGCCCTCGGGCGAGGCGTGAACTCGTCTGGGACTACTGCTCCAGCCCGAGGCTGGGCTCGGGCGAGGTCGCGTCCCTTTGGTAGACGAAGCCTTGACTTGAACCGCACCCGTCAGTTGGTCTGAGGGTGTTTACCAGTCGTGATTAGGAGCATTGAGGGTACCCCTAATTATGGTACCCGACAACCAGATACCGGTCCATGACCTGGATCTCGATCTCCCTTTCCTCTGACATGTCGTCTCTGCCTCATTGGGTCGGGTGCCTCACCTTCGTCAATCTCAAGGGCCTCGACCCCATCGTGGTGAACGCATCTCTCATTGGCGTCACGGTAAGTCAGTAACCCTAGCCTCGCCCTCGTCCTTGCCCTCGCGAGCCGACAAGCCGGATCTCAGGCTTCAAGGGTTGCTCGACCGTCGATTGATTTTAGTTCCACAGATGCACTGCACGGAATCGTAGGGTGTGAAGACCATCTTCAAGCGGACCAAGGAGACCAACAACCATCTAGGCTGGGTGTTCCCCGCCGTCGCCAACGAGGAACCTGGCGGTTGGCGCCGGACCGACCCTCTCAATGGTGCCAGGAGCATGAGGAAGTTCTACGAGATCGCCAACTCCAACAACGTCGTGAGGCCAACCATCCCCGTGAGCATCTGATCCCATCACTCCAAATCCACCAAAGAAGCATAGGACCTGTTTTCCCTTTTTCTAGCACGCAGAACAGAACACAACACAACAACGGAGTTGATTCCACTGGTCCATTGCGTTGCTGGTCCTATGGAACAAGTAGCTAAAGATGGTAGTGAACAACGAGAGCTCCGAGATCATCCAGATGCTCAACACCAAGTACAAGCTACGAACCCCGGGCTGGACCTCTACCTGGTTCACCTCCGGGCCTCCATCGGCAAGGTCAATGAGCTGGTCTATGATGCCATCAACAACGACGTGTTCACTAGCTACATCTCAACCTTAGGGAGATCATCGACTTCTGCGCCAGGGAGCGTGATTGATTGTTCCTCAGCTACGGCTCCGGTCCTCCCCCCTGGACGATGTTTTTTTGTTGTTTTACCCTGCTGTTTTACTCTAGATATATTGTCAGGCTTCTTTTTCTGCTTCAGTGAATGCTATTAGCACAATCCCAAAGGGAACTCTAAGTAGTTGCAAATACTGAATGAACATCGTCCCCTGATGCCATGTGACTAGACCATGGTTTGTCAGATCGACTCTCGGCATCCATAGTTCATACCCTAAAGAATGGAAGTGTGGTCGAACTATTGTTTCTACTAAATCAGGCCTCCTGCATCGCTGACTTGTTGACACATCAGCAGGGTAAAACAGGTAACCTTTTGACTCCACTTATCCCTGTATTTTTGGTGCACCATGTATAATGGAGTTACTAGAGCGCGACTACATATTATCTGTCTAGCCTGCCATCATATAGAAATAAATCAATAATTCACATTTATCAGTTTGTCTGCTGCAAAGGATACTGCAAGTTGTCAATTTGTTGCAGCACTACTATGTGCTCTTGTTGTCTTCATTGCTGCTTGAATGAGTACCCCACCTATGTGCTCTAACTTTATGCCTCATTTAAGCAAGTGTTGCAAGCTTTGTGCACACATGCATTTATAGGGTGTCATCTCGATTGGCCATGCTCGCCTTAATGTTCAGAAGATGTAAAATTAATTTGCAAAGCATTTATATCAATTTATTCCTTCATTTCAGGTTACACACGGAATCATGAATCCTACTAGAATTTGTATGGATCATACTAGAATTTGTACCCTGATATTGTCGCTAAATGGTTAATTTTGCATCCTAGATATTGCGGCTATAACAAGTCCAGTACATCTACACCTCGTCAAATGGAGATCATCAGGATCAAGATCAAGAACAAACATTTTGATTGTCTGGTACAAAGTATCCATATCTATGGCACATTATGTGGCGTATTTTTCTACTTCCAGGTACAACTATTTCTATCTTTAGTAAACCATATCACATAAGGGTACATACTTGTTATCAGTTTGAGTACGTTTTGTATGGACAAAATTAAAGGAGTCTATATATTTTTTATGTTAGTATAATATTATTATGATAATATTATAATATTATTATGATAAAAAATAAAATAGTATAGGATTGGATCCTTATCTTTGAGGATGAAGTATTTAGCGTCATAAACAATGACTAGTTACATGCCCATGCGTTGCAACGGCATTCAAAATATTTGGCAAAATATTAGTGCACAACAATTATATAGTATTGTAATGTGATACTTCTAGGATATAATTCAAAACCTTGGATAACTTAAGGCCATAAATAAGTCAAAGGAATAACAAATAAGTTGGAAAATTTGGAAAGTCAAAGTACTCCACATACATGGTAAAAGAATGTTTAATGTAGTGGTGAAAGCTACTTCATCTTCTGGAAATGTATGATGCCCTAATGAACTTTGGAATATAAGAGATTTGCACAACGTCAGCATCCTAAAAATTACACCACAAAACACATGCAAAGAAGCAAATGAGCTAAAAAAACTGGAATTGATCAACCAAAAATCATGGCTCCAAATAACTTAAAGACAATTACTGCTGGTGCTGGGAAGAATGTGTTTACGTGCTAAAGGGGAAGAAATGCCTAGTTAAGGTATGTCACTATGTGCAAGTATATGCTCAGGATGGACAACCAGTGTTCCCTTATTTCCTGCATAGTTTAGGGCCACACATTCCAATTATAGCGGATAGTGTTTAAGGCGATAATCCAATGATACACATATAAAACAGATAATACCTTTGATTTGACAGCGCCCAAGGTCCCATAAGTATCTCTAACATTGTCAATACAATTTAGAGCAACCTTCAAGACATCAGGCACGCAAGCCTCAACATGGGATGACAAGTTCCTGAAAATGTCAACAGTCACATTTGGAGCCTGAGTGTTCATATGAAGGAAGGGCAACCTGATAATTTCCCTAAAAGCATCTACAGTCTGTCTAGCTCGAGCTAGCTTATAAATATGGAGAATAGCTTCAAGCTGTCTTAGCACAATTTGGTGCTCAGAAATGAGATCCTTCTCTTGAATGTTGCACTCAAGTTTTCACAAGACAAATTAAAACAGATTCAATCGGCAAAAATAACCAGCATTCTACCAATGCTAGAATTGAAGAGGAAAATAACATGGTTTCAGAAGAATATCTAGTTATCCCTAAAAATTTCTTGCCATCTAATATACTCCATGCCATCGCATAAACTGCATAATGTGCACTTGTTTATTGTCTGAAGAGCCATGGCAAAAGCTCCAACTCTTTTGTGAATTTCCACAACTTGTTTCATATGAACACAAACCAAAATTAAATACGGTTTTATAAAATGCATACCTGATGTGAGGTTGCATAAAGTGGTAGTTATTTACAAAAATTAATTTTCATCACAAAGTAGATAATATCAGAATATAGAGGCGAGATCCTATTCGATTCACTAAGCATAATTAAGCTCAGTTTGGAGTTCATGTTCCGTGAAGCACTTTAGAATATATGACTGTCATGGCTCCAATACGATAGCAAAAAATGTATTTCTGAAAAGCTACTACTGAGCCAAGTAGGGATTAAGTTCAACTCCTTCAATCAAACATCCGAGCACGCTCGGTCTGTTGGATGTCTCCCATATGCAAAACAGCGAGGGCCGTGGATGGAGGCGAGGTGCCAACCGGAGCCGTGGTGGACCACAGGTCCTGCACCCCGCCCCCGGAGCTCGACGCGACGCAGCGCATCTCATCGAGGTCGAGCCAGTAGAGCACAGTCCACGCGCGAGCGTCCCAGATGGCGATGCGGTCTTGGCGGTCCCTCGCGGCGAGGCGAAGCGGGCGGCGGTCGTCGTCGAGGGATGGGGTGCGTGGGGGCACCTAGCGTACGACGGTGACGAAGTGGCGAGGGAAGATAAGGGCATAGGGAGCACGCAGATCTCATGGCGAGGATGTCAATGAGGTCCGAGTCATTGTGAACCACAACGGTGGTGTGGCAGCCATCGACGGCTGCGAGCTGGAGCAGGCCGCCGTCCTTGGAAAAGCGCACGAGCTCCTTGTCGCGCTTGACGACGGACGGGAACACAATGTGGCGATTGTCTGTGCCCTCGGGAAGGTCGGAGGCGGACACGGATGGCTTCAGCGCGGTGAGGAGCGAGTTGGAGAAATGGGTTAGCGGTCTGTGCGGGGCCTCGATCTGGAGCTTGGCGCTAGCGCCGACAAGGGGGCGGGGGTTGTGGCTGAAGTGTCGGTCGTGAGCGCGGGCAATTGGAATGGGGGGCTGGCATCATGCGGCCGAGAGGTGTACGTAGGTTGGGCGTGCGATGAGGAGGTTGGCACGGGCGTCATGGTGGGGGAGGCGAGCGCGGGTGTCACGGCGGGGGAATTACGAGCGGGGCCGATCAGGACGGAGGCGTCGAGCGGGGGGCGAGGGATGCAGGGTGGGACACGAAGCAGGGTCATATGGCAGTGACAACTCGACTCGTAGGGGAGGCGAGGCGGGGGCATGGTCGCGCCGAGCGCCCACGTTCTATTCTTAATTAGTAGAGATATATTCTCTTAAGAAAGTCAAATTGATATGGTGTGACTCGGTAATTTGCATTCTTTTCTCAGATCTGTTAATTAAGGACCCCTTTGAAATGTGTTTCCAGCAAATGTTTTCCATTATTAGTGCCCGGAAAGTATATGCCATATATAAATAATATGTTGTTCGACGTTGCTCCTTCTCAATAAGAGAATATGTTCACTGAATAATGACCTGTGGTGCTCCATTAAAGTCAACAACAAAAGTGGAGTATTTGGACCGTTAATGAATTAGTAGGATGGTTGCGCTTAGTGAATTGTATTTTTTTAGTTGTTGAGCTAACCAGCTAGACTTAAATAGCTCGTGCTGAAATTGGAGGAGAAACTCTTGTTTGATGCGGTTTCTATCATTTTTTAGTGCACTAAATTATGAGAAACGATATTGAGTGGGGTGTTTCGCTAAAAATATTTCTGAATCTTTTTTGGTTAGGTGGTTAACTATCTAGCCAGTTTTTTAATGCTAGCTAGGGGCATGCAATATTGGCGCGCAACATCACCAATATCCAACCACGTATTTTTAGCCTCCTACACCAGTTCCTTCTGCCACTCAAAATAACCTCCAGTCTTCTAACAATCCTGAAAAAGCCAGCAACTAAAGCAGATCCTGCCAAGGCAACCTCTTGGTAGGACCCACCACAATGTTCAAGTTTTAGGGTGCAGCTATATGCTCAAAAGACCCACCACAATTTCCTCAAACTCTAGCCACAACAACGAGCCTCTTATTTTTTTTCTTTCTCTTGGCTACTTGGCTTGAGTGACACTATTGCTCCTAGACTGGCACTACCGCAACTTGAATCTAATAGTTGGATAGAAAGGGATTTATCTACGTCTTCTCTACCCATCCAAACAATCATCTATGACAAACCTTATTGTGCTTGACCAGAAAGCTCTCTCTCTCACACACTCTATTAGAGCACCTCAAGCTTCAATCTTTCTACGTCGATTATTTGAGAGGTTGAATTTCTAAAATGTGCTAAAAAGCTCACCAACATATTCTTCAATTTCAAGAGCACTTGTCCATATTTAAGTTAATGTTTGTGTTTGTTACTCTTAGAACTTTTCTCCTAGCCATCTAGAGCATCGCCCGTGGAGCTTGTCATCTTATGTGCTAGCCTCGAGAAAATTTTAATCACCCTCTTCATTTAGTAATGAAAGCATCTAGACTCCTAGTTGATTTTAGTGATTAATGACCACGTAAGATTATTTGTTACTAGTGTGTTTTGCAGAGCAAATGGTAAGTTAGATCACAATGCAGGGAGTTGTGCTCTAACAAGTGAAAACAATCCCTCAGATAAGAACTCGAAGTGACGGTTGAAAAAGGCGAATCAAAAGGTGAAGGTCTTCATATCCTAAGTGTCGAAAGAGTTGTGGGACAGTTGGTATAGAGTTAGGACTTTTATTTTTACTTTAGTTGTATTATAAAGAGGGTTGTGGATGGGTAGTTTGACCAATAGATAACTAATGTAGTGTCGGTGCATGTTCACACTCAAAACTAGTGCTAGGTTTCACTCATGGTCTCACTCACAAGTTAGAATCGAAATCGGTTTAGAAAAACACAAGAAAAGAAATAAGTGTTGCTGCTCTTAGGGTACCGGATTGTTCGGTGGTCCCCTCAACAGCTGGCCAAAGAGCATCCGAGAGCAGACCGAAAACCCAAGAGCAGACAGAGGGTGCCAACAGATTTTTAGAGAGGCACTAAACTGTCCAATGTGCACCGGACAATCATCGTACAGTGTTCGATGCGCCTTTGAACAATGGCTAGTTGTCAGAATTAGCCGTTGGAAGCACACCGGTGGCACATCGATGGCGCAGAAAGCTCTCTTGTGGGTTTTGGTGGTTTGGATGATAACCCAATCAAAGGACTAACATGTGTGCTAAGTGCTGAATAGGTGCTTAATACAAAGCTAACAGGGTTCAACACAAGTGAACAAGTGTGATGGTCCAAAGAACGGATTATCTATAGATAATGGACATCACAAGTAAGATGGACATTGCTTAAGTGAGACTCAATGTGCGTAACTCAGAGACAACTGATCAAGCCAAGGATAGAAGCAAGAAGAGCTTCGAGGTATCGAGTGCACGGGAGAAGGTCAAAGAGGCTGAGGAACCCAAAGCCAGGGGTGAAGAAGACTTGCAAAGTCAAGGTTGATCGATTTAAGATAAGTTATGGCGCATCAAGGATCACTACATAAGGACGTGACTTACAACCAATGAGGTAACCTCTACAGTTATGTGGTGTAAGTCACAAGGCTCAAGATCAAGCTCAAGAAGTGAACAAAGTCACTAGAAGGAGGAGCAGTGTCAAAACCAGAACTGGAAGCAGCCCAAGAGAGCTAAGTTCACCTTGATCTTTAGTTTGGGTTGTTACTATGTTTGGATATATTCTATGTGACCTTTGCAGGGTGTTGGAACTCAGATATGTCAATCTAGATCAAGTCAAGTTGACTTGATAGTTTAGATGTCCAACACATGTCATTGTAATATGCGCTAAGTGGTTAAGAGATGCAAATCAAAGAATCAATGTATGTCTCTGGCCTTAGTGAATTGTTTTAGAGCTAACATATTTCTCTAAGTGCCAGGGACCAAATTGAGCCAAATCCAAAGGAGCAAAGGAAGTCCAGCTGAAAAGCTAGTAGAGTACTTGATGCGGGTGCACCGGACTGTCCGATGTGCACCGGACAATGTCCGGTGCCCCAGCTGCTTGGCTGGCGAACTCGCCGCTCTCGGGAATCGATGGTGTAACACCCGAAATCTTGTTTTGGGAATTTGTAGAAGAAATCAAAGTAGAATGTCACTAATGGATAATTATACTTTGGAATTCACCCTTTCTAAAATAAATAGTAAAATTTAAAGCAATGAGAGTTAATATACATATATAAAAAAAATTTAATTACAATTTATTATCCTCTTCAAGAAATATATAAACTATTCTCTTTTGAGTTAAAGTCACTTTTAGAATTCATATTAAATTCTTCCTAAATTAAAAGGGTAAGATATACATTCAAATAACTTCTTTGGAATAAGTGGATGTGAAGCATCTTATCTAAATAAATAAAATAAATCTTTGCATCATTCTGGGATTATTTTGGTTGATTAATATAAACTGGATTTTGAAATTCAAAACAGGTTTGAAATAGTGACTCATTTAAAACTAAAATAGTTAAAACAAATAGAAATTTAAATTAGAAAAGGAAAAAGGAGGAGGAAACCTGTGCCTGGGCTCAAAAACAATATGGCCGGCCCATTTTATCCTTTTCGCAGCCCACTAGAAACTCTCCCGTTGGCCCATTTCCGTGATGGCCCACCTTCACCCGTGCCCTTACCAGCCCATGTGTCTCTATCCTCTGCGGCTGTCGGGTGGACCCCAGTGCTCGGACCCGTCTTCCCCGTCGAAACAAACACCGAAGCCCCAACGGAGTCCGCGCGGAGCTCACGCTGGCGGTCAACGGAATCCGCGGGTGAACGCCGTGATCGTCGGGTTCTGGATCCTCCTCGCTTGGGATAAATACAGAACGCCTACGCCGTTGCCCATCCAACGAGTTGCCGTGGGTTTCCAAATTTCGCCTCCGTGTGATCCATGCGAGCAGATGATGGAGCAAGACAGATCCCGCCGCAGTCTACCTCTGTCCCTATCGTCGGTCAGGCCTCGGATGGCGACCCTGGTGGATCATCGGCGCACGAGGAATCTGGGCGCGAAGCTTTCACCAGTGGGGCTGGGAAAAATCTCGGCTGTGTGCCTTGCAACACGGGCTCGCCTCCACTCTTCCGTCCTCACCCGTTGAAGCTTCATGGTGCTCCTCGTCCGGGCTCGAGCGAGCAAGCTCACCGGCGGGCGGGATGATGGCGGCATCCGCCAAGGCCGGCAACTGGGCGCGTCGTCATTTTGCCATGGCCTCCTGCGCATAGCCCATCCATGGAGGTCGTATCCCTGCGCGGACCACGCTCGGCCTCATCCCCAGTCGAGTCGTTGTCTCCAGTGGGCGCACAGCAACCACGCCGACCACCGCCCTCCAGGCCACGCGACCGGCCCCGCTCTCCTCACGTCGATCCATCCACATCGGCGCCGCTTCTTCACTAGGCTTGGCCGCCGCTTGGCAGGCCAGCGCCGCCATGGTCGGCCAGCTGCTTGGGGAAGAAGGCCGTTCGGTCCGTCTGATTTTAATGGACGGGTGCGATTTGATGGAGAGAGGAGCTGGCGTCTGCCGTTGGATCGTATTTGGACGAACTGGATCACATCACACTTAATAAAATCTCGGTCGTTGGATCTCCATCGCATGGCTGAGATTTGGACTGGTGCGTACCGGTTTGTTTGTAGAAGAAAACTAATCCTGGCCGTCCGTTTTAGATCGGGCGGCTAGTAAACCTCAATACCCCTTCGCCGTGGCACTTTTGTTAAAGAGCCCCTGCCTTTAGTTGAAATAGAACCCGCCGTCCATGGGCACTGTGGACTGAGTCTGTGGCATCTTACCCCGAACCCCCTGCGCTTTACAGAAAATGAGGCCCAGTCCAGAACTCGTTTAAATTGAATAAATAAAATAGAAAATAGATTTTTAATATGAAAATAATTGCTAGAACTTAGATAAATCATAGAAAATTCATTTTAGCTCCAAATTGAACCATTCCAGTTTCTAAAATTTTGTAATAATATTCTTCATCATTTTGTGCCTCTGTTTTGGCATGAAAGGCTCATTTAAATTTATCTAATACTTAATCTTGTATTAAACACATAAAACCTTTGAAAATTCATAACTTAAAATCTAAAACTCCAAAATTAATGATTCCTGTTCCTATGATCTTATTTTAATATGTATATTAATAATGTGTATTTTGTTCTTATGTTTGGTGTAATGTTAATTTTGCCTATACCATGTTTGTTTGAATTGCTACGACTAGCAGTGAGGTCCCGAGGATCTGAAGATCATCCTGGTACCTGGAATCTCAAGGCCCAGGCAAGTTGTGCCCTTGATCACTTCTTTTCACCTACTCATGTTCTAATTAATCATAATGATCTGCATAGGTTAATTTTGATGGGACCCAATAGGTTACCCTAGTTTGTCTATCTTTATACCTTGTTTACCACTGAACTTTCTGGGTAGTACTTGCTAGTGCTATATGTGGTTTTGGGTATGGAGATACACCATTCATGATCATACTTTTGTTATCAGTTGTTATTTATGGTTCATGTTAAGATCATTATGTTAATTGGAACATGGAGAACCACCCGGGAAAACAGTGCTACCACGAGGGTGGAATGGGACGCCCTTGGCTGATTAATTAGGGAAGCTAGTGGAAGACTACCTTACCCGAAAGGGGCAAGGGCAGTAGGGGAGAGGTCAGTGTAGGGAGGCCCTCGGGAGGATTTTGCTGCGATGGTGGTCCTGCAAGGGATTCCTGCACTGGATCTTCCTATAAACTGTAGCGGGTTTTCGGAAGCTAGTGGAACTTTGTAAAGGCCTCGTAGTGGATCCCTAGCCATTCACCTCGGAAGTGTCTAAGGGCTTTGCAAACCCTGGCGACATGGGATACACGACTTGTGGGTAAAGATGCGCAACCTCTGCAGAGTGTAAAACTAGTATACTAGCCGTGCTCACGGTCATGAGCAGCTCGGACACTCACATGATTAAATTATGGAACTAAATTCAATTTGTCATATGCATTGCATTGCAGGTGATGTTGTTACTCTTGTTCTATTACTTAATTGGGTTTGGTATTTACTTATACTTAGTAACTGCTAATAAAATTTTGACCAACTTTAAAAGCAATGCTCAGCTCTAACCATCTTCTTTGGTAAGCCTTACACTTCACGTGAGCTCCCACCTTTGGCGAGTTCATGCACATTATTCCCCACAACTTGTTGAGCGATGAACGTATGTGAGCTCACTCTTGCTGTCTCACATACACCACAGGTCAAGACCAGGTACTGCAGGATGATGCTCATGGAGGATGCTGCGATGAGTTCGTGAGAGGTCTAGGTCGTCGTCTCCCAGTCAACTTTGGGTTGCTGGACCGTTGTCTCCTTATAATGTAACTATTTATTTTGTATAGAACTCCTGTTATATATAAAGATGTGACATTCGATCCTGTGCCACTATACATCATATGTTTGAGACTTGGTCCCAGCATACCTGGTGTTTATGTTAACCCCGGGTTTTGGGCCCCTAAAATCCGGGTGTTACAGAAGTGGTATCAGAGGAATGTTGACTGTAGGACGAAACCTAGATAGAACTGGACAACCTTCATTTACTTACCTTTGCTACTCTGATTCTTTTCTAAACTTATCTTAATCTTTTTCTCATCTATTTCCGCTTTACTCTGATTATTCTTATCTTTTCTTTCTAAAAGACAAAAGTAGGATTTCACACTTTGAAATCCTGTACCTAAAGTGACTTTAGGAATAGGAGACCTAATCTTAGGAACAAAAAAAAAACTATTTTTATCCATGCACTTGAATGTTTGTTCTTATGATACTTGTCTGATTTGGATCTTTGATTGAGTGTGATGGGTTGTGGAGTAATGTCCACGATTGCATCTGCATATACACATAGGTATAAAAATATATTTATAATATAACTAAACAACTTAGATTATCCTCCACTAAAAGGTATCTATTTCGTAGAAGTCCTTCTTATCTTAAAAGACACTCTCTTATCTTAATAGATCCATCTTATCTTAAAAGATACTCTATTACTATTAATAAATTCATCTTGTCTTGAAAAGATTCTACCTTATCCTAATAGATCTAACTGACCTCAAAAGATTCATCTTATCCTAATAAGCATACTTATCCACCCTAGATTAAACAACCATGATCTAGTGCAACTTAATTAGATCTTATTTAGTCAAACTAGTCATACCAATCTAACCTAGATTCAATCTTGTGTAATAGATCCATCTTATCTTAAAGGAAATTCTATTACCTTAATAGATTTATCTTACCTTAAAAAGATTTTATCTGGTCCTAATAAATCTAAAGATTCTAACATATCCTAATAATATTTATCCTACCCTAGTAGATCTATTTAACCTAAACTAGTCTAATCTAGTCATATTCAATCTAATCTAGCTCCTACTTAATCTAATATGATCTAATCTAGTGTGTGTTACTTAATGCTGGTGCAAAAGATATGGCCATGCTCCTAATTCACTTAAGTTTAAATTGGTGACTTAGATCAGTTCAGCCATACCCAGGTTACATACCCTATCCAAACCATACAGAAGCAAAACAATCAAACCAGATTCTGACTAATCTTATTTAACTCATAGCCACCTACTAAACTAATCTAATGTGGCCTACTTAATCAGACTAATGATACAGGTAAGAAGAGATTAGACCTTACTAGCCAGGTGTTAACTTAGCACATTAGACTAACTCAACCATGAGCAGAAGATCTAACTCAACCAATAGATTCATAATGGATTGCATGATCTGTTTATCCCCACCTAACATCAAACAAACTTTTGACCTACATCATGTAGTCTATCTCATCCATACCTATATTAACCATATTCCCCAGCCCAATAACATACACTAACTCCTAATTACTGAGACAAGACCGAAGAAGATGATCAACTTCATCAAAGGAGGATGAGCACCAACTCAAGTCTTCAAGGATCAAGTGTGGTCACCAAGATGAGTCAAGATCCACAATCTTGGATGGAGTTTTTCTTATCCTACTCTTTCTTACCCAAACCTATATATGCCCTAAAGACATCTTCTATCCTACATAATAAAGTGGACATACATATAATACCCATACTCTCCTATCACTTACTAATAATAAAAAGAGAGACCCTTGATTTAGAAATTAAAAGCTAAATTGCAAACCAATCCTTTTGTATTCCCTTTTCTTACAAATCTCGAGGACGAGATTATTTTTAAGGGGGGTAGGATTTGTAACACCCGAAATCTTGTTTTGGGAATTTGTAGAAGAAATCAAAGTAGAATGTCACTAATGGATAATTATACTTTGGAATTCACCCTTTCTAAAATAAATAGTAAAATTTAAAGCAATGAGAGTTAATATACATATATAAAAAAAAATTTAATTACAATTTATTATCCTCTTCAAGAAATATATAAACTATTCTCTTTTGAGTTAAAGTCACTTTTAGAATTCATATTAAATTCTTCCTAAATTAAAAGGGTAAGATATACATTCAAATAACTTCTTTGGAATAAGTGGATGTGAAGCATCTTATCTAAATAAATAAAATAAATCTTTGCATCATTCTGGGATTATTTTGGTTGATTAATATAAACTGGATTTTGAAATTCAAAACAGGTTTGAAATAGTGACTCATTTAAAACTAAAATAGTTAAAACAAATAGAAATTTAAATTAGAAAAGGAAAAAGGAGGAGGAAACCTGTGCCTGGGCTCAAAAACAATCTGGCCGGCCCATTTTATCCTTTTCGCAGCCCACTAGAAACTCTCCCGTTGGCCCATTTCCGTGATGGCCCACCTTCACCCGTGCCCTTACCAGCCCAGGTGTCTCTATCCTCTGCGGCTGTCGGGTGGACCCCAGTGCTCGGACCCGTCTTCCCCGTCGAAACAAACACCGAAGCCCCAACGGAGTCCGCGCGGAGCTCACGCTGGCGGTCAACGGAATCCGCGGGTGAACGCCGTGATCGTCGGGTTCTGGATCCTCCTCGCTTGGGATAAATACAGAACGCCTACGCCGTTGCCCATCCAACGAGTTGCCGTGGGTTTCCAAATTTCGCCTCCGTGTGATCCATGCGAGCAGATGATGGAGCAAGACAGATCCCGCCGCAGTCTACCTCTGTCCCTATCGTCGGTCAGGCCTCGGATGGCGACCCTGGTGGATCATCGGCGCACGAGGAATCTGGGCGCGAAGCTTTCACCAGTGGGGCTGGGAAAAATCTC
Source organism: Zea luxurians (assembly GCA_029449295.1). Classification (NCBI taxonomy): domain Eukaryota; kingdom Viridiplantae; phylum Streptophyta; class Magnoliopsida; order Poales; family Poaceae; genus Zea; species Zea luxurians. The sequence continues at coordinate 217,102,106 of JAOPSE010000001.1, forward strand.
AGCTGTGTGCCTTGCAACACGGGCTCGCCTCCACTCTTCCGTCCTCACCCGTTGAAGCTTCATGGTGCTCCTCGTCCGGGCTCGAGCGAGCAAGCTCACCGGCGGGCGGGATGATGGCGGCATCCGCCAAGGCCGGCAACTGGGCGCGTCGTCATTTTGCCATGGCCTCCTGCGCATAGCCCATCCATGGAGGTCGTATCCCTGCGCGGACCACGCTCGGCCTCATCCCCAGTCGAGTCGTTGTCTCCAGTGGGCGCACAGCAACCACGCCGGCCACCGCCCTCCAGGCCACGCGACCGGCCCCGCTCTCCTCACGTCGATCCATCCACATCGGCGCCGCTTCTTCACTAGGCTTGGCCGCCGCTTGGCAGGCCAGCGCCGCCATGGTCGGCCAGCTGCTTGGGGAAGAAGGCCGTTCGGTCCGTCTGATTTTAATGGACGGGTGCGATTTGATGGAGAGAGGAGCTGGCGTCTGCCGTTGGATCGTATTTGGACGAACTGGATCACATCACACTTAATAAAATCTCGGTCGTTGGATCTCCATCGCATGGCTGAGATTTGGACTGGTGCGTACCGGTTTGTTTGTAGAAGAAAACTAATCCTGGCCGTCCGTTTTAGATCGGGCGGCTAGTAAACCTCAATACCCCTTCGCCGTGGCACTTTTGTTAAAGAGCCCCTGCCTTTAGTTGAAATAGAACCCGCCGTCCATGGGCACTGTGGACTGAGTCTGTGGCATCTTACCCCGAACCCCCTGCGCTTTACAGAAAATGAGGCCCAGTCCAGAACTCGTTTAAATTGAATAAATAAAATAGAAAATAGATTTTTAATATGAAAATAATTGCTAGAACTTAGATAAATCATAGAAAATTCATTTTAGCTCCAAATTGAACCATTCCAGTTTCTAAAATTTTGTAATAATATTCTTCATCATTTTGTGCCTCTGTTTTGGCATGAAAGGCTCATTTAAATTTATCTAATACTTAATCTTGTATTAAACACATAAAACCTTTGAAAATTCATAACTTAAAATCTAAAACTCCAAAATTAATGATTCCTGTTCCTATGATCTTATTTTAATATGTATATTAATAATGTGTATTTTGTTCTTATGTTTGGTGTAATGTTAATTTTGCCTATACCATGTTTGTTTGAATTGCTACGACTAGCAGTGAGGTCCCGAGGATCTGAAGATCATCCTGGTACCTGGAATCTCAAGGCCCAGGCAAGTTGTGCCCTTGATCACTTCTTTTCACCTACTCATGTTCTAATTAATCATAATGATCTGCATAGGTTAATTTTGATGGGACCCAATAGGTTACCCTAGTTTGTCTATCTTTATACCTTGTTTACCACTGAACTTTCTGGGTAGTACTTGCTAGTGCTATATGTGGTTTTGGGTATGGAGATACACCATTCATGATCATACTTTTGTTATCAGTTGTTATTTATGGTTCATGTTAAGATCATTATGTTAATTGGAACATGGAGAACCACCCGGGAAAACAGTGCTACCACGAGGGTGGAATGGGACGCCCTTGGCTGATTAATTAGGGAAGCTAGTGGAAGACTACCTTACCCGAAAGGGGCAAGGGCAGTAGGGGAGAGGTCAGTGTAGGGAGGCCCTCGGGAGGATTTTGCTGCGATGGCGGTCCTGCAAGGGATTCCTGCACTGGATCTTCCTATAAACTGTAGCGGGTTTTCGGAAGCTAGTGGAACTTTGTAAAGGCCTCGTAGTGGATCCCTTGCCATTCACCTCGGAAGTGTCTAAGGGCTTTGCAAACCCTGGCGACATGGGATACACGACTTGTGGGTAAAGATGCGCAACCTCTGCAGAGTGTAAAACTAGTATACTAGCCGTGCTCACGGTCATGAGCAGCTCGGACACTCACATGATTAAATTATGGAACTAAATTCAATTTGTCATATGCATTGCATTGCAGGTGATGTTGTTACTCTTGTTCTATTACTTAATTGGGTTTGGTATTTACTTATACTTAGTAACTGCTAATAAAATTTTGACCAACTTTAAAAGCAATGCTCAGCTCTAACCATCTTCTTTGGTAAGCCTTACACTTCACGTGAGCTCCCACCTTTGGCGAGTTCATGCACATTATTCCCCACAACTTGTTGAGCGATGAACGTATGTGAGCTCACTCTTGCTGTCTCACATACACCACAGGTCAAGACCAGGTACTGCAGGATGATGCTCATGGAGGATGCTGCGATGAGTTCGTGAGAGGTCTAGGTCGTCGTCTCCCAGTCAACTTTGGGTTGCTGGACCGTTGTCTCCTTATAATGTAACTATTTATTTTGTATAGAACTCCTGTTATATATAAAGATGTGACATTCGATCCTGTGCCACTATACATCATATGTTTGAGACTTGGTCCCAGCATACCTGGTGTTTATGTTAACCCCGGGTTTTGGGCCCCTAAAATCCGGGTGTTACAGATGGGGGCGCTGTGGCTAAAATTCATCGGACTATCCGGTGTGCACCAGACTATCTGGTGAGCCAACAACGCTCGCGCTAATGGTCAGCAGCGCAATCAGCGGGCGACGCATGGCCTGAGCCAACGGTCAGTTGGTCGCACCGGGCTGTCTGATGTGCACCGGACAGTGTCCGGTACGCCAAGAGGTTCGAGGGCACAACGGTCGGCTTTGCCAGAAAAGGAAGAAGATCGGGCACCGGACAAGCACTGTTCATGTCCGGTGGGCACCGGACTGTCCGGTGCGCCACCCGACAGAAGGCAAGAATTGCCTACCAAATGGGGCTCCAACAGCTCCTAGGCCCTTTGAGACTATAAAAGGGACCCCTAGGCGCCTCCAACAAATACAGAAAAGTAGCCAACAAGTGCATACATCATTTGGATCAATTCCCTCTCTCCCTTTCTTGTGTATCTCTCTAGTTTGTGTAGAGGCGAAGCTATAAGCCTATAGAGAGAGAAGTGCTGCTGAGAGCTAGAGCAAAATCTTGGGCGCATTGTTACTCTGCCGGATTGCTGTCGAGAAGATTGTAAGTAGCCACAACATTGTTGTAACTAATATCAACATAGTGGAAGACTCTATCCGTCGCACTGACAAATCTGAGCAAACGGAGGAAGGAGTTGAAATAGACTCCAAGCCAAGGTGTGGCTAACTCCAATGAGGACTAGGCAAGCATTTCAGGCTTGGCCAAACCTCTGGATAAATCCCTGTGTCTGTGTGCTCTGCTCTATGTTGTGTGCTGTTTCTCTGTTCTATTTGTTGTATATACTTGCACTTCAATATTTATATGTTGTACAAGCTATCTTCAAAGTGCAGGGTATTTTAAGACAGGAACTTCAATTCCGCTGAAACCTACTCGAAGGGTCTTTCATTTCACTACAATCAAGCCTTCGAGTAGAGTAAGTATTTCCAGTTTTAAAGTGATAATTATTATTCGCCTATTCACCCCCTCTAAGCGACATCCAGATCATGTTCTCGGGCATAGGGAACTTTCAATTGGTATCAAAGCTAGGCCTCTCCAGTGTGGGCTTAGCTGTCCGGAGATGACGATGTCATCACAAGAGGTAATTGTAGAACTTTTTAATTCTGGTGGATCTAACTTTGCATCCTGGTCCTTTCATTTATATAATACTTTTAGGAGTTTAGGTCCTGAAGTAGAGATAATATTTGATGCTAGTGTTTTGCCCATTAATATTGATATGAAAAATCCATCTGATAATGATCTAAGATGTTTGCGTCAAAATTATCAAGCCTATGACATCCTAGTCAATTCCCTTAGCAAAGATGTTTATTTTGCTGTCATAGGTAGTAATAGTGACGTTCTTGTCGATGCTCATGATCTATGAACTAGAATTAAAATAAAATATTCTGAGTCCAAATATACTACTTCTACTCCCTATGTTGCTTGTGGTACTAATCTTTAGAAAGGAGAAGGAAAACGATGGCAACCAAACGATGAATCCACCTCACCGACAGGTTTGTCTTCCACTAGTTATAAGTGTCTTATTGCTAACAATGATAGTGGAGACGAAAGCGATGATGAGGAGGAATATGAGGATGATAGCGAGGATGAGTCTTCATCACCACAAGGTACATTTTCCTATATTGCTTCCACTGATAATAATGACAGGGAAAATGAGACCGACGATGTGGAAGAAGAGGATATTCGCCGGTTCTACACCCATCTCAACAAAGAAGACAAAGTGCTCTTGGTTAAGCTGTTGAGGAGGAACAAGGAATAAGGCGAGATGCTTCTTAGGCTATAGAGGAGACTCTTATCAAAACCAACGACAGCCTGGAGAAGATGACCAAAGAACATGAGGAGCTAAGGTGCTCTCATGATGATTTGGTCCAAAGGTACGATTCAGTTTTAATTGAGCAAAAAAATTATGATGATGCTTTATCTTGTGTTGCTCAACTTAGAATTGAAAATGCCATGCTTGAGAGGCAAGTAGAATTGCTAAGTCATGATAAACTTGCTATTACTAAAAAATATGATATGTTGTCTTATTATTATGATAATCTATTGGATAGACATATCATGCTTGATGTTGCTCATGAGGTTCTAATTGCGAACTTAAATTCATGTGAACCTCATTCTTGCACATGTGCGCATTTAGATAATATATCACCATGTGCTAACCACTATTGCTCAAAAGAAAGACAATTTTTGAATGAGCATCAAGCTACAGGATCAAAAGAAAAGTTGCTCATAAATAAGGAAAGGAACAAGAAAGCAAAGCAACTAAGGAGAAGACGCATTGCTCAACCTCCTCAAGATATCCACGGACGCGTGGTGAAGAAGTTTGAGACGAGACAAACCGCAACAAGTGTTAAACTCCATAAGAAGGACGTTCCTAAAGCAATAAATGAAGCAATCAACAAGAACAAGGAAAAAGGTAAAAATTTAATTAATCATGTTGTTTGCACTTATCTTCTCTCTATGTCATCCAATAGCAAAAAGAGAAGAGGAAAAAGGAGATGCTTCAAGTGCAAGGAGTTAGGCCACTTCATTGTGTCATGTCCGTACAAAGACAAGGATGAAGGGATGAGGAGATGTTTTGGATGTAATGATAATGACCATATGATCACTTCATGTCTGCTCATGAAGAATCAAAGACGTGCACCCTTCAAGATGACTCTCACTAAGAAAAAAGACAAACAACAAGCGTCATGTCTGGTTGAGCGACGCTTCTGCTACATGTGTGGTGAGCATGGTCATCTACCTAAGGTATGTAAGAAGGGTAAGGTTCCTGAGCAAGTAAATTTATCTCAATGTTATTCGCTTAGGAGACTCAAATCATACACTTGTGCTAGGTCAGTAATGAGATCACCTAGAACTAGCACAAATGCTATTTGGGTACCAAAAGCTGTTTTAGATGAACGTTATGGACCCATCCCGAGATGGGTACCAAACTATGCCAACTAGACCATGCAGGTGCCTCAAGATGGACTGGAGACCCTGGGAGAGCTTGAGATGGTTAATTCAAACTCTATGCTTAAGCTGTCAATTTTATTATCTATTTATTGACCCAAGGTTGAATTATTGTGCAATACTAATCCCATGTTCATCTCAAGTTAAATAAGTTGTAGAGGTTCTTAATCATTATTGGTGAATCAAGCAAAGGACTTTGATGAGAATCTGCAACTTGCTCTCTAAAGGACGGTACCGGTGTATCTTAAGTGCATTATTTCCAATCAGTATTGCTCTTAAGTTGGATTGTCGTGCTATATCTATCCTTGGAGTAGTTATGCTTTTGAGATTGCTTGTGTTAAATTAATGATCCATGATTTCCAAGATCATAATCATGCTTGCTCAACCGTGACTATGTGCTTTATAGGTCATATCTCTTGAATCATTCAATGGGTAGCTTTTCATTTGATATATCAACCATGATTAACTCTCTTGGTGTATGTGGCTAAACATGTATCTTTTTGTAAATCATGTTGTGTTATTTTTAATGATTATGTATTAACCTATGTGCAAGCATGATAGTTTTGTTTAGTCTATGTTCACATGATTACTTTGGCTTGGTACTCTGTGTATACCAAAACAAGAAATCCATGTTGTGCCTCTAATGCACTCTCTCGAGCTATGAGGTGCATGAGCAAAAGGAGCCCTCAATTGGTGACACTACCTAAAATAATGAATCTCATGGCATTCATGTAAAAGGCAAAGGTATGGAGAATGGAACTATGCAATTTCATTGAATATCTTGAAGTTCCGATCATAGCTATGTTTTTGCCTTTCAATTGGTAGTATCTTGGCTTTGGTGCTTTATGCTTTAAAATGTTGTTTCCTTTAGTGTACCTAAGAAAATATTTCTTAATCATGGTGTGCTTAGACATTGTGCTTTATATGCATGATCTTGTCGTTTTTTGGTATATGTGTTGCAATGATCATCATGTATGAAGCATGCCTAGGTTGTTTTTAAATGTTATATATCCTGAGGCATGCATTGTTTCCACTAGTCATAAGTTGTATTATCTCATCCATTCAATTGGTATCTTTTTGTGATGCAATTTGTATATTATGCCTAGATCAAGGTATGTTGTGATCCCCTCTAGTTCTGAGGATGCTAGAATGTGCAAGGTGCACGTCATTCAAATACTTGATGCACAACTTTAGGGGGAGCAAACATAACTTGTGTCTTTTGAGAGTAACTGTTTTTGAGTGATCTTATATAGTCTCAAGGTGGTAAAGGGAAGATGAGCAAGAAATGGAGCAATTAGGACTTAGATGCTTATCTTTAAATATCATGGAGCTATGACAGTGATGATCTTTCAATTGGTAGCCTTGTGTCTTAGCAACAAGAAAAGGTTAGGATAAAGGATCAGGCATAAATGTGAAGGAGCTCCCTAGAGATAAAACTTTCAAGATGGAAATCTTAAATTGATGACAAAAGGAACTCTACCTACTTAGATGGAAAGTACACCATAACATGGTAAAGGTACAAAAGGAGGTATTGACCTTTTTGCGTATTTGTACCTTAATTTTCCTCCAATGCTTGTGTTGCATATGTTTAATGTATAAGGGGGAGTAACATATTTGTGTGTTGTATTTCCCTGCTTAATACCCCGCTGTCCCTTGACATCATCCTATGTTCTTGCTTGAATATGGTTTTGGTGTTTGATGTTAAAGGGGGAGAATTTGTGCATTAAAGCTTACCTCGACCTGAGAGGAAAGCTTATCTTAAGGGTGAAGATTAATTTTTTGTGTGCTAAAGGACTCAAAGGGGTTTCCTTGAGTTCCTTTGACCTTAAGGAAGAATGTGTTAGTTTTGTTAATAATACCTATCATATGCTTCTTGTTGTATTATATGGTGATAACACATAATTAGTGCTTCCGATGATATGATCAATTGGTATCAATTGTGTTTGTCCTGTAATAGATATTCATGTGGTTCTAGTGCTTTAAATTGGTATCTTAATGGTGAATAGTGGTAGATTGATATTCATGTGGTATATCCATTTAATTGGTGTTTAACTCTGATTTTGTGCATTTGTGTGTTATACGCATCACGGTTTAATTATTGACACAATGCATCCCACGAGTGCTAAGTTGTAGTAATTCTTCGAATTAGCCTAAGTATGTGCAATTTTGCATATAAGGCCAAAGCTAAGATTTTAATGTAAGCACATATTTAGGGGGAGCATTCTTTAAACTTACAATTCAAAATTGGTGCTTTAAATCGTATTCTTGTGTAAGCTTTAATTGTGTTGCCATCAATCGCCAAAAAGGGGGAGATTGAAAGCTCTCTTGTGGGTTTTGGTGGTTTGGATGACAACCCAATTAAAGGACTAACATGTGTGCTAAGTGCTGAACAGGTGCTTAATGCAAAGCTAACGGGGTTCAACACAAGTGAACAAGTGTGATGGTCCAAAGACTGGATTATCTATAGATAATGGACATCACAAGTAAGATAGACATTGCTTAAGTGAGACTCGATGTGCGTAACTCAGAGACAACCGATCAAGCCAAGGATGGAGGCAAGAAGAGCTTCGAGGTACTGAGTGCACGGGAGAAGGTCAAAGAGGCTGAGGAATCCAAAGCCAGGGGTGAAGAAGAAGACTTGCAAAGTCAAGGTTGATCGATTTAAGATAAGTTATGGCGCATCAAGGATCACTACATAAGGACGTGACTTACAACAAATGAGGTAACATCTACAGTTATATGGTGTAAGTCACAAGGCTCAAGATCAAGCTCAAGAAGTGAACAAGGTCACTAGAAGGAGGAGCAGTGTCAAAACCAGAACTGGAAGTAGCCTAAGAGAGCTAAGTTCACCTTGATCTTTAGTTTGGGTTTTTACTATGTTTGGATATATTCTATGTGACCTTTGCAGAGTGTTGGAGCTCAAATATGTCAATCTAGATCAAGTCAAGTTGACTTGATAGTTTAGATGTCCAACACATGTCATTGTAATATGTGCTAAGTGGTTAAGAGATGCAAATCAAATAATCAAGGTAAGTCTCTAGCCTTAGTGAATTGTTTTAGAGCTAACATATTTCTCTAAGTGCCAGGGACCAAATTGAGCCAAATCCAAAAGAGCAAAGGAAGTCTAGCTGAAAAGTTAGTAGAGTACTTACTGCGGGTGCACCGGACTGTCCGGTGTGCACCGGACAGTGTTCGGTGCCCCAGCTGTTCGACTGGCGAACTCGCCGCTCTCGAGAATCGATGGGGGCGCTGCGGCTAAAATTTATCGGACTGTCCAGTGTGCACCGGACTCTCCGGTGAGCCAACAGCGCCCGTGCCTATGGTCGGCAGCGCAATCAGCGGGGAACGCGTGGCCTAAGCCAACAGTCAGTTGGTCGCACTTGACTGTCCGGTATGCCAAGAGGTCCGAGGGCGCAACGGTAGGCTTTGCCAGAAAAGGAAGGAAATCGGGCCCCCGGACAAGGACAAGCACTGTTCATGTCCGGTGGTGCACCGGATTGTTCGGTGCGCCACCCGACAGAAGACAAGAATTGCCTACCAAATGGAGCTCCAACGGCTCCTAGGCCCTTTGAGACTATAAAAGGGACCCTAGGCACCTCTAACAAATACAAAAGAGCAGCCAAAAAGTGCATACATCATTTGGATCAATTCCCTCTCTCCCTTTCTTGTGTATCTCTCTAGTTTGTGTAGAGGCGAAGCTATAAGCCTTTAGAGAGGAGAAGTGCTGCTGAGAGCTAGAGCAAAATCTTGGGCGCATTGTTACTCTGCGGAGTGCTGTCGAGAAGATTGTATGCAGCCACGACGTTATTGTAACTAATATCAACATAGTGGAAGGCTCTATCTGTCGCACTGACAGATCTGAGCAAACAGAGGAAGCAGTTGAAATAGACTCCAAGCCAAGGTTTGGTTAACTCCAACGAGGACTATGCTAGCATTTTAGGCTTGGTCGAACCTCGGGATAAATCCCTGTGTCTGTGTGCTGTGTTGTGTGCTGTTTTGAAAGGGAAATGTGCCCGAGGGCCATTTCTATTATTGTTTTGGTGATTTGATGCCCAACACATTATTTTAAACTCATATGTGCTAAGTAGGAGAAAAGAGAAATGGCTCGGTACAATACTAACATGTTTATCTAATTGCTAGAGACAGTGCCAAAAAAAGGAGAAAAGAGTTGGAGAAGATATGGCTCGGTACAGCCAAACCAGCACCAGCCTGTGCGTGTGTTTGCTGCGATTTGAGTCTTGCGTGTGTTGCTCTCCCTCCCTTACTTCTGTGCTTCTTGTGTGATCAACATTGTAAGGGCGAGAGGCTCCAACTTGTGGAGATTCCTCACAAACGAGAAGAGAACACTAAAAGAAAAGACCGTGGTATTCAAGTTGATCATTGGATAACTTGAAAGAGGTTGATTGCAACCCTCGTCCATTGGGACGCCACAACGTGGAAGTAGGCAAGTGTTACTTGGCCGAACCACGGGATAAAATCGTGTGTCTCTTGTGTTGCTTTTCTGTGCAATTGATTCCATCTCAAGAACTCGCTTTATAACCACTTGGTTTAATCTAACTAACATATTATAAACCAAGTTTGTGTTATTAGTGTTGAATTTTGCAGGATCACCTATTCACCCCCCCTCTAGGTGCTCTTAATTGGTATCAGAGTCGTACTCTTCATCTAAGGGACTAACCACCTGAAGAGATGGATCCTAAGGGTAAGGGGATGGTGGTCAATGACAAGGAGAAGGAGTCCCTCTTCAACGAGCCAAGAGACGACAAGCCCACTGACTCAGGCTTGAGTCACAAGAAGAGGGACGGGAAGAACAAGAGGCGCATCAATAAGATCATCTACTATGATAGCGACGCCTCCTCTTCTTCACCAAGGGATGACAACAACGACGACTCCTCATCAAAAAAGAAAACGGTCAATCATAATTACTCTTTTGACTATTCTCGCATTCCTTACAATTCAAATGCGCATTTACTATCAATTCCCCTTGGAAAACCCCCACACTTTGATGGAGAGGACTATTATTTTTGGAGTCATAAAATGCATAGTCATTTATTCTCCCTCCATCCTAGCATTATGGGAAATTGTAGAAAATGGGATGCACTTTGATAGTACTGATAATTCTGTGTTTATAAATGAACAAATTCATAAAAATGCCCAAGCCACTACTATTTTGCTAGCATCTCTGTGCAGGGATGAATATAACAAGGTTAGCGGCTTGGACAACGCCAAACAAATCTGGGACACCCTCAAGATCTCTCATGAGGGAAATGATGCCATCATGATCACCAAGATGGAACTTGTGGAAGGCGAGCTGGGGAGATTTGCGATGATTAGGGGAGAGGAGCCAACACAGACCTACAACAGGCTCAAGACCCTGGTCAACAAAATCCGAAGCTACGGGAGTACAAGATGGACGGATCATGATGTTGTCCGACTCATGCTCAGGTCATTTACAGTTATTGACCCCCATCTTGTAAATCTTATTCGTGAGAACCCCAGGTACACCAAGATGACGCCCGAGGAAATCCTCGGAAAATTTGTGAGCGGGCGCATGATGGTGAAAGAGGCACGATACGTGGACGATGCACTAAATGGTCCACTAACCATCTATGAGCCACAGCTCGTCGCTCTCAAAGCAACCATTAGCAGGGAGGCGCTACCCAGCAAGGTAGCACAAGTGGAGGCTGTCGGGCTCAACGAGGACGAAATGGCGCTCATTATCAAGCGCTTCAAAACCGCCTTGAAAGGACGCAAGGAATACCCCAACAAGAATAAAACAAGGGGGAAACGCTCCTACTTCAAATGCGGTAAGACTGGTCATTTTATTGCTCAATGTCCTGATAATGAAAATGACCAGGCACAAGAAAAGCATGGGAAGAAGGATAAGAAGAAGAACTACAGGAAGGCGAAGGGCGAGGCACACCTTGGAAAGGAATGGGACTCTGACTGCTCTTCATCCGACTCCGACGATGAAGGACTGGCTGCCTCGGCCTTTGACAAATCTTCACTCTTCCCCAACAAATGCCATACGTGCCTTATGGCTAAGGAGAAGAAGGTATGTATTCGGGACACTCCCAAGTATACTTCTTCTAGTGATGAAGAGTCATCTGATGATGAAGTAGACTATACTGATTTATTTAAGGGATTAGATAGAAATAAAGTAGACAAGATAAATGAATTAATTGATGCTCTTAATGAAAAGGATAGATTTCTAGAAAAGCAAGAGGATATTTTGTATGAGGAGCATGATAAATTTGTTAGTGTTCAAAGATCTCTTGCTCTAGAAATTAAAAGAAATGAAATGCTATCCTCTAAGTTATCTACTTGTCATGAATCTATCTCTAGTCTAAAGAATTTAAATGATGAATTAAATGCTAAGCTAGACAAAGTTAATGAAACTAGTTCATGTGTAGAGCATGTCGTTATTTGCAATATATGTAAAGACTTTGATATTGATGCATGTAGTGAACATGTCTTCACCATTGCTAAATTAAACAATGATGTTGCAAGTCTTAATGCTCAACTTAAGACTTGCATGGATAATTATGAGAAATTAAAATTTGCTAGGGATGCCTACACCGTTGGTATACACCCCTCTATTAAGGATGGACTTGGTTTTCGAAAGGAAACCAAAAACTTAACAAGCCAAAGGTCTTCCATTCTCAACAAGGAGAAAGGGAAGGCCCCTATGGCTAGTAGTTCTCAAAAGAACCATGCCTATATTTATGATAGGAAATTCACTAGTCATGCTTATAATAATAGATGCTATGATCGTATTGTTTCTCATGATGCTACATTTTATTCTCATGTTATGCTCGCATCTAGTTCCGCTTTTGTTCATGGTAGAAGTAGACCTAGGAGAAATTATGCTACTTCTCATACACTTAGGAAAGTTAGTAATGGTCCTACTACTATTTATCATGCTTGCAATACTTCGTTTGTGCTATCATGTAAAAATGCAAAAGTGGTAGCTAGAAAACTGGGATCTAAATGCAAGGGAGACAAGACTTGCATTTGGGTTCCAAAAGTTGTTGTGACTAACCTTGTAGGACCCAGCAAGAGTTGGGTACCTAAAACCCAAGCTTAAATTTCTTGCAGGTTTATGCATCCAGGGGCTCAAGCTGGATTATCGACAGCGGATGCACAAACCACATGATGGGGGAGAAGAAGATATTCACCTCCTATGTCAAGAATAGGGATTTCCAGGATACTATTATCTTTGGAGATGGGAACCAAGGTAAGGTTAAAGGAATGGGTAAGATAGCCATCACAAACGAGCACTCAATTTCAAAGATATTTTTAGTAGAGTCGCTCGGGTACAATCTACTGTCTGTAAGTCAATTGTGTCACATGGGCTACAATTGTTTATTTACAAATGTTGATGTATCTGCCTTTAGAGTGTGATGGTTCATTAGCTTTTAAGGGTGTATTAGACGGCAAGCTCTATTTAGTTTATTTTTCGAAAGAGAATGCCGATCTAGATGCATGCTTAATAGCTAAGACAAATATGGGCTGGCTGTGGCATCATCGTCTAGCACATGTTGGGATAAAGAACCTTCATAAGTTTCCAAAGGGAGATCATGTGTTGGGACTAACCGATGTCTGTTTTGAGAAAGACAGACCTTGTGCAGCATGCCAAGCAGGAAAATAGGTGAGAAGCACTCATCACAAGAATGTGATGACGACATCAAGACCACTGTAACTTCTTCACATGGATCTCTTCGGACCCATTGCCTACCTCAGCATCGGGGGAAGTAAGTATGGTCTTGTAATAGTCGATGATTTTTCCCGCTTCACTTGAGTTTTCTTTTTGCAGGACAAATCTGAAACCCAAGGGACCCTAAAACGCTTCTTAAGGAGAGCTCAAAATGAGTTCGAGCTAAAGGTGAAGAAGATAAGAAGCGACAATGGGTCAGAGTTCAAGAATCTTGAAGTTGAAGAGTTTCTTAAGGAGGAAGGCATCAAGCATGAGTTCTCCGCTCCCTACACACCACAACAAAATGGTGTGGTAGAGAGGAAGAACAAGATGCTAATCGACATGGCGAGAACGATGCTTGGAGAGTACAAGACGCCTGAGCGATTTTTGTCGAAAGCTGTGAACACAGCTTGCCATGCCATAAACCGGCTCTATATGCATCGTCTCCTCAAGAAGACTTCTTATGAACTCCTAATTGGTAACAAACGAAATGTTTCTTATTTTCGTGTATTTGGGAGCAAATGCTACATTCTGGTGAAGAAAGGTAGACATTCGAAATTTGCTTCCAAGGCAGTAGAAGGTTTCTTACTAGGATATGACTCAAATACAAAGGCGTATAGGGTCTTCAACAAATCATCAGGATTAGTTGAAGTCTCTAGCGACGTTGTATTTGATAAGACTAATGGCTCTCCAAGAGAGCAAGTTGATCTTGATGATATAGATGAAGATGAGGTTCCGACGACCGCAATGCGAACTATGGCGATAGGAGATGTGTGACCACAAGAACTACAGGAACAAGATCAACCTTCTTCCTCGACTATGGTGCATCCCCCAACTCAAGACGATGTACAGGTACCTCAAGGAGAGGGGTAGAATCAAGGGGAGCACAGGAAGAACATGTTATGGAGGAAGAAGCACCACGAGCCCCTCCAACCCAAGTCCGAGCAACGATCCAAAGACATCACCCCGTCGATCAAATTTTGGGTGACATCAGCAAGAGAGTAACTACTCGCTCACGATTAGCTAACTTTTTGAGCATTACCCGTTTGTCTCTTCTATTGAACCTTTCAGGGTAGAAGAGGCCTTGCAGGATCCAGACAGGGGGTTGGCCATGCAGGAAGAGCTCAACAACTTCAAAAGGAACAAAGTCTGGAGCCTGGTGCCACGTCCAAAGCAAAACGTTGTGGGAACCAAGTGGGTGTTCCGCAACAAACAAGACGAGCACGGAGTGGTTACAAGAAACAAGGCTCGACTTGTGGCAAAAGGTTATGCCCAAGTCGCAGTTTGGATTTTGATGAGACTTTTGCTCCTGTGGCTAGGTTAGAGTCAATTCGGATTCTATTAGCCTATGCTGCTCACCATTCCTTTAGGCTGTTCCAAATGGATATAAAGAGCGCTTTCCTCAATGGGCCAATCAAGGAGGAGGTATACGTGGAACAACCCCCTGGCTTTGAGGATGACAGGTATCCCAACCATGTATATAAGCTCTCTAAGGCGCTCTATGGACTTAAGCAAGACCCAAGAGCATGGTATGAATGCCTTAGAGATTTTCTTATTTCTAATGCTTTCAAGGTTGGGAAAGTTGATCCCACTCTTTTCATAAAGACCTGTAATGGTGATCTGTTTGGTTGCCAAATTTATGTTGATGACATAATATTTAGTTCTACCAACCAAAAGTCTTGTGAGGAGTTTAGCAGGGTGATGATGCAAAAGTTCGAGATGTCAATGATGGGCGAGTTAACCTACTTCCTCGGATTCCAAGTGAAGCAACTCAAGGACGGCACCTTTGTCTCCCAAACGAAGTACACTAAAGATCTTCTCAAGAGGTTTGGAATGAAGGATGCTAAGCCCGCGAAGACACCGATGGGAACTGACGGACATCTTGACCTCAACAAAGGAGGTAAGTCCATTGATCAAAAGGCATACCGGTCAATGATAGGTTCATTACTTTATCTTTGTGTTGGTAGACCGGACATTATGCTAAGTGTATGCATGTGTGCTCGATTTCAATCTGACCCCAAGGAGTGTCACCTTGTGGCCGTTAAGCGAATTCTTAGGTATTTAGTTTCTACGCCTTGCTTCAAGATCTAGTATCCAAAGGGGTCTACCTTTGACTTAATTGGATACTCATACTCCGACTATGTCAGGTGCAAGGTTGATAGGAAGAGCACAATAGGGACGTGCCAATTTCTAGGAAGGTCCCTAGTGCCTGGAGTTCCAAGAAACAAATATCCGTTGCCCTATCCACCGCTGAGGCTCAGTACGTTGTCGCAGGACAGTGTTGCGTGCAACTGCTTTGGATGAGGCAAACCCTTTAGGACTTTGGCTACAATCTGAGCAAAGTCCCACTCCTATGTGACAATGAGAGTGCAATCCGCTTGACAGATAATCTTGTTGAACACAGACGCACTAAGCACATAGACATCCGACATCACTTCCTGAGAGACCACCAACAAAAGGGAGATCGATGTTTACCACATTAGCACCGAGAACGAGTTAGTCGAGATCTTCCCCAAGCCTTTAGATGAGAAAAGGTTTTGCAGGTTGCGTAGTGAGCTAAATGTCTTAGATTCGCGTAACTTGGATTGATCTAGACCATACATGTATTCTATGCCTTTGATCGTGTTACTTTGAGCATTTACATCATTTATTATTTACTTATGGTGCTCAAGTTGTAAATGATGCACATGTTTAGGGGGAGATGTGCTACAACTTGACTCCTTTGAGACTAACTTGTTTGTTTGAGTACACTTGAAGTAGCCTTGAAGGACCATTGAAAGGGAAAATGAACTTGGACGACGAAAAGACTTCCACTGCACTCCGGTATAAGTGTATTTAATCCCATGTTCATATCAATACTCTCATTGCCTTTTTGCTCTTATTTGATATTTTGGTGAGACAATGAGGTTAAAGGGCCAAAAGTTATCCCGTTTTGGTGCTTAATGCCAAAGGGGGAGAAATTAAGGCCAAAGCAAATGGATCAGCCAACCACTTGTGAATTTTAAAAAGAGTAGAGTTAGAATTTTGTATTTTGTCAAAATCCTCTTATAGCAAAATTTGATCTCTTATGGGGAGAATTTTGATTATGAGAAAAAGGGGGAGTTTTTGGCACTTGATCATTTTTACTCTTGGAATATCTCTCTACTTGCCTAAACTAGTGTGTTTGACTTAGAGATAGGAAAAAGAATTTGATTTGCAAAAACAAACCAAGTGGTGGCAAAAGTGATCCAAATATGCCAAATACAAAGAGTAAAAATTTCGGTCTCAAATTTGCACTTCTTAGTTGCTTTTTAATGTGTTGGCATAAATCACCAAAAAGGGGAAGATTGAAAGGAAAATTTGCCCGTGGGCCATTTCTATTATTGTTTTAGTGATTAGATGCCCAACACATTGTTTTAAACTCATATGTGCTAAGTAAGTGAAAAGTGCACATCCAAGAACAAGGTATGTTTCTAGACTTAGTAAATTGCTTTTGAATATTAACATGTTTATCTAAGTGTTAGAGACAGTGCCAAGAAAAGGAGAAAAGAGTTGGAGAAGATATGGCTTGGTATAGCCAAACCAGCACCAGCTTGTGGCGCACCGGACTGTCAGGTGGTACACCGGACATTGTCCGGTGCCTAGGCTGGCCGGCGGCGAACTGACTGCTCTCGGGAATCGGCGCGGCGACGTGGCTATAAATCACCGGACTGTCCGGTGGTGCACCGGACTGTCCGGTGAGTCATCAGCGCTCGTGCCCAAGTCTTCGGCGACAAACTCGTCGCTCTCGGGAAATAGAGAAGGCGCCACGGCTGTAATTCACCAAACTGTCTGGTGGTGCACTGGATTGTCCGGTGAGTCAACGGCGCCCGTGGCCAACGATCGTCTGCGCGATCAATGGGCGACACGTGGCAGAGCCAACGGTCGGATAGTTGCACCGGACTATCCGATGCGCCAATGGATCTGAAGATCCAATGGTCAGCTTTGCCAAAAAAGGAAAGAGATCGTGCACCAGACTGGTACTGTTCATGTCTAGTGGTGCACCGGACTGTCCAGTGCGCCACTCGACAGAAGGCAAGATTTGCCTTCTAAGTTGATCTCCAACAGCTCCTAGCTGCCTTGGGGCTATAAAAGGGACCCCTAGGCGCATGGAGCAGAACACCAAGCTTTCACAAAACATTCTAAGACTCCTAAACTCCGCAATCACGCAATCGGTTCATAGTGTTAGAGATTTGAGCACCGTTCGAGTTGTAAACTCCTTGCGTCGTGATCTCATGCTCACGTGTTGGATTTTGTGTGTGTGTTTGCTGCGATTTGAGTCTTGCGTGTGTTGCTCTCCCTCCCTTACTTCTGTGCTTCTTGTGTGATCAACATTGTAAGGGCGAGAGGCTCCAACTTGTGGATATTCCTCGCAAACAGGAAGAGAACACTAAAAGAAAAGACCATGGTATTCAAGTTGATCATTGGATCACTTGAAAGGGGTTGAGTGCAACCCTCGTCCATTGGGACGCCACAACATGGAAGTAGGCAAGTGTTACTTGGCCAAACCACGGGATAAAAATCACGTGTCTCTTGTGTTGCTTTTCTGTGCGATTGATTCCATCTCAAGAACTCGTGTGTCTCTTGTTCCCAGGCATAGGGAACTTTTAGGCGCACCGGACTATCCGGGGCGACCACGCGCAGAACAGTGTTGTAACAACTAGTTTGGGTGGTTGGACTACACTAGCCATATTAATTGTCTTGCTGCCCCAACCAACAAGCATTCATTGCTATAACATTGCAAGTCCACAAAGCCTAGTGAGGTGATCAGCAAAATCATAATCCCATGTTAGGACTTCATTAGTGCACATGAGAGCCACATAAAGTGCACACTTAATGCATTAGGCTTCTCTTGGTTAAGTGAAAGTCTACGACTTATTACACTTAGTGATCGGCATCACCTAGATGGCTCGGTGGCGATTGGATATCGATGATCACCCCGAAGGCTTTGTTGGTGACCCGAGTCGAAGATTGTACGTGGTCATGAGGGATCCACCGCGTTGGAGAGGTAAATGATTGTCTTATAGTTAGCATTTGGTTCTTGTGAGGACGAAAGGGGAGCAATACCCTTGCGTGGGTGCTCCAACGAGGACTAGTGGAGAGTGTCGACTCTCCGATACCTCTGGAAAAACTTGGAGGAGTCTTCTTGTCTCTACTTTATATTCCGCATTTACTTTGAGCAATTTACTTTGTGTATTTTGCATTCCTTGTATTTGTCATGATAATTTAGGGTTTGCTTTTGTCTACTAGCTTTGTAATCTAGCAAAGTAGTTGGGTGAAGTTGGGCTCTTGTTTATGGTTTAATCTTTTGTAAGAAATTTAGAAAATCTCAATTCACCCCTTCTTGGACATCATGGTCCTTTCAAGTAAGAACCACTTATCTCAAGAGTTCACTCTTGACTTGAGAATGAGGATAGGTTTTGAGAAACTCAAGCCTTTGTGGCTTAGTCAACAACCGAAGGTCGACAAACTATGGTGGTAAGCTAAACCGATAAATCCTTATGTCTTTTGTGTTTTTGCTTTATAATGCATTACTTATTTGTGAGGTGTTTCTAAGGTTTGGTCCCAATCCACTAGCTGGTGCTTCTATGTTAACTTTCAAGTGACGAATTAGGCTATAGTTTATGCTAGAAAAGTTTAGTATTTTTCTCGATCCACTTTCCTTTGGCCAATTTTGAATTGTAGCTTGAGAAGGTTTATACACATGATAGTGCCGCTCTATGACCGATAGTGTCGTGCCACGCCGGTGTCGGACTTTAGACGGGAGTGCTCATCTGTTGCTAATAGAATTTTGAGTGTTATTTCTAAAGCCTATCCACCCCCTCTAAACATAGCAGATTCTTATTGTTGTTCGAAATCAGAAACGAGAGAATGGAAGAATAGTTGTGGTAGCCTAGCTCAAAACATATCCACAAAATGGGTTTGATCTAACCTACGTACAGATCCAAACGAACATAGGGTGTGTTTGGTTTGCCTTTTTGCTTTAGCTTTTGCCTCCTAAAAGTCAAAAGCCAAACTAAAGGGTTAGATACAGGAAGCAGCTTTCTCTAAAAGCCGACTTTCTCGCAGTGCAAAATTGAAAGCACCCCTGGACCTGCTTTTAGTGGCTTTTGGATAGAACTGTGAAAACATATATCGAAGAATTTTTAACGGTTTTTAGTGGTTTCAACCAAACAGTTTTTAGCATTTTAACAGCTCATAGACCATATCAGCTTTTTTCTACAGCTCACAACCCACACTAGTTTTTTTCACAGCCACAGCCCAACCAAATAGACCCATAATCTGCTAAAGGCATTATTGGTTCATGTTGCAACTGAGCAAGGTGCCCACGTACCAGCCTGTCTCCTTAAGACTGTCCGCAGCGGTTCCCCCTAAATTTCTGCCCCCTATATCACTTTTTTGCGTCACATCATCAACATTTCATCCTCTATTTTTTCATCTCCCCGTAGCGGTTCCCCTTATATTCTCCCCCTATACCTCACTACAACTATAAAATATCATTATCCAACCCTATTCATCATCTGTTACTATTTTTTCTTCACTTCTAAATTCTGACAAGCACGAAAATCAAGTTTGGAGGGGGGCTACAGTGGACCGCTAGATCTAGGGTGAGAGAGTAGTGCTCCTCTCTGTAGCAGGCTCCGTAGAGCTGACCGCTACGCACCGAAGTGAACCATTGTAGCGGCCAACTGCATTACAGTGGTAGGGGAGAGGGACGCAAGCGTCGCCCGCTACGCATAGCCTAAGGCCCAGGGCCACACCCCACACCATGCAAGTGCAGGTTGTTTGAATGGTCAGACTAATGGGGACAAAACAAAGCGCCCACATATTTAGATGCACACGTGAAGCAATTTTTTGCTGGACGGCTAAAGAAAATGCACGCCCGTACACATCTACGCCCGCGTCTGGCAGGCCCAAAGGAAACTAATCTTAACTAGAAAAAGCAGCACCCTATCGGGTGCTCTACAACCATTCACATATATCGAAAACAATAGAACCATGATAGTTGACAGTAATATTGCATCATTGTAGTGTGTTTTCCACAAACATGTCATCAAGATCTATTGCACATGAAATGCAATAAATATTGCACTACTGCAATACTACAATAGCCTAGAACAAATTTAAAGCTAGATGAATGAATCTTATAACTTGGAACTCATCTAATGTCATTTTAAAAACATATGTTGGTCCAACGATCTTCTCCCGATATGCTTCCAGGGTGACCCAAGATCGAGTAAATAGCAAGGTTTTGTACTGACTTAGATCTTATTTCGAGAGCAGTACTACATTATAAGAGCATAGGTAAGCTATGAAGACTTCTAGCAAGATAAAGAAAGACACCAGATCCAGAAACCAGTGAATAGTGAGTTGATTGCTATTTCTTTTTCCATTTCTTCTTACCAAATGAATAGCCCAACAACATGAATCAAAATCTTCAAGTCGGATTAATCTTCATCTCTTCATCAACAAGCTCAAATATTTCACCAATTCCGAGATAATGTAAGAAATCGTCATTGTTACCACAACCAAATTCAAGGTGCAAATTCTATTTGTTAACATATAAAATAAAAGGTTAAAAGATAACAAAATATGGCTTACCTACTCAGTTTGATGTTCGTATTATTATGCCAAGTGGTTAAATCGACATATAAAACAAGAACTTAACAAGGTACCTAAGCTTGTCTAAGACTGAGAAGCATGACAACTTTAGCTTGCTAAACTTTATGAAATACAAAGATGATCCTTCTATAAATCATTTGTTACACACTGACAACATAGTATTCTAAGCCTAGCTAAAAGGGGATATAAGATAATATGAGACGAACATTTCTACAGTATAGTATGTTGTATTATGACAAAAGAAGAAGACATCAAATTTGCACGACAAAACTAAATAAAGTATGTGAAACAAACCATCCCTCTGACAGGAAAGGAATTTAGAATGAAGCTAATGGCTATATATTATTCAGATAAGAAAATACGCCATTGAGAAAACAATCTCATTTAGCGCACGGGGAATTTAGACGACGTGGTTGTTGGGGGCCTTCGTCCTCCGAAGGTCCTCAAAAACATAATTTAACAATGTCTTTCAAGTATGGTTTATGGACAGGTATCTTCGGATTTATGATAAAAGCATACACGATGAGGAGCTTGATCGTGACGAAGGTTGTCGTCGCTCCGAAGCTGTGCGGAAGGGAGCTTCGGCTAAATCGCAGAAAAGGAAACCGACTTAAAAGGGAAAAGGCTGTTCAGTCCTCATAGATTTTTCTATAAGCCAATAGTAAATGTAAAGGGCATAATTGTAATTTCTCATAGGCTATGTCCTATGCCTATAAATAGATGAACAGTACCCCCATATTGTTCACGCTGACTTGGCATTTGCTTTTGCGTCACGATTGTACCTTCGTCTTCTGTCGAATCGAAGGTACCTTTTGTAATTGAATATTTTTCATGTTTTTTCCATGATTATATAATAAAAGAGGAATCAATAATGTTATATAATCATTCATGTTGTTTTTTATGTCTTACATGCTTCTCCTTTCATTATTATTCATTGCAATCATGAAGATATGTTCTTCATGACCTTCGTCTGAAGATCATTATGTCCTAAGGGGAATAATGCTTCGAAAGACGAAGGGCTTTAACCTTTAACATTTTATCTTGACTTGTTCTTGATTCATAGCATTTGAGAACAAGTCCCCAACAGTGGTAAAATGCTAAAGCGACACGATTAAGGTATAGAAGATGTTGCACTGCTCGTCTCATGAAGCAGTAAGTAGCAAGAGCAAATCACATGAGGTATCTTCTGGTGGGCTTAGCCTGAACGACCAAGCACCAGAGTATACTTCTACAGAAGGTGCTCAAGTCGCATAAACACCCTCACTGTATATACCACCTGACTTGAAGCAGCTTCTGAGTGGGGATGCTAGCAGCCACTTGCTCTCATGGTCATTGAAAGACAACAATTTCAAGGGTTCATAACACATAGAAATATAGGGATTAAACTGCACATATAGAGAAACACTTGGTGTTCTAGAGAAATTGTACACCTATGAACAGAATGAATCTTGCAAAAGTGGCACATCCAATTGCCTCCACCAGACGCTCTCTCACAACACATCTACGTGGGGGGTTTGTCTTATCTTCATATTGCCAGGACTTGTTGCTCGCTTTGATTGCATCACCTGTAGTCGTTGCCACTCTGCACTTCAATTTCTGAAATTACTAAACGTCTCTATCGGTTCATCCTGGTCTCTAGAAAAGGGTGGCAACCCCGATAGGCAGTATATCTTTAGTCCATTCCTAAAAAATAGAATTGGTTTAGTTAAAACATAAACCAAAAGCTCAGCTAACAGTTTACATGATGAATACAGCTGCCTCATATTTGAAAAGATAGCACTCTATATTTCTATCTACCTGTTATAGTTGTGCCCATCGTGAAAAGATTACATAATAATGAGCTTCTCATGATATTGCACCTCAAGAATGAAAACAAACTTTGACAATAATTTTCTGTTGTCTATTTTCAAAAACGCTTAATGTCATCTAGTTATTGCACCTGAGGAATGAAACTTTTTGCATCCATGTTAAAATTTGGGGGTCTCCCTATGGTGTTTAGGAAGCTAACTTCTATAAAATAAAGGATTTCCTCCAACAGATAAAAGAAACTGGAAATAGCAGTGTTGCACATTAACAATTCAAAATCAAGATATCATTTATTAGAATGCATATATCCATACCATACCAGTAAACTAAAATAGTGCAATTTAACAGCGGTTAGCAGCTGCAATGGGCAAAGCAGTAGAATCAACCATGTGGGAAACAAACATGTAATCCAGTTGTAATAAAGAATACGACAACCAAATCAATTGCTAACTTATACAACAAACTATTGTCCTTATACGGTACACCTATGAGAACTTAAATTACCTTGCTGACAAACATGCTTACAGGCTTAAAGCCAAGACATTTGGGCAAACAAAGGAAATGGTTCACCTGCATCATTCTTGTCCAAAACACACTGAAACACACAAAATTGGAACTGTTAGAGTAAGTCATGACTATGTGGTTCAATAACATACAAAATCCAAGGTTGTGATACTCAAGTGCTCTCATACAATAACTAACATCATTATATCAATATCAATTTGGAATAATGTTCAAAATAGGAAGACGCGCAACATAGCCCGTTGTGTATGTCAACAATAAACTTCCTCCAATAATTGTCATCAAATTAGAAACAAAAAGCTAGGAGAACATATAATCTAAAATAAAGTATTGCGGGATAGAATATAACTATTGATTCCTGATTAATGAGTATTGAGGCAATTTATCATATCAAACTCTTGAAGTGGCAACATATCCCAGAAGGGTAGCAAGAATAGGTGTGCTGCAAGGTAATGCCGACAATACAAATGTAAGACCAGCAAGGTATGCTTGTACACCTAACAATAATGCAACATAAGTTAACAAATATTCATGAGCAAATTGAAACATAGTGATATAGAGATTGGTATCTTAATAAGGAATATAAAAATGATCTAAGTAGGTAACACCTGAAAGGAGTCTAGCAGGAGCAGATCGAGGGTAAAAATCGCTGAAAAATGAAAGAAGCTGCAATTCAATCAAGTACCTATTAAGGACAGATATTAAACAACTTAGAGAAGAACATCTAATAATGTAGTTGCATGTATATTATATTTATAGGAGGAAGCAGGAATACGAATTTCATAGGAACAAACTATCACAGAAATTGGTTTATACTTCTACACTCATCATCTGGTTTCTGTTTCTTCTCTTCTGACTTATTTTCTTGTTTCTGTTGCTGCTCCAGTGCCCCTGTTGGGCCTTCCTTTGTTTCTTCTCCAGCTTCTCTGCCAGCCCACTCAGTTGTCCATCCTCTGCACACAGGAAGATGTACATGCTTATGAAAGAGGGAAAAATAAGCATTAAAATCGCATGTAAAGAACTCAGGTACACTTTAACAACAAAACCAAATAGCAGAAAAGCACCTTGTACTCCAATGCATTTATTCCCTTGCACACAAAATCAAACAAAGTTTTTAAGTTCTATGGACTTGGAGCGATGACAGATATATTTGAATACCTACTCAAACAATTTGCACTAAGAAGAATAGCACACTCAACTAAATATTGACTTCCCTTGGGTTGAGCTCTAGCCAGCTACTACAACTACAACAATGGCAAGACCAAGGGCTGCTGATTTACCACGTTCACAAGAAGGAAGCAAAGCAATCGTACTTCACAGGGACTTCTCAAGAACTAAGGGAAACAATAGTTATGCAATTATTCATTATTTACCAAACCAGAAAAAATATACCAAGATATTACACAATGCTATAGCTGGGAGTCGTAGTAACGCTATGGGTTTTGCCTTACAGAAAAGGAAGAAATTGAGCGACTACTGAAGTTGAACTACATATAGACCACTTCAACCTCAAGAAAGCACCCAAACCAAGCAGATCTACCCTGCTCCGGCTTGAGCGGCACATCTCTTCCAAGAATCAAACAGGCAAAAGGAGTTAAGAGTATAGATCCGGACCTGACTTCAAGGTTGCCAGTGTTGTTCCGGAAGAGCTGAAATATACAGATGCTAACGACAACGCCCATCGTCGCGAACAACAGGTACACCTGCGCAGCACCAATCAAACCACCATCACACAGATGAGTTAGTGAGTGAGAGAGAGAGAGAGAGAAACTCGCCTTGGGTCGGAGCCAGTGGTTGGCCATCAGACTAAGACGCGACCGCGACGATGAAGGATGGGGAGAGTGGAGAGGAGATGTAGAAGGAGGGGAGCCGCTGCCTCACACACCATCGTCGGCCCCTGATTCGCCGCCGCTGAGGTTAGGGCCCTGGCCTCCTGGGTCGCAATGGACACGATGAGGTGGGGCTGGAGGGGAAGAGGTTGATAGAGGGAGCAGCTCACGGTGGCTATCAGACGCGGTCGTGACGGCGAAGGATGGGGAGAGTGGAGAGGCGACGTCAGAGGAGGGGGAGCCGCTGCCGTCGCAGCCACCGCCTCGCGCACCATCGCTGGTCTGCCGTCTACGAGGTCAGGGTCCTGGGTCGCGATGGGCACGATCAGGCGGGACGAGGGGGAGATAGAGGCGAGCAACTCGCGGCGGCGGTGCTCGGGAGGCCGAGTGGGACGATGTGGGATAGTCCGAGCGAGAAGTTCGAGGGGAGAGGAGTGTGGATGGTGTGGCTGTGGCTGGAGGTTTTACGTCCGTTGATACTGAGGTTTCGCGTCCGCGTGCATCGGAGCCATAGAGACGCGCACGTGGCCAACGCACACGCGTCACGTGACAACTGGCGTGTAGACCGCCGAATGCGGACAGGCGTCCAAAAGGGGTCAGGCTTTAAGAACTTAGATTTCGTTTCAACCTAGCTAGGATGAGCGACGCCTTTTGCATTGTCACAACCCTTTGCCATCGGCCAGGAACACCGGGACATGAGCATGTCACCAACCCCGTTGCCGGAGAAGACAAGTTTGTTTTGGTGTAACTGGAATTCATATTTTTTTCTCCACTTCCCGTTCCTTACAGCTGTGTACAAATATACTCGAGCTAATTGACCGGCTCACACATATGGCCCACACACGCACTTACAATCTGAAAACTCTCTTCCCTCACTTCACGGCATCACCAAACAGATGCTTGCTTGCTTCTTCAGAGCATATCTTCAGTTCTGTAGACTTGACTGCCGGACATCACATGCATGCGTACAATCAATCTTACCCATATCCATATCTCTATTTCAATTCCATCTAATCCATGGGTAACGGGATTAACCGAACAAGGTCTTATGTGGGTCCGCGAGTCTGTGGATTGGTTCCTTGGATTTGGAGTGTTTTTCTCTGTTGGTCTGTTGGGACTTGCTCCATTTTCATGACTGGTTGCCACGTACATCCCTCTCTCCTGCAGCGGCGAGGGAGTCAAGCCGCGTGACGCAACTGCTAGCATACTAGAGCCTCGGGGTGGTGTACGGCGGGGATGGCGGGGATGGCGGCACCTCCGCGCTCTACTCCCTCATCTACCGCCACGTCCGCTCTGGCCTCCTGCCCAGCGGCGGCACCAGAGATGAGCTCGTGGAGGAAGAGAAGGCCACCAGGCGTCATGGCGAGCGGCCCGTGTCCAGGGACAAGGCGATGCTGGAGAAATACAGAGCGCTGCAACGGTTGTTGCTGCTGTTCACACTGCTCGGGATATGCATGGTCATCGGGGACGGCGTGCTCACCCCATCACCCGGCAGTCTCAGGTTGGACCCCTTGCCACAGTCTTGGTTTTGGATGGTTGGTCTTAATCTGCTTCCCCTGTCGCTTCACGAATCACGACCGAGCCGCATGCCCGCATCCGCCCGCTTCTACCCCACCCCAATCAACACGCGCCATCCCCAGATCCCATCGTCGCACAAGCCGCTCCAACCCCGACACTGGCCCGCACGCGCCATCCCCGCTGTCTACACCGAGGGGCACGCAACTGCACTTCCAGCCACCACACAAGCCGCCGCAAAAGATGCCTCCAAACGCCAATGCGCATGGCGCGCTCGCCCAACAACCCACCCTTGTGCTGTCGGATGCCCCGCTTTAACAGCCTCCGTGCATGCAGTTGGTCACCCTAGCCCAACCGCCCTCCGGATCTCCCCATCGCAGAAATAAAGGTTTTCATCTCCGACCCATCCGGTGAGTTTGCCCCCCATCCTCTTCGTATTTAGTTTTGAATGTTCATTGACGCAAACCGGTTGTTGGCTGTTCTTCAAAGATTTGTTCAGACCCATCGCCAATGACGAGCATCTTGAAAGGGAAATAGGCTTACACCTTTTCCTAATTGTTTTTGGTGGTTGAAATGCCCAAGACAAATAAATGGACTAACTAGTTTGCTCTAGATTATAAGTGTTACAGGTGCCAAAGGTTCACAATAAACCAATACAAGTCAAAAGAAAGGGTTCAAACAAAGGGAGCAAAAGATAACCGAAGGCAGCCATGGTCTGGCGCACCGGACTGTCCGGTGTGCCACCAGACAGTGTCAGGTGCACCAGGGACCTCCAACTCCGAACTCGCCAGTCTCGGGAATTCTGGGAGCCACTCCGCTAAAATTCACCGGACTGTCCGGTGTGCCAGCGGAGCAACGGCTACTTCAGCGCCAACGGTCGTCTGCAACCACATTGAATGCGCTACAGTGCGCGACAGAGTCAGAGCAGCGTCAGAAGGCGCACCGGACAGTCTACAGGACCTGTCCGGTGCACCACCGGACTGTCTAGTGGCCCAGAAGATAGAAGCTCCAACGGTCGGGTGACGTGGCTAGCGCATCGGACAGTGTCTGGTGGCGCACCAGACTGTCCGGTGCGCCATTCGACAGCAGCCTCCACCAAACAGCTAGTTTGGTGGTTGGGGCTATAAATACCCCAACCACCCCACATTCAATGGCATCCAAGTTTTCCACCTTCCAACACATTACAAGAGCTATAGCATTCAATACAAGACACCCCAAAGAGATCAAATCCTCTCCCAAGTCTCTAGTTCAATTCCAATCAATAATGACTAGTGAGTGAGTGACTTGTGTTCATTTAAGCTCTTGTGCTTGGATTGCTTCTTTTCTTTCTCATTCTTTCTTGTGATCAACTCAATTGTAACCAAGGCAAGAGACACCAATTGTGTGGTGGTCCTTGCGGGGACTTAGTCTCCTGTGTGATTGAGAAGAGAAGCTCACTCGGTCTAAGTGACCGTTTGAGAGAGGGAAAGGGTTGAAAGAGACCCGGTCTTTGTGACCACCTCAACAGGGAGTAGGTTTGCAAGAACCGAACCTCGGTAAAACAAATCACCGTGTCACACTTCTTATTTGCTTGTGATTTGTTTTCGCCCTCTCTCTCGGACTCGATTTTAATTCTAACGCTAACCCCGGCTTGTATTTGTGCTTAAACTTTGTAAATTTTAGATTCGCCCTATTCACCCCCCCTCTAGGCGACTTTCAATTGGTATCAGAACCCGGTGCTTCATTAGAGCCTAACCGCTCGAAGTGATGTCGGGAGATCACGCCAAGAAGGAGATGGTGACCGGCGACAAGCCCGTTACAAGCCACGGGAAGGCTCCATCGGGAGAGTCCCGCAACAAGGGGAAGGATAAGGAATCCTCCTCACAAAAGTCACATCGGAGTAGCGACAAGAAAAAGAAGATGAGGAAAGTGGTCTACTACGAGACCGATTCTTCATCGCCATCCACCTCCGGCTCCGACGCGCCGTCCATAACTTCTAAGCGCCATGAGCGCAAGAAGTTTAGTAAGATTCCCCTACGCTACCCTCGTATTTCAAAGCATGCTCCTTTACTTTCCGTTCCATTAGGCAAACCACCGGTTTTTGACGGTGAAGATTATAATATGTGGAGTGACAAAATGAGGCATCATCTAACCTCACTCCACACTAGCATTTGGAACGTTGTTGAGTTTGGTGTACAGGTACCATCCGTAGGGGGATGAGGACTATGATTCGGACGAAGTGGCCCAAATTCATCACTTCAACTCCCAAGTCACTACTATACTCCTCGCCTCTCTAAGTCGAGAGGAGTATAATAAGGTGCAAGGGTTGAAGAGCGCAAAGGAAATTTGGGACGTGCTCAAGACCACGCACGAAGGAGATGAGGTGACCAAGATCACCAAGCGGGAGACGATCGAGGGGGAGCTCGGTCGCTTCATGCTTCACCAAGGGGAGGATCCACAAGCCATGTACAATCGATTGAAGACCTTGGTGAACCAAGTGCGCAACCTCGGGAGCACCAAATGGGATGACCATGAGATGGTGAAAGGGAATTAGGCTTACACCTATTTCCTAATTGATTTTGGTGGTTGAATTGCCCAACACAAATAATTGGACTAACTAGTTTGCTCTAGTGTATAAGTTCTACAGGTGCCAAAGGTTCACAAAAAGTCAATAAAAAGGCCAAGAATGGGTTCAAACAAAGAGAGCAAGGGACAACCGAAGGCTGCCCTGGTCTGGCGCACCGGACTGTCCGGTGTGCCACCGGACAGTGTCCGGTGCACCAGGGGACTACAAGCCCAACTCTACACCTTCGGGAATTTCCAGAGGCGCTCCACTATAATTCACCGGACTGTCCGGTGTACCACCGGACAGTGTCCGGTGCCCCAGGGGAGAGCAACTCTGAACTCGCCAGGTTCGGGAATCCGCTCCGCTATAATTCACCGGACTGTCCGGTGAGTCACCGGACAGTGTCCGGTGCACACCGGACTGTCCGGTGTGACAGCGGAGCAACAGCTACTTCGCGCTCAATGGTCGACTGCAACGCATTAAATGCGCGCCTGCGCGCGCAGAGGGGCAGAGCACGCGCAGGTGGCACACCAGACAGCCTACAGGGCCTGTCCGGTGCACCACCGGACAGCCAGGCGGGCCCACAAGACAGAGCTGCAACGGTCGAACCCCAACGGTCTGCTGACGTGGCTGGCGCACTGGACAGTGTCCGGTGGCGCATCGGACTGTCCGGGGCGCCATGCGACTGCAGCCTTCCAACGACCACTTTGTGGTGGTTGGGGCTATAAATACCCCAACCACCCCACATTCATGGCATCCAAGTTTCTACACTTCTACACCTTACAAGAGCTATAGCATTCAATACAAGACACACCAAAGAGATCAAATCCTCTCCCAACTCCACACAAGGCTCTAGTGATTAGAGAGAGAGATTTGTTGTGTTCATTTGAGCTCTTGCACTTGGATTGCTTCTTTTCTTTCTCATTCTTCTTGTGATCGAACTCAATTGTAACCAAGGCAAGAGACACCAATTGTGTGGTGGTCCTTGCGGGGACTTTGTGTCCCGTGTGATTGAGAAGAGAAGCTCACTCGGTCTAAGTGACCATTTGAGAGAGGGAAAGGGTTGAAAGAGACCCGGTCTTTGTGACCACCTCAACGGGGAGTAGGTTTGCAAGAACCGAACCTCGGTAAAACAAATCCTTGTGTCTCATTCCTTATTTGCTTGCGATTTGTTTTTCACCTTCTCTCTCGGACTCGATTATATTTCTAACGCTAACCCGGCTTGTAGTTGTGATTAACTTTATAAATTTCAGTTTCGCCCTATTCACCCCCCCCCCTCTAGGCGACTTTCAATTGGTATCAGAGCCTGGTGCTTCATTAAGAGCCTAACCGCTCGAAGTGATGTCGGGAGATCACGCCAAGAAGGAGATGGAGACCGGCGACAAGCCCACTACAAGCCACAGGAAAACTTCATCGGAAGAGTCCCGCAACAAGGGGAAGGGGAAGGAGAAGAAATCCTCTTCCCACAAATCGCATCGGAGTGGCGACAAGAAAAAGAAGATGAGGAAGGTGGTCTACTACGAGACCGATTCTTCATCGCCATCCACCTCTGGCTCCGACACGCCGTCCATTACTTCTAAGCGCCATGAGCGCAAGAAGTATAGTAAGATCTCCCTACGCTACCCTCGTATTTCAAAGCGTACTCCTTTACTCTCTGTTCCATTAGGCAAACCACCGGTTTTTGACGGTGAAGATTATAATATGTGGATTGACAAAATGAGGCATCATCTAACCTCACTCCACACAAGCATTTGGAATGTTGTTGAGTTTGGTGTACAGGTACCATCCGTAGGGGATGAAGACTACGATTCAGACGAAGTGGCCCAAATCCACCACTTCAACTCCCAAGCCACTACTATACTCCTCGCCTCTCTAAGTCGAGAGGAGTATAATAAGGTGCAAGGGTTGAAGAGCGCAAAGGAAATTTGGGACGTGCTCAAGACCGCGCACGAAGGAGACGAGGTGACCAAGATCACCAAGCGGGAAACGATCGAGAGGGAGCTCGGTCGCTTCATGCTTCACCAAGGGGAGGATCCGCAAGCTATGTACAACCGCTTGAAGACCTTGGTGAACCAAGTGCGCAACCTCGGGAGCACAAAATGGGATGACCATGAGATGGTCAAGGTTATTCTTAGATCCCTCATTTTTCTTAACCCTACGTAAGTTCAATTAATTCGAGGTGATCCTAGATACAAGCTAATGTCTCCTGAGAAGGTTATAGGGAAATTTGTGAGCTTTGAGCTAATGATTAAAGGCTCAAAGAAAATCATTGAGCAAGGCACCTCCTCCACGCCCGAGGCACAACCCGTCGCATTCAAGGCAACGGAGGAGAAGAAGGAAGAATCTACACCAAGTAGGCTCCCCATCGACGCCTCAAAGCTCGACAATGAGGAGATGGCTTTAATCATCAAAAGCTTTCGACAAATCATCAAGCAAAGGAAGGGGAAGGACTACAAACCCCGCTCCAAGAAGGTTTGCTACAAGTGTGGTAAGCCCGGTCACTTTATTGCCAAATGTCCTATTTCTAGTGACAGGGGCGACGACAAGAAGGGGAGAAGAAAGGAAAAGAAGAGGTACCACAAGAAGAAGGGTGGCGATGCCCATGTGTGCCGCGAGTGGGACTCCGACGAGAGCTCTACCGACTCCTCCTCCGACGAGGACGCCGCCAACATCGCCGTCAACAAGGGACTTCTCTTCCCCAACGTCGGCCACTAGTGCCTCATGGCAAAGGACAGCAAAAGAAAGAAGGTTAAATCTAAATCCTCCACTAAATATGCATCCTCTAGTGATGAAGATAATTCTAGTAATGAGGAGGATAATTTGCTTACTCTTTTTGCCAACCTTAACATGGAACAAAAAGAAAAATTAAATGAATTGATTAGCGCCATTCATGATAAGGATGAACTCTTGGATAGCCAAGAGGACTTCCTAATTAAGGAAAATAAAAAACATGTTAAGGTTAAGAATGCTTATGCTCTAGGAAGGGAAAAATGTGAAAATTATCTAGTGAGCTAAGCACTTGCCATGATGTTATTGCCAACCTTAGAAATGAAAATGCTAAATTAGTTGCTAAGGTTGATTCAAATGTTTGTGATGATTCATATGTAAATCTTAGAAATGATCATGATATTTCTATTGCTAAGATTGAAAAAATGAATGTCTCTCTTGCTAGCCTTAGAATTGAAAATGAAAAATTAATCGCTAAGGCTAAAGACTTAGATGTGTGCAATGCTTCTATTTCCGATCTTAGAAGTGAAAATGATATTTTACATGCTAAGATTGTTGAACTAAAAACTTGGAAACCCTCTACATCTACCGTTGAGCATATGTCTATTTGCACTAGATGTAGAGATATTGATGTTAATGCTATTCATGATCATATGGCTTTAATTAAACAACAAAATGATCATATAGCAAAATTGGATGCTAAAATTGCCGAGCATGAACTTGAAAATGAAAATTTTAAATTTGCTCGTAGTATGCTTTATAGTGGGAGACGCCCTGGCATCAAGGATGGCATTGGCTTCCAAAGGGGAGACAATGTCAAACTTAATGCCCCTCCTAAAAGATTATCAAATTTTGTTAAGGGCAAGGCTCCCATGCCTCAGGATAACGAGGGTTACATTTTGTACCCTGCCGGTTATCCCGAGAGCAAAATTAGGAGAATTCATTCTAGGAAGTCTCACTTTGGCCCTAATCATGCTTTCATGTATAAGGGTGAGACATCTAGCTCTAGGCAACCAACCCGTGCTAAGTTGCCTAAGAGAAAAACTCCTAATGCATCAAAAGACCATAGCATTTCATTCAAAACTTTTGATGCATCATATGTGCTAACTAACAAATCCGGCAAGGTAGTTGCCAAGTTTGTTGGGGGCAAACATAAGGGATCAAAGACTTGTGTTTGGGTACCCAAAGTTCTTGTCTCTAATGTCAAAGGACCCAAAACTGTTTGGGTACCTAAAATTAAGAACTAAACTTGTTTTGTAGGTTTATGCATCCGGGGGCTCAAGTTGGATCATCGACAGCGGGTGCACAAACCACATGACAGGGGAGAAGAAGATGTTCTCCTCTTATGAGAAAAACCAAGATCCCCAACGAGCTATCACATTCGGGGATGGAAATCAAGGTTTGGTCAAAGGTTTGGGTAAAATAGCTATATCTCCTGACCATTCCATTTCCAATGTTTTTCTTGTTGATTCATTAGATTACAATTTGCTTTCTGTATCCCAATTATGTCAAATGGGCTACAACTGTCTATTTACTGATGTAGGTGTCACTGTCTTTAGAAGAAGTGATGATTCAATAGCATTTAAGGGAGTGTTAGAGGGTCAGCTATACCTGGTAGATTTTGATAGAGCTGAACTCGACACTTGCTTAGTTGCTAAGACTAACATGGGTTGGCTCTGGCACCGCCGACTAGCCCATGTTGGAATGAAGAATCTTCATAAGCTTCTAAAGGGAGAGCACATTTTAGGATTAACAAATGTTCATTTTGAGAAAGACAGGATCTGTAGCGCATGCCAAGCAGGGAAGAAAGTTGGTGTTCATCATCCGCATAAGAACATCATGACGACTGACAGGCCACTGGAGCTCCTACACATGGACTTATTCGGCCCGATCGCTTACATAAGCATCGGCGGGAGTAAGTACTGTCTAGTTATTATGGATGATTATTCTCGCTTCACTTGGGTGTTCTTTTTGCAGGAAAAATCACAAACCCAAGAGACTTTAAAGGGATTCTTGAGACGAGCTCAAAATGAGTTTGGCTTATGGATCAAGAAAATAAGAAGCGACAACGGGACGGAGTTCAAGAACTCACAAATCGAAGGCTTCCTTGAGGAGGAGGGCATCAAGCATGAGTTCTCTTCTCCCTACACGCCACAACAAAATGGTGTAGTGGAGAGGAAGAATAGAACTCTACTGGACATGGCAAGAACCATGCTTGATGAGTACAAGACTTCGGATCGGTTTTGGGCCGAGGCGGTCAACACCGCATGCTACGCCATCAACCGGTTGTATCTACACCGAATCCTCAAGAAGACATCCTACGAACTCCTAACCGGTAAAAAGCCTAATATTTCATATTTTAGAGTCTTTGGTAGCAAATGCTTTATTCTTGTTAAAAGAGGTAGAAAATCTAAATTTGCTCCTAAGACCATAGAAGGCTTTTTACTAGGATATGATTCAAACACAAGGGCATACAGAGTCTTTAACAAGTCCTCAGGACTAGTTGAAGTTTCTTGTGACGTTGTGTTTGATGAGACTAACGGCTCTCAAGTAGAGCAAGTTGATCTTGATGAGATAGGTGATGAAGAGGCTCCGTGCATCGCGCTAAGGAACATGTCCATTGGGGATGTGTGTCCCAAAGAATGCAAAGAGTCTCCAAATGCACAAGATCAACCATCCTCATCCACGCAAGCATCTCCAACAACTCCAAATGAGGATGAGGCTCAAGTTGATAAAGGAGAAGATCAAAAAGATGAGCCACCTCAAGATGACGGCAATGATCAAGGGGGAGATGCAAATGATCAAGACAAGGAGGATGAAGAACCAAGGCCGCCACACCCAAGAGTCCACCAAGCAATCCAACGAGATCACCCCGTCGACACCATCCTCGACGACATTCATAAGGGGGTAACCACTAGATCTCGTGTTGCACATTTTTGTGAGCATTACTCTTTTGTTTCCTCTATTGAGCCACAACGGGTAGAGGAAGCACTCCAAGATTCGGATTGGGTGGTGGCAATGCAAGAGGAGCTCAACAATTTCACTAGGAATGAGGTATGGCATTTAGTTCCACGTCCTAATCAAAATGTTGTAGGAACCAAATGGGTCTTCCACAACAAGCAAGATGAGCATGGTGTGGTGACAAGGAACAAAGCCCGACTCGTGGCCAAGGGGTATTCACAAGTCAAAGGTTTGGATTTCGGTGAAACCTATGCACCCGTAGCTAGGCTTGAGTCAATTCGTATATTATTAGCCTATGCTACTTACCATGGCTTCAAGCTTTACCAAATGGACGTAAAGAGTGCCTTCCTCAATGGACCAATCAAGGAAGAGGTCTATGTTGAGCAACCTCCCGGCTTTGAAGACAGTGAGTACCCTAACCATGTCTATAGGCTCTCTAAGGCGCTTTATGGGCTCAAGCAAGCCCCAAGAGCATGGTATGAATGCCTAAGAGATTTCCTTATCGCTAATGGTTTCAAAGTCGGCAAGGCCGATCCTACTCTATTCACTAAAACTCTTGACAATGATTTGTTTGTATGCCAAATTTATGTTGATGATATTATATTTGGGTCTACTAACGAATCTACATGTGAGGAATTTAGTAGGATCATGACACAAAAATTCGAGATGTCCATGATGGGGGAGTTGAAGTATTTTCTAGGATTCCAAGTCAAGCAACTCCAAGAGGGCACCTTCATTAGCCAAACGAAGTATACTCAAGACATTCTAAACAAGTTTGGAATGAAGGATGTCAAGCCCATCAAGACTCCCATGGGAACCAATGGGCATCTCAACCTCAACATGGAAGGTAAATCCGTCGATCAAAAGGTATACCGGTCGATGATAGGTTCATTACTCTA
Organism: Zea luxurians; assembly: GCA_029449295.1. Taxonomy (NCBI): domain Eukaryota; kingdom Viridiplantae; phylum Streptophyta; class Magnoliopsida; order Poales; family Poaceae; genus Zea; species Zea luxurians. Next base: position 217,137,666 of record JAOPSE010000001.1, read on the forward strand.
TTTATGTGCATCTCGACCGGATATTATGCTTTCCGTATGCATGTGTGCAAGATTCCAAGCCGACCCTAAGGAAGCCCACCTTACGGCCGTAAAACGAATCTTGAGATATTTGGCTTATACTCCTAAGTTTGGGCTTTGGTATCCTAGGGGATCCACATTTGATTTAATTGGTTATTCGGATGCCGATTGGGCTGGCTGTAAAATTAATAGAAAGAGCACATCGGGGACTTGCCAGTTCTTGGGAAGATCCTTGGTGTCTTGGGCTTCAAAGAAGCAAAATTCCGTAGCTCTTTCAACCGCCGAAGCCGAGTATATTGCCGCAGGCCATTGTTGCGCGCAATTGCTGTGGATGAGGCAAACCCTTAGGGACTATGGTTACAAATTAACCAAAGTTCCTCTTCTATGTGATAATGAGAGTGCGATCCGCATGGCGGACAATCCCGTTGAGCATAGCCACACTAAACACATAGCCATTCGGTATCACTTCTTAAGGGATCACCAACAAAAGGGAGATATCGAGATTGCATACATTAATACTAAAGATCAATTAGCCGATATCTTTACCAAGCCATTAGATGAACAAACTTTTACCAAACTTAGGCATGAGCTAAATATTCTTGATTCTAGGAATTTTTATTGATGTCTTGCATACATAGATCATATTTATACCTTTGATCATCTCTTTTATATATACTATGACTAATGTGTTTTCAAGTATATTTCAAACCAAGTCATAGGTGTATTGAAAGGGAATTGGAGTCTTCGGCGAAAACAAAGGCTTCCACTCCACTCCATAACTCATCCTTCGCCATCGCTCCGAGCAACTCTCCAACTTTGGTATAATCTTCACTCCTTTATTTTTGTCCAAAGGGGGAGAAAGTAATTTAACAAGGGCCTATACTTCACTCTAAGTATCCGTTTTTGGCGATTCATGCCAAAGGGGGAGAAAGTATTGGCCCAAAGCAAAAGGACCGCACCACCACCTAATTTTAAAACTCATGATTTTTAAATTGGTATCTTATTGTGTTAAAAAGGGGGAGAAAGTAGTTTCTTCAAAATTGATATCTTAAAACCCTCTTGAACGCTAAGAGGAGATTTTATTGAAGGGGAGTTTTGTTTAGTCAAAGGAAAAGCATTTGAAACAGGGGGAGAAAATTTCAAATCTCTTAAATGCTTCTCAAAAATCTTACTCATTTACCTTTGACTAATTGCAAAATGTCTTTAAAGAGATTTTACAAAAGAATTTGCAAAAACAAAACATGTGGTGCAGGCGTGGTCCAAAATGTTAAAAATGAAAGAAACAATCCATGTATATCTTATGAATTTCTATTGACTCAATTCTAGGTAATCTTTGCACTTACAATTATGCAAACTAGTTCAATTATGCACTTCTATATTTGCTTTGGTTTGTGTTGGCATCAATCACCAAAAAGGGGGAGATTGAAAGGGAATTAGGCTTACACCTATTTTCTAATTGATTTTGGTGGTTGAATTGCCCAACACAAATAATTGGACTAACTAGTTTGCTCTAGTCTATAAGTTCTACATGTGCCAAAGGTTCACAAAAAGTCAATAAAAAGACCAAGAATGGGTTCAAACAAAGAGAGCAAGGGACAACCGAAGGCTGCCCTGGTCTGGCGCACCGGACTGTCCGGTGTGCCACCGGACAGTGTCCGGTGCACCAGGGGACTACAAGCCCAACTCTACACCTTCGGGAATTTCCAGAGGCGCTCCACTATAATTCACCGGACTGTCCGGTGTACCACCGGACAGTGTCCGGTGCCCCAGGGGAGAGCAACTCTGAACTCGCCAAGTTCGGGAATCCGCTCCGCTATAATTCACCGGACTGTCCGGTGAGTCACCGGATAGTGTCCGGTGCACACCGGACTGTCCAGTGTGACAGCGGAGCAACGGCTACTTCGCGCTCAACGGTCGACTGCAACGCATTAAATGCGCGCCTGCGCGCGCAGAGGGGCAGAGCACGCGCGGGTGGCACACCGGACAGCCTACAGGGCCTGTCCGGTGCACCACCGGACAGCCAGGCGGGCCCACAAGACAGAGCTGCAACGGTCGAACCCCAACGGTCTGCTGACGTGGCTGGCGCACCGGACAGTGTCCGGTGACGCACCGGACTGTCCGGTGCACCATGCGACTGCAGCCTTCCAACGGCCACTTTGTGGTGGTTGGGGCTATAAATACCCCAACCACCCCACATTCATGGTATCCAAGTTTCTACACTTCTACACCTTACAAGAGCTATAGCATTCAATACAAGACACACCAAAGAGATCAAATCCTCTCCCAACTCCACACAAAGCTCTAGTGATTAGAGAGAGAGATTTGTTGTGTTCATTTGAGCTCTTGCACTTGGATTGCTTCTTTTCTTTCTCATTCTTCTTGTGATCGAACTCAATTGTAACCAAGGCAAGAGACACCAATTGTGTGGTGGTCCTTGCGGGGACTTTGTGTCCCGTGTGATTGAGAAGAGAAGCTCACTCGGTCTAAGTGACCGTTTGAGAGAGGGAAAGGGTTGAAAGAGACCCGGTCTTTGTGACCACCTCAACGGGGAGTAGGTTTGCAAGAACCAAACCTCGGTAAAACAAATCCTTGTGTCTCATTCCTTATTTGCTTGCGATTTGTTTTTCACCTTCTCTCTCGGACTCAATTATATTTCTAACGCTAACCCGGCTTGTAGTTGTGATTAACTTTGTAAATTTCAGTTTCGCACTATTCACCCCCCCTCTAGGCGACTTTCAGATGGTCAAGGTTATTCTAAGATCCCTCGTTTTTCTTAACCCTACGCAAGTTCAATAAATTCGAGGTGATCCTAGATACACGCTAATGTCTCCCGAGGAGGTCATAGGTAAATTTGTGAGCTTTGAGCTTATGATCAAAGGCTCCAAAAAGATCATCGAGCAAGGCGCATCCTCCTCCATGCCCGAAGCACAACCCGTTGCATTCAAAGCAACGGAGGAGAAGAAAGAAGATTCTACTCCAAGTAGAATCCCCATCGACGCCTCCAAGCTCGACAATGAGGAAATGGCGCTCATCATCAAGAGCTTTCACCAAATCCTCAAGCAAAGGAGGGGGGAAGGATTACAAGCCCCGCTCTAAGAAGGTTTGCTACAAATGTGGTAAGCCCGGTCACTTTATTGCAAAATGTCCTATTTCTAGTGACAGGGGCGACGACAAGAAGGGGAGAAGAAAGGAAAAGAAGAGGTACTACAAGAAGAAGGGCGGCGATGCCCATGTTTCCCGGGAGTGGGACTCCGACGAGAGCTCCACCGACTCCTCCTCCGACGAGGACGCCGCCAACATCGCCGTCAACAAGGGACTCCTCTTCCCCAACGTCGGCCACAAGTGCCTCATGGCAAAGGACGGCAAAAAGAAGAAGGTTAAATATAAATCCTCCACTAAATATGCCACCTCTAGTGATGAGGCTAATTCTAGTGATGATGAGGATGATTTGTTTACTCTTTTTGCCAATCTCAACATGCAACAAAAAGAGAAGTTAAATGAATTGATTAGCACCATTCATGATAAGGATGAACTCTTGGATAGCCAAGTGGACTTCCTAATTAAGGAAAACAAAAAGCATGTTAAAGTCAAAAATGCTTATGCCCTAGAGATTGAAAAATGTGAAAAACTAACTAGTGAGCTAAGCACTTGCCATGATCTAATTTCCAACCTTAGAACCGAGAATGTTAGATTAATTGCTAAGGTTGATGCTAATGTTTGTGATGATTCAATTTCCAATCTTAGAAATGATAATGCTAGTTTACTTGCTAAGATTGAAAAATTGAATACCTCTCTTGCTAGCCTTAGGATTGAAAATGAAAAATTGATTGCTAAGGCTAAAGACTTAGATGTTTGCAATGCTTCCATTTCCGATCTTAGAAGCAAAAATGACATTCTACATGATAAGATTGTTGAACTAAAAACTTGCAAACCCTCTACATCTATTGTTGAGCATGTTTCTATTTGCACTAGATGTAGAGATGTTAACATTGATGCTATTCATTATCACATGGCTTTAATTAAACAACAAAATGATCATATAGCAAAATTAGATGCTAAAATTGCCGAGCATGAGCTAGATAATGAAAATTTTAAATTTGCTCGTAGTATGCTTTATAGTGGGAGACGCCCTGGCATCAAGGATGGCATTGGCTTCCAAAAGGGAGACAATGTCAAACTTAATGCCCCTCCTAAAAGATTATCTAACTTTGTTAAGGGCAAGGCTCCCATGCCTCAGGATAACGAGGGTTACATTTTGTACCATGCCGGTTATCCCGAGCATAAGATTAGGAGAATTCACTCTAGGAAGTCTCACTCTAGCCCTAATCATGCTTTTATGTATAAGGGTGAGGCATCTAGCTCTAGGCAATCAACTCGTGTTAAATTGCCTAAGAAGAAAACTCCTAGTGCATCAAATGAACATAGCATTTCATTTAAAACTCTTGATGCATCTTATGTTTTGACTAACAAATCCGGCAAAGTAGTTGCCAAGTATGTTGGGGACAAACACAAGGGATCAAAGACTTGTGTTTGGGTACCCAAAGTTCTTGTATCTAATGTCAAAGGACCCAAAACTGTTTGGGTACCTAAAATCAAGAACTAAATTTGTTTTGTAGGTTTATGCATCCGGGGGCTCAAGTTGGATCATCGATAGTGGGTGCACAAACCACATGACAGGGGAGAAAAAGATGTTCTCCTCCTATGAGAAAAACCAGGATCCCCAACGAGCTATCACATTCGGGGATGGAAATCAAGGTTTGGTCAAAGGATTGGGTAAAATTGTTATATCACCTGACCATTCCATTTCCAATGTTTTTCTTGTAGACTCATTAGATTACAACTTGCTTTCCGTCTCTCAATTATGTAAAATGGGCTACAGCTGTCTTTTTACGAATACAGGTGTTACTGTCTTTAGAAGAAGTGATGATTCAGTAGCTTTTAAGGGAGTATTAGAGGGTCAGCTGTACTTAGTTGATTTCAATAGAGCTGAACTCGATACTTGCTTAATTGCTAAGACTAACATGGGTTGGCTCTGGCATCGCCGACTAGCCCATGTTGGGATGAAGAATCTTCACAAGCTTCTAAAGGGAGAGCACATTTTGGGACTAACAAATGTGCATTTTGAGAAAGACAGGATTTGTAGCGCATGCCAAGCAGGGAAGCAAGTTGGCGTTCATCATCCACATAAGAACATCTTGACGACTGACAGGTCACTCGAGCTCCTCCACATGGACCTATTCGGCCCGATCGCTTACATAAGCATCGGCGGGAGTAAGTACTGTCTAGTTATCGTGGATGACTATTCTCGCTTCACTTGGGTATTCTTTTTACATGAAAAATCTCAAACCCAAGAGACCTTAAAGGGATTCTTGAGACGGGCTCAAAATGAGTTCGGCTTGAGGATCAAGAAAATTAGAAGCGATAATGGGACGGAGTTCAAGAACTCGCAAATCGAAGGCTTCCTTGAGGAGGAGGGCATCAAGCATGAGTTCTCTTCTCCCTACACGCCACAACAAAATGGTGTAGTGGAGAGGAAGAATAGAACTCTATTGGACATGGCAAGAACCATGCTTGATGAGTACAAGACCTCGGATCGGTTTTGGGCCGAGGCGGTCAACACCGCTTGCTACACCATCAACCGGTTGTATCTACACCGAATCCTCAAGAAGACATCTTACGAACTCCTCACCGGTAAAAAGCCAAATGTTTCATATTTTAGAGTCTTTGGTAGCAAATGTTTTATACTTGTTAAAAGAGGAAGAAAGTCCAAATTTGCTCCTATGGCTGTAGAAGGCTTTTTACTAGGATATGATTCAAACACAAGGGCATATAGAGTCTTTAACAAGTCCACTGGACTAGTTGAAGTTTCTTGTGACATTGTGTTTGATGAGACTAACGGCTCTCAAGTAGAGCAAGTTGATCTTGATGAATTAGATGATGAAGAGGCTCCGTGCGTCGCGCTAAGGAACATGTCCTTTGGGGATGTGTGTCCTAAGGAATCCGAAGAGCCTATTCAAGCACAAGATCAACCATCTTCCTCCATGCAAGCATCTCCACCAACTCAAGGTGAGGATGAGGCTCAAGATGATGAAGAAGAAGATTAAGAAGATGAGCCACCTCAAGACGACGGCAATGATCAAGGGGGAGATGCAAATGATTAAGACAAGGAGGATGAGCAAGTTCCAAGGCCGCCACACCCAAGAGTCCACCAAGCAATCCAACGAGATCACCCCGTGAACACTATCCTCGGCGACATTCATAAGGGGGTAACCACTAGATCTCGTGTTGCACATTTTTGTGAGTATTACTCTTTTGTTTCCTCTATTGAGCCACACAGGGTAGAGGAAGCACTTCAAGATTCGGATTGGGTGATGGCGATGCAAGAGGAGCTCAACAACTTCACGAGGAATGAGGTATGGCATCTAGTTCCACGTCCTAACCAAAATGTTGTAGGAACCAAGTGGGTCTTCTGCAACAAACAAGACGAGCATGGTGTGGTGACAAGGAACAAAGCCCAACTTGTGGCCAAGGGATACTCACAAGTCGAAGGTTTGGATTTCGGTGAAACCTATGCACCCGTAGCTAGGCTTAAGTCAATTCGCATTTTACTTGCCTATGCTACTTACCATGGCTTTAAGCTTTACCAAATGGACGTGAAAAGTGCCTTCCTCAATGGACCAATCAAGGAAGGGGTCTATGTTGAGCAACCTCCCAGCTTTGAAGACAGTGAGTATCCTAACCATGTTTATAGACTCTCTAAGGCGCTTTATGGGCTCAAGCAAGCCCCAAGAGCATGGTATGAATGCCTAAGAGATTTTCTTATTGCTAATGGCTTCAAAGTCGGAAAAGCCGATCCTACACTCTTTTCTAAAACACTTGCAAATGATTTGTTTGTATGTCAAATTTATGTTGATGATATCATATTTGGGTCTACTAACGAATCTACATGTGAAGAGTTTAGTAGGATCATGACTCAAAAATTCGAGATGTCGATGATGGGGGAGTTGAAGTATTTCTTAGGATTTCAAGTAAAGCAACTCCAAGAGGGCACCTTCATTAGCCAAGCAAAGTACATTCAAGACATTCTAACCAAGTTTGGGATGAAGGACGCCAAGCCCATCAAGACACCCATGGGAACTAATGGGCATCTCGACCTCGACACAGGAGGTAAATCCGTAGATCAAAAGGTATACCGGTCGATGATAGGTTCCTTACTCTATTTATGTGCTTCACGACCGGATATTATGCTTTCCGTATGCATGTGTGCAAGATTCCAAGCCGATCCTAAGGAAGTTCACCTTAGGGTCGTAAAACGAATCTTGAGATATTTAGTTTATACTCCTAAGTTTGGCCTTTGATACCCCAAGGGATCCACATTTGATTTAATTGGTTATTCTGATGCTGATTGGGCAGGGTGTAAAATTAATAGAAAGAGCACATCAGGGACTTTCCAGTTCTTGGGAAGATCTCTGGTGTCTTGGGCTTCAAAGAAGCAAAATTCTGTGGCTCTTTCAACCGCCGAAGCCGAGTATATTGTTGTAGGCCATTGTTGCGCGCAATTGCTTTGGATGAGGCAAACCCTTAGGGACTATGGTTACAAATTAACCAAAGTTACTATTCTATGTGATAATGAGAGTGCAATTCGCATGGCGGATAATCCCGTTGAGCATAGCCGCACTAAACACATAGCCATTCGGTATCATTTTCTAAGGGATCACCAACAAAACGGGGATATCGAGATTGCATATGTTAGCACCAAAGAACAATTAGCCGATATCTTTACCAAGCCATTGGATGAACAAACTTTTACCAAACTTAGGCATGAGCTAAATATTCTTGATTCTAGGAATTTTGAATGATATTTTGCACACATAGCTCATATATATACCTTTGATCATCTCTTTCATGTGCTATGACTAATGCGTTCTTTCAAGTCCATTTCATGCTAAGTCATGGATTGAAAGGGAAAAGGAGTCTTCGACGAAGACAAGGCTTCCACTCCACTCCATCGAATCATTCATCCTTCGTCGTCGCTCCGCACATCTCTCCAATTTTGGTATAATCTTCACTCATATTTTTATGTATGCCAAAGGGGGAGAAAGTTTGAACAAGGACTCTATTAACTCCGTTTTTGGCGATTCATGCCAAAGGGGGAGAGAGTATTAGCCCAAAGCAAAAGGACCGCACCACCACCAATTTCAAAAATGTTGGTTGAAATGCCCAACACAAATAAATGGACTAACTAGTTTGCTCTAGATTATAAGTGTTACAGGTGCCAAAGGTTCACAATAAACCAATACAAGTCAAAAGAAAGGGTTCAAACAAAGGGAGCAAAAGATAACCGAAGGCAGCCCTGGTCTGGCGCATCGGACTGTCCGGTGTGCCACCGGACAGTGTCCGGTGCACCACCGGATAGTGTCCGGTGCACCAGGGAACTCCAACTCCGAACTCGCCAGTCTCGGGAATTCTGGCAGCCACTCCACTAAAATTCACCCGACTGTCCGGTGTAGCACCGGACTGTCCGGTGTGCCAGCGGAGCAACGGCTACTTCAGCGCCAACGGTCGTCTGCAACCACATTGAATGCGCTACAGTGCGCGACAGAGTCAAAGCAGCGTCAGAAGGCGCACCGGACAGTCTACAGGACCTGTCTGGTGCACCACCGGACTATCCGGTGGCCCAGAAGACAGAAGCTCCAACGGTCGAACCCTAACGGTCGGGTGACGTGGCTGGCGCACCGGACTGTCCGGTGCGCCATTCGACAGCAGCCTCCACCAAACGACTAGTTTGGTGGTTAGGGCTATAAATACCCCAACCACCCCACATTCAATGGCATCCAAGTTTTCCACCTTCCAACACATTACAAGAGCTATAGCATTCAATACAAGACACCCCAAAGAGATCAAATCCTCTCCCAAGTCTCTAGTTCAATTCCAATCAATAGTGACTAGTGAGAGAGTGACTTGTGTTCATTTAAGCTCTTGCGCTTGGATTGCTTCTTTTCTTTCTCATTCTTTCTTGTGATCAACTCAATTGTAACCAAGGCAAGAGACACTAATTCTGTGGTGGTCCTTGCGGGGACTTAGTGTCACATGTGATTGAGAAGAGAAGCTCACTCGATCTAAGTGACCGTTTGAGAGAGGGAAAGGGTTGAAAGAGACCCGGTCTTTGTGACCACCTCAACGGGGAGTAGGTTTGCAAGAACCGAACCTCGGTAAAACAAATCACCATGTAACACTTCTTATTTGCTTGTGATTTGTTTTCGCCCTCTCTCTCGGACTCGATTTTAATTCTAACGCTAACCCCGGCTTGTAGTTGTGCTTAAACTTTGTAAATTTCAGATTCGCCCTATTCACCCCCCTCCTCTAGGCGACTTTCACATCTCCCAGTACGTAATGCCTCTGTTCTTGATATGCTCATGATATGCTTCCTGTTTAATGGGTTATTTTGCTTAGATGCTCATGATATGCTTCCTACTGTAGTTCCAAGACAGGTGTAATCCTTAGAAACATTTGATGGTGTGCTTCTAGCCTTGTAGTACTCGATATGTGCAATTATGTAAATTATCGTAGATTTTTCACCTGGGCATGATATTGCTGCAAATATGATCTGGTCTCTAAATTGGCTAATGTGTGGCCAATTTTCAACTGTTTGATCGAGATGAACATGTGGTCCTCTAAATTGGCTTTTAAGGGAGAAACACTTGCTAGATCGACACCCCATCTGGTACCTTCATTCTTGAACCAAGAGATCTCATCACTGATAGAAGCTACTCCACCCAGGATAATTTCCATGTCCAAGCTCTCTTCTTGCTTGCAGCATTTGAGCTTGAATACACTTGCTATAAATGCAACAAACAAATTCCGTTTACAAATAGATAGTTCCGGCTATGAATATGACAAAGAAACAAGTCTATTTATTTATTAGTTCCACTCATGGTACTCATAGCCAAAGTGAATTTTATTTAAGAAAATCATAGAAAGTAAGTTAACTAACATACTTTTTCTTTACATACTGACAGTTGATAGTATTGTTGTTTCAAATTTTTTTACTTCAATACAAATGAATGATTTCTAATATATTTTGAGCTCTTACCAGATGTTGCTAATCAGATGACGGAGATGTATAAGTCAAATTCCATATATTTCTTTTGTCTTATGGTGCTAATGAGATGTCGGACATGTATAACTCGAATTCCATATATTTCGTGTGCCTGATGCTGCTAATCAGATGTCAGACATGTACAAGTCTAATATATTTTAGTATTTCGTTTATGGATACTAAACCCTAGTAGGCGATCATGGTTTGAGAGTTTCAAATTACTTACCATTACATCAAATTGACCACATTCTAAAATTGATTGACTGTAGGTTCGTTGCTCATCTTACCTACCTTGTAAGAGACATAGGCTCTGATCTGACTATTTTTTAACCTTTGCAGTGGATTTGTACATGCATTTTTTTTGCTAAATGTGTTGTTCATGAGATCGCCAATGCACCTGGGATTCATTGCTTCCAGTTTTAACCTTCATCTTTTGAACATGTTTGTATTATTAGTTGGCTGACATAAAGTTGTCCTGTGGCAGGATCACTAGGAAAAAGGTGTGGTTCTCCATCCATGGAGCGTTGTCAAATTGTAAGCAAGCACAAGGTAGTGCCTGCCAGACAAACAAGTTTTCATATTTATCTCCATCATGGATGTTGCTTTTGAATATTCACATGGATGATATGTATAGTTTAATCACCTTTTACAAATCGTTTGCTACTACAAGGCGTGCAAAGCGCGTCCAATGCTCTACTGTATAGAAACCAATGATGTTTACTATATAGAAATCAATGCTCTACTATATAGAAACCGTGGCAGAGCATGGGCACCTAACTAATAATTGATCAAGATTTCTTTGCTTTCTCCATATATTTTCAAGAGGTGAAGAGCAAGTGTGATAGGAAAAAAGAGGTCAGTTGAGTATGATCTTTATTTGAATCTGCCAATGCTCTTGGTAATTTCAGTTCTCCTGATAGCCAACTTGTTTTTTTGTAACATTAGAGAATTCGTTTACTAAGTTGTTCCAATCCATGAGAAAATGGCTTGAATTAATATGTGAAACTAGCTGTGTGCTCGTGCGTTGCAACGGGAGTACGTTGGGATGATCGACACATATCTGATCGGATCTTATATTTTCTTGGGGTCTGGAGAAAGTTTGCTCGGAAGCCAAGCATGCGAGCTGGCAGTCTGGCATGATACAGTTTTTAATTCCTTATCGAAACAAAATAGTAAGACATTTGATTGCATCATACTCGACAAAATTAGTTTTTATTAGTTGCAACGTCACCCAACAGAACGTACATGTATACAATAAAACTACGAGCGCGTGAAAGAAAGCTTACTTCCTACAGGAGATTGCCTTCAGCTGCATTGTAGATTCTAACAAGAGTCCCCTTGGTGCTAGCAGTCGCAATGAGCTTCCCATCCTGCGACAACGCAAAACACGCGATGCGGGAAGTGTGTGCATTGATAAACTTGGCCTTCCTTGCCTTATAGTGTTCCACCCTAACCTGCCCCTTCTGGGCACCAGGGCAAACAAGCACAATGGACCCGGGCTGCTGTGACACGGCGCAAAGGCCCTTGGGGTTGCTCAAAGTGTGCGGTGTGCCAGCGGGAGAGCAGGTGGGCGCGAGCATCGCGGAAGACGCTGCGCGCGCGGAGCTTCCGCGGGGGTAGGCCGGCTTGGTCGGGGTTTGCGGGTGGGTGGGGGGTGGGGGTTGCCACGCGTAGAGGGGGGCGAGGTCAGTCTACACTAATGCCTTAATAGTTAGTAGAGATTACCACCCCTATTGTTATCCATAGCAGGATGGTCTTGTGATGCTTTGCCCTCTAGACACTGGACTAATGGAGTAGCATGGTTTCGCCAGATAAGCACAACTACTTGTGCTGTATCGACCACAGCACATCGCACCACACAACAGTCATCTGCCAACATACGAAAACGGACTTGCCATCTCCACCAGGACAACGTCTGAACCGCTCCACGCGCGCCGTTTCGTCTGGTTGCGGAGCGCAGGCAGCACCCCCGCCCGCTGCCATGGCTGATAGCACGGAGCGAAATGCCTCACCTGCCCCTTTCACGAACCACGCGGAGCGCCTCTCCTCCTGGACAGGAGCACCCCTGCCAACGGCTGTCACCTGGCCTCTCGGCTCCGCAATCCCGCGCATTACAAAAGACCGGCCACACCGTGCAAGTAGGAGTAGCTAGAGCTTGAGCGTGCATGCGGCTGTGGTTGTCATATGTGCTCTCCTCGACCTCGCCTAGCTAGAGCTAGAGGCTCGTGGGCTGGGGGTGTCATCCACTCCGCCCCCCCCCCCCCCCGTCGTCTCCTTCCACGCGCGGCCTACACGGGTGCCGCCACGAGCGAGTCTGCCTCTGGCAACACCGCGTCGCCGCGTGGGTTGGGACTTGGGACTCGCGGTTTGGAACCCGAACACCAGTGCCCGGTCGCCTGCCACAGGGGAGGGCTAGTTTTGTTTTTCTAGTACTCGGACAGTGTCCTGCAGGCAACGGACAAAACTGACGGGAGCCCCGCCGCCTGCTGGCCTCGGCCCTCACTTCTCACATCCAGCCTCCAGCGCCCGCCCGCCTCCGCTCTCTCGATCCTTCTCTATAAAGCTCGGCCTGGCCACCGGCCTTCCGCTCCACACATCCCCGTCTGCGTCCCTCCATTGCGACCGAGCACGTACGCGCACCGCCGCGTGTCAGCCAGCCATGATGTCTACGAGCCGCGCGGTGAAGTCGCCGGCGTGCGCGGCTCGCCGGCGGCAGCGGTCCGCGAACGCGTCGAACCACACGGCGACGTTCCTGGACTACTTGATGAATCAGAGGTTCTACTGGACTACTTGAAAGATACATATGTCAGCTTGGCTAATGCAGAGGAAGGTGCGCCTCTAGATTCCTGAAAATAGTGAAAGTAGTAACTTCAAGTCAAAGTGGCATAGTTAGCATAATCTTATTAAGACATAGAAAACATGTGATTATGGTGACCCAGGGTAGTAAAATCAGTGTTTATTATGCTGCAGAATGTGATCACCTCGGTTTTAGTACTTGAATAGGCATCGGAACCTTGAACCCTGCTCACGACTGGACTATTTGAGTGTGGTCTCTGTGCAAAGTTCCATCTTGATGTAAGTGATCTATCTTGGCCATCCTTCGCAATCTCACCCTTTGAATACAACATCTTCTGAACCATTTGGTTTGTAGCCCAGAACATGTCAGGTACAGAATAAGACCTTACAGTTGGTGGTGCTTCGACTGAGGCAATCTGTGGAGAAAGGGCAGCGTTTTGTTCACCTCTGCAGAAAGCGAGGGGCAATTATATCTCAACCAAGGTTTCTAAATGGAGGCAAATATTATCAACAGTGAGAAAATAATAATATACCAATATTGAATGCTTAGCAGTAAAACCTTACTCGACAAGCTTGTCTGCATTTATGGATCGCTTGTTGTTGCATGATTCACATAACGAGGTGGAACTCAACTGAACTTGGTTGTTGAGTTGTCCCCGAAGATCAGAAACCTTTTGCTTCAAGTTCATAATATCATCTTCAGCGGCAGCAACTTCCTCAAGATCAGCCTTAGTCTATTATCAACGTAAAGAAAAAAACTTAAAATGGTGAAAAACATTATCTACCTCAATAGCCAGATTCAGAAAGGATACCTTGGTGTCTATCATTGAGGGGAAGGACACTTGTCCTCTTCGCATATTCATTAGCCCAGACTCCAGAGAAGCCCTCAAACTTCTCTCCTTCAGTAGCTGGTCTCGTAAATTTTCCACCTATTGAATGTGCAAAATGAAAATATTCTTGTTGAACAGAGAAAAAAGCAGAACATTGCAAGCACAACAAAACAATTCCCGAAACATGTAAATACAGCATAGTTCTGAGTCAAACAGATATCAAACAGGAGAGACAGAAATCAAATGGCAGCTGAAATACAGGAAGAAGGATGGAAGAATCCGCATGTTAAGTTCGTGCTCTATACTTCTATCTCTAGTGTACAGAAGCAGAATATATGGTCCAGTGCCAGATGGATACATGGCTATGACAAAGTGAGATTTTAATATTTTAATAATGCTTTTCTAAATGGCATTGCCCCCACCCTGCCTCTGCACCCAAACATTACCATGCTAGAAACTTTTTATATCTGAAGGAAGAAATAAACTGATGTTTCACTGTGGCATCATGTTTAAATCCTTTGCTGACCATGACAATAACCTAGGTCAAGTAAAGAACCATACGCTTTTTTATAAAATGTGAAGTAAAAAAAGTTGGCTGCATAATGACATTAGAACATCAAACAGAATTAGAACTTCATTCAGTTTGTGGTTATCAGGGAGATTCCTACAACAATAAAACATGATTGCATTGGATAAGTATCAATAAGATGTTTGTTTTGAAAGTATCCATGCTTTAAAAGGGAAAAAAGAAGAATTGCGTTAAGATATTGCATATCAGTTGCCCCAGGCATCCAAAATGACAAGAACAAACAGCTATCCCACCGAGTACCAGGACCGTGCCTCAAGCAAAATGCAGGGAGTCCATTTGTTGAATCTTAAAACATAAGGAATAAGAATCGATTTCTCAAACTTGTTTGGGCTACACATGGATTTGTCTGCTAGTAGAACAACCTCACCTTCAACATAATGCATGATAAAATGTATCTTCCTTGTTATTTAAGTTCAAACCCTACCTGGTAGGGAGTATTCTCTTTCCAGAACACCACCAACACCACACCAACACCAACACCAACAACAACAACAACAATAATAATAATAATAAGTCAGGCCTTAAGTTTGAACTCTTACTTCTTTTTCAAGTGCTACACGGCGCTTGTGTAATGCTTCTTTTCGTTTTTCTAAATTTGCCTGGAGGACTGTATTTTCTTTCTCCTGAAAAACATAATCATCTTACATGGAAGAATGTTACGCTACATGATTTTTGTGTGATCCTAGAGAAAAGGTTGTACCTCCTCTGTAAGTTTAGATTGGAGATGAGTCTTCTTGTTTTCAAGCTTCGTAATATGAGCCCTAGTTCAGAAGCTGAATTAGAAAAGAAAAGGCAGCATAAAGTATCAAAAGATGTAAATTCTAAAGCTGACTTGTATTTCTATCTTTCTAAGTTTCCATCTATCCTTCTTAATATGTCTTTTCTGGTTGCTTGGGCAATGGAGTAGGGGAAGACCACACCATCCAACGGAAGTAAACTAAAAATCTGAACCAAATCTGAACTAATACCTGTTGCGAGTACCAACCAAGTCGTTCTACTTCTACCTATGAAGCAATGAAGCAAATGTTTGGCACAAATGAGAGCAAGACCTCACCTGAATCGGATGCGCTTCAGACCATTGCCGCCCCGCGGCAGCGAGAGGAAGGTGATGAGCACCCCGGGCTCCACCTGGGCGACCCACTCCTTCGCCTCATCCTCCTCGCTGCTGCCAGTCGTCGTTCCCTCTTCATCGTCCCCTTCCTCATCGTTGGCGAGGAAGTCGGTGCGCGCACTGACCGATGGTGTGATGTCACCACTGGACATGGCGCCCCCTGTGCGCAGCCCCGGCGTGGATGCTGCGGAGCTGCCAGCGTGCTGGTACGCGCAGTGGAAGTGGTCGGACCCAGACTCCGCATACGCGCTGTGGTAGTACGGTTGCTGCCGCCGCGACGCCACCGGGGAGGACGAACCGGCGCAGGGCTTGCAGTTCCGGTACGCGCCCAATGCCTTCAGCGCCATGTCCTTGATCTGAAACCCACGAAAATATCCAATCAATCGTAGTGCCAAACCCACGCTTCACACCGTCGAAGCAAAGCATGCCGATTTTGGAGAAACCTGCGAAAAGCTTCAAAAAACACATTGAGAACCACACGGCGACGTTCCTAGCCAGCGGAGGACGGCGGGGCGTTCGGGAGGCCATTGCGGGAGCGAGGTCGGCGGCGTGCGCGGGAGGCAGTTGCTCGCTGGCGCGCAGGCGTGCGGGAGCGGGGGTTGCTAGCGCGCGGGCGTTGCGGGAGCGGCGGTTTCGCTGGCGCGCGAGCGTTGCGGGAGCGGGAGCAGTCTACACTGCCCCCTTAATAGTTAGTAGAGATAAACTATAATTCTGATATGGTGTGGTCCATGCTTCAATTATTTCGCTATGGCCCTCAGTTCCCCATCGCACCCCCACCAGGAGACCGAATTAAGGGTAACCATCCAAGCATGCATTATATTCACAAAATACATAATATTGCTAATAATATGAATGCCGCCATGGAACTGACCAATCCTACATGGAAGGACGATATTTATATGTGGCGTCATATAGTACCAACATGGGTTCCAAAAATATTAAACTGGTAATTTCTTATACCTTGAAGACAACTAAATAATTTTGGCCACATATATGTAAAAACGAGTTATTTTAATCTGTAAGAATTTGTTAGGCTTTCTTGTTATTAACTTTATGCACTCGTGGAATGGTAAAAGGTTACCCTGCACTTCCACTTTGAGTAACCATATAGTTCTAATACCTGGTCAATATCATTCTTCTATAACTAATTGTCTTTACTGAATTTAATGTTGTCTTATACCGAATGTACAGACTTCAAGTGTACTGAGGACCAAATTCTTAGTAGAATTGATGAAGTACAGGGAGAATGAATGTAATGACAATAATCCATAAGAAATACAAAAGAATATTAAGTGTGTCAGTGTTTAGTTGGTTTTTAGATATACAACAAATGTGATGTTATTTGCAAATACTCAAGTTTAGGATAAGAAACAGAGATTCAGAATTTTTGCTCTCACTTGTTATTCCCATCCTTTTGGTATGAATTTTAATGTATATTCACTTCGTTACCATTACAATCCTTGCAATGCACAAATATTGTACTCACTTCTTAAACTTTGTTTTTGTGATTTTTCACATTGTATTGTAAATTAATTTGTATTAGTTTAATTCTTCATTGGTTGTTGCAAAAGAATTTATAAGATTGAGATCGATAATATGTGTTATTTGTTTTTATGTAACCATTGAGCACTAATATTTTGTATGCCGTTGCAACGCACAGACACTTCGCTAGTATACTTAAAGCATTAGTTTCAACGGTCGTTCCGTATTATCTTTTTACAAAAAAGTCATTACATTTCTTTCAAATTAACTCAGCTTAAAATGTTAAAAAGCGGTGCAGAAGGTGGAGTTTGAACCCACACTTTGATGGAAGAAGGGAGAGACACTAGGCGCTGCTATCTAACCAGTAGAACATCATATTCAGGTGTTTATAATATCAAATATAAATTGTACATATGTATAAATATGTTTTTTTAAATAAAAAAATAATTGTGTCGGGTCGGGCCAGCACTACGGGCCAAGGCTACGGCCTAAGCACTGCACGGCGCTCGTGCCGGGTTGGCCCAGGCACTATTAAATGGGTCGTGCATCGGGCCGGCTCGCCAGACACGACCTATTTGACCATCTATACCTCCGCACGATAATGATGGTCCTCACCATAGTTACCACCACCTTGTTCGTCATTATACTTCTTTTCTCTCTCCCCTCATGCCTCCACCTCCACGCCACCATAATTAGTGGTACCCTCAAGACTCCTAATTCTCAGTTGGTAACCCCCATCAGCATAAAGCTGCTAAGGCCTGATGGGTGCGATTGAGTCAGGGATCAGTCCATTCGAGCGACTCGATCACGCCTCGCCCGAGCCTAGCCTCGGACAAGAGCAGCCGACCCCGGAGGATTTCCGTCTCGCCCGAGGCCCCCCTCCAACGGCGGACATGTTTCCGGCTCGCCCGAGGCCCTGCCTTCGCCAAGAAGCAACCCTGACTAAATCGCCGCACCGACCGACCAAGTCGCAGGGGCATTTAATGCAAAGGTGACCTGACACCTTTGTCCTGACGCGCGCCCCCCGGCAGAGCCGAAGTGACCGCCGTCACTTCACCGCTCCACTGACCGGCCTGACAGAAGGACAGCGCCGCCTGCGCCACTCCGACCGCAGTACCGCTTGGCAGAGTGAGACTGACAGGCAGTCAGGCCCTGCCAAAGGCACCATAGGAAGCTCCGCCCGACCTAGGGCTCGGACTCGGGCTAAGTCCCGGAAGACGGCGAACTCCGCTCCGCCTGACCCAGGGCTCGGACTCGGGCTATGTCCCGGAAGACGACGAACTCCGCTTCGCCCGACCTAGGGCTCGGACCCGGGCTCAGCCCCAGAAGACGACGAACTCCGCTTCGCCCGACCCAGGGCTCGGACTCGGGCTCAGCCCCAGAAGACGACGAACTCCGCTCCGCCCGACCCCAGGGCTCGGACTCCACCCTGGCCTCTGTCGAACGACCTCCGCCTCGCCCGACCCAGGGGCTCGGACTCGGCCTCGGCCATGGAAGACAGACTCGACCTCGGCTTCGGAGGAGCCTCCACGTCGCCCAACCTAGGGCGCAGGCCAGCCACGTCAACAAGAAGCGCCATCATCACCCTACCCCGAGCTGACTCGGGCCGCAGAGAACAAGACCGGTGTCCCATCTGGCTAGCTCCGCCGGATAGGCAATGATGGCGCCCCGCATGCTCTGTGACGACGACGGCTCTCAGCTCTCTTACGGAAGCAGGAGGACGTCAGCAAGGACTCAACCGCCCCGACAGCTGTCCCTCCGCCAGGCTCCGT
The DNA here is from genome assembly GCA_029449295.1 of Zea luxurians. Classification (NCBI taxonomy): domain Eukaryota; kingdom Viridiplantae; phylum Streptophyta; class Magnoliopsida; order Poales; family Poaceae; genus Zea; species Zea luxurians. The sequence goes on from JAOPSE010000001.1 coordinate 217,156,363, forward strand.
CGCTCCTCCGACGGCCACGACATCATACCAGCTGGGTGCCAAAATCTCTCCGGTTGCCACATCGGCATGTACTTAGGGCGCTAGCTCTCCCCCGCTAGACACGTAGCACTCTGCTACACCCCCATTGTACACCTGGATCCTCTCCTTACGCCTATAAAAGGAAGGACCAGGGCCCTCTTAGAGAAGGTTGGCCACGCGGGGACGAGGACGGGACAGGCGCTCTCTTGGGGCCGCTCGCTTCCCTCTCCCGTGTGGACGCTTGTAACCCCCTACTGCAAGCGCACCCGACCTGGGCGCGGGACGAACACGAAGGCCGCGGGATTTCCACCTCTCTCACGCCCATCTCCTGCCACCTCACTTCCCCCCTTCGCGCTCGGCCTCGCGTCGACCCATCTGGGCTGGGGCACGCGGCGACATTCACTCGTCGGCTTAGGGACCCCCCGGTCTCGAAACGCCGACAGTTGGCGCACCAGGTAGGGGCCCTGCTATGTGTTGACGAACAGCTTCCCGTCAAGCTCCAGATGGGCAGTCTCCAGCAACCTCTCCAACCCGGGACGGTGCTCCGTTTCGGGAGTCTTGAGTTCATGTCCTTTGACGGCAGCTACGACATGATACTCCTTCCACCGCCGCGCGACAACGACGATGGCGGCCGACAGCCCGCCCGCCGGCGGCGGAATCGACGACGTCTTCCCCGCGTGGTGGGAGAACAACACTCGAGCTCGCCCCGTTCTCTCCCCCGACAACGGAGGAGGAGGCGGGGCAACCAAGGCCAAGCGGGAGGCCGCGCCTCGTCGGCTGTCGAGCGAGTCGACGTCCCCAGCGCTCCAACGGGGGGCGCGTCGGGCGTCGACCTCGCGTTTGAGACGAGGGCGAGCGCCGTCTCCCCGCGACACGCCAATCCCGAGCAAGTGGACGACGCAGGTGCGCTCGCGGAGAGCCTGCAGGACGTCGCCCTCGTACCTGAGACGACGGTGCAATCAGCCCCCGACGTGACTATGTTGCTGCTCGTCAACCAAAAGGTACCGACCGATTCCCATCCTACGTCATTTAGATTCAGCCTCAACCCGCCTAGCGACCTTGCTTTGGCGGGCGCTCTCGTAGAGGCGAGGTCAAACCCTCTGGGGTTTCGCATGCGGTCGCCTTGGGACCGGCTGACGGACGTCTCGACCTACGGGCCCTCTAGGTCCGAGGAAGATGACGACCCCAACATCTGTTGGGATTTCTCTGGATTTGGCAACCCTAGTGCCATGCGGGACTTCATGACCGCATGTGACTACTGCCTCTCCGACTGTTCCGACGGTAGCCGTAGCCTCGACGACGAGGACTGCGGCCCAAGCCGCGAATGTTTCCACGTCGATTTAGGGGGTCCCTCCGAAGGCAATCATCTCGGCGTGCCGGAGGACGGTGATCTCCCTAGGCCGGTGCCCCGCGCTGACATCCCGCGGGAGCTAGCTGTGGTCCCCGTTCCGGCGGGGGGTCACGACCCACAGCTCGAGCAAGTCCGCGGGGCGCAGGCCAGGCTCGACGAGGGAGCAGGAGCGCTTGAGCCGATCCGCCGGGACGTCGGGCAGGCATGGGCGGGCCAACCCCCGGCCAGAGAAATACGTCACCTGCCCCAGGGTCTCCCGCTCCGCGTCGCCAACGACGTCAGGGTCAGGCCGCCACCCGCATCCAGCGGGGTCGGTCAGAACCTGGCTGCAGCAGCGATGCTTCTCCGCGCAATGCCGGAGCCATCAACCACCGAGGGTCGGCGAATCCAAGGGGAGCTCAAGAATCTCCTGGAAGGCGCTGCGGTCCGACGGGCCGAGAGCTCTGCCTCCCGAAGGCAAGGATACCCCTCGGAACCTCATGTCGTGACTTCCCGATTCATGCGGGAAGCCTCGGTCTACACCGGGCGCACACGCAACACCGCGCCTGCGGCCCCGGGCCACCTCGGCAACGAGCACCATCACCGCGACCGTCGGGCCCACCTCGACGAGAGGGTGCGCCGAGGCTATCACCCTAGGCGTGGGGGACGCTATGACAGCGAGGAGGATCGGAGTCCCTCGCCCGAACCACCCGGTCCGCAGGCCTTAAGCCGGGCCATCCGGCGGGCACCGTTCCCGACCCGGTTCCGACCCCCGACTACTATCATAAAGTACTCGGGGGAAACGAGACCGAAATTGTGGCTCGCGGACTACCGTCTGGCCTGCCAGCTGGGTGGAACGGACGACGACAACCTCATCATCCGCAACCTCCCCCTGTTCCTCTCCGACACCGCTCGCGCCTGGTTGGAGCACCTGCCTCCGGGGCAGATCTCCAACTGGGATGACCTGGTTCAGGCCTTCGCCGGCAATTTCCAGGGCACATATGTGCACCCCGGGAATTTCTGGGACCTCCGAAGCTGCCGACAGCAGCCGGGAGAGTCTCTCCGGGACTACATCTGGCGATTCTCGAAGCAGCGCACCGAGCTGCCCAACATCACCGACTCGGATGTCATCGGCGCGTTCCTTGCCGGCACCACCTGTCGCGACCTGGTGAGCAAGTTGGGTCGCAAGACCCCCACCAGGGCGAGCGAGCTGATGGACATCGCCACCAAGTTCGCCTCTGGCTAGGAGGCGGTCGAGGCTATCTTCCGAAAGGACAAGCAGCCCCAGGGCCGCCCACCGGAAGATGCACCCGAGGCGTCTACTCAGCGCGGCGCCAAGAAGAAAGGCAAGAAGAAGTCGCAAGCGAAATGCGACGCCGCCGACGCGGACCTTGTCGCCGCCGCCGAGCACAAGACCCTCGGAAGCCCCCCGGAGGTGTCAACCTCTTCGACAAGATGCTCAAGGAGCCGTGCCCCTATCATCAGGGGCCCGTCAAGCACACCCTTGAGGAGTGCGTCATGCTTCGGCGCCACTTCCACAGGGCCGGGCCACCCGCGGAGGGTGGCAGGGCCCGCGACAACGACAAGAAGGAAGATTACCAAGCAGGAGAGTTTCCCGAGGTCCGCGACTGCTTCATGATCTACGGAGGGCATGCGGCGAATGCCTCGGCTCGGCATCGCAAGCAAGAGCGCCGGGAGGTCTGCTCAGTGAAGGTGGCGGCGCCAGTCTACCTAGACTGGTCCGACAAGCCCATCACCTTCGACCAAGCTGATCACCCCGACCACGTGCCGAACCCGGGGAAATACCCGCTCGTCGTCGACCCCGTCATCGGCGACGTCAGGCTCACCAAGGTCCTTATGGATGGGGGCAGCAGCCTCAACATCATCTATGCCGAGACCCTCAGGCTCCTGCGCGTCGATCTGTCCTCCGTCCGAGCAGGCGCTACGCCCTTCCACGGGATCATTCCCGGGAAGCGCGTCCAGCCCCTCGGACGACTCGACCTTCCCGTCTGCTTCGGAACGCCCTCCAACTTCCGAAGGGAGACCCTGACGTTCGAGGTGGTCGGGTTCCGAGGAACCTACCACGCGGTACTGGGGAGGCCATGCTACGCGAAGTTCATGGCCGTCCCTAACTACACCTACCTGAAGCTCAAGATGCCGGGCCCCAACGGGGTCATCACCGTCGGCCCCACGTACAGACACGCGTTCGAATGCGACGTGGAGTGCGTGGAGTACGCCGAGGCCCTCGCCGAATCCGAGGCCCTCATCGCCGACCTAGAAAGCCTCTCCAAAGAGGTGTCAGACGTGAAGCGTCATGCCGGCAACTTCGAGCCAGTGGAGACGGTTAAGGTCGTCCCCCTCGATCCCAGCGGCAACGCCTCCAAGCAGATCCGGATCGGTTTCGGGCTCGACCCCAAATAGGAAACAGTGCTTGTCGACTTTCTCCGCGCGAACGCCGACGTCTTCGCGTGGAGTCCCTTGGACATGCCCGGCATACCGAGGGATGTCGCCGAGCACTCGCTGGATATTCGGGCCGGAGCCCGACCCGTCAAGCAGCCTCTGCGCCGATTCGACGAGGAGAAGCGCAGAGCGATAGGCGAGGAGATCCACAAGCTAATGGCAGCCGGGTTCATCAAATAGGTATTCCATCCCAAATGGCTTGCCAACCCTGTTCTTGTGAGAAAGAAAGGGGGGAAATGGCGGATGTGTGTAGACTACACTGGTCTCAACAAAGCATGTCCGAAGGTTCCCTACCCTCTGCCTCGCATCGATCAAATCGTGGATTCCACTGCTGGGTGCGAAGCCCTGTCTTTCCTCGACGCCTACTCAGGGTATCACCAAATCAGGATGAAAGAGTCCGACCAGCTCGCGACTTCTTTCATCACGCCCTTCGGCATGTACTGCTATGTCACCATGCCGTTCGGTTTGAGGAATGCGGGCGCGACATACCAGCGGTGCATGAACCATGTGTTCGGCCAACACATCGGTCGCACGGTCGAAGCCTACGTCGATGACATCGTAGTCAAGACAAGGAAAGCTTCCGACCTCCTCTCCGACCTTGAAGTGACATTCCGATGTCTCAAGGCGAAAGGCATCAAGCTCAATCCCGAGAAGTGTGTCTTCGGGGTGCCCCGGGGCATGCTCTTGGGGTTCATCGTCTCCGAGCGGGGCATCAAAGCCAACCCGGAGAAGATCGCAGCCATCACCAGCATGGGTCCCATCAAGGACTTAAAGGGCGTACAGAGAGTCATGGGATGTCTCGCGGCTCTGAGCCGCTTCATCTCACGCCTCGGCGAAAGAGGCCTGCCTCTGTACCGCCTCTTAAGGAAGGCCGAGCGCTTCACTTGGACCCCTGAGGACGAGGAAGCTCTCGGGAACCTAAAGGCGCTCCTCACAAAGGCGCCTATCTTGGTGCCCCCAGCTGACGGAGAAGCCCTCTTGGTCTACGTCGCCGCCACCACCCAGGTTGTTAGCGCCGCGATTGTGGTCGAGAGGCAAGAAGAGGGGCATGCATTGCCCGTTCAGAGGCCAGTTTACTTCGTCAGCGAGGTACTGTCCGAAACCAAGATCCGCTACCCACAAGTTCAGAAGCTGCTGTATGCAGTGATCCTGACGCGGCGGAAGTTGCGACACTACTTCGAGTCTCATCCGGTAACTGTGGTGTCATCCTTCCCCCTGGGGGAGATCATCCAGTGCCGAGAGGCCTCGGGCAGGATTGCAAAGTGGGCAGTGGAAATCATGGGCGAGACAATCTCGTTCGCCCCTCGGAAGGCCATCAAGTCCCAGGTCTTGGCGGACTTCGTAGCCGAATGGGTCGACACCCATCTACCGACGGCTCCGATCCAACCAGAACTCTGGACCATGTTTTTCGATGGGTCGCTGATGAAGACGGGAGCCGGCGCGGGCCTACTCTTCATCTCACCCCTCAGGAAACACCTACGCTATGTGCTACGCCTCCATTTCCCGGCGTCCAACAATGTGGCTGAGTACGAGGCTCTGGTCAACGGGTTGCGGATCGCCATCGAGCTAGGGGTCAGACGCCTCGACGCTCGCGGTGACTCGCAGCTCATCATCGACCAAGTCATGAAGAACTCCCACTGTCGCGACCCAAAGATGGAGGCCTACTGCGACGAGGTTCGGCGCCTGGAAGACAAGTTCTACGGGCTCGAGCTTAACCACATCGCTCGGCGCTACAACGAGACTGCGGACGAGCTGGCAAAAATCGCCTCGGGGCGAACAACGGTTCCCCCGGACATCTTCTCCCGGGATCTGCATCAACCCTCCGTCAAGATCGACGACGCGCCCGAGCCTGAGGCGCCCTCGGTCCAGCCCGAGGTGCCCTCGGCACAGCCGGAGGCACCCTCAGCTCGGCCCGAGGCGGCCTCGGTTCAACCCGAGGTACCCTCGGCCTCCGAGGGTGAGGCACTGCGCATCGAGGAGAAGCGGAGCGGGGCCACGCCTGATCGAAATTGGCAGACCCCGTACCTGCAATATCTCCGCCAAGGAGAGCTACCCCTCGACCGAGCCGAGGCTCGGCGGGTAGCGCGACGCGCCAAGTCTTTCGTCTTGCTGGGCGATGAGAAGGAGCTCTACCACCGCAGCCCCTCGGGCATCCTCCAGCGATGCATCTCCATCGCCGAAGGTCAGGAACTCCTGCAAGAGATACACTCGGGGGCTTGCGGCCATCACGCAGCGCCTCAAGCCCTTGTCGGGAATGCTTTCCGGCAAGGCTTCTACTGGCCAACGGCGGTGGCTGATGCCACTAGAATTGTCTGCACCTGCGAAGGGTGTCAATTCTATGCGAAACAGACCCACCTGCCCGCTCAGGCTCTACAGACGATACCTATCACCTGGCCCTTTGCTGTGTGGGGTCTGGACCTTGTCGGCCCCTTGCAGAAGGCGCCCGAGGGCTACACGCACCTGCTGGTCGCCATCGACAAGTTCTCCAAGTGGGTTGAGGTCCGACCTCTGAACAGCATCAGGTCCGAGCAGGCGGTGACGTTCTTCACCAACATCATCCATCGCTTCGGGGTCCCGAACTCCATCATCACCGACAACGGTACCCAGTTCACCGGCAAAAAATTCTTGGACTTCTGCGAGGATCACCACATCCGGGTGGACTGGGCCGCCGTGGCTCATCCCATGTCGAATGGGCAAGTAGAGCGTGCCAACGGCATGATTCTACAAGGGCTCAAGCCTCGGATCTACAACGACCTCAACAAGTTCGGCAAGCGATGGATGAAGGAACTCCCCTCGGTGGTCTGGAGCCTGAGGACAACGCCGAGCCGGGCCACGGGTTTCACGCCGTTCTTTCTGGTCTACGGGGCCGAGGCCGTCTTGCCCACTGACCTGGAGTACGGCTCCCCGAGGACGAGGGCCTACAGCGATCAAAGCAACCAAGCTAGCCGAGAAGACTCGCTGGACCAGCTGGAAGAGGCTCGGGACAAGGCCTTGCTACACTCGGCGCGGTACCAGCAGTCCCTGCGACGCTACCACGCCCGAGGTGTCCGACCCCGAGACCTCCAGGTGGGCGACCTGGTGCTTCGGCTGCGGCAAGACGCCCGAGGGAGGCACAAGCTCACGCCCCCTGGGAGGGGCCATTCGTCATCGCCAAAGTTCTGAAGCCCGGAACGTACAAGCTGGCCAACAGCCAAGGCGAGGTCTACGGCAACGCTTGGAACATCCAACAGCTACGTCGCTTCTATCCTTAAGATGTTTTCAAGTTGTTCATATACCTCGCACCCATGCAAAGTTTCGTCATCAAGGAAGGGTCGGCCTCGCCTCGGCAAAGCCCGACCCTCCCTCGGGGGCTAAAAGGGGGGGACCCCCTCTGCGTTGAAATTTTCCTCGAAAAAAGATCTCTTCTGCCAGAATATCTTTCGTGCTTTCTGACTATTTCGAAAAGTGGACCCTGAAAACGACGGAGTACACGTAAGCAGCCAAGGCTGACCGAGCCGAGGGACTCCTACGCCTCCGGGATATGGATACCTCACTCATCACCTTCTGCGATAAGTAACTCGCATTCAGATAAAGTGATTCCGCGGACCGAACAAGTCTTCACGTTCGGAAGCTCTTCTGCCGAAGCGATCCTTCGAGCCTTCTCGACTGAGTCGGTGACAGGGCCTCATGGACGGGTGAAAGTGCGCGTAAGCGGCAAGGCCGACCGAGCCAAGGGACTCCCACGCCTCCGGGATACGGATACCTCACTCATCACCTTTCGCGAGAAGCAACTTTCGCTCGCACAAACATCCCTGCTACCGACAAAAAAGTCCAGATACTCGAAACAAGAGGAAAGGAGACGCAGCTTTACAACACAGCGAGGGTGTGTAAATTCTGGCCTCGGCGGCCGCAGAAGGCACACGCTACAAGACACTCTGACCCTGCAGGCTCGGGTCTTGACGCTGGAAGGGGGCAGTAGCACCCTCGGCATCGACGACACCTTCAGCGAGGTCCGACCTAGCCTCGGACGGCGACGCGGTCCAGGGATCCCCACTCTGGAGGACGACGTCATCGTCACGCCCGGACAATCGCTGCCAGGGACTTCTTCGGGAATCCGGCCCGAGCAGGCGGCTCGGCCGGGTACCCCTGGGGCCTCAGCCAACCATCTCCCAAGGGCGCCAGCCCGACCCGAGGCCTCGGCTGATCAACTCCGGCGTCGGTCCCACTAACGGACAACCCGGCTAGGCTCCGGCCGACCAGGTTTCATTTTCGAGCCAACTCTGCCTCTGTTCATGCTGATATCGCTACCCCTGGCCTCGGCTCGTCGAAGAGCGGCCAGGGGGTCCCTTTTACTAAGCTAGAGGAGCCTCAGACAACAAGGCCGACCGAGCCGAGGGACTCCTACGCCTCCGGGATACGGATACCTCACTCGTCACCTTGACACAGGGCAACTCATGCTTGGTGAAGCGGTTCAGATAATCAACAGGCGAGTCTTAATGCTCGAAAATGAGGAAAAAACATGGCTCCGTGCCAAAATTACATACATGTTCAGGCCTCGGCAGCCATAATGAACAAAAACACTAGCATTCGAAGTGCCATTACAAACGGAACTCCGGTTCCCCCTCCGTAGGTACGAACAACCCCACTCCATGGGGGAGGGCCTGCGGAACAACAGAAGACTGACGAGCGGCTCGCGGCCGCCCGTTCTGACTACGACGACGACGACCCCTGCTCCGGGTGGCCGAACTGCAGCAGCGCAGGCCTCAGGGTAGGCACTGCCGTAATCTTGCCCTCGCCCACGCCGACGCTCGAGGGGCGAGGACAAGTACAAAGAGCCGGAGGCCCGAGGCGCGGATGGTGGCAGTGATCCCGTCGGCGACGGGGACTTCTCGAACCGCCTCCGCCTCGGCACCGACGGCAGGGGCCATCAGCCCTCCGGCAGATCCCCACTCAAATCCTCCCAGACGAGTGGGGGACCGGCCTCCGCGTGAAGATGCCACGCCGGTGCAAAGGCAGGATCACCCCAGAACACGAACGCCGCCCTAGCAGCGCGCGGCATCTAGGGTGGTCCTCCCGTGCACACGGCGCGACAGCCGTCCTCCGGCAGAAGGGGCCGCCGGGAGCCAAGCCGACGAACCCGACACGCTGGAGGTGACGACGCCTGCCGTCGACCAGCCCCGCGTTGTCGAAGTCCGGGCCACCCGCAGGGCCAGTGAGCGCCCTCTCCCTCGAATGCCGCGGGAGAGGATGACCCACGAACCCGCGCGGGAGGTAGAGCGCCGGCTCAGCCCGGCACCCACCCCAGCGAGGATGATGAACATCCTTGAAGCTGAGGGTGGGACCAAGATCGCAGCCCGGCTTGCTCCTCCCCACCCAGGAGCTGGTGGTCACCGTCTCGGGTGACCGCCGGCGAGGGGGTACAGCCGGGCTGGCTGATGAAAATCCTTGAAGCCGAACGATGGCTGAAAGGTACCAACTCCTACGGAGTTGCGTTCCTCCAACGATGAGGCGAAAAGACGGCGGGTATCCCCCATCCGAGGGCTTGGAAGGTAGGAAGACGCGATGCATAAGGGAGCGAGAAGACATGGTCGCCTTCCGAAGGGGGTCACCCTCCTTTTAAAGGCAACTCTCCCTACTTGTGCCCCCAACCGTCACGGGCTGAGTCTTCTCCAACACGCTCCAAGGCCCTCCCTGCAGCGCGGGGGCTGGGTCCCGCATGTCAAGCAAACCGGCTCAGAGCAGAAGAAGCCAAACCGCCGCGCGTGGTGTGCACAACCGCCCAGCGGTTACAAGTGATCCTCCACTTTTGCCCGGACCAACGGGCGAAAGAGGCGGGCAGCCATGCAGGCGGCATGCAACCGCGCCAAGTGGACGCGCTCCTCCAACTCCCGACACGCCAGCATGGAGGCCCAGGCCCACGCGTCGTGCAACCAGCGCGCCGGATGCCGCATGCAAGCAACTGCACCGCCACTTGCGCCACCACCGCACCTCCTCGATTGCGGAATCAATACCGCGACTCGAGGCGACCAGGCGCACGACCCAGCAGCACCAGCCTGACGCGGCAGTCAATACGGCCAACAGTGGGCCGGCAGTGATGACGGTGGCAGGCGGGCGGGAGCAGCGGTCACGTCGTCAGCCAAGCTCACGTCCCATCCGGGGGCAGCTAGAGAACCCCCTCTCACAGCGTGAAGACAACGCGCCCGTGATCCGTTCCTCGAATGGCTCGCGCACGCGCAACGGCCGCCCTGCCAACAACTCGCCCCGTCGCATTAACTCCGCGGAGGGATAGACGGCGCTTCTGGCAGGAGAAGCGGGCGACGCTTCGCCTTCGCCGTAAAAACCGCGTCGAAAAAGGTACGCCATGTTGTTCGATTTCGTATCCTTTTCCTTTTTTCCTCTTTCTCTATCTCTTGCAACAGGGACCGGGAAAGGGGGATACCCCGAAAAGGATCCTTCCCCGTGAAGGAACCAGGCTCCGAGCCTCCTTACTGATCAGAGGTTCGAAGGCTGGCCCCCCGAAGGGTTTCAACAGCCGCCTCAGATCGCGTGGGCCCTACACCCACTACTGGTCAGAGGTTCGAAGGTCGGCCCCCCGAAGGGTTCCACGGCCACCTCAGGCTACTCGGGCTCCGCGCCCATTACTGATCAGGGGTTCGAAGGCTGGCCCCCGAAGGGTTCACAGTCGCCTCAGACGCCGAGCGAGGGATGACCAGGGGTACGTTCGATACATAACCAAGGCTCGGGCTGCGCTCCCGAGGTACCCTAGGACATTTCCGAGACCAGCGGGAGCGATCTTGTAACGGAATCCCATCAGAGGGAGGCATCGAGCCCTCGGACCCCGTCGCCAGGGGACCGGGTCCGGCAGATCACCCGCAGGTACTTTTGGGCGTGCCTCTGGGCCCCTAGCCGACCCCTAACGAACGGGGCACGGACGTCCACTCGGATTACCTGCTTGCAGCTCACCGGAGACACCATGTTCGGCGCCCATTGAGGGTAACATGGCGCTTTCCCCCCTCCTCCTTGCGGAAAGGCGACGCAGAGGCGTATGTAAAAAAGCCGAGTCTGTCCCTGATCGCCCTCTCGCCCTGTGCGGAGGCTCGGGGGCTGCTCTCGCAAACCCGGCTCCGGCCGAACCGTTGACAGCGTCAACATACCAGCCCAAGAGCTTGGGCCCCGGCCGTACACCCGGTCTACGGACAGTTCGCATGAGGGAACGACCAGACCGGTCGAAGCATTACGCGAGGCATTAAGACCTCGAAGGAGTGAAACCACTCCTCCGAGGCCTCGGGGGACCGGCAGGTGCGCTCGCGCGCACCCACCGGATCAAAATGCAACCGAGAAAGGCTGGTCCCCTTGCAAAAAAGTGCGACGAAAGCCTCCAAGCGAGTGCTAACACTCCCTTCGAGGCTCGGGGGCTACTGTCGGGGACCATAATTAGGGGTACCCTCAAGACTCCTAATTCTCAGCTAGTAACCCCCATCAGCATAAAGCTGCTAAGGCCTGATGGGTGCGATTGAGTCAGGGATCAGTCCATTCGAGCGACTCGATCACGCCTCGCTCGAGCCTAGCCTCGGACAAGGGCAGCCGACCCCGGAGGATTTCCGTCTCGCCCGAGGCCCCCTCCAACGGCGGACATGTTTCCGGCTCGCCCGAGGCCCTGCCTTCGCCAAGAAGCAACCCTGACTAAATCGCCGCACCGACCGACCAAGTCGCAGGGGCATTTAATGCAAAGGTGACCTGACACCTTTGTCCTGACGCGCGCCCCCCGGCAGAGCTGAAGTGACCGCCGTCACTTCACCGCTCCACTGACCGGCCTGACAGAAGGACAGCGTCGCCTGCGCCACTCCGACCGCAGTACCGCTTGGCAGAGTGAGACTGACAGGCAGTCAGGCCCTGCCAAAGGCACCATAGGAAGCTCCGCCCCGACCCAGGGCTCGGACTCGGGCTAAGCCCCGGAAGACGGCGAACTCCGCTCCGCCCGACCCAGGGCTCGGACTCGGGCTAAGTCCCGGAAGACGGCGAACTCCGCTCCGCCCGACCCAGGGCTCGGACTCGGGCTATGTCCCGGAAGACGACGAACTCCGCTTCGCCCGACCCAGGGCTCGGACCCGGGCTCAGCCCCAGAAGACGACGAACTCCGCTTCACCCGACCCAGGGCTCGGACTCGGGCTCAGCCCCAGAAGACGACGAACTCCGCTCCGCCCGACCCCAGGGCTCGGACTCCACCCTGGCCTCTGCCGAACGACCTCCGCCTCGCCCGACCCAGGGGCTCGGACTCGGCCTCGGCCATGGAAGACAGACTCGACCTCGGCTTCGGAGGAGCCTCCACGTCGCCCAACCTAGGGCGCAGGCCAGCCACGTCAACAGGAAGCGCCATCATCACCCTACCCCGAGCTAACTCGGGCCGCAGAGAACAAGACCGGTGTCCCATCTGGCTAGCTCCGCCGGATAGGCAATGATGGCGCCCCGCATGCTCTGTGACGACGACGGCTCTCAGCTCTCTTACGGAAGCAGGAGGACGTCAGCAAGGACTCAACCGCCCCGACAGCTGTCCCTCCGCCAGGCTCCGTCGCTCCTCCGACGGCCACGACATCATACCAGCTGGGTGCCAAAATCTCTCCGGTTGCCACATCGGCATGTACTTAGGGCGCTAGCTCTCCCCCGCTAGACACGTAGCACTCTGCTACACCCCCATTGTACACCTGGATCCTCTCCTTACGCCTATAAAAGGAAGGACCAGGGCCCTCTTAGAGAAGGTTGGCCGCGCGGGGACGAGGACGGGACAGGCGCTCTCTTGGGGCCGCTCGCTTCCCTCTCCCGCGTGGACGCTTGTAACCCCCTACTGCAAGCGCACCCGACCTAGGCGCGGGACGAACACGAAGGCCGCGGGATTTCCACCTCTCTCACGCCCATCTCCGGCCACCTCACTTCCCCCCTTCGCGCTCGGCCTCGCGTCGACCCATCTGGGCTGGGGCACGCGGCGACATTCACTCGTCGGCTTAGGGACCCCCCGGTCTCGAAACGCCGACAATAGCCGTACGCCGCCGACGAGACCCGAGAGCAGGCTGTTCACCTAGACTGGTCCTGGCACACCGGACACTGTCCAGTGCACCACCAGACTGTCTGGTGCACCACCGGACAGTCCGGTGTACCTAGACCGAGCAGCCTTTGGCTGAACATAGCCAACTAATCTCCAAAGTGATTTCTCCTGTTTCTAGCACTTAGACACAGCACATTAGTCTTCAAAACAATGGACTAAGACTAGAAACATACCTTTAATCTTGATTTGCACTTCTTGAGTCTTTGGCACAAAATATAACTCAAAGCATTTGTGTGAAGCCCTAAATCACCAAAATCTTATAGAAATGGCCCAAGGGCACATTTCCCTTTCAATCTCCCCCTTTTTGGTGATTTATGCCAACACAACAAAAAGCAACTAAAGAAGTGCAACATCAATGCATATTAGAACAAAAATTTGTATTTCATTCAAATTTGACATATTTGGATCGTTCTTTGCCACCACTTGGTTTGTTTTTGCAAATCAAACTCAATTTCCTATCTCTAAGTCAAAATCACTTGTTGAGGCATAGAGAGAGGTATTCCAAGAGAAATTGATCAAAGATTCAAAAACTCCCCCTTTTCCCATAATCAAACATTCCCCCCACAAGAGACCAACTTTTGACAATTAGAGACAATAAGAGAATTTTGACAAAACAAAAACTCTAACTCTACTATTTTCAAAGTTCTCAAGTGGTAGCTGATCCATTTCTTGCTTTGGCCTTAATTTCTCACCCTTTGGCATTAAGCACCAAAACGGGATCATTATTGGCCCTTAAATCCTATTGCCTCACCAAAATCTCTACTACTTATTAAGTAAGCAATAGTAGTCTGCCATTGACTTGTTCTGCCTTTGACCTGTTCTGCCATGGCTCTGGTTCTGCCCCCACAGGCCGTACACGCAGGTGTCCAGCAAAAATTATTATGCCTGCGCGAGTTGAAACTGACCACCAGTTCAGCCACCATTTGAAACTGATCAGTTCAGCCACCGCGCCAAAGCTTATAAGCCGCTCCATGTCTCCTTTACTAGCCAATATGGTACTAAGTTTTTGCAAGACAATACAACAATACAGCAGTGCAGGCGTTTTGGGCTGCTTTTTTGGTGCGGCCCATACTCCAGTTAGGTTTGGGCGGCCCATAGTCGCGCGCACAGCAACAGGTTCTTCCTCCCTCACCGTCCCCGAGCTGCGAGCGCGAAAAAAAAGCGAGAGCGCCACATACCTCGCCGCCGTCGTCTCCGCTGCTCTCCTCGCCACGTTGCCGCCGAGCTGCCCGAGGGGTACACCGCCAGGCACAGCCGGATCCGCGCGGTCCGAACCCGAGAGCGCGCCGCCGTGCATTTCGAATCCGCGTAAGGCGCGCCGCCGGATCCGCCGCGCCGACAGGGAGGGCGCCGCCGACGTCCAACTTGGCATTGGTTTGGCTCGATCCGGAGGCGCGTAGACTGTGGGTGCGTGTCTCGACCCTGTCCTGGTCCCCGATTTTCTCTCTTTGGCATGATCTGGGAAATGTTCTCTGTAAAGTATTTTTTGGGTTTATCCGCTGCATATTGTTCGATCCACCGTATGGACATAACTCCGGTCTTAGAAAATTCGGATTTTAGGCGCTTGAATCGAGTACTCATTTTGATTGATACGATTTTGAGTTTTCCCCCTTTTGCGTGAGTAATAGTGTTTCCCCTTCGAAGCTCAATAGTTGCTGGTTTATCTGTTTTTACTTCAAGTTACCTGCATCCAGTAGAAGCTTGTGGAGTATTAATCCCGCTTTGAGTGCTCGTCGAATTGTGCTCCATAACCTGTTAGCTATTGTCCTTACAGGACTGCACTGATTGATGAGACTAAAGCTTTTGCTATATGTTTTGTTTCAATAGGTGGGAGTAATCTGTATTTGTGGAGCTTTGCTTGGTGCTGAAAATTGTGCAAACATGAGATGGCTTCAGCATATAGTGTGCTGGAAACGGGCACCGTGCAACTGAACCCATCCTTCTTGTAGCCAGATTCCTTATTCCAATGATGCAGTGGTTGGTAGGTTGCAGTAGATGACTACCGATGATCCCTTGCTCCTGTCATCATCGGGAAGTGCAGATTCACCTTCAAAGCATTAGGCTCCAGCTCGGCCTTCGGTAGGCTCATTAGGCTGTCTCTGCGCAACTGATTCATTCTCTTCTTCACTGTACGAGGATTGTGAAATGTCTTCTGTCACAGTCACGGATGAAAGGGAGGCTCAACCAAGACATTTACATGAGTTGTCTCATGTGAGTAGGGTGGTAGAGCACTTCCAGTCTGCTGATTCACAATTCTTCCATCGTCTCTCAGTGGAATGCTCTCAGAAGGAGAGGCAGCGGGAGGTTTCTTGGGGTGGCGCAATGGAGAGGCAGCATTCTCCATCATCCCTAGAGATTGGAATGGTATCTTCTTCGCATGAGAAGCCAAATCGCTCCCAGAGAATCAGGAACAAGAGCTCAAAGTTTGAAGATCCATCTGAGCAAGAGCCAAGAAAAATTTACATTAATGATCCTAACAGGACAAATGATCGATATGAATTTACAGGGAATGAGATCAGGACAAGCAAGTATACTTTGATTACGTTCTTGCCTAAGAATCTCTTCATACAGTTTCATCGGTTGGCATATGTATACTTCCTGGTTATAGCTGCTCTTAACCAGCTCCCTCCTTTAGCTGTATTAGAACATGCACTTGTATGGTGGAAGTTTGCTTCAAAAGTAAAGATATTGATATTTTGGATCTTAGACCCCTGAATACATGCACTTTTTACCTCAATCCTATCGAAGAGCTGTGTAAGAAGTTGATTCAGCGAGTACGATGTGAATTTTTTTTGGAAGGGGTTATCTGTGGATGTATTATGTCATTGAGTGTGCTGCTAATCTATAAGTTTTTGTTTTAATTTTCCTTTCCTTTTTAATGCAGGAAACTTGAATACAATAGTGGCTCTTGCTGGGAACAAGGCTGATTTGTTAGATAAGGTGGGATTCTATTTCTAATGCCCCTGCAGCTTCTATAAGTAGAGGATCCAATTATTGTACTACAGCAGTGTAGCCTGTTCAGATTTGAGCTTGTTCGGCCATTAATAGTGTTTAGAAGCCTAACAGAGTGATTCTGTGTTGATGGCACACACTTGACACCTGGAGTGGTATCACCTGTAAGAAGAGGGTACCAGTTATTTTGTCGTGATCCAGCAAGTCACAATATGTTCTGAAACAAAGTAGCTAGAGCAGTAGAGCACACATGTGAGTTCAAGGAAACAGAATTATCACGAGACATACCCTATGGTGGTGGGGTTGATTCAACAATAAGAATAGTATTAGATGCATGCACTAAAATGAAACTGCAATTTAAAGCTCCTTGCAAACTCTACAAATGTTCTGAAACGGTGGATAGCAAGTGCATATGCTAACTTACCAAAAGATGATAAGGAAATATTTTTCTCAAATATGCATGAGAGCAGCAAGTGCCCTCATATTGGATATGAGTGCTATTCATAACAATTATCACCAGAAACTTGACAGGTTTTCTCCTTTTAATTATTGGACCACAATGGAAAGAAGAATACTCTAGAATTTTTTTCTCCTTTGGATGGAATTAGAATATTCACACAAAAAAACTTAGAAAAGGCCTCCAAACAAATATTGCAATTAAGACGAACAAATAATGTTACCTTTTCAGCCACTTTGGTCTGCCAGGCTTCTTATTTGTTGTTGTTTGTACAGGAACAGATTGAGATGCATCAGATTGAAGAGAAGAAGAGTTCATTCTAGAATCATCAGGTTGACTAGCAGGTTTCAGCAGAAGTGACAATCCATCCAAACTTAGAATTTTAGTGCAGTTGATCGAAAACTTCGGTTCTCTCACAGCATCATGTTCTGACAGGAAATCCTGGAAAGCTTCAGAGACCCGGAATTCTGGTACGTTGAGCAAGGTATCGCTGCACCAGACTGCGACGACTCTGCCTCCTTTAGGATGGCTTTCCACCGCCGTGATGAGAAGTGGTGGCTCCCGGTGCCTCGTGTGCCTCCCGGTGGCCTTCACAACAAAACAAGGAAGCAGCTCCAACACAAGCGTGATTGTGCAAACCAAATCCTGAAGGCTGCCATGGCCATCAACAACAATACTTTAGCAGAGATGGAGGTCCCTGAACCTTATCTTGACTCCCTACCAAAGGTATACCATGCATTCTTCCGCAATCAGAACTCATGAATGTGCAGTGTCCACAGAATTTCTTATTGTCAGTTCTCAACATGTTGCATTGAACTTGATTTCAGAATGGACGGTCAACCTTAGGTGATATCATATACCGCTACATAACCTCTGATCAGTTCTCCCCTGAGTGCCTTCTTGATTGCCTGGATTTGTCCATGGAGTACCAGGCCCTGGAAATCACAAACCGTGTTGAGGCGTCAGTGTATGTGTGGCGCCGGAGGGTTGCTGCCAAACCAGTAAATGGATTGGGCCGAAGCAGCAGTGCTAGATCATCGTGGGGCATGGTAAAGGACACGATGGTAGACTCGAAGAAGAGAGAGCTGCTGCTAGCTGAACAATCAGAGGGCCTGCTAATATGCTTGAAGCAAAGGTTTCCTGGATTGACACAGACAAGCCTGGACATGAGCAAAATTCAGTACAACAAGGTTTTTTTATCTCTTATCTGGTTCTCCCAGTATTCCATCCATAACCAAATTACAGGTAAATAACTGACGCAGCTCTTGCTGGTGAGCAATTTTCAGGATGTGGGCAAATCAATCCTCGAGAGCTATTCGAGGGTGTTAGAAAGTTTGGCTTCAAACATCGTCACCCGCATCGACGATCTGCTGAACATCGACGAGCTGAACGGACACGCTGAACATTTCGCATCAATAGGTCGTTGAACCTGGTCTTGTAGACAATTTATCTATAAAAATGTCTTATAATAACGGAGGGAGTAGTAGTTAATGGGCGATTGCTTCATCAGGATCTGCAAAGATGCTGCTTGTTGACATTTTTTAGTGGAGTGTGTTTCAGATGTAGAGTTTCGGAATACTGGGCTGGAGAGATCAGAGGCGCTGAAAAATGATCTAGAATGGTTCAGGCAACAGGGCCACACAATTCCAAAACCATCGGCCCCTGGCACCACATACGCTTCTCTACTGGAAGATCTGTCTAAGGAGGACCCCCAGGCCTTTATCTGCCATTTCTATAACGTGTACTTTGCTCATACTGCTGGAGGCCGAATGATTGGCAAAAAGGTGACCCTCCCCCCTTCTGAGAAAATGACAAAATACTGAGTAGTACATGGCATCATGTCACAACATTGTTTTGGCAAGCATAATTTACACATCATTGGCACATTCAGGTGTCTGATGCCATCAAATCCCCAAGCATGCATATGCATTCTCTATTGAATATGATTCCTTGTGCCTTTTTTCTTTGTCGATACTACAGTGCACTTCTGGTTAGGAATATGATTACCTTTCGTTGCTGATCTGGGCAGTTCAGAAGTCTAAAACTACCTGTTCCTCCATTATCTCGTATCATTTAACACAGTACCATGTGCTCCTGGTATCTTAAGTTTCCGAGAAGATTCTGAACAACAAAGAGCTGGAGTTCTACAAGTGGGAGGGCAATCTCTCCCAGCTACTGCAGAACGTCCACAAAAAGCTTAACCAAGTCGCTTCGGTAAGTCCCTGGAACCAAACACAAGTACCAAGGCTTTTTAAACTGAACGGCAGATTCTCAAAGGAAAAACTAACTGTCAAATTCTTTTCCATGTACTGGTTGGTTCCTCAGAGCTGGTCTCGGGAGGAGAAGGACCACTGCCTGGAGGAGACGGAGAAGTCGTTCTCTTACTCAGGAGGCCTCCTCCGCCATATATTCACCTGATCTATCATTGCCGGTTGATCCAGTCTCAAACGCTATAAATACATAGTCCTCTTGACTGTTAAAACTTTATTACTGGTGAGGGGGATCTCCTCCCCCAGGTACGGTTTACCTGCATTCAAGTTGCCCAATGTCTTACTTGATTTCTGGTGTTTGGTGTTTCTGTGATGCAATCTGTATTCTGTAGGTCGTTTCATGACTAATAGAGTCGACCCCTTCCAATGCCGTCAATGGCAAGAGCTCTTCCAATCAACATGCCTAGCCTAGCGTATTCGTTTTGTAGTGTGTGTACGTGAGTGCTTAGTATCGTACCAAATATAAATACTTCTTTGTGTTTTCTATATTTTATAGGTAGGTGCCCGTGCGATGCCACGGAACATAAATTGCGAACCTCCAATGGACTTCATTTGAGACAAGTGATGCCCAAGAAAATGGGGGTAAACTGACACAGCTATCACTTGCATTACTTGCCCTATGCGCGGAAGAATCTGACACAGCTATCACCCATGAAGATTTCCGGTTAACTTGTGGAACCGAACTTCATTTGAGACAAGACAACAATACCAGTGTTGAGCTTGCCACTTGGCCATGGCACACACGAGAACACGGGATGATCAAGTAAGAGCTGAACAGAATGCACTAATACAAAAGGCTGGCTTGCGTTCGCTTCCTTGCTCCACAGGAAGCATAGCTGATATACAAATCGAGAAGTTTTACATATAGACTTCCCAATATGTAAATGGAGAAGTTTTTATACAAATCGAGAAGTTTTACCTAGGAAGCATAGCTCCACAGTAAGAACTGAACAGAATCCAGTTTTACACGAAAACACGAGAGCAGGACCTTTTTTTACTCTATATGTAAAACTTCTCGATTTGTATATCAGCTATACTTCCTGTGGAGCAAGGAAGCGAACGCAAGACAACCTTTTGTATTAGTGCATTCTGTTCAGTTCTTACTTGATCATCTCGTGTTCTCGCGTGTGCCATGGCCGAGTGGCAAGTTCAACACTGGTATTGTTGTCTTGTCTCAAATGAAGTCTGGTTCCACAAGTTAACCGGAAATCTTCATGGGTGATAGCTGTGTCAGATTCTTCCGCGCATAGGGCAATTAATGCAAGTGATAGCTGTGTCAGTTTACCCCATTTTCTTGGGCATCACTTGTCTCAAATGAAGTCCATTGGAGGTTTGCAATTTATGTTCCGTGGCATCGCACGGGCACCTACCTAGTCTTCAATTAAGAGTAAAAAGGCAATAAGAGCACGAAGATGAACTTGGAGTAAGTTACCCTCTCATCGGAGTGCAGTGGAAGTCTTGCATGGTCCAAGTTCACCTTTTCCCTTTCAATCCTCCTTTGAGACTAATTTAAGAAACCTCAAGCACACGGTTAGTCTCAAAGGGTCAAGTTGTAGCATTTCTCCCCCTAAATATGTGCATCATTCACATATGGACTTGTGAGGTCCGGGGGATCCCTTGCACAACTTGAGCACCATAAATAAGCAATAAAATGCATAAAGGAACATGATCAAAAGCATAATCCTCATGTATGCTCTATATCAATCCAAGTTACGCGAATCTAAGACATTTAGCTCACTACGCAGCCTACAAAAGGTCTTCTCATCTAAAGGCTTGGTAAAGATATCGGCTAGCTGGTTCTCGGTGCTAACATAAAACACTTCGATATCTCCCTTATGCTGGTGGTCTCTCAAAAAGTGATGCCGGATGTCTATGTGCTTTGTACGGCTGTGTTCAACAGGATTGTCCGCCATGCGGATAGCACTCTCATTGTCACATAGGAGTGGGACTTTGCTCAGATTGTAGCCAAAGTCCTTGAGGGTTTGCCTCATCCAAAGTAGTTGCACACAACACTGTGCTGCGGCAACGTACTCGGCCTCAGCGGTGGATAGGGCAACGGAAGTTTGTTTCTTAGAACTCCATGACACCAGGGACCTTCCTAGGAATTGGCACGTCCATGATGTACTCTTCCTATCGACCTTACATCCAGCATAATCGGAGTCTGAATATCCAATTAAGTCAAAGGTAGACCCCTTTGGATACCAGATCCTGAAGCAAGGCGTAGCAACTAAATATCTAAGAATTCGCTTAACGGCCACAAGGTGACACTCCCTTGGGTCAGATTGAAATCTAGCACACATGCATACGCTAAGCATAATATCCGGTCTACTAGCACATAAATAAAGTAAAGACCCTATCATAGACCGGTATGCCTTTTGATCAACGGACTTACCTCCTTTGTTGAGGTCGACATGTCTGTCGGTTCCCATTGGAGTCTTTGCGGGCTTGGCGTCCTTCATCCCAAATCGCTTGAGCAAGTCTTGCGTGTACTTCGTTTGAGAGATGAAAGTGTCGTCCTTGAGTTGCTTCACTTGGAACCCAAGGAAGTAGTTCAACTCGCCCATCATCGACATCTCAAATTTCTGTGTCATCACCCTGCTAAACTCTTCACAAGACTTTTGGTTAGTTGAACCAAATATTATGTCATCGACATAAATTTGGCACACAAATAGATCACTGTCACAAGTCTTAGTGAAAAGAGTTAGATTGGCTTTCCCAACCTTGAAAGCATTAGCAATTAAAAAGTCTCTAAGGCATTCATACCATGCTCTTGGGGCTTGCTTAAGTCCATAGAGCGCCTTAGATAGCTTACACACATGTTCGGGGTACCGTTCATCCTCAAAGCCAGGGGGTTGCTCCACGTACACCTCCTCCTTGATTGGCCCGTTGAGGAAAGCACTCTTCACGTCCATTTGGAACAACCTGCGACTTGGGCATAACCTTTTGCCACAGGTCGAGCCTTGTTCCTTGTCACCACCCCGTGCTCGTCCTGTTTGTTGCAGAACACCCACTTGGTTCCCACAACATTTTGCTTGGGACGTGGCACTAGTGTCCAAACTTCATTTCGCTTGAAGTTGTTGAGCTCTTCCTGCATGGCCAACACCCAGTCCGGATCTAGCAAGGCCTCTTCTACCCTGAAAGGCTCAATAGAAGAGACAAAAGAGTAATGCTCACAAAAATTAGCTAATCTAGAGCGAGTGGTTACTCCCTTGCTAATGTCACCCAAAATCTGGTCGACGGGATGGTTCCTTTGAATCATCGCTCGAACTTGAGTTGGAGGGGCCTGTGGTTCTTCTTCCTCTTCAACTTGTACATCTTGTGCTCCCCCTTGATCACACGCCTCTTCTTGAGGGACCTGTTCATCATCTTGAGTTGGGGGTTCACCGTTGTTGAGGAAGAAGGTTGATCTTGCTCCTTGTGTTCCTGTGGTCGCACGTCTCCAATCGCCATGGTGTGAATCGCGTCCATTGGAACATCATCCTCATCTACATCATCAAGATCAACTTGCTCTCTTGGAGAGCCATCAGTCTCATCAAATACAACGTCGCTAGAGACTTCAACCAAATCCGATGATTTGTTGAAGACTCTATACGCCTTTGTATTTGAGTCATAACCTAACAAAAACCCTTCTACAGCTTTGGGAGCAAATTTTGAATTTCTACCTTTCTTCACCAGAATGTAGCATTTACTCCCAAAAACTCGAAAATACGAAACGTTGGGTTTGTTACCGGTTAGTAGCTCGTATGACGTCTTCTTGAGGAGGCGATGAAGGTAGACCCGGTTTATGGCGTGGCAAGCCGTGTTCACAGCTTCCGACCAAAACCGCTCGGGCGTCTTGAATTCTCCAAGCATCGTCCTCGCCATGTCTATAAGCGTCCTATTCTTCCTCTCTCCCACACCGTTTTGCTGTGGTGTGTAGGGAGCGGAGAACTCGTGCTTGATTCCTTCCTCCTCAAGAAACTCCTCCACCTGCAGGTTCTTGAACTCGGACCCATTGTCGCTCCTTATCTTCTTCATCTTGAACTCAAATTCATTTTGAGCTCTCCTTAGGAAGCGCTTGAGGGTCCCTTGGGTTTTAGATTTATCCTGCAAAAAGAATACCCAAGCAAAGCGGGGAAAATCATCAACAATAACAAGACCATACTTACTTCCCCCGATGCTGAGGTAGGTGACGGGCCCGAAGAGGTCCATATGCAATAGCTCCAGAGGTCTTGATGTAGTCATCACATTCTTGATGTGATGAGCACTTCCCACTTGTTTACCTGCTTGACAAGCTGCACAAGGTCTATCTTTTTCGAAAGTTACATTTGTTAGACCTAACACATGTTCTCCCTTTAGAAGCTTGTGAAGGTTCTTCATCCCCACATGTGCTAGACGGCGATGCCACAGCCAGCCAGCCCATGCTAGTCTTAGCGATTAAGCATGCATCTAGATCGGCCTCCTCCTTCGAAAAATCAACTAAATAGAGTTTGCCGTCTAGTACACCCTTAAAAGCTAATGAACCATCACTTCTTCTAAAGACATACACATCTACGTTTGTAAATAAGCAGTTGTAACCCATATTACATAATTGACTAACGGACAACAAGTTGTAACCGAGCGATTCTACTAAAAACACATTAGAAATTGAATGCTCGGAAGAAATAGCTATTTTTCCTAGTCCTTTAACCTTGCCTTGATTCCCGTCACCGAATATGATGGAGTCTTGGGAATCTTTATTCTTGACGTAGGAGGTGAACACCGGATGCATAAACCTGCAAGGCAAATTAGGCTTGGGTTTTAGGTACCCAACTCTTGTTGGGTCCTACAAGGTTAGTTACAATAGCCTTAGGGACCCAAATGCAAGTCTTGTCTCCCTTGCATTTGGCTCCCACCTTTTTAGCAATCACCTTTTTATTTTTACATGAAAGAATAAATTTAGCATTGCAAGCATGAAAGATAGTGGTAGATCCATTAAACACTTTCCTAGGAGCATGAGACACAAAATTCCTCCTAGATCTACCATTAAAGCTTGAACTTGAAGCAATCATGGCATGGGAGTCAAACGCATTACAACTCCTATCATAATGAACATTTCTAGAATATTTCCTATCATGATACAAGAAAGCATGATTTTTATGAACACTATTTGCCATAAGGGCCTTCCCTTTCTCATTGGCGGAGATGGGAGCCTTATGACTTGTTAAGTTCTTAGCTTCCCTTCGAAAGCCAAGCCCATCCTTAATAGAGGGGTGTCTACCACTAGTGTAGGCATCCCTTGCAAATTTTAGTTTATCAAAATCATTTTTGCTAGTCTTAAGTTGGGCATTAAGACTAGCTACTTCATTATTTAATTTAGAAATAGAAATCAAATGTTCATTGCAAGCATCAACATTAAAATCCTTACATCTATTGCAAATTACTACATGCTCAATACAAGAACTAGATTTATTTGCAACTTCTAGCTTAGCATTTAAATCATCATTAATGCTCTTTAAACTAGAAATAGTCTCATGACAAGCAGAAATTTCACATGAAAGCATTTCATTTCTTTTAACTTCTAAAGCAAAAGACTTTTGCACATTTACAAATTTATCATGTTCTTCATATAAAAGATCCTCTTGCTTTTCTAAAAGTCTATCCTTTTCGTTTAGAGCATCAATCAATTCATTGATCTTTTCTACCTTCGCTCTATCTAATCCCTTAAACAAGCTAGTGTAATCAATTTCATTATCACTAGAGTCCTCATCACTAGAAGTAGAGTACTTAGGAGTTTCTCTAGTGATTACCTTCTTTTCCTTTGCCATTAGGCAAGTGTGGCGCTCGTTGGGGAAGAGTGACGATTTGTCGAAGGCGGTGGCGGCGAGTCCCTCGTCGTCGGAGTTGGACGAAGAACAATCCGAGTCCCACTCTTTGCCAAGGTGTGCCTCGCCCTTAGCCTTCTTGTACGCCTTCTTCTTTTCCTTCTTCCCGCTTTTCTCTTGTCCCTGGTCACTATCATTATCGAGACAGTTAGCAATAAAGTGACCAGTCTTACCACACTTGAAGCAGGAGCACTTTCCCTTCGTCTTGTTCTTTTTGGGATGCTCCTTGCGACCCTTTAGCGCCGTCTTGAAGCGCTTGATGATGAGGGCCATTTCTTCCTCGTTGAGCCCCGCCGCCTCAACTTGCGCTACCTTGCTAAGTAGCGCCTCCCTGCTACTTGTTGCTTTGAGAGCAACGGTTTGAGGCTCGTGGATTGGGCCATTCAACGCCTCATCAACGTATCTGGCCTCCTTGATCATCATTCACCCGCTTACAAACTTCCCAAGTATTTCCCCGGGCATCATCTTGGTATACCTAGGATTTTCACGAATAGAGTTAACAAGATGAGGATCAAGGACAGTGAAGGACCTTAGCATAAGTCGGACGACATCGTGGTCCGTCCATCTCGTGCTTCCATAGCTCCTTATTTTGTTGACCAGGGTCTTGAGCCTGTTATATGTTTGGGTTGGCTCCTCCCCCTGATCATTGCGAACCTTCCTAGTTCACCCTCCACCAACTCCATCTTGGTGAGCATGGTGACATCATTTCCCTCATGCGAGATCCTGAGGGTGTCCCAAATCTGCTTGGCGTTATCCAAGCCGCTCACCTTATGGTACTCTTCCCTGCACAAGGATGCTAAAAGAACAGTGGTAGCTTGTGCATTTTTGTGAATTTGTTCATTAATAAACATGGGATTATCAGAACTATCAAAATGCATTCCATTCTCTACTATCTCCCATATACTTGGATGAAGAGAGAACAAGTGACTACACATTTTGTGACTCTAAAATCCGTAGTCCTCTCCATCAAAGTGTGGAGGTTTGCCAAGAGGAATGGAAAGCAAATGTGCATTTGAATTATGCGGAATACGAGAGTAATCAAAAGAAAAGTTTGAGTTGACCGTTTTCTTTTTCTCATAGTCGTCGTTGTCGTCGTCCTTTTGGGAGGAAGAAGACTCGTCGCTGTCGTCGTAGTAGACGATCTTCTTGATACACCTCTTCTTCTTCCCGTCCTTCTTCTTATGACTTGAGCCCGAGTTAGTGGGCTTGTCGTCTTTTGGCTCATTGATGAAGGACTCCTTCTCCTTGTCGTTGATCACCATCCCCTTTCCCTTAGGATCCATCCCTTCGAGCGATTAGTCCCTTTCTTGAAGAGAACGGCTCCGATACCAATTGAAATCACCTAGAGGGGGGGGGTGAATAGGTGATCCTGTAAAAACTTAAAACTCAAGGCCACAAACTTGATTAAGTGTTAGAACAATAAAGCCAAGTGGCTAGAGAGGAGTTCTTGCTAAACACGATAACCACAAAGAAATCAACACAGAGAGGCACAGTGGTTTATCCCGTGGTTCGGCCAAGTCCAACACTTGCCTACTCCACGTTGTGGCGTCCCAACGGACGAGGGTTGCACTCAACCCCTTTCAAGCGGTCCAAAGACCCACTTGAATACCACGGTGTTTCTCTTGGTTTCACTATATCCCGCTTGCGAGGAATCTCCACAACTTGGAGCCTCTCGCCCTTACAATTTGATTATCACAAATAAGCACGGAAGTAAGGATGGGATGAGCAACACACACAAGACACAAAATCAGAGCAACAACACGCACACAAGTCACAACTTGAGCTCGCAACACAACTCGAAGAGTTTTCTACTCGAATGGAGCTCTAGTTGCTATCACAAAGAATCGAATGCGCGGAAATGAAGTCTTGGTGCTTAGGAATGATCAAAGAATGCTTGGTGTACTCCTCCATGCGCCTAGGGGTCCCTTTTATAGGTCCAAGGCAGCTAGGAGCCGTTGGAAGCAATCCAGGAAGGCAAATCTTGCCTTCTGTC
Source organism: Zea luxurians (assembly GCA_029449295.1). Classification (NCBI taxonomy): domain Eukaryota; kingdom Viridiplantae; phylum Streptophyta; class Magnoliopsida; order Poales; family Poaceae; genus Zea; species Zea luxurians. Next base: position 217,182,765 of record JAOPSE010000001.1, read on the forward strand.
GGGTGACGCACCGGACACTGTCCGATGCGGATTGCTTTCCTAATCTGGCGTAGCCGATCGTTGAAGATTTGGAGCCGTTGGCGCACCGGACGGTGCACACTGGACAGTCCGGTGCCCCCATCCGACCGTTGGCCCGGCCACGCGTCACGCGCGGATTGCGCGGCCGACCGTTGGCGCGCCCGACCGTTGGCTCACCGGACAGTCCGGTGTCTCACTGGACAGTCCGGTGAATTTTAGCCGTACGCTGTTGACTTGGTTCCCGAGAGCGGTGACTTCGCCGCATACGACTCACCGGACAGTCCGGTGATTTATAGCCGTACGCCGCCGACGAGACGCGAGAGCAGGCTATTCACCTAGACTGGTCCTGGCACACCGGACACTGTCCGGTGCACCACCGGACACTGTCCGGTGCACCCAGACCGAGCAGCCTTTGGCTGAACATAGCCAACTAATCTCCAAAGTGATTTCTCCTGTTTCTAGTACTTAGACACATCACATTAGTCTTCAAAACAATGGACTAAGACTAGAAACATACCTTTAATCTTGATTTGCACTTCTTGAGTCTTTGGCACAAAATATAACTCAAAGCATTTGTGTGAAGCCCTAAATCACCAAAATCTTATAGAAATGGCCCAAGGGCACATTTCCCTTTCACACATCATGCGTGCACCATTGTTTTTACCGTCGTCGGACGTTCCGTTCGTCTTCCCGGCCTTCGCCCTGTTGTTCCTCCCCAACCTGCTGCCCCTGCCCACGGTCGCAGCCGTAAGCCGACCGACGCTCGTCAACGCAAGTACAACATGAGTTAGTCACGCTCCTGGCCTTTCTCCGTGCGTGTCGTCGAGGAGGACATGGTGGCACCTATAATATCGAATATAAATTGTACATATGTATATATATGATTTCTTGTAAAATAAAAAAATAATCATGTCGGGCCGGGCCAGCACTACGGGTCGAGGCTACGGCCTAAGCACCGCACGACGCTCGTGCCGGGTTGGCCCAACCACTATTAAATGGGTCGTGCCTCGGGCCGGCTCGCCAGACACGACCCATTTGGCCATCTATACCTTCGCACGATAATGATGGTCCTCGGCACAGTTGCCACCACCTTGTTCGTCATTCTACTTCTTTTCTCTCTCCCTTCATGCCTTCACCTCCGCGCCACCCCATTCTCGACAGAGGGCGTAGGAGCATGCGTCTTCTCCTCGTATTCGTCCGACACTAGCCTCGACCCAACACCGACTCGCGCAGTGGCTATTGTACGTCCACGAGGATGTTCACATCATGCGCGCACCATCGTTTTCGCTGTCGTCGGACATCCCGTTCGTCTTCCCGGCCTTCGCCCTGTTCTTCCTCATCAACCGGCTGCCCCCGCCCACGGTCGCAGTCGCGAGCCAACCGACGCTCGTCGACGCGTGTACGATGCGAGTTGGTCACGCTCCTGGCCTTTCTCCATGCGTGTCGTCGAGGAGGACATGATGGCACCTGCCACGCTTAGGTTATCTTGGCGATGGGGAGTCCAGGTCTGAGATATTGGACAACCAAGGCTCTTATAGCAGTCGGCATATGCTACGGAGTTGGTGGTGGTATTGTGTCGCTTCGGCGGGTCCAGGGCTAGAAAGACACTTGCATTCTCTCACTCTTCTCGGATTGACGCTTGGTGTGGGTGTCTCTCGGTTTGGAGCTGCTCCGGCTAGGCTTTTTTCTCCGCTTGTGTGCTTTCTCCCTATATATCTAGCGGTATATTACCTATGTCGCTTCCAGATGCCCAGGTCTTCGTCGTGTATTTCTTCGGCAACGAACATGTATGTCCGCCTCTTCCCTTCTCTTCCTGCTCTACACAACCTTGGAAGTGAGGGAGGCGAGGGATGTGAGTCTCTGATTTGCTGCCTATAGTATCCGTGTGTTCATAAAAAAATATTATGCGAAGAGTGGAGACAATCAATAAAAAATCTTAAAATTTTTTTGGTGGATAATTTACGTGAATATTATTGTGAGCCGTCGCAACGCACGGGTAACCGACTAGTCTATATTTAAACTATAGACTAGAAACAATACAATTGCACGGCATCCCATGGGCCATACTGGATCATTTCGGGCCACCAATCACGCCCTAAATGGGCTCAGCCGCCTCTTCTTGTCTCCACTCCCTTTCCCGTCGAGCTATTTGCAATTTTGCCGTGGGGGTAACCCATGGAGATCACGGAGGAGCAGCGGCGTCGCGCCGAGGCCAACCGCCTCGCCGCCCTCGAGAAGCGCAAGCGCTACGCAGAGGCCGTGGCTGCCACCGCCTTTCCCACCTCCGGTGCTTCCACATTCCCTGCCTACGACACTGCCGCCGCCGCTGAGTGGAGGCTCGCCAAATGCCCAAGAATCGCCCCGCCCGCGCGCCAGTTACCGTTTGTACCGCTGCCCCCTCGTCCTTCCCCACCGCCGCTGCCGCCAACTCCGCCTCAGCCGCCGGTGGGGTTCCAGGTTGTGCTGGAGGTATGCGGCCCCGACGAGTTCTGGGTGGCGGTGGTGCCGGTAGAAGGCAGGGCCTACCCTGGGGAGGCCGAGTGCCTCGGCGCCGTCCAGGACTGCCTCGCTGCGGCTTCGGTACGGTTCGCGTCGGTTCTTGCCTTTGAGGAATAGATGTTATTCCAGTTTCTGCTTTGATCAGAATGTACAGTTCATGAGCTACTCGCCTACTCCTACTCCCGAAATTTGGTGTTTTCTTGGATAGTATTATGCTTTTGTTTGCGAGAGTTTGATGATTTTCGTGTTTTTTGACACCAGTCTGTCAAATTCGTGGGAATCGGCGAGCTTTTCTTGATAAGTAGTTCTTTTTGAATGATTGATAAATAGTTTTTCTTTGGTTCCATTTGTTTGGATGTTCTTGATAAGGAATTTGCTATATAGACCGGAAACTCCTTTTCCATTTAATCCTGGGTTTATCTTTGGCTCCATCAGTTTGGATGTTCTTGATAAGGATTTTGGCATGGAATTGTAATTGCAACTCATTTTCCTTCAATGTTTGCACTGTTAGGTTGTACAATACTCTGCAACACAGTCGCTAAGTCAAAGCGCACATCTTCGTCCTGTATTTAAGCTTGTGGACTATGGTGTGGTGTTGAAATGCCTTAAGAAATTACCTGGAGCTTCCGTGCAAGAAATACCTTCTAGCACAAAGAGAATTATTCAGAATATACCTAGGTATCACGTCCAAAAGTGGGCTTCTGATGAAGAAGTACATGAGCTTCTCAAGAAACTGCCACAGCAAATAAAAGATGCGCTTTTACCCTTCCAACTTGAAGGAGTGATGTTTGGGCTTCGAAGGCGTGGACGTTGCCTAATTGCAGATGAGATGGGGCTCGGCAAGACTCTCCAGGTGGGCATATAGCATGGATTCTTGCATAGTGCAATATATGCTGTTTTGTATACGAGTACTTTGAGATATTCTTGTGATGTATTTGTAGAATATTATTGCAGCACTATTAATTCAACAATGATTTATTTTATTTAGATTTATGACTTGTTAAATGATATGAATAGACCTCCGTATTTGTTCTTTGTTATTCATTTCAGATTTGATGACTTGGTTTTAGATTATATGAATAGGCTTACCAATATGCCTATATTAAGGGAGCGAGTGAGCATATTCTCATGCATTTTAATGCAGGCGATTGCAATAGCATGCTGTTTCAAGGACGAGGGCTCTATATTAATAGTATGTCCAGCTGTATTGCGTTATTCTTGGGCAGAGGAATTGGAACGCTGGGATCCTTCATTTATGCCAAAAGATATTCATATTGGTATGAGAAATCTTTTTTTTGGTTGATGTGAAAGCTGGTTTTTATTGGACTTGCTGTAGGGGGCAGGCACGCCGGGGCTATAGGGAGCCCGGTGTAGACATCTCATGGCCGCAAGGGGCCAACGACGGAAGGGGGAGAAGCCCATGGATCTGGTGCGGGCCAAGGTCGGAGGAGCCGACTGCTGGGGCGTCGGTCACATCTCCGCGAGCTGCTGCTCTAGGTGGCACCGAGGTGAAGCCGAGGGAGTGGCCGACGGAGGAGGGGTCCGGCGGTTTGAAGTTCCAGCTGGCGGCTCAGGCCTAGCCGCCGGCGAGCTGGAAGCTGTGCGCGCTGGGGAAACCGGAGCGAGGATGGAGCAGGGAGCCGATTGCTGGTAGGGGCGACGACCGAGCTCCACGTTGGTGTTCGTCGAGGGGAGCTTGAGGAGACGCAATGACGCGGCCATGGGAGGCAAGCTGTGGGCAACGTCCGGCCTGGCCGAGCAGGGAGAGGGCGATCTAAAGAAACGGCACGAGCGTCCTGGGAGATGGACTGGGGTGTCCTGCAGCTGATGAAGAGGAAGGCTAGTGTGAGGGAGGCCTTGTGCACGAGCAGACTTGGGGAAGATGGACTGTGAGCGTGAGACAGAGAGGGTTGTGTGCGGTGGCTTGAAGTTCCAGCCGGCGGCTGGGGCTGGTGAGAGGGAGGGAAGAGATAGAAATCGCTCTAGTACCAAGTTGGAATGGGAAACCTAACTCTAACCAGGGTTGGGAGTGCATATATAAGCCAAGAGTTGGGCCAAGCCCATTACACAGAGGGGTATACAGGTAATTACACAGGGAATGACTCAAAACCCTAACGAGATTCTATTCTAACATCAATTAAAGACTATCGTTTTGCAAAATATGGCTAATGTCTTATCACTTCTCCCTTGTGTGATTGACTTTCTAGTTCTGAATATATTCTTTTGATATTTGTGTCCAGTTCATATAGAAGAAGTATCAAGTGCACAATAGTATATTGGTCCACATATGTGCAAACTCAATCTCACCTCACGGATCCAATATGAAGGGCTGAAGTGAGTAGACCTAAGTCAGCCCAAGAGGGATGAGAGAACTCTAACCTTGAACTTGGACCTTTAAGATTAAATATTTGTATCCGAAAGATGGGATTCAGTTTTTCATATGTTTCACTAGTATGCTCTTGTGCACTTGATATTTCCTATTTTGTACAAGGACCATATGTTTAGATGTTTAAATTATATCTATTATTTTCTCATTTTCAGTATTTGGCCGTCAAGACAGTCTTGAACATCTAAATGCTACTCCAAGGGCAGTGATTATATCTTACCAGATGCTAAGTCGCCTTAGAGAAAGTATGGTGAATAGAACATGGGCACTGATGATTGTTGATGAATCACATAACATACGCTGCACGAAGAAACTAGAAGAAAAATATGAGGTATTAATGTTATCATGAAAAATTAAACATTCTCATGTTTCAGAACAAGCATACAGCTCTCAAATAGCAATCTATGGAGATTCTGTTCCTTGTTCTTTGACACATTCTATCATTATTTTTAATATCATGACTTTGATAGGCTTACTTTCCTATCTATACCACTATATATTCCACCGGTTTAAACTTTGCAAAACCCACCCAACCAAATCACCCTCACACCCATAACCTCCACTAAATCCACCAAACAAATCGCACCTAGACTTAATACACCATCAAAACCAACGTTTCATATCGCTGGATAACCCCCTCTCCCTTACTTAAATCCAATTGCCAATATTATTTGGATTATCCCACACCCCTCTCCATCCCCCGCGACCCCGCTGCCCCCAACCTCCCCCTCACTCTCAATCGTCGTTGCCGTCGTTAACCCCTCCCCTTGCGCTGTTGGCCCCTCTCCCCTCCGGGATCGTAATTGTTAGAATAGGAACCCATACCCTAAACAGGGGTTGGGAGTGATATTAATAGAGTGAGTAACTGGGCCAGGCCCATTACACAGGGGTATAACGGTCATTACAAGGGGAATAACACAAACCCTAGACGGGTAGTCTAACACCCCCCGCAGTCACAACTCTATCCTGTACAGATGTTGAGACTGGATCGGAAGTCGAAAAAGACACTCGACGGTAACCCCTTGGTGAAGATGTCGGCGAACTGAAGCGTGGTGGGGACGCTGAGAACGCGGACGTCACCGGCAGCGACACGCTCGCGGACGAAGTGCAGGTCGATCTCCACATGCTTCGTGCGCTGATGCTGCACGGGGTTGGTGGAGAGGTAGACCGCGCTAACGTTGTCGCAGTAGACGAGGGTGGCGCGCTGGAGGGGACTGTGGAGCTCGTGGAGGAGCTGGCGCAGCCAGGAGGCCTCGGCCACGCCGTTGGCCACGGCACGGTACTCGGCCTCAGCGCTGGAGCGAGAGACGACGGGCTGCCTCTTGGCGGCCCAAGAGACGAGGTTGGCGCCCAGGAAGACGGCGTAGCCGGAGGTGGACCGGCGCGTGTCGGGACAGCCAGCCCAGTCAGCGTCGGTGTAGACCACGAGCTCCGACGTCGGGGATGGGCGGAGTAGGAGGCCGTAGTCGAGGGAGCCGCGGAGGTAGCGTAGAATCCGCTTGAGCGCAGTGAGATGGGGCTCCCGCGGAGTGTGCATATGTAGGCACACCTGCTGGACGGCGTAGGCGATGTCGGGCCTGGAGAACGTGAGGTACTGGAGCGCGCCGGTGAGGCTCCGGTATGACGTCGCGTCGGCGACTGGAGGCCCGTCGTCCTCAGAGAGCTTCGCCTGAGTGTCGACAGGCGTGGAGCAGGGCTTGCGGTCAGACATGCCAGCCCGCTCCAGGATGTCGATGGCGTACTGGCGCTGGTGGAGGAAGAGACCCTGAGGCCGACGTTCGGCGGTGATGCCGAGGAAGTGGTGGAGGGGCCCCAGGTCCTTCATCGCGAACTCCCGCTGAAGGGCGACGATCGTGCGGTGAAGGAGGTCGGCGGTGGATGCCGTGAGCACAATGTCGTCGACGTAGAGCAGGAGGTAGACGGTGTCGTCGCCGCGCCGGTAGATGAACAGGGACGTGTCCGACTTGGCCTCGACGAAGCCGACAGAGGCCAGGTAGGAGGCGAAGCGACTGTACCAAGCCCGTGGCGCCTGCTTGAGGCCGTACAGGGACCGGTTCAGCCGGCAAACCAGGTCCGGACGGTCAGCGTCGACGAAGCCGGTGGGCTGGCTGCAGTAGACAGTCTCCGTCAGAGTGCCATGGAGGAAGGCATTCTTGACATCGAGCTGATGGATCGCCCAGTCGCGGGAGAGGGCGAGGGAGAGGACGGCGCGAACAGTGGCGAACTTGACGACAGGGCTGAAGGTCTCGTCGTAGTCCACTCCGGGGCGCTGGGTGAAGCCCCGAAGGACCCAACGGGCCTTGTAGCGGTCGAGGGAGCCGTCCGAGGTCAGCTTGTGGCGAAATAGCCACTTGCCGGTGACCACGTTGGTGCCTGGTGGACGCGGCACCAGGTCCCAGGTGTGGTTGGCCAAGAGGGCCGCGTACTCCTCCTCCATAGCGCGACGCCAATGTGGGTCGGCGAGGGCAGTGCGAACGGAGGAGGGTACCGGGGAAGCGTCGGGTGGAGTGCTGGTCGTAGCGGCTGCCAGGATGAGCCGGTCAACGGGGCGGAGAACGCCAGCAGCGCGCCGAGTCACCATCGGGTGGACGTGCCCGGGGTCGCGATGGATGGCGACCGGGTGGTATACGGACGACTCGGAGTGAGCCGCCGGAACGTCGGGAGCGGCTGGTGGGGCCGGCTCACGGCGGTGATAGACGACGGCGGGGTCGGCGAATCGGGCCGCGCTCGTCGACGGGCCCGAGTCGGGGGGCGCCGAGGTAGTGGCGTGGCCGCGGCGATGGTAGACGAGGGCGGGGTTGGCGAATCGAGCCGGAGTCGACGGGGCCGCGCGTGGCGCAGGCGGGGTCGACGGGGCCGCGCGTGGCGCAGGCAGGACCGACGGGGCTGCGCGTGGCGCAGGCGTGGTCGACGGGGCCGCGCGTGGCGCAGGCGGGGTCGACGGGGTCGCGCGTGTCGCGGAAACCGACGGGGCCGCGCGTGGCGCAGGCGTGGTCGACGGGGCCGCGCGTGGCGCAGGCGGGGTCGTGGGGGCCGCACGAGGAGCAGGTAACGGCGCAAGACGGGGAGCCGAAGGTGGGGGAGGAATCGGATCGGACTCGAGGAGGGAGTCAAGGTCGGTGGGTGGGGTGGAGCCAGCAAGGGGAAACACATCTTCGTCAAAGACGACGTGACGAGAGATGATGATGCGGTGGGAGGTGAGGTCTAGGCACCGATACCCCTTGTGGTCAGGGGAGTAGCCGAGGAAGAGGCATCGAGTGGAGCGAGGAGAAAGCTTGTTAGGGGCGGTAGCGGAAGTGTTAGGGTAGCAGGCACAGCCGAACACGCGCAGGTGGTCGTAGGAAGGGGCTGTGCCGTACAGGGCAAAGTGAGGAGTAGGGTGGCTCACCGCCTTCGAGGGAAGACGGTTGAGGAGATGCGTGGCAGTATGAAGGGCCTCTGCCCAGTAGGTGGCAGGGAGAGATGCCTGAAAGAGAAGGCAGCGGATCATGTTGGTGGTGGTGCGAATCATACGCTCGGCCCGGCCGTTCTGAGCAGAGGTGTAGGGACACGAGAGACGCAACTGGACGCCGTGAGTGAGGAAGAAAGAACGGGAGGCGTTGTTGTCGAACTCGCGGCCATTGTCGCACTGCAGGGCACGGACCGGGCGCCGGAACTGGGTGGATACCCAGGTGAAGAAGTGAGTGAGGGTGGTAAATGTGTCGGACTTCAGCCGAAGGGGGAAAGTCCAAAGGAAATGGGAGTAGTCATCCAGAATGACTAGGTAGTACTTGTAGCCGGAGAGGCTAAGGACAGGAGACGTCCAGAGGTCACAGTGGACAAGATCAAAGGCCTGAACAGCCCTGGACGTGGAAGTGGAAAAAGGGAGACGTGAGTGACGGCCGAGCTGACAAGCATGGCAGAGGCGCTCAGAAGAGCCCCGAGTATATGATATGTCTGAGTGGCCGGAAAGCTGGGACATGACGTCAGGTCCAGGGTGCCCGAGGCGACGGTGCCAAATGGCGGAGGAGGTGGTGGTAGTAGCGAGAGCATGAGATGAGGCTACTTTGGTGTGGGGAGTGGAGGGCAAATGAAGAGAATAGAGGGGGCCGGAGCTGTCACAGCGAGCGAGCACATCATGTGTGGGGAGGTGGCGTATGGTGAGGCCCCAGGGGTCGAACTCCATAGAGCACTGGTTGTCACTAGTGAAGCGACGAACCGAGAGGAGGGGATGAGTCAGTCCGGGAGCAACAAGGACGTCGTTAAGGCAGAATGGTCCTGGAAGAACCGATGTACCTACTGAGGTAACCGGGAGGGTGGAACCGTTACCGACGACGATGGAGGTAGGATGTGAGGGGTGGGGTGGATGGGAGTGGAGTAACGAATTAGTGGTGGGGGTAGTGTGGAAGGAGGCCCCGGAGTCAACCACCCAATCGGTGGTGGTTCGGGGAGGTGGAAGTGGCGAAGGTACGGTGTGAGCGGAGAGGGCCAGAGAAGGTGCCCCGACAGGAGCACTAGGAAGGGAGGGAGAGGACACGGGCTCAACCGCTAGGGAGGCGATCGCAGCACGTGGAAAGACAAGCGGTCCAGGCACGTGACGGCCCGCCTGAGGGTGGACCTCGACGCAGTCCCGAAGAATAGGGTTCCAGACTGGATCGAATGACATGAACATGCCACGGATGAGCTGGCCGTCGTGGAGGAGGACACGCACAGTCACGAGAGCGGCGGGCGAGGTAAAGCTCATGGCGACCGGTGCAGGAGGGGCGAGGCACTGCTGGAGCCGGGGAGCGGTCAGCCGACGCAGGGAGTCGCGGACTGGACAACCGGGCGTGGAACAGCAGGGGCGGCTGGGTGCTCGGCGTCGGGCGTCCACGGCATGGGACAGCAGGGGTGCAGATCCGCGTGGAACAGCAGGGGCGCGGGCTGAGCGGCGGCTCGGTGGTTCTCCGGTGGTCCGGACCTGGCCTGGCGAGCGAGTCGCGGGCGCGCTGCGGAGCTGGACGAGCGCGCCGGGGCGGCTGGGCGCCTGGCGGAGGCCGGAGGCGCGTGGCGGCCTGGCGGCTGTCGCTGGCGAGCCGTGGGCGAGCGCCCCTGGGCAGCTGCGCGCCGGCTGCAACCGATGGTGGGGGCGATGGATGGGGACGCCGTTCGAGCGCCGGCGGCTGGCCTGGGGACCGGCGGCCGCTGGAGGGGAGGAGGGAGCGGCGCGGCCACGGAGAGGCCGGCGGCGGCTGTAGGGCTGGGAGAAGTCCCTGGCGGCTCGGCGAATCGGGGAGGGCGCGGCGGCGTCCTGCGTCGACCGGGCGAGGTCGCGGCTGTGGCCGGCCAGAGGGCGGCGGTGGGCGCTGCGTCCAGCAGGGAGTACCCGAGCGGCGGCGGCCTGGCGCGGGCGCGGCAGGGTCCTGCGGCCTGGCGCGGCCGCGGCTGGCACCTGGCGGCCTGGGCGCGGTCGAGGTCGCGACCGGAGAGAGGGAGCAGGGGGCCGGCGGCGGCTGCGCAGGGGCAGGCGCGCGTGGAACCGGCGGCACAGCAGAGAGGGAGGGGGAGGAGAGGCCGGCGCAGGGAGCTCCGGCGGCTGGGGAAGAAGGCCCTGGCGGCGGCGGGACTGGGGGCAGGGGCCCGACGGTGGCTGGGCAGGGGGCCGGCGGCGGCAGGGAGAAGCCCCTGGCGGCTGGGCAGGGAGAGGACCTAAACCTAAACCAAAGCTGATACCATGTTAGAATAGGAACCCATACCCTAAACAGGGGTTGGGAGTGATATTAATAGAGTGAGTAACTGGGCCAGGCCCATTACACAGGGGTATAACGGTCATTACAAGGGGAATAACACAAACCCTAGACGGGTAGTCTAACAGTAATGTTAGCACAGACTATATGCTACTATTGCAAAAAATGACTTCGAGATGATTTAGTGTACTTCCACACTTCTTCATCATTGAGTTTGATTCTCCACATGCCTACGCTCTTTTATAAAAAAGGAATTAATTACCACATCTGAGTCATTTAGTTTTCATATTACTAGTCTGAAATATCAACATTCTACTCGCTTCTTGCATTGACTTGCTTGTCTTGTGATAGACAAAAGCTGTGCTACATCTAGCTTCAAAAACTGAACGCATAATATTGCTCTCTGGGACACCTTCTCTCTCAAGGTTATAAATATATCCATCATACTCTTTGAGTTCTTTGTGCTATTGAAATTGTACTCTTCAAATTTCATCTGGGATGCATGAAAATAGTTGTTGTGATATGAGATATATTTTGTTAAGATCACCTGATGATTTCAAAATATCAGTAACTGCAAAATGATTTTGATGTTTTTTTGTCTTACTCTTTTGACAGTATTGGTTGCACTAATTTATGTGAATAGTGGTCTTGTGAGCATGAGAGCATCCATGTTGATATGGCACAATTGTGCATAGATCTTATTGTCTAACATTGGGCGGATCTAGAGAGTGGACAGGGTGGGCCCCAACCCACCCTCTAATTTTGATGCTGCTAAAATATATAGATGGTTTTGATTTATTTGTTTTTTTATTCTCATATGTTGTAGGTCTAATTTTGATCCTGCTAAAATATATAGATGGTTTTGATTTATTTGTTTTTTTATTCTCATATGTTGTAGGATTTGAAATGCAAACTCATTTTTTATTTTGATTTTCATAAGATTGGACCACCCTAACTTTAAGTCCTAGATTCGCCACTATGTCTAATGCATTACCTGCTAAGCATCTGTACTGATTATATTATGGAGTGAGATGTCTGTGCATGCTGAGGATGTCATGAATTGTTCAAAAGCTTTTTTTACTGCTTTGTATTATGATTTTATCTCTACTATTTTTGTATTTGAAGAATTACAATATGGTATGATAGGCTGGTTCCATACAATCTGTTACATCATTTAACTATATGTTGCTGTACTTAAATATTTCTAAAATGAAGATGGCACTTACTATTTATTTTCTCCTAGGTGATAATAGACCTTTTGATATCTACCACCAGATAAATATGCTATGGTAAGAGAAAATGACATCTTACTGTCTTGGTCTTATGAAGCTCTTTACATTGTTCGGTTGCAATATTGTTGTTAATCACCCTACTCACACTGCTTTCAGGCCCCACATGCTTGGTACTGATAAATTTGATTATGCGAAAAAATATTGCTTGCTGCATGTTGCACGAAGTTATCAGGGGAAAATGTTTAAGGTATGTGATTCCTTGGTTTGTAAAGGCATATCACCGTTACTAGCTCTATTCCCTAAGCTATGGCTCCTATGGGCTGTCTGCAGAGCTGTTTTCGCAAAGTGGGGTAAAATCTATGCTGTGCATGTAGAAACTAGACATAGCAAACCATGGATTAATGCATGAAAAACTTTCTACAAGTAGCCCCCCTCCCTACCCAAAAAAAGTGTTAGGCAGCCTATTTCCTTATGTTTAGGAGGTTTTCTTCTCTATTAGGTGTTGGCTGATTGCCCCTAATTAGGTGATACCCTTTCCTATCAGGCGTCGGCTGATTGCCCCTGATTAGGTGCGAATGGGTGATTCTTTCTTATATGACTGTTTCCTGTTTAATGTCTCCCTGATTGACTTCCTGATCATTGTTTCTATAAATCAGGGGGAGCACAATCTGGTAGAGATCTATATATTGTAATCCTGCTACTCAGTGCAGTACAACACATAATATTCTACGCTATCATGGTATCAGAGCACCAAGGGTGTAGAGGGATTCGGAGCTATTGTACCTGGCGATCACGCTCTTGGAATGAAGATCCTTCACAGAAAGGCCAAGAGGGTCAAATTCGACAGAACAATTGTTATCAGAAGTAAATTGACGAACTGAAATGAGGTTTTCAACAATATCGGGGGCAACAAGAATGTTATTAAGATAAAAGGGACCCGGTATGATGAGTGGCCTAAAGTTGTGACAGGTAAAGTGGATCCATTTCCAACCATGATAGAAGTGGAGCGCGAAGGATGAAATAAAGAGATGTTACCACTATCGGGAGTCATGTGACTGGAAGCACCGAAATCTATGACCCAGTCCATGGCGCCAGGAGGACTTAGGGTCATGGTGCTGAAATTGTTGGCGAGAGACTGCTGATCTCAGGATCCAGTCCATGGCGCAGTCGGGGAGGCAGGAACCGCAGGGCGCTGCTGCGGAGTCCCGAGCGGATGCTGAACCGACCCGACAGGCTGGGTAAAGTGACACGTCAGAGGGGTGTACTGGGTCGGAGCAGCGAAGAGCGCCTGCTGGGGCGCCTGTTGTGTTGCGCCCTGGTGTGCAGACGGACGTCCGCCACGCTGCTGTCCAGTAGGGCCGGGCCACATCGTGATTTGCCCGGTCCATGGATTGTACAGCGAAGGCCAAGGCGACTGAGCGTTGCCTCATCCGCTATTGTTGGGGTAACGCCGTCAACGACCACTAGCAGAGGAGCCCCCACCATGGGTGTTGCTAGTGGGTTGGCTGGTACCACCAGCGGGCGCCGTGACACCTCCAGGGGGAGGGGCGATGGAGGAAGTAGTGGTACTGGCGACGAGAGCAGTGGCCGGAGGCGGAGGTGGCGTGAGCTTCACAGTCCCTTGAACAAGAGCTCCTTAGTTTATTGTGACAATGTCAGTGTTGTCTACTTGTCCACTAACCCGGTTTATCATCAGCGCACCAAGCATATCGAGATTGATCTCTTCTTCGTCCGCGAGCGCGTTGTCATTGGTGATGTTCGTGTTCTTCATGCCCCAACGACGTCTCAGTTTGCAGACATCTTTACCAAGGGGCTGCCCACTTCTGTCTTCTCTGAGTTTTGCTCCAATCTTAACGTCTGCGCCATCGACGTTTCGACTGCGGGGGGTGTTAGCAAGCCTATTTCCTTCCATGTTTAGGAGGTTTCCTTCCCTATTATGTGTTGGCTGATTGTCCCTAATTAGGTGATACCCTTCCCTATCAGGCGTTAGCTGATTGCCCCTGATTAGGTGCTAATGGGTGATTCTTTCCTATATGGTTGTTTCCTATTTAGTGTGAGATCTGCCTCATTGACTCCCTGATCATTGTTTCTATAAATCAAGTGGAGCACAATCTGGTAGAGGCCTATATATTGTAATCCTGCTACTCAGTGCAATACAACACACAATATTCCACGCTATCAAAAAGAAACAGGATTTCAGCAAACCAGTCAATAATTGTAGTGGTTTATAACAGAAAAGCCCTATAGAGCAGGTATTGTAGATTAAATTCTATGAAAGAGAAATGAATTTTGCCGGTAGTATCTTTGTGGAGTCATTTTCTTAGATCACTAATGCTGTAATTTGTTTTATATGCAGGACTTCTCTAAGGGCACACGGTTGACAGAGTTAAATGTTTTGCTCAGTCAAACTGTCATGGTTTGTTCTTACTCTTTCGGCCACTTAAGCTTCAATTACCTCTGCTCCATTGTGGTAGTTCAATCCATACTGTTGTTGGTCTGTTATCCTAACTAATGTACTTACACAATTAACTATTTAACGATACTAACCCTTGGTTTCTTTTAGCCACCGATTGCACATTATTTTTTTGTTACTGATGTAATTCTTTAGCCCTCTTCATTGAAATTTTTATTGGTCCAAAGGCAATTGGCAGAGAAGTGTTACTGTTGGCAAATATTCTTTTTTCTCGAATGCGCAGGAAAGCTGCGCATCTCTGTATTATAGAGAAAAAGGATCGGCTACTTACATGAACACCACCACCTCACTCGGCCAAGCCATGGGGGGTTGAACAAAACAAAATAGGTTGCACTGAATAAAAAAACAAGGATGGGACCTGACCAAAAAACCCACAAACTAGATTAAGTAGCCCAAGCCATGACCTAGACTGTTGGCAAATATTCTAGCAAAATAAAGGCTTACTGTTCTATACTGATTTATAAAGAAATGAAGTGCTTGTTTCCTAATAATATGCTTGCCATTATTAAAGACTTGCATTTTGTCACAATCCATGCAATCACATGATATGTTATGCTGAGATTTGATTGCTTATTGACATCAACTCTGTCACAGTTAAAGTTAGCTGCTTTATCTGCTTCTGTGGTATAGATTAGGCGACTGAAGGAGCATTTGTTGAATGAACTGCCCCCCAAGCGGCGACAAATTATTAGGTTGAAGCTAAAGGCACCAGATATCAGGGCAGCCACATCTTCATGCGGCAAAAGGGTGAACCCTAACAGTTGTAATGGAACTCTTACAGTTGAATTGCCCAGCAAAAGCAATGATGATGAAAATACAAAAGAGGAAGAAGGTATTCATGGTGCTGACTGCTAAATTGAGTTTTCAGTTACATATATTAATGAATTTTAATACCGCCCTGTGATTTTTCTCTCTTCTGCATCCACGACTAGTATGATGGTTCTGGTAGCTCTGCATAAATATGGTTATCTTTATTTTTATCCAGAAGACGATTGCAAGAAATCTCCAAGGAATCTCACCCCACAAGAGATTGGTATCGCAAAGTTATCTGGATTTAGTGAATGGTTCTCAAATCATTTCATCATGAATGGATTTGATGCTAACCATAACCTGGATCCCCAGTCTAGCTGTCAGAAAACAATAATATTTGCACATCACTTAAAGGTTCTAGATGGAATACAGGTAAACAGTTTCATGTTTCTCATATATGCATTATCTGTCATCATGCTATTAGGTGGTCTGTCCTCACTTAAGGATGTATTTTCATCATCAATATATTAAGCCTCATGAACTATGGACAAGGGTTCCAATCAAAATTATGATGATTATTTACTTCTGTAGCTTGAAATGTATAAGCCTCAGTATTTCTCAATAACAATTGAGATTTATTGCGACCATGTTTAAGTATTGTTCAGATTATTTTTTATTGAGTTTCTTGACCACAGAAGAAGGACCAGCCTGGTGCATTGGTGAGAGCTATCTCACTGAATCACCAGGTCACGGGTTCGAAGTTGTCTCTCCACATTTGCGGGGGAAGGCTTGCCTTATTTTATCTCTTTCCCTGACCCCACTCAGGGCTTGTTCGTTTCACCACTAATCCATATGGATTGGGTGGTATTGAGTCGGTTTAAATCCATAGCTGCCAAAATCCATCCCAATCCATTTCAATACACTCCAATCCACATGGAATTGGAATAACCGAACAAGGCCTCATGTGGGAGCCTCCCGACATTGGGTCTAGGATCTAACCTTTTTTTCTCTTGACCACCGAAATCCAGGATGAGGCAATTTTATACGTTCAACTGTTTTCATACAGGTGTTTATCTCTGAGAATGAGATAAGATTTGTTCGCATTGATGGAAGCACACTTCAAAGGGAAAGGAAAGAAGCTGTTGATTCTTTCCGTTTGGATCCAGAGGTGCTGCCTCCAACTCCACCCACCCACCCACCCTTACATTTTTGTTGCATTTTCCTCAGTTTTCCTATTCCATACGTCTAATAACTTCTGAATCTGGTTTAATGTTTATCCATTTTATTTTCAAAAAAGGTGAAGGTTGCAATAATTGGAATGACTGCTGGTGGTGTTGGCTTAGACTTCTCATCTGCTCAGAATGTTATTTTTGTGGAGCTCCCAAAATCAGCTTCAGAATTGCTTCAGGTCCTTAGCTTTTTTTCTCTGTTTGCTGTTGCAATTTCTTTTCAATCATTACTGAATGCAGAGTGGCGGAACAATGGTTTTCATAGTTATTCTGGTAGAATCGGAATTAAATGCTAATGTGACCATGATTGTTAATATTGGAATGTGAACTCCTTGATGTATTGCATAGAGGACTACAATATATAGAGACACAGAAAACCCTAACCCTAATGGGCCGGCAGCCTAACAGTGGTGCCAGCCCACACACACACACAGAGTCTAACATCCCCCGCAGTCACAACGGGGGCACATCACACGATGAGACTGGATTAGAAGCCAACGAGCTGAAATCCCCCCGCAGTCACAACGTGGTACGGGTGCGAACGTTGTGGCTGGAGTAGAGACCGGTGTGCACTCTGTGTAGATGATAGCCCCTGGATGCCGAGGTAGCCGAAGTCGAGGTGGAGCATTGCTGCGGCCTCGTTCTTCGGGGGTGTCGACGTTCGAGCGTCAACGGTCGGCGGGGCGACGCAACAAAAGGGCACCAGCAGGCCAAGGACTTTCTTGCTTCTTCGGTCGTCCGGTCGTCGAGGAGCCCCGCCAGGGAGGCCGGCGGCAGCGCACGCGTCTGCGCCGGTCAGGGTGTCCGCGCCGGCTGCAGAGTAGAAGGGGTATCGGTGGATCCGGCCGGGAAGGCCACGGCAGCGACGAATCCAGCCATGAAGACGGCGATCCGGCCAAAGGGATGGCAGATCTAGCCGAGAAGGCCGCAACAACGTGGATCCGGTCAGGAAGGCCACGACAGTGACGGAACCAACGATGGCGGCGATGAAGGGGGAGGGCGACAGGGCGAGTCCAGCCGAGCATGGGCCTGCGCCAGACCTGGCAGGAAGGGTTGACGTCGGCGATGGGAGAAGCTTGAAGGAGCCACGTGGGAGCTGCTGGGCGGTGGCGTGGGCAGGGAGGAGAGGGCCGACGCTAAGGGAGGCTGCCGAGGCAGGGGAGAAGCCGGTGGGACAGCCACAGTCCATCCGCGGCGGTGAGGGAGAGGAGGAGGCCGCCATGAGGTCGATGGCACAGATCTGGGCCGGCAGCAGGTTACTTTGCCGCGGATCTGGTCCGGCGGCGGGGTGCCCTGGCGGGGTCGTCTGCGGCCTGAGGAGGTTGGCCGGTGGGGATGGACCGGCGGCGGCGCGCCTTGGCACGTCCAGTGGCGGAGGGGGCGCAAACCGGGAGAAGAACCGCAAGGGCGGTGCGGCTCGGTCAAACGGTGTGGGGAGGGATCCGCGCGGGGCGGGGCGCCGGGACCGCGACCTTGTCTGGTCGTTGGGCCGGCGGATCTGGTCCGCGGCATCGGGCGGGGCCGGCCTAGGGGAGCAGGGGCACAGGGGTCGACGGGCGGCGACGTGGCCTTGAAGGTGCGGGCCTGCTCGCGCGGCGGCGGCGGCAGCCACGCTGCCGGGGAGGGGCGGCCGCGGCGACGGGGAGCCGGAGAGGGGCGGCTGCGCCGCCTGGGGCCGCCAGAGGAGGGGGACAACGCGGTGTCCAGGCGTTCGGCTCGCCAGATCCTGCGGCGGCGCTGCGTCCAGCAGCCGGAGTGGGGGAGACCTGAGTGCGGCCTAGGGAGTCGTCGACGCAGCTGCAAGGCCACGACGGCGTGGGGAGGCACTGCACGCCGAAGCAGTGAGTTGCCGGGGGACCAGAACCGCGGCTCCTGCCTTGTCTCACCAGATCTCCCCACCACCGTCGGAGAAGGACGGAGCAGAGAGGGAGTAGGCGTCGGCCAACCTCCTGGGGAGAAGAGAGGCATGGGGAAGGAAGACAGCCTGGGAGGAAGACGCACTGGAGGTGGCCAGCGGCTGGGGGTGAGGAAGGGGAGCCGCCCCCGGGAGGGAAGGAGGAGCCTCCCGGGGCGGCGGCGCGGAAGCCTGTGGGTGCTGCTGGCCTAGGGGCAGAGGTGGCCGGCAGCTAGGGTGGGTGGGGAGGGAAACCTAACCTCTGATACCATATTGGAATGTGAACTCCTTGATGTATTGCATAGAGGACTACAATATATAGAGACACAGGAAACCCTAACCCTAATGGGCTGGCAGCCCAACAGTGGTGCCAGCCCACACACACAGAGAGTCTAACAGTTAATTTGTGCACACATTAGTAATCTTTCCGTTCCTAATTAGGTTGCTGGCCCTGTGATTGTTGGTCGTTTTTTTCTTGTAGCCTGTGGTGCTACTGTAATCTATTTCCTAGGGTGTTGGTGTGTGTGGTGTTCCTGTACTTTGGGTCCTTCTAGATTCGTGTACTTTTTTTTCTACCTTAATGAAATGACATACAACTCTCCTGCATGGTTTGAGTAAAAAGTCTAGAGAATGTAACAACATTTTAACACCAAATTAGTTTCATTCAATCCACCATGCAATATATCTTGAGAGTGCACTTATTTGGTATTGTAGTTGTCAGTGTATTATATCTATAAACTCCATCAAACTGTTGAAGTTAGAAACTTTTGACTTAGGACAAAGCCAAATTGACTTAAAATTTGGAACGGTGGGAGTGATTAAGAGAGGTTGCTGAGAAATCTTTCACTCTGTTGCTATTAGGCTGAGGATAGAGCTCATAGACGTGGCCAAAGAAATGCGGTCAACATATATATATTCTGTGGAAAGGTTAGTTCGTTTGTTTTCCTTTGCAATTTGTTCTGTAATTTTCATTGTAATAGCAAACAGAATAATGTTAGTCTTGCAGAACACATTGGATGAATCACACTGGCTCCAGTTAAACCAGAGTCTGTTCCGTGTCTCGTCTTTGATTAATGGAAAAAAGGATGCTGTAAGGGAGATTGAGGTAGGTCACACATTAAGAACCTGTTTTTTTCTTTCACAAAGTTTAGAATATTAATCGTTTGTAAATTGCTATGTTTTTTTGAGGGGAAAAGGCTGTAGGGGAAACCCCTACAACGCGATTTTATTGAAACTTTTTTGAAATAGAAAGAAAATTACAATCGGGATCAAAGAAAACAAGAAAGAAGCTATCGAGAGTTTAGCCAAAGCAGTAGACTAGCTTTAAGATAGGGGTTAAATCTCAACATTTGCGACTTCAACATATCGTTGAAGCAGTGTCGCCAAGAAGAGAAAGGAGCCTCATTCCTAAAGATGAAGGCATTCCTCTGTATCCAAATGCACCAAACCACTAGAGCCAGAATTTCCATGAAGAAAATGTGGCCAAAGGCACCCTTGGCCTCATGAATCATCGAAAAGAAGTCAAGATCATGATTCCAATGGAAACCCACATAACTCCAGCAGTCTGTACTGAAAGGACAGCGAAACAACAGGTGATAAGTCGTCTCTTCGCAGTGCAGGTCACACAGAGTGCAGTCGAGGTTGCTGTCAGGTGGCAAAAAACCCTTTCTTCTGAGGATGTTCTTTGAGTTGATTCTGTCTCTGAAGACCAGCCATACAAAAATATTAAATTTCTTCCCAACCTTGGACTGCCAAATCCAGTTAAAGGGAGCAGGTGGCTGGATTACTAAAAGTTAAAGTTGTAGAACTTGGATGAGCTGAAATTAGAATTGCCCCACGGATAGGTCCATTTGTCTTTAGCAACTGTAGAGTTCTGAAGGTTACTCACAAACTCGTGGAAAGCAAGATATTCCTGAGCGGCTTGAGGAGATAAAGGCACATTGAAGTTGTGCTCTAGGTTCATGTTGGCTAAAATTCTTGAATTGAACATTCTTTTTTCTTGGCAAAAGAAAAGAGACAAGGGAAAGTGAATCCGGGGAAGATATTGTTCCAAACATCATGCCACAACAGAATTGTCCTGCCATCCCCAGCCTAGGACATAGTATGGCCTCTGAAATAGTCAACCAGCGTGAAAACATCCTTCCACCAGAAAGAGCATGTTTCAGGGTAGTCATGGGGCCCATGACCCTGCCCCTAGAGTAGTGAGTGGTCCAAATTAGATTTACCCATGGGATGTCTTCTCTGCCATATAATTTGTGAAGTATTTGAGCAAGAGGGTCGTGTTCTGAATCTTCAAATTGAGAACACCCAAGCCCCCTCTATTTCTGGGACAACACATTTTGTCCTAGACAACCAGAGGTTTTCGGTGCGCATTTTCGCTGCTACCGCACCAGAGACAGTCCCTTCTGATACGATCGATAGCATTAGTGACCGTTACAGGTACCTTTAGTGTGCACATTGCAAAGATGGGCATCACGGAGAAAGTAGAGTACCAGAGTAAGTCTTCATGCTATAGATAACCAAGAACTGATGGCATTGAGCCTTCTTTCAACTTTGGTGATAAGAGGGAGATAATCTTTGACTTTTGGCCTCGTGAGGCTCATTGGCAAACCCAAATAAGTGAACGGGAAGGTGCCAACTTGACATCCAAACACTGCCGCCAGCTGAGTGGTTTTGGTGACATCAAGGTTGATCGGCAAAAGGCAGGATTTGTGGAAATTAATCTTGAGTCCTGTCGATATGGAGAACGAATGCAGAATACCTTTTAAGCAGAATAACTCCCTCTGTGAAGCCTTCATGATGAGGGTATCGTCTGCATATTGAATGACAGGGAAATCAGAAGGGGTGGTGCTTTCAATGGGAGCCGAGAGGATGCCCATGTTTGCGGCCTTGTTGATGATGCATTGGAGAAGGTCCTATTAGGATATGTAAATCAGGATCAATTAGACAGGCTATCACCTATACTAGGAAGCTATTCCTGGGTGCTATACATAGCAGCTAGCCTGTCTAGAATAAGCAGGGAAGGAGAGAATCACCACACACCCAATGTGGGTGGGGAGCCTTTCATATATATAGCCAATCAGGCATACATGGAAGGTGCCAATCAGGCATACATGGAAGGTGCCAATCAGGCATACATGGAAAGAACAAACATAGTAGGCTATCACCTATACTAGGAAGCTATTCCTGGGTGCTATACATAGCAGCTAGCCTGTCTAATTGATCCTGATTTACATATCCTAATACCCGCCCGCAGTCGCAGCGGGAGACTCACGAACGCACAGACTGGTCCTGAAATCAGTGAAGAGCTGGACGGGTAGACCCTTGGTCATCATATCCGCGAACTGATAGGCGGAGGGAACATGAAGAACTCGGAACTGCCCCAGGGCGACCTTCTCACGGACGAAGTGGATGTCAATCTCGATGTGCTTCGTGCGACGATGATGGACTGGGTTGGCGGTCATATAGACAACACTCACATTGTCGCAGTAGACTACTGTGGCGAGCGGAATCGAGATGTGCAGCTCCTGGAGGAGCTGACGCAGCCAGCAGCACTCAGCCACAGCGTGAGCCACAACACGATACTCAGCCTCGACGCTGGAGCGAGACACCGTCGTCTGGCGCTTGGAGGACCAAGAGACCAGGTTGTCGCCGAGGAAGACGCAGAAACCGGAGGTGGAGCGGCGTGTGTCAGGGCAACCGGCCCAGTCAGCGTCGGAGTAGGCAGTGAGTTGGTCGATGGTGCCGGAGCCCAGCTGCAGACCAGCTGACATTGAGCCCTTGACGTACCGCAGGATACGCTTTATCAACGCAAGGTGCGGTTCGCGAGGGTCATGCATGAAGAGGCAGACCTGCTGTACAGCATAGGCGAGGTCCGGCCTCGTCAGGGTGAGGTACTGGAGTGCACCAGCAAGACTCCTGTGCTCCAAGGGGTCAGCAACCGGAGTGCCCTCTGTGGCTGACAGCTTGGCCCTGGCGTCCATAGGGGTGGCAGTAGGGTGGCATTCGGACATGCCAGCACGCTGGAGAAAATCGACGGCGTACTGTCGCTGTGAAAGGAACAACCCACTGCTGTCCCGAGTCTCCGTGATGCCGAGGAAGTGGTGCAGATCACCGAGGTCGGTCATGGCGAACTCCGAGTGAAGGCGTGCGATGACATGCTGGAGTAGGGCTGAAGACGACGCGGTGACAATAATGTCGTCGACGTAGAGGAGAAGGTAGGCTAGCTCGTCGCCAGCCTTGTAGATGAACAAGGAGGCGTCTGTCTTGGAGGTGGTGAAGCCAATGCTGCAGATGAACGTGGAGAAGCGTTGGTTCCAGGCTCGCGGAGCCTGTTTGAGTCCATATAAGGACTTCTGCAACAAACAAACGTGGTCAGGGGCAGCAGGGTCGACGAAGCCGGATGGCTGCTGGCAGTAGACGGTCTCCTCAATGTGGCCGTGAAGGAAGGCATTCTTCACATCGAGCTGGCGGATGGGCCAATCCCGGGACGCGGCGATGCTGAGGATGATGCGGATCGTGGCCGGCTTGACGATCGGGCTGAACGTCTCGTCGTAGTCGATGCCGGCCTGCTGGGATAAGCCGCGAACAACCCACCTCGCCTTGTGCCGGGCTAGGGAGCCATCGGAGTTGAACTTGTGGTTGAACAGCCACTTGCCAGTGACAATGTTCGCACCAGGTGGTCGAGGCACAAGGCGCCAAGTACCATTATCAATCAGCGCCTTGTGCTCTTCCGCCATTGCAGCGCGCCAATTGGGATCGGCAAGCGCGCTGCGGTAGTTCGCTGGAAGGGGTGAAGTGGCGGATGTAGAGAAGCCGTAGTGGTGGACGGTGCGAAGTGAATCGGTCTGAGAGCGGGTCACAGGACGCGATGCAGGCCGAGGAGCCGGAACCGCGGCACCAGGGGCAGCATGTGATGCTGCTGATTGCACAGCAGGTGTCGCTGGTGCTGCTGCTGCTGCTGGCGCAGCAGGTGGCGCTGCTGGTGGTGCTGGAGGCGCATGGGGTGCCGGTGGCACAACTGGAGGCGCTGCAGGTGCCTCTACGAAGCCAGTATGCGCTGCAGGAGACCGGGCGCGTCGGCTGTAGACTGCGCCGAAGCGCTGACCGCCCAGCAAAGGCCCACCCGCAGGGGGAGCGGCGGTTGGGTGCCCACCCGTAGCAGCAGCATGGGGGCCCAGCTGGATAATGGCCAGATCATGGATGTCTTGAGATTCGTCCAGGGGCGGGGCAGCCGTGGGTACAGTGGGCAAGCAAGCAGTGCTCGCAGGTGCCGACTGTGAAGATAATCCCTGCATCAGAAAATCAAGTGAGGACGGCACGGAGGCCGCCGAAGGTGCTGCCGAGAACGGGAACACAGACTCATCAAATATTACATGGCGAGAAATGATAATGCGACAGGTGGACATGTCAAGACAGCGATATCCCTTGTGGGAGGAGGGATAGCCTAAGAAGACGCAGGGTGCTGATCGTGGGGCAAGTTTGTGGGGAGAGGTGGCGGTGAGATTCGGATAGCAAAGGCATCCGAAAATGCGAAGTGAGGAGTAATCCGGGAGGCGTTTGTAGAGGAGTTGGTAAGGTATCTGGTTTTGGATGGAGGAGGAAGGGCGCCTATTAAGGAGAAAGGTTGCAGTGGCGAGGGCCTCAGCCCAGTAGGATGGTGGCATGAACGCATGGAGGAGCATGGTGCGGATGGTGTTGTTTGTTGTGCGAAGCATGCGTTCAGCTTTGCCATTTTGTGGTGAGGTGTAGGGACACGAGAGGCGCAACGAGATGCCACAGCTGGTGAGGTATGAGGTGGTGGCATTGTTAACAAACTCAGTCCCATTATCGGCTTGAAATGATTTGGGTGTGGTGGCAAACTGTGTCTGAGCATAAGCGATGAAATCGACTATGTGGCGGTGTACTTCAGATTTGTGTCGTAGCGGGAAGGACCAACAGTAATGTGAAAAATCATCAAGTAGGACAAGGTAGTATTTAAATCCTGAAGTGCTCAGAACAGGTGATGTCCACACATCACAGTGAACTAAATCAAAAGGAGCAGTGGTGATAGATGTAGAATGACTAAATGGTAGCCGCACGTGCTTGCCAAGCTGACATGCATGGCAAAGGGTAGTGGGGCTCTTATTACATGAAATGACCGACATGCTTTGTAGGGTGGCGAGGCTGGAGGATCCGGGGTGACCGAGGCGGTGGTGCCAAAGCGTGGCTGTAACGGCGAGGCTGCAGTGGTGCACCGATGGTGAAGGGAAGGTGTATTGGTCGCTGTCACTATTGCAGCGAAGAATCACGCGCCCCGTCTGGTGGTCCTTGACAGAAAAGCCAAAAGCGTCAAATTCAATAGAACAATTATTATCACGAGTGAATTGACGAACTGAAAGAAGGTTGCGGACAAGGGCTGGTGCAATCAAGACATCAGTAAGGTGAAAGGTGGAATTGGGAGTGGACAGAGTGGAGTGGCCACGACATGTGATTGGGATAGTACAACCGTTGCCAACAGTAATGCCAGCAGCAGGAGGGGGGAGTCGGGATTGGAGTATACCATCCGAGGACGACATGTGGGAGGTGGCACCGGTGTACAGCACCCAGGGGGCGGACCCCTGAAGCGACATTTGGTTCAGGGCAGCGATGAGTCCTGCCTGATCCCAGCCGCCCTGCTGCTGTTGAGGAGGCGGAGCAGAGTGCGTGATGCTGGAGAGTTGAGCAGGGGCGAAAGCGGTGTGAGCCTGGGCCAGGGGAGGAGCCCCGAGCACGCCAGGGCTGCCCCACGCTGGTGGACGCCATGGCTGCTGGTGCGGCCCAGCAGTCCAGGGCGGGTAGCAGAGCCACGGAGCCGCCGGTGCAGCAGATTTCGGGGCGCCACCCTTGCCCTTCTTCCAGTGGCCCCCTTCCCGCCATTGCTGCTGCTGCTAGAGCCGCCACCATGGCCGCTCTGGTGGCCGGTGAAGCCGCCGCCGGTGGTGCTGGAGACAGTACGGCAGCCAGTGCCGCATGCGGCGTGGAACACCGTCTGGGCTGCCACGGTGCCTTCGTTGGCAAGGCAGAGCTCCTTTAGGACAAGCTTTTCGCGGGTGGTGGCGAAGTCCGGCAGCGGGTGCGAATCGGCGATGTTGTCGGCGGTGCTGGCGAAGCGAGGGTTGAGACCGCGCAGGAAGTTGAGGACGAGCTCCGAGTCGGTGATGATGCGGCCGACATCACGAAGCGCATCAGCGGTGGCCTTCATCTTCTGGGCATAGTCGTTGACAGAGGAGTCGCCCTCGGTCATCGAGTAGAACTTGTGGCCTAAGAAGATGGCGCGCGGGGCCTTGTTGGCCTCGAAGAGACGCCGGATGGCCAGCCAGAGGGCACGCGCGGTCTGATTTGGCGCCGTCGCCAGGCCGAGGACATCTGGCCCGACAGAGCCAAGGAGCCAACTGCGAACGCAGGCGTCAGCAATGTTCCAGGCAGGGTCGGCGGAAGCAGCCTCCTCCGTGATGTGGGAAAGGAGGCCGAATTTCCCACAGAGAGATGTGAAAAACGGTTCCCACTGGTTGAAGTTGGGCCTCTGCAGCTCTAGGGTCACTTGGATGTGGTTCTTGACAGTGACTGTTGCATAGGGGGCAACGAGGACAGCAGGGGCAGGGAAGGAGCCCATGCTGCTGGAGGTGTTGGAGGAGGAGAAGCTGGTGGCAGAGTTGGTCGACATGGTGACCAAGGTGAGAGGGGCAGCACTGCAGAGGGGTGCGGTGGGGAGGGGCAGCACAACAGAGAGGTGCGGGTGGGGAGGGGTGGAAGGATCGGTTAAGCTGATACCATATAGAATAAGCAGGGAAGGAGAGAATCACCACACACCCAATGTGGGTGGGGAGCCTTTCATATATGTAGCCAATCAGGCATACATGGAAGGTGCCAATCATGCATACATGGAAAGAACAAACATAGTAGGCTATCACCTATACTAGGAAGCTATTCCTGGGTGCTATACATAGCAGCTAGCCTGTCTAATTGATCCTGATTTACATATCCTAATAGGTCCGCCACAATGACAAAAAGGAGTGGTGAAAGGGGATCACCCTCTGCCTGACCCCTCTCATACACCGAAAAATCTCCCCGGAACACCATTCAATAAAACTGCAGAGGATCCTAAATTGAGAATAGTCTGGACCCTACTGATCCATTTATCAAGGAAACCAAGTTGTCTGTGCATAGCCAGGATAGCATTGTGCTCTATTGTATCAAAGGCTTTAGCAAAGTCCAGCTTTAAAACCACTCTTTCTTTTTTGGACTGTTGGCATTGGTGAATGTACTCATAAATCCATTCCAAACAATCTTGAATAGATCTATGCTTGATGAACCCATATTGGTTTCTGTGAATAAGACTCGACATCTTTGGCTGCAGTCTGTTGGCCAGGAGTTTGGTGATCAACTTGATGGCTATGTTGAGGAGGGAAATGGTGTTAGAATACCCGTCTAGGGTTTGGGGTCTTCCCCATGTAATTACCTTCTCACCCCTTTGTAATGGGCCAGGCCCAGTTACTCAAGTCTATTAATACAACACCCAACCTTGATTAGGGTTAGGGGTTCTTCCCACATGGTATCACAGAGCTAGGTTTAGTTTTCCCACCCTCCTCCCTCCCAGCCGCCGGCCACCAGACGCCGGCCCCTCTCCCTCCCAGCCGCCGGTACCCGGCCGCAGGAACTCGCGCCTCCACAGCCCCGACCACCCGCACCACCTACTCCCTCCTCCTCCTCTCTCTGGAGCGCCGCCAGGACGCCGCAACGCATCGCGCGCTGCCCAACCTCGACGCCCTGCCTCCCTCACTCCGCGCCCAAGCACCTGACGCCGCGCCAGGGAGAGCAGCGGACCGCGCCCAGCGCCCAGCCCGACCGTGCGCTGCCCGACGCAGCCGCGACACCGACCGTCCCTGAGCGCCCCTTCGCCTGCGCACCCGACGCTAATGGTATCTTGGGAATCATAATAATGAACGAGGTGTTTACCCCTTCAAGGTTGACGGAACAGTCAAAGAAATCCTGACATAACTTGTAGAAATCAACCGTGATGATGAGCCAACAGGACTTCAAGAATCTGCCATTAAATCCGTCAGGGCCAAGTGTCTTATCTGCATGCATATCCTGCACAATTCTATCAATTTCATCCGAAGAGAACGACATATGAAATTGATAGAATTGTGCAGAATATGCCTGCGGATAAGGCACCTGGCCCTGACGGATTTAATGGCAGATTGGAAGTGCTGTTGTGAGATCTAAGTTTGTAGTCTGTAGCCAGTGTCTGTTAGTTAACCTGGGATATGTAACAGCCTAGCAGGCAACATCCGTGCCTTAAAATATCTGATAGAGGATGCCAGTTGGAATATTAGCCCCTTGAGAAATCTGCTGAGGACAGGGTTCTGAATAGTTTGTATCTATTAGGTCATGAGGATCATTCCTTCTTTATCTATTCTTTGTTCTTTCTTTGGAAGGTTGATCAAGTGTGCCAACTTGAAGAAATCACGGACACCGAGGAGGAAACACAACGCAAACTGCATCCTTTGGAGAATCATAATGCAGGTAAAATGAATGCTGAACCATGCTGATAACTATCTGATTTTACTGAAACAAATGCTGAGTTGTTTGAGGTTTCAGATTTGACCCACGTACCAAAAAAACTTCTGGAAAGTGATGATTTGTCCATTGATGGTTTTCTTGGCATTGAAGATTTGGAATTTGACTCGGATTTCACCATTAGGACAATTCCTCTTGAATTTGAGGTAAAAAGGAGATGCTCCATTCAACATTTATCAATTTCTTCCTACTTGCCACTTATTACTTATTGATTACTGGTTGACAAATGATCCTGTCCATGCTTATTTCCCTGTTAGGATGAAAACCCCGGCACATCCTTGAAAAATAATCCAACTCCAACAGTACTTGAAGACAGATCTTGTATTGATGTTTCTCTTTCACCAGCTGCAGTCTTTTGCTCTGTACTATCTAGTTGTAAATCAATGAAGGTGAAAAACTTTCTTTGCTTTCTTTAATCATATGACTTTTATACATAATGATCTAATTGCTGAAAAATGTTAGTCTCGTAAGAGGCTTTCTGGAAATTCTGGGTCCTTGAGTCAAGCTGCATCTGTTCCAGATTTTCCAATTCAAGTGGAGTCTCTGCGTTTTGAGGTTAAAGCACTTCTTACCTACTTGTTTATTCTATCTTTTGCCTGTTATTGTGATTGTACTCTTTCTACTTTCTTGAGGTTAAATCACTCTGAGACCTATGCTGTGGGGAGAGGAGGGGGCTTAGTAACCGGGAACTAGGAACTTGGCCACGTTCCTCGTTCCGGGAACGTCCGTTCCGTTCCGGGAACGTGGGAACAATCTCGTTCCAGTAGTGTTAAATCCTAGTTTATGTAGCGTACCACGTTCCCGTTCTTCGATCTCATCGATCCGGGAACATGGTTACTAAGGGAGGGGGGATAGCTACTGCAATGTCAGCCCTTCTGTAATCTGCACTTGTTTTGGGTTATGGCAAATGTGTTTCAAGTTCTCTTAGGTGAAAAGAATATGATTGCATGTGCTATTCATGCATTATTGTTAATTGGACTAAGAGGCCTTTTTGTTCTTGTTGTAGTTAGGGAGCTAGTCGATTTATCTTTCTGTTGGATATTGATGTGGCTAGCTTAGCGAGGAGAATGGGAATGGGGGAGTGGAGAGATAGACTGTTGAGAGCCTGGGGCTTGTGAATCACCCTGTTGCTGTTATGACTGGCATCCCGTGAACAGCCCTATTAAAATTAGTTGGTTAGATAAACATTTGGTTTGTTAGTCTCAGATAAAGTTTGTTAGGGATTGTTATCGTATTCGGTTGGATTAGATAGACTTTATTAGGGGCTGTTATCTTATTCGGATTGGATTAGTCTTGAGTTTGTTGGGATAGAGTTTGTTAGTTGTTGGTGGCTGCTATCTCAGCCTATATATTATACTCCTTTGGTTAAGGAAGAAATCAAGCTAGCAAGTATCTTGCCCGTGCTTTCCCCAGTTCATCCGCTTTCCCCAACCAGCAGCCCTAACCCTAGGACGGCG
This sequence comes from Zea luxurians, assembly GCA_029449295.1. Taxonomy (NCBI): domain Eukaryota; kingdom Viridiplantae; phylum Streptophyta; class Magnoliopsida; order Poales; family Poaceae; genus Zea; species Zea luxurians. The sequence continues at coordinate 217,212,008 of JAOPSE010000001.1, forward strand.
GTGCCCAAGCGCCGAGGCCCTGGTCCTCGACCTCCCACCCACCACTCGTACTACCTCTGTAACCCTAGTTCCAACAATCTGGTATCGGAGATGCCAGGTTCCGATGATGCACCTCCAACAACCACAACCCCTTGCACCTCCACCATCGCCACCACTGCTGTCGCAATAACAACCTCCATGATCGCTGGCCTTACAACCTCAATTTTTGAAGCAACATTCCAGCAGGTGATGATGCAATAGTTTGCCGCCCTCGCCACCACCGTCAACAATCTGGCCGATCGACTGCCACCACCACCACCTCCAACAACATCTCCTTTTCCCTATGGCCTGCCAGGATACGGTGGAATACCAAACATCCCAGCCACCACCGCTCCAATTGTAGCCACCGCCAACTCCTTGCCATTCATCCCAATCGCCGCCATGACCTCGTCATCATCCATGCCCCCCTATCATCACCCACATATGCCCTAGTTCCGCCTTATGCCTACTCCGCCGCACCAACAATGCCCTTACTGTCACACCCGGTTTTAGAAGACAAACCGAATGCGAACCATGTACGTGTCAGGATCAGCAATTCACGTACACAGCAATTACATAGTTGGACATCATCACACAGTGCTCAAATAATAACATAAAGAAGGTAGTAGTTTGATTACATCATGATGTCCAAGACATCCACAGAGTCTTAAACATAGATCAAAGAGCGAAAACGAAACGTAGCAATACACGGCCTTCACAGGCAACCGACTGGGGGTTTTCCGCTAACCCACACTTAGAACTCATCATAGTCTTGGGACTCCTGGAAATCTTCTATCACAACTTCATCTTCTCCTGAGCAGGGGTTGTAATGTGGACAACCTGGTGTTTTGGTGTTTTTAAGCAAGTGTGAGTACACATCAACGTACTCAGCAATTGTCCCGTTTGGCTAAAGTGGACTAGCTGTATGTGGGGTGAAGCTCAAAGCGATTGCTTTTAGTTGGTCAGGTAATTATTACTAGTAGAGAGCCAGGTTTTAGCATTAAACCCAAGTTATTAACCCAAAGGTACTCCTTCCAAACGGAAAGAACGCCGAAATCCATAATCATAATCATTACCATTAAAGCCATTGTTATCCTCATCATCATCTGTAATCATAGTATCTCTAATCAAAGGAGCTCCCAAGGCCGCTCATAACCGTGAGCACGGTTGATACATCAGTTTCATAACACTCTGCAGAGGTCTCACACTTTACCCACGAGCCGTGATTCCCTCTCTAGCCAGGGCTTGCAAGTCCATTGTTCACTCCCGAGGTGGATGGCCAGGGATTCACTACAAAGCCTTTACAAAGATTCCCTGAGATGTAGCCACCCGTTAGGTTTCCTAAATGTTCCGCACTCCTTCCCAAGGGGCAAACCACCCTCGGCAGAGCGAGCCGCATACACCGAGCCCCATTGACGGCACAACGACGAAGCAAACTACACATCAATTCCTCTAATTAATTAGCTAAGGGCGTCTCATTCCACCCTCATGGTTGTACTGTTTTCCCAGGTGGTCATCCAACGAACTAGTCCTTACAGAGAGGCACTCGCTCGAGCCCCTTAAATATCACAATGCCATCATCATTTCCAAAAGTAAACATCATATCATAAATAATCTCATCATGTTCATTGATTAAAGTGATACGCTAGCATAGAGCTAATCTAGAAATAATCCAACCCAAATAGGTGAACAAGGACATGATAAACAAAGACTAGTAAATCTTTCGGTATAAATTGTGTAAATGCGGGGTGCAGGGCTCGCGTCTACGACTATCGATAAAAGAAACTACGACGGTCGAAGCTGCAGTCGAGAGACATCGCGATTACGTTAAGCAGATATGGATTAAAATATTTATCTCAACGTAATTATATTAGTTGATATCCATGCGACGCGTAAATAAAATTAGCGCTAGATCCTAACTAGTTCGGTACTTGATTAATCGTCGTTACACTACGCACTTAAATTAATATACGCGACCTTAGGTGCATTAAAAGGGTTGTCGCGCGCCGCGCGACACAACGCATGACTCAACCGGAATTAAAAAGGATTGTCGCGCGGCGAAGCGTGCGACACCACACGTGACTCCAACGGAGTTTTTAAAATGCGACGACGCGCGCTGGGGCTGCGCGCATGGGGACGGGCCGCGCCGAGGCAGCACGCCAAGGCCGCGCGCCGAGTGGGGCCGCGCAGGGGAGGGGCCGCGCCGGGGGGCCGTGAGCAGGGGGAGGGCCGCGCGCAGGGGAAGGGAGAGGGAGGGGGAGAGGGAGGGGGCTTACCACGGGCTCGACGAACGGCAGCAACCGCAGCTCCGGTGATCCAAGCGAGGGCAGGGAGAGAGGAGGAATAGGGAGAGGGTGGGGTGGTTACTCTCTTCCTAGTTCCTGGGTGCGCGGGAAAGGGAAGTGGGGGAGGGGGGCGCGCATGGGGGGGCAAGGGCGGTTGGGCGCGCGCCAGGGCCACGGGCCGGAGCGCCGAGCCGAGCCAGGTCGGGCCAGGCCGGTGCGGAACCGCTTCTCCTCTACTCGATCTCGCTTGCTCTCTAATCAAATTCATTCCGCGAATCGAAAACCCAAACTAAACGAATGCACGCCTAGGCACAACATCAGACAGAAATAAATATGCTCCGGCATGATGCAACAACAATATCAACTTAGGGTTTTGTTTACACACGGACACCGGTCTCTATATTGCTTTGAAAATAGGAGGAAGGAGCGAAACAGGAAGAGAAAAAGAGAGTAATGCCCGAATTTGGTGAATATTGGAGAAGAAAGTTTATACCACCAAATTCAGGGCGTTACACTTACCCATCCACCAGATACCGTTCCCGCATTCCCCTTCCCGCTCCCTAGTTTCACTGACCACCACATCCCACCACACACCTACAATGTCCATGCTTCCCCCACCTTGTCTACTGTTTATCCGCGGGTAGTACCGCACTTTCTCCAACAAGCAGCCTAACCCTAGGACGACGGCGCCCAAGCGCCGGGGTCCTGGTCCTCTACCTCTCACCCACCACTCGTACTACCTCCGTAACCCTAGTTCCAACAGTTGCTGACTCGAATATGCACGTGCCCTGGAAGGGGCCATGTCAGTGAAGCTTGAACATGTAGCCGTCCCACGAACTAAAATCACAATGAATTAAGTTGTGAAAAGGTGGATTTTTTTCTTGATAGCGAGTGTGTAAAGCATGCTGTTTCATAGTTGAGGATGAGATTTTATTCACTTAATTCATCTGAAGTATCATCATCTTTTGCAGGTTAGCCGGCACACAGGCCGAATCCACTTGTACAGTTGTGTTCCTGGACATGATTCAAGACCCAAACCACTTTGTGAAAATTTTCTGCCAGAAGAATTGAATTCACCTTTATGTTCTCCCAATGATGTTAAAACAAGAACTCTTCTCTTGAAAAAGATTCCTGCATTTTGCAATGTGTTCAATGCATTCATCAAAGAGTGGTTGGCACTAAGACCAATTGATCAAAATAAATTGCTTGGAAAGCCATTACAACTACCGTTGAACCTTGAGTTGTGTTTTCTGAAAGATAGCATCAATCATAGCACAGAAGTATGGACCTGTTGAGTTCATTTAATTCTTCTCTTTACACACGCACTACGGCTTTGCTTATGAACATTGCACGCCATGTTCAATAACAGTTTTGTTCCTTTTTTTCAAAAGAAATTCTACATATCTAAATGATACATATTTTTGTTCAATGATACAATATACAATTATGTGGAATATACTCAAGGATGCCAATATTCTGAAATCCATATTTATATTAATGGCACCAAAAATCCCCTTATGGCAACCAAAGTTAGTACTATATTTTGGATATGATAACCACTACCGTATTATACTTTAGGTAGGAGTGCTGGAACTGATGCATGCTATTTTAAGTTTTTAACTCTATGTATTCTTTATCATGGTATATTTGAATACAGATTATAATTGTTTATAGCCCACTTATGTTGCCTGACACTGTTATTACTGATCAAGCTACTTAATTCAATTAAGAGTTCAAAAATCATTCAGTGTAAAACAAGATTCATATGGGTGTAACTGTGTTAGCCTATTATAGTTGCTCAGGCCTTAGTTAGCATCCAATGCTGTTTTTTCACATTCGGCTATTGTAATGTTATTAGTTTTGCTACACACTGAAAGTTCACTATGTCCAAAGCAAGAGCACACAAAATATTTTTTTTTCACGAACACGAGGAGAGTTGCACATCTTTATATTAAGAAGAAAAAGAAAGGTACAAGGTCCAAAATAGACCGGCTACCAAACTCTAACATACATAAACTGATCCATCTAAAAAATCATCGTGCTAAAACAGTATCTGTATATATACGGGAAGCAGCACTCTATGCATGTCACCTTTTATCAGCTGTACTAATCAGTAGCAAAGCCAGAAGCTTTTGGGAGCCTGGCCCGGGTAATCCTTATCATGCGAAAAAATATTTTTGCTAGCAAATTACAGTATTCCTCTTTTATGTACATACTTTTTTTGAATTCTTTGCGCTCTTATGTTGCCTGAGGCCGGGGTGGCTGGGCTGGACAGTAGTTCCGCCACTGGTACATATAGCGTTTACCTATTTTTAGAGCTTTGCATGAAATGCACAAGTATGTGTTTTGGTGTTCCTTAGCTTGATGATTATCTTTGTCACTTCTTGTTCTGATCTGCTTTCTTCTTAGGGGATACTTAAAGGGGGAAGTAAGAGGCGTGCTGCATCATTGAATGATGTCAGTAATCCTTTGCCAGAAAATGCTGAATGGAGACAGGTGGTGTTGCGTAATGGCACCTGTAAAGAGAGACAATACACTCAGGGCTGGACCATTGATGATGAACCTCTCTGCAAACTTTGTCAAGGACTTTGCAAGTAACTACTCCTTGTGTTTAGAAGTAAATCCTGTTTTGTTACTATAATTTATAAACAAATAATGTTTGCTCAGAATAATGCTGTTCTACTTGGTTCAGTGGAAGGCTTGCAAAGTCACCAGAATATTTTGAAGATCTATTCTGTGGTCTAGCTTGTTTCCAGGAATACAGATTAAGAACCAATGGCAGGGCCCTCCGGCAGGTGAGTCTTCTTTCTGTTATCCACATATGTGAACAATTTTTGTAGGTGTCATTAAAGAGTTAGGACTATTTTCAGTTATATAAAATTAAAGGAAGTTGCAAGTTAATTCATATATATGTAATAAAATTTATCAGTAATTATCTGCAGGCACTGTTTCAAATAGAACGTGGCAAATGCTCCCAATGCAAGCTCGATTGTTGCAAGCTTGTCAAACACATTAAACTCTTACCTTTGGGAAAGCGAGAAGAATACATCAGAAAGGTTGCTCCGAACATTGCAAGTAGAAAGAAACTGTAAGTGTTGCGCATTGATATCATGCTTTTCCATATTCTTTTGCAAGTCTAGGGGGGCTAGCAGAGTCGTGTGGTTTAAACTCTTCAAGTATTATCAGATATGGATAATTATCCTGTTAATTGTTGCTTTGATGCTGATGATTCCCTGCATCTACCACAGCCTAGATAAACTTGTCCGTGAACCAATTGATGGAAATGCTTGGCATGCAGATCACATAATACCTGTTTATAAAGGAGGAGGTACGGTATATATGCAAAAGTTTTGTTGAGTTGACTCTTGAACGTCATGATAATCTTTCTGATTTTATGTCAGGGGAATGTAAACTTGAGAACATGAGAACACTGTGTGTGGCTTGTCATTATGAGGTCACCAGAACTCAGCACAAGGAACTAAAAGAAATAAGAAAGAAGGCTAAAGAGCACTTGAAAAACGCCTTGAATAAACAAAAGGATAAAGTTAGTAGTCTCTCCTCTAGACTTCAATTATCTTTGAATCATTTTTGCAAATAAAAAATAGCAAATGTTCTTTGAGCAACGAGCTTCTCTGTGAAAACTAATAGAATGAGTAGAATGGTTTCTCCATTACTATATGGTTTACTTATACAACAGTGAGTGTACATGTAAGGAAAAAAAGAATTAAATTGCTCTAATAGTCTAATGTCATATATTGTAATCAATACATGTTGCACATGCATATATGATCTGCTATTAGGACCAATAATTATTGAGATATGAGAACTAGTAATGGTTAGGATATTGCCTTTCTTACATTCTGGGCAACCATATGCAAATTATGTATCGTTGTCCCCTTTTGTGTATTTGTTTCTCCTATACATTAGTTTTTTTTTTGTTGCTATTATTCCTTCTTCTCTTTCCTTTCGTTGTAGCCAAGTGAAGCAACAGAAGAACTAGATGACGAATCGTTGCTGATAGCTGTCCCGGGTAGTGCCTACTCCTTAGGATTTCCTGGCAACGGATCTGATGAAAAGGCTGCTGAATAGGGCATGTTTCATGTACCTTGATTATTGTTCAAAAAGGGCGCTGGTATTTTTAGCTCGCGTCCTTTTTTTGTACATGTTAAATGCTACCAAGCGTTTGTAAGCTGTTCGGCTGCTCTTATAAGCAGCACTGATAAGCAACACTATTGCAGCTGCAGAGCTAGAATCATCTCACATTTTACTGTATAAGAAGCAGTAGCCGGCTGTGTAGTAGCTTCAGCGACTTTGTTGCCAATTGAAGAATATTGCTGCAAAATGGTGGAGCAGTTTTAACAGGAGAATTGAGTCAACATGTCAGATGTTGCTGCAAGGAAATTTTGAACCAGTCCCTATTTGGCACAACTTCACCAAGCTGTTATGAGCTTCTTTTTTTGCAAATACTCTTTTTACAAACAACTCCATGGATGAAGCTCTTTAATTCATGCTCTCGAGATGGTAGGATTGATTCTATCATGTTTGTTTGCCAAATGGGGGGCGGAGTTATATCAGGTTCTAATAAAAGGGGAAAAAGTAAGAGTTTAGAACTTTTGTACATGCAACTGGACATTTTGTTTGTTGTTGCTGCTGCGTTCCAAGTTATAAGCTGTTTTGATTTTTCTAGGTACCCCCTTACTTTTAACTTACTTTTAACATCAAGTTGCTCTAACTCTAAATCAAACAAAGCAACAATAGCAAGCCATAATTCGAATAAAAGTGTGACGAACAACAGAAAAGAATACCTCATTGAAATCAATACCTTCCCTTTGTTCAAAACCTTTCACAACTATATATCTTGTAGGTTCAACTCTAATTATACCTTCTTATAAATCTACTTGCGCTTTAAAGGTTTTTTTACCTTTAGGAAGCTTAACCAATTTCCATGTAGAATTCCTTTGAAGGCTCTCAAATTCATCATTCGTAGCAACTAACCACTTCGATGAATCATCACATGAGATAGCTTCCAGATAAGAAGAAGGTTTAAATGCAATGAGAGCATAATGAGCCATACTACCAGCGTCACGATATCGATGTGGCAAAACAATATTCCTTTTAGGTCTATCTTGAGCAATAATGTGATTGTTGCTAATAGGAGGTATAGAAGTTGAAACCGACTTTGCGATAGGAGTAACAGAATTAATATGAACATGTACATACCTCAAGATTCTCATCAGTAGTTTCAGGCATATGTGGATGAGGAGCCACTATCAGAAACACCTCTAGGGGAAGAAAATGTATTTTCATCAAAAGTAACATTACGATTGACAATCACCCTTTTATAATCAGCACATAATAAACAATATCCTTTGACACTAGAACCATAGCCATAAAAAGTGCATCCTCGGTGGAGCTCGGTCGAGCAGCTCGACGAAAGGGCGGTGGTGCTCCGAGCGCGGCAAGTACACAAGCGACAGTGGAGGTGGTCCCGAGGCTCGGCAATTGCGCGGACGGCGGCGCTCCTTGGCGAACTTCGGCGAGGCACAGTGGGCGTAGGGGAGAGGAATTGGCTAGGGAATGTGGCAGAATGAGGCGAGCAAGAGGAGAAGATGATTTTGTGTGTGTGTGTGTGTGTGGGGGGGTGTTATGCCTCGGCTCGCGATCGTGGCCACGATCCTCGTGGACGTGGGCACGGCAGGCGCGGTTGCGGCAAGGAAAGGGGGAGAGCTGACACGCGAGACCCGTTCGTAAGCGGCTACGCGCGAGCGAAGCGCCTGGGAGGCGGGTCCAACACGACAGCGAGAGCAGAGAGGCATGCGCGGGCACGCAGTTGCGCCGACAGGGTAGGCCCACCTGGCGGCGAGGGCGGGGGAGGGGTGAGACGGGCGCGCGGTTGTGGGCCAATGGGCCGAAAGGCCGAGACACAGGGGCAGCTGGGCTTCTTTGCCTTTTCCTATTTCCTTCCGAATTTCTAATTCAAATTCAAATCCAATCTAAATTCAAACCATTTCAACCATGTGCATCAATTCAAAAAATAGCTTAGGCTTAGCATGATGCAACAATTCATGACTCCCAAAGGTTTTGACCCAATAAAACAATTAACCCCTCACTTACTTAACCTAATTCTACTCAAAAGGATGAGAGAGAGAGAGTCTAGTGAGAGAGAGACAAGAGGTAACACTTGAATTTGGTAGATATTTAGAAAGGAATTTTATACCCCTAAATTCAGGGTGTTACACGACGTGTCTCTTGAGGCGCTGTTTCTTCGCCTTGGTTCGGGTGGCGTTGGCCTTGTCATGGCCGACGAGGCGTAGCTCACCGGTGTCCTGGCGAGTAAGTTGAGGGAGCCAAAGGTGATCTGGCTCCCGGGAGTGAAGGTCTCGCTCCCGGCGGATGCTGAGTAGCTGGCCATCGAAATGAAAAGTCGCTTTGGCACGCTTGCAGCCCCCTACCTGGCGTGCCAACTGTCATGTTTTCGAAAATCGGGGGACAATAAGATTTGTGTGCGGTAGGGATGCAAGCGTGGACTCACTCCGAATGGTGGATCACAGAGATCCGAGCAAAGAACTGAGACACCATATTATACTGGTTCAGGCCCGAGCCCTAGTCCAGTATAGTGTTGATCGTAGTATTGCAATAGAGCATGTTACAATGGGTGTGCTTGTGTCCGAAGAAGCAGGCCCCCTGCCCCTTTATATTTCAAGGGTAGGACCTTACAGAGGATATCTACTTTCTTTTAGAGAGAGAAATAGAGATAGATAGAGAGAGAAATAGAGAAAGATAGAGATATAGAGAAAGAGAGAGATTGGCTGCTCCGGGTTGTCATGGTGGGTCTTCTGTAGGGTCATGCGTAGCCATACTCCAGGTATGGCATCATCTGTTACTTTGGCTCCTATAGCAAGTCCATTGCTGGCGTCTCTATAGTGGTGCGCGATGGGTCCCGTGGATCAGTCTCTGTAACACCCGGCTTTAAGGAACAAAGCCAGGTGCATCTCATACATGCGCCAAGAAGACAACATATATAATAACAGAGTGTATAGAGATAAATGTCATAAAACATCAGAGTATTTATTACATAGCGGAAGTCTTATTACAAAATGAAATAATAAAGATAAAACGAACTAAGGATCGTCGGCGCCAATGTCGACTGGGAAACGCCACCTAGGTCAGATCAAACTCCTCGATACTTGACTCCACTTGAAACCACCTGTTCTTCTCCTGTGGGGGGGTGTGAGACAGCAAGGGTGAGCTCACACATGATCATAGCTCAACAAGTTGTGGGGAACCAGTGGACACAAACTCACAAAGGTGTGAGTTCATGTGATGTGTAAGGCTTAATCAATGACAGGGGTTAAAGCTGAGCATTGCTTTTAAGTAGTTGGTCAAAATTTTATTAGCAGTTACTAAGTGTAAGTAAATACCAAACCATAAGTAAAGTAATAGAACAAAATTGATAACAAACCCATGCATATGCAAATGACAAATTGAATTTATGTTCCATAATTTAAACATCAGAGAGTCCTGAGCCGCTCATGATCGTGAGCTCGGCTAGTATACCAGTTTTACACTCTGCAGAGGTTGTACCCTTTACCCACAAGTCATGTTACCCATCTGCCAAGGGGTCGCGAATCCCATACACCTCTACCTAGGAAGCGCGGCAGGGCAACACTACGAGGCCTTTACAAAGTTCCACTAGCTTCCGAAAACCCGCTACAGTTTATAGGAAGATCCAGTACAGGGTTCCTGGCTGACCGCCATCGCAGCAAAATCAACCAGGGACCTCCCTGCACTGACCTCTCCCCTACTGCCCTTGCCCCTTTCGGGTAAGGTAGTCTTCCACTAGCTTTCCTAATTAGTCAGCCAAGGGGTCCCATTCCTCCCTTGTGGTGGCACGGGGTTCTCAAGTTAAGCTCTATGTTCCAATTAACATTAATGATATCAACATGAACATAAACAGAATAACAACAAGAATTGGAACATAGAGGTAATAAATGATTATCCCAAAACCATATAAAGCAATAGCAAACTACCCAAGTGATTCAGGGGTAAACAAGGTAATGAGATAAGCAATCTAGGGTGACCTATTGGGTCCCATCAAAATTAACCTATGCATGGATAAGTGATATTGAAGAACATTATTGGGTAAAAAGTGGTCAAGGGCACAACTTGCCTTCAATGAGCTCCTGCTCAGCTACTTCAACCTGCTGTTCACCAGTATCCTCAGCAACGGGCTCTTCTACTCGCCACAATACAAACAACACAATATGCAGGGAAAAATTAACATTACACCAAGCATGTAAACAAAATACACAGAGATATTCTACATACTAAAATAGAAACCTAGGAACTGGAATCATAATTTTCTGAGTTATAGATTTCAAGTTATGCATTTTCAAAGGTTTTATGTGCTTTAAATAGGATTAAGTGATAAATAAATTTATTACTGTTTTTATGACATAACAGAGGATCTAGGTGATAAAGAATAAAATTACAAAATTTTAGGAACTGGAATGGACTAATTTGGAGTTAGTATGAATTTTCTATGAATTATTGAAGTTCTAGCAATTATTTTTCTATTAAATATTCAATTTCTAATTCATTTGTACAGTTTAAATAAGCTCTGGACTGGGCCTCAATTAATGTGAAACGCAGGGGGTTCGGGGTAAGATGCCACAGACTCATACTACAGTCCATACCGGACGGCGGGTTGATTCCTATGAAGTTCAGGGGCTCTTTAGCAAAAATAACCCGCGAAGGGGTACGGTGCGATCCTAGCCGTTCGATTCCCAACCGAGGGCCCAGATTAGAAGTGCATGCGCTATGTAGCTGTAATTCCTCCCGATCGCTAGATCCGGAACGGGCGGTTGAGGGACGGCCACGTCGCGATCAGATCACCACCGCACATGAACGAAACGACGATCCAGATCCAACCTCGCGAAGAGGTAAGCTGTACTCTAATCCAGACCGCTCCCTAAGGATCCGACGGCACGTGAACGCTCTTCAACCTCCGACGACTAGGGGAGGTGGAGCAGAGGCCCGCGACGGCGCTCTACCGGCGCGCTACGATTCCGGCCATCCGGACCTTCATTTCCTAATTCCGTTGCTCCCCGCCCAATCGACGATGTGACGAACTCAACCCCCCAACTAATTTCTACGGTAGTCGAGCACAGGGCTCAGTCCACGGTGCGAGCGGAACCCACGGCGGAGCACCAACTTCGGCGTGAAATCGCGGTTTCCTCGGTCGGCAATCCCATCTAGCGAAGCACCGTGTGCCATCCTCGCCTCTAATCGAAGCTCCCATACCCACTGGTGGGATCACGAGAGGTAGCGCGGGCGAGTTCCACGGCGGCGGACAAGTTCCAAGCGGCGGAGCCATTGCCGAGCGATACGCTCTACCAAGCACTGCCCCAAACCTCGATTCATTGGGTCAACACGTGGAGGAGGACATGGCGAATGCAAGCCGAGGTCTATTAGTAGGCGAGAGGCAAAGGGTAGAGCTGACCACGCAAGTAGGCGGGTTCGAGGCGATGTAGAGCTCCGGTGAGTAAATTCGATCTACGGTTTTGGGTAATCGCGAGCCTGACTCGGTAGAGAACAAACACGGGAAGAAGGGAAGCACTGAGCACCCGAATCTTACCGGTGGTCGTTGCGCAGATTGTCTGGCCACGGTGAACGGCGGACCCGCGGGCACCTTCACCACGGCGAACAGCGCTAGGCACGGCCGCAACCCTTTCACTGGTGGTGGCGGATAGGAGGAAACGCAGGGAGGAGCACGAGGAGTAGTCGGGTTGGTTTTATACGGGCCACGCATGGTAGCCAGGTAGAGGAGAGGTGGTTGAGTCGGAGCATGCGGCGGCGGAGAAGTCGGCCGTGTCTGTTAGCGCCGCGCGAGAAGACGATAAGAGTCGGCTGGCAAGTGGAGCCCACCGTGCAGCGACGGAGACGAAGAAAGCAAAGCGGCCAGGTCGAGCTAGCGACGGCTGGCAGCCGGGCCCCACGTGTAAGAGAGTATCAACTCAGTGGAGTGGGCTGCGCGGGGAAGATCCTTAAGTGGGCTGAATTGTGGTCAGCCGGCCCAGGTAAGTTTCCTTTACTTTTTCTTTTATGTTTTATTTTCTATTTTCAAATTTAAATCCCAATTTGAATTCAAACTTGTTTGTGAGCTTCTTAACTGGGTTAAACACTTAAATTAAAATATTAGTGGGGACAAAATGTATTCTTTCATATATTTATTTTCCTTTATTTTGTATAATCTCTCCCTTCTATCTTTTCTTAATTCTAGGAATATTTTAGGATTTAAATCCCCATTTGGATATTTAACATATTTCTTTTTGCATTACTATAATATTGTCACAAAAAAATGCACACACAAATAAAATATTCAGCATGATGCATAATTTTGGTAGTATATATTTTTATTAATTGTTTTTGGGCATGATGTTCACATAAGATGATGCATAAAGATCAAACTCACACAAAGAGAAATTGTTTCTCTATTGGCATTATTTCTAGCAATTTACAAAGTGGGTGTTACAAATCCTACCCCCCTTAAAAATAATCTCGTCCTCGAGATTTAAGAAGTTCTAGGGAAAAGGTGGGGGAAATCTATGCGAAGCTCTTCTTCTCTTTCCCAAGTTGCTTCATCTTCACCGTGGTGGCTCCATTGAACTTTGCACATCTTTATAACCTTATTCCTCGTAACCCGAGCCAAAGTATCCAAAATCTTGATCGGGTACTCCGTGTAAGTCAAATCACCTTGAACACTGAGCTCTTCCATTGGTAACTGTTCCTCAGGAACACGGAGACACTTCTTCAGTTGAGATACATGGAACACATTATGCACATCTGATAGACTAGCAGGTAACTCAAGTTGGTATGCCATCTCTCCAACTCTTCTAAAGATCAAGAATGGTCCAATATAGCGAGGGGACAATTTGCCCTTGACTTTGAATCTCCTCATTCCCCGAAGTGGTGACACTTTGAGGTACACATAATCTCCTTCTTCAAATTCCAGTGGTCTTCTTCTATTTTCAGCATAGCTCTTTTGCCTGGTTTGAGCCACTCTCAAATTCTCTCGAATTATTCGGACTTGTTCTTCTGCTTCTTGAATCAGTTCAGGCCCAAAGAACTGTCTCTCTCCAGTCTGATCCCAATATAGAGGAGTCCTGCACTTCCTCCCATATAAAGCTTCAAAAGGTGACATCTTCAGACTGGCCTGGTAACTGTTATTATACGAGAACTCAGCATAAGGCAGACTCTTATCCCAACTTCCTCCATGCTGAAGGGCACATGCTCTCAACATATCTTCCAATACTTGGTTAGTCCTTTCAGTCTGTCCATCAGTCTGGGGGTGATAAGCTGTACTGAAATTCAACTTCGTACTCATGTTCTCATGAAAGCTTCTCCAAAACCTTGAGGTAAACTGCGAACCTCGATCAGACACGATCTTCTTTGGTACTCCATGTAAACACACAATACGAGCCATATATAACTCTGCTAGCTGAGAACCTTTATAAGTAGTCTTCACAGGAATAAAGTGAGCCACTTTAGTCAATCTATCCACAATCACCCATATAGCATCATATCCTTTCTGGGTGCGAGGCAATCCAGTAATGAAATCCATACCAATCTCTTCCCACTTCCACTCGGGTATCTTCAGTGGATGCAATAGCCCAGCTGGCCTCTGATGTTCAGCCTTAACTCTTTGACATACATCGCACATAGCCACATGTGCAGCTACATCTCTTTTCAATCCATACCACCAATACTTCCGTTTCAAATCCTGATACATCTTAGTACTACCAGGATGAATAGAATAATCCGAATCATGGGCCTCCTTTAAAATAGTCTCCCGAAGGCTTTTAATATCCGGGACACACATCCTATTCTCGAACCATACCGTGCCCTGCTCATCTTCCGTAAATTCCGGAACTCGACCTTCAGTAATCAGATCCTTAATCTCTTTTATTTTAGCATCACCAATTTGTCCTTTGCGGATCTCTTGCTCCAATGTAGGTTCCACATCAATAGTAACTCCTTCAGTATGAGCAACTATCCCCAGGTTAAGTCTCCTAAAGTCCTCAACAATCTCATCGGGTAGCTGGGCAACAACAGCTGAATGAACATGCTCCTTGCGACTCAAGGCATCTGCAACCAAGTTTGCCTTGCCCGGGTGATAGTGAATCTCCAAATCATAATCCTTAATAAGCTCCAACCAACGACGTTGCCTAAGGTTGAGATCCTTCTGAGTGAATATATACTTCAAACTCTTATGATCCGTATATACTTGGCACTTGGTCCCCATGATATAATGTCTCCAAATCTTAAGTGCATGCACAACGGCTGCTAATTCCAAGTCATGAGTGGGGTAGTTCACTTCATGTTTCCGCAACTGACGAGATGCATAGGCAATCACATGTCCTTCTTGCATGAGCACACATCCAAGTCCTTGGCCACATGCATCACAATAAATGTCAAATCCCTTCTGTAGGTCTGGCATAATCAGTACTGGAGGTGACATCAATCTCTCCTTCAATTGATCAAAACTCTCTTGGCATTTCTCATCCCACTTAAATTCTCTTCCTTTCTCCAAAAGCGTTGTCATGGGCTTCGCAATCTTAGAGAATCCTTCAATAAATCTCCGATAGTAGCCTGCTAATCCCAAGAAACTCCGAATCTCAGTAACTGTAGTGGGTACTCTCCACTCCATTATCTCCTTAACTTTAGCAGGTTCCACTGCTATTCCTCCATTAGAAATAATATGACCAAGAAATGGCACTTCGCCAATCCAAAACTCGCACTTGGTGAACTTGGCATATAGCTGGTTATCTCGAAGCTTCTGTAGCACCAACCTCAGATGTTCCTCATGATCATTATCACTCTGAGAATAAATGAGAATATCGTCGATGAACACCACGACGAATCTGTCCAAGTACTCCATAAACACCTTGTTCATTAAGTTCATAAAATAAGCTGGCGCATTGGTTAATCCAAACGACATAACAGTAAACTCATATAATCCATATCTAGTCGAGAACGCCGTCTTGGGAATGTCCGATGGTCTAATCCTCATCTGATGGTATCCCGATCGGAGATCAATCTTCGAAAATACTCTTGCACCTCTCATCTGATCAAATAAATCTTCAATACGGGGCAACGGATACTTGTTCTTCACCGTAACATCATTAAGAGATCTATAATCCACACACATCCGTTGCGATCCATCCTTCTTCTGTACAAACAAGACCGGTGCTCCCCATGGTGAGGAACTCGGACGAATGTACCCAGCCTCTTGTAACTCAGTTAACTGCTTCTTAAGTTCCTTCAACTCCTCTACGGACATCCTATATGGCCGTTTAGAAATAGGGGCGGTTCCAGGTAAGAGGTCAATAACAAACTCAACTTCTCTATCAGGTGGCATTCCTGGTAACTCCTCTGGAAAGACATCCGGAAAATCTCTAACCACCCGGATATTGTCACCAACAAACTCCTTCGGCATAAAGAACATTGCACGCATAGATGAGGAGGTTACTGCAATATTAACTTGAAACCTTTCTCCTTTAGTGGTAGTGAGTTCTACGGTACCTCTACCACATGCTATAACGGCCTTTGCCTTTCTTAGCCATGACATACCAAGGATCAAATCTATACTGCTTGACTCCAATATTATAGCAGTAGCTCCAAATTCTCTACCCATAATGGTTAATGTCAATCTACGTGTCATTTGATTCGCCACAACAGGCCCTTTAGGTGTAATTACTCTCATGGGTTTTCTCATATTGTCCAACACATATGCCCAAACCAAAATCTCAGCATGACGCATAATTTTATTAGCAACTCATGGGGTCAAATAGACCTTTTTATTCCTCCTAAAATAGTATCATACCGAATACTAACTAAAGGAACCTGTAGATCCTACAAATAGTAGTAATTTACATATATGTTTATGTAGCTTGGTGGAGCTGGTGGTGGTGGAGATGGTGGTTGCTCTTGTCGTTGTCTCTCCAACCGTGATTGCCTTATTTCTTGCTGTATCTCCAGACGGGCCTGACGTATTTCCTCGCGTTCTTGTCTTATCTGGTTTTGCATTTCGGTCATCATGTCTGTCAATTGCTGTATTACCAGCCTTTGGGTTGCGATCACTTGCTCGGTTTCAACAGGTGAAGGATTTGGAGGATTCATTTCTGTTTGCTGTTGCGTGATAATCTTTCCTTTCCTGGTATTGACCATCTGAGTTAGATACATAAGGTAAGAGAGAGCAGCAGACAAGGCAGTAATTACAATCATGTTACTTTGGGGGACTTATTAGCTAAGTAGATTAGTGTGTCACCTACTAAAGCTAATACAGTACCTTATAGTGGTACATGCTAAAATGTCCATATATAATATTTCAATCAATCAAAGAAGCAAATCAGGCATTGATCATCAGAACAATCAACCAATATTTTTAATAGAGAAAATAGTTTTTCTTTTTTTTGTCTTAGGTCTCCTATCTCTTAAAAATGTCATAGGGGTAGGGATTCCAAGGTGTGAAATCCATCTTGTCTCAGAGTAGAAAAGGTAAGAATGATCAGAGTAGAACAGTAGAAGGTGAGACAGGATCAAGATAAGAAAGAACCAGAGTAAGGTAAGTATGGAATGAATCAGGATGAGATAAGTAGGTAAGGGTTTGTCCGTTTCTATCTAGGTTTCGTCCTACAGTCAACATTTGCCTCTGATACCACTTCTGTAACACCCGGCTTTAAGGAACAAAGCCAGGTGCATCTCATACATGCGCCAAGAAGACAACATATATAATAACAGAGTGTATAGAGATAAATGTCATAAAACATCAGAGTATTTATTACATTGCGGAAGTCTTATTACAAAATGAAATAATAAAGATAAAACGAACTAAGGATCGTCGGCGCCAATGTCGACTGGGAAACGCCACCTAGGTCAGATCAAACTCCTCGATACTTGACTCCACTTGAAACCACCTGTTCTTCTCCTGTGGGGGGGTGTGAGACAGCAAGGGTGAGCTCACACATGATCATAGCTCAACAAGTTGTGGGGAACCAGTGGACACAAACTCACAAAGGTGTGAGTTCATGTGATGTGTAAGGCTTAATCAATGACAGGGGTTAAAGCTGAGCATTGCTTTTAAGTAGTTGGTCAAAATTTTATTAGCAGTTACTAAGTGTAAGTAAATACCAAACCATAAGTAAAGTAATAGAACAAAATTGATAACAAACCCATGCATATGCAAATGACAAATTGAATTTATGTTCCATAATTTAAACATCAGAGAGTCCTGAGCCGCTCATGACCGTGAGCTCGGCTAGTATACCAGTTTTACACTCTGCAGAGGTTGTACCCTTTACCCACAAGTCATGTTACCCATCTGCCAAGGGGTCGCGAATCCCATACACCTCTACCTAGGAAGCGCGGCAGGGCAACACTACGAGGCCTTTACAAAGTTCCACTAGCTTCCGAAAACCCGCTACAGTTTATAGGAAGATCCAGTACAGGGTTCCTGGCTGACCGCCATCGCAGCAAAATCAACCAGGGACCTCCCTGCACTGACCTCTCCCCTACTGCCCTTGCCCCTTTCGGGTAAGGTAGTCTTCCACTAGCTTTCCTAATTAGTCAGCCAAGGGGTCCCATTCCTCCCTTGTGGTGGCACGGGGTTCTCAAGTTAAGCTCTATGTTCCAATTAACATTAATGATATCAACATGAACATAAACAGAATAACAACAAGAATTGGAACATAGAGGTAATAAATGATTATCCCAAAACCATATAAAGCAATAGCAAACTACCCAAGTGATTCAGGGGTAAACAAGGTAATGAGATAAGCAATCTAGGGTGACCTATTGGGTCCCATCAAAATTAACCTATGCATGGATAAGTGATATTGAAGAACATTATTGGGTAAAAAGTGGTCAAGGGCACAACTTGCCTTCAATGAGCTCCTGCTCAGCTACTTCAACCTGCTGTTCACCAGTATCCTCAGCAACGGGCTCTTCTACTCGCCACAATACAAACAGCACAATATGCAGAGAAAAATTAACATTACACCAAGCATGTAAACAAAATACACAGAGATATTCTACATACTAAAATAGAAACCTAGGAACTGGAATCATAATTTTCTGAGTTATAGATTTCAAGTTATGCATTTTCAAAGGTTTTATGTGCTTTAAATAGGATTAAGTGATAAATAAATTTATTACTGTTTTTATGACATAACAGAGGATCTAGGTGATAAAGAATAAAATTACAAAATTTTAGGAACTGGAATGGACTAATTTGGAGTTAGTATGAATTTTCTATGAATTATTGAAGTTCTAGCAATTATTTTTCTATTAAATATTCAATTTCTAATTCATTTGTACAGTTTAAATAAGCTCTGGACTGGGCCTCAATTAATGTGAAACGCAGGGGGTTCGGGGTAAGATGCCACAGACTCATACTACAGTCCATACCGGACGGCGGGTTGATTCCTATGAAGTTCAGGGGCTCTTTAGCAAAAATAACCCGCGAAGGGGTACGGTGCGATCCTAGCCGTTCGATTCCCAACCGAGGGCCCAGATTAGAAGTGCATGCGCTATGTAGCTGTAATTCCTCCCGATCGCTAGATCCGGAACGGGCGGTTGAGGGACGGCCACGTCGCGATCAGATCACCACCGCACATGAACGAAACGACGATCCAGATCCAACCTCGCGAAGAGGTAAGCTGTACTCTAATCCAGACCGCTCCCTAAGGATCCGACGGCACGTGAACGCTCTTCAACCTCCGACGACTAGGGGAGGTGGAGCAGAGGCCCGCGACGGCGCTCTACCGGCGCGCTGCGATTCCGGCCATCCGGACCTTCATTTCCTAATTCCGTTGCTCCCCGCCCAATCGACGATGTGACGAACTCAACCCCCCAACTAATTTCTACGGTAGTCGAGCACAGGGCTCAGTCCACGGTGCGAGCGGAACCCACGGCGGAGCACCAACTTCGGCGTGAAATCGCGGTTTCCTCGGTCGGCAATCCCATCTAGCGAAGCACCGTGTGCCATCCTCGCCTCTAATCGAAGCTCCCATACCCACTGGTGGGATCACGAGAGGTAGCGCGGGCGAGTTCCACGGCGGCGGACAAGTTCCAAGCGGCGGAGCCATTGCCGAGCGATACGCTCTACCAAGCACTGCCCCAAACCTCGATTCATTGGGTCAACACGTGGAGGAGGACATGGCGAATGCAAGCCGAGGTCTATTAGTAGGCGAGAGGCAAAGGGTAGAGCTGACCACGCAAGTAGGCGGGTTCGAGGCGATGTAGAGCTCCGGTGAGTAAATTCGATCTACGGTTTTGGGTAATCGCGAGCCTGACTCGGCAGAGAACAAACACGGGAAGAAGGGAAGCACTGAGCACCCGAATCTTACCGGTGGTCGTTGCGCAAATTGTCTGGCCACGGTGAACGGCGGACCCGCGGGCACCTTCACCACGGCGAACAGCGCTAGGCACGGCCGCAACCCTTTCACTGGTGGTGGCGGATAGGAGGAAACGCAGGGAGGAGCACGAGGAGTAGTCGGGTTGGTTTTATACGGGCCACGCATGGTAGCCAGGTAGAGGAGAGGTGGTTGAGTCGGAGCATGCGGCGGCGGAGAAGTCGGCCGTGTCTGTTAGCGCCGCGCGAGAAGACGATAAGAGTCGGCTGGCAAGTGGAGCCCACCGTGCAGCGACGGAGACGAAGAAAGCAAAGCGGCCAGGTCGAGCTAGCGACGGCTGGCAGCCGGGCCCCACGTGTAAGAGAGTATCAACTCAGTGGAGTGGGCTGCGCGGGGAAGATCCTTAAGTGGGCTGAATTGTGGTCAGCCGGCCCAGGTAAGTTTCCTTTACTTTTTCTTTTATGTTTTATTTTCTGTTTTCAAATTTAAATCCCAATTTGAATTCAAACTTGTTTGTGAGCTTCTTAACTGGGTTAAACACTTAAATTAAAATATTAGTGGGGACAAAATGTATTCTTTCATATATTTATTTTCCTTTATTTTGTATAATCTGTCCCTTCTATCTTTTCTTAATTCTAGGAATATTTTAGGATTTAAATCCCCATTTGGATATTTAACATATTTCTTTTTGCATTACTATAATATTGTCACAAAAAAAATGCACACACAAATAAAATATTCAGCATGATGCATAATTTTGGTAGTATATATTTTTATTAATTGTTTTTGGGCATGATGTTCACATAAGATGATGCATAAAGATCAAACTCACACAAAGAGAAATTGTTTCTCTATTGGCATTATTTCTAGCAATTTACAAAGTGGGTGTTACAGTCTCATGGTGTGGTCGTACGTGGCATGGCTTCCCCTATCATCATGAGCTCTTCGTCACCTGTCAGCGTGCGTAGGCGTACACTCGATACGGCACTATAGAGACCCTGGCACCCATCCTGTAGCATGTCCGGACGTGGCTCGATGGCGACGTGTCCAATCGTAGTTGACGTGGATCAATAGCGCTGGACTCAGATCTTTGCCTCATCGGGTTGCCCGATACTGAGTTGGTAGTTAGAGAGTTAGACGGCCGGTCCGCCTTGCACAATTGGTTAGCGTAGTTGATTGTTGAAGTTGGTCGGCGGGGTCGGTCACCTTCTAGAGCATCGTCTGAAATGCCCTTGGGCATGCCGGAGACGTGCTGTTCGTCCGGGGTTTGCCTCGGGCGAGCCGTGACTGTATCTTTTGCCTAGGGTTGACCTCGGGTGAGTCGTGACTACGTCTACCACCCGAAGTTGGTCTCGTGCAAGTCGTGACTGCATCTGTTGAGGTTGTGAAAGGGAAATGTGCCCTTGGGCCATTTCTCTAATTGTTTTGGTGATTAAATGTCCAACACAAATGTTTTGGACTCTTATGTGCTAAACGAGCAAGAAGTGCAAATCAAAGACAAGTTATGTTTCTAGACTTAGTGAATTGTTTTTTAGCACTAACATGTTTATCTAAGTGCTAGAAATAGTGCCGAGAAGAGAAGAAACGAATTAGAAAAGAGTTAGCTGTAAACAGCCAACACCTGCTCGGGCCTGGCACACCGGACTGTTCGGTGGTGCACCGGACACTGTCCGGTGTGCACCGGATAGTGTCCGGTGCACCAGGCTGGCTTGGTGTCAACTAGGCGCTCTTGGAAAAAGAGTAGGGCGACATGGCTATAATTCACCAGACTGTCCGGTGAGCCAACGGCGCTAGTGGCCAACGGTCGTCCACGCGATCAGCCCACAACACGTGGCTCGCTCCAACGGTCGGCTGGGTGCACCAGACTGTCCGGTGTACCAACCGGCTCCGAGGAGCAATGGTCGGATGTGTCCAATATGGAAAGAGATTGCGCACCGAACATGAACAGTGGCTGTCCGGTGCACCAGGCTGGCTCGGCGTCAACTAGGCGCTCTCGGGAAAAGAGTAGGGCGACGTGGCTATAATTCACCGGACTGTCCGGTGAGCCAACGGCGCCAGGGGCCAACAGTCGTCCGTGCTATCAGCGCGCGACATGTGGCTCGCTCCAACGGTCGGCTGGGTGCACCGGACTGTTCGGTGTGCACCGGACGCACCAACCGGCCCCGAGGAGCAACGGTCGGATGCGTTCGATATGGAAAGAGATCGTGCACCGGACATGAACAATGGATGTCCGGTGGTGCACCGGACTGTTCGGTGCACCACTCGATAGAAGACAAGAATGGCCTTCCAAATTGATCTCCAATGGCTCCTAGCTGCCTTGGGGCTATAAAAGGGACCCCTAGGCGCATGGAGCATAATACCAAGCTTTCAAGAAACATTCTAAGACTTCCAGACTCTGTCTCCATGCTTTTGATTCGCTGTGTTAGTGATTTGAGCTCCGTTTGAGTTGCGAACTCCCTGTGCTGTGTTTTGAGCTCAAGTCTTGGCTTGTGTGCGTGGTTGTGCTGCAGATTTAAGTCTTATGTGTGTTGCTCTCCCAACCTTACTCTTGTGCTTTCTTTTTGATCTATATTGTAAGGGCGAGAGGCTCCAACTTGTGGAGATTCCTCGCAAACGGGAAGAGTACTCAAAGATAAAAACACCGTGGTATTCAAGTTGATCATTGGATCGCTTGAAAGGAGTTGAGTGCAACACTCGTCCATTGGGACGCCACAACGTGGAAGTAGGCAAGTGTTACTTGGCCGAACCATGGGATAAAAATCGCGTGTCTCGTGTGTTGCTTCTTGTGATTGTTTTGTCCCCACGAGCGTGTTCCATAGCCACTTGATTTCACTAATATCTTGATAATCAAATTTGTGGCTGTCTAGTGTTTGATTTTACAGGAACACCTATTCACCCCCTCTAGGTGCTCTCAATTGGTATCAGAGCCGTACTCTTCATCTAAGGGACTAACCACTCGAAGAGATGGATCCTAAGGGAAAGGGGATGGTGATCAACGACAAGGAGAAGGAGTCTCTCTTCAACGAGCCAAGAGACGACAAGTCCACTGACTCAGGCTCGAGTCACAAGAAGAGGGACAGGAAGAAGAAGAGACGCATCAAGAAGATCATCTACTACGACAGCGATGCATCCTCTTCTTCACCAAGAGACGACGACGACTCCTCGTCCAAGAAAAAGACGGTTAATCAAAACTATTCCTTTGATTATTCCCGTATTCCGTACAATTCGAATGCCCATTTACTTTCTATTCCTCTTAGAAAACCCCCACACTTTGATGGAGAGGATTACTCATTTTGGAGTCATAAAATGCGTAGTCATCTATTTTCTCTCCATCCTAGCATTTGGGAAATTGTGGAAAATGGGATGCATTTTGATAGTACGGATAATCCTATGATTATTAATGAACAAATTCATAAAAATGCCCAAGCTACTACTGTCTTGCTAGCGTCACTTTGCAGGGATGAATATAATAAAGTGAGTGGCTTGGACAGTGCTAAGCAAATCTGGGACACTCTCAAGATATCTCATGAGGGAAACGACGCCACTATGATCACCAAAATAGAACTAGTGGAAGGCGAGCTGGGGAGGTTCGCGATTGTCAGTACCCTGAAACTAGGGTACCCCTTACTACTATATAAAGACATAGTACCCACGCGACTATTTATAGTCGTGTGGTAAAAGAGCTGAATGTGGGATCAGGCCATGACTCGCCCCAGCCTCGGGCGACTACTCTGGGCCAGCAACGGCACCTAACCCCATCACATGGGCGGGTCCGCTGCCACCACGTGTCCAGAGAAAGTGACATACTCTAAGGTATCACCAGTGAGTCCCGACCCCATGGGAAGGTGCCGGACCCCTGTATATACGGTCCGGGCCTCCAAGTTTGGTCCAGGACCCCCACGTGTGCGAACTAGACCCCTAGAATGGGATCCGAACCCCCGTATGGGGTCCGGGCCGCCCATAGTGGGGTCCCAGGGTTCCAGGACAGAACATACCCGAGCCTTAATCAGGACCCAGGCGGGGGTCCAGAGCCGACACATGTCCAGACCTGATCTGGTGGGATCCGCACCTTATCACATACACTCCTGCTCCACGCCCAGGTGGAGACCCGATGCTGCCACGTGGCCTACTACGTGCGGTGTAAGCCAACGGGCGGAGCCTGGCATAAAGCCTCTAGGCTACGCGCGTCTTTGCATTCATTACGGATAAGACGTGCGTCTGTCCATTCCAGTGACAGGCGGCGCGCCCAGTCCACGTTGCGTGGGCCGTGCAGTTACTCACACGTTACCATAGCGAGGGCAATGACTCACCATTACTCGTGCATTTTGAAAGTCCCCTTTGCCCGGGAACAGGATCTGGATGTCGCTTAGAGGGGAGGGGGGGTGAATAGGCGAATAAAAACTATCACTTTAAAACTTTAGTTCTTACTCTACTCGAAGACTAGATCGCAGTGGAATGAAAAACCCTTCGAGTAGGTTGCAGCGGAATAGAAGATCCTGTCTCAAAATACCCTGCACTTCAAATATAACTTGTACTACAGATAAGTATTGAAGTGCATATATAAAGAGTAGATAAGACAGAGAGACAGCACACAATACAGAGCAAAGCACACAGACACAGGGATTTATCCCGAGGTTCGGCCAAGCCTGAAATGCTTGCCTAGTCCTCATTGGAGTTAGCCACACCTGGGCTTGGAGTCTATTTCAACTCCTTCTTCCGTTTGCTCAGATCTATCAGTATGACAGATAGAGCCTTCCACTATGTTGAGTTTGGTTACAACAAAGCCACGACTGCTTACAGTGTTCTTGACAGCACTCCGGTAGAGTAACGATGTGCTCAAGACCTTGCTCTATCTCTTAGCAGCACTTCTCCACTCTCTCAAGGCTTATAGCTTTGCCTCTACATAAACTAGAGAGATATACACGAGAGGGAGAGAGAGAATTGATCCGAGTGATGTCTACACTTGTTGGCTGCTCTTGTGTACTTGTTGGAGGCGCCTAGGAGTCCCTTTTATAGACCCAAGGGCCTAGGAGCCGTTGGAATCCCATTTGGAAGGCAATACTTGCTTTCTGTCGGGTGGCGCACCGGACAGTCCGGTGCACCACCGGACAGGTCCTGTAGTATGTCCGGTGCACGATCTCCTTCCAAATTGAGCTTAGCTGACCGTTGAAGCAACAGTCGTCTTGGCTCACCGGACACTGTCCGGTGCACACCGGACAGTCTAGTGCGCCAACTGATCGTTGGCTCAGGCCACGCGTTGCCCGCTAATTGCGCTGCCGACCGTTGCCTCACCGGACAGTCCGGTGAATTATAGCCATACACCGCCAAACTTTCCCGAGAGTGGCCTATTCACCGGAGTTCAGCCTGGCGCACCGGACACTGTCCGGTGCACCACCGGACAGTCCGGTGTGCCAGACTGAGCTGAGTCTTTGCTGTACACAGCCAAGCTTTCTGCATCTCTCTTCTTTTCTTCTTTTCTCTGTTTCTAACACTTAGACAAATATATTAGTACACAAAAACCAATATACTAAGTCTAGAAACATACCTTCTCTTTGATTTTCACTTCTTTAGCATTTGGCATGACTGAGATTGATGTTGGACTCATAAATCATCAAGTCAGCTTGACTTGATCTAGATTGACATTTCTGAGCTCCAACATCCTGCAAAGGTCACATAGAATATCTCCAAACATAGGAACAACCCAAACTAAAGGTCAAGGTGCACTTAGCTCTTTTGGGCTGCTTCCGGTTCTGATTTTGACATTGATTCTCCTTCCAGTGACCTTGTTTACTTCTTGAGCTAGATCTTGAGCCTTATGACTTACACCACACAATTATGGATGTTACCTCATTGGTTGTAAGTCATGTCCTTATGTAGTGTTCCTTGATTCACCATAACTCTCAACAAGATCAACCTTGACTTTGCAAGTCTTCTTCTTCACCCCTGGCTTTGGGTTCCTGGTCTCCTTGACTTTCTCCCGTGCACTCGGTACCTCGAAGCTCTTCTTGCTTCCATCCTTGGCTTGATCGGTTGTCTCTGAGTTATGCACATCGAATCTCACTTAAGCAATGTCCATCCTTCTTGTGATGTCCATTATCTATAAATAATTCAGTCTTTGGACCATCACACTTGTTCACTTGTGTTGAACCATATTAGCTTTACATAAAGCACCTGTTCAACACTTAGCACACTTGTTAGTCCTTTAATTGGATTGTCATCCAAACACCAAAACCCACAAGAGAGCTTTCAATCTCCCCCTTTTTGGTGATTGATGGCAACACAATTAAAGCTTACACAAGAGCACAAATTTTGAATTCTAAGTTTATAGAATGCTCCCCCTAAATATGTGCTTACATCAAAATCTTAATTTTGGCCTTATATGCCAAATTGCACATACTTAAGCTAATTCGAAGCATTACTACACCTTATCACCTGTGGGATGCATTGTGTCACTAATTAAACCATGATGCGTATGACACACAAATGCACAGAATCAGAGTTAAACACCAATTGAATAGATACAGAAATATCAACCTACCACTATTCCCACTAAGATACCAAATTAGAACAATTTTAAAGCACCAGAACCACATGAATATCAATTACAGAATAGATGCCAATTGATTCATGTCAACGGAAGCACTAGTTTTGCATCATCACCATATAGATGCCAATTGATTCATGTCAACGGAAGCACTAGTTTTGCATCATCACCATATAATACAACACATATAATACAACAAGAAGCATATGATAAGAATTATCAATAACACAGACTAACACATCCTTCCTTAAGATCAAAGGAACTCAAACTAATAAATCCTTCCTTAAGATCAAAGGAGCTCAAGGAAACCTAAGCTTTTAATGCACAAAATTCTCCCCCTTTGACATCAAACACCAAAACCACATACAAGCAAGAGCATAGGATGATGTCAAGGGACAGCAGGGTATTAAACAGGTAAAATACAACACACAAACATTGCTCCCCTTACACAGTAGACATATGCAACCCAAGTATTGGAGGAAAATTGAGGTAAAAATACGCAAAATGTCAACACTTCCTTTTGTACCTTTACCCTGTTGTGGTGTACTTTCCATCTTGAAAGTTTAATCTCTCGGGAGCTTCTCCACACTTGTGCCTGATCCTTTATCCTAACCTTTTCTTGTTGCTAAGACACCAAGCTTAGAGCAAGTTATAGTATTGTGGCACAAGATGAAGCTTCTATTCTAGTGATTACCAAAAGATATCAGTTGAAGCAAACTACCACAGCTACCAATTGTAAAATCATTATTGTCATAGCTCCATGATATTTAAAGATAAGCATCTAGTATCACCAAATATTATAGAGCATGAGCAATCTAAAAATATGCAATTACTCACAACTTAAGATACCAAATACTTGACTTACGGAGGTACCCAAGTCCTGATTGCTCCATTTCTTGCTCATCTTCCCTTTTCCACCTTGAGACTATACAAGATCACTCAAGAAACATTTTAGTATCAAAAGACACAAGTTATGTGTGCTCCCCCTAAAGTTGTGCATCAAGTATTTGAATGACTTGCACTTTGCACATTCTAGCATCCTCAGAACTAGAGGGGATCACAACATATCTTGGTCTAGACATAATCTATCAATTTCATCACAAAGAGATACCAATTGGATAGATGACATAATACAACTTATGACTAGTGGAAACAATGCATGCCTCAAGATATATAACATTTTACAAGCAATCTAGGCACGCTTCACACATGATGACTATTGCAACACATACACCAATTGAAAGATGACAAGATCATGCATATAAATCACAATATCTAATCATACCAAGATTAAGAAGTACTTCATTTTAAGTGCACCAAAGGAAACACATTTTAGGGCATAAGGCGCCTATGCCAAGATACTACCAATTGAAAGGCAAGAACATAGCTATGATCACAATCAACAGAACTTCAAGATTTTGAATGAAATTGCACAGTTCCATTCTCCATACCTTTGCCTTTTCCTGAATTGCCATGAGAGCACCGGTTGTCACCAATTGAGTGCTCCTTTTGCTCATGCATCTCATAACTCAAGAAGGTGCATTAGTGGCACAACATGGATTTGGTATACACACGGTATCACAATAGGGTAATTATGTAAACATGGACTAAACAAGATGTCATGCTTGCACATAGATTAATCATTAAAAACCATATAGCATGACTTACAAAAGATACAGGTTTATCCATGAACACAAAAAGAGTTAATCTTGGTGAATATATCAAATAAAAACTACCCATTTAATGATTCAAAAGAAATAACATATAGAACACACAATCATGATTAAGCAAGCATCATTATGAACCATTGATAACACATGCAATCTCAAAAGCATAACTACTCCAAGGACAGGTAGCACAACGATCAAACTTAAGAGCAATACTGATTTGCAATAATGTACTTAAGATACACGGGTACCGTCCTTTGGAGAGCAAGTTGCATATTCTTATCAAGGTCCTTTGCTTGATTCACCAATAATGATTAAAGACCTCTACAACTTATTTTACTCAAGATGAACATGGGATTAGTATTGCACAATAATTCAACCTTGGGTCAATAAATAGACAATAAAATTGACAACTTAAGCATAGAGTTTGAATTAACCATCTTAAGCTCTCCCATGGTCTCCAGTCCATCTCGAGGCATCTGCATGGTCTAGTTGGCACAGTTTGGTACCCATCTCGGGATGGGTCCATGATGTTCAACTAAAAGTGTCTTTGGTACCCAAATAGCCTTTGTGCTAGTTCTAGGTGATCTCATTATTGATCTAGCACAAGTGTATGATTTGGGTCTCCTAAGCGAATAAGATTGAGACAAATTTACTTGCTTAGGAACCTTACTTTTTTTACATACCTCAGATGGATGACCATGCTCACCATACATGTAGCAGAAACGTTGCTCAACCTGACATGATGCTTGCTGTTTATCATTTTCCTTGGTGAGGGTCATCTTGGAGGGTGCACGTCCTAGATTCTTTATGACCGGACATGAAGTGATCATGTGGTCCTTTTCATTGCATCCAAAACATCTCCTTATCCCTTTGGCTTTGTCTTTGTATGGACAAGAAGCAATGAGGTGACCTAATCTCTTGCACTTGAAGCACCTCCTTTTTCCTCTTCTCTTTTTGCTTTTGGTTGACATAGAGAGATTATTAGTGCAGATAACATGACTAATTGAATCATTACCTTTTTCTTGTCTCATGTTGATTGCTTCACTTATTGCTTTAGGAACATCTTTCTCAAGGAGTTTGACCCTTGCTGCGGTTTCTCCTTCCTCAAGCTTCTTCACCACGTGTTCGTAGACATCTTGAGGAAGTCGAGCAAGGCGTCTTCTCCTTAATTGTCTTTGTTTCTTATTCCCAAGCAATTTCCTTTTTGACCCTACAACTTTTTACTGATTCAAACATTCGCTTCCTTTTGAGCGACAGGGGTTAGCACATGGTGATATATTATCCAAATGTGCACTTGTGCAAGAATGAGGTTCACATGAATTTAAGTTTGTAATTACAACCTCATGAGCAACATCAAGCATGATATGGTCATCAACTAGTTTACTATGAGAATACGAAAACATATCATACTTTTCACATAGAGCAAGTTTTTCTAAATTTATCATTTCTACTTGACTCCTAAGCATAGAATTTTCAGTTTTAAGTTGAGCAACATTAGATAATACATCATGATTATTTCTTTGCTCAATTAAAACAGATTCATACCGTTGGACCAAATTCCCGTGAGAGTACTTTAGCTCCTCATGTTCTTTGGTCATCTTCTCCAGGCTGTCGTTGGTTTTGATGAGAGTCTCCTCTAGCCTGAGAAGCGTTTCGCCTTGTTCCTTGTTCCTTCTCAACAACTTAACCAAGAACACTTTGTTTTCTTTGTTGAGATGGGTGTAGAGCCAGCGAATCTCTTCTTCTTTCACATCATCAGTCTCATTTTCCCTGTCATTATTATCAGTGGACGCAAAACAGGAAAGTGTACCTTGTGGTGATGAGGACTCATCCTCGCTATCCTCCTCATATTCCTCCTCCTCATCGCTTTTGTCTCCACCATCATTGTTAGCAATAAGACATTTATTATGAGTAGAAGACAAACCTGCCGGTGAGGTGGATTCATCGTTTGGTAGCCATCGGTTTTCTTCTCCCTTTGAAAGGTTAGTATCACAAGCAATATAGGGAGTTGAAGCAGTACAATTTGACTCAGAATATTTTATTCTAATTCTATTCCATAGATCATGAGCATCAACAAATAAATCACTATCACTACTCATGATGGCAAAATAGGCACCTCTAGAAAGAGAGTCAACTAAGATGTTGCAAGCATGGTGATTGAGAGATAGACATCTTAGTTCATCATTAAAAGGATTTTGACTAATATTAGAGGGAAAAATACTTCTGCTAAAGATCTGTCTCAAATTAGGATCAACATGCATGAACGCATTATAAATAGAGACAAACCAAGATTTATAATTAGAACCATCGCCTAGTAGAAGTTCTATAGTTACCTCTTGTGACGACATCGTCATCTCCGGACGGCTAAGCCCACACTGGAGAGGCCTAGCTCTGATACCAATTGAAAGTTCCCTTTGCCTGGGAATAGGATCTGGATGTCGCCTAGAGGGGGGGGGGGGGGTGAATAGGCAAATAAAAATTGTCACTTTAAAACTTTAGTTCTTACTCTACTCGAAGACCAGATCGCAGTGGAATGAAAAACCCTTCGAGTAGGTTGCAGCGGAATAGAAGATCCTGTCTCAAAATACCCTGCACTTCAAATATAACTTGTACTACAGATAAGTATTGAAGTGCAGATATAAAGAGTAGATAAGACAGAGAGACAACACACAATACAGAGCGAAGCACACAGACACAGGGATTTATCCCGAGGTTCGGCCAAGCCTGAAATGCTTGCCTAGTCCTCGTTGGAGTTAGCCACACCTAGGCTTGGAGTCTATTTCAACTCCTTCCTCTGTTTGCTCAGATCTGTCAGTATGACAGATAGAGCCTTCCACTATGTTGAGTTTGGTTACAACAAAGCCGCGGCTGCTTACAGTCTTCTTGACAGCACTCCGACAGAGTAACGATGTGCTCAAGACCTTGCTCTAGCTCTTAGCAGCACTTCTCCACTCTCTCAAGGCTTATAGCTTTGCCTCTACACAAACTAGAGAGATATACACGAGAGGGAGAGAGAGAATTAACCGAGTGATGTCTACACTTGTTGGCTGCTCTTGTGTACTTGTTGGAGGTGCCTAGGAGTCCCTTTTATAGACCCAAGGGGCCTAGGAGCCGTTGGAATCCCATTTGGAAGGTAATACTTGCTTTCTGTCGGGTGGCGCACCAAACAGTCCGGTGCACCACCGGACAGGTCCTGTAGTATGTCCGGTGCGCGATCTCCTTCCAAATCGAGCTTAGCTGACCGTTGAAGCAACAATCGTCTTGGCTCACCGGACACAGTCCGGTGCACACCGGACAGTCCGGTGCGCCAACTGACCGTTGGCTCAGGCCATGCGTCGCCCGCTGATTGCGCTGCCGACCGTTGGCGCAGTCGACCGTTGCTTCACCGGACAGTCCGGTGCACCACTGGACAGTCCGGTGAATTATAGCCGTACACCGCCAAACTTTCCCGAGAGTGGCCTGTTCACCGGAGTTCAGCCTGGCGCACCGGACACTGTTCGGTGCACCACCGGACACTGTCCGGTGTTGCGGTGCACCACCGGACAGTCCGGTGTGCCAGACTGAGCTGAGTCTTGGCTGTACATAGCCAAGCTTTTTGCATCTCTTTTCTTTTCTTCTTTTCTCTGTTTCTAACACTTAGACAAATATATTAGTACACAAAAACCAATGTACTAAGTCTAGAAATATACCTTATCTTTGATTTTCACTTCTTTAGCATTTGGCATGACTGAGATTGATGTTGGACTCATAAATCATCAAGTCAGCTTGACTTGATCTAGATTGACATTTCTGAGCTCCAACATCCTGCAAAGGTCACATAGAATATCTCCAAACATAGGAACAACCCAAACTAAAGGTCAAGGTGCACTTAGCTCTTTTGGGCTGCTTTCGGTTCTGATTTTGACATTGGTTCTCCTTCCAGTGACCTTGTTTACTTCTTGAGCTAGATCTTGAGCCTTATGACTTACACCACATAATTGTGGATGTTACCTCATTGGTTGTAAGTCATGTCCTTATGTAGTGTTCCTTGATTCACCATAACTCTCAACAAGATCAACCTTGACTTTGCAAGTCTTCTTCTTCACCCCTGGCTTTGGGTTCCTGGTCTCCTTGACTTTCTCCCATGCACTCGGTACCTCGAAGCTCTTCTTGCTTCCATCCTTGGCTTGATCGGTTGTCTCTGAGTTATGCGCATCGAATCTCACTTAAGCAATGTCCATCCTTCTTGTGATGTCTATTATCTATAAATAATTCAGTCTTTGGACCATCACACTTGTTCACTTGTGTTGAACCATATTAGCTTTACATAAAGCACCTGTTCAACACTTAGCACACTTGTTAGTCCTTTAATTGGGTTGTCATCCAAACACCAAAACCCACAAGAGAGTTTTCACATTTCCAAGAAAAGGGTTACTGCCTATCAATGTTGCATGGACTGCAGTCATCATGACTCCCGCTGATTACTCATGCGTTACTAAGACAGAGGGAGCAACACAGCGTCCAGTAAAGATCTTTGTATGCTGTCAGCATTAATTATTCACATAATGTATTTCTTCCATTATGCTCCCGGGCCCACATGTCGGGGCTCAGCATCCTTGTATGTGCCTCCCTTAAACTATAAAAGGGAAGGCACACAGCGTTACAAGGGACACGCTCAATACAACTTACAGACAGTGGAGGTAGGGTATTACGCTCCTGTGGCCTGAACCACTATAATTCCTCGAGTGTTCTTATGTTCATCCCAAATTCACCAAACAGGCAACCGCTTAGGCCCCCTCCTCATCTTAGGATTAGGGTGGGTGCATTCTGCCACCCGGCCGGAGGATTTTCCCTCCGACAGCGATGATTAGGGGAGAGGAGCCAACACACACCTACAACAGGCTCAAGACCCTGGTCAACAAGATCCGAAGCTACGGAAGCACAATATGGATGGATCATGATGTCGTCCGACTCATGCTCCGGTCATTTACTGTTATTGACCCCCATCTTGTCAATCTTATTCGTGAAAACCCCAAGTACACCAAGATGACGCCCGAGGAGATTCTTGGAAAATTTGTGAGCGGGCGCATGATGGTGAAGGAGGCGCGATACGTAGACGATGCGCTAAATGGTCCACTGCCCATCTACGAGCCGCAACCCGTTGCTCTCAAAGCAACAAGCAGCAAGGAGCCGCTACCAAGCAAAGTAGCACAAGTGGAGGCTGCTGGGCTCAACGAGGATGAAATGGAGCTTATCATCAAGCGCTTCAAGACCGCGCTAAAAGGACGTAAGGGGTACCCCAACAAGAACAAAACAAGGGAAAAGAGCTCCTGCTTCAAATGTGGTAAGACTGATCATTTCATAGCATAATGCCCCGATAATGATAATGACCAGGGACAAGAAAAGAGCAGGAAGAGGGAAAAGAAGAACTACAAGAAGGCGAAGGGCGAGGCGCACCTTGGAAAGGAGTGGGATTCTAACTGTTCTTCAACAGACTCCGACGATGAAGGATTGGCTGCCTCGGCCTTCGACAAGTCTTCGCTCTTCTCCAACGAACGTTATACTTGCCTCATGGCTAAGGAGAAAAAGGTACGTATTCGAGATTCCCCTAAGTACTCTTCTTCTAGTGATGAGGAATCTTCTGATGACAAAGTAGATTACATTGACTTGTTTAAAGGACTAGATAGAGCTAAGGTAGACAAAATTAATGAATTAATTGATGCTCTAAATGAAAAAGGATAGATTGCTAGAAAAGCAAGAGGACATTTTGTATGAGAAACATGACAAGTTTGTCAATGTTCAAAAATCTCTTGCTTTAGAACTTAAAAGAAATGAAATACTATCCTCTGAGTTGTCTGCTTGTCAGGAATCTGTCTCTAGTCTAAAGGATTTAAATGTTGAATTAAATGCTAAACTAGAGGAAGCAAATGCAACTAGATCATGTGTAGAACATGTAGTTTTTTTGCAATAGATGCAAGGACTTTGATGTAAATGCCTGTGATGAACATCTTATTTCTATTGCTAAATTAACCAATGAAGTGGCAAGTCTTAATGCTCAACTTAAGACTTGCAAAGTTGATTTTGATAAATTAAAATTTGCTAGGGATGCCTACACTATTGGTAGACACCCCTCGATTAAGGATAGACTTGGTTTTCGAAAGGAAACCAAGAACTTAACAA
The DNA here is from genome assembly GCA_029449295.1 of Zea luxurians. Lineage (NCBI taxonomy): Eukaryota > Viridiplantae > Streptophyta > Magnoliopsida > Poales > Poaceae > Zea > Zea luxurians. The sequence goes on from JAOPSE010000001.1 coordinate 217,246,098, forward strand.
GCCAAAGGGCTCCCGTTCTCAACAAGGAGAAAGGGAAGGCCCCTATGGCTAGTAGTCCCCAAAAGAATCATGCCTATATTTATGATAGGAAATATTCTAGGAATGCTTATAATGATAGATGTTATGATCATGCTAATTATAATGATTCACATGCTATGTTTGCCTCTAGTTCCACTTTTGTTCATGGTAGAAGTAGGCCTAGGAGAAATCATGTTGTGTCTCACGCACCTAGGAGAATGTGCAATGGACCTTCTACCATTTATCATGCTTGCAATACTTCTTTTGTACTTTCATGTAAGAATACAAAAGTAGTTGCTAGGAAGTTGGGATCCAAATGCAAGGGAGACAAGACTTGTATTTGGGTTCCAAAAGTTATTGTGACTAACCTTGTAGGACCCAACAAGAGTTGGGTACCTAAAACCCAAGCTTAAATTGCCTTGCAAGTTTATGCATCCAATGGCTCAAGCTGGATTATCGACAGCGGATGCACGAACCATATGACGGGGGAGAAGAAAATGTTCACCTCCTACGTCAAGAACAAGGACTCCTAGGATTCAATCATCTTTGGAGATGGGAACCAAGGCAAGGTTAAAGGATTGGGAAAGATTGCCATCACATCCGAGCATTCTATCTCCAATGTGTTTTTAGTTGAATCGCTCGGGTACAACTTATTGTCTCTGAGTCAATTATGTAACATGGGTTATAATTGTTTATTCATAAATGTAGATGTATCTGTCTTTAGAAGGAGTGATGGTTCATTAGCTTTTAAGGGTGTATTAAACAACAAGCTCTATTTAGTTGATTTTTCGAAAGAGAATGCCGATCTAGATGCATGCTTACTGGCTAAGACTAGTATGGGCTGGCTTTGGCATCGCCGTCTAGCACATGTTGGGATGAAGAACCTTCATAAGCTTCTAAAGGGAGATCATGTGTTAGGACTAACCGATGTCTGTTTTGAGAAAGACAGACCTTGTGTAGCATGTCAGGCAGGGAAACAGGTGGGAAGCACTCATCACGACAAGAATATGATGACAACATCAAGACCACTAGAGCTTCTTCACATGGACCTCTTCGGACCCGTTGCCTACCTCAGCATCGGGGGAAGTAAATATGGTCTTGTAATTATTGATGACTTTTCCCACTTCACTTGGGTATTCTTTTTGCAGGATAAGTCAGAAACCCAAGGGACCCTAAAGCGCTTTCTAAGGAGGGCTCAAAATGAATTTGAGCTAAAGGTGAAAAAGATAAGAAGCGACAATGGGTCTGAGTTCAAGAATCTACAACTTGAAGAGTATCTTGAGGAGGAAGGCATCAAGCACGAGTTCTCCGCTCCCTACACACCACAGCAAAATGGTGTGGTAGAGAGGAAGAACAGGACGCTAATCGACATGGCGAGAATGATGCTTGGAGAGTTCAAGACGCCCAAGCGGTTTTGGTCAGAAGCTGTGAACACAGCCTGTCACTGAAAGGGAAATAGGGTCAAACCTTTTCCTAAATGATTTTGGTGGTTCAAATGCCCAACACAAATAATTGGACTAACTAGTTTGTTCTAGATTATATATTCTACAGGTGCCAAAGGTTCAATACAAACCAATAAAATGAACAAGTTAGGGTTCACAAGAAAGGAGCAAAAAGAAACCGAAGAGAACCCTGGTCTGGCGCACCGGACTGTCCGGTGTGCCACCGGGCAGTGTCCGGTGCACCAGGGGCGATCGACTCAAACTCTTCGCTTTAGGGTTTTTGGAGAGGCGCTCCACTATAATTCACCGGACTGTCCGGTGGGCCACCGGACTGTCCGGTGTGCCAGCGGTGCAACGGCTAGCGAGCGCAACGGTCAACTCCAACGGTCGCCTGCAAACGTGAACAGCGCACGGACAGTTTGCGCAGAGTCAGAGCAGAGCCAGAAGGCGCACCTGACAGTGAATAGTGCCTGTCCGGTGCGGCACCGGACTGTCCGGTGCCCCATGAAGACAGAGCTCCAACGGTCAAAACCGTCAGAACCCTAATGGTTGGGTGACGTGGCTGGCGCACCAGACAATGTCTGGTGGCGCACCGGACTGTCCGGTGCGCCCATCAACAGATAGCCTCCCTAACGGTTGAATTGGTGGTTGGGGCTATAAATACCCCCCAACCACCACCACTCCAAGTATCCAAGTTTTTCAGACATCTCATTCAATACAAGAGCTAGTGCAATCAATACAAGACACAATTCAAAAGAATCAAAGCCTCTCCAAGTCCCAAATCCACTCCAAACAAATAGTGACTAGAGAGAGTGTTTTGCTCGTGTTCTTTGAGCTCTTGTTCTTGGATCGCTTTCTTCTTCCTCACTCTTGTTCTTCAAGCACTTGTAATCAAAGCAAGAGACACCAATTGTGTGGTGGTCCTTGTGGGGTCTAAGTGACCCGTTTGATTAAGGAGAAAGCTCACTCGGTCTAGGTGACCATTTGAGAGAGGGAAAGGGTTGAAAGAGACCCAGTCTTTGTGACCACCTCAACGGGGATTAGGTTCTTTGGAACCGAACCTCGGTAAAACAAATCACCATGTCATCCGCTATATTTCTTTGGTTGATTTGTTTTCCCCTCTCTTTCGGACTCGGATTTTAATTCTAACGCTAACCCTGACTTGTAGTTTGTCTTTTAAGTTATAAATTTCAGATTTCACCTATCCACCCCCTCTAGGCGACTTTCAATTGGTATCAGAGCCCGGTACTTCATTAGAGTCTAACCACTCGAAGTGATGTCGGGAGATCACGCCAAGAGGGAGATCGTGACCGGCGAGAAGGCCACAAGCTACGGGAAGGCTCCATCAAAGGAGTCCGGCAACAAGCTAAAGGAGGGATCACCTCCTCTCAAGTCGCATCGGAGTGGCGACAAGAAAAAGAAGATGAAGAAGGTGGTCTACTACGAGACCAATTCTTCGTTGCCATCCACCTCCAGCTCCGACGCGCCGTCCGTCACTTCTAAGCGCCATGAGCGCAAGAAGTATAGTAAGATGCCACTTCGTTATCCTCGTATTTCTAGTTGCACTCCTTTACTTTCCATCCCACTAGGCAAACCACCGGTTTTTATGGTGAATATTATTGTATGTGGAGTGATAAAATGAGGCATCACCTAACCTCACTCCATGCTAGCATATGGGACATTGTTGAGTTTGGAGCACAGGTACCATCACCGGGGGACGAAGGCTATGATTTGGACGAGGTCACCCAAATCAAGCACTTTGATTCCCAAGCAACTACTATACTCCTTGCCTCTCTATGTCGAGAGGAGTATAATAAGGTGCAAGGGTTGAAAAGTGCTAAGGATATTTGGGATGTGAAAGTCGCCTAGAGGGGGGGGTGAATAGGGCGAATCTGAAATTTACAAAGTTTAAGCACAACTACAAGCCGGGGTTAGCGTTAGAAATATAAGCGAGTCCAAAAGAGAGGGCGCAAAACAAATCACAAGCAAATAGAGAGTGAGACACGGTGATTTGTTTTACTGAGGTTCGGTTCTTGCGAACCTACGTTGAGGTGGTCACAAAGATCGGGTCTCTTTCAACCCTTTCCCTCTCTCAAACGGTCACTTAGACCGAGTGAGCTTCTCTTCTCAATCACACGGGACACTAAGTCCCCGCAAGGACCACCACACAATTGGTGTCTCTTGCTTTGGTTACAATTGAGTGTTCACAAGAAAGAATGAGAAAGAAAAAGAAGCAATCCAAGCGCAAGAGCTCAAATGAACACAAATGTCACTCTCTCTAGTCACTATTTGATTTGGAGTGATTCCGGACTTGGAAGAGGATTTGATCTCTTTGGTTGTGTCTAGAATTGAATGATATAGCTCTTGTAAGGTGTAGAAGTCTGAAAACTTGGATGCCATTGAATGTGGGGTGGTTGGGGTATTTATAGCCCCAACCACCAAACTAGCCGTTTGGTGGAGGCTGCTGTCGCATGGCGCACCGGACAGTCCGGTGCGCCAGCCACGTCACCCGGCTGTTAGGGTTCGACCGTTGGAGCTCTGATAGGTGGGGTCTTCTGGCTGTCCGGTGGTGCACCAGACAAGTACTGTAGACTGTCCAGTGCGTCTCCTGACGCTGCTCTGACTCTGGCACGCACTGTAGCGCATTGAATGCGTTTGTAGGTGACCGTTGGCGTGAAGTAGCCGTTGCTCCACTGGCACACCGGACAGTCCGGTGCGTCACCGGACAGTCCGGTGAATTATAGCGGAGCGCCCTCTGATTTCCCCGAAGGTGACGAGTTTGGAGCTGGGTTCCCTGGTACACCGGACAGTCCGGTGCGCCAGACCAGGGCACACTTCGGTTGACTTTTGCTCTCTTTGTTTGAACCCTTTCTTGGTCATTTTATTGGTCTATTGTGAACCTTTGGCACCTGTAAAACTTATAATCTAGAGCAAACTAGTTAGTCCAATTATTTGTGTTGGGCAATTCAACCACCAAAATCAATTAGGAAAAGGTGTAAGCCTATTTCCCTTTCAATCTCCCCCTTTTTGGTGATTGATGCCAACACAAACCAAAGCAAATATGGAAGTGCAGAATTGAACTAGTTTGCATAATGTAAGTGCAAAGGTTGCTTGGAATGAAACCAATAAATATTACTTACTAGATGCGCATGGATGGCTTTTTTCTTATTAACATTTTGGACCACGCTTGCACCACATGTTTTGTTTTGCAAAAGGTTTTGGAAATTCTTTTCAAAGTTCTTTTGCAAATAGTCAAGGGTAAATGAATAAGATTTTGAGAGGCATTTTCAAGTTTTGAAATTTTCTCCCCCTGTTTCAAATGCTTTTCCTTTGACTAAACAAAACTCCCCCTTAATGAAGTCCTCCTCTTAGTGTTCAAGAGGGTTTTAGATATTAATTTTGAAGAGGGTATACCAATTTGAAATTATATCAAAATAAGATACCAATTGAAAAAACTTCTTTTAATACCAATTAAAAGACTACATTTTTTTGAAATTGGTGGTGGTGCGATCCTTTTGCTTTGGGCTAATACTCTCTCCCCCTTTGGCATGCATCACCAAAAACGGATGTGTTGGGGACTTGTTCTCAAATGCTAAGGGTTAAGAACAAGGCAACATAAAAAGTGTTAAATGTTAAAGTCCTTCGTCCTTCAAGACATTATGTCCCTTCAGATATAATGAATTCCGGACGAAGGTTATGAAGGAAGAGACCTTCGTAAGTTCGATGGATGATGAAGAAGAATACATATATGAAATGCGAATAATAACACAGATATTATCATCAACTTATTTTTATTTTGTATTATCAAAATCATAATAACAAATTATAAATGTACCTTCGGATTGACGAAAAGTAAAGGTACAGGCGTGATGCGAAAAACAAATGCCAGATCAGCGTGAACAGTACAGGAGTACTGTTCATCTATTTATAGGCACATGACGCAGCCCGTGGAGAATTACATTAATGCCCTTTACATTTATCAATAATTCTATAGTGATTCTTCGAGGTCTAATTTGGCTTTTCATCATATAAGTCGGTTCCCCCTTTTCTGCTGTCATGCCGAAGCTTTTTCTGCGCATAGCTTCATGATCATCTTATCCTTCGTCATGATCGCCTTCCGTCCTACTCAAGCTTCGTCTTGACCATACTCTTGTATACTCGTGACCCGATTCCGAAGATACCTGTTCACATATTTCACTTGGAAAACATTGTCAAATCATGTTTTTGAGGACCTTCGGAAGCCGAAGGCCCCCAACAGTAGCCCCTCGCAATATTAATTTGCTGGAATGATAAATTCATATTGCGATATGGACGAAGGCTTTAAGCCTAAGGTCCGAAAAACACCTTCCCTTTGCTAGAATAGCAAGTCTTTGACAAGCAGGACCCTCCAGTTTTCAATGCACTAGGTGTATAAATAAGAGCTCACTACCAGTTTATTTGGCACGCTCCCTTGCCATCTGCTTTTACTCACCCAACTTTTAGCTTGCGCGCAACAACACTTGCTTGGCTTTTTAAATTTTTAAGCTTCGGTTTCGAGAGCACTTTCTCAGCGTTTGCGAAGATGTCTGAAGATAAGAAAGCTGTTGGTGATTCGAAGCTAAGCCTTTCTAAGGAGATGCATCTGGGCTTTCTTGAATCAATATCAAAGACTAATACAGAGAAGATTACTAGGGAGATTTTGGAGGGTTTATCTGAAGATATTGGTGACAGTGAGAGTTATGATGTGGATAGTGGTGGTGAAGATTCCGAAGATCGACCTTGGCGACCAAGCCATGCAGTTTTTGGTAAATCCAGTATTAAAGAAAATCATCTTCTCAATATGAGGGGCAGATATTTTCGGGACTTGTCTGTTGTGAGGGCTGACGAAGGGGAGAAGACTTGTCCGACTCCCGAGGAAAATGAAGTCGTGATATTCCGAAGCTTCTTAAAGGCTGGACTGCGATTTCCCTTGAGCAGTTTTGTCGTGGAGATACTGAAGATATTTGAAATCTACCTTCACCAACTTACCCCCGAAGCAATCATAAGGATGAACATCTTTGTGTGGGCCGTGAGGAGCCAAGGTTTGGAACCTAATGCAAAAAGCTTATGCAACATACATGAGCTATTGTATGAGACAAAACCCTAGGGTAAAGAGCAGTATCACAACAATTTTGGCTGCTATAGCTTCGGTGCTCGGTCTAGGTCAAGCTGCCCCGTGCCAACCTTTCGAAAGAGGTGGCCCGACGACTGGATGACGGAATGGTTTTATGTGAAAAATGACTTGAAATCACGGGAAGATATTAAAGGTATCATTATGCGGCCTATCTGGCAACGCTTCGGCCTCCGGAAGCCGAAGGTGGAAATGAATGAAGCAGCCGAAGAATGCCAGAGAGCCTTCGGCGTTGTTTGCTCTTTTATTGGAACAAGGGATTTGGTCCAAGAACACATTGCTTTCAGAGTATGGCCACTTATGGAAAAGTAGGAAATGCCGGAGGAGACCATTAAAGAGACTGACGAAGGTGGACTAGTTAGGCTAAAATACACATTCAAATATGGAGATAAGTTCGTTGAGCCAGATGATGACTGGTTGAAAAGTATCGAGGCCATAAGTGACGAATTGCTTGGGGTATACTCAAAGGCCGAAGATACTGCATTATCAGCGGCCTTCGGAGGCCAAAAGAAGAAGAGACTCAACCGAGTATTTGATGCACTTAGGTTTGTTTACCTCAACTATGGTTATCCATCGCGGGGTCAAAAAAGAAAGAATACATCTTCTGCGAAGGAAACTGCTTCAGCTGCTCTTAGCGAGCCGACGCCGAAGAGAAAAAGGGTAAAGGTTCTCATACACCGGCCACGTTATATTGAACCGGCCATAGTGCCTGAGTTTATTGGTGAGACCTCTTCGGCCACCGAAGCTAAAGGACCAACTCTACTGCCAAAAATCGAAGAGCTGGCCGAAGTGCCAGCAATAGAAAAAACAGAAGAACCGAGGACTGAAGAAACAAAGACATCAGAAGTTTTAAGTCCTTCATCAAAAATTGAGGCAGCAAAAAGCCAAAAGGGTCCAGCAGTGACCCCAAAAAGAAAAAGGATGGTTAATGTGCTAGATGTTTTGGAGACAATCAAGTCTTCAAGCACAACTCCGAAGAAAATTGTTGAAACTTCCGAAGTGCATACTGAAGCCTTTGTTGCCGAAGCTTCAAAACGACAATCTGAAACTGAAGCTGGGCCTTCAGAGCCCACCAAGGTAAAATCCTTGGAAGCCGAAGAAACAAAAATGGCAGAGCCAATTTTGGTTGAAGAAACTGGTACAGCTGCCCCTGAAGCATCCTCCAAAGCCCTCGATTATATTGTACGACATGCTTCGGGAAAAAGATTATCTGAAGAAGAGATTTTTGAAGCTAATCACTATGCCCGAGAACTGAAGTATCCAAAGGGGGTTCAATGGCACATATGAAGATGACTTCTTATACTGCCTCCCAGATAACAAAGAATTATCCGTCTGCCGGGAGATGGCTAGAAGTATGGGGTTCCCGAAGCTTGAAGCTGGCCTTTGCGCTATGACAAAGGACGATCTTGCAGATAGCCTCGCATATAATAGTCTGAAGGTATGAAAATTGTATATTTGGAAATTTATAATTTTTGAATTATTCTTTTATTCTTATACTAATTCTTTTCATATAGGGTTTGATACTTAGCAACGCTTTGAGAGCGCAAAGGAATGCTGAAGACGAGAGCTATAATATTGCTTTCAACAACCTTCGAACAGAGGTTATTAAGCTGAGGAACGAAGCTTTGGAAAAAGATAAAATTCTGCTTACATTGGTTGATAAGATAAAGGAAGACGAAGCTACTTCTAAAGCTCAAGCTGAAGCTCAGAAGCACGAAATCGAGGATCTTCGGAAACAGTTAGCCAGAGCTAAAGAAGAACGCATACTTGAAGAGACAAAACGAGAACTTAGCGATCAATGGGCAAATCATTTAGAAGGAAACGTTGAAGAGCTTCGTGCATCCAAGAAAAGGTGCTATGACAAATCTATAGAATGCGTTAAGAAAATAAAAACTAGCTTCGCCAGCGTTGGCGCATTCTCGAGCGAGGAAAACTTCACAAGGGGTAACCCCAAAGGCCCGATTGAATGGATCAATCATGAAGCCGAGGCCTTTGAAGAAATTTTGAATAGCCGCGGAGACATATTTGCTTTTTCGGGTGCCAGGGGGATTGCTACTATTTTGGAGAGGAAAGGTTGTGAGCATGTGAAATCTTTGGCACAATCCGAAACTGCCTTATCCTCCGAAGATATAAAAGACCCCTCGGCCGAAGCAAGCATGGTTGGTGGAAAATTTTTCACCGACATCTGGGACAATGGTGGCCGGGAAATGGCCCAAGAGATTATTCAAAAAGCGAAAAAGGCATTCATGATGCTAGAAAAGTAGTAGAGGCCGCTGAGAAAAGCGCAGAGCCCGAAGGGCAAATAGGTATTAACTAGTGATTTTTGGCTCTTTGTTGTAATTTTTTGATTCCGAACTTGTTCACGGTTTGTAGTAGTAATAAATCCGTATCTACTCTTCCCTCAGAACCTGCTGAGTCATCTGCGGGCCCCCACACGAAGGGGGATGACGAAATTAGACAAATGGTCGAAGCCATTATGGATAGAGTTGTTGATCAGCTTCTAAACGAAGCTGCAGAAGTAGTCTTAAGGGAAGATTAGATGCTATTGCAAAAACATTTAGAATGTAATGTTTGTTGAGAATCATGTGTAATATTGTGTAACTTAGGGTGTAATATATTAGCTGTTTATAATTCTATTCTTTGCGATGCATGAAACATTATACACATACCGTTTTTGAGCCTTCGGCGAAAAACACCTTCCCTTCTTTTCATGCTTCGCAAATAATATCCGTGTTCTCATAAAATCAGTAACCAATCCTCGTAAAATCAATAATCAATAGATCTTTCCATTTCAGAGTTTGACGAAGATATAACTGTTCAATGGCTATTGTTTGTGCCGTGTCACTATTTCTTCAAAACAATCTTTGAATATCAATATTGAGACACCCCTTCTTGCGTTGTTGATGCACTATGATGTATGATGTTATGTGTAAGGAAAATGGACCCCGGGCCTTTTGGCTAATTGAGTTTTGGTGTTTGATGAACAACACAATCCGTGAACTAATAAGTTGTCTAGTGTTTGTGTTTGTAGTTCACAGGATGCGAAGAGAATTGGACCAAGGCAATGAGGATGCGACACCTCAAAAGAAGACATAAAAAGATGCATAGGAGTCCAAGACTCAAGAACAAAGAAGCCCGAAGAAATCAGCGAAGAAATCCAAGACGAGGGCTGTCAGCCAGCGCCTGGTGGCGCACCGGACATCGGTGTCCGGTGTGCACCGGACTGTCCGGTGAGGCACTGGACAGTCTACGCAGAGAGGCCGCAGACAGGCGCTCTCTGGCTGTAGCACCGGACTGTCCGGTGTGCACCGGACTGTCCGGTGTGCCAACGGGCAGACGGCAACGGTCGAATCCAACGGTCGGATCCAACGGTCGACTACTACAGGCGCCAACGGTCGGCTGACGTGGCAAGCACCGGACACTGAACAGTAGATGTCCGGTGTGCACCGGACTGTCCGGTGCACCCGACGACAGAAAGCTGCTGCTTTCTGTCCAACGGCTAGTTGGGGGCTTGGAGGCTATAAATACCACCCCAACCGGCCATTCTCAAGTGTGAGAGCCCAAGCAACATACCAAGACACATAGTGCATATTTCCAAGTGCTCAAACACCCAAGTGCTTAATAGAATCACTCGGTGATTAGCGTAGGTGCTTTGCGAAGTGCTTAGGTTAGTTAGACCGCTTTAGCGCTTGCTCTAGGTGAATCCTAGTTAGTTGAGTGAGTTTTGTAAAACCACACAACCCCTCGGCTCTTGCGTGAGTCGTTGTAATTGTACCGAGTGGGGCGAGAGTCTTGCGAGACCGTGACAACCGCGTTTGTGTCACGGCCGCCACCGTGTACTGGAGGGAACGAGGCCCGCGGCGTTTCGGCCGGAAGCTCGATAGTGGAGACGGCGGGGAGCGTCCGAGAGGAGCCGGAAGCGGAGCACCACTTGCGCGTGGAGAAGGCCCGCGGCTCTCTACGGAGTTACTCGACCGTGGTGCTTGGCCCTCGCGTGGGCTTCCCTTTGCGTAGGGGCACCAACGAGGATTAGTCGGAACCTTGCGTGGTTCCGGATACCTCGGTAAAAATACCGGCGTCATCCACGAGAGTTTGCTTCTCTACTTAGCTCTTTACATTCCGCATTTATATTAAGCATTTAAGTTTCAATCTTGTAGTCATACTTTTAGTGTAGATTGAAACTTAGCCTTTGCGGTAGAGATAGCAACACTTAGACAAAACCCAGTTTGCACATTCTAGTTTTGATTATTTGCATAGGTTTTGCTCTAGGGATTTATTTGTGGCCTAGTTAAGTAAAAGTTTTAGAAGTCCTAATTCACCCCCCCTCTTAGGCGTCACCCGTTTCCTACAAGTGGTATCAGAGGCCGGTTTGGCTCATTTGAAACGCTTTAGCTTCACCGCTAAAAGAGCCGACGCTTTTTAGAGGAAGGGATGGATACCCATAGGCCACCACACTTTGACGGCACTAACTTCCCATATTATAGTGCTAGAATGGCTTGTTACCTAGAGGCCGTTGATCTAGGTGTTTGGAGAGTCACTCGTGACGGGATGAAACCCCTCAAGAATCCCGAGAAACCCACCACGAGTGAGGAAAAAGAAATCCATTTAAATGCTAGAGCCAAAAATTGCTTGTATGAATCTCTTAGCATGGATATTTTCAATCAAGTATTTACCCTGAAAACTGCTAATGAGATTTGGCTAAAATTGCATGAGCTCCATGACGGCACATCCAATGTCCGTGAGCAAAAACATTGCCTAGTCTTAAATGAGTATAATTCTTTTGCTATGAAAGATGATGAGCTTGTTAGAGACATGTATTCTCGTTTGAATCTAATTATCAATGAGCTCAATTCGATTGGCATTAATAAGCTAGGTGATGCGGACATTGTGAGGAAGATTATCTCCCTGCTACCACAACAAAGATATGGGAGCATCATCACCATCCTTCACAACATGGAGGACTTGAGCAACATGACCCCGACCATCGTGATTGGGAAAATCGCGGCTTTTGAGATGTCGCGAAAAATGAGTCGGGGAGATGAGCCAACTTCCTCAAGACCATATGCTTTTACATGTGATGAAAGGAAGGGCAAAAAGAAGGCTCCCACTCCAAGTTCCTCAAGCGAAGAAGAGGAGGAAGAAGAAGAAAGTGATGATGATGAAGATAATCAACCATGCACATCATCCTCCGAGGACGAAGAAACAATCCGACGCGTCGGAAAGGTAATGAGGATGATCCGCAAGATTAATCTAATGGGTGTGCCCCTGCAGGTCGAGGATCTTCTCTTTAACATTGACAGGAAAAAGCAAAGGAAGAGAGGATGCTTCACATGTGGGGAGAAGGGCCACTTTAGGGACAACTGTCCAAATATGGCCAAGCCCAAAAAGGAGAGGAGCAAAGGCAAGGCGCTAACAAGTGTTAGAACTTGGGATGATTCTTCAAGTGAAGATGAACCTCCAAGGACGCGCAGCCACCGGTCCTCGTCACGATCATCACGGTCATCACACAAATGCCTTATGGCAAGAGGTAACAAAAGCATTCCATCCTCTAGTGATGAAAGTAGTAGTGATGATGAAGGTGAGGGAAAGCCCTCTCTAGATGAGCTTGCGGAAGCCGTAAAATTTTTCCAGGATGTTTGCACTAAGCAAAAAGCTCAACTTAAAACTTTGAAAAATAAGTTGGTTAGCTCTCAAAATGATTACAAAGGTTTGCTAGAAAAATTTGAAACTTTTGCAAACTTAAATAGTGAGCTGTCAACTAAAATTGAGCTATTAGAATCTAGTGCTCCATCCACTGCTACCGATAATAGCCTTATTAAAAAGAATGAAAAACTTAAGGCTAAGTTAGCTAGCTCCCAAGAAGCTATTGAAAATTTGCTAGAGAAAATGGAAATTCTTAGCATACACAATAATGAGCTAACTACTAAGCTAGAAAACATTGGTAGCACCCCAGCAGCATCTTTAGTTGAAATACCTAAAATAATTAAGAAAGATGCTTCTACTTCCTGCTTTGATTTAATTGATGATTCTAACCCCTGCAACCAAGTCGTTGTTGAGAATATTGTTGTAGAGACATGTTCGGATGAGGTTGCAAAGGAAAATGAACAATTAAAGCAAGAAGTGGCTCGCCTTGGCAAGGCTTTGTATGACAAGAAAGGCAAAGCCAAACAAATCCGACCTCCACAGGATAACACCACTGCGGGAGTGAACAAGCTTGTAGAGGGAGAAACTGTGATTTGTAGGCTATGCCACAAGGAAGGCCACAAGTCTTTCCAATGCAAGGCGATGACCGAGGATAAACAAAGGCAAAAGCTCAAGCAAAAGCCATCAAGCAAAATCTCCAACACCTACATCAAAAAGGTGAACAAAAAGGATGCTACACCATATTTGATCAAGAAGAAAAAGAACGGAAAGGTGATAGCAATCAAGGCCAACAAGCAAGCCAACAAAGGAAAGGAGACCAAACGCATCTGGGTGCCAAAGGAAATAATTTCAACCATGAAAAGCACCAAGAAGGTTTGGATCCCGAAAGGGAAGTGAGTGGACCAAAGGTCATCGGGAAATTTGGAGACTTGGCTAAATTGGGATGTATATCATGGGATACATCATATTGGATCAAGTTTATTGCCAAGAGGGTTAGTGAAAATTTTGGACCCAAATTTCCCACCCATGACTAAGGTAACTAGTTTTATTGTATTTCTCGTTTTTAGATATGCGTATCTATTTATCTTTTATCTAGTTTACCTTTCTTGCCTAGTATTACATTTGTTATGTACTTTTGTTCAAAATCATGCATACTAGGTAAATCATATGGTAGGATTGCTAGTTTTTTCATATACTTAAGCAAACCTACATGGCTTAAAATGTTTAGTTAAAGCACGGCACATAGCTTTTATATCACTTCATAGTAAATGATGCATCAATTGAAAATTTTGATTTCTACAAAGTGTATCATTTAACTTATATGTGCCAAAGTTTGGATTATGGATAATTTGCCCCTCTTGATATCAAATCAAAGTGCATGTCTCCTACAAGTATTCAAAACTTGTATGCACACTTTTAGGGGGAGGTTACTCTATAATCTAACACTTTGAGACTAACACCTTTTCAAGTCTATTTCATGTGATAGTCTCATTGTAAGGAAAATGAACTCCCCGGAGAAAGACAACAATCTTCCACTGCAAAATCTCCAAGAACTCTTATGTCTCTCAAGCTCACCATTGACTTTCAATTGGTATCTTTTGAGATTACATTCAGTATCATTTACATGTCTTCTCCAATATTTGATTAGACTATATTTCATATCATATGCTTCCATGTTGCTAAAAATGCATAAGTAGTTAACTCATATTCTGTTACCTATGCATAAGGGAAGTTAGTCTTTTCAAATCATGTCTTGCACCTCTAATTTTCACCTGCCTTTTCCTAAGTAGAGGATCTCTGTCAGGGTGAGTATTTCTTCATCTCTAAAGGGGGAAAAAAACTCTTTCTAAAGGAGAATACTCATTTAGGGGGAGTAATCTTTTAAGGACTCCTACAACTGGTATCATTCATGGCTTAATTTAATATACTTCTAGCAATGTCATTTGATACATTTCTTGATGAGGGCAAGCTTTTATTTACTTCCTACATGCTTTTAATGTCTTCCTTTTCGGTGGTTGATGCCAAAGGGGGAGAAGTTTAGGGACCAAAGCAATGAAAACTATATCAAACACCAAACACCACCAATTTAAAATTTTATATCTACAAATGGTTTTTTAAGTGGTTTTGGTTATTTGGTCCAAAAATAGGAAGTAAGTGAATTATGGAGTTAGGGGGAGGCTTAAGTCCATAATATCACATTGTGGAGACAATCATGCATCTTAGCAAGTAGATTGCATATTTTCATTCAAATTCTTGTATTATTTGCTTGCTTTGGTTGTGTTGTCATCAATCACCAAAAAGGGGGAGATTGTAAGGAAAATGGACCCCGGGCCTTTTGGCTAATTGAGTTTTGGTGTTTGATGAACAACACAATCCGTGAACTAATAAGTTGTCTAGTGTTTGTGTTTGTAGTTCACAGGATGCGAAGAGAATTGGACCAAGGCAATGAGGATGCGACACCTCAAAAGAAGACATAAAAAGATGCATAGGAGTCCAAGACTCAAGAACAAAGAAGCCCGAAGAAATCAGCGAAGAAATCCAAGACGAGGGCTGTCAGCCAGCGCCTGGTGGCGCACCGGACATCGGTGTCCGGTGTGCACCGGACTGTCTGGTGAGGCACTGGACAGTCTACGCAGAGAGGCCGCAGACAGGCGCTCTCTGGCTGTAGCACCGGACTGTCCGGTGTGCACCAGACTGTCCGGTGTGCCAACGGGCAGACGGCAACGGTCGAATCCAACGGTCGGATCCAACGGTCGACTACTACAGGCGCCAACGGTCGGCTGACGTGGCGAGCACCGGACACTGAACAGTAGATGTCCGGTGTGCACCGGACTGTCCGGTGCACCCGACGACAGAAAGCTGCTGCTTTCTGTCCAACGGCTAGTTGGGGGCTTGGAGGCTATAAATACCACCCCAACCGGCCATTCTCAAGTGTGAGAGCCCAAGCAACATACCAAGACACATAGTGCATATTTCCAAGTGCTCAAACACCCAAGTGCTTAATAGAATCACTCGGTGATTAGCGTAGGTGCTTTGCGAAGTGCTTAGGTTAGTTAGACCGCTTTAGCGCTTGCTCTAGGTGAATCCTAGTTAGTTGAGTGAGTTTTGTAAAACCACACAACCCCTCGGCTCTTGCGTGAGTCGTTGTAATTGTACCGAGTGGGGCGAGAGTCTTGCGAGACCGTGACAACCGCGTTTGTGTCACGGCCGCCACCGTGTACCGGAGGGAACGAGGCCCGCGGCGTTTCGGCCGGAAGCTCGATAGTGGAGACGGCGGGGAGCGTCCGAGAGGAGCCGGAAGCGGAGCACCACTTGCGCGTGGAGAAGGCCCGCGGCTCTCTACGGAGTTACTCGACCGTGGTGCTTGGCCCTCGCGTGGGCTTCCCTTTGCGTAGGGGCACCAACGAGGATTAGTCGGAACCTTGCGTGGTTCCGGATACCTCGGTAAAAATACCGGCGTCATCCACGAGAGTTTGCTTCTCTACTTAGCTCTTTACATTCCGCATTTATATTAAGCATTTAAGTTTCAATCTTGTAGTCATACTTTTAGTGTAGATTGAAACTTAGCCTTTGCGGTAGAGATAGCAACACTTAGACAAAACCCAGTTTGCACATTCTAGTTTTGATTATTTGCATAGGTTTTGCTCTAGGGATTTATTTGTGGCCTAGTTAAGTAAAAGTTTTAGAAGTCCTAATTCACCCCCCTCTTAGGCGTCACCCGTTTCCTACATTATGCTATGCAAATGATGTAATGATGTGATGTTATGCAAAATGATATTTACCGAAGGTCGACATTTATTTTTCACTGTAAGCCTCCCTTAGAGCATCTCCAACAATGCCTCAAACTAGTGCCTCAAATTGAAATATAGGGCTCTACACAGGAAAAACTACTCCAACAGTGCCTCATTTCATAAAATTTTGTCAAAAAACTATAGGGCACCCTCTCAAGTGACTCAAATATACTACACCGTAGTGGGCTGCCCTATAGTCTAGATTTGGGGCTTTACTGTTGGAGCGGGGTGTTTTGTTGGTGCCCTAAATTCTATAAAATATACTCATTTTCAAATTATAGGGCATTTTTATAGGTCACGTTGTTGGAGATGCTCTTAGGAGCTTCTTCGCCTTTTACTTCAGCGGAATCAGTGTTTATTTTTCGCTGTAAGCCTCCCTTAGGAGCTTCTTCGCCTTTTACTTTCAGCGGAATCAGCGTTTATTTTTCGCTGTAAGCCTCCCTTAGGAGCTTCTTCGCCTTTTACTTTCAGCGGAATCAGCGTTTATTTTTCGCTGAAAGCTCTGCATTCCCTTCAGAACGACTTTTGAGCAGAAAACTTACACTGCGCTCCCTTAGGAACGACTTTTGAGCGGAAAACTTACACTGCGCTCCCTTAGGAACGACTTTTTGCTGCTTCGAAGAAATTGCACTGTATTCCTTAGAAAATTTTTTGATAATTCGAAGGTCCTCCTTGTCACCAATAAATTCTTATGCTTTGGCAACTTAAGCCTATGGAGAAGATATTTTTTTATTATGGTAAAAAGCGAAACTGTTACAAGAGATTAAAAAACGATAAAAAGCGCTTAAACTTCCCATAATTGTTCCTTATTAAAAAAAGAAAGTAAGACTGAAATGCGAAAATGCGAAAAACCGCTGTCGAGGTAGGATATTTGTCAGTAAATATGCTTCGACTCTGGCACAGTGCTATTGACTGTGCGAGCTTCGGACTCCTCTCTAAAGTCCCGCTGAAGGTGAGTGTGCTGACTCCCTTCTGGCTGCTGACCTCGTTGCATTGGTGGTGGCGGTGGAGGCTGCTGCCAGGATGCTTGGGGTTGACTTGCCGAAGCAACAGAAGCTACAGGGTGATTGCCCACATATTCTGGAATGTAAGGCGAATGGTATGAAGCAGTATGCATGACTTGCTTCGGCTGACTCTGTTGCGCTGCAACTTCTGCTATCTCCTTTTGCTTCTGGATGGTAACATGGCACATCCTGGTGGTATGGCCCTTGTCTTCACCACAGAATAGGCAGTAAATTTTTCTTGGTTGATCCCCAAATCTTCCCCCGAAGCCCCTGGCGCCTCTGCCCCTTGGCGCTGGCGGCCGGAAAGAGCTTTGCTGCTGCCCCGAAGCTTGCGAGGAGCACTGTGGCCTTTGCTGTTGACTCCCTCTGTCATCACTTTGAGTAGAGTTGTGAATTGACCTGACGTGGCTCGGATGGAATCTTCCTCCGAAGCCCCTGGTCATTTCAGAGAATCTGAATGCTTCCTCCCTTCTTTGGCGAAAATCATTGTCAGCTCGAATATACTCGTCCATCTTCTGAAGCAGCTTCTCCAAAGTTTGAGGAGGCTTTCTGGCAAAGTACTGAGCTGAAGGTCCCGGCCGAAGCCCCTTGATCATGGCCTCAATGACAATTTCATTGGGCACTGTTGGTGCCTGTGCCCTCAGATGCAGGAACCTTCGGACATACGCCTGAAGGTATTCTTCGCGGTCCTGGGTTCACTGGAATAAAGTTTGAGCAGTGACTGGCTTCGTTTGAAACCCTTGGAAGCTGGTTATCAACATGTCCTTCAGCTTTTGCCATGAGGTGATTGTCCCTGGCCGAAGAGAGGAGTACCAGGTCTGTGCAACACTCCTGACAGCCATGACGAAAGACTTTGCCATGACCGCCATGTTGCCACCATACGAAGATATGGTTGCTTCATAGCTCATCAAGAATTGCTTCGGATCTGAATGACCGTCGTACATGGGGAGCTGGGGTGGCTTGTAAGACTGTGGCCAAGGTGTAGCCTGCAGTTCTGTTGACAGAGGAGAAGTATCATCAAAAGCAAAATTTCCATGACGGAAATCTTCATACCAGTCATCCTCGTTGTAGAAGCCCTCCTGATGAAGCTCTCTGCGTGGAGGCCTTCGGTTCTGGTCATCTTGAGCAAGATGACGAACTTCTTCAGAGGCTTCGTCTATCTGCCTTTGTAGATCAGCTAGACGAGCCATCTTTTCCTTCTTCCGTTGGACCTGTTGATGGAGCATCTCCAATTTTTGGATTTCTTGATCCAAGTCGTCCTCCAGAGGCGTTGGACTGGTGGCCTTCCTCTTCTGGCTTCGGGGCTCCCTAAGAGAAAGGACATCCTGATTGGGATCCAGCGGCTGCAGAGTGGCAGCCCCTGTGGCTGAAGCTTTCTTCGGCGGCATGACGAAGGTGATGCTTGCCGAAGATGACTCAAAAAATGGACGTGAGTTCACTAGAGGTGGGCGCCAATGTTGGGGACTTGTTCTCAAATGCTAAGGGTTAAGAACAAGGCAACATAAAAAGTGTTAAATGTTGAAGTCCTTCGTCCTTCAAGACATTATGTCCCTTCGGATATAATGAATTCCGAACGAAGGTTATGAAGGAAGAGACCTTCGTAAGTTCGATGGATGATGAAGAAGCATACATATAAGAAATGCGAATAATAACACAGATATTATCATCAACTTATTTTTATTTTGTATTATCAAAATCATAATAACAAATTATAAATGTACCTTCGGATTGACGAAAAGTAAAGGTACAGGCGTGATGCGAAAAGCAAATGCCAGATCATCGTGAACAGTACAGGAGTACTGTTCATCTATTTATAGGCACAGGACGCAGCCTGTGGAGAATTACATTAATGCCCTTTACATTTATCAATAATTCTATAGTGATTCTTCGAGGTCTAATTTGGCTTTTCATCATATAAGTCGGTTCCCCCTTTTCTGCTGTCATGCCGAAGCTTTTTCTGCGCATAGCTTCGTGATCATCTTATCCTTCGTCATGATCGCCTTCCGTCCTACTCAAGCTTCGTCTTGACCATATTCTTGTATACTCGTGACCCGATTCCAAAGATACCTGTTCACATATTTCACTTGGAAAACATTGTCAAATCATGTTTTTGAGGACCTTCGGAAGCCGAAGGCCCCCAACAAGATGCTTGAGTGAAATATAAGCCCTTTTAAACTACTCTCTCTCCCCCTTTGGATAGAAGTATAGAAGTGAAGATTATACCAAAGTTGGAGAGTTTGTGCGGAGCGACGGAGAAGGATGAATGATTTGATGGAGCAGAGTGGAAGCCTTTTCTTCGCCGAAGACTCCTTTTCCCTTTCAATCTATGACTTAGCATGAAATGGACTTGAAAGAACACATTAGTCATTGCACGTGAAAGAGATGATCAAAGGTATATATATGAGCTATGTATGCAAAATATCATTCAAAATTCCTAGAGTCAAGAATATTTAGCTCATGCCTAAGTCTGGTAAAAGTCTGTTCATCCAATGGCTTGGTAAAGATATCGGCTAATTGTTCTTTGGTGTTAATATATGCAATCTCGATATCCCCCTTTTGTTGGCGATCCCTGAGAAAATGATACCGAATGGCTATGTGTTTAGTGCGGCTATGCTCAACGGGATTATCCGCCATGCGGATTGCACTCTCATTATCACATAGAAGAGGAACTTTGGTTAATTTGTAACCATAGTCCCTAAGGGTTTGCCTCATCCAAAGCAATTGTGCGCAAGAATGGCCTGCGGCAATATACTCGGCTTCGGCGGTTGAAAGAGCCACAGAATTTTGCTTCTTTGAAGCCCAAGACACCAGAGATCTTCCCAAGAACTGGCAAGTCCCCGATGTGCTCTTTCTATTAATTTTACACCCTGCCCAATCGGCATCGGAATAACCAATAAGATCAAATGTGGATCCCCTGGGGTACCAAAGGCCAAACTTAGGAGTATAAACTAAATATCTCAAGATTCGTTTTATGGCCCTAAGGTGAGCTTCCTTAGGATCGGCTTGGAATCTTGCACACATGCATATGGAAAGCATAATATCCGGTCGTGAAGCACATAAATAAAGTAAGGAACCTATCATCGACCAGTATACCTTTTGATCGACGGATTTACCTCCCGTGTCGAGGTCGAGATGCCCATTAGTTCCCATGGGTGTCTTGATGGGCTTGGCGTCCTTCATCCCAAACTTGGTTAGAATGTCTTGAATGTACTTCGTTTGGCCAATGAAGGTGCCCTCTTGGAGTTGCTTGACTTGGAATCCTAGAAAATACTTCAACTCCCCCATCATCGACATCTCGAATTTTTGTGTCATGATCCTACTAAACTCTTCACATGTAGATTTGTTAGTAGACCCAAATATGATATCATCAACATAAATTTGGCATACAAACAAATCATTTGCAAGTGTTTTAGTAAAGAGTGTAGGATCGGCTTTTCTGACTTTGAAGCCATTAGTAATAAGAAAGTCTCTTAGGCATTCATACCATGCTCTTGGGGCTTGCTTGAGCCCATAAAGCGCCTTAGAGAGTCTATAAACATGGTTAGGATACTCACTGTCTTCAAAGCCGGGAGGTTGCTCAACATAGACCTCTTCCTTGATTGGCCCATTGAGGAAGGCACTTTTCACGTCCATTTGATAAAGCTTAAAGCCATGGTAAGTAGCATAGGCAAGTAAAATGCGAATTGACTCAAGCCTAGCTACGGGTGCATAGGTTTCACCGAAATCCAAACCTTCGACTTGTGAATATCCCTTGGCCACAAGTCGGGCTTTATTCCTTGTCACCACACCATGCTCATCTTGCTTGTTGCGGAAGACCCACTTGGTTCCTACAACA
This sequence comes from Zea luxurians, assembly GCA_029449295.1. Lineage (NCBI taxonomy): Eukaryota > Viridiplantae > Streptophyta > Magnoliopsida > Poales > Poaceae > Zea > Zea luxurians. Next base: position 217,266,980 of record JAOPSE010000001.1, read on the forward strand.
TTTTGGTTAGGACGTGGAACTAAATGCCATACCTCATTCCTCGTGAAGTTGTTGAGCTCCTCTTGCATCGCCATCACCCAATCCGAATCTTGAAGTGCTTACTCTACCCTGTGTGGCTCAATAGAGGAAACAAAAGAGTAATGCTCACAAAAATATGCAACACGAGATCTAGTGGTTACCCCCTTATGAATGTCGCCGAGGATGGTGTTCACGGGGTGATCTCGTTGGATTGCTTGGTGGACTCTTGGGTGTGGCGGCCTTGGAACTTGCTCATCCTCCTTGTCTTGATCATTTGCATCTCCCCCTTGATCATTGCCGTCGTCTTGAGGTGGCTCATCTTCTTGATCTTCTTCTTCATCATCTTGAGCCTCATCCTCATCTTGAGTTGGTGGAGATGCTTGCATGGAGGAGGATGGTTGATCTTGTGCTTGAATGGGCTCTTCGGATTCCTTAGGACACACATCCCCTATGGACATGTTCCTTAGCGCGACGCACGGAGCCTCTTCATCATCTAATTCATCAAGATCAACTTGCTCTACTTGAGAGCCGTTAGTCTCATCAAACACAATGTCACAAGAAACTTCAACTAGTCCAGTGGACTTGTTAAAGACTCTATATGCCCTTGTGTTTGAATCATATCGTAGTAAAAAGCCTTCTACAGCCTTAGGAGCAAATTTGGATTTTCTACCTCTTTTAACAAGAATAAAATATTTGCTACCAAAGACTCTAAAATATGAAACATTTGACTTTTTACCGGTGAGGAGTTCGTAGGATGTCTTCTTGAGGATTCGGTGTAGATACAACCGGTTGATGGCGTAGCAAGCGGTGTTAACCGCCTCGGCCCAAAACTGATCCGAAGTCTTGTACTCATCAAGCATGGTCCTTGCCATATCCAATAGAGTTCTATTCTTGCTCTCCACTACACCATTTTGTTGTGGCGTGTAGGGAGAAGAGAACTCATGCTTGATGCCCTCTTCCTCAAGAAAGCCTTCTATTTGTGAGTTCTTGAACTCCGTTCCATTATCGCTTCTAATTTTCTTGATCCTCAAGCCGAACTCATTTTGAGCTCGTCTCAAGAATCCCTTTAAGGTCTCTTGGGTTTGAGATTTTTCCTGTAAAAAGAATACCCAAGTGAAGCGAGAATAGTCATACACAATAACAAGACAGTACTTACTCCCGCCGATGCTTATGTAAGCGATCAGGCCGAATAGGTCCATGTGGAGGAGCTCGAGTGGCCTGTCAGTCATCAAGATGTTCTTATGTGGATGACGAACACCAACTTGCTTCCCTGCTTGGCATGCGCTACAAATCCTATCTTCCTCAAAATGCCCATTTGTTAGTCCCAAAATGTGCTCTCCTTTTAGAAGCTTGTGAAGATTCTTCATTCCAACATGAGCTAGTTGGCGATGCCAGAGCCAACCCATGTTAGTCTTAGCAATTAAGCAAGTATCGAGTTCAGCTCTATTGAAATCAACTAAGTATAGCTAACCCTCTAATACTCCCTTAAAAGCTACTGAATCATCACTTCTTCTAAAGACAGTAACACCTGTATCCGTGAAAAGACAGTTGTAGCCCATTTTACATAATTGGGAAACAGAAAGCAAGTTGTAATCTAAAGAATCTACAAGAAAAACATTGGAAATGGAATGGTCAGGTGATATAGCAATTTTACCCAATCCTTTGACCAAACCTTGATTTCTATCCCCGAATGTGATAGCTCGTTGGGGATCTTGGTTTTTCTCGTAGAGGAGAACATTCTTTTCTCCCCAGTCATGTGGTTTGTGCACCCACTATCGATGATCCAACTTGAGCCCCCGGATGCATAAACCTACAAAACAAATTTAGTTTTTGATTTTAGGTACCCAAACAGTTTTGGGTCCTTTGACATTAGATACAAGAACTTTGGGTACCCAAACACAAGTTTTTGATCCCTTGTGTTTGTCCCCAACATACTTGTCAACTATTTTGCCGGATTTGTTAGTCAAAACATAAAATGCATCAAAAGTTTTAAATGAAATGCTAGGTTCATTTGATGCACTAGGAGTTTTCTTAGGCAATTTAGCACGAGTTGATTGCTGTTGGGGACTTGTTCTCAAATGCTAAGAGTTAAGAACAAGGCAACATAAAAAGTGTTAAATATTAAAGTCCTTCGTCCTTCAAGACATTATATCCCTTCGGACATAATGAATTTCGGACGAAGGTTATGAAGGAAAAAACCTTCGTAAGCTCGATAGAGAATAAAGAAGAATCCATATATCAAATACGAAGAATAATTTAAATATTATTATCGACTTATATTTATTTGCAATATCATATTCAAAATAGCAAATTATAAATGTACCTTCGAATTGACAGAAAGTAAAGGTACATGCGTGATGCGGAAAGCAAATGCTGAGTCAGCCTGAATAGTACGGGAGTACTGTTCATCTATTTATAGGCAAGGGACGCAGCCCATGTAGAATTACATTTGTGCCCTTTACATTCATCAATAACTCTATAGTAATTCTTCGGGGTCTAATTTGCCTTTTCATCTATAAGTCGGTTCCCCTTCTCTGCTATCATGCCGAAGCTTTTCTGCGCACAACTTCGTGATCATCTTATCCTTCGTCATAATCGCTTTCCGTCTCGCTCAGGCTTCGTACTGACCATACTCTTGTATACTCATGACTCGATTCCGAAGATACCTGTTCACATATTCCACTTGGAAAACATTGTTAAATCATGTTTTTGAGGACCTTCGGAAGCCGAAGGCCCCCAACAGTAGCCCCTCGCAATATTAATTTGCTAGAATGATAAATTCATATTGCGACATGGATGAAGGCCTTAAGCCGAAGGTCCGAAAAAACACCTTCCCTTTGCTAGAATAGCAACAGTCATTGACAAGCGGGACCCTCCAGTTTTCAACGCACTAGGTGTATAAATAAGAGCTTACCACGAGTTTATTTGGCACGCTTTCTTGCCATCTGCTCTTGCTCACTCGGCTTTTTTCCTGTGCGCAACAACGCTTGCTTGGCTTTTTAAATTTTTAAGATTTGGATTTGAGAGCACTTTCTTAGCGTTTACGAAGATGTCTGAAGATAAGAAAGCTGTTGCTGAATCGAAGCTGAGCCTCTCTGAGGAGATGCAACTCGGGTTTCTTCAATCAATAGCAAAGACCAATACAAAGAAGATCACTAGGGAGATTTTGGAGGGTTTATCTGAAGACACTGGTGACAGTGACAGCTATGATGTAGAAAGTGGGGGTGAAGACTCCGAAGATCGACCGTGGCGACCAAGTCACACAGTCTTCGGAAAATCGGGTATTAAACAGAGTCATCTTGATAACATGAGGGGAAGATACTTTCGAGACATGTCTACTATGAGGGCAGATGACGGGGAAAAGACTATGCCTACTCCCGAAGAGAATGAAGTCGTAATCTTCCGAAGCTTCTTAAAGGCTGGACTGCGGTTTCCCTTGAGCAGTTTTGTCGTAGAAGTACTAAAGATATTTGAAATCTACCTTCATCAACTTACTCCCGAAGCAATCATAAGAATGGGCATCTTCGTCTGGGTCGTGAGGAGCCAAGGTTTAGAACCAAATGCAAAAAGTTTCTGCAACATACATGAGCTATTGTATGAGACAAAACCCTGGGGTAAAGAGCAGCATCACAACAATTTTGGCTGCTACAGCTTCGGCGCCCGGTCTGGCTCAAGCTGTCCCGTGCCAACCTTTCGAAAGAGGTGGCCTGACGACTGGATGATGGAATGGTTTTATGTGAAGAATGACTTGAAAGCACGAGAAGATATTAAAGGTATCATTATGCGCCCTATCTGGCAACGCTTCGGCCTTCGGAGGCCGAAGGTGGAAATGAATGAAGCAGCCGAAGAATGCCAGAGAGCCTTCGGCGTGGTTTGCTCTTTTATTGGGACAAGGGATTTGGTCCAAGAACACATTGCCTTCAGAATATGGCCACTTGTAGAAAAGTGGGAAATGCCGAAGGAGACCATCAGAGAAACTGACGAAGGTGGATTGGTTAGGCTAAAATACACATTCCAATATGGAGATAAATTCGTCGAGCCAGATGATGACTGGCTAAAAAGTATTGAGGCCATAAGTGATGAATTGCTTGGATTATACTCGAAGGCCGAAGACACTGCACTATCAGCGGCCTTCGGAGGCCGAAAGAAGAAGAGACTCAACCGAGTATTTGATGCAATTGGGTTTGTCTACCCCGACTACCGTTATCCACCGCGGGGTCAAAAAAGAAAGAATACATCTTCTGCGAAGGAAGCTGCTTCAGCCGCTCCTAGCGAGCCGGCACCGAAGAGGAAAACGGTAAAGGTTCTCACACACCGGCCACGTTATATTGAACCAGCCACAGTGCCTGAGTTTGTCGGTGAGACTTCTTCGGCCACCGAAGCTAAAGAACCAACTCCCCTGCCAAATATTGAAGGGCTGGCCGAAGTGCCGGCGACGGAAAAATTAGAAGGACCGAGGGCTGAAGAAACAAAGACATCAGAAGTTCTAAGTCCTTCAGCAAAAATTGAGGCAGCAAAAAGCCAAAAGGGTCCAACAGTGACCCCAAAAAGAAAAAGGATTGTTAATGTGCTGGATGTTTTGGAGACAATTAAGTCTTCAAGCACAACTCCGAAGAAAATTGTTGAATCCTCTGAAGTGCATATTGAAGCATTTGACACCGAAACTTCAAAACATCAGTCTGAGACTGAAGCTGGGCCTTCAGAGCCCACCAAGGTGAAATCCTTGGAAGTTGAAGAAACAGAGACAACAGAACAAATTTCGGCTGAAGAAACTGGTACTACCTCCCCCGAAGCATCTTCCGAAGCCTTGGATTATATTCTACGTCATGCTTCGGGGAAAAAATTGACTGAAAAAGAACAGCAAGAGGCCTAGTTTTACGCCCAAAAATTGAAATATCCAAAGGGGGCGTTGATATTCAACAGCAGTGGAGAAGAAGACTTTTTGTATTGTCTCCCTAACAGTAAGGAGATTTCTGTCTGTCGGGAGATGAGCAAGAGCTTCGGATTCCCAACCCTAGAAGACGGGCTCTCGGTGCTGTCGAAAAACGAGCTAGCCGACAGCCTGGCATATAATAGCTTAAAGGTGCAGAGAATGAGGTTTTCGTATTTTTTCTTGAAACCAAAATTTTTCGTTTGCTTAAATTTGTTGATGCACACACATTTTCCTTTGCAGGGCCTTATACTTAGCAATGCCCTCAGGGCCCAAAAAGATGCCGAAGACGAAGGGTGTGTTATGGCCCTAAGCAACCTTCGTTCCGAAGTAATTGAACTAAGGAACAAAGGTCTCGAAAAAGATAAAATATTGCATTCATTGATAGATAGAATAAAAGAAGACGAAGCTACTTTTAAAGTTCAAGCTGAGGCTCAGAGGCGTGAAATTGAAGATCTCCGAAAACAACTAGCTAGAGCTAAAGAGGAACACACACTTGAAGAAACGAAACGAGAAATCCGTGAACAATGGGCAAACCATTTGGAAAAAAGCGTTGAAGTGCTTCGTGCATCTAAGAAAAGATGCTATGAGAAATCCATAGAATGTGTTAAAAAAGTAAAAACTAGCTTCGCCAGCATTGGTGCTTTTTCAAGTGAAGAGAACTTCATAAAGGGTGACCCTGAGGGCCCAATCAAATGGATCAGTCACGAAGCTGAGGCCTTTGAAGAAATTTTGAATAGCCGCGGAGACATATGTGCCTTTTCGGGTGCCAGGGAGATTGCTACCATTTTGGAGAGGAAAGGCTGTGAGCATGTGAAATTTTTGGCACACTCCGAAGCCGCCTTATCCTCCGAAGGTATAAAAGACCCCTCGGCCGAAGCAAGCCTGGTCGGTGGAAAATTTTTCACTGACATATGGGACAATGGTGGCCGGGAAATGGCCCAAGAAATTATACGAAGAAGCGAAAAAGGCATCCATGATGCTAGAAAAGTAGCAGAGGCCACTGAGAAAAGTGCGGAGCTCGAAGGGCAAATAGGTACTAACTAGTGGTTTTTGGCTATGTTGTAATTTTTTGATTTCGAACTTGTTTACGGTTTGTAATAGTAATATAGCAGTATCTTATCCTCCCTCAGAACCTGCTGAGCCATATACGGGCCCCCACACGAAGGGGGATGACGAAATTAGGAAAATGGCCGAAGCCATCATGGACAAAGTTGTTGATCAGCTACTAAACGAAGCTGCAGAAGTAGTTTTAAGGGAAGATTAGATGCTGTTACAAAAAACATTTAGAATGTAATGTTTGTTGAGAAACATGTGTAATATTTTGTAACTTTGAATGTAATATATTAGCTATTTATGGTTCTATCCTTTACGATGCATGAAATTTCTTATACATACCGTTTTTGAGCCTTCGGCGAAAAAACACCTTCCCTTATTTTCATGCTTCGTAAACAGTACTCGTGCTCTCATAAGATCAGTAACCAATCCTCGTAAAGTCAATAACCAATGGATCTTTCCATTTCAGAATTTGACGAAGGTGTAACTCCTCAATAGCTATTTTTTGTGCCTTGTCACTATTTCTTCGAAACAATTTTCGAATATCTATACTGAGATCCCCTTCTTGCGTTGTTGATGCAACATGATGTATGATGTTATGCTATGCAAATGATGGAATGATGTGATGTTATGCAAAATAATATTTGCCGAAGGTCGATGTTTTTTCACTGTAAGCCTCCCTTAGGAGCTTCTTCGCCTTTTACTTCAGCGGAATCAGCATTTATTTTTTGCTGTAAGCCTCCCTTAGGAGCTTCTTCGCCTTTTACTTTCAGCGGAATCAGCGTTTATTTTTCGCTGTAAGCCTCCCTTAGGAGCTTCTTCGCCTTTTACTTTCAGCGGAATCAGCGTTTATTTTTTGCTGTAAGCTCTGCATTCCCTTCGAAACGACTTTTGAGCAGAAAACTTACACTGCGCTCCCTTAGGAACGACTTTTGCTGTTTCGAAGAAATTACGCTGCGTTCCTTAGAACAAAATTTTTGATAATTCGAAGGTCCTTCTTGCCACCATAAATTCTTATGCCTCGGCAGCTTAAGCCTATGGAGAATATATATTTTCATTACGGTAAAAAGCGAAACTGTTACAAGAGATTAAAAACGACAAAAAGCCATTAAGCCTCCCATAATTGTTCCTTATTAAAAAGAAAATAATACTGAATGCGAAAAACTGCTGTTGGGGTAGGATATTTGTCAGTAAATATGCTTCGACTCTGGCACAGTGCTATTGACTGTGCGAGTTTCGGACTCCTCTCTGAAGTCCCGCTGAAGGTGAGTGTGCTGACTCTCTTCTGGCTGCTGACCTCGTTGTATTGGTGGTGGAGGTGGAAGCTGTTGCCAAGATGCTTGGGGTTGGCTTGCCGAAGCAGCAGAAGCTGCAGGGTGATTGCCTACATATTCTGGAATATAAGGTGAATGGTACGAAGCAGTATGCATGACCTGCATCGGCTGACTCTGTTGCGCTGCAGCTTCTGCTATCTCCTTTTGCTTCTGGATGGTAACATGGCAGATCCTGGTGGTATGGCCCTTGTCCTCACCACAGAATAGACAATAAATTTTCCTTGGCTGATCCCCAAATCTTCCTCCGAAGCCCCTGGCGCCTCTGCCCCTTGGAGCTGGCGGCTGGAAAGAGCTTTGCTGCTGCCCCGAAGCTTGCGAGGAGTACTGTGGTCTTTGCTGTTGACTCCCTCTATCATCACTCTGAGCAGAGTTGTGAATTGACCTGACGTGCCTCGGATGGAATCTTCCTCCGAAGCCCGTGGTCATTTCGGAGAACCTGTATGCTTCCTCCCTTCTTTAGCGGAAGTCATTGTCAGCTCGAATGTACTCGTCCATCTTCTGGAGCAGCTTCTCCAAAGTTTGAGGAGGCTTCCTGGCAAAGTATTGAGCTGAAGGTCCTGGCCGAAGCCCCTTAATCATGGCTTCAATGACAATTTCATTGGGCACTGTTGGTGCTTGTGCCCTCAGACGCAGGAACCTTCGGACATACGCCTGAAGGTATTCTTCGTGGTCCTGGGTGCACTGGAATAAAGCTTGAGCAGTGACCGGCTTCATTTGAAACCCTTGGAAGCTGGTTATCAGCATGTCCTTCAGCTTTTGCCATGAGGTGATTGTTCCTGGCCGGAGAGAGGAGTACCAGGTTTGTGCAACACTCTTGACAGCCATGACGAAAGACTTTGCCATGACTGCAGTATTGCCACCATACGAAGATATGGTTGCTTCATAACTCATCAAGAATTGCTTCGGGTCTGAATGACCGTCGTACATGGGGAGTTGGGGTGGCTTGTAAGACTAGGGCCAAGGTGTAGCCTGCAGTTCTGTTGACAGAGGAGAAGTATCATCAAAAGCAAAATTTCCATGATGGAAATCCTCATACCAATCGTCCTTGTTGTAGAAGCCCTCCTGATGAAGCTCTCTGCACGGAAGCCTTTGGTTCTGGTCATCTTGAGCAAGATGACAAACTTCTTCAGAGGCTTCGTCTATCTGCCTTTGTAGGTCAGCTAGACGAGCCATCTTTTCCTTCTTCCGTTGGACCTGTTGATGGAGCATCTCCAAGTTTTGGATTTCTTGATCCAAGTCGTCCTCCGGAGGCGTCGGACTGGTGGCCTTCTTCTTCTAGCTTCAGGCCTCCCTAAGAGAAAGGACATCTTGATTAGGATCCAGCGGCTGCAGAGCGGCAGCCCTTGTTGCTGAAGCTTTCTTTGGCGGCATGACAAAGGTGATGCTTGCCGAAGGTGTTCAAAACTCAAAAAATGGAAGTGAGTTCACCGGAGGTGGGCGCCAATGTTGGGGACTTGTTCTCAAATGCTAAGAGTTAAGAACAAGGCAACATAAAAAGTGTTAAATATTAAAGTCCTTCGTCCTTCAAGACATTATATCCCTTCGGACATAATGAATTCCGGACAATGGTTATGAAGGAAAAAACCTTCGTAAGCTCGATAGACAATAAAGAAGAATCCATATATCAAATACGAAGAATAATTTAAATATTATTATCGACTTATATTTATTTGCAATATCATATTCAAAATAGCAAATTATAAATGTACCTTTGAATTGATGGAAAGTAAAGGTACATGCGTGATGCGGAAAGCAAATGCTGAGTCAGCCTGAACAGTACGGGAGTACTGTTCATCTATTTATAGGCAATGGACGCATCCCGTGTAGAATTACATTTGTGCCCTTTACATTCATCAATAACTCTATAGTAATTCTTCGGGGTCTAATTTGCCTTTTCATCTTTAAGTCGGTTCCCCTTCTCTGCTATCGTGCCGAAGCTTTTCTGCGCACAGCTTCGTGATCATCTTATCCTTCGTCATAATCGCTTTCCGTCTCGCTCAGGCTTCATACTGACGATACTCTTGTATACTCATGACCCGATTCCGAAGATACCTGTTCACATATTCCACTTGGAAAACATTGTTAAATCATGTTTTTGAGGACCTTCAGAAGCCGAAGGCCCCCAACAATTGCCTAGAGCTAGATGTCTCACCCTTATACATAAAAGCTTGATTAAGGCCAGAGTGAGACTTCCTAGAGTGAATTCTCCTAATCTTATGCTCGGGATAACCGGCAGGGTACAAAATGTAACCCTCGTTATCCTGAGGCATGGGAGCCTTGCCCTTAACAAAGTTAGATAATTTTTTAGGAGGGGCATTAAGTTTGACATTGTCTCCCCTTTGGAAGCCAATGCCATCCTTGATGCCAGGGCGTCTCCCACTATAAAGCATACTACGAGAAAATTTAAATTTTTCATTATCTAGCTCATGCTCGGCAATTTTAGCATCTAATTTTGCTATATGATCATTTTGTTGTTTAATTAAAGCCATGTGATCATGAATAGCATCAATTTTAACATCTCTACATCTAGTGCAAATAGAAACATGCTCAACGGTAGATGTAGAGGGTTTGCAAGTTTTTAGTTCAACAATCTTAGCATGTAAAATGTCATTTTCACTTCTAAGATCGGAAATGTAAGCATTGCAAACATCTAAGTCTTTGGCCTTTGCAATCAATTTTTCATTTTCAATCCTAAGGCTAGCAAGAGAAGCATTCAATTTTTCAATCTTAGCAATAGAAATAGCCTGATCATTTCTAAGATTGGCATATGAATCATCACAAACATTTGAATCAACCTTAGCAATTAATATAGCATTTTCATTCCTAAGGTTGGCAATAACATCATGGCAAGTGCTTAGCTCACTAGATAATTTTTCATATTTTTCTACCTCTAGAGCATAAGCATTTTTAACCTTAACATGCTTCTTGTTTTCCTTAATTAGGAAGTCCTCTTGGCTATCCAAGAGGTCATCCTTCTCATGAATAGCACTAATTAATTCATTCAATTTTTTCTTTTGTTGCATGTTAAGATCAGCAAAAAGAGTAAGCAAATTGTCCTCATCATCACTAGAATTATTCTCATCACTAGAGGTTGCATATTTAGAGGAGGATTTGGATTTAACCTTCTTCTTTTTGTCGTCCTTTGCCATGAGGCACTTGTGGCCGACGTTGGGGAAGAGAAGTCCCTTGTTGACGGCGATGTTGGCGGCATCCTCGTCGGAGGAGGAATCGGTGGAGCTCTCGTCGGAGTCCCACTCGCGGCACACGTGGGCATCGCCGCCCTTCTTCTTGTGGTACCTCTTCTTTTCCTTTCTTCTCCCCTTCTTGTCGTCGCCCCTGTCACTGTCACTAGAAATAGGACATTTTGCTATAAAGTGACCGGGCTTACCACATTTGTAGCAAACCTTCTTAGAGCGGGGCTTGTAATCCTTCCCCCTCCTTTGCTTGAGAATTTGTCGAAAGCTTTTGATGATTAAAGCTATCTCCTCATTGTCGAGCTTTGAGGCGTTGATGGGGAGCCTACTTGATGTAGACTCTTCCTTCTTCTCCTCTGTTGCCTTGAATGTGACGGGTTGTGCCTCGGGCATGGAGGAGGCGCCTTGCTCGATGATTTTCTTTGAGCCTTTGATCATTAGCTCAAAGCTCACAAAATTCCCTATAACCTCCTCGGGAGACATTAGCGTGTATCTAGGATCACCTCGAATTAATTGAACTTGCGTAGGGTTAAGAAAAACAAGGGATCTTAGAATAACCTTGACCATCTCATGGTCATCCCATTTGGTGCTCCCGAGGTTGCGCACTTGGTTCACCAAGGTCTTCAACTGATTGTACATGGCTTGTGGATCCTCCCCTTGGTGAAGCATGAAGGATCGAGCTCCCCCTCGATCGTCTCCCGCTTGGTGATCTTGGTCACCTCGTCTCCTTCATGCGCGGTCTTGAGCACGTCCCAAATTTCCTTTGCGCTCTTCAACCCATGCACCTTATTATACTCCTCTCGATTTAGAGAGGCGAGGAGTATAGTAGTGGCTTGGGAGTTGAAATGTTGAATTTGGGCCACTTCGTCCGAATCATAGTCTTCATCCCCTACGGATGGTACCTGTACACCAAACTCAACAACGTTCCAAATGCTAGTGTGGAGTGAGGTTAGATGATGCCTCATTTTGTCACTCCACATATTATAATCTTCACCGTAAAAAACCGGTGGTTTGCCTAATGGAACGGAAAGTAAAGGAGTATGCTTTGAAATACGAGGGTAGCGTAGGGGAATCTTACTAAACTTCTTGCGCTCATGGCGCTTAGAAGTTACGGACGGCACGTCGGAGCCGGAGGTGGATGGCGATGAAGAGTCGGTCTCGTAGTAGACCACCTTCCTCATCTTCTTCTTCTTGTCGCCACTCCGATGCGAATTTTGTGAGGAGGATTCCTTATCCTTCCCCTTGTTGCGGGACTCTCCCGATGGAGCCTTCCCGTGGCTTGTAACGGGCTTGTCACCGGTCACCATCTCCTTCTTGGCGTGATCTCCTGACATCACTTCGAGCGGTTAGGCTCTAATGAAGCACCGAGCTCTGATACCAATTGAAAGTCGCCTAGAGGGGGGTGAATAGGGCAAATCTGAAATTTACAAAGTTTAAGCACAACTACAAGCCGGGGTTAGCGTTAGAAATATAAGCGAGTCCAAAAGAGAGGGCGCAAAACAAATCATAAGCAAATAGAGAGTGAGACACGGTGATTTGTTTTACTGAGGTTCGGTTCTTGCGAACCTACTCCCCGTTGAGGTGGTCACAAAGACCGGGTCTCTTTCAACCCTTTCCCTCTCTCAAACGGTCACTTAGACCGAGTGAGCTTCTCTTCTCAATCACACGGGACACTAAGTCCCCGCAAGGACCACCACACAATTGGTGTCTCTTGCCTTGGTTACAATTGAGTGTTCACAAGAAAGAATGAGAAAGAAAAGAAGCAATCCAAGCGCAAGAGCTCAAATGAACACAAATGTCACTCTCTCTAGTCACTATTTGATTTGGAGTGATTCCGGACTTGGGAGAGGATTTGATCTCTTTGGTTGTGTCTAGAATTGAATGCTATAGCTCTTGTAAGGTGTAGAAGTCTGAAAACTTGGATGCCATTGAATGTGGGGTGGTTGGGGTATTTATAGCCCCAACCACCAAACTAGCCGTTTGGTGGAGGCTGCTGTCGCATGGCGCACCAGACAGTCCGGTGCGCCACCGGACACTGTCCGGTGCGCCAGCCATGTCACCCGGTCGTTAGGGTTCGACCGCTGGAGCTCTGACAGGTGGGGTCTTCTGGCTGTCCGGTGGTGCACCGGACAAGTACTGTAGACTGTCCGGTGCGTCTTCTGACGCTGCTCTGACTCTAGCGCGCACTGTAGCGCATTGAATGCATTTGCAGGTGACCGTTGGTGTGAAGTAGCCGTTGCTCCGCTGGCACACCAGACAATCCGGTGCGCCACCAGACACTGTCCGGTGCTTCACCGGACAGTCCGGTGAATTGTAGCGGAGCGCCCTCTGATTTTCCCGAAGGTGACGAGTTTGGAGCTGAGTTCCCTGGTACACCGGACACTGTCCGGTGGCACACCGGACAGTCCGGTGCGCCAGACCAGGGCACACTTCGTTTGACTTTTACTCTCTTTGTTTGAACCCTTTCTTGGTCATTTTATTGGTCTATTGTGAACCTTTGGCACCTGTAAAACTTATAATCTAGAGCAAACTAGTTAGTCCAATTATTTATGTTGGGCAATTCAACCACCAAAATCAATTAGGAAAAGGTGTAAGCCTATTTCCCTTTCAGGATGTACTAAAGACCGTGCACGAGGGAGATGAGGTGACCAAGATCACCAAGCGGGAGACGATCGAGAGGGAGCTCGGTTGATTCGTCCTCAACCAAGGAGAGGAGCCACAAGCCATGTACAACCGGCTCAAGACCTTGGTGAACCAAGTGCGCAATCTCGAGAGCACCAAATGGGATGACCATGAAATGGTCAAGGTTATTCTAAGATCATTCGTTTTTCGTAATCCTATGCAAGTTCAATTAATTCGTGGTGATCCTAGATACAAGCTAATGTCTCCCGAGGAAGTGATAGGAAAGTTTATGAGCTTTGAATTGATGATCAAAAGCTCCAAACAAATCATCAACTTGGAGCAAGGCGGCACCTCCACTCTCGAGGTGCAACCCGTCGCATTCAAGGCGACGGAGGAGAAGAAAGAAGAGTCTACATCAAGTAGGCTCCCATTGACGCCTCCAAGCTTGACAATGAGGAGATGGCACTCATCATCAAGAGCTTTCGCCAAATCCTAAAGCAAAGGAGGGGGAAGGACTACAAACCCTGCTCCAAGAGGGTGTGCTACAAATGTGGTAAGCCCGGTCATTTTATTGCAAAATGTCCTATGTCTAGTGATAGTGACAGGTGCGACGACAAGAGAGGAAAGAAGAAGGAAAAGAAGAGATACTACAAGAAAAAAGTGGCGATGCCCACGTATGTCGGGAATAGGACTCCGACATGAGCTCCACCGACTCCTCCTCCGACGAGGACGCCGCCAACATCGCCGTCAACAAGGGTCTTCTCTTCCCCAACGTCGGCCACAAATGCTTCATAGCAAAGGATGGCAAAAAAAGAAGGTACAAGCTAGAACCACCCCCAAGTATACTACATCTAGTGATGAGGGTAGTTCTAGTGATGATGAAGAAAACTTGCTTAGTCTTTTTGCCAACCTTAACATGCAACAAAAGAAAAAATTAAATGAATTAATAGGTGCTATTCATGAGAAGGATGAACTCTTGGATAGCCAAGAGGAATTCATTATTAAGGAGAATAAGAAGCATGTTAAGGTGAAGAATGCCTATGCTCAGGAAGTAGAAAAATGTGAAAATTTGTCTAGTGAGCTTAGGATTTGCCATGATTCAATTTCCAACCTTAAAACTGAGAATGCCAATTTATTTGCTAAGGTTGAGAAGTTAAATGCTTGTGATGATTCAATTGCCAATCTTAGAAATGATAATGCTAGTCTAATTGCTAAGACTGATAAATTGAATGTTACACTTTCTAGCATTAGAGATGAAAATGCTAGATTAATTTTTGAGGATAAAGATTTGAATGATTGCAATGATGTCATTTCCAATCTTAGAAATGAAAATGCCATGTTATATGCTAAGATTGATAAATTAAATGTTTGCAAACCATCTACATCTAAGGTTGATCATGTTTCTATCTGTACTAGATGTAGAGATGTTAATGTTGATGCTATAAATGATCACCTTGCTTTAATTAAACAACAAAATGATCACAAGCTACATTAACTGCTAAAATCAATGAGCATCAAATTGAAAATAAAAAATTTGAATTTGCTAGAAGCATGCTCTATAATGGGAGACGCCCTAGCATTAAGGATGACATTGGCTTCCAACAGGGAGGCATTGTCAAGCTTAATGCCCCTAAGAAATTGTCTAACTTTATTAAGGGCAAAGCTCCCATGGTTCAGGATAACGAGGGCTATATTTTATATCCTGCTGGTTATCCCGAACACAAGATTAGGAGAATTCATGCCAGGAAGTCTCATTCTGTTTCTCATCATGCTTTTATGTATAAGAATGAGGCATCTAGCTCTAGGCAATCCACCCATATTAAATTGCCTAAAAAGAAATCTCCTACTGCATCAAATGATCATAACATTTTATTTAAGACTTTTGATGCTTCTTATGTGCTAACTAACAAATCAAGCAAAGTAGTTGCCAAATATGTTGGGGCCAAACACAAGGGCTCAAAGACTTGTGTTTGGGTGCCCAAGGTGCTTGTTTCTAATGTGAAAGGACCCAAGACCATTTGGGTACCTAAGAACAAGTCCTAAATTGTTTTGCAGGTTTATGCATCCGGGGGCTCAAGTTGGATCATTGATAGCGGATGCACAAACCATATGACTGGAGAGAAAAGGGTGAATCAGCAAGAAGAGCTATGTCCGAGTCAGTCCAGCGCAACAGAACCGTCCAGAAGAAACAGTCATATCTTTTGATTCCCAAAAGCTATGAAGGCCCATAAGTACTTTTTGGAAAGCTCTTGAAGTCTAGTTTCCAATGCTTCTAAAGCCGACTTAACCACATCTACCAGAAAGGCAGCCGACCTACTTTAGTGCTGATTGGTCAGAAGGTCAACAATCTGCTTGATGACCAAGTTTTTGTATTAAACTGCATCATTCTACGAAGTTTCATTAAGCATGCTATATATAGTGAGAAATTTTATCAAGTTAGCTTTCCAACGCAACCAGTCCCACGTCATTTGGAGATTCCTAGGAAAAGTTATTATCAAAATACTGAAGGCTGCACAGAAGTCAAACTGCCACACGAAATTCAGCTATGCAGATCTCCCGAAGAGGCTCCTTCACATCAGCACGTGAAAATACTTTTGTTTCGTGTTTATACCTCTCTAAGGCTGGTTGTTACTAGTATAAATACCCCCCTATGTCTATGATGTAAGGCAGCTTATGATAATCTAAAACAGAACCCTTTTGTTCAGTTGTGTGCTAACAAATATTGAGAGTGATCTCTACCCCTTTGCTCTTGTGAATTCTTTCGCGGGATTACAGAAGCAGCAGCTTCATCCACTCCCAATTGGTGCTCCTACTCCCTTCGAGGTCTTCTCGATTGATTGTAGGCTGTGTTGGTTGGTTCTTTGAGAGTGTGGTTGGGCGAATCCTCGATTCAGGCTACCGGTTAAAGACGGTGGTTGGCTTCGAGTTTTATTTGTCAGGTTGCACTTGTTATCGCTGCTTGCAGCAAGTTATCTTGGCTTCTTTGAAGCTAGTTATCTAAAGATTGATCCTACATCGTGAAGATCGGGCATCGTGACGCATCATCTGGTATCAAAGCCTCAGTTGCCACGATAGGATTCTTTACCCTTAGCTACATATATTTTTTGTTCGTCCTATCCACCAAAAAGCCATAAAATATTTTGTCATAGCCCTTTGTTTCAATCTGTTGTTCCAGTGAGTTTTGTTAAGTTTCAGTCCTTAGAGTCTTTGTTTAGTTGCTGGTCACTCTATCCTTTGTGTTCCCTTTGATCCTCTTATATATATCTAAAAATATCCACAAAAAGAAAAATCTGAAAACCCTCATCATTTCCTTCGCGTTAACTTTGATCCTATTTAAGTTATAGCTGCTGGTTTAGTTCTTTGTTGATTATTACAAATTGTGCAATATCATATCAGATCTCTGTGTTTAGTTCTGTAAATAAAAAGTCTCAAAAAAAGAGAAGAAAGAAAAGTATCAAAAAAAGTGTTGAGCAAGATTGTGAAAGAAAAGAAGAGCGATCGGTTTGTTTATGTGCACAAGTGCTGAAAGTTCATCAAGTTGTTCAACCAGTTTGCTATTGTCATTTGGTGCAAAATTTTGGTTGGGTCTGATCGCAACACTTGCATTCCAATCATACTCCTTGATTTGCATCAAATCTGAAATTCTTTGCGCGTGTGTTTGATCTACTTACATCACTCGAATCTTGTAGTCAACACTAGGCAGTGAACTTCTAGTTGGATTGTTATTTAACTTTAGAACAACTAGGATTCAGATTGCATTCCTTGTTTACTATTTCCCACCAAGCTCCACATATAAGCCATCGTAATCGGTACTCTGGTCTTGTATTCGCTTAACCATCACTTTCTTGTTACCACCACACATTTTTCTTGCAACCCGCAGGGACCTCATAAGAGCTTTGATTGGTAAGAGTGGTGAGGTTGTGAGATTCTATATAGCTTCATATTCCACCTATATTTGTTGCCTTGTTGCCACTAATTTCGCAGAAAGATGGATCCCAACGTTGAGATTGAAGAATGTGTCACCATGACACAATTCAATGAGGTCAAACAAAGCATAGAAGACAAGGAAGATCGGTTGGCACATGATCTTCAGACACTGATGAGGACATCTCTCCCATACAAATAATGCATGAACTGACAACACGAGCACGTGCACGACAGCTAAATCTCCAGGTTCGTTCTAACCTAATCAATTGTGTTTTAGAGCTTACGCTTGGTGCCATGGATGTTTTGATGATTAGGAACCTTGGAGAGGACCAACAAGGACTTGGGAGAGGCCAACATGTCAAGGAGGAGAAGCTAGGACGTTCACAACAAGAGAAAGCCAAGTCCGACTCAACTACGTCTCCACCTCGAAGTCCAGGACCAGTCTGCACTAAAATGAACGCCCAGGATGCATCCGAACTCCGATTAGGTTGGGCTTTATATGGATGGAAAGCTAAGGAGATAAGCTTTCCAACCCAACTGGAACCACCTTAAAATTCATCCGGAGTCAACGGGAATCGTCGAAACAAGTCAGCGTTCAGATTCTGTTTTGGTGCTGCGACACCGTTTGTTGGGCTGTTGGGCCGTGTATCGTGTTGGAGCCCATTAGGGGTGCGACCAGGGGTTGTGCACGCCCCTAACCTCTATTTTACCAGCAGCCACCACCACATTAGGGTTTGGGTTTTGCTTAGATCATATCTGTCATCGAACAGTATCGCCGTTCATCGGTTTGTGAGACCCCACCTCGTGATCAATGCAGTTTTGATTGCGTTCTTCCTGTTCTTGCTTGTGTTCTTGATTGCCTTTGCAGGGATAAGCCTTCGTGGCGAGGTCACTCGTGTGTCACGGGTGATAACCAACGGAGTAGTGGTGTAGTGATTGCGAGGAGCCGTTCGCTCGGAGCCTTGGATCATCAACGTCGAGATCTCCACCCAATCAAGTTATCGTACCTCACGGAAGATCGGGCCTCGTCCTCTATCAAGTGGTATCAAGATTCCAGGTTGCCTGTGAGGTACAATCCTACCATTAGATTTATTTTGTTCGTCCTATAACCCACAAAAAAGCCAAAAAAATTACGATCTGTTTATCCTGACCTAAAACCATCGCCTTAGCCTTTGCACAATTCAGTTTTGGAGTCCGCAGTTCTGAGTTTGTGTCCTAGGTTGAGTTTGGTTGCTGGTTTAGATTTGTTTTGGTTTAGTTTGATCCTTTCCATCCTACAAAATCGACCTCCAAAACAGATCCCATCTACAAAACCGATCCTAACCGATCCTATTTTATCTCATCATCACGTCCTTATCAGATTAGTTTCTATCTAGTTCGGTATTTTGATCATAACTCTCGCATACGAACTCGGAATTTAGTGTTCTTGTACTTTCTGGAAAGCTTAGAAAATTATCTACAACTTTTATATTTACGAGATTTCCAGAAAATATCATTATCGAGGAGTTATCTATCTTAGAAGTAAATCTATTTGTGATCCTGAAATTTCGAATCAGTCTGTATTTCGGGGTCAATATCTCCCACTTATTTTATCCAAAATAGGCGATCCATATATCCAAAAGAAAGAGAAAAAGAATACCTACAACTTTTGTATTTTGAGTTTTTGAGTTTCGGGTCTCTAAATTTGTCAAACAGTCTGTTGAAGTTAGAGTAGAAAATCTGTGATAGACAGACGAGAATTTTTTTGATAGTCTTGTGTTATATCTTGTTTTTGCGGCACTCTTGTAAAAAAAAGGAATATAAAAAGGCAAGTGCAAAACAAAAAAGCCGCACAAAACAAAGAAAAAAAAGAAGAAGAAAAAAAAATCAGAGAAAAAAAGAGAAAAAAGAGTGCGCATAAGCAGGAACACCATTGATCTGTGCACCTCTGTGATTGTTTTTCATTCCAACTTGTTACCTTGTTGTTCCTAGATCCTTGTCACCTCCTTCGTGTCTTCCTCCAACTGTGCTAATACATTCTCTAGGCCAGCAACTAGGACGAGTACTTTGGACACTTATTCAGCATTGCTATCTGTTACTGACTTGTGTGCCACATATATATATTTAGTCAGCCTTCCCAAAGCTCCACCTTTCTCTCGAGCAGAACAGGTACTCCTTTGCAATCACACCCACGCTCGTTGGACAGTCACACCGGTCACCGTTTGCCACCTGCAGTGCTAGTAAGAACCTTGTAAGAGCGGGGTAAGACGCTTCATAACTTGTGTTCCACCACCACCACCACCCTGAGAGATAGTTGTAGGGTTCACTTTGTTTGTTGCCTTTTTGTCTCTGTTTTGTGCTAACAATGACAGGACCAAAGAACCAAACGGACAAGGAGAAGGAACCTAAGCTTAACGACGATGAGTGTGTCTCTCGTCTGGAATTGAAGGAGATGATGCGCGCATTGACTAAAGCTTTTCAGAGCCACACCATTGATGATGATTTGTCTCCCTCAGGTTCTATATATCCATCTTTCTCTTCTTTTGATGCAAATATTGCAAATGAATATACTGAATGGGAAATATCAATGGATAAGATTTTTGCACGACGTCGTATATGTGATAGGCGAAAAATTAAAATTGTGGCTAGTACTTTAACGAATGATGCGTTAGTTTGGTGGAATAATTTGCATGACTATGAGAAACCACAAACTTGGACTGATGTAAAAGCACTAATGAGACAACAATTTGTTTCTATGGATGATACTAAAAATAATTTAAGTAATTCTACCGATATCATGCCTTCAGATAAATCTGAGTTGCCTTTGTTACAAGAAGATTGTCTTGTTGTTCCTTATGATAAAGAAGAGTTGTGTGATGATAATACTATTATTTCTATGCCACAACTAAAGAACAAACTTGATGTTGTTGCTTCTCATCCTATTAATTGTGCCAAAATTAGAACATTCAATCATATAACTAGTGTGCATGATGAGCTAAAATTGTTATCTTCTTTAAATACTTTGGGCTATATTGAATTTGATGTTCTATGTAATCTAAATAATTTAGAGGAGAAAGTTTCTTTTAGTGCTAATTTACCATGGTTATCTAAACATACATATCATTTTATTGGAAGATATAATTGGAAAGGAGAATATATGGTACATCGAGTATATATTTGTTCAAATATGAATTCTCCTTTTGTCATAAAACAAAATGATCAACTAGAAGGCTGTGTTAAAGCTAACCATATCACGTCCAGTTCCACTTGTCCTTCTTTGTATGTTTTACAACAACAGGGTCAACTTCAAGAAGGGAAGCAAGGTTGGACGACATCAAGCACTACATCAACACCTTTTGCAGGCACCAACGACTTTGAGTCGAGGACGACTCAAAACCAAGAAGGGGAGAATGATGAATACATGGATGTCAACTATATAGTCAAGGCCCAATCAATCATAGAGTCCCAAGCTCAAGGGGAGTTGAAGTCTAGTTTATTCGCGAATCCGGTTAGGACTGCAGGAGTGGTCCTCACGAAAACGGACGCCCAGACCACATACGAACTCCGTTTTCGACGTTCTAGATATCGTTGGAAAGCTAAGAAGATAAGCTTTCCAACCCATCTGGTTTCACGTCAAAATATACACGGAGCTGATGGGAATCGTCATAACAAGATGACGTCCAGAATCTGCCAGAAATTAACGACGTCTGTTTTTGGGCCTAAAGGACTTGTACATCCTAAGGAGATAAGCTCGGCACCCCCTTGGCCACCGCGTGAGTCGAGAACGACTCCAATTCAAGTGGGGGAGGATGATGAGGACATCTCTCCCATACAAATAATGCATGGACCGACAACACGAGCACGTGCACGACAGCTAAATCTCCAGGTTCGTTCTAACCTAATCAATTGTGTTTTAGAGCTTACGCTTGGTGCCATGGATGTTTTGATGATTAGGAACCTTGGAGAGGACCAACAAGGACTTGGGAGAGAACAACATGTCAAGGAGGAGAAGCTAGGACGTTCACAACAAGAGAAAGCCAAGTCCGACTCAACTACGTCTCCACCTCGAAGTCCAGGACCAGTCTGCACTAAAATGAACGCCCAGGATGCATCCGAACTCCGATTAGGTTGGGCTTTATATGGATGGAAATCTAAGGAGATAAGCTTTCCAACCCAACTGGAACCACCTTAAAATTCATCCGGAGTCAACGGGAATCGTCGAAACAAGTCAGCGTTCAGATTCTGTTTTGGTGCTGCGACACCGTTTGTTGGGCTGTTGGGCCGTGTATCGTGTTGGAGCCCATTAGGGGTGCGACCAGGGGTTGTGCACGCCCCTAACCTCTATTTTACCAGCAGCCACCACCACATTAGGGTTTGGGTTTTGCTTAGATCATATCTGTCATCGAACAGTATCGCCGTTCATCGGTTTGTGAGACCCCACCTCGTGATCAATGCAGTTTTGATTGCGTTCTTCCTGTTCTTGCTTGTGTTCTTGATTGCGCTTGCAGGGATAAGCCTTCGTGGCGAGATCACTCGTGTGTCACGGGTGATAACCAACGGAGCAGTGGTGTAGTGATTGCGAGGAGCCGTTCGCTCGGAGCCTTGGATCATCAACGTCGAGATCTCCACCCAATCAAGTTATCGTACCTCACGGAAGATCGGGCCTCGTCCTCTATCAGACACTTATGGCTGAAATCAGAGGTTGACGTCGACTCCCTGATGGTGCAAGAAATCATGATGAAGACGGGGAAGGAGGTGAAGGAAATTATTCTAGAAGAGCAAGTGAACATGGGAGGAGGAATCAAGGTGCTGCATGTGGTAGAGGAAGAGGACGGAATCGAAGAAATGATGACAATGAAGAATCTGAATTTTGGGATGATGATCAGTCCCAACATCGCTATGGTCGTCGTCATCATAGAGGCATCAACCAAGAAGAGAGATTTGGGAAGCTTAAGTTTACCATGCCAAAATTTGATGGTAGATCTGATCTTGAAGATTATTTCACATGGGAATTGAAGGTGGAGAAAATCTTCCGCCTACATAATTATTCAGAGGAGAAGAAACTTGCAATGGCATCTCTTGAGTTTGAAGGATATGCTCTGATTTGGTGGGAGCAACTTCTTCGTGATCGTGAAGAAGATGGAGAGGACCCTATTATTACTTGGCAAGAGATGAAGCGAGAAATGAGAATTCGTTTTGTACAGAAGCATTATCGGTGTGATCTTTTTGATAAATTGCAGAATTTGAGGCAAGGAAGTTTCTCTGTTGAGGAGTATTATAAGGAGATGGAGAAGGCCATGATTAGAGCCAATGTGTATGAAGACGAAGAGCAAACCATTGCACATTTCATTGCTGGGTTACACCGCAGCATTCAGCATATTGTTGAGTTTCAGCCGTACCAATGTCTTATTGATTTGGTACATCAAGCCACCAAAGCTGAACGCCAGCTGCAACAAGATGCTAAGAGCAGCAAGCCCTTGTCATATGGTGCACGAACCATGACTGGAGGAAGCAAATCGATCTCAATGTTTACTGTTGCATCCTCAGCGACAAAAGGTTTAACTGGAGGCTTGCGATCCAATATTCAAGGCAATTCTAGTGGAAAGAACAGTGCTACTCCAAACATGAGTTATAAACCAGCATCATCCACTTCAACATCAGTGGGTTCAACAGCCAAGAGTAGTGGCATTCAGTGCTTCAAGTGTGGAGGTCGTGGTCATGTCATAAAGGAGTGTCCAAATAATCGTGTGATCCTTGTGACTGATGATGGAGAATATACATCAGCTAGTGAAGAGGAAGCTGAAGCAGGAAATGAAGATGACATTGATAAATCTGAAGAACATACGGGATGTGAATTTGAGCATGGTACTACTCTTGTGGTTACACAAATCTTGAGTGTTCAAATGAAAGAAGCTGAAATTGGACAGCGACATAATCTTTTTCAAACGCAAGCAAGAGTGCAAGACAAAGTAGTAAAGGTGATCATTGATGGAGGGAGCTGCCATAATCTTGCAAGTCGTGAGATGGTTGAAAAGCTTAGTTTGAAGTTGCAGCGACACCCTCATCCATATCATGTCCAATGGTTGAATGAATTGGGAGATATCAAGATTGGTTATAAGGTGAAAGTTCCGTTCAAGATTGGAGAGTATGTTGACACGGTGGAGTGCGATGTTGCACCCATGTCTGTGTGTCACATGCTACTAGGAAGACCTTGGCAATATGACCGATATTCTCAGCATTGTGGAAGAACAAATCAGTATACGCTAGATCTGAAAGGGAGAAAGTTTGTACTCAAGCCTATGACCCCTCAACAAATCATGGCTGAACATTTACAAAAGAAAATTGAAATTAGTACAGCAAGTAGAGGAGGAGAAGAGCAAAAGGAATTGAGTTCCATCCACAATTCGGTGAGCGAGTGCTACAAGCCAAATTCCAGAGATAAAAAGAAGGAAGAGGGAGAACATCTAGTTATGCGAGCCACAAAATCTGAGCTGAGAGAAGTGAGGAACAACCCATATCAAGTACTCTTTGTACTTGTGAACAAAGATGTTTTGATTTCTTCTAATGACATAACATCTCTTCCTAGTGTTGTGGCTGATCTTTTGTAGGATTTTGAAGACGTGTTTCCACAAGAAACACCGGCTGGACTACCTCCAATTCGAGGGATTGAGCATCAAATCGATCTTATTCCAGGGGCTGCACTTCCTAACCGTCCACCATATCGAACCAATCCTGAAGAGACTAAGGAAATACAAAGGCAAGTGCAAGAACTTCTTGATAAAGGTTTTGTTCTTGAAAGCTTAAGCCCTTGTGTTGTTCCTATGATTTTAGTATCTAAGAAAGATGGATCTTGGAGGATGTGTGTTGATTGTAGAGCTATATATAATATTATCGTTCGCTATCGCCATCCTAATCCACGGCTAGATAGTATGCTTGATAAATTAAGTGGTTCCACAATTTTTACTAAAATTGATTTGAGAAGTGGATACCATCAAATAAGAATTAAAACTAGAGATGAATGGGAAACTGCATTTAGAACAAAATTTGGGTTGTATGAATGGTTAGTGATGCCATTTGGTTTGACAAATGCTCCTAGTACTTTTATGAGAATAATGAACCATGTCTTAAGAACCTTCATTGGAAAATGTATTGTTGTCTACTTTGATGATATTCTAATTTACAACAAATCTTTTGATGAACATGTGAAACACATTTGGCAAGTCTTAGATGAGCTTAGAAAGGAGAAATTATTTGCTAATCTTGAGAAGTGTAGTCTTTGCACAGACCATGTTGTGTTTCTTGGCTTTGTTGTTTCAGGAAAGGGAATAGAAGTGGATGAATCCAAGGTGAAGGCAATCAAAGATTGGCCAGCTCTAACAAATGAAAGAACCAATATGGAAGCCTCCAAACGTGCGACATATATAAAAAAGATACATGAGAAGATCAATGAAACAATTGAGCTCAAAGTAGTGCGCAAGGCTACAAGCATGAACAAGCATAGGAAGAAAGTGTTATTTGAACCGGAGGACTTGGTTTGGATTCACTTGCGCAAGGAGTGTTTTCCTGATCAGCGCAAATCCAAATTGATGCCATGAGGGGATGGTCCATTTCGTGTTCTTGCCAAGATCAATGATAATACATACAAGATAGATCTTCCACCAAGCTATAGCGTGAGCAACACGTTCAATGTTGCTGACCTCTTATCATATACAAGTGAAGACACTTCAGAGTCGAGGACGACTCCTTTTCAAGGGGGAGGATGATACGACCACACCATTAAGCAACACATTACAACCCCAAGTCATACTACATCAACTCAAGTACAACCAACATCATCACCAACCCAAGCCTTTGATGGACCAATTACACGTAGCCGAGCTAAGAAGCTACAGCAAGAGGTGCACGCGCTACTTTATGAATTTGAATTGAATACTAATGAGAACTTTATGCTACCTAAGTCGTGTATGTTGATATTACTTAGGTTCACCAAAGAGGAAGGACAAAACCTGTCGGGGACCATAATTAGGGGTACCCCCAAGACTCCTAATCTCAGCTGGTAACCCCCATCAGCACTAAGCTGCAAAGGCCTGATGGGTGCGATTAAGCCAAGGCTCGGTCCACTCAAGGGACACGATCTCGCCTCGCCCGAGCCCAGCCTCGGGCAAGGGCAGCCGACCCCAGAAGATTCACGTCTCGCCCGAGGACCCCCTTAAGCGACGTACACACCTTCGGCTCGCCCGAGGCCCAGTCTTTGCCAAGAAGCAACCTTGGCCAGATCGCCACACCAACCGACCGAATCACAGGAGCATTTAATGCAAGGATGGCCTGACATCTTATCCTGTCATGCACCTTTCAGTCGACAGAGCTGAAAGTGACCGCAGTCACTTCGCCGCTCCACTGACCGGCCTGACAAGAAGACAGCGCCGCCTGCGTCGCTCTGACTGCTGTGCCACTCGACAGAGTGAGGCTGACAGCAGCCAAGTCCGGCCTCGGGCGCCATAGGAAACTCTGCCTCGCCCGACCCCAGGGCTCGGCCTCGGGCTCGGCCCCGAAAGACGACGAACTCCACTTCGCCCGACCCTAGGGCTCGGACTCGGGCTCGGCCCCGGAAGACGATGAACTCCGCTTCGCCCGACCCCAGGGCTCGGACTCGGGCTCGGCCCCGAAAGACGACGAACTCCGCTTCGCTCGACCCTAGGGCTCAGACTCGGGCTTGGCCCCGGAAGACGACGAACTCCACCTCGCCCGACCCCAGGGCTCGGACTTGGGCTCGGCCCCGGAAGACGACGAACTCCGCCTCGCCCAACCCAGGGCTCGTGTGACACCCCAGTGTCACCTAGGGTTTCTCTCAAAGTGCCAACCCAAGAACCATCATTTTATGTGAACCAAGTAAGCATGAGCATCAAAATAACTAAAGTAAGAAGAAATTCACCAAGCATATGCTTAAAAGTATCATGATCAAACAATTAAGACCTTTAAGAAGGCAAGAATGTGTAACCCTAATAAAAACCCTAAGTAAGCCCCATGAGCAAAGTTCAAGAAAATAAGGAAAAGGGTATGAAAAATTTAAAATTATGACTTAAGCCAATTGTGAAAATTAAAGTATATTTAATAAGAAACAAGAAAGGTTGAGAAAGCTTACCCAAAATAACTCAAATAAATCCCCAAATCAGCCCTTGAACTATGAACCCTTAGAGAAATTCAGATTTCTGAATTTCTGAATTTCAGACCTCTTCTCAAGGATCATCTGCGTTCTCTGTTTTTCGAAACTCAAAGCCAGGAGATCCAAATATCAAAGTTGTGCCAAATTCCCTTGAACACATCCTGGAAAAGTTTGAACTCAAACCAAATTCATTTGACACGGTTTTGGCGCAGTTTGACCTCGGGACCAGACATTCTGACACTGGCACCTTGGTGACGCTACAACTCCCTGTCCCTAGCCTAAAACCGCACGACGTCCATACACAAAAGACAAAGCTTGGTCAGGTGAACAAATCCTTCACAGCGATCTTGCCCAAATTCGCGAAGATTTGCTCCCAATCGGCGCTTGAACAGGAGCAGAGGCAACGGGAACACGTGTTCGACCGTGGCTGACACCCCCGGTTCACGCCCGTTCGCGCACCGCGCCTCCCAGTGCACGCCCGCGCGCACTCGCCGGTCCACGACCGCCCGTGCACCGCGCCGTGCCTATAAAGCCTCCCCAGGCGCACCTCACTTCGCCCCGCACTCACCCTCACCGGCCAGCCACTTTCCCTTAGCTCCGGCGAGCTCAATTCCGCCCGCCATTGCCGCCAGAGCTTCGGCCATCGTGGCCAGCCCACCCCAGCCATTCTCTGGGCAAGCCAGTGCTTCGGCTAGCTCCGCCAGTAGCCCGTGAAGCTTGCCAAGCCCTCAGACCCGGCCGGACTTCACCGGAGGCCCGAGATCGACCTCACCGGACTTTGGTCTTCCGCCGCCGCGCGAGGACCGAGCTATCCAGTAAGTCTCCGACCAATTCCTTGCACCCATATCTTCTCTGGCATCCCGTGAACCTCCCAGACCCATCCAATTGACCTATCTCGCCGTGATCAGGCCGGACTCCTCGCCGCCGACGAGCATCCCCGCCTGCGCGCGTGGACCGACCGACTCCGGCCATCCCTGACGGCGACCCGCACCTCGTTGTGATCCCCGAGACCTCCCCTACGTCCTCGACCACTTCACCGGAGCAATCTCGCCGCCGGTAAGCCCCTCCGCCCTTTCTTCCGCCGCGGTTACTGTTTGAGGTAGACGAAGGACCTCGGGTTAGGATCCTTAGAACCCGAGGGGTTTTCTGTAACGTCAGCGACTCATGTGAATAGTAGCCTAAGGACTGATTCGCGAGGAAAACTTAAAAACCCGCCAGGGACCCCAGTGCAAAGTGGATTTCCATTAAACCAATTCTGTTATTCTTTTTAAAATGACTAGAGAACTTAGAAAATCCATAACTTGCTGAATTCTTCATAAAAAGTTGTCAAACCAATTTTGCTAGCTCCTGAATATCATGAACTGTCATTTAAAAATGATAAACCTTATGCTTTCTGTTCTAAATTTTAGAGTTTAAAATTTAAAATAGAAACCCACCAAACCTTGTTTAATTAAGAAAAATTAGTTTTTCTCCTGTGCTGAACTTAAGAAAATTTGTAGATGTTTAAACCTCATTTAGACACTGTTTAAAAATAGTAGGAACCCCAGCATTAGAAATTATGATGTAGTTATTCATTTGAAGCTAATTTGTCCAAAACTTAGAGAAAATCAGAAAGGCATTAGAAATTAATGAACAATGATTAAGATTATTTTTCCTAGTTTACTTATGAAATAAAGAACCTAGGAAAAATACAGAAACCATTAATTTGGACCAGCTCTAAATTAAGATGATTTATTTAGCCTTATATAGACTAAAAATCAATTATTAGAATGGCAAAACTATAACCAAAATGATTAATAAAAATCCAGTGGACTTACAACCCCCAGAGCCCCACTACAAAAATAAAGGCCACCTCAGTTCAACTTTTTAAGTAAGGAGAATAAATACAAAAGGATAATGAGGCATTTTGAAAATAAATCATAAACAACCCCTAATTGTGTAATAATGGGCAACCAAAAATTAGCTAAGTCCATTCTGAGATGAACTACCAGAGAAAAATGCAAACCCCTGAAAAAGAAGCAAATTCCTACCTATTGCTAAAGATTTATGAGAAAAGCCACTTAATTCAAATAATGCATACCACCCCTTTCCTTAAGCAAAATGATGCCAAACTTCAGAATGATTGCTCTTGCACAAAACAATAACTAAGAAAAATAAGAACTCTGTTGTTTGATATTTTTCAAATATAGTGGTAGTAGAAAGCACCTATTTGGCTAGAATCTTGAGAAAACCATAGAAAAATAATTAAAAGGTATTAATGACTAGAAATTTGTCTCAAGTCATGTTATAACACCTAAAAGCCAGCAAAAATAAGTTTTAGAGAATTACCCACTGTTAGATAACAGCTGTAGTTCAAAGCACCCCTTCTGCCCTAGGATTTGATAATTTTGTCCAGAGAAAACTATTCTCTTTCTGATCCCCAAATTTTGAGACAAAGAAGCATACACCAGTACCAAGCCACTGTAATTTTTGCAGAATTTTTAGAATTTTATAAAAGCAACTTGTAGTTCAAACCCACTCCAAAACATTAAAAAGAATAAAAGAAAAGGGAAGAAGAAATAAACTTCACCCCAATAAGTCTAACTTGAGAACTTATCCATTCTCCCTAAGACTTAAAAGGAATTCAGTGAAACCCCAAAAATAAACCTACCACTTGCCTTAGCTAAGTTTAACTTAATTTACCAAGTATACCACCAAAGGGTCTTACTCCAGTAAAGTTAACTTGTTTTACTCAAGTAGATCATACACCCTTAAAGTTGTAATTTCTAAAAGCACATATCATATCATACATATATCTTACGCATTGCATTCATTAGATTGTAATCTTGCCGACGGAGAGTACGTGCTCATCCCCGAGCAAGGACCTGTCCAAGAGGAAGACCAGGAGCAGACTTCAGAGGCTGCTAGTGAGGATCTCCCTGCAGCCCCAGCAATTGAAGGCAAGCCCCGGTTTTATGCACAACCGTTTATATATGCTATTTTACTACACTTAATGTTTGTAGGTTTGTAACGTGCACTTAAGTGTAGGAGTTGCTTGAAACCTCTAGTTGCATGAACTTAGGATTCCTTTTGAGATGAATACTAATATGCTAGGTCGAGTAGCTGCTTGCTAATCAGGATCTCGGTAGAAGTCGAGTGATTTTTCTAGCACTCGCACGAGGTCAGGAATTGATTGTATTCATCTTGATAACGGGGTATATGTTGGTCTATGGACTTGGATCTAGGGAGGATGTCTTGTCCATGAGACGGGAAAAAGAATTAAGGATTAATGTGTGGATACCTGAGTCAAGCTTTTGAACGTACTAAGCACATGCCGGGAAATATGGTAACCGGTAAACCTAGTACCTGAG
This sequence comes from Zea luxurians, assembly GCA_029449295.1. Classification (NCBI taxonomy): domain Eukaryota; kingdom Viridiplantae; phylum Streptophyta; class Magnoliopsida; order Poales; family Poaceae; genus Zea; species Zea luxurians. The sequence continues at coordinate 217,296,553 of JAOPSE010000001.1, forward strand.
TGAAGCCGGGCGCGGACTTTATCCCTCATGCGACCTGAGACTGGGTCTCCCATGCTAGCTATGGTGGGTACAAGTGCGGTCACTGCACGGCGGCAGCCGGGGTCAGTGGAGCATTGTATGCCAAGGCGGTGAGGCCTGGACGTGAACGGGGAATCGATGGGGACGGTTGTCATGTGCAGGGTCGGAGTGCCCTGACATGCCGTGTGTTTAGGTTTACCTTGCAAGGTTAAAACTCGATTCGAATCGTCTGCTTCTCGCAGCTAATGAGACTGCTTGATTCCTTGTACTGCATCGAGTAAGAAGTGAAATGTGGTTACATAAGATAACTTGTTGATTGAATAAATTGATTGTTACCATGTATGCTTAGAAGGAGCAACCTAGCTAAGTTAATGATGATAGAACCTGGAAAGCTAAAACTTTGCTTTTAGAAACAGCTAGTGCTTTTGGCAAACCAATCCCCTCAGCCAAACAGCTGCATAGTCTAGAGGTAGAGGAGTAGATTCCTCACACCGGGTAAGTCTAGCTGAGTATTAGTATACTCTGCCTTGCTTGTGGCACAATTTTTGCAGGTACCATTCAGGAAATGGTTGATGGTGTGACTTGGCCTACCACCCTGCCACCGGGTTGGACGGTCGAGTGGGATGTTGCTCCGGCAGGAGAGGAGCACGAGGAGTAGTGGGCTAGGCCTTGCCCATTCCCTCGATACCGACGACATCGATTATCCGCTGCACTTTATTTTGTGAACTCTTATTTGCTACTCCAAAAACTCCGATTTATGTAATAACTCAGTACTTAATTTGAGGTTTCCTGTTTTATTGTATTTCTCCTGTGACTCACCTTCGAGTGAGATTGTGGAATTTGATCCTGGTTAAGTGGCTTCATCAGACTAGATCTGAGGGACTGACGGGTTATTCCGATTTAAGTGTGTTACGGCCCCTGAGGCGTGACTAAGGCACTTAAGCTGGAATAATTTGGGTGGTTCCGCCACAGCTCGGACTCGGGCTCGGCCCCGAAAGACGACGAACTCCGCCTCGCCCGACCCGGGGCTCGGACACGACCTCGACCTCGGAAGACCGACTCGACCCCGACCTCGGAGGAGCCTCCGCCTCGCCCGACCCAGGGCTCGGACCGACCACGTCACAGGGGGGCCATCATTACCCTATCCCTAGCTAGCTCAGGCTATAGGTAACAGGACCGGCGTCCCATCTGGCTCGTCCCGGAAAACAGATAATGATGGTGCCCCGCGTGCTCCATGACGACGGCGGCTCTCAGCCCCTTACGGAAGCAAAGAGACGTCAGCAAGGACTCGACAACCCCGACAACTGTCCTTCCGCAAGGCTCCAACGCTCCTCCGACGGCCACGACATCACATGAACAGGGCGCCAAAACCTCTCTGGCTGCCACGACGGCATGTACTTAGGGCACTAGCTCCTCTCTACTAGACACGATAGCGCACTGCTACACCCCCATTGTACACCTGGACCCTCTCCTTACGCCTATAAAAGGAAGGCCCAGGGCTCTCTTACTGAAAGGTTGGCCGCGCGGGAGGACGGGGCGACGCGCAGAGTCCCTCGCTCTCCCCCCGCGCGGACGCTTGTAACCCCCTACTGCAAGCGCACCCGACCTGGGCGCAGGGCAACACGGAGGCCGCGGGTTTTCCCCTTTTCTCCCTCTCTTCTACCCCCCTTCGTGCTCCGCCTCGCGCCGACCCATCTGGGCTGGGACACGCGGCAACAATTTACTCGTTGGTCCAGGGACCCCCCGGGGTCGAAACGCCGACAGTTGGCGCGCCAGGTAGGGGCCTGCTGCGTGTTGATGAACAGCACCCCGTCAAGCTCCAGATGGGTAGTCTCCAGCAACCTTTCCAACCTGGGACAGTGCTCCGTTTCGGGAGTCTTGAGTTCATGTCCCTCGACGGCAGCTACGACATGATACTGCTTCCTCCGCCGCGCGACAGCGACAATGGCGGCCGACAACCCGCCCGCCGGCGGCGGAATCGACGACGTCTTCCTCACGAGGCGGAAGAACGGCGTCCGAGTTTGTCCCGTCACCTCCCCTGCCGGAGGAGGAGGAGGCGGGGCAACCATGGCCAAGCAGGAGGCGGCACCTCATCGGCTGTCGAGCGAGTCGATGGCGCCGGTGCCCTGATGAACGGACGACGCCAGCAGGCTCATGAAGGACTTGCTGGGCGTCACCCTCGTACCTGAGACGACAGTGCAGTCCGCCCCTGACGTGACAACGTCACCACCTGTTGACCAAGAGCCACAGCTTCGGCGACGGAGACAGCGGCCCAAGTCGTGAATGTTTCCACGTTGATCTAGGGGGTCCCGACGAAGGCAACCATCTTGGTATACCGGAAAACAGTGATCCCCCTAGGCCTGCGCCTCGCGTTGACATCCTTCAGGAGCTAGCTGTGGTCCCAGTCCCTGCGGGGGGTCAGGACGCAAAGCTCGAGCAAATCCGCGAGATGCAAGCCAGGCTCGACGAGGGGGCACGAACACTTGAGCCGCTCCACCGGAACATCGGGCAGGAATGGGTAGACCAAGCTCCGGCCGGAGAAGCGCGTCATCTACCCCAGGGCGTCCAGCTCCGCATCGCCGACGACGTTAGGGCAAGGCCGCCACCGGCTTCCAGTGGGGTCAGCCAGAACCTGGCTGCAGCAGCGATACTTCTCCACACGATGCCAGAACCATCAACCACCGAAGGGCGGCGGATCCGGGGAGAGCTCAAGAATATCCTGGAGGATGTCACGGTCCGACGGGCCGAGAGCTCTGCCTCCCGAAGGCAGGGATACCTGTGGCGGAACTGCCCGAATTATTCCAACTTAAGTGCCTAAGCCCTGCCTTAGAGGCTAGACCACACTTAAATGGGAATAACCCGTCAATCCCTCGGATCTAGTCCGACACGGCCACTGACAGGATCAAGTACCACAGTCTCACTCGATGGTGAGTCACAGAGCAAATACAATAAAGCATAAAACCATGCATGGAAGAGTGTTAATTATTACATCATCATCATCGGAGTTTTGCCAAAAGTAGTCATCATTGTTCGAAGTGCAGCGGAATAAAACTAACGATAATTAAACGGAGAGATGGGGAAGCCTGTCCCATCACTCCTCATGCTCCTCCTCAGCCGAGGCAGGGTCCCACTCGACAGTCCAACCCGGTGGCAGGGTGGATGGCCAAGTCACTCCAGCAGCCATTTCCTCCAGAGAACCTGTAAAAATTTATGCCACAAGCAAGGCTGAGTATACTAATACTCAGCTAGACTTACCCGGTGTGAGGAATCTACTCCTCTACCTCTAGACATGCAGCTGTTTGGCTGTGGGGTTTGGTTGCCAAAAGCACTAGCTGAGTTTCTAAATCAAGATTTTAACTTTGCCAAAATTAAGTGTGACTCTCTTAAGGCTAAAAGTGTACTATCTACTCATACATAGTAGCAATCATTTTTAGCAATCAACATCTTGTATCATCTCATCACAGTTCCACTTGTTACTCAATGCAGTACAATGGATCAAGCAGTCTCATTAGCTGCGAGAAGCAGACGATTCGAATCGAGTTTTTATCCTTGCAAGGTAAACCTAAACACACGACATGGCGAGGCACTCCGTTCCCACACATATCAACCGTCCCCATCGATTCCCCGTCAGCAGATCAGGGCTCACCGCCTTGGCGTACAATGCCTCACTGACCCCGACTGGCCGTCGTGCAGTGACTGCACTTGTACCCACCATAACCGGAATGGGAGACTACATCTCAGGTCGCGTGAGGGGTAAAGTCCACTGCCAGGTTCAATCAGGTACTAGGCTTACCGATTTACCATATTTCTCGGTATGTGTTTAGTACGTTCAAACGCTTGACACAGGTATCCGCACGTTAATCCTTATTCCATTTTCCATCTCGTGGGCAACCAATCCCCATGGATTGTTGTCCACCAACTAGTATCATGACAGTGTGAAAGTGGGTACAATCAATTTCCTGATCTCGCGCGAGTGCTAGAAAAATCACTCGACTTCTACCGAGATCCTAATTAAATAAAGCAACTACTCGACCTGTCACACTAGTATTCATCTCAAAAGGATTCCTGAGATCATGCAACTAGGGTTTCAAACAATTCCTACACCTAAGTGCACAATCAATCCTACAATCATTAAGTGAAGTAAAATAGCATATATAACAGGTTATGCATAAACCGGGGCTTGCCTTCCAAAGCAGTGGCAGGCAGGTCCTCTGGTGCAGGCTCTGGTGCTGGGTCTGGGGCTACCTCCTGAGCAGCTCCTTGCTCCGGCACGAGGACGTACTCTCCGTCCGCAAGATTACAGTCTATCGAATGCAATGAACATGCATGTTATAATTATGCAGGATTAATAACATTATGCAAAAAGAAAACTAAGTTAAGGAAAAACTTAGGGTTTCCGGGTCATACTGGGTTTTTAGTGGTTTAGGCTTATTACTCCTAGGTTTAGATGTTTGTTGAGGATAACATAGTGGATTGGCATTGTTCTTACACATTTCAATGGGAAATGTTATAAGGGTTTCAGGGTGACATTAATTACCAGTATTTATTCCCCCCTTTTTTTATTTCTACTTATGGTTTTTAGTGTAGGTTTGAACTACGACAGTGTTTTAATAATTTCCAAAAATTCTGTAAAAATTACAGTGGGTTGCCCTTGGTCAATATGGCCTGCCTTAAGAATATGGGATTCAAAATAAAAAGGCTATGCTGTATACAAAAATAACAAAAGTGGTGCAAATAAGCCACTTTGCACTACAAGTCCTTTATTAAAGTGGGTCCTGATCTAAGGGTTATTTTTGTTGGCCTCTAACAGTGATAATAAGCTCTTGTACCAAAAATGACAGAGAGCCACTTGATGGGTATTTAATAGTGGATTTCTAAAGTTTGGTGCAAAAAGGGTGATTAGAACTAACTTGTCATTTGAAAAATATCAAACAACAGATTTCAGATTTTTCCTAAGTTCTTATTATCACAACATTAGGTATCCCAAGGGTTGGGGTGTTTTCACCATGAGGTTATTTTTGTAGGGTTTTTCTAAGTTTCCCTTGTTTTCTTAAAATAAAAGGTATTCTATTTATTTTATACTAAACCAGGGTATGATAGATTTTTCCAGTGAACTATATTGATTAAGTACCCTAACAAAAATAGGGATGCCCTCTGGTTCACTATTTAAATCTCATTTTCTATTTTTCTTAACTTTAAGCATAATGCAAAAGAAGGGGTAAAAACTAACTTAATGTAGTGGATAGAGGGGTTTAACATTTTTAAATAGGTCAGTAGGTAGATATAAACTTCTCCAAATTTTTCTAACCCTAGTTAAATAGTACAACCATTTTTCATGCTATTATTGAGCTTTTGGTTAAAACTATAATTAAATCAGAACCTTATAGTTTTCTATAGTACCTATGGGGTTTTATATTTTTCTTAAGTAGGTTACATTATTTAGAGTCTGGCAAAATTGGTTTGACCAAATTTGGATAAACCAAACAGAAGTTATGGGTTTTTAAAGTTTCTGTTTGAATTTAAATCAGGTTTTAATAAGGCTTTTCTGAAAAAGCAGTTTGCGCCGAGGTCCCTGGGTTTAAACCGAATCAACCTTCGCAGTTCTACCCTTGCGCCACTATTCACTTGGGTCTCTAACATTTTACTTAACCCCCTGACCTTCTCTCCCTCTCACCCGCAGTCCTTCCCCCAACTGAAACAGTAGCCGCGGGAAAGAAAAGGATGGCGCGGCTTACCGGCGGCGAGGGAGGTCCAGCGAAGGGTGGGGTTGGCTCGGGGAGGTTCTGGCGATCACGTCGAGGTACGGCTCGTCGTCGGGGATGGCCGGAATCGCCCGGTCCACGCGCGCAGGCGGGCGAGCTCGTCGGCGGCGTGTGCTCCGGCCTATCCACGGCGGTACAGTTCAATCCAAGGGCATAGGGAGCTTCATGGAGGTCTAAGGAGTCTAACCGTGCAAGGAATCGAAGAGAGATTCACCGTGTACCTTGGTCCACGGTTGCCGGCGGTCGGGTGAAGTCCGGTGACCTTGTTCCGGCGTCTCCGGTGAAGCAGAGCCCGATTCTTTGCTCGGGGAGCTTCACGGAGGTGTGCACAGTCTTCTCCGAGGGCTGGATGGGGCTGGGAATGACTGGGCTGGCCGGTCTACGGTGGCAGGGGGATCGGGTGGCCGCGGACAAGCTGCGCACTGGCCAACGGCGGTGAACTAAGCTCCAGCGAGGGTCGGGTGGGTGCGGAAGGGTACGATCGAAGCTTGGGAGGGTTTTATAGGCGCGGGCACGGGCCAGGGCACCGGCTCGACCGTTTGGCGCGACGCGGGGCACGCGGGGGCACGCGGGGGCACGCGCGGGCGTGCTCTGGCGAGCTCAGAGCGCGTCGAACACGTGGCCCGTTGCTTCTGCCCGTGTTCTTCGCTCTGCTGTGCGGCCAGGCGTACGAATCTTGCCCTACCGCTTGTGGGAGATCTCTTCCCTGCACCTAGAGCTACCTAGTCCATGTGAGTTCCAAGAGTAGATGTGGTCTGGTTTAGAAGATATGGTGGCGCCAAGTCTTGTCTGTCTGCACTGTTCAATCCGAGACAAAACCAGTGCCAACTCATGTCAAACGGTTTTGGCTTGGGTTCAAACTCTTCCAGGGCATTCTAGGGGAAATTTGGCGCCACTTTGTCAATTAGGTCGAGGTGTTTTGAGTTGTAGATTAAGGTGAACATGTGGGATCTTTGCTCAAGGGTTGGTTTTTGACTTAGGCAAATCCTGAATTTCTCCCTTGTGTTCAACCTTAGGTGAACTGTTTAGGGCTTTTCTGAAAACTTTTTGGGGGTACTTCCTTACTAGTAATTGTAGGTTATTAAGTATATTACAACTTTTATATTTGGCCCAAACCATGATCATAAGGTTTACATGATCTTTTGATCATGGTTTCAATTAGGGTTCTCATTGCCTATGGGGGTTTTGCTTTAGGGTTTTGGGAGATCCCCACTTAGATGTGCATGATAAGCTAGGGCAGGACATCCAAGGTGGGTTACACTTGTTTAGGACCTAGAATTCCAAGTTTGGTATATTTTGCCCACTTCAATCTTCATGTGATAATGGGTAAACATGGGTAACCCTGGGGTGGACACCCTGAGTAACACCTAGGGTGTTACAGCCCTCCCCCCTTAAAGGAATCTCGTCCCGAGATTTCAGGTAGAGTCCCTTGGAGGGATGCTTGAAGGTGTGTTGGTGCTACTCTCCCCTTATACTCAAGTTTCACTTTTTTAACTGTTCTTCGAATGTCATCCTCTTTGCAACTTCAGAAGGAAGCCCTTCTTAAGTTAAATCCACAACTTAGACTATCCTTGTTATCTAAGTTTTTCTTATAATTGACTTCAAAGGGCAGGTGGGGGTGGGGTTTTTTTGGGGTTACATACCAACTCCCTTGGGCAGAAAGTCGGGGAAGCGAGAGCGTAGAAAATCCTCCGTCTCCCATGTAGCTTCTTCTGCTGAATGATGACTCCACTGAACCTTATACATTCTGATTGATCTTGCCCGAGTTGATCTCTCCTTTTGATCCAATACCTTGACGGGGTACTCTTGGTAGGACAAGTCTGGTTCTATCTCAATGTCTGGTTCCAGTAGCACTTTAGTGGGTAGACGAACACATTTCCGCAACTGAGATACATGGAACACATTGTGAACTGCTGACATACAGGGTGGCAATTCCAATTGGTAAGCTACGGGTCCACAACTTGCCTTGATCTTATAGGGCCCAATGTAACGAGGGGCTAACTTTCCCTTGATCCCGAATCTCTGGACACCCTTGGTTGGTGATATCTTAAGATAGACATGATCTCCCACCTCAAACTGTGGAGGCTTCCGCCTCTTATCATGATAACTCTTTTGCCTGGCCTGAGCAGCTTCTAAGTTCTTCCTGATGACTCTGACCTTTTCCTCTGCTTCAAGTACCAAATCTGGCCCAAATATTTCCCTCTCTCCTGCTTGAGACCAATTCAACGGGGTTCTACATCTTCTCCCATACAAAGCCTCAAAAGGTGCCATCTTTAGACTGGATTGATAGCTGTTATTGTAAGAAAAAACTCTGCCAAGGAAAGACACTTGTCCCAATCCTTCCCATAATGTAGTGCACATGCCCTTAACATATCTTCTAAAATCTGGTTCACCCTTTTTGTCTGACCATCTGTTTGAGGGTGATATGCTGAGCTTCGGATTACGTGGGTCCCGAGGGCTTCTTGCAGTTTCTCCCAAAAGCGTGCCACAAACAGTGCTCCTCTGTCAGATATAATGGTCTTTGGGATACCATGCAATCTTACTATCTGATCAACATAAATTTCTGCGTACTTCTCTGTCTTGTGGGTGGTGTGCACTGGCAAGAAATGAGCAGTCTTGGTCAATCTGTCCACAATGACCCAAATAGAATCATGGTGCCTGGAGGTATTGGGTAATCCTACTATGAAGTCCATGCAAATGTCCTCCCATTTCCAAGATGGTATGGGAAGGGGTTGCAAAGGGCCTGCTGCCTTCAAGTGACTAGCTTTTATCCTCTGGCAAGTGTCACACTCGGAGATGTACTTGGCAATTTCCCTCTTCATTCTGGTCCACCAGTATAATGATCTAAGATCATGGTACATCTTGTTGCTACCAGGGTGCATGGAGAATTGGGAAAGGTGAGCTTCATCCAGTATCTTCTTTCTAAGTTCAGGGTCCTTGGGAACAACCAATCGATCTCCAAACCAGAGAATTCCCTTGCTGTCCTATCGGAAACACTTGTATTTTTCTGCCTTTTGCTTGAGCATATCTTTGATAACCTGAACACCCTTATCCTCAATCTGTGCCTGAACTATTTGTTCTTGCAATGTGGGCTCCACCGAGATATAACTCAATTTACCGGAAGGAATAACTTCCAGGTTCAGCTTACACAGCTCATCACACAGGGTGGTGACTCTCGCATCCACGTTCATACAATTGCACTGGGCCTTTCTGCTCAAAGCATCTGCCACAACATTGGCTTTGCCAGGATGGTAATGCACCTCCAAATCATAGTCCTTGATTAATTCCAACCATCTCCTCTGCCTCATGTTCAGATCTGCCTGAGTGAAGATGTATTTGAGGCTCTTATGATCAGTGTAGATGTTACAGTGAGCTCCCATCAAGTAGTGTCTCCATATCTTAAGAGCATGAACCACAGCTGCCAATTCCAGGTCATGTGTAGGGTAGTTCTGCTCATGGGGTCTGAGAGCTCGAGAAGCATAAGCAATCACTCTGTTCTCTTGCATCAAGACACATCCCAATCCTGTACCAGAAGCATCACAATAAACTTCAAAGGGCTTGGTATTGTCAGGCTGAGCCAGCACTGGAGCTGTTGTCAAATGCTGCCTCAAGGTGTGAAAGGCATCCTCGCACTTCTGGCTCCAATCATACTTGACTCCCTTCTTCAACAATTCAGTCATTGGTTTGGCAATTCTGGAGAAATCTGGAATAAATCGTCGATAATACCCTGCCAATCCCAGAAAACTCCGAATCTGCCTCACTGTAGTCGGGGGTTTCCAATCCATCACCTCCTGCACCTTTTCAGGGTCAACCGATATCCCATCCTGAGAAATTGTGTGACCCAAGAATTTAATCTCCTTCAGCCAAAATTCACATTTAGAAAACTTTGCATAAAGACGGTGATTGAGCAGTCGCTGAAGTACGATGTGCAGATGCTCAGTGTGCTCGTCTTCATTCTTGGAATAGACCAGAATATCATCAATGAAAACGACCACGAACTTATCCAACTCTGGCATAAACACTGAGTTCATTAGGTACATAAAATAAGCCGGGGCATTGGTCAGCCCAAAAGACATCACCAAAAACTCATAGAGCCCATATCTGGTAGAGAAAGCCGTCTTGGGAATGTCACTAGTACGGATCTTAATCTGATGGTAACCTGAGCGAAGGTCTATCTTGGAGAATACCTTGGCTCCTACCAACTGATCGAACAGAACATCAATGCGGGGTAACGGGTATTTGTTCTTGATAGTCACCGCATTGAGAGGGCGGTAGTCAACACACATCCTCAAGCTTTCATCCTTTTTCTTCACAAATAACGCCGGACATCCCCATGGTGAAGTACTTGGGCGAATGAACCCCTTGTCCAACAACTCTTGCAATTGCTTTTTCAGCTCCGCCAATTCTGCGGGAGGCATCCTATAGGGTCTCTTGGAGATAGGAGCAGTCCCGGGTTGCAACTCAATTGCGAACTCAAGGTCTCTGTCAGGTGGCATCCCTGGCAATTCATCCGGAAACACATCTGGGTAGTCACAGACCACTGGGATCTGTGCTAATGGGGATTCTATCATAACAAAGGCACAAGAGCGGGTGCATCCCTGGTCAGGCAGATATAGTGTGGTTGCCCCACAAGTTGGTGAGTGCACTTCAATGGCCCTAGCTGCAATATCAATAACTGCTTGGTGCCTGGTTAACCAGTCGGTTCCCAGTATAATATCCACGCTATCCAACCCTAAAATGAGAAGGGTGGTCTTAATTATAATACTACCAAACCTTATGGGCACATGCCGGTTGACTTGATAGGTGGCAACCCTGCCTCCTGGTGTTGAAATTGTGATACCCCCATTGGTGTGGTGAAAAGGCAACTGGCATTTGGCACTAAACTTGGCACTGATAAAACTATGTGAAGCACCGGAATCAAAAAGAACAATAGCGGGATAATTTAAAACTGTAAAGATACCAGTCATGACGGGTGCTCCCTCTGGAATGTCAGCCATGGTAGTGAAGTTCAGCTTGCCCTGTCTCACTTGCACCTTCTGTCTCTTGCCTTGGTTCTGATTGACATTCTGCCCCTGCCTCTGCTGGTTTCTGGGGCAATTCTTGGCATAATGCCCAGTGCTACCACAGGTGAAACACCTGTTGTCATTTGCCTGGCGGTACTGCTGCTGCTGATTGTTCCTCTGAGCTGGAAACTGGGTGCGGTTGGGTACCTGCTGCTGCTGCTGCGGTGGTCTGATCACCCATCTCCCTTGCTGCTGCTGAGGTCCCTTGTTCTGCGTGTCAGACACAATCCTGAAGCGCTGTGGCTGAGCTGAGGGTCCTGCCACAGGGGCCTTCCTCTTCTTCTCTGCCTGTCGAGCTAAAATGCAGTCCTCCTGGGAGATAGCCATGTTGACCAACTCATTGTAGCTGTTGGCCCTGACGGTGTTGAGACGATCACGGAGCTTGGTGCTGAGCCCCCTTCTGAACCTGTCTCGCTTCTTCTCATCCGTATCGGCATGATATCCAGCATACTGACACAAGTCATTAAAAGCCTGGGCATACTGCAACACTGTTCTGTTGCCCTGAGTGAGTGCCAGAAACTCATTGAGCTTCCGGTCCATGATGCCAGCGGGGATATGGTGTCCTCTGAAAGCTGCCTTGAACTCCCTCCATTCCACCTCTCTACCTTCTGGCTGCATGGCAAGAAAATGGTCCCACCAAGTCCTCGCGGGTCCGCGAAGCTGCTGGGTGGCGAACCTGACCTTGGCGACCTCTGAGCAAGCTCCATGGAGTAGCGGAAATTTGGATTCCACCACCCTCAACCACACATCTGCATCAAGCGGGTCCTCCGCCCTGGTAAACAATGGTGGCTGAGTACTGAGGAACTCCTGGTAAGTAGCAGCGACGGGGTGACGCTGATGGTCTCCACCATAGTGCTGAGGTGGTGGCTGACGCTGAGCTAACTGTCTCAAGATCTCATTCTGCTGGGCCATTAGCTCCTGCAGAGTGGGAGGCGGTGGCGGCGGTGGAGGAATGCGCTCATTCTGACCACGACGCGCTCTCCCAGCCATCTGAAAAAAATCACATGGTTGCTTAATAACACACCTTAATGTTTGAGGTTTAATCGCGGTAGGAGAGTTAAAGCAATTTGATAGATTCCAACATAAACCAAAAAGCATAAACCTTCCGTTCAAATTTAAACTAACATTAATCATCCACCAACTTCCAAAAGAGTTTAACATGGTTACATAAATGGTCCCAAAAGACTCAACTCTACCTAGCCTAGTACCCTAAGGGTGCAAAAGCTAAGCTAGCGGTGAGGAGTCCAACTATCACCAACCTCTAATATTATCCCTGACACCTAGTGAGCGAACGAGGCAACGCTTGACTCGGGGGAAGGTGGTCTCCCTGAGCCAGCGGTGTCCACACTGGAAGCAGGCTCCTCCCCTCCCTCAATGTCAACGTCCTCGTCAGCCTCCTCATCATGGATCTCTTGATGATGCATGTCTAGGTGCTCATTAGCCTCTGCTAGCTGCTGCTGAGTGTTGAGGAGCTGATCCTCGAGAACCTCGATGGTGTTCTCCCTGGTGCCCACTAGCTCCTCCAACTCATGAATCTCATCAGACAGCTGCTCCACTTGCAAATCTTTTTCCACCAGCTCCTGGGACAAGTCCACCACGAGCTCCTCCCTGTTGTCCAGGGTGATCTTGGTTGCCTCTAGCAGTGCCATCAAATGAGACATGGCCTCCCCACGCATCACTTGCAGACGATACAGGGCGTTCATGCATCGTACCGACAAGTGAGCGGTGTGGCCTGGGTAGAGAGCCCAGATGTCCTTGGCATGCTCCACCCGATCCTTCCACATCGGGTCGTCCTCCTTTTCCGCGGGGAACAACCCAATGGGGTGGGTAGCCAGCTCCAAGGGATGGAATCCGCAGAAAGTAGTCAATCCATGCAGAGCGATTGCCTCGATCGTGTCCTCCGCTCGGTATCCGAAAGACTCGGAGTCCAAGGAGCGCCAGCCTGGCTGCAGGGGATGAGGCTCCAAAGTCATCCTCACCCTACAGCGAGGCACCCGGTGCTTCTCGAACTGCTGCACCGCGTACTGAGGGGGTGTCGCGTATCCGGCCCCCTGAAGTACCTCCCATAAAATGCGGGGAAAACCCTCTCGTGCAAGTCCGTCAGTGTGGGTCAGTGCATTTCCGTCATCGGAGGATCCGTGGGAAGTCATCTGTGTACGGTTAAGCGTAAGTAAAAGAAAAAGAATTACAAAAAGAACAAGGAAAATAAAAACTCAGCCTGTCTCTAGTTAAAAGAAAAAGGCACTGGGGACCTAGTTGGTTGTTATCTTGTTTTTAAGTCTTTTTACTCAGTTATCCATTTGCTTAATTATGAATGCATGCATGCTCGTCCTGAACGACCTCACAAGATAAAAGAAATCGGGAGGAACTCCCACCCTGTAAAAGTGGCCGGTAGGGCCTAGTTACTTAGCCACCTAGCTACCCTTTTACCATCCTAAGGCTTCACGTCCTAGGTCTATCCTGCTCGTCCTATGATCTATCCGACATTGTTTCTATCAAATTTTACTTTAGAAAAGGATGGCATTCATGTTTTATTGATTCCTCTGTGGTGGTACAAGCTCCGATACCAGCTGTGGCGGAACTGCCCGAATTATTCCAACTTAAGTGCCTAAGCCCTGCCTTAGAGGCTAGACCACACTTAAATGGGAATAACCCGTCAATCCCTCGGATCTAGTCCGACACGGCCACTGACAGGATCAAGTACCACAGTCTCACTCGATGGTGAGTCACAGAGCAAATACAATAAAGCATAAAACCATGCATGGAAGAGTGTTAATTATTACATCATCATCATCGGAGTTTTGCCAAAAGTAGTCATCATTGTTCGAAGTGCAGTGGAATAAAACTAACGATAATTAAACGGAGAGATGGGGAAGCCTGTCCCATCACTCCTCATGCTCCTCCTCAGCCGAGGCAGGGTCCCACTCGACAGTCCAACCCGGTGGCAGGGTGGATGGCCAAGTCACTCCAGCAGCCATTTCCTCCATAGAACCTGTAAAAATTTATGCCACAAGCAAGGCTGAGTATACTAATACTCAGCTAGACTTACCCGGTGTGAGGAATCTACTCCTCTACCTCTAGACATGCAGCTGTTTGGCTGTGGGGTTTGGTTGCCAAAAGCACTAGCTGAGTTTCTAAATCAAGATTTTAACTTTGCCAAAATTAAGTGTGACTCTCTTAAGGCTAAAAGTGTACTATCTACTCATACATAGTAGCAAGCATTTTTAGCAATCAACATCTTGTATCATCTCATCACAGTTCCACTTGTTACTCAATGCAGTACAATGGATCAAGCAGTCTCATTAGCTGCGAGAAGCAGACGATTCGAATCGAGTTTTTATCCTTGCAAGGTAAACCAAAACACACGACATGGCGAGGCACTCCGTCCCCACACATATCAACCGTCCCCATCGATTCTCCGTCAGCAGATCAGGGCTCACCGCCTTGGCGTACAATGCCTCACTGACCCCGACTGGCCGTCGTGCAGTGACTGCACTTGTACCCACCATAACCGGAATGGGAGACTACGTCTCAGGTCGCGTGAGGGGTAAAGTCCACTGCCAGGTTCAATCAGGTACTAGGCTTACCGATTTACCATATTTCTCGGTATGTGTTTAGTACGTTCAAACGCTTGACACAGGTATCCGCACGTTAATCCTTATTCCATTTTCCATCTCGTGGGCAACCAATCCCCATGGATTGTTGTCCACCAACTAGTATCATGACATTGTGAAAGTGGGTACAATCAATTTCCTGATCTCGCGCGAGTGCTAGAAAAATCACTCGACTTCTACCGAGATCCTAATTAAATAAAGCAACTACTCGACCTGTCACACTAGTATTCATCTCAAAAGGATTCCTGAGATCATGCAACTAGGGTTTCAAACAATTCCTACACCTAAGTGCACAATCAATCCTACAATCATTAAGTGAAGTAAAATAGCATAAATAACAGGTTATGCATAAACCGGGGCTTGCCTTCCAAAGCACTGGCAGGCAGGTCCTCTGGTGCAGGCTCTGGTGCTGGGTCTGGGGCTACCTCCTGAGCAGCTCCTTGCTCCGGCACGAGGACGTACTCTCCGTCCGCAAGATTACAGTCTATCGAATGCAATGAACATGCATGTTATAATTATGCAGGATTAATAACATTATGCAAAAAGAAAACTAAGTTAAGGAAAAACTTAGGGTTTCCGGGTCATACTGGGTTTTTTAGTGGTTTAGGCTTATTACTCCTAGGTTTAGATGTTTGTTGAGGATAACATAGTGGATTGGCATTGTTATTACACATTTCAATGGGAAATGTTATAAGGGTTTCAGGGTGACATTAATTACCAGTATTTATTCCCCCTTTTTTTATTTCTACTTATGGTTTTTAGTGTAGGTTTGAACTACGACAGTGTTTTAATAATTTCCAAAATTTCTGTAAAAATTACAGTGGGTTGCCCTTGGTCAATATGGCCTGCCTTAAGAATATGGGATTCAAAATAAAAAGGCTATGCTGTATACAAAAATAACAAAAGTGGTGCAAATAAGCCACTTTGCACTACAAGTCCTTTATTAAAGTGGGTCCTGATCTAAGGGTTATTTTTGTTGGCCTCTAACAGTGATAATAAGCTCTTGTACCAAAAATGACAGAGAGCCACTTGATGGGTATTTAATAGTGGATTTCTAAAGTTTGGTGCAAAAAGGGTGATTAGAACTAACTTGTCATTTGAAAAATATCAAACAACAGATTTCAGATTTTTCCTAAGTTCTTATTATCACAACATTAAGTATCCCAAGGGTTGGGGTGTTTTCACCATGAGGTTATTTTTGTAGGGTTTTTCTAAGTTTCCCTTGTTTTCTTAAAATAAAAGGTATTCTATTTATTTTATACTAAACCAGGGTATGATAGATTTTTCCAGTGAACTATATTGATTAAGTACCCTAACAAAAATAGGGATGCCCTCTGGTTCACTATTTAAATCTCATTTTCTATTTTTCTTAACTTTAAGCATAATGCAAAAGAAGGGGTAAAAACTAACTTAATGTAGTGGACAGAGGGGTTTAACATTTTTAAATAGGTCAGTAGGTAGATATAAACTTCTCCAAATTTTTCTAACCCTAGTTAAATAGTACAACCATTTTTCATGCTATTATTGAGCTTTTGGTCAAAACTATAATTAAATCAGAACCTTATAGTTTTCTATTGTACCTATGGGGTTTTATATTTTTCTTAAGTAGGTTACATTATTTAGAGTCTGGCAAAATTGGTTTGACCAAATTTGGATAAACCAAACAGAAGTTATGGGTTTTTAAAGTTTCTGTTTGAATTTAAATCAGGTTTTAATAAGGCTTTTCTGAAAAAGCAGTTTGCGCCGAGGTCCCTGGGTTTAAACCGAATCAACCTTCGCAGTTCTACCCTTGCGCCACTATTCACTTGGGTCTCTGACATTTCACTTAACCCCCTGACCTTCTCTCCCTCTCACCCGCAGTCCTTCCCCCAACTGAAACAGTAGCCGCGGGAAAGAAAAGGATGGCGCGGCTTACAGGCGGCGAGGGAGGTCCGGCGAAGGGTGGGGTTGGCTCGGGGAGGTTCTGGCGATCACGTCGAGGTACGGCTCATCGTCGGGGATGGCCGGAATCGCCCGGTCCACGCGCGCAGGCGGGCGAGCTCGTCGGCGGCGTGTGCTCCGGCCTATCCACGGCGGTACAGTTCAATCCAAGGGCATAGGGAGCTTCATGGAGGTCTAAGGAGTCTAACCGTGCAAGGAATCGAAGAGAGATTCACCGTGTACCTTGGTCCACGGTTGCCGGCGGTCGGGTGAAGTCCGGTGACCTTGTTCCGGCGTCTCCGGTGAAGCAGAGCCCGATTCTTTGCTCGGGGAGCTTCACGGAGGTGTGCACAGTCTTCTCCGAGGGCTGGATGGGGCTGGGAATGACTGGGCTGGCCGGTCTACGGTGGCAGGGGGATCGGGTGGCCGCGGACAAGCTGCGCACTGGCCAACGGCGGTGAACTAAGCTCCGGCGAGGGTCGGGTGGGTGCGGAAGGGTACGGTCGAAGCTTGGGAGGGTTTTATATGCGCGGGCGCGGGCCAGGGCGCCGGCTCGACCGTTTGGCGCGACGCGGGGCACGCGGGGGCGCGCGCGGGCGTGCTCTGGCGAGCTCAGAGCGCGTCGAACACGTGGCCCGTTGCTTCTGCCCATGTTCTTTGCTCTGCTGAGCGGCCAGGCGTACGAATCTTGCCCTACCGCCTGTGGGAGATCTCTTCCCTGCACCTAGAGCTACCTAGTCCATGTGAGTTCCAAGAGTAGATGTGGTCTGGTTTAGAAGATATGGTGGCGCCAAGTCTTGTCTGTCTGCACTGTTCAATCCGAGACAAAACCAGTGCCAACTCGTGTCAAACGGTTTTGGCTTGGGTTCAAACTCTTCCAGGGCATTCTAGGGGAAATTTGGCGCCACTTTGTCAATTAGGTCGAGGTGTTTTGAGTTGTAGATTAAGGTGAACATGTGGGATCTTTGCTCAAGGGTTGGTTTTTGACTTAGGCAAATCCTGAATTTCTCCCTTGTGTTCAACCTTAGGTGAACTGTTTAGGGCTTTTCTGAAAACTTTTTGGGGGTACTTCCTTACTAGTAATTGTAGGTTATTAAGTATATTACAACTTTTATATTTGGCCCAAACCATGATCATAAGGTTTACATGATCTTTTGATCATGGTTTCAATTAGGGTTCTCATTGCCTATGGGGGTTTTGCTTTTGGGTTTTGGGAGATCCCCACTTAGATGTGCATGATAAGCTAGGGCAGGACATCCAAGGTGGGTTACACTTGTTTAGGACCTAGAATTCCAAGTTTGGTATATTTTGCCCACTTCAATCTTCATGTGATAATGGGTAAACAGGGGTAACCCTGGGGTGGACACCCTGAGTAACACCTAGGGTGTTACAATACCCCTCGGAGCACCGCGCCGCGACTTCCCGATTCGTGTGGGAAGCCTGGGTCCACACCGGGCGCACGCGCAACACAGCGCCTGCAGCCCCAGGACGCCTCGGCAACGAGCACCACCACCGCAACCATCGAGCCCGCCTCGACGAGAGGGTGCGCCGAGGCTACCACCCCAGGCGTGGGGGACGCTACGACAGTGGGGAGGATCAGAGCCCCTCGCCCGAACCTCCCGGCCCGCAGGCTTTCAGCCGAGCCATACGACGGGCGCCGTTCCCGACCCGGTTCCGAACCCCGACTACCATCACAAAGTACTCGGGGGAGACAAGGCCGGAACTGTGGCATGCGGGCTACCGGCTGGCCTGCCAACTGGGTGGAACGGACGATGACAACCTCGTCATCCGCAACCTCCCCCTGTTCCTCTCCGACTCCGCTCGGGCCTGGCTGGAGCATCTGCCTCCAGGGCAGATCTCCAACTGGGACGACCTGGTCCAAGCCTTTGCCGGTAATTTCCAGGGCACGTATGTGCGCCCTGGGAACTCCTGGGATCTCCAAAGCTGCCGCCAGCAGCCGGGAGAGTCTCTCCGGGACTACATCCGGCGATTCTCAAAGCAGCGCACCGAGCTACCCAACGTCACCGACTCGGATGTCATCGGCTCGTTCCTCGCAGGCACCACCTGCCGCGACCTGGTGAGCAAGCTGGGTCGCAAGACCCCCACCAGGGCGGGCGAGCTGATGGACATCACCACCAAGTTCGCTTCTGGCCAGGAGGCGGTTGAGGCCATCTTATGGAAGGACAAGCAGCCCCAGGGCCGCCAGCTGGAAGATGTTCCCGAGGCGTCCGCTCAGCGCGGCACCAAGAAGAAAGGCAAGAAGAAGTCGCAAGCGAAACGCGACGCCGCCGACGCGGACCTTGTCGTCGTCGCTGAGTATAAGAACCCTCGAAAACCTCCCGGAGGCGCCAATCTATTCGACAAGATGCTCAAGGAGCCGTGCCCCAATCATCAGGGACCCATCAAGCACACCCTTGAGGAATGCGCCATGCTTCGGCGTCACTTTCACAGGGCCGGGCCACCTGCGGAGGGTGGCAGGGCCCCCCACGACGACAAGAAGGAGGATCACCAGGCAGAGGAGTTCCCCGAGGTCCGCGACTGCTTCACGATCTATGGTGGACCAGTGGCGAACGCCTCGGCTCGGCACCGCAAGCAAGAGCGTCGGGAGGTCTGCTCGGTGAAGGTGGTGGCGCCGGTCTACCTAGACTGGTCCGACAAGCCCATCACCTTCGACCAGGGCGATCACCCCGACCGCGTGTCGAGCCCGGGGAAATATCCGCTCGTTGTCGACCCCGTCATCGGCAACGTCAGGCTCACCAAGGTCCTCATGGATGGAGGCAGCAGCCTCAACATCATCTATGCCGAGACCCTCAAGCTCCTGCAGATCGATCGATCCTCAGTCCGGGCCGGTGCGGCGCCTTTTCACGGGATCATCCCCGGGAAACGCGTCCAACCCCTCGGACGACTTGATCTACCCGTCTGCTTCGGGACTCCCTCCAACTTCAGAAGGGAAACCCTCACGTTCGAAGTGGTCGGGTTCCGAGGAACCTACCACGCAGTACTGGGGAGGCCATGCTACGCCAAATTCATGGCCATCCCCAACTACACCTACCTCAAGCTCAAGATGTCGGGCCCCAACGGGGTCATCACCGTCGGCCCCACGTACCGACACGCGTACGAATGCAACGTAGAGTGCGTGGAGTACGCCGAGGCCCTCGCCGAATCCGAGGCCCTCATCGTCGACCTAGAGAGCCTCCCCAAGGAGGCGCTAGACGTGAAGCGCCATGCCGGCAACTTTGAGCCAGCGGAGACGGTTAAGTCCGTCCCTCTCGACCCCAGCAACGACGCCTCCAAGCAGATCCGGATTGGCTCCGAGCTCGACCCCAAATAGGAAGCAGTGCTCATCGACTTTCTCCGCGCAAACGCCAAAGTTTTCGCGTGGAGTCCCTCAGACATGCCTGGCATACCGAGGGATGTCGCCGAGGACTCGCTGGATATCCGAGCTGGAGCCCGACCCGTGAAGCAACCTTTGTGCTGATTCGACGAAGAAAAGCGCAGAGCCATAGGCGAGGAGATCCACAAGCTGATGGCCGCAGGGTTCATCAAAGAGGTATTCCATCCCGAATGGCTTGCCAACCCCGTGCTTGTGAGAAAGAAAGGAGGGAAATGGCGGATGTGTGTAGACTACACTGGTCTAAACAAAGCATGCCCAAAAGTTCCCTATCCTCTGCCTCGCATCGATCAAATCGTGGATTCCACTGCAGGATGCGAAACCCTGTCTTTCCTCGATGCCTACCCAGGGTATCACCAAATCAGGATGAAAGAGTCCGACCAGCTCAAAAGGATGCGAAACCCTGTCTTTCCTCGATGCCTTTTGGCATGTACTGCTATGTTACTATGCCATTTGGTTTGAGGAATGCGGGTGCGACGTACCAAAGGTGCATGAACCACGTGTTCGGCGAACACATTGGCCGAACGGTCGAGGCTTATGTCGATGACATCGTAGTCAAGACGAGGAAAGCTTCCGACCTCCTTTCCGACCTTGAAACGACATTCCGGTGTCTCAAGGCAAAGGGCGTAAAACTCAATCCTGAGAAGTGTGTCTTCGAAGTCCCCCGAGGCATGCTCTTGGGGTTCATCGTCTCCAAGCGGGGCATCGAGGCCAACCCAGAGAAAATCGCGGCCATCACCAACATGGGGCCCATCAAGGACTTGAAAGGCGTACAGAGGGTCATGGGATGCCTTGCAGCTCTGAGCCGTTTCATCTCGCGCCTCGGCGAAAGAGGCCTACCTCTGTACCGCCTCTTAAGAAAGACCGAGTGCTTCACTTGGACCTCCGAGGCCGAGGAAGCCCTCGAGAACCTGAAGGCACTCCTTACGAACGCGCCCATCTTGGTGCCCCTCGCCACTGGAGAAGCCCTCTTGATCTACAACGCCGCTACCACTTAGGTGGTCAGCGTCGCGATCGTGGTTGAGAGACAAGAAGAAGGGCATGCATTGCCCGTCCAGAGGCCGGTTTACTTCATCAGTGAGGTACTATCCGAGACCAAGATCCGCTACCCTCAAATTCAGAAGCTGCTGTACGCGGTGATCCTGACGCGGCGGAAGTTGCGACACTACTTCAAGTCTCATCCGGTGACTGTGGTGTCATCCTTCCCCCTAGGGGAGATCATCCAGTGCCGAGAGGCCTCGGGTAGGATTGCAAAGTGGGCGGTGGAAATCATGGGCGAGACGATCTCGTTCGCCCCTCGGAAGGCCATCAAGTCCCAAGTCTTGGCAGACTTTGTGGCTGAATGGGCCGACACCCAGCTCCGGGCGGCTCCGATCCAGCCGGAACTCTGGACCATGTTTTTCAATGGGTCGCTGATGAAAACAGGGGCAGGTGTGGGCCTGCTCTTCATCTCGCCCCTCGGGAAACACCTACGCTACGTACTGCGCCTCCATTTCCCGGCGTCCAACAACGTGGCTGAGTACGAAGCTCTGGTCAATAGGTTGTGCATCGCCATTGAGCTAGGGGTCCGACGCCTCGACGCTCGCAGCGACTCGCAGCTCGTCATCGACCAAGTTATGAAGAACTCCCACTGTCGCGACCCGAAGATGGAAGCCTACTGCGATGAGGTTTGGTGCCTAGAGGACAAGTTCTACGGGCTCGAGCTCAACCACATCGCCCGACGACACAACGAGACTGCGGACGAGCTGGCTAAGATAGCCTCGGGGCGGACAACGGTTCCCCCGGACGTCTTCTCCCGAGACCTACATCAACCCTCAGTCAAGACCGACAACACGCCCGAGCCTAAGAAGGCCTCCGCTCAGCCCGAGGCATCCTCGGCACAGCCCGAGGCACCCTCGGCTCGGCCCGAGGCACCCTCGGCCCCCGAGGGTGAGGCGCTGCGTGTCGAGGAAGGGCGGAGTGGGGTCCAGCCTAATCGAAACTGGCAGACCCCGTACCTACTGTTGGGGACTTGTTCTCAAATGCTAAGAGTTAAGAGCAAGGCAACATAAAAAGTGTTAAATGTTAACAGTCCTTCGTCCTTCGAAACATTATGCCCCTTCGGGAAATAATGAGTTTCGGACGAAGGTCATAAGGGACATACCTTCGTAAATATAACAAATAATGACGAAGGATTCATATAAAACACGAAATATAATATAAACAACATAAAATCATTTCTATTTTATTAACATGGATAAATAGAAATGATTTTAAATTACAAGTGTACCTTCGGTCCTGAAAGAAGGTAAAAAGTACAAGCGTGACGCAAAAACAAATGCCAAGTCAGCGTGAACAGTACGGGAGTACTGTTCATCTATTTATAGACGTGGGATGCAGCCCACGTAAAATTACATTCATGTCCATTACATTTGTTAATGACTTATGAGAATCTGTCAAGGTCCACGTAGTCTTTTCATCTCTAAGTCGGTTCCCCCCTCTGCTATCACGACGAAGCTTCCCTGCGCACGGCTTCGGCTGTGCACCATCCTTCGTAGAGCTTGGTAATCAGCTCGTCCTTCGTCTGGTTCAGGCTTCATCCTAACCGTGCTTCATGTTCATAATTCTGAGTCCGAAGATACCTGTTCACATAATCCACTTGGAAAACATTGTCAAATCATGTTTTTGAGGACCTTCGGAGGACGAAGGCCCCCAACAGTAGCCCCTCGCAATATTAATTTGTTAATAACAAATTCAGATTGCAATATGGACGAAGGCCTTAAGCCGAAGGTCCGAAAAAACACCTTCCCTTTGCTAGAATAGCAACATTCACTGACAAGCGGGACCTTCCAATTTTTATCGCCCTGGGCGTATAAATAAGATCACACCGCAAACTCATTTGTTACACATACTTGCCATCTGCTTCGGTCCACTAAATTTTTAGCTCTTGTGCATTAAGATTTGCGACCTTTTTGATTTCGAAGCTTCGGCCCTGAAAACAGTTTTTTAGCGTTTCCGAAGATGCCTGAAGGTAAGAAGATCCCTGCTGAGACGAAGCTGAGTCTCGAGGAAGAGAAGAATTTGGGGTTCCTGATAGCGATGGCGGAGACCAATACGGAAAAAATCACCAAGGAGATTCTTGAAGGTTTGTCCGAAGATACTGGTGGCAGCGACAGCTATGATGTAGAAAGTGGTGGGGAAGAGGCCGAAGATCGACCATGGCGGCCAAGTCACACGGTTTTCGGGAAAACCACTATCAAGCAGAGTCATATTGATAATATGAGGGGGCGGTATTTTCGAGATATATCTATTGTGAGGGCTGACGCTGGAGAAAAGACTTCTCCCACCCCAGAAGAAGATGAAGTCGTAATCTTCCGAAGCTTTCTCAAGGCTGGGCTTCGATTCCCCCTGAGCAACTTTGTTGTTGAGGTACTGAAAACATTTCAAGTCTACCTTCATCAAATTACCCCCGAAGCCATCATAAGAATGGGGATGTTTGTCTGGGCTGCAAGAAGCCAAGGTTTAGAACCAAATGCTAAAAGTTTTTGCAACATTCATGAGTTGTTATATGAGACGAAACCCTGGGGAAAAGAACAATATCACAACAATTTTGGGTGTTACAGCTTCGGTGCCCGCTCCGGGTCAAGCCGCCCTGTGCCAACTTTTCGGAAGAGGTGGCCCGGAGCCTGGATGACTGAATGGTTCTACGTAAAGAATGACCTAACAGCGCAAGAAAATGTCAAGAGTATCATTATGCGCCCCATCTGGCAACGCTTCGGACTTCGAAGGCCGAAGGTTGAAATGGACGAAGCAGCCGAGGAATGCCAAAGAGCCTTCGGCATAGTCTGCTCTTTCATTGGGACAAGGGACTTGGTCCAAGAGCACATTGCCTTCAGGGTATGGCCACTTGCAGAAAAGTGGGAAATGCCGAAGGAGACCATTAAAGAGTCCGACGAAGGCAGACTAGTCAGACTAAAATACACATTCAAATATGCAGATAAATTTATTGAACCTGATGATGACTGGTTGAAAAGCATTGAGACATTAAGTGACGAACTGCTTGGAGCATATTCGAAGGCCGAGAACACTGCGTTATCAGCAGCCTTCGGAGGCCGAAAAAAGAAAAGGCTCAACCGGGTATTCGACGCAGCCGGGTTTGTCTACCCTGACTATCACTATCCGGTATTGGGTCGCAAAAGGAAAAATACTTCTCCTGCGACAGAAGCTACCACGAGTGCCACTAGTGAGCCAACGCCTCAAAGGAAAAAGATGAAGGTGCTCACCCATCGAACGCGCTTTATTGAGCCGGCAACAGTGCCAGAATTTATTGGTGAAGTTTCTTTGGCCTCTGAAGCTACAGAACCAGCTCCAGTGCCGAAGATAAAAGAGAAAACTGAAGCGCCTTCAGCAGTAGAAAAACCGAAGATTGAAGGGCCAAAAACATCAGAAATCTTAAGTCCTTCAGCAAATGTCGAATCAACAAAAAATCAAAAGGGCCCATTGGTGACCCCAAGAAGAAAAAGAATGGTGAACGTACTGGATGTCTTGGAGACAATTAAGTCTTCAAGCACAACCGCAAAGGAGTCTGTTGAACTCGCTGAAGCATCTACTGAAGCTTCGAAACAACAAGCTGAAGCTGAAGCTGGGCCTTCAGAGCCCACCAAGGAACAATCCGAGAAAATATCAGAACCAGCTTTGGTTGAAGAAATTGACACTGCCGCCCCCGAAGCTCCCTCCAGCATGTGCGATTACATCGTGCGACATGCCTCGGGGAAGAAACTGTCTGAAGAAGAGACCTATGAAGCGAATCACTATGCTAGAGAGTTAAAGTATCCGAAGGGAGCAGTAGTATTCAATGGGACAAATGAAGATGACTTCCTGTACTGCCTTCCTGATAATAAAGAACTATCTGTCTGCCGAGAGATGGCTAGAAGTATGGGATTCCCGAAGCTTGAAGCTGGGTTATGCGCTATGACGAAGGAAGATCTCGCGGATAGTCTTGCATATAATAGCCTGAAGGTTTGGGAATTAGACTTTTGAAAAATTTTACAATACGTAATTCATTCCTTTATTCTTATATGGATTCTTTTTTTTATAGGGTTTAATCCTGAGCAATGCATTGAGAGCACAAAAGAGTGCCGAAGATGAGAGTTATGAAATTGCATTCAACAATCTACGATCAGAAGTTATAAAACTGAGAAACGAAGCTCTAGAAAAAGACAAAATTCTGGTTACACTAGTAGACAAGATAAAAAATGACGAAGCTGCTGCAAAGATCCAGGCCGAAGCCTAAAAACGTGAAATTAAAGATCTTCAGAAACAGCTAGCTAGAGCTAAAGAGGAACGTGTGCTTGAGGAAACAAAACGAGAACTTAGTGATTGTTGGGGACTTGTTCTCAAATGCTTAGAATTAAGAACAAGGCAACATAAAAAGTGTTAAGTGCTAAAGCCCTTCGTCCATCGAGACATTATGCCCCTTCGGGAATAATGAGTTTCGGACGAAGGTCATAAGAAACATACCTTCGTAAATATAACAAATAATGACGAAGGATTCATATAAAACATGAAATATAATTTAGACATCATCATAAAATCATTTCTATTTTATTAACATGGAAAAATAGAAATGATTTCAAATTACAAAAATACCTTCGGTCCTGAGAGAAGGTAGAAAGGTACAAGCGTGACGCAAAAGCGAATGCCCAGTCAGCGTGAACAGTACGGGAGTACTGTTCATCTATTTATAGACGCGGGACGCAGCCCACGTAAAATTACATCCATGTCCATTACATTTGTTAATGAGTTATGGAAATCTGTCGAGGCCCACGTAGTCTTTTCATCTTTAAGTCGGTTCCCCTTTCCGCTATCGTGACGAAGCTTCCTTGCACACAGCTTCGGCTGTGCACCTTCGTAGAGCTTGGTAATCAGCTCGCCCTTCGTCTGGTTTAGGCTTCGTCCTGACCGTGCTTTATAATTCTGAGACCGAAGATACCTGTTCACATAATCCACTTGGAAAACATTGTCAAATCATGTTTTTGAGGACCTTCGGAGGACGAAGGCCCCCAACAGTAGCCCCTCGCAATATTAATTTGTTAATAATAAATTTAGATTGCGATATGGACGAAGGCCTTGAGCCGAAGGTCCGAAAAAACACCTTCCCTTTGCTAGAATAGCAACATTCACTGACAAGCGGGGCCTTTCAATTCTCAACGCCCTGGGCGTATAAATAAGATCGCACCGCAAACTCATTTGGTACGCACACTTGCCATCTGCTTCGGCCCACTAAAATTTTTAGCTCTTGTGCATTAAGATTGGTGACCTTTTTGAGTTCGAAGCTTCGGCCCTGAAAACAGATTTTTAGCATTTCCGAAGATGCCTGAAGGCAAGAAGATCCCTGCGGGGACGAAGCTGAGCCTCGAGGAAGAGAAGAATCTGGGGTTCCTGATTGCGATGGCGGAGACCAATACAGAGAAAATCACCAAGGAGATTCTCGAAGGTTTGTCCGAAGATACTGGTGACAGCGACAGCTATGATGTAGAAAGTGGCGGGGAAGAGGCCAAAGATCGTCCATGGCGGCCAAGTCACACGGTTTTCGGGAAAACCACTATCAAGCAGAGCCATATTGATAATATGAGGGGGCGGTATTTTCGAGATATATCTATTGTGAGGGCTGACGCTGGAGAAAAAACTTCTCCCACCCCCGAAGAAGATGAAGTTGTGATTTTCCGAAGCTTTCTCAAGGCTGGGCTTCGATTCCCCCTGAGCAACTTTGTTGTCGAGGTACTGAAAACATTTCAAGTCTACCTTCATCAACTTACTCCCGAAGCTATTATAAGAATGGGGATATTTGTCTGGGCTGCAAGAAGTCAATGTTTAGAACCAAATGCTAAAAGTTTTTGCAATATTCATGAACTGTTATATGAGACGAAGCCGTGGGGAAAAGAACAATATCACAATAATTTTGGGTGTTACAGCTTCGGTGCCCGCTCCGGGTCAAGCCGCCCTGTGCCAACCTTTCGGAAGCGATGGCCCGGAGCCTGGATGACAGAGTGGTTCTATGTGAAGAATGACTTAACAGCGCAAGAAAATGTGAAGAGTATTATTATGCACCCCATCTGGCAACGCTTCGGACTTCGAAGGCCGAAGGTTGAAATGGACGAAGCAGCCGAGGAATGCCAAAGAGCCTTCGGCATAGTCTGCTCTTTCATTGGGTCAAGGGACTTGGTCCAAGAGCACATTGCCTTCAGGGTATGGCCACTTGCAGAAAAGTGGGAAATGCCGAAGGAAACTATTAAAGAGTCCGACGAAGGCGGACTAGTTAGACTGAAATACACATTCAAATATGCAGATAAATTTGTTGAACCTGATGATGACTGGCTGAAGAGCATTGAAACTTTAAGTGATGAACTACTTGGGGCATATTCGAAGGCCGAAAATACTGCGCTATCAGCAGCCTTCGGAGGCCGAAAAAAGAAAAGGCTCAACCGTGTGTTTGACGCAGTCGGGTTTATGTACCCTGACTATCACTATCCGGTATTGAGTCGCAAAAGGAAAAATTCTTCTCCTGCGATAGAAGCTACCACGAGTGCCCCTAGTGAGCCAGCGCCTCAAAGAAAAAAGATGAAGGTGCTCACCCATCGGACACGCTTTATTGAGCCGGCCACAGTGCCAGAATACATTGGTGAAGTCTCTTTGGCCTCTGAAGCTACCGAACCAGCTTCAGTGCCGAAGATGGAAGAAAAGATTGAAGCGCCTTCAGCGGAAAAATCAGAGAAACCGAAGGTTGACGAGCCAAAAATGTCTGAAATCTTAAGTCCTTCGGTAAATGTCGAAACAATAAAAAACCAAAAGGGGCCATCGGTGACCCCAAAAAGGAAAAGAATGGTAAACGTACTAGATGTCTTGGAGACAATCAAGTCTTCAAGCACAACTCCAAAAAAGAGTGTTGAAGTTGCTGAAGCTTCTACTGAAGCTTCGATGCAACAAGCTGAAGCTGAAGCTGGGCCTTCAGAGCCCTACAAGGAGCAACCTTTGGAAGCCGAAGCAATAAAAATATCAGAACCAGTTGTAGTTGAAGAAATTGACACTGCCATCCCCGAAGCTCCTGCCAGCATATGCGATTACATTATACGACACGCTTCGGGGAAGAAACTATCTGCAGAGGAAACTTATGAAGCCAACCATTATGCGAAAGAGCTAAAATATCCGAAGGGGGCAGTAATATTCAATGGGACAAATGAGGATGACTTCCTATACTGCCTACCTGATAATAAAGAACTATCTGTCTGCCGAGAGATGGCCAGGAGTATAGGCTTTCCGAAGCTCGAAGCTGGATTAAGCGCCATGACGAAAGAGGATCTCGCAGACAGTCTTGCATACAATAGCCTAAAGGTTTGGGAATTAAGCGTTTAAAAACTTTTTTAATACGTGATTCATTCCTATATTCTTATGTGGATTCTTTTTCGTACAGGGCTTAATCCTAAGCAACGCATTAAGAGCCCAAAAAAGCGCCGAAGATGAAAGCTACGAGATTGCGTTCAACAATTTGCGCTCCGAAGTTATCAAACTGAGAAACGAAGCTCTGGAAAAGGATAAAATTCTGCTTACGCTGGTAGACAAAGTGAAGAAGGACGAAGCTGCTTCAAAAACCCAGGCCGAAGCCCAAAAGCGTGAAATTAAAGATCTGCAGAAACAGCTGGCTAGAGCTAGAGAGGAGCGCGTGCTTGAGGAAACAAAACGAGAACTCAGTGATCATATGGTCAACAAATTGGAGTTAAGAGTTAAAGAGCTTCGCGCATCTCAGAGGAAATGTTATGTTAAATCTATAGAATGCGTGAATAAAATTAAAACCAGCTTCGCCAGCGTGGGCGCCTTTTCCAGCGAAGAGAATTTCTCTCGAGGCAATCCCGAAGGTCCACTGGAATGGATTAGTCACGAAGCAGAGG
Organism: Zea luxurians; assembly: GCA_029449295.1. Taxonomy (NCBI): domain Eukaryota; kingdom Viridiplantae; phylum Streptophyta; class Magnoliopsida; order Poales; family Poaceae; genus Zea; species Zea luxurians. The sequence goes on from JAOPSE010000001.1 coordinate 217,325,245, forward strand.
CCTTCGAGGAGATCCTGAGCAGTCGTGGCGATATCTGCGCTTTTTCGGGCGCCAGAGGAATTGCTTCTGTCTTAGAGAAAAAAGGTTGCGGGCATGTAAAATTTTTAGCTCAGTCCGAAGCTACCTTATCTTCCGAAGACATCAAGGACCCCTCGGCCGAAGCAAGCGTTGTTGGTGGCAAATTTTTTACTGATATCTGGAACGACGGCGGCCGAGGAATGGCGCAAGAAATCATCCAAAGGAGCGAAAAAGGCATCCATGATGCTAGGAAAGTGGCAGAAGCTGCCGAAAAAAGTACAGAGCCCGAAAGGCAATTAGGTATTAATTAGCCGCTCTTATTGTGTTGTAATTTTTGTTTCAAACTTTGCTCACGGTTTGTAATAGTAATGAAGAAATATTCTTTTGCCTCAGAAGCTGCTGAATCGACTGCCAACCCGCACACAAAAGGTGATGATGAAATTAAACAAATGGCCGAAGCTATCATGGACAAAGTTGTTGATCAGCTTCTAAATGAAGCCGCCGAAGCAGTATTAAGAGAAGACTAGATGCTATTCAGAAAAAATATTTAAATTGTGATCTATGTAACATTTTGTACATTTAAATGTAATATACAAGTTTCTTTTCATTATTCAATTCTTTACGATGCATGAAACTCTACATACATACCATTTTTGAGCCTTCGGCGAAAAAACACCTTCCCTTCTTTTCATGCTTCGTGAAGAAAATATTCTCCGTTAAAACTGTTCTGATAAGTCACATCCATGCTTCGTGAAAGCATTCTCCGAAGCTATACAATTTGCTCTGACGAAGCTTGTCCATGCTTTGTAAAAATATTCTCCGAAGCTGTATTCCGAATTTATACAATTTCGATATTGCTTTCTCAAAGCATTCTTCCGAAGGTCGATACTGTGTACCCTTCTCTTGCAAAATGCAATATGATGTATGATGCTTATGCTATGCAAGATGGTGTGATGATGTTATGTTATGCAAATGACCTTTGTTCCGAAGATACACACAAAATTTATTCGTAAGCTCTGCATTCCCTTAGGAACGTCTTTGGAGCTTCTTCGTCTTTTACTTAGACGGTATCAGCGTTGACTTTTCGCTGTAAGCCTCCCTTAGGAGCTTCTTCGTCTTTTACTTAGACGGTATCAGCGTTGACTTTTCGCTGTAAGCTCTGCATTCCTTTAGGAACGACTTTTGAGCAGAAAACTTACACTGCGCTCCCTTTGGAACGGCTTTTTGTGACTTCATGAACTTACTCTGCGTTCCTTAGAACGACTTTCTGTTAATCCGAAGGATTTTTAATATTTCGAAGGTCCTCCTTGTTAACACAAAAACTTCATCAACTTAATCCTGTGGAGAAAATAGATTTTCCTCGTGGGAAACAGCGAAATTATTACATGGAAACGATCAATGTTTTTTGCTACAGAGAATAGAACTGAATGGAAAAGACTGCTATCAAAGGTAGGATATGTGTCAATAAATGTGCTTCGACTCTGGCACAGTGCTGTTGACTGTGCGGGCTTCGGATTGTTCTCTGAAGTCCCTTTGATGTGGAGCATATTGACTCCCTTCTGGCTGTTGACCCTGTTGCAATGGAGGTGGAGGCGGGGGCTGTTGCCAGGAAGCTTGAGGTTGACTTGCCGAAGCTACAGAAGCTGCAGGGTGGTTGTCTATGTACTGTGGGATGTAAGGCGGATGATACGAAGCAGTATGCATGACCTGCTTCGGCTGAACTTGTTGGGATGTAGCTTCGGCTATCTCCTTTTGCTTCTGGATTGTAATATGGCACGTCCTGGTGGTATGGCCCTTGCCTTCTCCACAGAACAAGCAAAACAATTTCCTTGGTTGATCTCCGAATCTTCCGCCGAAGCCCCTGGCGCCTCTGCCTCTCGGAGCTGGTGGCCGGAAGAAAGCTTGTTGTTGCCCCGAAGCCTGTGAGGAGCACTGCGGTCTGCTCTGCTGACTCCCCTTATCATCATTCTGAGTGGAGCTGTGGATGGACCGGACATGCCTCGGGTAGTATCTTCCTCCGAAGCCCCTGGTCATTTCAGAGAATCTGAAGGCCTCCTCCCTTCTTTGGCGAAAGTCATTGTCAGCACGAATGTACTCATCCATCTTTTGGAGCAGTTTCTCCAGGGTCTGAGGCGGCTTTCTAGCAAAGTATTGAGCTGCAGGCCCAGGACGAAGCCCCTTGATCATGGCTTCAATAACAATTTCATTGGGCACCGTTGGTGCCTGCGCCCTCAAACGTAAGAACCTTCGGACATAAGCCTGAAGGTATTCTTCATGATCCTGAATGCACTGGAACAAGGCTTGAGCTGTGACCGGCTTCGTCTGAAATCCTTGAAAGCTGGTCAGTAACATATCCTTCAGCTTTTGCCATAAAGTGATCGTTCCTGGCCGAAGGGAGGAATACCAGGTCTGAGCAACACTCCTGACGGCCATAACGAAAGACTTCGCCATGACTGCAGCATTGCCCCCATACGAAGACACTGTTGCTTCGTAGCTCATCAAGAACTGCTTCGGGTCTGAGTGGCCGTCGAACATGGGAAGCTGAGGTGGCTTATAGGATGGAGGCCAAGGTGTAGCCTGCAGCTCAGCGGACAAAGGAGAAGCATCATCGAAAACAAAATTTCCCTGATGGAAATTGTCATACCAGTCATCTTCGTTGACGAAGCCCTCCTGACGAAGGTCTTTCTGCTGAGGCCTTCTGTTTTGCTCATCATGGGTGAGGTGGCGGACTTCCTCAGAGGCTTCGTCTATCTGCCGTTGCAACTCAGCTAGCCGGGCCGTCTTCTCCTTCTTCCTTTGCACTTGTTGATGTAGGATCTCCATATCCCTGATTTCTTGGTCTAGCTCTTCATCCTGAAGCGTCGGGCTTACGGCCTTTCTCTTCTGGCTTCGGGCCTCCCGAAGAGAGACGGTCTCCTGGTTGTGGTCCAGCGGTTGCAGTGCTGAAGCCCCAATCGCTGAAGCTTTCTTCGGCGCCATAGTGAAGGTCTATACCTTCCGAAGGTGTTCAAAAAAGCTTCGAAGTGGAAGTGAGTTCACCGGAGGTGGGCGCCAATGTTGGGGACTTGTTCTCAAATGCTTAGAATTAAGAACAAGGCAACATAAAAAGTGTTAAGTGCTAAAGCCCTTCGTCCATCGAGACATTATGCCCCTTCGGGAATAATGAGTTTCGGACGAAGGTCATAAGAAACATACCTTCGTAAATATAACAAATAATGACGAAGGATTCATATAAAACATGAAATATAATTTAGACATCATCATAAAATCATTTCTATTTTATTAACATGGAAAAATAGAAATGATTTCAAATTACAAAAATACCTTCGGTCCTGAGAGAAGGTAGAAAGGTACAAGCATGACGCAAAAGCGAATGCCCAGTCAGCGTGAACAGTACGGGAGTACTGTTCATCTATTTATAGACGCGGGACGCAGCCCACGTAAAATTACATCCATGTCCATTACATTTGTTAATGAGTTATGGAAATCTGTCGAGGCCCACGTAGTCTTTTCATCTTTAAGTCGGTTCCCCTTTCCGCTATCGTGACGAAGCTTCCTTGCACACAGCTTCGGCTGTGCACCTTCGTAGAGCTTGGTAATCAGCTCGCCCTTCGTCTGGTTCAGGCTTCGTCCTGACCGTGCTTTATAATTCTGAGACCGAAGATACCTGTTCACATAATCCACTTGGAAAACATTGTCAAATCATGTTTTTGAGGACCTTCGGAGGACGAAGGCCCCCAACAGTGATCATATGGTCAATAATTTAGAGTTAAGTGTTAAGGAGCTTCGTGCATCTCAGAGGAAATGCTATGTTAAATCTGTAGAATGCGTCAAAAAGATAAAATCCAGCTTCGCCAGCGTTGGCGCCTTTTCTAGTGAAGAGAATTTTCCAAGAGGCAATCCCGAAGGTCCACTAGACTGGATCAGTCACGAAGCAGAAGCCTTCGAGGAAATCCTGAGCAGCCGTGGTGACATCTGCGCTTTTTCAGGCGCCAGAGGAATTGCTGCTGTTCTGGAGAAAAAAGGTTGTGAACATATAAAATCCTTAGCTCAGTCCGAAGCTGCCCTATCCTCTGAAGACATCAAAGATCCCTCGACCGAAGCAAGCATGGTTGGCGGTAAATTCTTCACTGATATCTGGGACAATGGCGGCCGAGAAATGGCGCAAGAAATAATTCAAAGAAGTGAAAAAGGCATCCATGATGCTAGGAAAGTGGCAGAAGCTGCCGAAAGAAGTACAGAGCCCGAAAGGCAATTAGGTATTAATTAGCCGTTCTTATGGTGTTGTAATTTTTATATCAAACTTTGCTCGCGATTTGTAATAGTAATGAAGAAATGTTCTCTTCCCTCAGAAGCTGCTGGATCGACTGCCGACCCCCACACAAAAGGAGATGACGAGATTAAACGAATGGCCGAAGCTATCATGGATAAAGTTGTTGATCAACTTCTAAATGAGGCCGCCGAAGCAGTATTAAGAGAAGACTAGACGCTATTTAGAAAAAACATTTAAAGTGTGATCTATGTAACATTTTGTACATTTGAATGTAATATACAAGTCTCTTTCCATTATTCAATTCTTTACGATGCATGAAACTCTACATACATACCATTTTTGAGCCTTCGGCGAAAAAACACCTTCCCTTCTTTTCATGCTTCGTGAAGAAGACATTCTCCGTTAAAATTATTCTGATGAAATACGTCGATGCTTCGTGAAAACATTCTCCGAAGCTATTCAATTTCGACATTGCTCTGATGAAGCTCGTCCATGCTTCGTAAAAATATTCTCCGAAGCTGTATTGCGAAGATTATCATTGTATTGCCTCGTGACTTTACACAATTTTCACTTTCTCAAAGCGTCCTTTCGAAGGTTGATACTGTGTCCCCTTCTTTTGCCAAATGCGACATGATGTATGATGCTTATGTTATGCAAAATGATGTGATGATGTTATGTTATGCAAATGACAGTTGTTCCGAAGATACACACAAAATATATTCGTAAGCTCTGCATTCCCTTAGGAACGTCTTTGGAGCTTCTTCGCCTTTTACTTAGACGGTATAAGCTCTGCATTCCCTTAGGAACGTCTTTGGAGCTTCTTCGCCTTTTACTTAGACGGTATAAGCTCTGCATTCCCTTAGGAACGTCTTTGGAGCTTCTTCGCCTTTTACTTAGGCGGTATCAGCGTTGACTTTTCGCTGTATGCTCTGCATTCCCTTAGGAACGTCTTTGGAGCAAAAAACTTACACTGCGCTCCCTTTGGAACGGCTTTTTGTAACTTCGGCAACTTACTCTGCGTTCCTTAGAACGACTTTTTGTTGCGTTGAAGGATCTTTAATAATCCGAAGGTCCTCCTTATTACCGCAAATTTTTAAGCTTCAGCAACTTAAGCCTGTGGAGAAGATAGGTTTTTCTCATAGCCAACCACGAAATTATTATATGAAAACTGAAATGTTCTTTATTACACAAAAAATAGAACTTAAACAAAAAAGACTGCTATCAAAGTAGGATATATGTCAATAAATGTGCTTCGACTCTGGCACAGTACTATTGACTGTGCGAGCTTCAGATTGCTCTCTGAGATCCCTTTGATGCGGGGCATATTGGCTCCCTTCTGGCTGTTGGCCTTGTTGCAGCGGAGGTGGAGGCGGGGGCTGTTGCCATGAAGCTTGAGGTTGACTCGCCGAAGCTACGGAAACCGCAGGGTGGTTGCCCACATACTCCGGGATGTAAGGTTGATGATACGAAGCAGTGTGCATGACCTGCTTCGGCTGTCCCTGTTGTGCTGCAGCTTCTGCTAGCTCCTTTTGTTTCTGGATGGTGACATGGCACATCCTGGTGGTATGGCCCTTGTTCTCACCGCAGAATAAGCAAAATGTCCTCCTTGGTTGATCTCCAAATCTCCCTCCGAAGCCCCTGGCGCCTCTGCCTCTTGGAGCTGGTGGCCGAAAGAAAGTTTGATGTTGCCCCGAAGCCTGTGAGGAGCACTGCGGCCTGTTCTGCTGACTCCCCTTGTCATCATTTTGAGTGGAGTTGTGGATGGACCTGACATGCCTCGGATAGAATCTTCCCCCGAAGCCCCTGGTCATCTCAGAAAATCTGAAGGCCTCCTCCCTTCTTTGGCGAAAGTCATTATCAGCACGAATGTACTCGTCCATCTTTTGGAGCAGCTTCTCCAGAGTCTGAGGAGGCTTCCTAGCAAAGTATTGGGCTGCAGGTCCAGGACGAAGCCCCTTGATCATGGCTTCGATGACAATTTCATTGGGCACCGTTGGTGCCTGCGCCCTCAAACGCAAGAACCTTCTGACATACGCCTGAAGGTACTCTTCATGTTCCTGAGTGCACTGGAACAAGGCTTGAGCGGTGACCGGCTTCGTCTGAAATCCTTGAAAGCTGGTTAACAACATATCCTTCAGCTTCTGCCATGAGGTGATAGTTCCTGGTCGAAGGGAAGAATACCAGGTCTGAGCAACACTCCTGACGGCCATAACGAAAGACTTCGCCATGACTGCAGCATTGCCCCCATACGAAGACACTGTTGCTTCGTAGCTCATCAAGAACTGCTTCGGGTCTGAGTGGCCGTCGAACATGGGAAGCTGGGGTGGCTTATAGGACGGAGGCCAAGGTGTAGCCTGCAGCTCAGCGGACAAAGGAGAAGCATCATCGAAAACAAAATTTCCCTGATGGAAATTGTCATACCAGTCATCTTCGTTGACGAAGCCCTCCTGATGAAGGTCTTTCTGCTGAGGCCTTCTGTTTTGCTCATCGTGAGTAAGATGGCGAACTTCCTCAGAGGCTTCGTCTATCTGCCGTTGCAACTCAGCTAGCCGGGCCATCTTCTCCTTCTTCCTCTGCACCTGTTGATGTAGCATCTCCATATCCCTGATTTCTTGGTCTAGCTCTTCCTCCTAAAGCGTCGGGCTGATGGCCTTTCTCTTCTGGCTTCGGGCCTCCCGAAGAGAGACGGTCTCCTGGTTGTGGTCCAGCGGTTGCAGTGCTGCAGCCCCAGCCGCTGAAGCTTTCTTCGGTGCCATAGCGAAGGTCTACAGCTTCCGAAGGTGTTCAAAGAAACTCGAAGTGGAAGTGGGTTCACCGGAGGTGGGCGCCAATGTTGGGGACTTGTTCTCAAATGCTAAGAGTTAAGAGCAAGGCAACATAAAAAGTGTTAAATGTTAACAGTCCTTCGTCCTTCGAAACATTATGCCCCTTCGGGAAATAATGAGTTTCGGACGAAGGTCATAAGGGACATACCTTCGTAAATATAACAAATAATGACGAAGGATTCATATAAAACACGAAATATAATATAAACAACATAAAATCATTTCTATTTTATTAACATGGATAAATAGAAATGATTTCAAATTACAAGTGTACCTTCGGTCCTGAAAGAAGGTAAAAAGTACAAGCGTGACGCAAAAGCAAATGCCAAGTCAGCGTGAACAGTACGGGAGTACTGTTCATCTATTTATAGACGTGGGATGCAGCCCACGTAAAATTACATTCATGTCCATTACATTTGTTAATGACTTATGAGAATCTGTCAAGGTCCACGTAGTCTTTTCATCTCTAAGTCGGTTCCCCCCTCTGCTATCGCGACGAAGCTTCCCTGCGCACGGCTTCGGCTGTGCACCATCCTTCGTAGAGCTTGGTAATCAGCTCGTCCTTCGTCTGGTTCAGGCTTCGTCCTAACCGTGCTTCATGTTCATAATTCTGAGTCCGAAGATACCTGTTCACATAATCCACTTGGAAAACATTGTCAAATCATGTTTTTGAGGACCTTCGGAGGACGAAGGCCCCCAACACCTACAATATCTCCACCAAGGAGAGCTGCCCCCTACTGAGCCGAGGCTCGGCGACTGGCACGGCGCGCCAAGTCGTTCGTCTTACTGGGTGACGGAAAGGAGCTCTACCACCGCAGCCCATCCGACATCCTCCAGCGGTGCATATCCATCGCCGAAGGCCAGGAGCTCTTACGAGAAATACACTCGGGGGCTTGCGGTCATCACGCAGCGCCCCGAGCCCTTGTTGGAAACGCCTTCCGACAAGGTTTCTACTGGCCGACCGCGGTGGCCGACGCCACTAGGATTGTCCGCGCCTGCCAAGGGTGTCAATTCTACGCAAGGCAGACCCACCTACCCGCTCAGGCTCTGCAAACAATACCCATCACCTGGCCGTTTGCTGTGTGGGGACTGGACCTCGTCGGTCCCTTGCAGAAGGCACCCAGGGGCTACACGCACCTGCTGGTCGCCATCGACAAATTCTCCAAGTGGATTGAGGTCCGACCCCTGAACAGCATCAGGTCCGAACAGGCGGTGGTATTCTTCACCAACATCATCCATCGCTTTGGGGTCCCGAACTCCATCATCACCGACAACGGCACCCAGTTCACCGGCAGAAAGTTCCTGGACTTCTGCGAGGATCACCACATCCGGGTGGACTGGGCCGCCGTGGCTCACCCCATGATGAATGGGCAGGTGGAACGTGCCAACGACATGATTCTGCAAGGACTCAAGCCGAGCATCTACAACGACCTCCACAAGTTCGGTAGGCGATGGATGAAGGAACTCCCCTTGGTGGTCTGGAGTCTGAGGACAACGCCGAGCCGAGTCACGGGCTTCACACCGTTCTTTCTAGTCTATGGGGCCGAGGCCGTCTTGCCCACGGACTTAGAATACGGTTCTCCAAGGACGAGGGCGTACGACGACCGAAGAAACCAGACCGACCGAGAAGACTCACTGGATCAGCTCGAAGAGGCTTGGGACATGGCCTTACTAGACTCGGCGCGGTACCAGCAGTCCCTGCGACGCTACCACGCCCGAGGGATTCGGTCCCGAGACCTCCAAGCAGGCGACCTGGTGCTTCGGCTGTGACAAGACGCCCGAGGGCGGCACAAGCTCGCGCCTCCCTGGGAAGGGCCGTTCGTCATCGCCGAGGTTCTGAAGCCCGGGACGTACAAGCTGGCCAACAGCTAAGACGAGGTCTACAGCAACGCTTGGAACATCCGACAGCTACGTCGCTTCTACCCTTAAGATGCTTTCCAGTCGTTCGTACACCTCGTTCATGTTCAAAGTCTAACCATCAAGGAAGGGTCAGCCTTGCCTCGGCAAAGCCTGACCCTCCCTCGGGGGCTAGAAGGGGGGAACCCCCTCTGCGTCAAAATTTTCCTTGGAAAAGTCTTTCTGCCAGAACGTCTTTCGTGCTTTTTGACTACTTCAAAAGTGGGGTCCTGAAAATGACGGAGTACACGTAAGCAGCCAAGGCCGACCGAGCCGAGGGACTCCTACGCCTCCGGGATACGGATACCTCACTCATCACCTTCTGTGATAAGTAACTCACGCTCGGATAAGCGATTCCGCCGATCGAACAAGTCTTAATGCTCGAGGCCTTTCTGCCGAAACGGTTTTTCGGGTCTTCTCGACTGCATCGTTAGCAGAATCCTACAGACGAGTAAGAGTACACGTAAGCGGCAAGACCGATCGAGCCGAGGGACTCCTACGCCTCCGGGATACAGATACCTCACTCATCGCCTTCCGTGAAAAGTAACTCTCGCTCGAACAAACAATTCTGTTACCGACGAACAAGTCTTGATACTCGAAACAGAGAAAAAAAAGACGCAGCTTTACAACACAGCAACAGTATGTTTGGGCCTCGGCGGCTGCGGAAAACATACGCATACTACAAGGTAAACCGATCCTGCAGGTTCGGACCTCGATGGAGGGGGAGCAGCAGCACCCTCGACGTCAACACCACCTTCGGCGAAGTCCGACCGAGCCTCAAATGGCGACACAGTCAGAGGATCTCCGCTCTGAAGGACGACGTCAGCACCACGCCCGGGCCATCGCCGCCAGGGTCTCCTCCAGGAGTCCGGCTCGAGCAGATGGCTCGGCCGGTCACCCTGAACCCTCGGCCAACTGTCCCCCAAGGACATCAGCCCGACCCATGGCCTCGGCAACTCGACTCCAGCGTCGGTCCCGCCAGTGGACGACCCGGTCAGGCTCTGGCCGACGAAGCCTTCTTTCTGAGCCAACTCTACCTCTGTCCATGCTGATACTGCTGCCTCTGGCTCCGGCTCATCGAAGAGCGGCCGAGGGATTCCTTTAACTAAGCAAGAGAAGCCTCGGGCGGCAAGGCCAACTGAGCCGAGGGACTCCTACGCCTCTGGGATACAGATACCTCACTCATCGCCTTCGCACGAGGCAACTCACACTTGGTGAAGCGGTTCGGTTAGCTGACATGCGAGTCCTAGTGCTCGGAATGAGGGAAAAACACGGATTCATGCCAAAAGATGCATGCATGTTCAGGCCCCGACAGCCACAATGAACATACGCCAGCACTCAAGGTGCCATTACAAACGGAACTCAGGTTCCACCCCCACAGGTACGAACAACCCCCCACGTTGGAGGGCCTGCAGGGTGACAAAACCCCTGGTGGCTCGCCGACGCCCGCTCCAAAGTGGCCAAACAGCAGCAGCGATGACCTCAGGGCAGACGCTGCTGCGACGAGCTCCTCGCCCACGCCCCCACTCGAGGGGCAAGGACAAGCTATCAAAGCCAAAGAACTGGAGGCCCGGAGCACGCGTGGTGGCGGTGACCCCGTCGGTGACGAGGACTTCTTCAGCCGCCGCTACCTCAGCGCCGATGACGGAAACCACCTGCCCACCGGCAGATTCCCACTCGGATCCTCCCGGACGAGCGAAGCACCGACCTCCGTGCAGAGGCGCCGTACCGGGGCAAAGGCAGGACAGCCCCAGAACACGAACGCCGCCCTAGCAGCGCGCGACGTCTTGGGCGGTCCCCCCGGTGCGCGAGGCGCGACAACCGCTCTCACGGCGGGAGGGGACACCGGGAGCCGAACCAGGCCAGCTGAGCCAGCGAGCCCAACGCGCTGAAGCTGACGATGCTCGCAGCCGACCAGCCCCGCGTTGTCGAAGTCCGGCCCTCTCGCTAGGCCGGTGAGCGCCCTCTCCCTTGGATGCTGAGGGAGAAGGTGACCCGCCGACCCGTGCAGGAGGTAGAGCTCCGGCTCAGCCCGGCCTCCGCCCCAGCCAGGATGACGAAGATCCTTGAAGCTGAGGGCGGGACCAAGATCGCAGCCCAGCTTGCTTCTCCCCACCCTGGAACTAGTGGTCACCGTCTTGGGTGATCACCGGCGAGGGGAAGCGGCCGGGCTGCCTGACGAAAATCCTTGAGGCCGAATGATGGCTGAAAGGTACCAACTTCCGCGAAGTTGCATTCCCCCCAACGACGACAAGGCGGAAGAACCGCAGGCGCCCCCCATCTGGGGGCTCAAAAGGTGGAAAGACACAACGCATGAGGAGAGCGCGAAGACATGGTTGCCTTTCGAGGGGGTCACCCTCCTTTTAAAGGCAACTCTCTCCACTTGTGTCCTCATCCGTCGCGGGCTGAGTCGTCTCCAACACGCTCCAAGGTCCTCCCTCTACGACACGGGGGCTGGGCCCCGCGCATCATGCAAGCTGGCGCAGGGCAGACAGGGCCAAACCGCCGCCCACGGTGCGTGCAACCGCCCAGCCGTTACAAGCACTCCTCCACTTTCGCCCAGGCCAGCGGGTGAAAGGGCAGGCCGCCATGCAGGCGGCGTGCAACCGCACCCAGGGGGACGCACCCTTTCGACTTCGACGCATCCAGCGTGGAGGCCCAGGCCCACACGTCATGTAACCGGCGCGCCGGTTACTACGTGCAAGAACTGCACCGCCACTCGCGTCAGTACCACGCCTTCTCGACTGCGGAACCAGTACCGCGACTCGAGGCGACCCTACGCATGACCCAACAGTGCCAACCGAGCACATCGGTCATGGGCCAGTCAGCCGCGGGAGAGGGCGCGACGGTCGATATGGCCAGAAATGGGCCGACAGTAATGGCGGTGGCAGGCGGGCGGAAGCGACAGTCGAGTCGTCAGCAAGCTCACGTCCCCTCCTGGGATAGCGAAAGGACCTTCTCCCACGGTGGAAGACGACACGTCCTCGTTCTGTACCTCGAACAGCTCGCGCACGCGCAACGGCCGCCCTGTGAACCACTCGTCCCGTCGCATTAACTCTGCGGCAGGATAGGCGGCACCTTTGGCAGGCGAAGCAGGCGACGCTTCACCTCCGCCATAATGACCGTGTCAAAAAAAGGTGCGCCACATCATTCGATTTCGTATCCTTTTCACTTCCTCTTTCTCTCTCTTGCCTCAGGGGTCGGAAAAGGGGATACTCCAAAAAGGATCCTTCTCCACGAAGGAAGCGGGCCCCGAGCCCCCCTACTGATTAGAGATTCAAAAGCTGGCCCCTCGGAAGGGTTCAACAGCCGCCTCAGAGTGCTTGGGCTCCGCGCCCACTACTGGTCAGAGGTTTGAAGGCCGACCCCTCGAAAGGGTTCAACGGCCGCCTCAGGCCACACGGGCTCCGCGCCCACTACTGATCAGGGGTTTGAAGGCTGGCCCCCGAAGGGTTCGACAGTCACCTCAGACGCAGAGCGAGGGATGACCCTGGGTACGTTCGATACATAACCAAGGCTCAGGCTGCGCTCCCGAGGTACCCTAGGGCATTTTCGAGACCAACGGGAACGATTTTGTAACGGAATCCCACCAGAGGGAGGCATCGAGCCCTCGGACCCCATCAAAAGGGGACCGGGTCCGGCAAGTCACCCGCAGGTACTTTTGGAGCGCGCCTCCGGGCCACTAGCTGACCCCTAACAAATGGGGTACGGGCGTCCACTCGGATTACCCGTTAGCAACTCACTGGAGACACCATGTTCGGCGCCCTCCGAGGGCAACATGGCGCTTTCCCCCCCCCCTCCTCCTTGCGGAAAGGCGACGCAGGGGCGTATGTAAAAAGCCGAGTCTGTCCCTGACCGTCCTCTCGCTCTGTGCGGAGGCTCGAGGGCTGCTCTCGCAAACCCGGCTCCGGCCAATCCGTTGACAGCGTCAACATACCAGCCCGAGAACTTGGGACTCGACTGTTCACCCGGGCTACGGCCAGTTTGCATGAGGGAGCAGCTAGACCAGCCGAAGCATTACGAAATGTACTAAGACCTCGAAGGAGTCAAACTACTCCTCCGAGGCCTCGGGGGCTACAACCGGCGGGTGCGCTCGCGCGCACCCACCGGAACAAAAGGCAACCGAGGAAGGCCGGTCCCCTTGCAAAAAAGTGCGACAAAAGCCTCCAAGCGAGTATCAACACTCCCTTCGAGGCTCGGGGGCTACTGTCGGGGACCATAATTAGGGGTACCCCCAAGACTCCTAATCTCAGCTGGTAACCCCCATCAGCACTAAGCTGCAAAGGCCTGATGAGTGCGACTAAGCCAAGGCTCGGTCCACTCAAGGGACACGATCTCGCCTCGCCCGAGCCCAGCCTCGGGCAAGGGCAGCCGACCCCGAAAGATTCACGTCTTGCCCGAGGACCCCCTCAAGCGACGTACACACCTTCGGCTCGCCCGAGGCCCAGTCTTCGCCAAGAAGCAACCTTGGCCAGATCGCCACACCAACCAACCAAATCGCAGGAGCATTTAATGCAAGGATGGCCTGACATCTTATCCTGTCATGCGCCCTTCAGTCGACAGAGCCGAAAGTGACCGCAGTCACTTTGCCGTTCCACTGACCGGCCTGACAAGAAGACAGCGCCGCATGCGTCGCTCTGACTGCTGTGCCACTCGACAGAGTGAGGCTGACAGCAGCCAAGTCCGGCCTCGGGTGCCATAGGAAACTCCGCCTCGCCCGACCCCAGGACTCGGCCTCGGGCTCGGCCCCGGAAGACGACGAACTCCGCTTCGCTCGACCCCAGGGCTTGGCCTCGGGCTCGGCCCCGGAAGACGATGAACTCCGCTTCGCCCGACCCCAGGGCTCGGACTCGGGCTCGGCCCTGGAAGACGACGAACTCTGCTTCGCCCGATACCAGGGCTCGGACTCGGGCTCGGCCCCGGAAGATGACGAACTCCGCTTCGCCCGACCCCAGGGCTCGGACTCGGGCTCGGCCCCGGAAGACGACGAACTCCGCCTCGCCTGACCCCAGGGCTCGGACTCGGGCTTGGCCCCGGAAGATGACGAACTCCGTCTCACCCGACTTAGGGCTCGGGCTCGGCCCCGAAAGACGACGAACTCCGCCTCGCCCGACCCAGGGCTCGGACACGACCTCGACCTCGGAAGACCGACTCGACCCCGACCTTGGAGGAGCCTCTGCCTCGCCCGACCCAGGGCTCGGACCGACCACGTCACAGGGGGGGCCATCATTACCCTATCCCTAGCTAGCTCAGGCTACGGGTAACAGGACCGGCGTCCCATCTGGCTCGCCCCGGAAAATAGATAATGATGGCGCCCCGCGTGCTCCATGACGACGGTGGCTCTCAGCCCCTTACGGAAGCAAAGAGACGTCAGCAAGGACTCGACAGCCCCGACAGCTGTCCTTCCACAAGGCTCGAACGCTCCTCCGACGGCCACGACATCACATGAACAGGGTGCCAAAACCTCTCTGGCTGCCACGACGGCATGTACTTAGGGCACTAGCTCCTCTCTGCTAGACACGATAGCGCACTGCTACACCCCCCATTGTACACCTGGACCCTCTCCTTACGCCTATAAAAGGAAGGTCTAGGGCTCTCTTACAGAAAGGTTGGCCACGCGGGAGGACGGGGCGACGCGCAGAGTCCCTCGCTCTCCCCCCACGCGGACGCTTGTAACCCCCTACTGCAAGCGCACCCGACCTGCGCGCAGGGCAACACGGAGGCCGCGGGTTTTCCCCTTTTCTCCCTCTCTTCTACCCCCCTTCGTGCCCCGCCTCGCGCCAACCCATCTGGGCTGGGACACGCGGCGACAATTTACTCGTCGGTCCAGGGACCCCCCGGGGTCAAAACGCCGACAAAACCTATCAAGGGCGAATCAGCAAGAAGAGCTATGTCCGAGTCAGTCCAGCGCAATAGAACCGTCCATAAGAAACAGTCATATCTTTTGATTCCCAAAAGCTATGAAGGCCATAAGTACTTTTTGGAAAGCTCTTGAAGTCTAGTTTCCAATGCATCTAAAGCCGACTTAACCACATCTACCAGAAAGGCAGCCGACCTACTTTAGTGCTGACTGGTCAGAAGGTCAACAGTCTGCTTAATGACCAAGTTTTCATATTAAACTGCATAATTCTACAAAGATTCATTAAGCATGCTATATATGGTGAGAAAGCTTATTAAGTTAGCTTTCTAACGCAACCAGTCCCACATCATTTGGAGATTCCTAGGAAAAGTTATTATCAAAATACTGAAGGCTGCGCAGAAGTCAAACAGCCATAAGGAATTCAGCTCTGCAGATCTCTCGAAGAGGCTCCTTCACATCAGCACGTGAAAATACTTTTGTTTCGTGTTTATACCTCTCTAAGGCTGGTTGTTACTAGTATAAATACCCCCCCTATGTCTATGATGTAAGGCAGCTTATGATAATCTAAAACAGAACCCTTTTGTTCAGCTGTGTGCTAACAAATATTGAGAGTGATCTCTACCCCTTTGCTCTTATGAATTCCTTCACGGGATTGCAGAAGCAGCGTCTTCATCCACTCCCAATTGGTGCTCCTACTCCCTTCGAGGTCTCCTCGATTGATTGTAGGTTGTGTTGGTTGGTTCTTTGAGTGTGGTTGGGCGAATCCTCGATTTAGGCTGCCTGGTAAAGACGGTGGTTGGCTTCGAGTTTTATTTGTCAGGTTGCACTAGTTATCACTGCTTGCAGCAAGTTATCTTGGCTTCTTTGAAGCTAGTTATCTGAAGATTGATCCTACATCGTGAAGATCGGGCATCGTGACACATCAACTGTCTTTTTACGGATGTAGGTGTTACTGGCTTTAGAAGAAGTGACAATTCAGTAGCATTTAAGGGAGTGTTAGAGGGTTAGCTATACTTAGTTGATTCCAAAAGAGCTGAACCCGACACTTGCTTAATTGCTAAGACAAATATGGGTTGGATGTGGCATCACCGACTAGCCCATGTTGGGATGAAGAATCTTCACAAGCTTCTAAAGGGAGAGCACATTTTAGGACTAACAAATGTTCATTTTGAGAAAGACAGGGTTTGTAGCGCATGTCAAGCTGGAAAGCAAGTTGGTACCCATCATCCACACAAAAACATCATGACAACGGACAAGCCACTGGAGCTACTCCACATGGATTTATTCGGCCCGATAGCTTACATAAGAGTCTTTGGTAGCAAATGTTTTATTCTTGTTAAAAGAGGTAGAAAATCTAAATTTGCTCCTAAGGCTGTAGAAGGCTTTTTACTAGGATATGACTCAAACACAAGGGCATATAGAGTCTTCAATAAATCCACTGGATTAGTTGAGATTTATTGTGACATTGTGTTTGATGAGACTAATGGCTCCCAAGTTGTCGGTGTTTTGGGTCCGACCGCGCACCCAGGGTTGCCCCTCAAGGTGCTTTTTGGAGTAGGACGGTGTTACCGACTGTAGCTCGATGGTTCATGCCAGATGCACGAGAGACAGTAGACAATCTTGTATAGGTTCGGGCCGCTTTGAGATGCGTAACACCTTACGTCCTGGTGTGGGTCTTTTATGTGGCGGGTTATAGGGGAGTTCTCTAGTATGAGGTATGCTAGAGAGCTGAGTAGATGGCTAATGAGTGAGATCGATGTTTTTGATGGGGTGCCCCCTAGGCCTTATATACTCGACCGTGGGGCGATACATGCAGATATAATAACAACGTGTGCCTAAGTAATAGTGAACCGACTGAACTTATCTTCCTACGATCCTGCCGACTTATCATCGTTCAGTTCCGACGCCTGAGACCGCAGCACGGGAGAATCGGATCATTGCTGTGGATAATGCTTGAATTCATTGGGCCGCCCAGGCTCGAGTTGATCCAATCTTGCGTCGATCCATTCTGCCAGACATTCCTCCCCTAGCCCACGAAGGGATGGCCTTGCGAAATAATGGTCCTAGGGCCTTTCGCGAGGCCTTCTTGCCTTCTAGTGGACCCGGGGGATATCTGTCCCCCACAAGCCCTCAATCTTTGAGTTGATTTTGAAATAATCGGCCCAAAGATTCTAGGTCCAGCTTGTAGCTTTTGATTTCGGTAAGGAATGCTTTGAAAATATGCCTATCGAGTTGTTGCTTCTAAACTCTGAGTATCTTGGTAGAAACAATCTTTTGTCGTCCTCTCATGTCATTATTCCTCGGTCTTCGCTTCATTTTTCAGAAATCGGTGCTCTGTCTCGGGCTTATGCTTTGGAGATCAACATTCTGCTCTCTGGGGTTTAGGATTCATTGGGTGCACCGGAGGTGCACCCAATGGGTGTAGCCCTCGAGCTTTGAGTGGATTATTGAGAATAGTTCACTCAAAGGTCTTCATCTCATGCTTTAGAAATCAGCATTTTACCGTCAAGTCATGCTTTAGAGATCAGCACTCTATTATCAGCTTCATGCTTTAGAGACCAGCATTCTGTCTTCTGGGGTGGTGCACCCAATGGATGTAGCCTTCGAGCTTTGAGTGGATTATTCTGAATAGTCCACTCAAAGGTCTTCATCTCATGCTTTAGAAATCAGCATTTTACCGTTAAGTCATGCTTTAGAGATCAGCACTCTATTATCAGCTTCATGCTTTAGAGATTAGCATATGGTTTTGTCTTTGAGATCAGCAATGCGATCTACCCATGTCCTGTTAGGTTTGAAATTTATTTGGTCGGTGACAGATTGGACGTCCAGTAGATGGCTCTTTGGCTGGTCTTCATTTTGCTTCGTGTTTCAATGCTTCTGTTGATTAGACTTGTACACCAGCAGCTATTTTTGGCTTTTCTCCGATCTCTATCGATATCTTCCTTCTGTCTTGATACATTCATTGCGTATACTGTATGGATGCGACTGCTTGGGAAAATCTATTGAAAATTCCTGGACATCCCCCTCCCCAATGGGTGTAGCCAAGGGATGATTTGGTGCACTGAGCATTTAGCGGACTGCCTCTGAGTAGTAACTTGATGTGACCGCGGGGTGTAATCATATCGTCCAAGCGGTTGACTTCAGACCCAATGGGTGTCATATTACGTGAAGCGGCGTCTGCTGCCTGACTTGTTTCCAGACGATTTGAATTGCATATTGAATATTTGTGACTATTCAGTGACCGTGGTAGGAGACGGGCGGTTGCCTCCCGCCCCTATAAATAGAGCGCGTGCTTCACTGGTGTTTTCACACATCTCTCAGCTATTTGCTGCTTGTTCTCCTCTTTTATCTTCTCTTCTACTTCACCATGGGCAAGAGCAAGAAAAGCGGAAGTTCCTCGCAGCACTCCAGCGACAAGAGGAAGCGCGAGCCGAGCCCTCCCTCGAAGGACTTCGGCGATTCCGAGTACTCGGAGGAGGAGTTTTCCTCTGAGTCCGAGGGGTCGCCGGTCTACACCTCTCCCCTGGCATCGTCCGATGACTCGGACGATTCCCAGGGGATCGCCGCCGAGGTGTGGACATACATCCGGGCCGTCGAGCGCTCCGGGCTCGAGGGCTCATATGAGTCGGGGGTCTCCTCGGACGAGGAGAACTCCTCTGACTTGTCCGAGGAGCAAAGCGGCGGTGACGGTGATGACAAGTGTGACGGTGATGGTAGCAAGGGCGACGACAAGGGCGACGACGACGGCGGCAAGGGCGACGGTGGCAAGGGCGATGGCGACGGTGACGGTGGCGACGGCAAGGGCGGCAGCGGCAGCAGCAAGGCCAGTGGCAAAGCGCCACTGGCTTAAATATTAGTATAGATAAATAGTAGTAGAAGTAGTATTAATGGAATAATGTAGTAGTAGTTAGTAGTATAGTGTAGTGTATGTAGTAATGTAATGTAGTAATGTAATGTATCGAAAAAATGGGAAGAAGACCGGCTCATAATGAGTCGGCCTTTAAGTTTGTGAAAGGACTTCCCCTTTCATATAATGAAGAAAACTTCGGCTTGTTTGGTGCATATCTTTTGCCTTTCCATCGTTCCTTATAGTCGATCAACAGCTTGTATTCATGCCCAACGCAGCCGTTGTTCTCAGAGATAATGCTCGAGTAACGACATGTAATTGCTACATCGTATTTAACTCTGCTTGCATTTACGTAGAGAAAGAACGACCGAGTTAATGCTGGTGTCTTCAGAGGTGATAGCAGAATTATGCTAGATTGGGTCAACGTTTTAGGGGTAACAGTTGAGCTGTGCCGGGCCACGTCGGCGTTTTAGAAGTAACAGCCGAGTGGTACTTGATGACGTTAGCGTTTTAGAAGTAGCAGCTGAGTCATGCTGGGCCACGTCGGTGTTTTGGAAGTAACAGCTGAGTGGTACTTGACGATGTCAGCGTTTTAGAAGTAACAGCCGAGTCATGCCATGAAGTCTTGTTTTTTTCGAGTGATGACTTGGCGTTTTTTAGAAATGGTGTCTGACCCAGGAAAACCCCATTTATCTCACGTCGTCGCACGCCTCTGTGCTCTGAGCCCTAGCCTCACTTTTTGCCTCCAAACATCCTCTGTTTCCCTTTGATTTCGCCTCCGTTCATTCCGCCGACGAGATTTCGATGGCGCCCAAGCGGAAGAACCGAAATTCTGCTGCTGTGGTCATCCCACCTATCGACCCCAACAGCCAGTTGCCTTTTGCAGGTAACCATATGTCTGTTGTTTCGGAGTCAGATATCTTCCACCTTGTTGATGTTGGAATTCTTCCTCCGAAAGAACTTTGTTCTTGGCGGATTTGCCGTGGGGTTACTGTCCCAATAGAGGATACTCACGAGTCCGTTGTTTACATCCCTTTTCTCATCCGTGGCCTTGCTCTTCCCATTTCTCCCTTCTTTCGCGGTCTCCTTGACTTTTATAGTCTGAATCTGACTCATCTGAACCCTAATTCTATTCTGCAAATTTCTATTTTTGTTCATTTGTGCGAGGCATTCCTTGGAATTCTTCCTCACTTCGGTTTGTGGAAGTACTTGTATCACTGTCGTCCTGGGATGGCTGGGGGCAGCACCAGCTCATGGGCGGCGCGAGTCTGGAGATGCGCCGTGGGAGAAAAATGGAATACCTTGATATCCCACTTAAGGATAGCATTAAAGGATGGCATTTAGAGTGGTTCATTGTGGAAAACCATGGCAAGTCCCTCCCCCCTCGGCCAGAGAGACAGCCGGATGTTCGTATTCCAAGTTGGATTGAGTCTCCTACATACTTGGAGATAACAGAAGCCAAGCTTCTGCTTGCAGAAATTTGCTTGCTGAAGGAGAGAGGTCTGACCGCTGAAGCTGTGGTAGCAGACTTTTTTAAGAATATTCAACCACTGAAGGACAGAGCATACCCGACTTATTTGTATAGTGGTGTCACCGACTCAACCCGAGTTACCAACAAGAGGATTCCTGCTATGGATTTGGTGAGCCGACTGGAGATGATCTTGAGGGGCATAGTATCAAATATTGGTGCTCCTGTTGCATATTTTGCTTGGAATCTGCCACCTTCTAAGTCCTTTTTCGATTTTGTGTCCAATCCTTCTGCTGGTGATAGTGGTTTGGGTCTTAGAGTGTGACCCTCTCTCGAAGAAGTTGAGGTCCTGGTTGCTTCACTTGGTGATCTTCCCAATGATGAGAGGCAAGTTCACTTTGAGATGCCTACGAGTCCTAGTGGTGCAGAGATAAGTGCTATGCTGGACATGTTGGCTGGGGATTCTTCTGACTCGGTCCCTGCTGAAACAATGGCTGTTGCAACTATCCCAGAGCCTGAAAAAACCGTGGATACCCGAAAGCCTGAGGGTACTCGCCCGAAACGTCTCCGCCAAGTCAGTCATCCAACGGCACCTGCCGAGGGGAAGAAGAAAAAGAGACGGCTTCAGCGAGTGTCGTGTTTGGACCAGGATGCTGGCCCTTCTGCTCCTGCTGCTGAAGAAGTACCGGTGGAAATCTTTACTAGAGCTGAATCCAATGGGTGTGACCCTGCTGATGCTGAACCCAATGGGTGTGACCCTGCCAGAGCGGATCCCAATGGGTGTGACCCTGCGCCATTTATGGTCCGTATTGTTGACGAGGACGAAGAAGAAGAAGAGGAAGTCCCATTGAATCGGAAGAACAGTCGTCGTTACAGAGTCAGTGGGGGGAGTAGCGATATTCCTTCTCCAGCTCTATCTGCTCTTGTTAGCCTGCAAGAATTATCCATAATAGATTTTGATCGGGCTCTCGAGAATGTTGTCCCTGAAGATATGCTGTCAGAGCCGACTAATGGTGATATGATGGATGTTTGCTCTGAAATTCCAGACGTGGGATTAGAGGCCTCCCGAGCAGCATCTCGTGCATCATCGACTTTGGAGGGCAGTCTTCAATGTCAAGGGGTTGGTCATGATTGCCCGACTCCCATGGAGGTGGTTGAGGGTCCTTCAGCTGCAGAGGCGGCTATTGCGGAAAACCCAGCCCCCGAGGGTGGTGCCGGCGATTACCCAGCCCCGAGGGTGTTGCCGGTAATGATCCGGCTCTGGTGGGTAGCGCGAGCTTCGACCCAGCCCCCGAGGGTGTCCAGGCGAGCTCCCCTTCCCATACCTCCATGGATGTCCTCATAGGGTCGTCTCCACCACATTCTGGTGGAGTGATAGAAGTGCACGCTTCTTTAGCTTCAAGTGAAGGAGTCGCCTTAGAGGTCGGCGCACCGGACGCCAGAATTATGATATTTGCTAGTGGAGCGGAATCAATTCCTGACGATGCTCTACAGATTGTCCCAGCTGATATACCTTCATCGAGCTACGACCCAACTTCTCATGACTTGGGATTTTCTTCGCTTTTTTCCAATCTTCAGGTAGCCTAGCTTTTCTTGTTCTGTCAGTACTTCTAGCAAATCTCTTTCTTTGTATTCATTTGTTTTTGATATCAGGCTTTGGTTGATGGGATGGTCGGCCAATTGAGGTCACATGGTATTTCTATCCCAGAAGGAGTTCTGATGCAGTGGAATCCGTTGCTGCTTTAGAAGCAGATATCTGATTAGAAAATGTCAAATGCTGGTTGGTGTCTTTGTCTCTTCCTTTGGCTGATTGATTAGTCTGTTTTTAACTGTGTGTCCTTCTTCAACTGTTTTTTGTTAGATATGGCCCAGCGGTGTTCTGAACTCGAGGGGAAGTATTCCCAAGGTCAGATTGACCTGGCTCGGATTTCTGCCTCTTTAGACGATGCCAATTCTTTGAATTCCTCTCTTAGTGCTCAGCTTGACTCTGAAAGGGCGGCTAACGAGGTAAACTTACTTGACTTTCTCTACTGTGTTTTTACTGCTTACTGGATACTTGAGAGCTGATTCTTGTCGGTAGGAGGAGAAACGGGTACTTGTGGCCTCTCGCGATAACCTTGATAGGTTGTATCGCGACGCCAGCAATTCTCTGACTATCTTGGAGAGGAGCCATCATTTTACCATGGCAGATTTGGATCATCACTGTCATGAGCTGAAAGTATCCCAGGATAAGGTCCTGCGTCTTAGGCAGTTGGTGTCGAGCAAAGACTCCATCATCAAGGATCTACGCGCCTCCAAGAGATCAGTTATCCAGGAGCTAGAAATCGCTCAACTAGCTACCAAGGTGGCCGAAGACAATTCCACCATTCTGAAGGCTCAGCGTGACAAGGCTATGGATAAAGCCATTCACGTGGGGCGGATCTTGATGAGAAGGTCGGGCGTAGTTGTTCCTGATTAGGGATGGCAATGGATGTGATTTATCCGCGTACCCGCGGATAAAAAACCCGTTGGGCACGGTTTTGGGTACGAGTTTGTACCCATGAATACGGATACGGGTAGCACTTGATATCCGTGGATATTTTTAAAACGGGTACGAAAAATCAATATCCATACCCAAATACCCGAATATCCGTTAAAATATCTTGTACTCCCGTCCCACAAGTGGCAGGCTTTTAAGTGACCATCACAGTCATCTCACTCCTAAAATGGTGAAAGCTTTGATGTACAGACAAAGTTGGCTTCGTCACACTCTTAAAGGTGAACTTTTCTTCATTTTTCCAATATGTTATATTTGAAGTATATAGATACTAATGTGCATGCAACTTTATTTTAGATGCTGGTGATGGAAGATTCAATAGTTTTTGGTCTTGCCTTGAAGATAATGAAGAAGACATGAAAGAAGAATCTTGTGTGTTGGCTGCTGATTCTGAATAACCAACTGGTCTTTGGTGTTGATTCTTATGGCTTGTGTGTTTGTTATTTTATCAATTTGAACAATTCAAATTTGATTTTGCTAGACAATTTTATATTGCTCGCTGTATGCCTTAATACATGTATCAGATTTCATTTGCTGGACAAATTCTGTATGACTGTATGTTTTTATCATATTTAAATTTGCTGCACAAATATGATATCATGCTTGAATTTACTGGATTTAAATATGTTGTATGTGTAGTGGGCAAACAGATATATCTGTGGGTAACGGATATCAGATACAAGTCATGAATATGGATGTCCAGAGACACTATCCGCGGATAGTTTATCCGTTGCCATCCCTATTCCTGACGATATAGTTGTCGATGTTAAAGCTGCTCCTGACTCCTCGAGTCGCCCTTCTTCATCAGTTGCTCATGAGAAAAACATTGCCAAGTAGAAATACTGAATACATTCATGAACTATATGTGTATGTGATCAATGTGCCCGAATACTGTGTTAGAGCGAGTTCTTGGTACTGAATGCTATTTTTGTTTTTCTGTTGTTGGATTTCAACAATTGCTATGATTGCAGAAGTAAATGCAGTGTGCTGGTTTCGAAGTTTTTTCCTAATTGATTAGCTAGTGAGGCATAGAAATCGCCCTAAGATGAGTGATTGTAAGCATGTTATACTAGGTCGAGTAGGCGTGAGCATGTTGCACCGTCTTAAGTCATTGCCGACTTAAGTCGATTGCTCCGTTAGTAGGGTATAGTGATCACCCTAAGTCGAGTAAGCGTGAGCATGTTGCACCATCTTAAGTCATTGCCGACTTAAGCTGATTGCTCCGTTAGTAGGGTATAGTGGTCACCCTAAGTTAAGTAAGCGTGAGCATGTTGCACCGTCTTAAGTCACTGCCGACTTAAGCCGATTGCTTCATTAGTAGGGTATAATGGTCACCCTAAGTCGAGTAAGCGTGAGCATGTTGCACCGTCTTAAGTCATTGCCGACTTAAGCCGATTGCTCCGTTAGTAGGGTATAGTGGTCACCCTAAGTTAAGTAAGCGTGAGCATGTTGCACCGTCTTAAGTCACTGCCGACTTAAACCGATTGCTCTGTTAGTAGGGTATAGTGGTCACCCTAATTCGAGTAAGCGTGCAGATTGGTAATAAACAGTTTGAGTGCCCTTGAGAATGAAGTCTTTTTATTGATGATGTTTTTTCCAGTTACAGAATACAATGCTGCCCCGATAGCCTTTGAAATCTAGCTAGGGGTCAAACCTCCTGAGATGCTCTATATTCCATGAATTCCCTATTTCCGTGCCATCCATTTGAGTAAGCCGATATGATCCTAGCCGAGTGACTTCTGCTACCACAAATGGCCCTTCCCACAGTGGCGATAATTTGTGTCGTCCTTCCCCCGTTAGAATTCAGCGAAGGACCAAGTCTCCCACTGTGAAAGATCGATGTCGTACAGCTTTACCATGATATTGCCTCAGGGTTTGCTGGTATCTAGCTGACTGAATTACTGTATTCAATCGCTCTTCTTCCAATACGTCAATATCCTCTAGTCTGGTAGCTTCTGCTTCAGCTATGTTTTCGAAGGTCAGCCTTGGTGCTCCAAACCTGAGATCGGCAGGTAGCACTGCCTCTGAACCATAGACCATGAAGAAAGGAGTATTTCCAAGCAAAGCTCGACTAGGTTGAGTTCTTAGGCTCCAAACCACATACGGCAACTCTCTGATCCATTTTCCCGCAAACTTTTCATTTTTGTCGAAGACTTTCTTCCTGAGTGCTTCTAGTATCATTCCTTTAGCCCTTTCTACTTGACCGTTGGCTCTTGGGTGTGCTACTGACGCATATTTGATCTGGATGCACCGTTGTTCGCAGAAGTCAAAGAATTCAGAGCTAGTGAAATTGGATCCTAGGTCGGTTGTGATGCTATTCGGTATCCCAAACCTGAATATTATATCTTGTATGAATTCCACTGCCTTGGCTAAAGTCAGAGAAGCAATAGGTTTGTATTCTATCCATTTGGTAAATTTGTCAATGGCAACCAGCACGTGAGTATATCCTCCTTGAGCTTTCTTGAAGGGTCCAATCATGTCCAGTCCCCACCACGCAAATGGCCATGTTACGGGTATGGTCTGCAGTTGCTATGCCGGTAAATGCTGCTGCTTTGATAAGAATTGGCAAGCTTCACACCTCTGGACTAACTCGGCTGCGTCACTCTTTGCTGTTGGCCAGTAGAAACCAGACCTGAAGACCTTCCCAACCAGAGTCCTAGATGCTACGTGTATCCCGCATTGTCCAGCGTGGATCTCATCTAGCAGTTGCTTCCCAGTAGCCGAAAGAATGCACTTCATGAGGACTCCTGTTGCGCCCCTTCTGTACAGTGCCTCCCCAATGAGGGTGTAGTGAGCTGACTGCCTTGCGATGCATTCTGCCGTAGCTTTGTCATCCGGTTCCTCTTCATTCTTTATGTATCTGATGATGGGCTACCTCCAGTCATTAGAGTCTGACTCTGGCTGGCTCAAAACATTGCACTCTTCTGCCCGATCTAAGGAAATACTCGGGCGTGGTACTTCTTGGACGAAAACTCCAGGTGGGACCTGGGTCCGACTATATCCTAGTTTTGACAACGTGTCTGCTGCCGCGATGCGATCTCTTTCTACATGATGAAATTCTAGCCCTTCAAATTTATCTTCTAGCTTCCGGACGGCTGTGCAGTACTTGCCCATGGAGTCATTCGAGCAATCCCATTCTTTGTTTATCTGACTTATGACCACTAGTGAATCTCTATATACCATCAACCTCTTAATGCCCAGTGATATGGCAATGTTCAATCCGTGGATCAAAGCTTCATATTTTGCTGCATTATTGGATGCCAAGAATAACAACTGAAGAGCATATTTGAGTTGCTCACCTCCAGGTGCAATGAAGAGGATCCTTGCGCCTACCCCCTGCAGCTTTAGCAAGCCATCGAAATACATCCACCATACCTCTGCAGTTTCCAGGTTGTCTGGTACTTGTTGCTCAGTCCATTCTGATACGAAGTCAACTAGTGCCTGAGTCTTTATTACAGTACGAGGTCGAAACTCAATGTCGTGAGCTCCCAGCTCGCAAGCCCACTTGGCTATTCTTTCGATGGCTTCTTTGTTGTGGAGAGTATCCCCTATTGGAAATCCAATGACTACTATGACTTTGTGGTCGTCAAAGTAGTGATGGAGCTTGCGTGCAGTTAGAAGTACTACATATAATAGTTTTTGAACTTGAGGATATTTCTTCTTTGAGGGTCCTAGAACTTCACTGATGAAATAGACGGGATGCTGTACTGGATATGCATGTCCTTCCTCTGCTCGCTCGACTACCAACGCGGTGCTCACCACGTGAGTCGTGCAAGAGATGTACAACACTAGATCTTCGGCCGATTGACTCGGTGTGGCTCGGCGTGGCGGCTTTAACACTGGCGGTGTTGTCAGGAACTTATTCAGTGCATCAAGGGCTTCCTGAGCTTTCGAGGTCCATTGGAACTTGTCTACCTTCTTGAGCAACTTGTAGAACGGTAGGCCTTTTCCCCTAGCCTTGATATGAACCTGCTCAAAGCTGCCATGAATCTAGTAAGCCTCTGTACTTTCTTCTGCGATCGTGGTGCTTCTATTCTCATGATAGCTTCGATTTTTTCCGGGTTGGCTTCAATTCCTCGGTGGCTGATAATGAATCCGAGCAATTTCCCTGCTGGTACTCCAAAGACACACTTTTCTGGATTGAGCTTCCACCGATATCGTCGCAGACTGTTGAAGACCAGCTGCAAATCTTCAATGAAGTTTTCTGAGTTTTCTGTATTGATCACCACGTCATCCACATAAGCTTCTACACGCTTGCCCCAGTGATGGGCTAAGCATGTCTGAATGGCTCTCTGGTAAGTCGCTCCAGCGTTTTTGAGGCCAAATAGCATGGAGGTATAGCAGAAAGCTCCAAACGGGGTGATGAATGCAGTTTTTCCTCCTCGTCTTTTGCCAGGCTGATCTGATGGTACCTGGAGTAGCAATCCAAGAAGGACAACATAGAACACCCGGCGGTTGAGTCTACCACCTGGTCTATTCTAGGAAGTCCAAAGGGATCCTTCGGACAGTGTTTGTTGAGATCCGTATAGTCGACGCACATGCGCCAATCCACTTTATTATTTTTGAGTACAAGAACAGGATTTGCTAACCACTCAGGATGCAGTACTTCTCTAATGAACCCTGCTGCGACTAAGCGAGTTAGCTTGGCACGAATAGCTTCTCTTTTGTCGGGCGTGAAACGACGCAACTTTTGTCGTATCGGCCTCGCTTGGGGATAGACCTTCAGTTTGTGCTCGGCCAGCTCTCTCGGGACCCCCGGCATATCCGCAGGTTGCCATGCGAATATGTCTCGGTTATCTTGCAGAAACTGGACGAGTGCGCTTTTGTATTTGTCATCCAGGCTAGAGCTGATGATGGCAGTCTTACGTTCATCAGCAAACCCGAGGTTGATTCTCTTTGTTTCCTCAATCGGCCGCATAGAGGTCATGGCTTGAGCTTCATTTGTAGGTACTGTGAGGTCCTCTTCAGGCTTTGAGTTCGCCTGCGCAGAAGAAGTCATCGATGGTTTGGTGGTGAGGGCCGCCTGAATAGCCACTCGGAAGCACTCTGCGGCGCCTTGGAAGTCAGCGCGCACGGTGATGATTCCTTGTGGTCTAGGCATCTTCAATATCATGTACGTATAATGCGGGATGGCCATGAACTTCGCTAATCCAGGCCTGCCGATGATGGTGTTGTATCCGCAGTCGAAGCTTGCTACCTCAAACCTCAAGAACTCGGTTCTGTAGTTATCCGGAGTTCCAAAGGAAACCGGCATGTAGATGTGTCCGAGTGGATATTCTCCTGCAGTCGGTACAATTCCGAAGAAAGGAGTGTCTGACTCGTGGAGCTCTTTGAGTGTGACTCCCAAGCCTAGGAGTGTCCGGGGGAAAGTGACGTTGATGCTGCTCCACCCGTCCACTAACACCTTCTTTACCCTGCTTTCTCGGATCACCGGATCGACGAGGAGCGGGTACTTGCCCGGATGATCGAAGTTGAGCCACTGATCTGTCCGAGTGAAAGTGATCGGGTGCTTGGACCATCGGTATGAGGCGGGAGGACCGGTGGCCGCCACCAGTATCTGATGGTCGTTGAGCTTCTGTTGCCTCTTGCTCTCTTGAGACCCGTGTCCGCCGAAGATGACATTGACTTCTCTGTTGACATAGGGGAATACTCCGCATCCTCCCCCTTCCTGCTGCTGAGGTTGTCGAGGTTCTCCGGGTCCTCCTCGTGGTGGGGGAGGTGGCAGAGGTTGGAAGGGTCAGCCGTTCCCGATGGAGTGCTTGAAGTCTCTGCAGTTCCGAAAGGTGTGGCGCATGTCCTTGTGGTATGGACATTGGGCATCGAGGATGTTGTCCAATGTTCGTTCGCCTCCACAGGGTGCTCCTTGGGCACGAGAGACGGGTGGTCCGGCAGCGTGAACCTCGTCGCGAGGCCTCTTCTCCCAACGCTTGTCGGGTTGTTGGTTCGTGTCGTGTCGTGGTGCCGGTGGTGTAGGCTTCGTTCCTCCGATGAGGTTGTTGTGGACTTGTTCTCAAATGCTATGAAGTAAGAACAAAACAACACAGTAAACGTTATACGTTAAAGCCCTTTGTCCTTCGAAGCATTATTTCCCTTAGGATATAATGATTTTTGGATGAAGGTAATGAAGGACTTACCTTCGTTAATATAACATATGAAGATGAAGAAAGAATCATATAAACCATAAAAATAATATAAATAATCATATATTATCACTATTTCACTCTTATTTCATTACTATAGAAAAATAGAAGCAATATTAGATTAGAAATGTACCTTCGACTTGAAGGAATGTGAAAGTACCAGTGTGACGCAAGGATAAATGCCAAGTCAACGTGAACAGTACGGAGTTACTGTTCACCTATTTATAGGCACGGGACGCAGCCCATGTGAAATTACACTCATGCCCTCTACATTTGCTAACAACTCTGTAGTAGTCCCTCGAGGTTTGAATAGCCTTTTCATCTTTAAGTCAGTTTCCTTTTTCTGTTATCATGCTGAAGCTCTCCTGCGCACAGCTTCGGCTTTATGCTATCCTTCGTACTCCTCGTGCTTCTCCACGCTGTGGCTTCAACTCAAGTCCAAAGATACCAGTTCATGTACTGTACTTCCAGAAACATTGTTAAATCATGTTTTTGAGGACCTTCGGAAGCCGAAGGCCCCCAACAGTAGCCCCTCGCAATATTAATTTGTTAGAATGATAAATTTAAATTGCGACAAGGATGAAGGCCCTAAGCCGAAGGTCCGAAAAAACACCTTCCCTTTGCTAGAATAGCAACAGCCACTGACAAGCGGGCCCTCCAGCGGGTAACGCTCCAGGCGTATAAATAAGAGCACACCACGAGCCCATTTGGCACGCTCTCTTGCCATCTGCTCTTACTTACTCAATTCTTAGCTCTTGCTCATCAACACTTGCATAGATTTTTTTTAAATTTTTAAGCTTCAGCTTTGAGAGCACTTTTCTCAGCACTTTCGAAGATGTCTGAGGATAAGAAAGCTATCGCTGAACCGAAGCTGAGCCTTTCTGAGGAGATGAACCTTGGCTTTATTGAATTGATAGCAAGGACAAATGTCGAGAAGATTGCTAGGGAAACTTTGGAGGGTTTGTCTGAAGACAGTAGTGATAGTGACAGCTATGATGTGGAGAGCGGCGGGGAAGACTCTGAAGATCGACCCTGGCGACCGAACCATGCAGTTTTTTGGAAAGTCAACTATTAAACAAAGCCATCTTGACAACATGAGGGGGAAATACTTTCGGGATATGTCTGTTGTGAGAGCTGACGATGGAGAAAAAACTTGTCCTACTCCAGAGGAGAATGAAGTCGTGATCTTCTGAAGCTTTTTGAAGGCTAGGCTTCGGATTCCTCTGAGCAGCTTCGTAGTTGAGGTTTTGAAGATATTTCAGATTTACCTTCACCAGATTACCCCTGAAGCTATTATAAGAATGGGAATCTTCGTGTGGGCTTTACGGAGTCAAGGCTTGGAACCAATGCAAAAAGTTTCTGCAGCATGCATGAATTGTTATATGAGACGAAGCCCTGGGGTAAAGAATAGTATCATAATAATTTCGGCTGCTATAGCTTCATTGCTCGTTCTGGTTCGAGCTCCCCAGTACCGACTTTTCGGAAGAGATGGCCCGGAGAGTGGACAAAAGAATGGTTTTATGTAAGGAATGATTTAAAGGCACGAGAAGACATTAAAGATATAATCATGCGCCCTATCTGGCAACACTTCGGGCTTCAAAACCCGAAGGTAGAAATTGACGAAGCGGCCGAAGAATGCCGCAAGGCTTTCGGCTTAGTCTGCTCTTTCATTGGGACAAGGGACTTAGTTCAAGAGCACGTGGCCTACAGGATATGGCCGTTGTTAGCCGACTGGGAGGTGCCAAAAGAATCCATCAACAATCCCCACGAAGGTGGTCTGGTTTGACTAAAATATACCTTCATATTCAGAGACCAGTTTATCGAGCCAGACGACGACTGGCTGAAAAGCGTCGAAGCTACAAGCGATGATCTGCTTGGGCTGTACACCGGAGCAGAAGATAATGCATTATCTGCGGCCTTCGGGAACCGGAAAAAGAAGAGACTAAACAGAGTTTTCGATGCCATTGGGTTCATGTACCCCGACTACCGTTACCCGCCCCGGAGACAAAAAAGAAAAAGTGGAGATTCTGGGAAAGATGATGCTTCAGCTGCTCCGAGCGAGCCTGCGCCAAAGAGGAAAAGGGTGAAGGTCCTTACTCATCGACCACGCTATATTGAACCGGCCGTAGTGCCTGATTTTGACGGTGAGACCTCTTCGGTGTCCGAAGGTAAAAAACCTGCGATTATGCAAAAAGGTGAACCGGCTGTAGCGCCGAAGACATCATCAGCCAAATCAGATGAGCCGAAGGCTATTAACATTGAAGAGATGAAGGTTGGGAAAACAAGAATATTGGAAGCAATAAGTCCTTTGGTGGAGGTAACGATGCCGAAGGCACAAAAGGATCTCTCGACAACCCCTAAAAGAAAGAGAATGGTCAATGTATTAGATGTGCTAGAAACAATAAAAACTTCAAGCTCTACTCCGAATAAAGTTGTCGAAGCTTCGGAAACACATATTGAGGCCGAAACTTCCAAGGTCCAAGTCGATACCGAAGCTGGGCCTTCAGAGCCCGCCAAGGAGAAATCCTTGGAAACCGGAGGCAAGATAGAGAAAGAAACTGCAGAAGCAAGTCTAACTGAAAAAACCGCCATTCCTATTTCCGAAACATTATCTGAAGCTACTGATTATAGTATACGACATGCTTCGGGAAAAAGATTATCTAAAAAAGAGAAGCGAGAGGCTCAATTTTATGCTCAAAGATTGAAATATCCAAAGGGGACCCTGGTATTCAACGGCAGCGGGGAAGAAGACTTCTTGTATTGCCTCCCAGACAGTAAAGAGATTTCTGTCTGCCGAGAGATGAGCAAGAGCTTCAGTTTCCCTACACTAGAAGATGGGCTCTCAGTGTTATCAAAAGATGAGTTGGCCGACAGCTTAGCATACAATAGCTTAAAAGTGAGAAAGTTAGATTTTTGTATTTAAAGACGAAATCTTCCATTTACTTACACTTAATACCGCATTTTTTGCAGGGCCTTATTCTTAGCAATGCCCTTAGGGCGCAAAAAAGTGTCGAAGATGAAGGATACACCATAGACTTGAACAACCTTCGTTCCGAAGTGATTGAACTAAGGAACGAAGGTCTTGAAAAAGACAAAATATTACACTCATTGTTGAACAAAATAAGGGAAGACGAAGCTGCTTCCAAAGCCCAAGCTGAAGCTCAAAAATGCGAAATCAAAGATCTTCGGAAACAGCTATTCGAAGCTAAAGAAAAATGCGGTGTTGCAGAGGCTGAACGAGATATTAGTATATATTGGAGGAACCATTTACAAAAAACAGTTGATGAACTTCGTGCATCCAAAGAGAGGTGCTATGAAAAATCTATAGAGTGTGTTAAGAAAATAAAAACTAGCTTCGCCAATGTCGGCACATTTTCCAATGAAGACAATTTCGTAAGAGGTGATCCCGAAGGGCCAATTGATTGGATCAATAATGAAGCTGAAGCTTTTGAAGAAGTTTTAAGTGGTCGCGGGGATATCTGCGCTTTCTCGGGTGCCAGAGGGATCGCAACTATTTTAGAGAAATCAGGCTGCGACCATGTGAAAACTTTGGCTCAAGCCGAAGCCGCTTTATCTATTGAAGACACAAAAGATCCCTCGGCCGAAGCAAGCTTAATTGGTGGAAAATTCTTTACTGACATCTGGGAGAATGGCGGCCGGGGGATGGCACATGAAATGATAAAAAAGAGTGAAAAAGATTCCCATGATTCAAAAGAAGCGACGAAGGCAGCTGAGAAAGCAGCGGAACTTGAGAGGCGAATAGGTATTAATTAATAACTTTTTAAATCTTTACTAATTTTGCGACTTCGGACTTATTTACGTTTTATATCGCAGCTGAACTATCTCCTCCTTCAGAGGCCCTCGAGCTGACGATCAACCCCGAAGCAGAAAAAGAAGATGAAGTTGCTAAAGTGGCCGAAGCTATTCTAGACGAAGCTGTTAATCGACTGTTGAACGAAGCTGCAGAAGCAGTTTTAAAAGAAGAATAGCTTCTATTGTAAAAACATTTGTAATATAATATTTGCTGAACAAAGTGCGTAGTATTTTTATAATTTTGAATGCAATATTTAAGCTGCTTGTAATTGTATTCTTTATGACGCATGAAACCTTACATACATACCGTTTTTGAGTCTTCGACGAAAAAACATCTTCCCTTCTTTTCATGCGTGGTGAAGAACATCCATATTTTGTAAAAAAACATCTGATCTTCGTAAAATCATCATGCTTCATAAGCAATAGATCACCCTTTCATCTTAGAGTTTGACGAAGCTATACTTCCTCAATACTTATGTTGTGCCTTGGCACTAGTTTTTCAAATCATTCCCCAAAGATCAACATTGAATCCCCTTCTCGTGCCATTGATGCAAGATGATGTATGATGTTATGCTATGCAAAATGATGTAATGATGTTATGCTATGCAAAATGATGTTTGTGTCGAAAATATATACCCATTCTCTTCAATTTTTGTCATTTTACTTTTCGGCTTCATGGCTTATTTTTTGGTGTATCAGCGATGACTTTTCGCTGTAAGCCTCCCTTAGGAGCTTCTTCGCCTTTTACTTCAGCGGAATCAGCGTTTATTTTTCGCTGTAAGCCTCCCTTAGGAGCTTCTTCGCCTTTTACTTCAGCGGAATCAACGTTTATTTTTCGCTGTAAGCCTCCCTTAGGAGCTTCTTCGCCTTTTACTTCAGCGGAATTAGTGTTTATTTTTTGTTGTAAGCCTCCCTTAGGAGCTTCTTCGCCTTTTAATTCAGCGGAAACTTCGTTTATTTTTTGCTGTAAGCCTCCCTTAGGAGCTTCTTCGCCTTTTACTTCAGCGGAATCAGCGTTTATTTTTCGCTGTAAGCTCTGCATTCCCTTTGGAACGACTTTTGAGCAGAAAACTTACACTGCGCTCCCTTAGGAATGACTTTTTGTTGCTTCGGGAGACGTACACTGCGTTCCTTAGAACGACTTTTTATTGCCTCGGCAAAACTTGTAATGTGATTATGAAACCCGCTCCCTCTTGAGAGCAACTTTCGTGCTTCGTCAATTTTTTGGATTTCATGAGTCTGTAAAAGAGATATATTTCTACTATGACCAAGACAAAACTATTACAAGGAATTGAATTCTCTATTAAAAAAGAAAAAATGATGACAAATGACAGAACTGTTTCAGAAGTAGGATATCTTCTAGTAGATGTGCTTCGATTCTGGCACAGTGTTGTTGACTGTGCGAGCTTCGGACTCCTCTCTGAAGTCTCGTTGCTGATGAATGTGCTGGCTCCCTTCTGGTTGCTGCCCTCGTTGCAATGGTGGTGGGGGTGGAGGCTGCTGCCAAGATGCCTGAGATTGGCTTGCCGAAGCAACAGAGGCTGCAGGATGGTTACCCACGTACTTTGGAATGTACGGTGAGTGATACGAGGCAGTGTGCATAACCTGCTTTGGCTGACTCTGCTGGGCTGCAGCTTCTGCTATCTCTTTCTGTTTCTGGACAGTAACATGGCACATCCTGGTAGTGTGGCCCTTGTCCTCACCGCAGAATAGACAATAAATCTTCCTGGACTGATCCCCAAACCTTCCTTCGAAGCCCCTGGCACCTCTGCCCCTTGGAACTGGGGGCTGAGGATAGCCTTGTTGCTGACCCGAAGCCTGGGAAGAATATTGCGGCCTCTGCTGTTGACTTCCCCTGTCATCACTCTGAGTGGAGTGGATTGATCTGACGTGCCTAGGGTGGATCCTCCCTCCGAAGCCCATGGCCATCTCGGAGAACCTATAAGCCTCCTCCCTTGTTTGTCAAAAATCATTGTCAGCCCGGATGTATTCATCCATTTTCTGAAGCAGCTTCTCCAGGGTTTGAGGGGGTTTCCTAGCGAAGTACTGGGCTGAAGGTCCTGGCCGAAGCCCCTTAATCATGGCCTCAATGACGATTTCATTAGGCACTGTTGGCGCTTGTGCCCTCAGACGCAAGAACCTTCGGACATACGCCTGGAGATATTCCTCTTGGTCTTGCGTGCACTGGAACAAGGCTTGAGCGGTAACCGGCTTCGTCTGAAACCCTTGAAAACTGGTAACCAGCATGTCCTTCAGCTTCTGCCATGATGTGATTGTTCCTGGCCGAAGAGAGGAATACCAAGTTTGTGCAACATTTTTGACTGACATGACAAAGGATTTTGCCATGACCGCAGTGTTGCCACCATACGAAGATATAGTTGCTTCGTAGCTCATCAGAAACTGCTTTAGATCTGAGTGTCTGTCATACATGGGGAGCTGGGGTGGCTTGTAAGAGGGGGGCCAGGGCGTAGCCTGCAGTTCTGTTGACAGAGGAGAAGCATCATCAAAAGCAAAATTTCCATGATGGAAATCCTCATACCAGTCATCTTCGTTGAAGAAGCCCTCTTGGTGCAATTCCCTGTGATATGGCCTTCGATTCTGCTCATCCTGAGCGAGATGACGCACTTCTTCGGTAGCTTTGTCAATCTGTCTTTGCAGTTCAGCTAACCGAGCCATCTTCTCCTTCTTCTTCTGGACCTGCTGATGAAGCATCTCCATATTCCTGATTTCCTGGTCCAACTCATCCTCTTGTGGTGTTGGACTAGTAGCCTTCCTCTTCTGGTTTCAGGCTTCCAGAAGAGAAAGGGTCTCCTGATTCGGATCTAGCGGCTGCAAAACAGCAGCCCCTATTGCCGAAGCTTTCTTTGGTGGCATGACGAAGGTCGATGCTTGCTGAAGGTGGTCGAAAAAGAGTTCACCGGAGGTGGGCGCCAATGTTGTGGACTTGTTCTCAAATGCTATGAAGTAAGAACAAAACAACACAGTAAACGTTATACGTTAAAGCCCTTCGTCCTTCGAAGCATTATTTCCCTTAGGATATAATGATTTTTGGATGAAGGTAACGAAGGACTTACCTTCGTTAATATAACATATGAAGATGAAGAAAGAATCATATAAACCATAAAAATAATATAAATAATCATATATTATCACTATTTCACTCTTATTTCATTACTACGGAAAAATAGAAGCAATATTAGATTACAAATGTACCTTCGGCTTGAAGGAATGTGAAAGTACCAGTGTGACACAAGGATAAATGCCAAGTCAACGTGAACAGTACGGAGTTACTGTTCACCTATTTATAGGCACGGGACGCAGCCCATGTGAAATTACACTCATGCCCTCTACATTTGCTAACAACTCTATAGTAGTCCCTCGAGGTTTGAATAGCCTTTTCATCTTTAAGTCGGTTTCCTTTTTCTGTTATCATGCTGAAGCTCTCCTGCGCACAGCTTTGGCTTTATGCTATCCTTCGTACTCCTCGTGCTTCTCCACACTGTGGCTTCAACTCAAGTCCAAAGATACCTGTTCATGTACTGTACTTCCAGAAACATTGTTAAATCATGTTTTTGAGGACCTTCGGAAGCCAAAGGCCCCCAACAGAGGTCCTGAGCCTGTTCGTCCGTGGTGATGTAGAGGTTCGCCTCCCTGAACAACTGCTCGGAGGTAGTCGGTGCCTTTTGAAGTATGGCTCGGAAGAAGGCCGAGTCATTGGATCCTCGATAGAAGTCCTCGATCACGGCTGCCTCCGCAACCTTGGGGATACGATTTCTCATGGTCTGAAACCTTTTGAGGTATGACCGGAGAGTTTCATCGCCTCGGCGCCTGATGGATTTGAGGTCCCATGGCTGCGCCGGCTTGTCGGAGAGAGATTGGAAGTTCGCGATGAAGCGCCGGCTGAAATCGCTCCAGTCGTCGATACAGTGTCGGGGCAGGTGTCGCAGCCATTGCAGTGCGTCTTGCCCAAGGACAATGGGTAAGTATGCAGTCATCACATCTTCAGTTGCCCCAGCGGCCTAGGCGGTAGTGGTATAGACGGCTAACCAGCCTCCAGGGTCCTGCTTAGGCTCGTACTTGTCGATGTTGGAGACTTTGAAGTTAGGGGGCCACTGAATAGCCCTGAGACGTGGAGTGAGTGCCGACACTCCACATGTGTCCTCGTGTCGACGGTGATGATGTCGGTCCCGGGGAGGGGAGCTATTGATGTGCTGCCTCGATCGCCCCTGGGTCATGCCGCCAGTTGAAGCTATCGCCGACTCAACTCCGGCGGCTTGACTTCGCGCGAGGACGCCGTGATCCCGATCATACTCTTCTCGGCGCCGAATCTCATTCTCATGTCGTCGTTCGCGCGAGGCGTTGATGGAGCTCTGCGCGTCTCGTCGACTATTGATGGTGTGTCGTAGATCGCTCGGAGGATGAGTGAGAGGCAAAAGATGGTTAGCTGCCCGAGTGAGCAGCCGCCGATAGCCCTCGGCGTCTGGAGTCCGGGGGAGGCCATTGGCTATCCGAGCCAACACTCCATCGACCTCGCTCGGTGTGTTCATGGCTCGGGCGAAGTCGGGGTTCAGGTTCCGTCCAAGAAGAGGGTTCTCTCGACGTTGTCTCGCCTCCTGTTCGGCCTGCTCTTGAGCTTGCCGACGATCACGTCGTCGAGAATTCCTTTTTTCCCTGAAGACCCGTTCTTCTGGAGTTTCTCCCATCTCCGAGATCTCATCTCGTGATACAGGCTGTGCCAGGTCCCGCTCTCTGGCTTCATGATGTCGCCAAATATTTCTACGTCGGTTCCTTTGTTGGCGAGATTCCTGCTGAAGAGGTTCCTCCCCCGGGGCAGTTGGTTCGTCGTCGGAGATAGGGGACGATTTCACTCTTCCCCCGATGAAGAGGACGTCGGGGTAGAATGGAACTATTGTAGCGACAAGCTTCTTTCTGTTCTCCTTTGAGGGCGAAGGTACTAGAGCAGCTTGACGGGCTTTCTCCTTATTTGTTTCCTTTTTCCTTGTGACCCGCGTCCATTTTTCCGTAGGGGAGGTGGACAGCGGGGTTCTCTGGGTAGACGGATCTGTCGGTGTTTTGGGTCCGACCGCGCACCTAGGGTTGCCCCTTGAGGTACTTTTTGGAGTAGGACGGTGTTACCGATTGTAGCTCGATGGTTCGTGCTAATGCACAAGAGACGGTGGACGGTTTTGTACAGGTTCGGGCCGCTTTGAGATGCGTAACACCCTACGTCCTGGTGTGAGTACTTTATGTGGTGGGTTACAAGGAGGCTCTCTAGTGTTGAGGATGTAGAAAACCGAGCAGATGGCTAAGTAATGAGATGCTTTCGAGGGGGTGCCTCCTAGGCCTTATATACTTGACCATGGGGCGTTACATGTGGATATGATAACAATGCGAGCCTAAATAATAGTAAACCGACTGAGTTTATTTTCCTATAATCCGGTCGACCTTCCCCTGCCTCGTTTCAATGTATGAGGCCCCTGCGCGGGAAGGTCGGGTCTCTGTTGTGGTCGCAATTCAAACCCGTCGGGCCGTCTAGGCCTGCGCCGATCCGACCTTGTGTCAAACTGCTTCACTAGGCGTTCCTCCTCAGGCCCACGAAGGAATGACCTTGCGAATTATTGGACCCACGTGCCTTTCGTGAGGTCTTTCATCCTTTCGGTGGACCCGGGGGATATCCGTCCCCCACAAGCCCCCGATCTTTGGGTTGATTTTGAAATAACCAGCCCAAAGATCATAGGTCCAGCTTGCAGTTTTTTGATTTTGATAAGGAATGTATTGAAAATAAGTCTATCGAGCCACTGCTTCTGAACTCCGAGTGATCCGGTAAAAACGATCTTTTATTGTCTTCTTTCGCTATTTATTCCTTAAAATTCGGTGTTCTATCTCGGGTTTATGCTTTGGAGGTCAGCATTATGCTCTTTAGAACTTCAAAATTCATTGGGTGCACCGAAGGTGCACCCAATGGGTGTAGCCCCCGAGCTTCGAGTGGATTTCTGAAAATAATCCACTCGAAGGTCTTCATCTCACGCTGTTTTTCAGAAATCATCCTTTCCTTTTGTTGAATGCTTTAGAGATCAGCACTATATCATCAACATTATGCTTTAGAGGTCAGCATTCATTTTTGTCTTTGAAATCGAGCACGCGATCTGCCCATATCTTGTTAGGTCTTGCAATTTATTTGATCTGCAACTGATTGGACGTTCGGTAGATGGCCTTTGGCTAGTCTTCATATCACTTCGTGCTTCAATGCTTCTGTTGATTAGACTTGTACCTCATCGGCTATATTTGGCTTTCCTCTGGTCTCTGTTGATATCTTCCTTCTGTCTTGAGGTATTCATTGCGTATACTGTTTGGATGTGACTGCTTGGGAAAATCTATTGAAAATTCCTGGAGGTCCCCCCCAATGGGTGTAGGCAGGGGACGGCTTGGTGCACTGAGCGTTTAGCAAACTGCTTCTGAGTAGTAACTTGACGTGACCGCAGGTGTAATCATATCGCCCAAGCAGTTGACTGGAGTCCCAATGGGTGTCGTGTTACGTGGAACGGCGCGAGCCGCCTGACGTGTTTTCAGACGGTTTCAATTGCATATTGAATTTTTGCGACTGTTCAGTGGCTGTGGTAGGAGGTGAGCGGTTGTCTTCTTCTTCTATAATTAGTGTGCTTGCTTCTCCGGCATCTTCACATCTCTTACTGCCGCTTGTTGCTTACTCTCTTCACTTCCCTTCTATTCCACCATGGGTAAGAGCAAGAAAGGTGGGAGTTCCTCATACCATTCCGGCGATAAGCGGAAATGCGAGCCGACTCCTCCCTCGGAGGACTTCGGCAACTCAGAGTACTTTGAGGAGGAGTTCTCCTCCGAGTCAGAGGGCTCGCCGGTCCATGCCTCTCCCCCGGCATCGTCTGATGATTCAGACGACTCCCAGGGGATCGCCGCAGAGGTATGGACCTACATCCGGGTCGTCGAGCGTGCCGGGCTCGAGGGCTCGGATGAGTCAGAGGTCTCCTCAGACGAGGAGAACTCCTCGGACTCGTCCGAGGGGGCGGCGGTGGCGGCGAGGGCGAGGGCGACGGTGACGACGGCGAAGGTGGCGGCGAAGGTGGCGGCGATGGCAGCGAAGGAGGCGGCAAGGGCGGCAGCAAGGGCAGCAACAAGGACAGTGGCTAGGCGCCACTGGTTTTAAATGTTAGTATAGATTAGTAGTAGAAGTTAATGAAATAATGTAGTAGTAGTTAGTAGTATAGTGTAGCGAAATGTAATGTAGTAGTAGTTAGTAGTATAGAACAGTGGGAAGAAGACCGACTCATAATGAGTTGGTTTTTTAAGTTTGGTAATACTTCCCCTCCCTTTATAATGAAGAAGATTTTGTCCCATTCTGTGTGTGTTCCTTTGCTTTCCCATCGCTTCTTTTCCCGTCGATCGGTCGACCGTATTTATGCTTAATGTAGCTGTTGTTCTTGGATGTAATGCTTGAGTAATCGACTTTAGAATCATCGAGTCGCATTTTAGATTTGCCTCCATATTCGTAGAGAAAAAATGGCTGATTTACTATTAGTATTTTCAGAGGTGGTAACTGAGTGGTTTTTCCTTTTTTGTGACGTCGACGTTTTAGAGGCAACAGCCGAGTCTTTTGGATCCACGTCGTCACTTTAGGAATAATGGCCGAGTGACTACTGGTGATGTCGGCGGTTTAGAAATAACAGCCGAGTGATAACGGGCCACATCGGCATTTTAGAAATAATGACCGAGCGGTTACTAGTGACGTCAGCGTTTTAGAGATAACAGCCGAGTGATATTGGGCCACGTCGGCCGTTTTGGAAATAACGTCCGAGTGATGACATGGCACGCCAGCGTTTTAGAAATAACAGCTGGGTGATGACTGGGCACTTTTTTAAAAATGGCATCTGGCCCGGGGAAAACCTCATTTGTACTGCGCTGTCACATGCCTCTGTATTCTGAACCCTAGTCTTGCTTTTCTGCATCTAGACCTTCTCTGCTTTCTTGCGATATTGTTTTCGTCCCGC
The DNA here is from genome assembly GCA_029449295.1 of Zea luxurians. NCBI lineage: Eukaryota > Viridiplantae > Streptophyta > Magnoliopsida > Poales > Poaceae > Zea > Zea luxurians. Next base: position 217,365,942 of record JAOPSE010000001.1, read on the forward strand.
TCGCTAGCAAGATTGAGATGGCGCCCAAGCGGAAGACTCAGAGTTCATCTGCCGCAACCATTCCTTCCATCGATCCCAATAGCCAGTTGCCTTTCGCAGGTAACCACATGTCTGTTGTTTCTGAGTCCGACCTTCTTCACCTTGTCTCTGTTGGAGTTCTTCCTCCGAAGGAACTGTGTTCTTGGCGGATCTGCCGTGGGGTCACTGTTCCGACAGAGGACACCCACGAGTCTGTTATCTATATTCCTTTTCTCATCTGCGGCCTTGCTCTTCCTATTTCTCCTTTCTTCTGCGGTCTCCTTGATTTCTATCATTTGAATCTAACCCATCTGAATCCCAATTCTATTCTGCAAGTTTCCGTTTTTGTTCATTTGTGTGAAGCCTACCTTGGTATTCTGCCACATTTCGGCTTGTGGAAATACTTGTATCACTGTCGGCCTGGGATGGCCGGGGGACAACACCAGCTCGTGGGGGTGCGAGTTTGGAGATGTGTCGTGGGAGGAAATGTGGCGGAACCGCCCGAATTATTCCAGCTTAAGTGCCCAAGTCACACCCGCAAGGGCAGCAACACACTTAAACCGGAATAACCCGTCAGTCCCTCGGATCTAGTCCGATAAAGCCACTTAACCAGGATCGAATACCACTAGCTCACTCGAAGGTGAGGCACAGAGAAATACAATAAAACATAATACCACAAATTTAATAAGTGTCATTAGTGATTACATTATCGGAGTTTCAGAAATAATAACCATAAATTTTTAATGCAGCGGAATTTACTAACGGAGAAAACCGAGTAACATGGCGAAGCCTGGCCACGCTACTCCTCCTGGTCCTCTCCTGCGGAAGCAGTAACCCACTCGACCGTCTATCCCGGTGGCAGGGATGAAGGCCAAGTCACACCAACAACCAATCATCCTAAGAAGTACCTGCAAAAATTATGCCACAAGCAAGGCTGAGTATACTAATACTCAGCTAGACTTACCTGGTGTGAGGAGTCTACTCCTCTACCTCTAGACATGCAGCTGTTTGGCTGAGGGGTTTGGTTTGCCAAAAGCACTAGCTGAGTCTAAAATCAAGTTTTAGCTTTTCAAGTTTTAGTATGATCATTTTAAACTAGATGAGTACCTAGCTACTCATACATGATATCAAACATTTTTAAGCAATCAACCTTTTTGCCAGTCATCTCATTTCCACTTTTTACTCAATGTAGCAGCATGGATCAAGCAGTCTCATTAGCTGCGAGAAGCCGACAATTCGAATCGAGTTTTTAAACCTTGCAAGGTAAACCTAAACACACGACATGTAGGGGCACTCTGTCCCCACACACATCAACCGTCCCCATCGATTCCCTGGCAACAGAAAGGGGCTCACCGCCTTGGCGTACAATGCCTCACTGACCCCGACTGCCGTCGTGCAGTGACCGCACTTGTACCCACCATAACCGGAATGGGAGACCACGTCTCAGGTCGCGTGAGGAGGGCAATCTGCGGGCAGGTTCACTCAGGTACTAGGCTTACCGATTTACCATATTTCTCGGCATATGTTTAGTACATTCAAACACTTGACTCACGGTACCACACCTTAATCCTTATTCCAATTTCCGTCTCGTAGACAACGCATCCCCATGGACTGTTGTCCACAGACCACCATCATTACGATATCAAAATGGATACAACCAATTCCTGACCTCGCGCGAGTGCTAGAAAAATCACTCGACTTCTACCGAGATCCCTAATTAATAAAGCAGCTACTCGACCTAGCATACTAGTATCCATCACAAAAGGATTCCTGAGTTCATGCAACTAGGGTTTCATTCAACTCCTACACTTAAGTGCACAGTACAAGCCTACAAACATTAAGTGTAGTAAAATAGCATATATAAACGGTTATGCATAAAACCGGGGCTTGCCTTTATTTTAACACTTAGATAGTGTTTGCTGGGGGGTACTCGCTTGGCGAGCATCCACTGGTTATGTCCATCCTTCCTTGGGTCGTCCACCGACTGCATCTTGTGGGTGGCACCACATCACTTGCACGATCAGCATCTCTCGGTCCTAAATGAGATGCAAGATGCATATGTATGAATATAATAAAATAGCACATGATACTTTAAGTACACGCTAGTGAATTAAACACTAAGTAGCGAGACATCACAAATAACCACACACACTAGCGTTAGCTAACTACATATCGTCGAGCGCACAACATTAACACCACTAAAAAGACGACAAACATTTTGGATATTTACGCAACACAATACTACATCACAATTAACTAGAGAAAGAAACGTATAGAAACATGACACATATGTTATCTCAAGCTTAGTCATGGCAATTCTATATGAATTTAGTGCTAACCAACCATTTTTAGCCAAAAGGGTGAACTAACAATTAATTGAGCACATGCAGATTTTTAGGACAGCAGCACAGCAGTTAATAGTTTTAATCATATCTCTTCAAATATTAATCCAAAAATAGCAAACTAGGATTTTCTGGAAAGCTTAAAAAGTGAACTACAACTTTGGTATTTTTACCTCCACAGGATTCAGCACTTAGCAAGGTCAAACAGTGCTAACACAACAGTTCTGTCCAGATTTGGACAGATTCAGACTTGCAACTTCAAAAATTCACAACTACAGATTCAGACATCCAAACAAAGTGATTTTAGACTTTCTGGAAAGCTAATTAAATGTTCTACAAATTATTTATAAACATTCCTGGCTGGTTTAGCATGTATCTAGGCTAAAATATACTATGAAGGCTGTGCTGTCCAAAACTGGACAGATTCAGTCTTCACACTTCAAACACAGGTAACTTAATCTTCAGACCACCAAAAAGAGTGATCTAAGACTTTTTGAAAAGCTTAGCAAAAGTAATACACAACTTTTATAATCACCAAGAAGTGATTCCAGGTTTAACTAAATCAAATATTACAGTTTTCGAAATCTGTTCTGACGGTGGACAGAACACAACAACCAGTCTGTAAAATTCATAACTCTTAAACTGTCAGGCCTATAGTTATGAAATTTTAACACAAGCAAGATAAGAAAAGCCTCTACAACTTTCTTATAATTGACAAAGACTGATTCTAACATTAACTTAAGCAAACAATGCAGTTTCTGAAATCTGTACAAAATTTGGACAGATTCAGTTACTGAATTTGTAAAAAGCACAACTCCTAAATGGTCAGACCTATGGCTGTCAAATTTTAACACCAGCAAGATAATAAAGTTATCTACCACTTTTCTATAGCACATATCTACAGAAAACACAATTTAGTTCATCAAACATACAGCACAACTAAAACAGTGTGTGCAGTCCAAAACAGCAATCAATAAATTTCAGCTTCTATATAATTCAAGAATTGCCTTGCTCTAGAGACTTGAATTATTCTAACACTTTACCATTTGTTAGAGTTAAAATAATCAACTGAGGACTAACAAGTAGACTCACTAATTTTTATCCATGTCATTTTGTATTACTAGCTTAGTTGCACAACCAAAACTATACATGCAGGAATTTTTCAGCTTGCAAGCACAAGAACACTTAACTCAATCATCAAGCACAATCAGGGACAGTTACTACAAATTCTCATTTCCAAATTGCAATGATTTGGTTATCGAACACAACTATCACATGCTTATGTTATGTAAGTTGGTTACCATGAAAGATACACTTTAATAATGTAAATTAGCATGTGACGATAAGTTAATTCTAAACTCTTTACCTCTCGCAACACATGATCATTTTAATGTCATCAAGGTACCACAACATCATACGAGGACATATGCATACTAGTTTCCAGTTTTACATCTATAACTTCTTTACTAGTTATTTTCAACCACTTAATCGGCATTGATCGAATTAAACCTCTAACTCGACAATTTGGGGCACCATAAATTTCAGAATTCTACCTAGATACCTAGCGTCACATAGAGAGTCTACTAATTAACTTGCAACCACTTGAAGTACTGGAAACACCTACATATAACAATTACTTAACGCAATTGAATTCCTCTATTTAACAAGGGTTGGCTAACACAGCATGAAAAAAAATAGTAATTCATACACAAGTTCATATTTTTCTCAATCACAACACCATGAGACCAAAAAAACTAGTTTCACCATTTTAGACATCTTAACTTAAAATATAGCTAAAAGTAATTCGATTAGTTTTCTTAACTACTTTTCTATATTAGGTCACTTAGTTCCCAATTAATCAACACACCATATTTCCTTTGACGCAATAGGTAGAGCACGACTACTTGTTTCTAACAATCTTTGGGTATCAACAATTAATTGCCTTTGGTATTTATCCGACTCGAAAACATAGAGAAGGCGACGACTACTACGGCATGTCGTCACCTCATCTTAATCGCATAATCAATTTTAGCTTTACTGATCGAGTCTGCCGACTAACCGTTTAAACTAGTAAAACCTATCCTTCGCATCAAACAACACATCACACATCTTCCTATCGAAACGTAAAAACATTCGAGTTCTTTTCTACTTCCTTTTTCTTTCGCCACAAACTTCAATCCATACCAATACAATTTTTAAACACGCACCACATCGACCAATTTATACGAATCGATGACCACCAATCTCTAACTCGAAATGATGAGCACGACCATATTACGACCTACCGCCAAAACATTTCAACCACATCTATATAATTTATTAATCAAGTCAATCGAGAGCGACATGGCTCACCATAAACAAACCCAATCAGCGTTTGCAAGAACGACGGTGATTCCGATTTGTGCATCGCTACGACATCGACGAGCGTCGAGCGGCTTGCCTTCTCCACGCAAAACACGGGGTTATCTCCTCCACAAAAATAAAACAAAGCAGCACACATACATAATTAATCATAGGAAAATAATGTCGATGCGGAATCGAACAAGGAGCGTCGCGGTCTCACCGGGGTGAACGACGACGACAACGGGGCTGCGCAAAATAGCAAACACCCGGCGGGCATCCCGACGTGCTGTTCGCTGCGTAGCAAACACGAGAGCGATGACTCGCGACGGGGAAGTGGAGAATGAACTGGAGGGCTGCTGCAGCGCGCGGCTTGCTGCGCATTTTGCCGAACAGCCGGCGGGCACCACGACGAGCAGCGAGGAAGGGGGCTCGCTGTTTGGGGAGGGAGAGTCGTGCAGAGGCGCTGCGCGGGGCGTCGGCCATGGAGGAAATGGAGCTCTTGCTAGATTTCCATGGGAGAGTAGGGCGCAGGGAAGAATCGGCCATGGCAAGAGCAGTTTGGGGGAGGGAGATGCTGCTGCAATTTCTAGGCACCAAGGAGGAAGAGCAGGAGCGCCATGGGAGGGAGCTGCTGCGTCGCCATGGACAGGGAGGCAGCACCATGAGAAAACTCGAGCTCGAGCCATGGGGAAGGGAAGGGAGCTCGCTGGGGCATCTCCTGCGCCATGGGAGGAAGCAGGACGCCATGGCTGGGGGGGCGCGTGGAGCAGGGAGCCTGCTGGTGGCCTTGCTGCCGTGAAGCAGGGAAGAAGAAAGGCAAAGGAAGAAGAAGGGGGAGGGGATGAGGAACCGGACTGTTCTCCTGCAGGGAGCGAGCGCCAGGGAAGAAGAAGGGTAGAGGACGCCATGGACAGGAGCTCGACGGCCATGGGAGGAGAGGAGGAGCCGAGCTCCCTGCGCTGGGGAAGAAGGCCAGCGTGGGGGAAGAAGCCAGGGAGATGGAGCCGCTGCTGCTCCCTACGCCTGTGAACGGAGAGGAGGGAGGCTGCAGGGAACCTGGACGCCAGGGGATTCCTTGCTGCGGGAGGTGCCGAGCTCCATGGGAGAAGAGCTGAGCTCCCAGCTGCCACCGTGAGGAAGAAGGAGGCAGGGAGAAAGAAAGTGGCGGCTAGGGGTGTAGGTGAATAAAAGCCAAGCAAGGAAGGAGCACCTCTATTTATAGAAAATGGCTAGGGTTAGGGTTCTTTAGTGGGCCTAGTGGGCCGGGCTGGAATGGGCTTGGCCCAAAATCCCAATTCGGGTCGCGCTAAATTTATTTTTCCAAATAAAAATGCTCCTGCAGAATTCGTTTCTACAGAGAACAAAGTGAATTAGAGTTTCGGCGAACGGACGGTTGAGCGATTAATTCGGTCGAGAGTCTAATTTGATTTCGCTCGAAAATAATTATCTACGCGTGATTCGAAAATAAATCGCCCTGAGATTCGATCGGCTTTGGATTTTTAGTCGGATAAGGCGAATCGTGATATTTTAAAATCGTTGCGGATACGGGGTTTTGAGTTTGGTTCGGACACGAGATATTTGGCCGAGTCGGATAAAATTGATTAGAGGACGACAATTTCAGTATTCCGTGTGAGAGTACGGACTCGGATTAAAATAGTCGGACATCAACCGGGGTTCGAGGAATTAGACTCGGGCTCAGATCAGATAACAGTCGTTGAGAGTTTTATTTAAAGAGCTTCAGATGAGATTTATAATTCGAGAATGATCTTCGAGTTTGCATTCGTGCTGAGGTTAAAAGTTTTAACAGGCTCCAAATTTGGCTGTTTCTCGCGATCGATTAACTTTGAATTCGGTGAACTTCCAAGAGAAAGCCTGATAAACAGAGATAGGCACGATCGAGAAATAGAAATTTTTGCTGAGCATCCAAGATTAGGATAAATCTCCCGTCATAACGCGAAATAGACACCTGGGGTGTCACAGGAAAACCGAGTATCTAGACATCCCACTCAAGGACAGCATCAAAGGATGGCGCCTGGAATGGTTTATCGTAGAGAATCATGGGAATTCCCTCCCCCCTCGGTCAGGGAGACAGCCAGATGTTCATGCTCCAAGTTGGACTGAATCCCCCACAGACTTGGAGATAGCTGAGGCCAGGGTTCTGCTTGCCGAGGTTGGATTGTTGAAGGAGAGGGGTCTGACTGCTGAGGCTGTGGTCGCCGATTTTGTTTTTAAGAACATTCAGCCACAGAAAGACAGAGTGTATCTAGCTTATTTGTATCGTGGCACCATTGACTCGACCCGGGTTACCAACAGAAGGATTCCTACTGTGGATCTGGTAAGCCGGCTTGAAATGATTCTTAGAGGCAAGGTGTCGAATTTCGGTGCTCCTGTTCATATTCAGCATGGAATCTGCCTCTTTCCAAGGCTTTCATCAGTTTTGTGTCAAATCCTCCTGCCGGTGTCAGTGGTTTGGGCCTTAGAGTGCGACCCTCTCCCAAAGAGGTTGAGGCTTTGGTTGCTTCGCTTGGTGAAATCCCTGATGATGAGAGGCAGGTTCATTTTGAGATGCCTTTAAATCCGAGCGACGCAGAAATAAGTGCCATGCTGGACATGTTGGCTGAGGATTCCTCTGATTCGGTCCCTGCTGAAACACTAGCTGTAGCATCCATCCCGGAATCTGGAAAAGCTTTGGACATTCAAAGATCTGATAGTATTCGCCCGAAGCGTCCTCGCTGAACCAATCATCCAACTTCTCCTGCTGAGGGGAAGAAAAAGAAGAAGAGACGGCTTCGGCGAGTGTCATGCTTGAATCAGGATGCTGGCCCTTCTGCTCCTGCTGCCGGGGAAGTGCCAGTACCGACTTTTACTGAAGTTGAACCCAATGGGTGTGACCCGACTGATGCTGACCCCAATGGGTGTAACCTTGATGACGCTAACCCCAATGGGTGTAACCTTGATGATGCTGACCCCAATGGGCGTAACCTTGATGATGCTAACCCCAATGGGCGTACTATCTGTAATATTGATGAAGATGAGGAGGAGGAGGAGGAAATCCCCTTAATTCGGAAGAACAGTCGGTGCTATATAGCCAGTGGGGAGAGTAGTGGTATTCCTTCTCCAGCTTTGTCTGCTCTCGTTGGTCTGCAAGAATTGTCTCTGGCAAATTTTGATCAGACTCTCAAAGATATGGTCCCTGAAGATCTGTTGTCGGAGCCAGCAGATGGTGGAACGATGGAAGTTTATGCTGATGTGCCTGCTGTCGGGTTAGAGTTATCCCGAGCGGCGTCTCGTGCCTCATCGACCTTGGAGCGCAGTTTTAAGAGCCAAGCGGCTGATCTGGATTTCTCTGTTCCCATGGAGGTGGTTGAAAATCCTTCAGCCTTAGAGATGGCTGATACAGATAACTCGATCCCCAGGGATGGCGCTTGCGTTTACCTAGCCCCCGAGGGTGTTGCCGGTGATGATCCGGCTCGGGTGGGCAGCGCGAGCTATGGCCCAGCCCCCGAGGGTGTCCGAGCGGGTTCTCCTTCTCATACTTCCATGGATGTTCACGTCGGGTCTTCTCCTCCACGTTCTGGTTGCATAGCAGCACAAGCTTTGGATCAGGAGGTTGCCTTAGAGGCCAGCGCACCTGATGATAGAGTTTTGATTTCTGCTGGTAACGCTGAATTGGTCCCCACTGATGCTCTACAGATTGCTTCGGTTGGTAATCCTTCATCAAGTCGCCAACTGAATTCCCATGATTTGGGGGTTCCTTCGTTCTTCTCCAATCTCCAGGTAATTTGGTTTTCCCTGACCTGACTATACTCTGGGTGGAATACTGTTCTTACACTCATTTGTTTTCAATGTCAGGCGTTGGTTGACGAGATGGCTGGTCAACTGAGATCGCAGGGTGCCTCTATCCCAGGAGGAGCTCTGTCTCTAACACATTGGAATACAGTGCTGCTTCAGCAGCGGGTATCTGATTTGGAGATGGCAAATGCTGGTTAGTGCTCTTTGCTTTTTCCTTGGCTATTTGACTGATCTGCTTTTTGGCTGAATTTCCTTGTTTGACTGTTTCTTGCTAGATATGGCCCGGGTTTCTGCTTCTCTGAATGATGCCAACATGCTGAATTCCAATCTCAATGCTCAGCTTGGCTCTAAAAAGGTGGTCGGTGAATTAAGTTTTACTTGACTTTCTTTGATGTGTTCTTAATGCTTGCTTGACGTTGGAGAACCGATTCTCGTCTGCAGGAGGAAAACTGTGCCCTTGCAACTTCTCGTGACAACCTTGACAGGTTGTATCGCGATGCCAGCAACTCTTTGACTATCTTGGAGAGGAGCCATCGTTTCACCATGGAGGACTTGGATAATCATCGTTACAAGCTGCAAGAGTCCCTGGATGATATGATTCGTCTTAGGCAATTGGTGTCGAGCAAAGATTCTATCATCAAGGATCTGCGCGCTTCCAAGAGATCAGTCGTCCAGGAGCTAGAAGCTACTCGGCTGGCTGTCAAGGCTGTCGAAGACATTTCCGCTACTTTGAGGGCCCAGCGCGACAGAGCTATGGACAAAGCCATTCGTGCAGGGCGAATCTTGATGAGGAGACCCGGTGTGATTGTTCCTGACGACATAGTTGCAGATGTGAATATTGCTCCTGATTCTTCGAGTCGCCCCTCTTCATCAGTCGCTCCTGAGAAAAACATTACCAAGTAGAAACACTGAATGCCTTGTGCATGCGGTTAGTGTGCTCGAATGTTCTGTCAGAATGTGTTTTCAGTACTGGAAGCCATTATTATTTTCCTGTCGTTAGAATTCAGCAGTAGCTACAATTGCAGGAGTAAATGTAGTGCGATGATTTTGAAATTTCCTCTTATTTCGCGAGGCATAGAGATTGCCTTGAGATGAGTAATCGAAAACGTGCTTGTGTTTCCTAAGCAGAATGTCGTAGGTACGCGAGTGAGCCGTGTCGATTTAAGTCGCTACCGATTTAAACCGACTGCTCCATTAGTAGGGTATAGTGGTCACCCTGAGTTGCACATGAGCGTTTCACACCGCCTTAAGTTATCGCCAACTTAAGCCGGTTGCTCCGTTAGTATGGTATAGTGGTCACTCTGAGTTAAGTAAGCGTGAGCATGTCACACCGCCTTAAGTCGTTGCTGACTTAAGTCGATTGCTCCATTAGTAGGGCATAGTGGTCACCCTGAGTTACGCGTGAGCATGTCACACTGCCTTAAGTCGTCGCCGACTTAAGTCGATTGCTCCATTAGTAGGGTATAGTGGTCACCCTGAGTTAAGTAAGCGTAAGCATGTCACATCACCTTAAGTCATTGCTGACTTAAGTCGATTGCTCCGTTAGTAGGTTATAGTGGTCAACCTGAGTTAAGTAAGTGTGAGCATGTCACACCGCCTTAAGTCGTTGCTGACTTAAGTCGATTGCTCCGTTAGTAGGGTATAGTGGTCACCCTGAGTTAAGTAAGCATGCAGGTTGGTAGTAAACAATTGGAGTGCCTTTGAGAACGAAGTCTTTTTATTGATGATATATTTCCTAGTTTACAAAATACAAGGCCGTCCCCATAGCTTTTGAAATATAGCTAGGGGTAAAACTTCCTGAGATGTTCTATATTCCATGAGTTCCCAATTTTTGTGTCGTCCATTTGAGTAAGACGATACGAGCCAGGCCGAGTGACTTGTGCTACTATGAATGGCCCTTCCTATAGTGGTGACAATTTGTGCCGCCCCTCCCCCGTTAGAATTCGGCGGAGGACGAGATCTCCCACTGCGAAGGATCGATGTCGTATGGCCTTATCATGATAGCGCCTCAGAGTTTGCTGATACCAGGCTGACTGAATCACCGTATTCAGTCGTTCTTCTTCTATTATATCAACATCCTCCAGCCTAGTAGCCTCAGCTTCTACTATGTTTTCAAAGATTAATCTAGGTGCTCCAAACTTGAGATCAGCGGGTAGCACTGCCTCCAAACCATAGACCATAAAGAAAGGAGTGTTTCCATGCAGAGCTTGGCTAGGTTGAGTTCTCAGGCTCCAGACGACATATGGCAACTCTCTGATCCACTTTCCTGCGAACATTTCATTCTTGTCGAAGACTTTCTTTCTGAGCGCTTCCAATATCATCCCGTTGGCTCTTTCTACTTGCCCATTGGCTCTTGGGTGTGCCACCGAGGCATATTTGATCTTAATGCTTCTTTGTTCGCAGAAATCGAAGAACACTGAGCTTGTGAAATTGGATCCCAGGTCGGTTATGATGCTATTCGGTATCTCGAACCTGAATATTATGTCTTGTATGAATTTCACTGCCTTAGCTGAAGTTAGAGAAGCAATGGGTTTGAACTCTATCCATTTAGTGAATTTGTCGATAGCGACCAGTACATGAGTGTATCCTCCTTGAGCTTTCTTGAAACGTCCAATCATATCCAGTCCCTAACACGCGAACGGCCAGGTTATAGGTATGGTTTGCAGTTGTTGTGCTGGTAGATGCTGCTGTTTTGATAAGTACTGACAGGCTTCACATCTCTAGGCTAACTCGGCTGCATCATTTTTTGTCGTTGGCCAGTAGAAACCAGACCTGAAGACCTTCCCAACCAGAGTCCTTGATGTTGTGTGTATCCCGCATTGCCCAGCATGGACCTCATCTAGCAGTTGCTTCCCTGTAGCCGAAAGAATGCATTTCATGAGGACTCCTGATGCGCCTCTTCTGTATAGTGTTTCCCCAATGAGAGTATAATGAGCTGACTGCCTTGCAATGCGCTCTGCTGCATTTTTGTCATCCGGCTCTTCCTCATTCTTTATGTACCTGATGATCGACTCCCTCCAGTCATCAGGATCTGACTCTGATTGGCTCAGAATATTGCATTCTTCTACCCGGTCTAGTGAAATGCTCGATTGCAGTACTTCTTGGACAAAAACTCCAGGCGGGACCTGAGTCCAACTGGATCCTAGTTTGGACAATGCATCAGCTGCCGTGTTGCGGTCTCTCTCCACATGATGAAATTCCAAACCTTCAAACTTGTCTTCAAGCTTTCGGACGGCCATGCAGTATTTCCCCATGGAATCATTTGAGCAGTCCCATTCTTTGTTTATCTGACTTATGACCACCAGAGAATCCCCATATACCATCAGTCTCTTGATGCCCAGTGATATGGCAATGTTCAGTCCATGAATCAAAGCTTCGTATTCTGCTGCATTGTTGGACGCCGGGAATAGCAATTGAAGAGCATATTTGAGTTGTTCACTTCCAGGTGCAATGAAAAGGATCCCTGCACCTGCCCCTGTAGCTTCAACGAGCCATCGAAATACATTCGCCATACTTCTGTGGTTTCCGGGTTATCGGGCACTTGTTGCTCGGTCCACTCTGATACGAAGTCAACTAGTGCTTGAGTCTTGATTGCGGTGCGAGGTCGAAACTCAATGTCATGAGCTCCCAGTTCACAGGCCCACTTGGCTATTCTTTCGATGGCCTCTTTATTGTGGAGAATATCCCCTATTGGAAATCCAGTGACTACTATGACTTTGTGATCGTCGAAGTAGTGACGGAGCTTGCGTGCAGTTAGAAGTACTGCATACAATAGTTTCTGAACTTGAGGGTATTTCTTCTTCGAGGGGCCCAGGACTTCGCTGATGAAATAGACAGGATGTTGCACTAGGTACGTGTGTCCTTCTTCCGCTCGCTCGACTACTAACGCGGTGCTCAAAACGTGAGTCATGCAAGAGATGTATAACAACAGATCTTTAGCCGGTTGATTCGACGTGGCTCGGCGCGGCGGTTTTAGCACTGGTGGTGTTGTTAGGAATTTTTTCAGTGCGTCTAGAGCTTCCTGAGCCTCTAAAGTCCACTGGAATTTGTCTACCTTCTTGAGCAACTTATAGAACGGTAGGCCTTTCTCTCCCAGCCTTGATATGAACCTGCTTAGGGCTGCCATGCATCCGGTAAGTCTTTGTACCTTCTTCTATGATTGTGGTGCTTCCATTCTCATGATAGCTTCGATCTTTTCTAGATTGGCCTCAATTCCTCGGTGGCTGACAATGAACCCGAGCAATTTTCCTGCTGGTACTCTAAAGACGCATTTTTCAGGATTAAGCTTCCATCGATATCGTCGTAGACTGTTGAAGACCAGTTGTAAATCTTCAATGAATTTTTCTGAGTTTTCTGTCTTGATCACCACATCATCCACATAAGCTTCCACACGCTTGCCCCAGTGGTCGGCTAAGCATGTCTGAATAGCCCTTTAGTAAGTCGCTCTAGCGTTTTTGAGGCCAAACAGCATGGAGGTATAGCAGAAGGCCCCGAACGGGGTGATGAATGCTGTTTTTTCTTCGTCTTCTTCTGCCAGGCTGATCTGATGATACCCAGAGTAGCAATCCAAGAAGGATAACATAGAACATCCGGCGGTCGAGTCTACCACCTGGTCTATTCTAGGAAGTCCAAAGGGATCCTTCAGACAGTGCTTGTTGAGATCCGTATAATCGACGCACATGCACCAATCCACTTTATTATTTTTCAGTACAAGAATAGGATTTGATAACCACTCGGGGTGTAACACTTCTCTAACGAATCCAGCCGCGACCAAGCGAGCCAACTCTGCTCGGATGGCTTCTCTCTTGTCAGGCGTGAAGCGACGTAATTTTTGTCGGATCGGCCTCGCCTGGGGGTAGACCTTCAATTTGTGCTCGGCCAGTTCTCTCGGGACTCCCGGCATATCCACAGGTTGCCACGCAAATACGTCTCGGTTATCTTGCAGGAACTGGACGAGCGCGCCTTCCTATTTGTCATCTAGGCTGGAACTGATGATGGCTGTCTTGTGCTCATCGGCTAACCCGAGGTTGATTCTCTTGGTTTCTTCGGTCGGCCGCATAGAGGTCACGGCTTGAGCTTCATTCGTGGGTACCGCGAGGTCTTCCTCAGGCTTTGAGATCGCCTGCGTAGAAGAAGTCGCTGATGGTTTGGTGGTGAGGGCTGCCTGAATGGCCACTCGGAAACATTCTGCGGCGCCTTGGAAGTCAGCGTGCACAGTTATGATTCCTTGTGGTCCTAGCATTTTCAATATCATGTACGTATAGTGTGGAATGGCCATGAACTTCGCCAACCCTGGCCTACCGATGATGGCGTTGTACCCGCAGTTGAAGTTTGCCACCTCGAACCTCAGGAACTCGGTTCTGTAGTTTTTCGGAGTTCCGAAGGTGACCGGCATGTAGATGTGTCCTAGTGGATATTCTCCTTCAGTCGGCACGATGCCGAAGAAAGGAGTGTCCGACTCATGGAGCTCTTTGAGGGGAACCCCCAAGCCTTGAAGCATCCAGGGGAAGGTGACGTTGATGCTGCTTCCCCTGTCCACTAATACCTTCTTTACCCTGCTCTCTCGGATCACCGGATCGACGAGGAGCGGGTACTTGCCCGGGTGGTCGAAGTTGAGCCACTAATCTGCCCAGGTGAAGGTGATCGAGTGTTTGGACCATCGATATGGGGCGGGAGGACCAGTGGTTGCCACCAATATCTGACGGTCGTTGAGCTTTTGTTGCCTTTTGCTTTCCTGCGACCCATGTCCGCCGAAGATGACGTTGACCTCTCTGTCGACATGAGGGAAGGCTCCACCTCCCCCCTCCTGCTGCTGTTGGGGCTGTCGAGGTTCTCCAGGTCCTCCTCGTGGCGGGGGAGGAGGCAGAGGTTGGAAGGGTCGGCCGTTCCCCACGGAATGCTTGATGTCTCTGCAGTTCCAGAGGGTGTGCACATGTCCTTGTGGTACGGGCACTGGGCATCGAGGATGTCGTCCAGCGTGTGTTCGCCTCCGCGAGGTCCTCCTCGGGTGTGAGAGGCGGGTGGTCCGGCGGCGTGCACTTCTTCACGAGGCCTCTTTTCCCAACGTTTATCGGGTTGTTGGTTCGTGTCGCGTCGCGGTGCCGCCGGCGTAGGCTTTGTTCCTCCGATGAGGTCCTGAGCTCGTTCGTCGGTGGTGATGTAGAGGTCGGCTTCCCGGAACAGCTGCTCGGAGGTAGTCGGCGCTTTCTGCAGTATGGCACGGACGAAGGCTGAGTCATTAGATCCCCGGTAGAAGTCTTCGATCACTGCTGCTTCTGCGACCTCGGGGATACGATTCCTCATGGTCTAAAATCTTTTGAGATATGACCGGAGCGTCTCATCCCCTCGGCGCTTGATGGATTTGAGGTCCCATGGCTGCGCCGGTTTGTCGGAGAGAGATTGGAAGTTGGCGGTGAAGCGCTGACTGAAATCGCTCCAGTCGTCGATGCAGTGTCGAGGTAGGTGTCGCAGCCGTTGCAGTGCATCCTGCCCGAGAACGATAGGCAAGTACGCGGTCATCACATCTTCGGTTGCCCCAGCAGCTCGAGCGGCGGTGGTGTAGATGGACAGCCAGCCTCCCGGATCCTGCTTAGGCTCGTACTTGTCGACGATGGAGACTTTGAAGTTTGGGGGCCATTGAATGGCCCTAAGGCGTGGAGTGAGTGCTGATACTCCACATGTGTCCTCCTATCGTCGATGATGATGTCTGTCCCGGGGAGGAGAGTTGTTGTCGTGGTGTCTCGACCGTCCCCGGGCTGTGCCACTAATTGAAGCCGTTGCCGACTCAGTTCTGGTGGCCTGACTCCGCGCAGGAATGCCATGATCCCGATCATATTCTTCCCAGCGCCGGATCTCGTTCTCATGTCGTCGTTCGCGCGAGGCGTTGATGGAGATCCGTGCGTCTCGCCGACTGTTGGTGGCATGTCATAGGTCGCTCGGTGGATGAGCGAGAGGTAGAAGGTGGTTGGCCGCCCGAGTGAACAGCCGCCGATAGCCCTCGATGTCTGGAGTCCGGGGGAGGCCATCGGCTATCCGAGCCAATACTCCACCAACTTCGCTCGGTGTGTTCATGGCTCGGGCGAAATCGGGGTTCAGGTTGCGTCCGAAAAGTGGATTTTCTCGACGTTGCCTCGCTTCAGCCTGCTCTTGAGCTTGCCGATGGTCACGTCGTCGGGAATTCCTCCTTTCCCTGAAGACCCGTTCTTCTGGAGTTTCTCCTATCTCCGAGACCTTGTCTCGTGATACAGGCTATGCCGGGTCCCGCTCTCCGGCCTCGTGATGTCGTCGGATATTTCGACGTCGGTTCCTTCGTCGGCGGGATTCTCGCTGAGGAGGTTCTTCCCCGGGCGCGGTTGGTTCATCGTCGGAGATGGGGGATGACTCCACTCTCCCGATGAAGAGGACGTCGGGGTAGAATGGAACTATCGTTGTGACGAGCCTTTTTCTGTTCTCCTTTGAGGACGGAGGTACTGAAAGAGCGGTTTGACAATCCTTTACCTCATCCGCTTCCTTTTTCCTTGTGATTCGTGTCCATGCTTCCGTCGGAGAGGTGGACAACGGAGTTCTCTGGGTAGATGGACCCTCGGCTCCTAGCTTGCTGAAGGTGGTCTTTTCTCGGAGCGCTGGAGGCTGTGCTTTTTCCTGTTTCGTTCCGACTTTCCCAAAGATTTTGAGGAAAATTTTCTCTCCGGCGGATCCGCGATGCAATGTAGAGTTCCTTCTTCATCTGTTACGGACGAAATGGTTCCAAAGCAGAACACGGACCTGGGGCGGAGGACAATCTTGTGCTGGAAAGTGACGGCCATTGAGCTAGCTTGGATCAGTGACACACCCCCTACCTGGCGCGCCAGCTGTCGGTGTTTTGGGTCCGACCACGCACCCGGGGTTGCCCCTTGAGGTGCTTTTTGGAGTAGGACGGTGTTACCGATTGTAGCTCGATGGTTCGTGCTGATGCACGAGAGACGGTGGACGGTTTTGTACAGGTTCGGGCCCCTTTGAGATGTGTAACACCCTACGTCCTGGCGTGAGTACTTTATGTGGTGGGTTACAAGGAGGCTCTCTAGTGTTGAGGACTTAGAGAACCGGGCAGATGGCTAAGTAATGAGATGCTTTCGAGGGGGTGCTTCCTAGGCCTTATATACTTGACCGTGGGGCATTACATGTGGATAAGATAACAATGTGAGCCTAAATAATAGTAAACCGATAGAGTTTATCTTCTTATAATCCGGCCGACCTTCCCCTGCCTCGTTCCGATGTATGAGGCCCCTACGCGGGAAGGTCGGGTCTCTATTGTGGTCGCAATTCAAACTCGTTGGGCCGTCTGGGCCTACGTCGGTCCGACCTTGTGTCAAACTGCTTCACTAGACGTTCCTCCTCAGGCCCACGAAGGAATGACCTTGCGAATTATTGGACCCACAGGCCTTTCGTGAGGTCTTTCATCCTTTCGGTGGACCCGGGGGATATCCGTCCCCCATAGGATCTTCTGCTCTTGGCTTGCAGGAGGTAGTCTTCCCTCGGAGCGCTGGAGGTTGTGCTTTTTCCTGCTTCGCTCCGGCTTTCCCGGAGATCGCCGAGGAAGCTTTTTTCTCCGGCGGATCCGCGATGCGATGTAGAGTTCCTTCTTCGTCTGCCACAGATGAGATGGTCCCGAAGTAGAACACGGATCCAGGGGGAGGATGATCTTGTGCTAGAAAGTGATGGCCATTGAGCTAGCTTGGATCGGTCACACACCCCCTACCTGGCGCGCTAGCTGTCGGTGTTTTGGGTCTGACCGCGCACCCAGGGTTGCCCCTCAAGGTGCTTTTTAGAGTAGGACGGTGTTATCGACTGTAGCTCGATGGTTCGTGCCAGATGCACGAGAGACAGTAGACAATCTTGTACAGGTTCGGACCGCTTTGAGATGTGTAACACCCTACGTCCTTGTGTGGGTCTTTTATGTGGCGGGTTACAGGGGAGTTCTCTAGTATGAGGGATGCTAGAGAGCTAAGTACATGGCTAATGAGTGAGATCGATTTTTTTGATGGGGTGCCACCTAGGCCTTATATACTCGACCATGGGGCGATACATGCAGATATGATAACAACGTGTGCCTAAGTAATAGTGAACCGACTGAACTTATCTTCCTACGATCCCACCGACTTATCATCGTTCAGTTCCGACACCTGAGGCTGCAGCGCGGGAGAAACGGATCACTGCTATGGATAATTGAAAGGGAAATGTGCCCTTGGGCCATTTCTAAGTATTTTGGTGATTGAGTGCCAACACAAGTGCTTTTGTGTTAATCTATGCAAAGTGGTGGACAAAGTGCAAATCATGTCAAAAGGTATGTTTCTAGACTTAGTACATTGTTTTATGGACTAATGTTTTGTGTCTAAGTGCTGGAAACAGGAAAAATCAAGTTAGAGAAGAGATGGCTTTGTTCAGCCAAAGTCTGCGCAGTCTGGGTGCACCGGACTGTCCGGTGGTGCACCCGACAGTGTCCGGTGCGCCAGACTGGCTCTGGCGAACTTGCTGCCCTCGGGACTTCGATGGCGGTACACGGCTATAATTCACCGGACTGTCCGGTGGTGCACCAGACTGTCCGGTGAGCCGTTCACAGGCGAACTCGTCGCTCTCGGGAGATGATTAACGGCGTACGGCTATAATTCACCGGACTGTCCGATGGTGGACCGGACTGTCCGGTGAGCCAACGGTCAGCCGGTGCAACGGTCGGCCGAGGATTCCGCGCGTGACGCGTGGCCGAGCCAACGGTCACATTGGGGCACCGGACTGTCCGGTGTGCACCGGACAGTGTCCGGTGCGCCAATGGCTCTCAATCTGCAACGGTCGGCATCGCCAAAGAAGGAAAGAAATCCGCACTGGACAGTGTCCGGTGGTGCACCGGACTGTCCGGTGCGCCAGGCGACAGAAGGCAAGATCTGCCTTCCTGGAATGCTCTCAATGGCTCCTAGCTGCCTTGGGGCTATAAAAGGGACCCCTAGGCGCATGGAGGACGACACCAAGAATACTCAAAGCATTCCTAAGCACCAAGACTTCGATTCCACGCATTTGTTTCTTCGTGATAGCATCTAGAGCTCTTGTTGAGTTGTGAACTCGTCGGGTTGTGTTGCGAACTCTTGTTGCGACTTGTGTGCGTGTTGACATTCTGATTTTGTGTCTTGTGTGCGTTGCTCATCCCTCCCTTACTCCGTGCTTCTTTGTGAACTTCAAGTGTAAGGGCAAGAGGCTCCAAAGTGTGGAGATTCCTCGCAAACGGGATATAGTAAAGCAAGCAAAACACCGTGGTATTCAAGTGGGTCTTCGGACCGCTTGAGAGGGGTTGATTGCAACCCTCGTCCGTTGGGACGCCACAACATGGAGTAGGCAAGTGTTGGTCTTGGCCGAACCACGGGATAAACCACTGTGCCATCTCTGTGATTGATATCTTTGTGGTTATTATGTTTTGTTGAGACTCCTCTCTAGCCACTTGGCATTATTGTGCTAACACCTAATCAAGTTTTTGGTGGCTTAAGTTTAAGTGTTACAGGATCACCTATTCACCCCCCCCCCTCTAGGTGCTCTCAATTGGTATCGGAGCCGTTCTCTTCACGAAGGGACTAATCGCCCGAAGAGATGGATCCTAAGGGGAAGGGAATTGTGATCAACGATAAGGAGAAGGAGTCCTTCGTCAACGAGCCGAAGGATGACAAGCCTACCAACTCAGGCTTGGGCCACAAACGCAAAGATGGGAAGAAGAAGAAGACGAGACGCATCAAGGAGATCGTCTACTACGACGACAGCGATGAGTCCACTTCTTCCCAAAAGGACAACGACGACAACGACTACGACAAAAGAAAGACGGTTAACTCAAACTTTTCTTTCGATTATTTGCGTATTCCGCATAGCTCAAATTCACATTTGCTCTCCATTCCTCTCGGCAAGCCTCCACACTTTGATGGGGAGGACTACAGATTTTGGAGCCACAAAATGCGTAGTCACTTGTTCTCTCTCCATCCAAGCATATGGGAGATTGTTGAGAATGGAATGAAATTTGATAGCTCGGATAGTCCTACATTTATTAATGAACAGATTCATAAAAATGCACAAGCTACTACTGTGTTGTTAGCCTCTTAGTGCAGGGACGAGTACCATAAGGTGAGCGGCTTGGACAATGCTAAGCAGATCTGGGACACCCTCAAGATCTCTCATGAGGGGAACGACGTCACCTTGCTCACCAAGATGGAGTTGGTGGAGGGCGAGCTTGGAAGATTCGCGATGATAAGGAGAGAGGAGCCAACCCAAACATACAACCGGCTCAAGACCCTTATCAACAAAATAAGGAGCTACGGAAGCACGCGATGGACGGACCACGACGTCGTCCGCCTAATGCTAAGGTCCTTTACGGTACTTGATCCACATCTGGTGAACAATATTCGTGAAAATCCTAGGTACACCAAGATGTCGCCCGAAGAAGTTCTTGGGAAGTTCGTAAGCGGGCGAATGATGATCAAGAAGGCGAGATACGTGGACGACGCGTTGAATGGTTCAATCAATGAGCCTCAACCCGTTGCTCTCAAGGCAACGAGAAGCAAGGAGGCGCTACCTAACAAGGTGGCGCAAGTTGAGGCGGCAGGGCTCAATGATGAAGAGATGGCCCTCATCATCAAACGCTTCAAGACGGCGCTTAAGGGTCGCAAGGGACAGCTAAGCAAGACCAAGACAAAGGGGAAGCGCTCATGCTTCAAATGTGGTAAGATTGGTCATTTTATTGCTAACTGTCCCGATAATGATAGCGACCAGGAAAAAGGGAACAAAAGGGAGAAGAAGAAGACATACAAGAAGGCTAAGGGCGAGGCACACCTTGGCAAGGAGTGGGACTCGGATTGTTCGTCATCCGACTCTGACAATGAAGGACTCGCCGCCATCGCCTTCAACAAGTCATCCCTCTTCCCCAACGAGCATCACTCATGCCTCATGGCGAAGGAGAAGAAGGTATGTACTCGAAACAATGCCACTTATGATTCTTCTAGTGAGGATGAGTCTAGTGATGAAGAAATAGATTACTCTAGTTTGTTCAAGGGATTGGATAGAAATAAAATTGATAAAATCAATGAATTGATTGATGCCTTGAATGAAAAGGATAGACTTTTAGAGAAACAAGAGGACCTTTTATATGAAGAGCATGATAAATTTGTTAGTGCTCAAAATTCACTTGCTCTAGAAGTTAAAAGGAATGAAATGCTTTCTTGTGAACTATCTACTTGTCATGAAACCATTTCTACTTTAAAAGGTGTTAATGATGATTTAAATGCTAAACTAGAAGTAGCTAGTAAATCTAACTCTTGTGTAGAACATGTTAGGATTTGCAATAGGTGTAAAGATTTTGACATTGATGCTTGTAGTGAACACCTAGTTTCAATTTCCAAATTAAATGATGAATTGGCTAGTCTTAATGCCCAACTTAAGACTAGCAAAAGTGAATTTGACAAACTAAAATTTGCAAGGGATGCCTACACGATTGGTAGACACCCCTCAATTAAGGATGGTCTTGGCTTCAAGAGGGAAGCCAAGAACTTAACAAGCCATAAGGCTCCCATCTCCGCCAAGGAGAAAGGGAAGGCCCCTATGGCTAGTAGTGTGCAAAAGAACCATGCTTTCATGTATCATGATAGGAGACATTCTAAGAATACCTTTAGAAGTTATGATGCTTTTGATTTTCATGCTATGACCGCTTCTAGTTCCCATGTTATGCATGATAGAAATGTTGCTAGGAGAAATGTTGTTCATAATATGCCTAGGAGAAATGTTGTTAATGTTCCTAGGAAAGTTAATGAACCTTCTACAATATATCATGCTTGCAATGCTTCATTTGCCATTTGTAGAAAAAATAAGAAGGTGATTGCTAGGAAGTTAGGGGCAAGACGCAAGGGAGATAAAACTTGCATTTGGGTCCCTAAGACAATTGTGACTAACCTTGTAGGACCCAACAAGAGTTGGGTACCTAAGACCCAAGCCTAAATTTGCCTTGCAGGTTTATGCATCCGGGGGCTCAAGCTGGATTATCGACAGCGGATGCACAAACCACATGACGGGGGAGAAGAGGATGTTCTCTTCCTACGTCAAGAACAAGGATTCCCAAGATTCAATAATATTCGGTGATGGGAACCAAGGCAAGGTAAAAGGGTTAGGTAAAATTGCTATTTCATCTGAGCACTCCATATCTAATGTGTTTTTAGTTGAGTCTCTTGGATATAATTTGTTGTCTGTTAGTCAATTATGCAATATGGGATATAATTGTCTATTCACAAATGTAGATGTGTCTGTCTTTAGAAGGTGTGATGGTTCACTAGCTTTTAAGGGTGTACTAGACGGCAAACTTTATTTGGTTGATTTTGCAAAAGAAGAGGCCGGTCTAGATGCATGCTTAATTGCTAAGACTTGCATGGGCTGGCTGTGGCATCGCCGCTTGGCACATGTGGGGATGAAGAACCTTCACAAGCTTCTAAAGGGAGAACACGTGATAGGTCTAACTAACGTGCATTTCGAAAAAGATAGACCTTGTGCAGCTTGTCAAGCAGGGAAACAGGTGGGAAGCTCTCATCACACCAAAAATGTGATGACCACATCAAGACCCTTGGAGATGCTTCATATGGACCTCTTCGGACCCGTCGCCTATCTCAGCATAGGAGGAAGTAAGTATGGTCTTGTTATAGTTGATGATTTTTCCTACTTCACTTGGGTATTCTTTTTGCAGGACAAATCTGAAACCCAAGGGACCCTCAAGCGCTTCCTCAGGAGAGCTCAAAATGAGTTTGAGCTCAAGGTGAAGAAGATAAGCAGCGACAATGGGTCCGAGTTCAAGAACCTTCAAGTGGAGGAGTTCCTTGAGGAGGAGGGGATCAAGCACGAGTTCTCCGCTCCCTACACACCACAGCAAAATGGTGTGGTAGAGAGGAAGAACAGGACGCTCATCGATATGGCGAGGACTATGCTTGGAGAGTTCAAGACCCCCGAGCGCTTTTGGTCGGAAGCCGTGAACACGGCTTGCCACGCCATTAACCGGGTCTACCTTCACCGCCTCCTCAAGAAGACTTCGTATGAGCTGCTAACTGGTAACAAACCCAATGTGTCTTATTTTTGTGTATTTGGGAGCAATTGTTATATTCTTGTGAAGAAAGGTAGAACTTCAAAATTTGCTCCCAAAGTTGTAGAAGGGTTTTTATTAGGTTATGACTCAAATACAAAGGCGTATAGGGTCTTCAACAAATCATCGGGTTTGGTTGAAGTCTCTAGCGACGTTGTATTTGATGAGACTAATGCCTCTCCAAGAGAGCAAGTTGTTGATCTTGATGATGTAGATGAAGAAGACGTTCCAACGGCCGCTATGCGCACCATGGCGATTGGCAATGTGCGACCACAGGAACAATTGGAGCAAGATCAACCTTCTTCCTCAACAATGGTGCATCCCCCAACCCAAGATAATGAACAGGTACCTCAAGTGGAGGCGCATGATCAAGGGGGAGCACAGGATGTTCAAGTTGAAGAGGAAGAAGCACCTCAGGCACCTCCAACCCAAGTTCGAGCGACGATTCAAAGGAATCATCCCGTCGACCAAATTTTGGGTGATATTAGCAAGGGAGTAACTACTCGTTCTAGATTAGTTAATTTTTGTGAGCATTACTCCTTTGTCTCTTCTATTGAGCCTTTCAGGGTAGAAGAGGCCTTGCTAGATCCGGACTGGGTGTTGGCCATGCAGGAAGAACTCAACAACTTCAAGCGTAATGAAGTTTGGACACTTGTGCCTCGTCCCAAGCAAAACGTTGTGGGAACCAAGTGGGTGTTCCGCAACAAACAGGACGAGCACGGGGTGGTGACGAGGAACAAGGCTTGACTTGTGGCAAAAGGTTATGCCCAAGTCGCTGGTTTGGACTTTGAGGAGACTTTCACTCCTGTGGCTAGGCTAGAATCAATTCGTATTTTTCTAGCATATGCCGCTCACCATTCTTTCAGGTTGTTCCAAATGGATGTGAAGAGCGCTTTCCTCAACGGGCCAATCAAGGAGGAGGTGTATGTGGAGCAACCCCCTGGCTTCGAGGATGAACGGTACCCCGACCACGTGTGTAAGCTCTCTAAGGCGCTCTATGGACTTAAGCAAGCCCCAAGAGCATGGTATGAATGCCTTAGAGACTTTTTAATTGCTAATGCTTTCAAGGTTGGGAAAGCCGATCCAACTCTTTTTACTAAGACTTGCGATGGTGATCTTTTTGTGTGCCAAATTTATGTCGATGACATAATATTTGGTTCTACTAATCAAAAGTCTTGTGAAGAGTTCAGCAGGGTGATGACGCAGAAATTCGAGATGTCGATGATGGGCGAGTTGAACTACTTCCTTGGGTTCCAAGTGAAGCAACTCAAGGATGGCACCTTCATCTCCCAAACGAAGTACACGCAAGACTTGCTAAAGCGGTTTGGGATGAAGGACGCCAAGCCCGCAAAGACTCCGATGGGAACCGACGGACACACCGACCTCAACAAAGGAGGTAAGTCCGTTGATCAAAAAGCATACCGGTCAATGATAGGGTCTTTACTTTATTTATGTGCTAGTAGACCGGATATTATGCTTAGCGTATGCATGTGTGCTAGATTTCAATCCGATCCAAGGGAGTGTCACTTAGTGGTCGTGAAGCGAATCCTTAGATATTTAGTCGCTATGCCTTGCTTCGGGATCTGGTATCCAAAGGGGTCTAACTTTGACTTGATTGGATATTCAGACTCCGACTATGATGGATGTAAGGTCGATAGGAAGAGTACATCGGGGACGTGCCAATTCTTAGGAAGGTCCCTGGTGTCATGGAATTCTAAGAAACAAACTTCAGTTGCCCTATCCACCGCTGAGGCCGAGTACGTTGCCGCAGGACAGTGTTGCGCGCAACTACTTTGGATGAGGCAAACCCTCCGGGACTTTGGCTACAATCTGAGCAAAGTCCCACTCCTATGTGACAATGAGAGTGCTATCCGAATAGCAAAAAATCCTGTTGAGCACAGCCGCACAAAGCACATTGACATCCGGCATCACTTTTTGAGAGACCACCAGCAAAAGGGAGATATCGAAGCGTTTCATGTTAGCACCGAGAACCAGCTAGCCGATATCTTTACCAAGCCTTTAGATGAGAAGACCTTTTGCAGGCTACGTAGTGAGCTAAATGTCCTAGATTCGCGGAACTTGGATTGATTTATAGCTACATATGTTTATGCCTTTGATCATGTTCCTTATGCATTTTGTTGCTTACTTGTGGTGCTCAAGTTGTACAATCACTCCCCGGATCTCACAAGTCCTTGTGCAAGTGATGCACATATTTAGGGGGAGTTGTGTTACAACTTGACCCTTTGAGACTAACCTTGTGCTTGAGTTTGCTTGATTTAGTCTCAAAGGTGGTTTGAAAGGGAAAAGGTGGACTTGGACCATGAAAGACTTCCACTGCACTCCGATGAGAGGGTAACTTATTCCAAGTTCATCTCATGTACTCCTATTGCCTGTATTCTTATTTGAAGATTTTGGTGAGGCAATGGGGTTAAAGGGCCAAGATTGATCCCGTTTTGGTGCTTGATGCCAAAGGGGGAGAAAATAAAGGCCAAAGCAATAAATGGATCAGCTACCACTTGAGAAATTTTGAAAATAATAGAATAAAGCTTTTGGTTTGTCAAAACTCTTTTATTGTCTCTTTTTGTCAAAAGTTGGTCTCTTGTGGGGAGAATGGTTGATTATGGGGAAAAGGGGGAGTTTTTGAAATCCTTGATCAATTTCTTTTGGAATACCTCTCTTTATGTCTCTACAAGTGGATTTGACTTAGAGATAGGAAATTGAATTTGCAAAAACAAACCAAGTGGTGGCAAATAGTGATCCATATATGCCAAATATGAATCAAAACTATATTGAGTTTTCATTTGCATTGATATTGCACTTGTTCTAGTTGCTTTATGTTGTGTTGGCATAAATCACCAAAAAGGGGGAGATTGAAAGGGAAATGTGCCCTTGGGCCATTTCTAAGTATTTTGGTGATTGAGTGCCAACACAAGTGCTTTTGTGTTAATCTATGCAAAGTGGTGGACAAAGTGCAAATCATGTCAAAAGGTATGTTTCTAGACTTAGCACATTGTTTTATGGACTAATGTTTTGTGTCTAAGTGCTGAAAACAGGAAAAATCAAGTTAGAGAAGAGATGGCTTTGTTCAGCCAAAGTCTGCGCAGTCTAGGTGCACCGGACTGTCCGGTGGTGCACCGGACAGTGTCCGGTGCGCCAGACTGGCTCTGGCGAACTTGCTGCCCTCGGGACTTCGACGGCGGTGTACGGCAATAATTCACCGGACTATCCGGTGGTGCACCGGACTGTCCGGTGAGCCGTTCACAGGCGAACTCGTCGCTCTCGGGAGATGATTAATGGCGTACGGCTATAATTCACCGGACTGTCCGATGGTGGACCGGACTGTCCGGTGAGCCAACGGTCAGCCGGGGCAACGGTCGACCGAGGATTCCGCGCGTGACGCGTGGCCGAGCCAACGGTCCCATTGGGGCACCGGACTGTCCGGTGTGCACCGGACAGTGTCTGGTGCGCCAACGGCTCTCAATCTGCAACGGTCGGCTTCGCCAAAGAAGGAAAGAAATCCGCACCGGACAGTGTCCGGTGGTGCACCGGACTGTCCGGTGCGCCAGGCGACAGAAGGCAAGATCTGCCTTCCTGGAATGCTCTCAACGGCTCCTAGCTGCTTTGGGGCTATAAAAGGGACCCCTAGGCGCATGGAGGACGACACCAAGAATACTCAAAGCATTCCTAAGCACCAAGACTTCGATTCCACGCATTTGTTTCTTCGTGATAGCATCTAGAGCTCTTGTTGAGTTGTGAACTCGTCGGGTTGTGTTGCGAGCTCTTGTTGCGACTTGTGTGCGTGTTGACATTCTGATTTTGTGTCTTGTGTGCGTTGCTCATCCCTCCCTTACTCCGTGCTTCTTTGTGAACTTCAAGTGTAACGGCGAGAGGCTCCAAAGTGTGGAGATTCCTCGCAAACGGGATATAGTAAAGCAAGCAAAACACCATGGTATTCAAGTGGGTCTTCGGACCGCTTGAGAGGGGTTGATTGCAACCCTCGTCCGTTGGGACGCCACAACGTGGAGTAGGCAAGTGTTGGTCTTGGCCGAACCACGGGATAAACCACTGTGCCATCTCTGTGATTGATATCTTTGTGGTTATTGTGTTTTGTTGAGACTCCTCTCTAGCCACTTGGCATTATTGTGCTAACACCTAATCAAGTTTTTGGTGGCTTAAGTTTAAGTGTTATAGGATCACCTATTCACCCCCCCCCTCTAGGTGCTCTCAATAATGCTTGAATTCATTGGGCCGCCCGGGCTCGAGTTGATCCAATCTTGCGCTGATCCATTCTGCCAGACATTCCTCCCCTAGCCCACGAAGGGATGGCCTTGCGAAATAATGGTCCTAAGGCCTTTCGCGAGGCCTTCTTGCCTTCCAGTGGACCCGGGAGATATCTGTCCCCCACACAAGTGGAGCAAGTTGATCTTGATGAGCTAGATGATGAAGAGGCTCTATGCATCACGCTAAGGAACATGTCCAGTGGGGATGTTGAAAGCTCTCCTGTGGGTTTTGGTGTTTGGATGACAACTCAATTAAAGGACTAACAAGTGTACTAAGTGTTGAACAGGTGCTTAATGTAAAGCTAGCAGGGTTCAACACTGTAGCACCCCTGGTGTTACGTAAATTAAAACTCTGACATGTCATCATAAGCATCTGCATTAATGTGCTTGTTACACCTAGAATGCATTTACTAGGTTAAAACTTTACAAAAAGTGTGATGTTGTGTGTTGAGTAGTGGACTTATTTAAGGACCTGTTTTAAGCAAAATGAGGGAAGATCATCTCTTGAGCAAGTAATATGATGACTTGGAGTCTTAAGTATTAAAGGAAAGCTTTAAGAACCTGGAATTATTTGTTTTGAAGTGTTAGTCTAGTGGAAGTAACACTTGAGGAGATGGATCACCTCAAAGCCCTAAGGTGGGGTTTGAGAGTTTGATTGGATTTGTGCATAAGCAAACAACTTCTAAACCAGCAACACTGTGGACATAAGCTTCCTATGCTAAAGCTAGACCTTAGGTCCAAGAACAACTTGGGATGGAATGGTGGATTGAAGTTGAGAGGTGGTGTGGAGAAACCCTAGTCATATGTGAAACCCTAAAACTAGCCCAAAAGAGGAATTCAAAATCTAGAAATAATTTGACAAAGGTCCATATATCAAGTTGTGGAGCTTGGAAAAGTGAATCAATTTCTTATTTGGAGATTCCCATGTTGTGTGCAGAAAATTGGAGTAAATCACAAGTTTAGTTTTGAGCTCAAATTGGAATTGTTGAAAATAGTAGTAACTAGGCAATTTTGGTCCTTTGTAACTTCTGATCTAAAACCATTTTGAAGATGATCATTATAACAAAGTCATAGAGCTACATGAGGAGTACAAGTTTGGTTAAGTCACCTAGCCCTAACACTCTATGGAACTTGGAGAAAAACTAGTCCCAAGTAGAGCTGTCAGAAATTATAGATTTCAGACTTAGTGAAATTCAGATTCTGAATTTCAGCAATTGGAGCAAACTTTGGGCTATTGTAGTTTGGAATCCAAGAGGTTTTGGTTAATGGTTACTATATCAAACTTGTAGAGGAGCTATAGTAGTATAAACTTTATTAAGCAACTTGCCCCTAGAAACATTTGGAATCCAGGCAAAAGAGTGGTTTAAAGTGGTGCTGCTGTGTTTCTGAATTTTCAGATTGGAAACAGTAACTGAATTTCAGTGTGGATACCAGTTTTGGAGCTGGTTTGTGGCTGTTCTGTAATGTTTTGTGCTGGGATGTTTATAGAGAAGTTGAAGCCTATATGATAGTGAACAAATCTACTAAAGTATCTTTGACTTGATTCCACACAGAAAATGGAGAAAAACTTGTTCAAAGTTGGACTAATTGTGGCTAAAACTGAATTGTATTCAGTTACTGAAAACTGAATTTCAGTGAAAGTTGTTGTTTTTGGAGCCCATTTGTGCCTAATCCATAAGGTTTTAAACTATGGTTTCTATAGAGGAATTGAAGACCATAAGTTGGGGTACAAATGCCTTTGAGGGTGATGGATATGATCCTACACAAAAAGTGGAGAAAATGCCCCCAAAGATCAGCTGCTAGTGAATTCTTTAACTAAATTTGGTTCAGTGGCTGAAAACTGAAATTCAGCACAAGGGTGTCTAGTTTGGAGCCCTATGGTAATTAGTGCAAGGAGATTTAGGTTAGAAATTCTTTAGCAAACTGAAAGGCCATATATAGGAGAACAAATTCCTTGGGATGAGGGGGCTTGATACTACACAAAGCTAGGAGAAAAAGGTGTTCAAACTGTTTCTGTCAAGCATGTGGAGTGCAGTTTTAATGCAGTAACTGTTGATATGGTTTAATGTTTTTCTCCTAACTTTGGAGCTGTTCTGTATCTGATCCAAGGAGTGTAAGGCTTGAGTCCCTATGGCAAAGTGATAGAGAGTTAGTTGGTGAACAGGGATTATTAAGGTTAGTCCTCCTGTTGCTGTTTGGAACCAAGAGAAATAAAGGAGTGAAGTTGTGAGTTCAGTCCAATAGTGGTAGTTCAGTGTGCTCCAAAACAAATATCTGCAGTCAAGGACAAGGGGATATTTGGGCTGTAAAAAAAATATCAATCAAGTGCAGTGTATGGGCTGAACCTATAAACCTGAGTGATATGGGAGCAGTGAGAAGTGGGGCATTAATGAGTTTTGTTTGCTGTCTGTAGATATGGACAGGGATGATATTTGTGTGTGTCAAGTAATATCTTGGCTGCTGAAGTTGATCCAGTTCAGTGCTGCACTTGGGTTCTGAAGAAGATCACCTCGACCCTGCTGATGTCACTTATGTATGTAAGTGGGGATAAGGTTGAAGTGTCTAGCTGAAACTTTAGAGACCTTAGCTCTATTGAGAAGTATCAAAGTTTTGGACTGTTTTGGAGGGGGCTCTGAACTTTGGATCAGGTTGGGAAGGGAGAAAAGATCTTGTCACTTTGTTGTATCTCACTGCTGTGCTCGAATGGGATAAGGGAGATGTGAGTAACTGAGGTCTGGAGTTCTTATCTTCTGTAGAAATATTAACTTAGTACCCATTTGAGTCTATCCCCCAAGTAGAATAAATATCTGTTTTGTTTGCTAGCTGCAAAACTAGACAAAACTGATATTTGGGTTGAGTTGTGCTGATCCAAGAAGGTATTTGTGCATGGGGGACATGTGTATTAACCATGTTGTGCTGGCACCCTGAAAATATCTCTCCCTTGGATTTTAAACTAAGAGCAAACAAGCAGTAGGGGCACTGATCTATATATAGTGTCTTGGGGCTGATTCTAGGGGAGTTGGGCTTGTGTCCTCAAACTTCAGCCAAAGATCACTACGTGTGTGTGGGTTCCTGATGCTACAGCTGGTGTAACCCTCTTCCCTGTCCCAAAATCGAGTTGCTTCAGAGCCTGGCACACTATCACCAGTGTGGTGACTTGGTCCACCTGAGTGCTTTTCTCACCATGGCCAGGTAACTTCAAGGGTTTTTCTCAGTCAAGTTGTGCATGTTTTGTGCTCTGCATAAGATAGAGAAGCTCATATGATGGTGAACAAATCTCTTTAAGACTATTTTGTTGGATGTTATATAAAAACTGGAGTAAAAGCTGTCTAAAGTTAGGCTGTCAGGTTAGCTGTGATTGAGTTGTTGAGTTCCTGAAATCTGCATTGCAGCACATGGTGCTCGGTTTAGAACCCTTTAGGCAGCAAACCATGGGGTTTTGGACTAAGAACTATATAGAAAAGTTGGAGGCCATAGTACAGAGAATAAGTTTTATAAAGAGGTTTGGACTTGGTTCTACGTAAAAGTGGGAGCAAAACACCTCTAAACTTTCTTTGACAGACAAAAGGTATGCAGATTTAGTTGACTGTTCTTAAGCAGCTTAGTGTGTTTCTACCCACATTTGGAGCTCTGTGGTAATTAATAAAACCAGAATTTGGTTAAGAGTTTTATAGAAAGGTGAAAGACCAAATGTAGGAGAACCAGTTTTATACAAGTAGATTGGCTTGTTGCTGTATGGAATTTAGAGAAAAACTTGTTACAAAACTCTGTGTCAGACCTGGTAGGATGCTGTTTCAGATCGAGGAACTGAACTTTTTAGTGTTTTGCTCTAACTTTTGTGCACCATAGCTACTGTTCTAAGTATTTTTAGCTTAGGGGTGTTATACCAAACAGGAAGGGCTATAGTAGGGGAGTAATATTGGTTAAGAAAGGCTGGTTGGTTGTTGAGAAGAACTGTGAGATATTTGGGCTTGAACAAAGAAGAAAGCAACAGGGAGCAGCAGTGTTAATGAACTGAATTCAGTTAACTGAAAACAGGTTCAGTGAATTGTGGCTGATTCTTGGACACTATAACTTGTAGTACTTGCAGTTTGAATCCTTGCTTAAGGCCTAAATGAAACACTTGGTTGATTATGGAGGCAGAGTTCCCTGGTGGAGTTTGGAATCTTGGGTGTGGTATTAAAGTGCTTAGTCTCTTGTAATTTTATAGTTTTGGTGTGCACCTTGTAGAAAGGTGTAGTCTTGTAATGCTTTATGCTATCCTCTTTGCAACTGCATAAGCATAAACATTTATGATCATGTCATTTCATGTAGAGTTCCCAGTAGAAAGAGTGAAGATTCAAGATGAATTGTTGACTGAAGAGGAGGCTACTCCAGTGTCTGCTCATCAAGTGGATGGAGCTAACTAACTGATGATTGGGTAGAAGGATCTAGGCCTCTTCACTGCAATAAGGCAAGCCCCGGTGCATGCAACCCCTTCCTTGTGTTTTTAAATACTTTTCGCACACTTAAGTCTAGTGAAATGTGCATTAGGTTTATAGGAGTTGCTTGAAACCCTTTGATGCATTGCCTTCCTTGATATCCATACCTTTATAGATACTTCTGGTGAAGTATCAAAATTTGATTTAC
The DNA here is from genome assembly GCA_029449295.1 of Zea luxurians. NCBI lineage: Eukaryota > Viridiplantae > Streptophyta > Magnoliopsida > Poales > Poaceae > Zea > Zea luxurians. Next base: position 217,397,468 of record JAOPSE010000001.1, read on the forward strand.
AAAAATGCTTAGCCCTGCTTAGATCTTGTGGATAGAGGTTGTCTTTTGCAATACTGCCTAGCTCAGGGGTTATCCTGAGGAAAGATGGCTTCTACCTGCAAGAATACTTTCATTGAGAGCGTGGTGGGATCTTACTGCAAAGCTCCCTGTGATGCTCTTTTCATCCTAAGGAACAGAAACAATCCTAAGGATGGAAGTACTTAAATCGAGACTTGGGTTAGGAACAGGTGATGTTCTACCCAGGTTGATTAAGGATTGGATGCGTATGTAGGCCTGCTAGCGCAAGGACTATCTTAGCTAGCCGCATACCCTAGAAATGGGACAGGGTAAGCTTTGCCTCGGGCAGACTAAGGCCAGAATAAGATAACACGAAATGGGCGTGGAGCGGTGGCGGGAGTAGCGTGTACCCTCCGTGACAAGAGGCTGGACGGTGGTGTATCTGTGCTCTCGGTTTGCGTGAACCTGATCTGGTCTTAAGAACCCTGGGGTCGAGTTGACATATGCAAGGATTAAGTGCTACATATGTCGTGTGGTTAGAGATCCTCAGCTGAGTAAATCGATTCGGATCGTCGTTATATCCCCGGAGAGTGGAGACTTGATCACTGACCTACAACCTAAGTCAGGATGCGAACATTATGAATAAAAATGATGTTGTATTGATGAGATGGTGAATTTAGACTAGATGCAAACAGAGTCTATTAATACTTAATTTGGCGTTAAAATATTGAAAGTAAGGACTCACTTTAGTAAGCTATTTCTGCAAAAGTATCTAAGTTGATTCTTGCTAAAGCCTCTCCTTGATTCCTATTTATCTAGCATACCCTTGAGAGTCTTTTCCTTAGTCGGGTAAGACTTGCTGAGTAATTCCATACTCAGGGTTTTATTCCCTGTTGTTTTTCAGGTTCTAACCTTGTGCTACTGTGATGGTGTTAAGTGCCGGTGGGCTCGGCCTTCTTATAAGTCTAAGTATCCCCTCTATACTTCTTATTGAGGATGATCATTTGAGCTAGCATATATTTCAAACTTATACTTTTGTAACCACTCCGATAAAATAATATAAAATTTTTGTAACTTGTAAAATTTGGTAATAGTATTTCCGCTGCAAAAATATTGGTGTGTGTGATTTGTGTTACTTAATCCCACGGTTCTGGTTGAAAGTGGTTTATCCGATGTCCTTGGGGCAATCAGACAGATCCTGTTGAGTTATCTGGTGCACATGCATCGCCGTCTGAGGTCTTTGGGACAAGGACGGGTGCATGTGGGCCCAATAACTTGGAGGTTCTGCCACAAACACAAGTGAACAAGTGTGAGGGTCCAAGGACTAGATGATGGATAAATAATGGGCATCACAAGTAAGATGGACATTGCGTAAAGTGAGACTCGGGTGCGTAGCTCGGAGACAACGAATCAAGCCAAGGACGGAGGCAAGAAGAGCTTCGAGGTACCAAGTGCATGGGAGAAGGTCAAAGAGGCTGAGGAACCCAAAGCCAAGGGTGAAGAAGAAGGCTTGCAAAGTCAAGGGTGGTCGAGTTGAGAACAGCTACGGTACATCAAGGATCACTACATAAGGACGTGACTTACAACCAATGAGGAAATGTCTATAGTTATGTGGGGTAAGTCATAAGGCTCAAGACCAAGCTCAAAGAAGGAGATCAAGGTTACTAGAACGAGAACAAATGTCAAAACCAGAACTGGAAGCAGCCCAAAAGAGCTAAGTTCACCTTGATCTTTAGGTTGGGTTGTTCCTATGTTTGGATACATTCTATATGACCTTTGCAGGGTGTTGGAACTCCGACATATCAATCTAGATCAAGTCAAGCTGACTTGAGGTTTTGGAGTTCCACATTAAATATCATAACGTGTCAAATGCTAAAATTGGGTAAAGCGCAAATAAAGGCACGAGGTGTGTTTCTAGACTTAGTACATTGTTTTTAAGAACTAATGTATTGTGTCTAAGTGCTGGAAACAGGAGAAATCAAGTTGGAAAAGAGATGGCTTTGTTCAGCCAAAGTCTGTGCAGTCTGGGTGCACCGGACTGTCCGGTGCGTCAGGCTGAACTCTGGTGAACAGGTCGCTCTCGGGAGAAGTCGGCGGCGTACGGCTATAATCACCGGACTGTCCGGTGGAGCACCGGACAGTGTCCGGTGAGTTAGCTGCGGCGTAGTCGCCGCTCTCGGGAGAAGTCTGGCGACGTTCGGCTATAATTCACCGGACTGTCCGGTGGTGCACCGGACTGTCCGGTGAGCCAACAGTCGGCTGGGCCAACGGTCGGCCGCGCAAACCGCGCGTGACGCGTGGCTGAGCCAATGGTCAGATGGGGGCACCGGATTGTCCGGTGAGCACCGGACAGTGTCCGGTGCGCCAACGGCTCCAAGACTGCAACGGTCGACTGCGACGATTATGGAAGGAAATCGGGCACCGGACAGTGTCTGGTGGTGCACCGAACTGTCCGGTGCACCACCCGACTGAAGGCCAGATTTGCCTTCCTGATTTGCTTCCAACGGCTCCTAGGCCCCTTGTGCCTATAAAAGGGACCCCTAGGCGCCTCAAGCAAGATACAAGAGCAGCCAACAAGTGTAGACATCACTCTAATCAATTCTCACTCTCCCTCTTGTGTGTATCTCTCTAGTTTGTGTAGAAGGCAAAGATATAAGCCTTTAGAGAGTGGAGAGGAGCTGCTAAGAGCTAGAGCAAGGTCTTGAGTATATCGTTACTCTGCCGGATTGCTGCCAAGAAGATTGTAAGCAGCCGCGGCTCTGTTGTAACTACCTCAACATAGTGGAAGGCTCTATCTGTCTGACTGATAGATCTGAGCAAACGGAGGAAGGAGTTGAAATAGACTCCAAGCCGAGGTGTGGCTGAAAGGGAATTAGGCTTACACCTATTTCCTAAACTAATTTTGGTGGTTGAATTGCCCAACACAAATAATTGGACTAACTAGTTTGCCCAAGTCTATAAGATCTACAGGTACCAAAGGTTCACAATAAGCCAATAAAAAGATCAAGAGAAAGGGTTCAAACAAAGGAGCAAAGAGAGAACCGAAGGCACCCTGGTCGGGCGCACCGGACTGTCCGGTGCGCCACCGGACAGTGTCTGGTGCACCACCGGACAGTATCCGGTGCACCAGGGGACTTGAAGCCAAACTCCTCACCTTCGGGAAAACGCAGAGTCACTCCGCTATAATTCACTGGACTGTCCGGTGTACACCGGACAGTGTCCGGTGCCCCAAGGATGAAGTGACTCTGAACTCGTCGGCTTCGGGAATTCGCAACGGATAGTCCACTATAATTCACCGGACATGTCCGGTGTACACCGGACTATCCGGTGTGACAACGAAGCAACGGCTACTTCAGGCGCCAACGGCTACCTGCAGCGCATTAAATGCGCGCCAGCGCGCGCAGAAGTCAGGCACGCCCATGCTGGCGAACCGGACACTCCACAGTGCATGTCCGGTGCGTCACCGGACATCAAGGCGGGCCCAGCAGTCAGAGCTCCAATGGTTGGAACCCTAACGGCCTGGTGACGTGGCTGTCGCACCGGACATGTCCGGTGTGCACCGGACTGTCCGGTGCACCATACGACAGATAGCCTTCACCAAACGGCTAGTTTGGTGGTTGGGGCTATAAATACCCCCAACCACCCCACATTCAAGTCATCCAAGTTTTCCACTTCTCAACCACTTACAAGAGCTAGGCATTCAATTCTAGACACAATCAAGTGATCAAATCCTCTCCAATTCCACACAAGGCTTTAGTGATTAGCGAGAGAGATTTGTCGTGTTCTTTTGAGCTCTTGCGCTTGGATTGCTTCTTTTCTTTCTCACTTGTTCTTGTGATCAAAACTCGATTGTAACCGAGGCAAGAGACACCAATTGTGTGGTGGTCCTTGCGGGGAAATTTTGTTCCCGGTTTGATTTGAGAAGAGAAGCTCACTCGGTCCGAGGGATCGTTTGAGAGAGGGAAAGGGTTGAAAAAGACCCGGCCTTTGTGGCCTCCTCAACAGGGAGTAGGTTTGAGAGAACCGAACCTCGGTAAAACAAATCCGCGTGTCACACTCTTCATTCGCTTGCGATTTGTTTTGCGCCCTCTCTCTAGGACTCGTTATTATTTCTAACGCTACGGCTTGTAGTTGTGATTAATTTTGTAAATTTCAGTTTCGCCCTATTCACCCCCCCTCTAGGCGATTTTCAATTGGTATCAGAGCCCGGTGCTTCATTAGAGCCTAACCGCTCGAAGTGATGTCGGGAGATCACACCAAGAGGGAGATGGAGATCGACGACAAGCCCACTACGAGTCACGGGAGCACTTCATCGGAAGAGTCCCGCACTAAGAAGAAGGAGAAGAAGAACTCCTCTAACAAAGGGAAGGGGAAGGAGAAGAAATCCTCTTCTCACAAGTCGCATCGGAGAGGCGACAAGCACAAGAGGATGAGGAAAGTTGTCTACTACGAGACCGACACTTCATCAACGTCGACCTCCGACTCCGATGCACCGTCTGTTACTTCTAAGCGCCAAGAGCGCAAGAAGTATAGTAAGATCCCCCTACGCTACGTACTCCTTTACTCTCCGTTCCATTAGGCAAACCACCGGCTTTTAACGGTGAAGATTATAATATGTGGAGTGACAAAATGAGACATCATCTAATCTCACTCCACACAAGCATTTGGAATGTTGTTGAGTTTGGTGTACAAGTACCATCTGTAGGGGATGAAGACTATGACTCGGATGAAGTGGCCCAAATCCACCACTTTAACTCCCAAGCAACCACTATACTCCTCGCCTCTCTAAGTCGAGAGGAGTATAACAAGGTGCAAGGGTTAAAAAGTGCGAAGGAAATTTGGGACGTACTAAAGACCGCGCACGAAGGAGATGAGGTGACAAAAATCACCAAGCGAGAGACGATCGAGGGGGAGCTCGGTCGCTTCATGCTTCACCAAGGGGAGGATCCACAAGCGATGTACAACCGCTTGAAGACCTTGGTGAACCAAGTGCGCAACCTCGGGAGCGAAAAATGGGATGACCATGATTGTCAAGGTTATTCTTAGATCCCTCATATTTCTTAACCCTACACAAGTTCAATTAATTCGAGGTGATCCTAGATATAAGCTAATGTCTCCCGAGGAAGTTATAGGAAAATTTGTGAGCTTTGAGCTAATGATTAAAGGCTCAAAGAAAATCATCGAGCAAGGCACTTCCTCCACACCCAAGGCACAACCGGTCGCATTCAAGGCGACGGAAGAAAAGAAGGAGGAAGCTACTCCAAGTCGAACACCCATCGACGCCTCCAAGCTCGACAACAAGGAGATGGCGCTCATCATCAAGAGCTTTCGTCAAATCCTCAAGCAAAGGAGGGGGAAAGACTACAAGCCCCGCTCCATGAAAGTATGCTACAAATGTGGTAAGCCCGGTCACTTTATTGCTAAATGTCCATTATCCAGTGATAGTGACAGGGGCGACGACAACAAGGGGAGAAGAAAGGAGAAGAAGAGACACTACAAAAAGAAGGGTGGCGATGCCCACGTGTGCCGCGAGTGGGACTCCGACGAGAGCTCCACCGACTCCTCCTCCGACGAGGACGCCGCCAACATCGCCGTCACCAAGGGACTTCTCTTCCCCAACGTCGGCCACAAGTGCCTCATGGCCAAGGAGGGCAAAAAGAAGAAGGTAAAATCAAGATCCTCCACTAAATATGAAACCTCTAGTGATGAGGACGATGCTAGCAATGAGGAGGATAACTTGCGCATTCTTTTTGCCGACCTAAACATGCAACAAAAGGAAAAATTAAATGAATTGATTAGTGCTATTCATGAGAAGGATGATCTCTTGGACTCTCAAGAGGACTTCCTTATTAAGGAGAACAAAAAACATGTTAAGGTAAAAAATGCTTATGCTCTACAAGTTGAAAAATGTGAAAAATTGTCTAGTGAGCTAAGCACTTGCCATGAGACTATTGACAACCTTAGAAATGAAAATGCTAGATTAATTGCTAAGGTTGATTCACATGTTTGTGATGTTTCAATTTCCAATCTTAGAAATGATAATGTTGATTTGCATGCTAAGATTAAGGAATTGAATGATTCTCTCGCTAGCCTTAGGATTGAAAATGAAAAATTAATTGCTAAGGCTAAAGATTTTGATGTTTGCAATGTTACTATTTCTAACCTTAGAAATGAGAATGATATACTACATGCTAAGGTTGTAGAATTAAAATCTTGCAAACCCTCTACATCTACCGTTGAGCATGTTTCCATTTGCACTAGATGTAGAGATGTTGATATTAATGCTATTCATGATCACATGGTCTTAATTAAACAACAAAATGATCATATAGCAAAATTAGATGCTAAAATTGCCGAGCATAACTTAGAAAATGAAAAGTTTAAATTTGCTAGAAGTATGCTCTATAATGGGAGACGCCCTGGCATCAAGGATGGCATTGGCTTCCAAAGGGGAGACAATGTCAAACTTAGTGCCCCTCCTAAAAGATTGTCTAATTTTGTTAAGGGCAAGGCTCCCATGCCTCAGGATAACGAGGGTTACATTTTGTACCCTGTCGGTTATCCCGAGAGCAAAATTAGGAGAATTCATTCTAGGAAGTCTCACTCTGGCCCTAATTATGCTTTTATGTATAAGGGTGAGACATCTAGTTCTAGGCAACCAACCCGTGCTAAGTTGCCTAAGAAGAAAACTCCTAGTGCATCAAATGATCATGACATTTCATTCAAAACTTTTGATGCATCATATGTGCTTACTAACAAATCCGGCAAGGTAGTTGCCAAGTTTGTTGGGTGTTGGGGACTTGTTCTCAAATACTATGAATTAAGAACAAGGCAACACAGAAAGAAGTTAGTGGTAAATACCCTTCGTCCTTCGAAGCGTTATTTCTCTTAGGATATAACGATCTTCAGACGAAGGTCATGAAGGACATACCTTCATCATTACAGTTTATATTGATAAAAGGAGAAGCATATGAAACATGAAAGAATAACATGAATAGTCACATAACATTATTACATGTCCTTATTATATAATCAAGGAAGAATAATAACAATATTGAATTACATTTGTACCTTCGGCTTGATAGAAGGCAAAAATACAGGCGTGACGCACGAGCGAATACAAGTCAGCGTGAACAGTACGGGGGTACTGTTCATCTATTTATAGACACAGGACACAGCCTGTGAAGAATTACAATTATGCCCCTCATAAAAGTTTACAACATTGACTCAGACCTTTATGGACTAAAAGGTCATTCTATCTTTAAGTCGGTTTGTAATACCGAAGCTTCATGAAGAGGAACCTTCGGTCATCTCCTGCAGACAGCTTCAGCCGAAGCTGCTTCTTCCTACAAGACCTTCGGCGCGACGAAGCATAGCCCCAACAGTAGCCCCTTTCGCGGCGCTAGATCATTTTTCGTAACGAGCTTGATCCGTGAAAAAAGTCTCTTAAGCTTCGGGAAGTCGAAGGTCCAAAAAACACCTTCCCTGAGCTCGTTGTCGAGAAACGATTCAGTTTCCGAGGACGTAGTAGTCCCACCTTGCAGAGTTACTGTTTGGTCTCTGCGGTCCACCGCGCAGCGAGTGCGAGCGGCTGTCCGCCTGGTGTAAAAATCCTGGCGTTTCGCCTTCTTACCTGCAACACTATATAAACAGACAAGTAGGTGTGAAGTTACCACAGCATTCATTGCTATGTGCACTGTTTTGCTGCCAAAATTTTTAACCATCGCCGAAGCTTGACTCTCGGAATCGAACGAAGCTCCAACTTGAAGCCTGCTTCGTCAGAAGGAAAGACTTCGGAAGAAAAAAGTATTCAATTTCCACAAACTCAGAATTAAATGGCCAGAGTGCGATCTACCGCTAGGGTTGAGCGTGAGGGGGGCGAAGTTGAAGGTTCTGAGACTGTTCCCATCTCCGAAGCGATGCAACGATCCGGACTGGTAACTTCGGAAGGAACCCCCATTGTTGAAGCAGAACAAGCAACTGTCGAAGCAGAAGAAGAAAACGTTGAAGAAACTGATCCCGAAGATGATTATCGTATTGCCATGCCCAGTAAGCCCAGCCACTTGGACTTCGGAAAGTCTACTGTTTCGAAGGCTGATCTCTCCAAAATGGTGAAGTCGGGCTTTTTCAATGAGAATCAGAAGAAGCTGTTACGCCTCGGGGGAGAAGAGACTACCCCAAAGCCGGAGAAGGATGAAATTGTCATTTTCAAGAGTTTTCTAAAGGCTGGGTTAAGGTTCCCCCTACATGAGATTATTGCAGAGGTACTGAAGAGGTTTGGTATCTACTTTCATCAGTTAACTCCTAACGCTATCGTTAGGCTTAGCGTTTATATCTGGGCCCTCCGAAGCCAAGCGGTGGAGCCGTTTGCAGACAGTTTTTGTCGAGTTCACGAACTGCACTATCAGACGAAGGCTAGAAAAGATGGATTGCATGACAATTTTGGTTGCTATAATTTTGCTTATCGGAAAACCACAAAGTTTCCTGTAATCAGCTACCGAAGCAAATGGCCGGCAGGCTGGAAATCAGAATGGTTCTATGTCAAGGTTGATGACGACAAGGAGAAGCTTGTGCAAAGTCCACTCGAACTGATCTTCGGAGAAACCCGACCTCACTGCAACATGACACCAGAAGGTCCAACACAACAAGCAATGGATGAATTCAGAATTATTGCAGAGCATATCAGTACAAGAGACCTGGTTCAGGAGTTCTTGGCCTTCAGGGTTTTTCCTACTTTAAAAGAATGGGAAATGCCGAAGCTAGAGGGGGAGAAGAAAGAAGGTGAACTTGTGCGTTTACCTTACTATTTCAAGTTTAAGAAATACTTTAAAACACCTTGTCAAGAGTGGCTGGATACAATTGAAGTAATGTGCAATGAAATACTTGGCAATTACTCCAAAAAAGAAGATCAATTGATGACTGCGGCCTTCGGCACCCGTCCAAAGCGAAGACTGAATCGAGTGCTGGACGCCCTGGGTTTTGAATACCCTGACTATGAAAATCTGAACAAAGGTGCCGGGGGCCAGAAAAGGAAAAGGACAACTGAAGCCTTAAATGAAGATGAGAAAGAACCATCAAAGAAGAGAATTCCGAAGAAGAGGAAAGCGTCTTCTCCGAAGCAAAAAATATCTGACGAAGAAGAAACGCCCGCATCACCCTCTGCCACTGACGTGGAGGAAATTTTGAAGGTAATGACTGAATCCCTGCCTGCAAAGCTAAGTCCATTGGGGCCTCAACTGACAAAGTTTTTTCAGAAGAAAAAGGAGCCCGAAAAAACGAAGAAGACGACTAAAGTAAAGAGGCAAAGAATTATCACTGTGACAGAGGTTATTGACAAGACACCACCAAGAGCTTCGGCTCAGAAGGCACCAGCGGCTGAGGAAAGAACAAATATTGAAATCACACCTTCGGAGGTCGCAGCTGCCGAAGCTGCCTCAACTGAAGATGTGAACCTGGAAAGCACAATTGAACACATCAACAAAATACTGCTAGACATGGCCACCGAAGAAGCTACCGCTGCCGCCGAAGGGGCCGTGGCCGCAGCGTCGGGGAAAGGAAAGGAAATTGCTGACGAAGCTTCAGAGAACGAAGCCTTCATGTTTCAAAATTTAGTTGGAGAAAAATTGTCAAAACCCGAAATAGAAGAGCTTAAAGAGTATGCCAAATCTTGCGGGTACAAGCCAGGAGCACTCCTCTTCGGAGGTATTGATGATGAAAAATTAGATTGTATCCGAAATCAAACTGGAGCCAAAGTTATCAGTACTCTGTCAAAGAGTATTGGTTTTCCGAAGCTGGAAATGGACATTAGCCGCTACCGACGACAACATATCGTTGGTAGTTTATTTTATTCCAATTTCAAGGTGAACTACTATTCCCTTGACTTTTATTGTTTTTAATAATGAAAACATGTCTAACGAAGGTTGTTTTCGTGCAGAGTATGCTGTTGAGCAAGGCCTTGAAAATGCAGCAAGATTTTGAAGACAAGAAACACGAAGTTATAATTGAAAATTTAGAAAAACAAAATAAAGGAGCAATCAGCTGACATTGAGAAGAAAAACTTTGAGCTCCAGGCAACTGAAGGTTCATTGGCGGAAGCCGAAGCAAAAATAATAGAACTGAACACGAAGCTTCTTTGCCAATCTAAGCAGTTTGAACAAGAAAAGCAAGAACTTAAGGCAAAACTTGAAGCCGAAGCTCAACAAAATTCAGATTTGAAAAAATTATTGGCGGACCTTCAAGAAAAATGTTTGGAATTTAGCAACAAATGCATTCAACGACTAAGAAAAATTTTTTACTCAGTTGGAGCCAGCAGTGAGAAATTCACCCCCTCAGCTGAAGATTTGCCGAAGACCTTCGAACATATTGAGGGTGAAATTGACGAGCTCGACGAAGTTATAGCTGGGCACGGTGACTTCTGTGCCTGGGTAGCTTCTCGGGGCACTGCTGCAGCTTTCCTAAAAGCTGGCTGCGACCATGGAAAGATTGTCAATAGGCCCAATTTCACTTTATCACCATCAATCCTAGATGACATCCCTGATCTCGCCCGAAGTATTTCCAATAGATTTATAAAAATGATATGGACAAAAGGCGGGCGAGAAAAGGCTGGAGATGAAGCTCGGAGTCATCTTGAACCAGTAAGAAATCATACCTTGTGCTTACCTCTTCCTTCAAGCTCGATTTTGACTTACAACAACTTAATTCATGTAGGATGACGAAGCCGAAGTCGATGATTAAAAGAGTGATGCCGAAGCTAAAATCCCTCGAAGCTTAAGTAGGAGTAGACTGTAGACAGACTCAGGAAACTTTTGAGATAACTTGTGTAAATGTAACTAAACTTGTCTTTAATGAGTTCTGTTCATACCTTGTGTTATGCTCTTACCCTTCTATTAATGTATGTGAAGTGCTTTGGTGCGGACGAAATTATCTTTTTTGAGCCGAAGGCGAAAAAACACCTTCCCTTCTTTTCGTACACAGCAAAGCATAGAAAACAACATTTCCCTTTCTTCCGAAGCTCTCCTTTTTGTTCGCGAAGTTCTTCTCTTATGCCGAAGCAACCACTTATGCCATGATGATGATTATCCTATATATGCCTGAATGAATGTTTATGAATGCAAATGCTATGATGTAATGTGATGTGCGAATGAATGTCCAAACACATATCCGAAGCCATACCCTCAGCCATTATTTCCTTAGAAACAATCACACATCAGCTTTGCATTCCCTTAGGAACGACTTTGGAGCTTCTTCGCCTTTTACTTTCGGCGTAATCAGCGTTGACTTTTCGCTGTAAGCTCTGCATTCCCTTAGGAACGACTTTGGAGCTTCTTCGCCTTTTACTTTTGGCGGAATCAGCGTTGACTTTTCGCTGTAAGCTCTGCATTCCCTTAGGAACGACTTTGGAGCTTCTTCGCTTTTTTAGTTTTCGGCACTCAATGGTGCGTTCTCAGCTTTTACATTTACATTCCTTGGGGGATTTTGCTCTTATAGAACTAAAAAAGGAAATTACATATGATGGCCCCATTAAAAACCTTTCTCCCCCTTTAGAAAGGAAAAGGGTGCCATGAAAAAGAAAAGACATAAAAAGTTACATCAAGTTACACATAATATCGTCGAAGCTCATCCGCATTCCAAGATCTAGGAATGTCGTTGCCGTCCATATCCTTCAATCTGTATGAACCGGGTCTTGACGAAGATGCTACTAAGAAAGGTCCCTCCCATTTCAACTGCAACTTGCCCACTGTATCTGGGTTAGCGACTCTCCGAAGCACCAAATGTCCTGGCTCAATATTCTTCAGCCGAACCTTTCTATCACGCCACTTGATTGTTTCGGCTTGATATTTATTGATATTCTCTACAGCTTGAAGCCTGATCCCTTCTAAAGCATCTTTTTCCACAAAACAAGCATCTTCAGGACCTGATTCTGTTGAAGATACTACTCTTATTGATCCAGTTTTAGCTTCTTCCGGAGTTATTGCTTCGTCACCGAATAATAACTTGAATGGAGTAAAGCCTGTAGACCTTGATGTTGTTGTATTGTGGCTCCACACCACTTTGGTTAACTGATCTGGCCACTTTCCCCTGGGCTGATTGAAGATTAATTTCATTATTCCTGTCATTATAATGCCGTTGGCTCTTTCAACGAGCCCATTTGACTCCGGATGCCTGACTGATGCAAAATGGATCTTCGTACCAATTTGATCACAGAAATCTCTGAAAGCTTCGGAGTCGAATTGTGTTCCATTATCTACAGTGATGGCCTTTGGTACCCCGAAACGACAAACAATATTCTGCCAGAAAAACTTTTGGACAGTGGCCGAAGTTATTGTGGCTAATGGCTTTGCCTCAATCCATTTAGAAAAATACTCCACAGCCACTACAACATATCTTAAATTCCCTTGAGCCGGTGGCAATGGACCTAACAAGTCAAGGCCCCACCTTTGCAATGGCCAGATGGGTTGTATGAGCTGTGTTAAAGACGAAGGTTGTTTTTGATCTCTTGCACATTTCTGACAGCCTTCGCACTTTTGAACTAATTCCGCTGCATCCGAAGCTGCCTTCGGCCAATAAAACCCTTGGCGGAAAACTTTTCCAAGTAACGGCCTAGATCCAATGTGAGATCCACACAGGCCTGCATGTATTTCTTTCATCAACTCTATACCTTCGGTTCTAGATAAACACTTGAGTAGCGGAGCGCAAACTCCATGCTTGTACAACTCCCCTTCTATCATGACATATGGACGAGCTCTTGCTTCTATCCTCCTGTTATAAGCTTCGTCATCTGAAAGGAACTTACCCTGAAGGTAAGAAATGATCTCAGTTCTCCAATCTTCGCTATAAACAGGAGATATATTGAGGACTGCTCTTTCAAGGAGTTCCACTGAAGGTGCCTTTATTGTTTCGAAGAACACATCCGAAGGTAAAGGCAGCCCCTGTGCTGCTGACTTAGCGAGCAAATCAGCATGCTCATTTTGCCCTCGAGGGATATTTTTGACAGAAAATCCTTCGAAGGAAGCTTCGATTCTTCGGACCGTGTCTAAGTATTTTTCAAGCTTCGGATCTTTAGCCTTGCAACTCTTGTCGATATGACCGGAAACAACCTGGGAATCAGTTTTAAGGATGGCCCTTCTGATTCCCATTGCTTTTAATTTCCGAAGGCCCAAAAGCAGGGCTTCGTACTCAGTAATATTGTTTGTACAGCTAAAATCGAGTCTTGCCGCATAACAAGTTTTAACTTTGGATGGTGAGACCAACACAGGGGCTGCTCCTGCTCCGAAGGTTCCCCAAGACCCATCGCAAAACACTGTCCACACTTCGGCATCTTTATTTGTTTCTTCATCCTGAGCCCCTGGCGTCCAATCGGCAATGAAGTCTGCCAACGCTTGAGACTGGATCGAGGATCTATGCACATAATCAATGCAAAATTCATTGAGCTCTGCAGCCCATTTTCCAATTCGTCCAGTAGCTTCTCTATTTCTCATAATATCCTTCAACGGCTGCGAAGAAGGAACAACAATGTTGTATGCTTGAAAATAATGCCGAAGCTTCCTGGATGCCATCAAAACAGCATATAATACCTTCTCCAATTCTGTATAGTTTTTCTTTGATATACTAAGAACTTCAGATACAAAATACACTGGGACCTGCTTCTTGACTTGGCCATCAAGCTTCTCCTGGACAAGTGCTGCACTTACCGCTGAGTGCGAAGCTGCCACGTATAACAACAAAGGAGCCCCTGGCGCTGGTGGAGTTAATGTTGTTAAATCTATCAAATATTGCTTCAGTTCTTCAAAGGCTTTTTGTTGGCTTGGTCCCCATTGAAAGACTTCGGCTGATTTCAGCACTTCGAAGAATGGTAAATTTCTTTCTGCTGATCTGGATATGAATCTATTGAGAGATGCCAGCCTCCCTGTCAATCTTTGGGCCCCCTTTCTTGTAGTTGGTGGCTCCATTCGAAGTATAGCTTCAATTTTACTTGGATTAGCTTCAATTCCCTTTGTTGAAACCAAGCATCCAAGAAATTTCCCCTTCTTTACTCCGAAGACACATTTTTCTGGATTCAACTTTAAGCCAGCTTGTCTGAAACTGGCGAAGGTCTCCTGCAAATCAGCAATATGATTTTCCTGTTTCGTGCTTTTTACAATGATGTCATCAACATAAGTTAGCACATTTCTGCCTATCTGAGACTGGAGAACCTTCGCAGTCATTCTGCTGAAACTTCCTCCAGCGTTTTTGAGCCCCTCAGGCATCCGAAGATAGCAATATGTGCCACTTGGGGTCAGTGGCGGATCCACAAATGGTTTAGAGGAGGGGCTACTAAGACAAGACTAAAATAATTTGTTCCAAACCTTGTGTTAGAACCATCTTTTGATGAGAAACATATCCATTATATCATTATAAACATAAGCATTAATTTTATTAACTAACCTAGTAAATAATTAATGAAAGAAAATTAATTAAAATCTAAAAAACCAACGTACATTTACATGGAGTTGCTGGCCACAAGCCTGCAATGACGTTGTTGGCTAGCTTGCGCGTGGTGGTCTACTGGCTACTGTCCATCGGTCCTTGGCAGCGCCTACTAGTTGGTGCACTGTATAGGCTATTGAGCAATGTTGCTGCGCTTGCTAGTAGTTGCTAGCGCTGCTAGTTGCTGGCCTGCTAGGCGCAGCCTGGAATAGTGCATGCGCTGGGTGCTGGAGGTGTAGATGATGAAACTAGAGTACGAGACGGGGGTAGGTTGCAGCTGTCACGACCGGGGCTGCAGCCCGGGTAGCCCCGGGTGTGAATCCGCCACTGCTTGGGGTTATGAAGCTAGTCTTCGGCTCATCTTCCTTCTTCATCCAGATTTGGTGATAGCCTGAGTAACAGTCTAGCAGACTCATGAGCTCTGAAGAAGCTGCTGCATCAACTAAAGAGTCTATCCTTGGCAATGGGAATTCGTCCTTCGGACAAGCCTTGTTGAGATCTGTAAAATCGATACACATTCGCCACTTGCCATTGGCCTTTTTTACCATAACAGTGTTAGCTAGCCATTCTGGGTACTTTACTTCTCTGATAACTCCTGCACTGAGGAGTTTTTTGACTTCATTACGAGCACCTTCGGCCTTATCATCAGACATTTTCCGAAGCCTCTGCTTCCTGGGTCTGAAGGATGGGTCAACATTGAGCGAGTGTTCAATAACATCCCTATTTACTCCGCAGAGGTCATTGGCTGACCATGCAAAAACATCTTTGTTGTTGAACAAAAACCTTATCAAGGTTTTCTCCTGCTCTTCAGATAATTGAGAGCCCAACAGGACCTTCTGCTCTGCTATGTCCTCACATAAGAGCATGGGCTTCGGCTGATCTGCTGAAGCTGCTTTCTCCCTTCTGAATTTGTACTGTTCACAAGCTTCAGCTCCATCTATATTATGGATTGCTTTTGAGTCAGTCCAGTTTCCTTCGGCCCTTCTGGCAGCTTCCTGACTTCCATGAATAGCGATGGGTCCTTGATCCGAAGGTATCTTCATGCAAAGATAGGCAGGATGAAGAATTGCTTCAAAAGCATTGAGGGTGCCACGACCAATAATTGCATTGTAAGGGTATTCCATGTCAACAATGTCAAACACAACTTGCTCAGTTCTGGTGTTGTTGATGAACCCGAAGGTCACTGACATGGTGATCTTGCCCAGCGCTACAATCTGTCTTCCTCCGAAGCCACAGAGAGGGTGCGTGGCATCATGAATCTTATCTTCTGGCTCTTGCATTTGCCTGAAGGCCTTAGCAAATATGATATCAGCTGCACTGCCTGTATCAACCAAGACATTGTGGACCAGAAATCCTTTGATAACACAAGAGATAACCATGACATCGTTGTGTGGGTAATCCTTGAGCTGAAGGTCCTCTTGGGAGAAGGTAATAGGAATGTGAGACCATCTCGAATGAATTAAGAACAAGGCAATACAGAAAGAAGTTAGTGGTAAATACCCTTCGTCCTTCGAAGCGTTATTTCTCTTAGGATATAATGATCTTCAGACGAAGGTCATGAAGGACATACCTTCATCATTACAGTTTATATTGATAAAAGGAGAAGCATATGAAACATGAAAGAATAACATGAATAATCACATAACATTATTACATGTCCTTATTATATAATCAAGGAAGAATAATAACAATATTGAATTACATTTGTACCTTCGGCTTGATAGAAGGCAAAAATACAGGCGTGACGCACGAGCGAATACAAGTCAGCGTGAACAGTACGGGGGTACTGTTCATCTATTTATAGACACAGGACACAGCCTGTGAAGAATTACAATTATGCCTCTCATAAAAGTTTACAACATTGACTTAGACCTTTATGGACTAAAAGGTCATTCTATCTTTAAGTCGGTTTGTAATACCGAAGCTTCATGAAGAGGAACCTTCGGTCATCTCCTGCAGACAGCTTCAGCCGAAGCTGCTTCTTCCTACAAGACCTTCGGCGCGACGAAGCATAGCCCCAACATTGGGGGCAAACACAAGGGCTCCAAGACTTGTGTTTGGGTACCCAAAGTTCTTGTTTCTAATGCCAAAGGACCCAAAACCGTTTGGGTACCTAAAGTCAAGAACTAAACTTGTTTTGTAGGTTTATGCATCCGGGGGCTCAAGTTGGATCATCGACAGCGGGTGCACAAACCACATGACAGGGGAGAAGAAGATGTTCTCCTCCTACGAGAAAAACCAAGATCCCCAACGGGCTATCACATTCGGGGATGGAAACCAAGGTTTGGTCAAAGGTTTGGGTAAAATAGCTATATCTCCTGACCATTCCATTTCCAATGTTTTTCTTGTTGATTCATTAGATTACAATTTGCTTTCCGTATCTCAATTATGTCAAATGGGCTACAACTGTCTCTTTACTGATGTAGGTGTCACTGTCTTTAGAAGAAGTGATGATTCAATAGCATTTAAGGGAGTGTTAGAGGGTCAGCTATACTTGGTAGATTTTGATAGAGCTGAACTCGACACTTGCTTAATTGCTAAGACTAACATGGGTTGGCTCTGGCACCGCCGACTAGCTCATGTTGGAATGAAGAATCTTCATAAGCTTCTAAAGGGAGAGCACATTTTAGGACTAACAAATGTTCATTTTGAGAAAGACAAAATTTGTAGCGCATGCCAAGCCGGGAAGCAAGTTGGCACTCATCATCCACACAAGAACATCTTGACGACTGACAGGCCACTAGAGCTCCTACACATGGATCTATTCGGCCCGATAGCTTTCACAAGCATCGGCGGGAGTAAGTACTGTCTAGTTATTGTGGATGATTATTCTCGCTTCACTTGGGTATTCTTTTTGCAGGAAAAATCTCAGACCCAAGAGACCTTAAAGGGATTCTTGAGACGGGCTCAAAATGAGTTTGGCTTAAGGATCAAGAAAGTTAGAAGCGACAACAGGACGGAGTTCAAGAACTCACAAATTGAAGGCTTCCTTGAGGAGGAGGGCATCAAGCATGAGTTCTCTTCTCCCTACACCCCTCAACAAAATGGTGTAGTGGAGAGGAAGAATCGAACTCTACTGGACATGGCAAGAACCATGCTTGATGAGTACAAGACACCGGATCGGTTTTGGGCCGAGGCGGTCAACACCGCCTGCTACGCCATCAACCGGTTATATCTACACCGAATCCTCAAGAAGACATCATATGAACTCCTAACCGGTAAAAAGCCCAATATTTCATATTTTAGAGTTTTTGGTAGCAAATGCTTTATTCTTGTTAAAAGAGGTAGAAAATCTAAATTTGCTCCTAAAACTGTAGAAGGCTTTTTACTAGGATATGACTCAAACACAAGGGCATATAGAGTCTTTAACAAGTCCTCAGGACTTGTTGAAGTTTCTTGTGACGTTGTGTTGGATAAAACTAACGGCTCTCAAGCAGAGCAAGTTGATCTTGATGAGATAGGTGAAGAACAGGTTTCGTGCATCGCGTTAAGGAACATGTCCATTGGGGATGTGTGTCCTAAGGAATCCGAAGAGCCTACAAATGCACAAGATCAACCATCCTCCTCCACACAAGCATCTCCACCAACCCAAAATGAGGACGAGGCTCAAGTTGATGAAGGAGAAGATCAAAGAGATGAGCCACCTCAAGATGACGGCAATGATCAAGGGGGAGATGCAAACGATCAAGACAAGGAGGATGAAGAACCAAGGCTGCCACACCCAAGAGTCCACCAAGCAATCCAACGAGATCACCCCGTCGACACCATCCTCGGCGACATTCATAAGGGGGTAACTACTCGATCTCGTGTTGCACATTTTTGTGAGCATTACTCTTTTGTTTCCTCTATTGAGCCACACAGGGTAGAGGAAGCACTTCAAGATTCGGATTGGGTGATGGCGATGCAAGAGGAGCTCAACAATTTCACTAGGAATGAGGTATGGAATTTAGTTCCACGTCCTAATCAAAATGTTGTAGGAACCAAGTGGGTCTACCGCAACAAGCAAGATGAGCATGGTGTGGTGACAAGGAACAAAGCCCGACTTGTGGCCAAGGGATACTCCCAAGTCGAAGGTTTGGATTTCGGTGAAACCTATGCGCCCGTAGCTAGGCTTGAGTCCATTCGCATATTATTGGCCTATGCTACTTACCATGGCTTCAAGCTTTACCAAATGGACATGAAGAGTGCCTTCCTCAATGGACCAATCAAGGAAGAGGTCTATGTTGAGCAACCTCTCGGCTTTGAAGATAGTGAGTACCCTAACCATGTCTATAGGCTCTCTAAGGCGCTTTATGGGCTCATGAAAGCCCCAAGAGCATGGTATGAATGACTAAGAGATTTCCTTATTGCTAATGGCTTCAAAGTCGGAAAAGCCGATCCTACTTTATTCACTAAAACTCTTGACTATGATTTGTTTGTATGCCAAATTTATGTTGATGATATTATATTTGGGTCTACTAACGAATCTACATGTGAAGAATTTAGTAGGATCATGACACAGAAATTCGAGATGTCTATGATGGGGGAGTTGAAGTATTTTCTAGGATTCCAAGTCAAGCAACTCCAAGAAGGCACCTTCGTTAGCCAAACAAAGTATACTCAAGACATTCTAACCAAGTTTGGAATGAAGGATGCCAAGCCCATCAAGACACCCATGGGAACCAATGGGCATCTCGACCTCGACACGGCAGGTAAATCCGTCGATCAAAAGGTATACCGGTCGATGATTGGTTCATTACTTTATTTATGTGCATCTCGACCGGATATTATGCTTTCTGTTTGCATGTGTGCAAGATTCCAAGCCGACCCTAAGGAATCTCACCTTACGGCCGTAAAACGAATCTTGAGATATTTGGCTTATACTCCTAAGTTTGGGCTTTGGTACCCTCGGGGATCCACATTTGATTTGATTGGTTATTCGGATGCCAATTGGGCGGGGTCTAAGATTAATAGAAAGAGCACATCGGGGACTTGCCAGTTCTTGGGAAGATCCTTGGTGTCTTGGGCTTCAAAGAAGCAAAATTCGGTCGCTCTTTCTACCGCCGAAGCCGAGTATATTGCCGCAGGCCATTGTTGCGCGCAATTGCTTTGGATGAGGCAAACCCTGTGGGACTATGGTTACAAATTAACCAAAGTTCCTCTTCTATGTGATAATGAGAGTGCAATCCGCATGGCGGATAATCCCGTTGAGCATAGCCGCACTAAACACATAGCCATTCGGTATCATTTTCTTAGGGATCACCAACAAAAGGGGGATATCGAGATTGCATATATTAATACTAAAGATCAATTAGTCGATATCTTTACCAAGCCACTCGATGAACAAACTTTTACCAAACTTAGGCATGAGCTCAATATTCTTGATTCTAGGAATTTCTTTTGCTAATTTGCACACATAGCTCATAAGTATACCTTTGATCATGTCTCTTTTATATATGCTATGACTAATGTGTTTTCAAGTGTATTTCAAACCAAGTCATAGGTATATTGAAAGGGAATTGGAGTCTTCGGCGAAGACAAAGGCTTCCACTCCACTCTACTACTCATCCTTCGTCGTCGCTCCGCTTCACTCTCCGTCTTTGGTATAATCTTCACTCATATGTTTTATTTGCCAAAGGGGAGATAGTAGTTAGACAAGGGCTTATATCTCACTCAAAGTATTCGTTTTTGGCGATTCATGCCAAAGGGGGAGAAAGTATGAGCCCAAAGCAAAAGGACCGCACCACCACCCTAATTTTAAAATGATTTTCAATTGATAAATTTTGAATGAGTATCTCTTTGTGTTCTAAAGGGGGAGAAAGTAGTAATTTCAAAATTGATATCTTAAAACCCTCTTGAACACTAAGAGGAGAATTTATTTGAGGGGGAGTTTTGTTTAGTCAAAGGAAAAGCATTTGAAACAAGGGGAGAAAATTTCAAGACTTGAAAATGCTTCGCAAAATCTTACTCATTACCTTTGACTATTTTGCAAAAGGACTTTGAAAAGGATTTACAAAAAGAATTTGCAAAAACAAAATATGTGGTGCAAGCGTGGTCCAAAATATTAAAAATAAAGAAACAATCCATGCACATCTAGTAAGTGATATTTATTGGCTCAAATTCTAGGTAACCTTTGCACTTACATTCTGCAAACTAGTTCAATTATGCACCGCTATACTTGCTTTGGTTTGTGTTGGCATCAATCACCAAAAAGGGGGAGATTGAAAGGGAATTAGGCTTACACCTATTTCCTAAACTAATTTTGGTGGTTGAATTGCCCAACACAAATAATTGGACTAACTAGTTTGCCCAAGTCTATAAGATCTACAGGTACCAAAGGTTCACAATAAGCCAATAAAAAGATCAAGAGAAAGGGTTCAAAAAAAGGAGCAAAGAGAGAACCGAAGGCACCCTGGTCGGGCGCACCGGACTGTCCGGTGCGCCATCGGACAGTGTCCGGTGCACCACCGGACAGTATCCGGTGCACCAGGGGACTTGAAGCCAAACTCCTCACCTTCGGGAAAACGCAGAGTCACTCCGCTATAATTCACCAGACTGTCCGGTGTACACCGGACAGTGTCCGGTGCCCCAAGGATGAAGAGACTCTGAACTCGTCGGCTTCGGGAATTCGCAACGGATAGTCCACTATAATTCACTGGACATGTCCGGTGTACACCGGACTGTCCGGTGTGACAACGAAGCAACGGCTACCTGCAGCGCATTAAATGCGTGCCAGCGCGCGCAGAAGTCAGGCACGCCCATGCTGGCGCACCGGACACTCCACAGTGCATGTCTGGTGCGCCACCGGACATCAAGGCGGGCCCAGCAGTCAGAGCTCCAACAGTCAGAACCCTAACGGCCTGGTGACGTGGCTGTCGCACCGGACATGTCCGGTGTGCACCGGATTGTCCGGTGCACCATACGACAGACAGCCTTCACTAAACGGCTAGTTTGGTGGTTGGGGCTATAAATACCCCCAACCACCCCACATTCAAGTCATCCAAGTTTTCCACTTCTCAACCACTTACAAGAGCTAGGCATTCAATTCTAGACACACTCAAGTGATCAAATCCTCTCCAATTCCACACAAGGCTTTAGTGATTATCGAGAGAGATTTGTCGTGTTCTTTTGAGCTCTTGCGCTTGGATTGCTTATTTTCTTTCTCACTTGTTCTTGTGATCAAAACTCGATTGTAACCGAGGCAAGAGACACCAATTGTGTGGTGGTCCTTGCGGGGAAATTTTGTTCCCGATTTGATTTGAGAATAGAAGCTCACTCGGTCCGAGGGATCGTTTGAGAGAGGGAAAGGGTTGAAAAAGACCCGGCCTTTGTGGCCTCCTCAACGGGGAGTAGGTTTGCGAGAACCGAACCTCGGTAAAACAAATCTGCATGTCACACTCTTCATTCGCTTGCGATTTGTTTTACGCCCTCTTTCTAGGACTCGTTATTATTTCTAACGCTAACCCGGCTTGTAGTTGCGATTAATTTTGTAAATTTCAGTTTCGCCCTATTCACCCCCCCTCTAGGCGACTTTCAGTGGCTAACTCCAACGAGGACTAGGCAAGCATTTCAGGCTTGGCCGAACCTCGGGATAAATTCCTGTGTCCACGTGCTCTGCCCTGTGTTATGTGCTGACTCTCTGTCTTATTCAGTTCTTACTTCTGCACTTCACTGCTTACTTGTGGTACCAGCTTTCTTTGAAGTGCAGGATATTCTTAAGACAGGAACTTCAATTACGCTGCAATCTACTCGAAGGATTCTTCACTCCACTGCGATCATGTCTTCGAGTAGAGTAAGATTTAAGTTTTAAAGTGTTAATTTTTATTCGCCTATTCACCCCCCCCCCCCTCTAGGCGACATCCAAATCCTGTTCCCGGGCCAAAGGGAACTTCCAATTGGTATCAAAGCTAGGCCTCTCCAGTGTGGGCTTAGCCGTCCGGAGATGACGATGTCGTCACAAGAGGTAATTGTAGAACTTCTTTTAGGCGATGGCTCTAATTACAAGTCTTGGTCTATCTCTATTTATAATGCTTTCATGAGTGTTGATCCTGATTTGAGACAGATCTTTAGTAGAAGTATTTTTCCCTCTAATGTTAGTAAAAATCCTTCAAATGATGAACTAAGATGTCTATCTCTAAATCACCATGCTTGCAACATCTTAGTTGATTCTCTTTCTAGAGGTGCTTATTTTGCCATCATGAGTAGTGATTGTGATTTATTTGTTGATGCTCATGATTTATGGAATAGAATTAAAGGAAAATATTCTATGGCAAATTGTGATGCTCCTACTCCCTATATTACTTATGATACTAACCATTCAAAGGGAGAAGAAAAGTATGGGGCACCAAACGATGAATCCACCTCATCAACAGGTTTGTCTTCCACTAGTAATAAATGTCTTATTGCTAACAATGATGGTGGAGACAAAAGCGATGATGAGGAAGAATATGAGGATGAGGAGTCTACATCATCACAAGGTACATTTTCCTGTTTTGCTTCCATTGATAATAATGACAGGGAAAATGAGACCGACGATGTGGAAGAGGAGATTCACCGTTTCTACATCCATCTCAACAAAGAAGACAAAGCGCTCTTGATTAAGCTGTTGAGAAGGAACAAGGAACAAGGCGAGACGCTTCTCAGGCTAGAGGAGACTCTCATCAAAACCAACGACAGCCTGGAGAAGATGACCAAAAAACATGAGGAGCTAAAGTACTCTCATGAGAATTTGGTCCAATGGTATGAATCTGTTTTAATTGAGCAAAGAAATAATCATGATGTATTATCTAATGCTGCTCAACTTAAAACTGAAAATTCTATCCTTAGGAGTCAAGTAGAAATGATAAACTTAGAAAAACTTGCTCTAGGTGAAAAGTATGATATGTTGTCATATTCTCATAATAAATTAGTTGATGACCATATCATGCTTGATGTTGCTCATGAGGTCGTAACTACGAACTTAAATTCATATGAACTTCATTCTTGCACAAGTACACATTTGGATAATCTATCACCATGTGCTAACCCCTGTCACTCAAAAGGAAGCGAGTGTTTAAATGAGCAAAAAGTTGCAGGGTCACAAAAGAAATTGTGTGGGAACAAGAAGCAAAGACAACTAAGGAGAAGACGCATTGCTCAACTCTCTCAAGATATCCACGGGCGCGTGGTGAAGAAGCTTGAGAAAGGAAAAACTGCAGCAAGTGTTAAGCTCCATAAGAAGAATGTTCCTAAAGATGAAGAAATCAACATGAGCTTGGAAAAAGGTAAAGATTCAATTAATCATGTTGTTTGCACTAACCATTTCTCTATGTCATCAAAGAACAAAAAGAGAAAAGGGAAAAGGGGGTGCTTTAAGTGCAATAAGGCAGGACACCTCATTGTGTCGTGTCCATACAACGACAAGGGAGAAGGGATAAGGAGATGCTTCAGATGCAATGACAAGAACCACACAATCACTTCTTGTCCTCTATTGATGAATCAAGCATGTGCATTCTCCAAGATGACTCTCACCAAGGAAAATGACAAACAGCAAGCGTCATGTCAGGTTGAGCGACGCTTCTGCTACAAGTGCGGTGAGCAGGGTCATCTATCCAAGGTATGTAATAAAGGTGAGGTTCCTAAGTAAGTAAGATAATCTCAATCTTATTCGCTTAGGAGACCCAAATCATACTCTTGTGCTAGATCAATCATGAGATCACCTAGGACTAGCACAAATGCTATTTGGGTACCAAAGGCCTTTTTGGATGATCGATATGGACCCATCCCGAGATGGGTACCAAACTGTGCTAACTAGACCATGCAGGTGCCTTGAGATGGACTGGAGACCATGGGAGAGCTTAATACGGTTAACTCAAACTCCATGCTTAAGCTGTTAATTGTTTTGGTGTTTATTCATTGACCCAAGGTTGAATTATTGTGAGACACTAATCCCATGTTCATCTCAAGTGAAATAAGTTGTAGAGGTCCTTAATCATCATTGGTGAATCAAGCAAAGGACCTTGATTGTGCATCTGGCTCTCCAAAGGACGGTACCTGTGCTTCTTAAGTACATTATCAGTACTGCTCTTGGAGCAGTTATGCTTTTTTGATTGCCTGTGTTGAGTACCTTTCAATCAATGATTAATGATTTCCAAAATCGTAACCATGCGTGCTTAATCATGATTGTGTGCTTTAGAGGTTATGTCTCTTGAATCATTTAATTGTAGTTTTTCATTAGATATATCCACCACGATTAACTCTTTTTGTGTTCGTGAATAAACCTGTATCCCTTTGTGAGTTATTATTTATGGTTTTAATGATTAACCTTTGTGCAAATATGACATTTTGTTTAGTTTATGTTCACATGATTACTCTAGTCTGATATTGTGTGAATACCAAAATCCATGTTGTGCCTCTAATGCACCCTTTTGAGCTATAAGGTGCATAAACAAAAGGAGCCCTCAATTAGTGACAACTGGTGCTCTCATGTCAATTTAGGAAAAGGCAAAGGTATGGAAATGGAAATATGCAATTTCATTGAATATCTTGAAGTTCCATTGATTGTGATCACAGCTATGGTCTTGCCTCTGAATTGGTAGTATCTTGGCTTAGGTGCTCCTTACTTTAAAATGTTGTTGCTTTTGGTGTACCTAAGGAACCTTCTTAATTATGATGTGCTTAGACATTGCGCTTTATATGCATGATCGTGTTGTTTTTCAATTGGTATATGTGGTGCAATGATTGTCAAGTATGAAGCATGTCTAGGTTGCTTGTAAAACATTATACTTCTTGAGGCATGCATTGTTGTATTAAGTCAACCCTTCATTTGGTATTCAATTGTTATCTCTTTGTGATGAAATTGAGAGTATGCCTTGACCAAGATATGTTATGATCCCCTCTAGTTCTAAGAAAGCTAGAATGTGCAAAGTGCAAGTTATTCAAATACTTGATGCACAAGTTTAGGGGGAGCACACATAACTTGTGTCTTTTGAGACTAATTGTTTCTTGAGCAATCTTGTATAGTCTCAAGGTGAAAAAGAGAAGATGAGCAAGAAATAGAGCAATCAGGACTTGGGTACCTCTGTAAGTCAAGAAATTGGTATCTTAAGTCATGAGTAATTGCATATTTTTAGATTGCTCATCCTCTATAATATTTGGTGATACTAGATGCTTATCCTTAAATATCATGGAACTATGATAATAAATGACCTTTCAATTGGTAGCCGTGATAGTTTGCTTCAATTGACCTCTTTTGGTAATCACTAGAATAGAAGCTTCATCTTGTGCCACTATACTATAACTTGCTCTAAGCTTGGTGACTTAGCAACAAGAAAAGGTTAGGATGAAGAATCAGGCACAAGTGTGGAGAAGCTACCGAGAGATTAATACTTTCAAGATGGGAAGTACACCACAACATGGTAAAGGTACAAAAGGAAGTATTGATCTTTTTGCGTATATGTATCTTACTCAAATGTTGGTAGTGCATATGTTCAATAAGTAAGGGGGAGCTTTGATAGTGTGTTTTTTCCTCCTTAACACCCTGTTGTCCCTTGACATCATCCTATGTTCTTGCTTGAGTATGGTTTTTGGTGTTTGATGTCAAAGGGGGAGAATTTGTGCATTAAAGCTTATCTCAACCTGAGAGGAAAGCTTATCCTAAGGGGTGGTGTATTAGTTTGAGCATTGTTAGTGTGTTATTGTGTTATTGATAATCATATGCCTTTTGCAGTATTATATGTGTTGCATCATATGGACTAGTGTTTCCGCTGCTATGAATTAATTGGCATCTATAGTGTTTATTCTGTAATAGATATTCATGTGGTTAATGGTGCTTTAAGAGTAATGGTGCTTTAAGAGTAATGGTGCTTTAAGATTGCTTTAAAGTGGTATTGGTATCTTAATTGTGAATAGTGGTAGGTTGATATTCCTGTGAAATATTCACTCAATTGAATGGTGTTTAACTCTGATTCTGTGCATTTATGTGTTATACGCATCATGGTTTGATCCTTGACACAATGCATCCCATAGGTGCTAAGGTGTAGCAATGCTTCGATTTAGCCTAAGTATGTGCATTTTGGCATTTAAGGCTAAGGCTAAGATTTTAATGTAAGCACATATTTAGGGGGAGCATTCTACAATCTTAGAACTCAAATTTTGTGCTTTAAATTTCACTCTTATGTAAGCTTTAATTGTGTTGCCATCAATCACCAAAAAGGGGGAGATTGAAAGCTCTCCTGTGGGTTTTGGTGTTTGGATGACAACTCAATTAAAGGACTAACAAGTGTACTAAGTGTTGAACAGGTGCTTAACGTAAAGCTAACAGGGTTCAACACAAGTGAACAAGTGTGAGGGTCCAAGGACTAGATGATGGATAAATAATGGGCATCACAAGTAAGATGGACATTGCGTAAAGTGAGACTCGGGTGCGTAGCTCGGAGACAACGAATCAAGCCAAGGACGGAGGCAAGAAGAGCTTCGAGGTACCAAGTGCACGGGAGAAGGTCAAAGAGGCTGAGGAACCCAAAGCCAAGGGTGAAAAAGAAGGCTTGCAAAGTCAAGGGTGATCGAGTTGAGAACAGCTACGGTACATCAAGGATCACTACATAAGGACGTGACTTACAACCAATGAGGAAATGTCTATAGTTATGTGGGGTAAGTCATAAGGCTCAAGACCAAGCTCGAAGAAGGAGATCAAGGTTACTAGAACGAGAACAAATGTCAAAACCAGAACTGGAAGCAGCCCAAAAGAGCTAAGTTCACCTTGATCTTTAGGTTGGGTTGTTCCTATGTTTGGATACATTCTATATGACCTTTGCAGGGTGTTGGAACTCCGACATATCAATCTAGATCAAGTCAAGCTGACTTGAGGTTTTGGAGTTCCACATTAAATATCATAACGTGCCAAATGCTAAAATTGGGTAAAGCGCAAATAAAGGCACGAGGTATGTTTCTAGACTTAGTACATTGTTTTTAAGAACTAATGTATTGTGTCTAAGTGCTGGAAACAGGAGAAATCAAGTTGGAAAAGAGATGGCTTTGTTTAGCCAAAGTCTGTGCAGTCTGGGTGCACCGGACTGTCCGGTGGTGCACCGGACAGTGCCCGGTGATGCACCGGACTGTGTCTGGTGCGTCAGGCTGAACTCTGGTGAACAGATCGCTCTCGGGAGAAGTCGGCGACGTACGGCTATAATCACCGGACTGTCCGGTGGAGCACCGGACAGTGTCCGGTGAGTCAGCTGCGGCGTAGTCGCCGCTCTCGGGAGAAGTCTGGCGACGTTCGGCTATAATTCACCGAACTGTCCGATGGTGCACCGGACTGTCCGGTGAGCCAACAGTCGGCTGGGCCAACGGTCAGCCGCGCAATCCGCACGTGACGCGTGGCCGAGCCAACGGTCAGATGGGGGCACCGGACTGTCCGGTGAGCACCGGACAGTGTTCGGTGCGCCAACGGCTCCAAGACTGCAACGGTCGACTGTGACGATTATGGAAGGAAATCGGGCACCGGACAGTGTCTGGTGGTGCACCGGACTGTCCGGTGCGCCACCCGACTGAAGGCCAGATTTGCCTTCCTGATTTGCTTCCAATGGCTCCTAGGCCCCTTGTGCCTATAAAAGGGACCCCTGGGCGCCTCAAGCAAGATACAAGAGCAGCCAACAAGTGTAGACATCACTCTAATCAATTCTCACTCTCCCTCTTATGTGTATCTCTCTAGTTTGTGTAGAAGGCAAAGATATAATCCTTTAGAGAGTGGAGAGGAGTTGCTAAGAGCTAGAGCAAAGTCTTGAGTATATCGTTACTCTGCCGGATTGCTACCAAGAAGATTATAAGCAGCCGCGGCTCTGTTGTAACTACCTCAACATAGTGGAAGGCTCTATCTGTCTGACTGACAGATCTGAGCAAATGGAGGAAGGAGTTGAAATAGACTCCAAGCCGAGGTGTGGCTAACTCCAACGAGGACTAGGCAAGCATTTTAGGCTTGGCCGAACCTCGGGATAAATTCCTATGTCCACGTGCTCTGCCCTGTGTTATGTGCTGACTCTCTGTCTTATTCAGTTCTTACTTCTGCACTTCACTGCTTACTTGTGGAAGCAAGCTTTCTTTGAAGTGCAGGATATTCTTAAGACAGGAACTTCAATTACGCTGCAATCTACTCGAAGGATTCTTCACTCCACTGCGATCCTGTCTTCGAGTAGAGTAAGATTTAAGTTTTAAAGTGTTAATTTTTATTCGCCTATTCACCCCCCCCCCTCTAGGCGACATCCAGATCCTGTTCCCGGGCCAAAGGGAACTTTCAGATGTGTGTCCTAAGGAATCCGAAGAGCCTCCACAAGCACAAGATCAACCGTCATCTTCCATACAAGCATCTCCACCAACCTAAGATGAGGATCAGGCTCAAGACAATGAAGATGAAGATCAAGAGAATGAGCCATCTCAAGAGGAGGATAATGATCAAGGGGGAGATGACAATGATAAAGACAAGGAAGATGAGCAGGAAGTACAAGGTCTAAGACCGCCACACCTAAGAGTCTACCAAGCAATCCAACGAGATCACCCCATGAACTCCATCCTCGGCGACATTCATAAGGGGGTAACCACTAGATCTCGTGTTGCACATTTTTGTGAACATTACTCTTTTGTGTCCTCTATTGTGCCTTACAGGATGGAGGATGCACAAAGAGATTCAGATTGGGTGTTGGCAATGCAAGAGGAACTCAACAACTTCATGGGGAATGAGGTATGGCATTTAGTTCCACGTCCTAATCAAAATGTTGTAGGTACCAAATGGGTATTCCGCAACAAGCAAGATGAGCATGGTGTGGTGATAAGGAACAAATCCTGACTTGTGGCCAAAGGTTATTCACAAGTTGAAGGTTTGGATTTTGATGAAACTTATGCACCCGTAGCTAGGCTTGAGTGAATTTGTATATTACTTGCCTATGCTACTTACCATGGCTTCAAGCTTTATCAAATGGACGTGAAGAGTGCCTTCCTCAATGGACCAATCAATGAAGAGGTCTATGTTGAGCAACCTCTAGGCTTTGAAGATAGTGAGTATCCTAACTATGTTTATAAGCTCTCAAAGGTGCTTTATGGGCTCAAGCAAGCACCAAGAGCATGGTATAAATGTCTGCGAGACTTCCTTATCACTAATGGCTTCAAAGTCGGCAAGGCCAATCCTACACTCTTTACTAAAACAGTTGCAAATGATTTGTTTGTATGCCAAATTTATGTTGATGATATCATATTTGGGTCTACTAACAAATCTACTTGTCAAGAATTTAGTAGGATCATGGTTCAGAAATTCGAGATGTCAATGATGGGGGAGTTGAGATATTTCTTAGGATTTCAAATCAAGCAACTCTAAGTTGGCACCTTCATCAGCCAAACCAAATACATTCAAGACATTCTTAAGAAGTTTGGAATGAAGGATGCCAAGCCCATCAAGACACCCATGGGAACCAATGGCATCTTGACCTCGACACGGGAGGTAAATCCGTAGATCAAAAGGTATACCGGTCGATGATAGGATCTTTACTCTATTTATGTGCATCTCGACCGGATACTATGCTTTCAGTATGCATGTGTGCAAGGTTCCAAGCTGATCCTAAGGAAGTTCACCTTAGGGCCGTAAAAAGAATCATGAGATATTTAGCATACACTCCTAAGTTTGGGCTTTGGTACCCCAAGTGGTCCACTTTTGATTTAATAGGATATTCAGATGCTGATTGGGCAGGGTGTAAAATTGATAGGAAGAGCACATCAGGGACTTGTCAGTTTCTGGGGAGATCCCTGGTGTCTTGGGCTTCAAAGAAACAAAATTCAGTAGCTCTTTCTACCGCCGAAGCCGAGTACATTGTCGCAGGCCATTGTTGTGCGCAATTACTTTGGATGAGGCAAACCCTCAGGGACTATGGCTACAACTTGAGCAAAGTCCCTCTCCTATGTGACAATGAGAGTGCTATCCGCATGGCGGAGAATCCCGTTGAACACAGCCGCACTAAGCACATAGCCATTCAGTATCACTTTTTGAGGGATCATCAACAAAGGGGGATATCGAGATAGCCTATATTAACACCAAAGATTAGTTAGCCGATATCTTCACCAAGTCTTTAGATGAGAAAACCTTTACCAAACTTAAGAATGAGCTAAATATACTTGATTATTGGAACTTTGATTGACACTTTGCACACATAGCTCATTTACATACCTTTGATCTTATCTCTTTCATTTGCTACAACTAATGTGTTTCCAAGTGTATTTTTATGCTAAGTCGTAGAATGAAAGGGAAATGGAGTATTCGGCAAAGACAACGCTTCCACTCAACTCCATCGATTTCATTTACTATTTGTTGGTATTCCGTCATCTCTCCGTATTGGTCTAATCTTTCACTCATATATTGTTTGCCAAAGGGGGAGAGAATTTAAAGGGCTCACACAGTCTCCGTTTTTGGCAATTAATGCCAAAGGGGGAGAGAGTATTAGCCCAAAGCAAAAGGACTGCACCACCACCAATTTTAAAATTTTTCAAAATAAAGTTTTCAATTGGTATCTTTCAAATCAGTATTCCTCTAGAAATTATATCTCAATTGGTATCTATATTTCAAATTGATATATATCTCAAAACCCTCTTGAAAGCTAAGAGGAGAATTTCATTCAGGGGGAGTATTGTTTTAGTCAAAGGAAAAGGATTTGAAATAGGGGGAGAAAATTTCAAATCTTGAAAATGCTTCTCAAAATCTTATTCATATACGTTTGACTATTTGCAAAAAGACTTTGAAAAGATTTTCCAAAAGAATTTGCAAAAACAAAACATGTGGTGCAAGAGTGGTCCAAAATGTTAATTAAAAGAAAGCAATCCATGCATATCTAGTGAAAGTATAAGTTGGTTTAATTCCAAGCAACCTTTGCACTTACCTTATGCAAACTAGTTTAATTCTGCACTTATACATTTGCTTTGGTTTGTGTTGACATCAATCACCAAAAAGGGGGAGATTGAAAGGGAAATAGGGTCAAACCTTTTCCTAAATGATTTTGGTGGTTGAAATGCCCAACACAAATAATTGGACTAACTAGTTTGTTCTAGATTATATATTCTACAGGTGCCAAAAGTTCAACACAAACCAATAAAATAAACAAGTTAGGGTACAAGAAAGGAGCAAAAAGAAACCGAAGAGAACCCTGGTCTGGCGCACCGGACTGTCCGGTGTGCCACCGGACATTGTCCGGTGCACCAGGGGCGATCGACTCAAACTCTTCACCTTTGGGTTTCTGGAGAGGCGCTCCGCTATAATTCACCGGACTGTCCGGTGTGCCAGCGGTGCAACGGCTAGCGAGCGCAACGGTCAACTCCAACGGTCGCCTGCAAACGTGAACAGTGCGTGGACAGTTCGCGCAGAGTCAGAATAGCGCCAGAAGGCGCACCAGACAGTGAACAGTGTCTGTCCGGTGCGGCATCGGACTGTCCAGTGCCCCATGAAGATAGAGCTCCAACGGTCAAAACCGTCAGAACCCTAATGGTTGGGTGACGTGACAGTCCGGTGCGCCCATCGACACACAAGCCTCCCCAACGGTTGAATTGGTGGTTGGGGCTATAAATACCCCCCAACCACCACCACTCCAAGTATCCAAGTTTTTTAGACATCTCATTCAATACAAGAGCTAGTGCAATTAATACAAGACATAATTCAAAAGAATCAAAGCCTCTCCAAGTCCCAAATCCACTCCAAACAAATAGTGACTAGAGAGAGTGTTTTGCTCGTGTTCTTTGAGCTCTTGTTCTTGGATCGCTTTCTTCTTCCTCACTCTTGTTCTTCAAGCACTTGTAATCAAAGCAAGAGACACCAATTGTGTGGTGGTCCTTGTGGGGTCTAAGTGACCCATTTGATTAAGGAGAAAGCTCACTCGGTCTAGGTGACCATTTGAGAGAGGGAAAGGGTTGAAAGAGACCCAGTCTTTGTGACCACCTCAACGGGGATTAGGTTCTTTAGAACCGAACCTCGGTAAAACAAATCACCATGTCATTCGCTATATTTCTTTGGTTGATTTGTTTTCCCCTCTCTTTCGGACTCGGATTTTAATTCTAACGCTAACTCCAGCTTGTAGTTTGTCTTTTAAGTTATAAATTTCAGATTTCGCCTATCCACCCCCCTCTAGGCGACTTTCAATTGGTATCAGAGCCTGGTACTTCATTAGAGTCTAACCACTCGAAGTGATGTCGGGAGATCACGCCAAGAGGGAGATCGTGACTGGCGAGAAGGCCACAAGCCACGGGAAGGCTCCATCAAAGGAGTCCAGCAACAAGCTAAAGGAGGGATCACCTCCTCTCAAGTCGCATCAGAGTGGCGACAAGAAAAAGAAGATGAAGAAGGTGGTCTACTACGAGACCAATTCTTCGTCGCCATCCACCTGCGGCTCCGACGCGCCGTCCACCACTTCTAAGCACCATGAGCGCAAGAAGTATAGTAAGATGCCACTTCGTTATCCCCATATTTCTAGATGCACTCCTTTACTTTCTGTCCCACTAGGCAAACCACCGGTTTTTTATGGTAAAGATTTTTGTATGTGGAGTGATAAAATGAGGCATCACCTAACCCCACTCCACGCTAGCATATGGGACATTGTTGAGTTTGGAGCGCAGGTACCATCACCGGGGGACGAAGGCTATGATTCAGACGAGGTCGCCCAAATCAAGCACTTTGATTCCCAAGCAACTACTATACTCCTTGCCTCTCTATGTCGAGAGGAGTATAATAAGGTGTAAGGGTTGAAAAGTGCTAAGGAGATTTGGGACGTACTAAAGACCACACACGAGGGAGATGAGGTGACCAAGATCACCAAGCAGGAGACGATCGAGGGGGAGCTCAGTCGATTCGTCCTCAACCAAGGAGAGGAGCCACAAGCCATGTACAACCGGCTCAAGACCTTGGTGAACCAAGTGCGCAATCTCGAGAGCACCAAATGGGATGACCATGAAATGGTCAAGGTTATTCTAAGATCACTCGTTTTTCGTAATCCTACGCAAGTTCAATTAATTCGTGGTGATACTAGATACAAGCTAATGTCTCCCGAGGAAGTGATAGGAAAGTTTGTGAGCTTTGAATTGATGATCAAAGACTCCAAACAAATCATCAACTTGGAGCAAGGCGGCACCTCCACTCCCGAGGTGCAACCCGTCGCATTCAAGGCGACGGAGGAGAAGAAAGAAGAGTCTACATCAAGTAGGCTCCCCATTGACGCCTCCAAGCTTGACAATGAGGAGATGGCGCTCATCATTAAGAGCTTTCGCCAAATCCTCAAGCAAAGGAGGGGGAAGGACTACAAACCCCGCTCCAAGAGGGTGTGCTACAAATGTGGTAAGCCCGGTCATTTTATTGCAAAATGTCCTATGTCTAGTCATAGTGACAGGGGTGACGACAAGAGGGGAAAGAAAAGGGAAAAGAAGAGATACTACAAGAAGAAGAGCGGCGATGCCCACGTATGTCGGGAATGGGACTCCGACATGAGCTCCACCAACTCCTCCTCCGACGAGGACACTGCCAACATCACCGTCAACAAGGATCTTCTCTTCCCCAACGTCGGCCACAAATGCTTCATGGCAAAGGACGGGAAGAAAAAGAAGGTACAAGCTAGAACCACCCCCAAGTATACTACATCTAGTGATGAGGGTAGTTCTAGTGATGATGAAGAAAACTTGCTTAGTCTTTTTGCCAACCTAAACATGCAACAAAAGGAAAAATTAAATGAATTAATAGGTGTTATTCATGAGAAGGATGAACTCTTGGATAGCCAAGAGGAATTCCTTATTAAGGAAAATAAGAAGCATGTTAAGGTGAAGAATGCCTATGCTCACGAAGTAGAAAAATGTGAAAATTTGTCTAATGAGCTTAGGATTTGCCATGATTCAATTTCCAACCTTAAAACTGAGTATGCCAATTTATTTGCTAAGGTTGAGAAGTTAAATGCTTGTGATGATTCAATTGCCAATCTTAGAAATGATAATGCTAGTCTAATTGCTAAGATTAATAAATTGAATGTTACACTTTCTAGCCTTAGAGATAAAAATGCTAGATTAATTTCTGAGGCTAAAGATTTGAATGTTTGCAATGATGTCATTTCCAATCTTAGAAATGAAAATGCCATGTTATATGCTAAGATTGATGAATTAAATGTTTGCAAACCATCTACATCTAAGGTTGATCATGTTTCTATCTGTACTAGATGTAGAGATGTTAATGTTGATGCTATAAATGATCACCTTGCTTTAATTAAACAACAAAACGATCACATAGCTACATTAACTGCTAAAATCAATGAGCATGAAATTGAAAATAAAAAATTTAAATTTGCTAGAAGCATGCTCTATAATGGGAGACGCCCTGGCATTAAGGATGACATTGGCTTCCAACAGGGAGGCAATGTCAAGATTAATGCCCCTAAGAAATTGTCTAACTTTATTAAGGGCAAAGCTCCCATGGTTCAGGATAACGAGGGCTATATTTTATATCCTGCTGGTTATCCCAAACACAAGATTAGAAGAATTCATGCCAGGAAGTCTCATTCTGTTTCTCATCATGCTTTTATGTATAAGAATGAGGCATCTAGCTCTAGGCAATCCACCCATGTTAAATTGCCTAAAAAGAAATCTCCTACTGCATCAAATGATCATAACATTTCATTTAAAACTTTTGATGCTTCTTATGTGCTAACTAACAAATCAGGCAAAGTAGTTGCCAAATATGTTGGGGCCAAACATAAGGGCTCAAAGACTTGTGTTTGGGTGCCCAAGGTGCTTGTTTCTAATGTGAAAGGACCCAAGACCATTTGGGTACCTAAGAACAAGGCCTAAATTATTTTGCAGGTTTATGCATCCGGGGGCTCAAGTTGGATCATTGATAGCGGATGCACAAACCATATGACTGGGGAGAAATGGATGTTCTCCTCCTATGAGAAAAACCAAGATTCCCAAAGAGCCATCACATTCGGGGATGGAAATCAAGGTTTAGTCAAAGGACTTGGTAAAATTGCTATATCACCGGATCATTCCATTTACAATGTTTTCCTTGTAGATTCTTTAGATTACAATTTGCTTTCAGTTTCTCAATTATGCAATATGGGCTACAACTGTCTTTTTACGGATGTAGGTGTTACTGGCTTTAGAAGAAGTGATGATTCAGTAGCATTTAAGGGAGTGTTAGAGGGTCAGCTATACTTAGTTGATCTCAAAAGAGCTGAACCTGACACTTGCTTAATTGCTAAGACTAATATGGGTTGGCCCTGGCATCACCGACTAGCCCATGTTGGGATGAAGAATCTTCACAAGCTTCTAAAGGGAGAGCACATTTTGGGCTAACAAATGTTCATTTTGAGAAAGACAGGGTTTGTAGCGCATGTCAAGCAGGAAAGCAAGTTGGTACCCATCATCCACACAAAAACATCATGACAACGGACAGGCCACTGGAGCTACTCCACATGGATTTATTCGGCCCGATAGCTTACACTTGGGTGTTTTGTGTGGATGATTATTGTCTTGTAATTGTGGATGATTATTCTCGCTTCACTTGGGTGTTCTTTTTGCAGGATAAATCACAAATCCAAGAGACATTAAAGGGATTCTTGAGACATGCTCAAAATGAGTTCGGCTTAAGGATAAAAAAGATTAGAAGCGACAATGGGACAGAGTTCAAGAACTCTCAAATTGAAGGCTTTCTTGAGGAGGAGGGCATCAAGCATGAGTTCTCTTCTCCCTACACACCTCAACAAAATGGTGTAGTGGAGAGGAAGAATAGAACTCTACTGGACATGGCAAGGACCATGCTTGATGAGTACAAGACTCCAGACCGATTTTGGGCTGAGGCGATTAACATTGCCTGCTACTCCATCAATCGACTCTATCTTCACCGAATCCTCAAGAAAACATCGTATGAACTCCTCACTGGTAAAAAGCCAAATGTTTCATATTTTAGTCTTTGGTAGCAAATTTTTTATTCTTGTTAAAAGAGGTAGAAAATCTAAATTTGCTCCTAAGGCTGTAGAAGGCTTTTTACTAGGATATGACTCAAACACAAGGGCATATAGAGTTTTCAACAAATCCACTGGATTAGTTGAGATTTCTTGTGACATTGTGTTCGATGAGACTAATGGCTCCCAAGTGGAGCAAGTTGATCTTGATGAGCTAGATGATGAAGAGGCTCCATGCATCACGTTAAGGAACATGTCCATTGGGGATGTGTGTCCTAAAGAATCCGAAGAGCCTCCACAAGCACAAGATCAACCATCATCTTCCATACAAGCATCTCCACCAACCCAAGATGAGGATCAGGCTCAAGACAGTGAAGATGAAGATC
This sequence comes from Zea luxurians, assembly GCA_029449295.1. Taxonomy (NCBI): domain Eukaryota; kingdom Viridiplantae; phylum Streptophyta; class Magnoliopsida; order Poales; family Poaceae; genus Zea; species Zea luxurians. Next base: position 217,434,231 of record JAOPSE010000001.1, read on the forward strand.
AAGAGAATGAGCCATCTCAAGAGGAGGATAATGATCAAGGGGGAGATGACAATGATAAAGACAAGGAAGATGAGCAGGAAGTACAGGGTCTAAGACCGCCACACCTAAGAGTCCACTAAGCAATCCAACGAGATCATCCCATGAACTCCATCCTCGGCGACATTCATAAGGGGGTAACCACTAGATCTCGTGTTGCACATTTTTGTGAACATTACTCTTTTGTGTCCTCTATTGAGCCTTATAGGATGGAGGATGCACTAAGAGATTCGAATTGGGTGCTGGCAATGCAAGAGGAGCTCAACAACTTCACGAGGAATGAGGTATGGCATTTAGTTCCACGTACTAATCAAAATGTTGTAGGTACCAAATGGGTATTCTGCAATAAGCAAGATGAGCATGGTGTGGTGATAAGGAACAAAGCCCGACTTGTGGCCAAAGGTTATTCACAAGTCGAAGGTTTGGATTTTGATGAAACTTATGCACCCGTAGCTAGGCTTGAGTCCATTCGTATATTACTTGCCTATGCTACTTACCATGGCTTCAAGCTTTATCAAATGGACGTGAAGAGTGCCTTCCTCAATAGACCAATCAAGGAAGAGGTCTATGTTGAGCAACCTCCAGGATTTGAAGATAGTGAGTATCCTAACTATGTTTATAAGCTCTCAAAGGCGCTTTATGGGCTCAAGCAAGCCTCAAGAGCATGGTATAAATGCCTGCGATACTTCCTTATCACTAATGGCTTCAAAGTCAGCAAGGCCGATCCTACACTCTTTACTAAAACAGTTGCAAATGATTTGTTTGTATGCCAAATTTATGTTGATGATATCATATTTGGGTCTACTAACAAATCTACTTGGTGACGAGTTTAGTAGGATCATGGTTCAGAAATTCGAGATGTCAATGATGGGGGAGTTGAGATATTTCTTAAGATTTCAAATCAAGCAACTCCAAGATGGCACCTTCATCAGCCAAACCAAATACATTCAAGACATTCTTAAGAAGTTTGGAATGAAGGATGCCAAGCCCATCAAGACACCCATGGGAACCAATGGCATCTCGACCTCGACACGGGAGGTAAATCCGTAGATCAAAAGGTATACCGGTCGATGATAGGATCTTTACTCTATTTATGTGCATCTCGACCGGATATTATGCTTTCAGTATGCATGTGTGCAAGGTTCCAAGCCGATCCTAAGGAAGTTCACCTTAGGGTCGTGAAAAGAATCATGAGATATTTAGCTTACACTCCTAAGTTTAGGCTTTGGTATCCCAAGGGATCCACTTTTGATTTAATTGGATATTCAGATGCTGATTGGGCAGGGTGTAAAATTGATAGGAAGAGCACATCAGGGACTTGTCAGTTTCTAGGGAGATCCCTGGTGTCTTGGGCTTCAAAGAAACAAAATTCAGTAGCTCTTTCTACCGCCGAAGCCGAGTACATTGCTGCAAGCCATTGTTGTGCGCAATTACTTTGGATGAGGCAAACCCTCAGGGACTATGGTTACAATTTGAGCAAAGTCCCTCTCCTATGTGACAATGAGAGTGCTATCCGCATGGCGGAGAATCCTGTTGAACACAGCCGCATTAAGCACATAGCCATTCAGTATCACTTTTTGAGGGATCACCAACAAAGGGGGGATATCGAGATAGCCTATATTAACATCAAAGATCAATTAGCCGATATCTTCACCAAGTCTTTAGATGAGAAAACCTTTACCAAACTTAAGAATGAGCTAAATATACTTGATTCTTGAAACTTTGATTGACACTTCGCACACATAGCTCATTTACATACCTTTGATCTTATCTCTTTCATTTGCTACGACTAATGTGTTTCCAAGTGTATTTTTATGCTAAGTCATAGATTGAAAGGGAAATGGAGTATTCGGCAAAGACAACGCTTCCACTCAACTCCATCGATTCCATTTACTCTTTATTGATATTCCGTCATCTCTCCACATTGGTCTAATCTTTCACTCATATATTGTTTGCCAAAGGGGGAGAGAATTTAAAGGGCTCACATAGTCTCTGTTTTTGGCAATTAATGCCAAAGGGGGAGAGAGTATTAGCCCAAAGCAAAAGGACTGCACCACCACCAATTTTAAAATTTTCGAAAATAAAGTTTTCAATTGGTATCTTTCAAATTAGTATTCCTCTAGAAATTATATCTCAATTGGTATCTATATTTCAAATTGATATATATCTCAAAACCCTCTTGAAAGCTAAGAGGAGAATTTCATTTAGGGGGAGTATTGTTTTAGTCAAAGGAAAAGGATTTGAAACAGGGGGAGAAAATTTCAAATCTTGAAAATGCTTCTCAAAATCTTATTCATATACCTTTGACTATTTGCAAAAAGACTTTGAAAAGATTTTCCAAAAGAATTTGCAAAAACAAAATATGTGGTGCAAGAGTGGTCCAAAATGTTAATTAAAAGAAAGCAATCCATGCATATCTAGTGAAAGTATAAATTGTTTAATTCCAAGCAACCTTTGCACTTACCTTATGCAAACTAGTTTAATTCTGCACTTATACATTTGCTTTGGTTTGTGTTGACATCAATCACCAAAAAGGGGGAGATTGAAAGGGAAATAGGGTCAAACCTTTTCCTAAATGATTTTGGTGGTTGAAATGCCCAACACAAATAATTGGACTAACTAGTTTGTTCTAGATTATATATTCTACAGGTGCCAAAGGTTCAACACAAACCAATAAAATAAACAAGTTAGGGTCCACAAGAAAGGAGCAAAAAGAAACCGAAGAGAACCCTGGTCTGGTGCACTGGACTGTCCGGTGTGCCACCGGACATTGTCCGGTGCACCAGGGGCGATCGACTCAAACTCTTCGCCTTCGGGTTTCTGGAGAGGCGCTCCGCTATAATTCACCGGACTGTCCGGTGGGCCATCGGACTGTCCGGTGGGCCACCGGTGCAACGGCTAGCGAGCGCAATGGTCAACTCCAATGGTCGCCTGCAAACGTGAACAGTGCGCAGACAGTTCGTGCAGAGTCAGAGCAGTGCCAAAAGGCACACTGGACAGTGAACAGTGCCTGTCCGGTGCGGCATCGGACTGTCTGGTGCCCCATGAAGACAGAGCTCCAACAGTCGAAACCGTCAGAACCCTAATGGTTGGGTGACGTGACAGTCTGGTGTGCCCATCGACAGACAGCCTCCCTAACGGCTGAATTGGTGGTTGGGGCTATAAATACCCCCCAACCACCACCACTCCAAGTATCCAAGTTTTTCAGACATCTCATTCAATACAAGAGCTAGTGCAATCAATACAAGACACAATTCAAAAGAATCAAAGCCTCTCCAAGTCCCAAATCCACTCCAAACAAATAGTGACTAGAGAGAGTGTTTTGCTCGTGTTCTTTGAGCTCTTGTTCTTGGATCGCTTTCTTCTTCCTCACTCCTGTTCTTCAAGCACTTGTAATCAAAGCAAGATACACCAATTGTGTGGTGGTCCTTGTGGGGTCTAAGTGACCCGTTTGATTAAGGAGAAAGCTCACTCGGTCTAGGTGACTGTTTGAGAGAGGGAAAGGGTTGAAAGAGACCTGGTCTTTGTGACCACCTCAACGGAGATTAGGTTCTTTGGAATCGAACCTCGGTAAAACAAATCACCGTGTCATCCGCTATATTTCTTTGGTTGATTTATTTTCCCCTCTCTTTCGGACTTGGATTTTAATTCTAACGCTAACCCCGACTTGTAGTTTGTCTTTTAAGTTATAAATTTCAGATTTCGCCTATCTACCCCCCTTTTAGGCGACTTTCAGCCACGCCATAAACCGGCTCTATCTGCATCGCCTCCTCAAGAAGACCTCATATGAACTCCTTACCGGTAACAAACTCAATGTCTCTTACTTTCGTGTATTTGGGAGCAAATGCTACATTCTGGTGAAGAAAGGTAGACATTCTAAATTTGCTCCCAAAGCAGTAGAAGGGTTTTTAGTAGGGTATGACTCAAATACAAAGGCGTATAGGGTCTTCAACAAATCATCAGGATTAGTTGAAGTCTCTAGCGATGTTGTATTTGATGAGACTAATGGCTCTCCAAGAGAGCAAGTTGTTGTTGATGACATAGATGAGGATGAAGTTCCGACGGCCACAATGCGCACGATGGCAATAGGTGATGTGCGACCACAGGAACTACAAGAACAAGATCAACCATCTTCCTCGACAATGGTGCATCCCCCAACTCAAGACAGTGAACAGGTACCTCAAGAAGAAGGGCGGGATCAAGGGGGAGCACAAGAAGAACATGTTATGGAGGAAGAAGCACCATGGGTCCCTCCAACTCAAGTCCGAGCGATGATCTAAAGACATCACCCCGTCAATCAGATTCTGGGTGACATCAGCAAGGGAGTAACTACTCATTCACGATTAGCTATTTTTTGTGAGCATTACTCGTTTGTCTCTTCTATTGAGCCTTTCAGGGTAGAAGAGGCCTTACAGGATCCGGATTGGGTGTTGGCCATGCAGGAAGACCTCAACAACTTCAAATGGAATGAAGTCTGGAGCCTGGTGCCGCGTCCAAAGCAAGATGTTGTGGGAACCAAGTGGGTGTTCCACAACAAGCAAGACGAGCACAGAGTGGTGACAAGAAACAAGACTCGACTTGTGGCAAAAGGTTATGCCCAAGTCACTGGTTTGGATTTCGAGGAGACTTTTGCTCCTGTTGCTAGGCTAGAGTCAATTCGGATATTATTAGCCTATGCTGCTCACCATTCCTTCAGGTTATTCCAAATAGACGTGAAGAGCGCTTTCCTCAATGGGCCAATCAAGGAGGAGGTATATGTGGAACAACCCCCTAGCTTTGAGGATGACAGGTATCCCGACCACGTGTATAAGCTCTCTAAGGCGCTCTATGGACTTAAGCAAGCCCCAAGAGCATGGTATGAATGCCTTAGAGTTTTCCTTATTTCTAACGCTTTCAAGGTTGGGAAAGCCGATCCCACTCTTTTTATAAAGACATGCAATGGTGATCTTTTTATGTGCCAAATTTATGTCGATGACATATTATTTGGTTCTACTAACCAAGAGTCTTGTGAGGAGTTTAGCATGGTGATGATGCAAAAGTTTGAGATGTCGATGATGGGTGAGTTGACCTACTTCCTTGGATTCCAAGTGAAGCAACTCAAGGACGACACCTTCATCTCGCAAACGAAGTACACTCAGGATCTTCTCAAGAGGTTTGGGATGAAGGACGCCAAGCCCGCGAAGACACCGATGGGATCTGACGGGCACATTGACCTCAACAGAAGGGGTAAGTCCGTTGATCAAAAGGCATATCGGTCAATGATATGTTTATTACTTTATCTTTGTGCTAGTAGACCGGATATTATGCTTAGTGTATGCATGTGTGCTAGATTTCAATCCGACCCCAAGGAATGTCACTTTGTGGTCGTTAAGCGAATTCTTAGGTATTTAGTTTCTATGCCTTGCTTCGGGATCTGGTATCCAAAGGGGGTCTACCTTTGACTTGATTGGATACTCAGACTCTGACTATGCCGGTGCAAGGTTGATAGGAAAAGTATATCAGGGACGTGCCAATTTCTAGGAAGGTCCCTAGTGTCCTGGAGTTCCAAGAAACAAACATCCGTTGCCCTATCCACCGCTGAGGCCGAGTACGTTGCCGCAGGACAGTGTTGCGCGCAACTACTTTGGATGAGGCAAACCCTCCAGGACTTTGGCTACAATCTGAGCAAAGTCTCACTCCTATGTGACAATGAGAGTGCAATCCGCTTGGCAGAAAATCCTGATGAACACAACCGCACTAAGCACATAGACATCCAGCATCACTTCCTGAGAGACCACCAGCAAAAGGGAGATATCGATGTGTACCACATTAGCACCGAGAACCAGCTAGCTGATATCTTCACTAAGACTTTATATGAGAAAAGGTTTTGCAGGTTGCGTAGTGAGCTAAATGTCTTAGATTCGCGTAACTTGGATTGATCTATAGCATACATGTGTTCTATGCCTTTGATCATGTTACTTTGTGCATTTAAATTCAGTTATTATTTATTTATGGTGCTCAAGTTGTACAAGTCCTCCTCGGACTTCACAGGTCCGTATGCAGATGTGCACATGTTTAGGGGGAGATGTGCTACAACTTGATCCCTTGAGACTAATTTGTTTGTTTGAGTACACTCGATGTAGTCTCGAAGGTACATTGAAAGGGAAAATGAACTTGGACGACGCAAAGACTTCCACTACATTCTGGTATTAGTGTATTTAATTCCAAGTTCATACTTGTGCTCTCATTGCCTTTTTGCTCTTAATTGACATTTTTGGTGAAGCAATGGGGTTAGTGGGCCAAAAATGATCCCGTTTTGGTGCTTAATGCCAAAGGGGGAGAAATTAAGGCCAAAGCAAATGGATCAGCCAACCACTCGTGAATTTTGAAAATAATAGAGTTAGAATTTGTGTTTTGTCCAAAATACTCTTATTGCAAAATTTGGTCCCTTATGGGGGAGAATTTTGATTATGTGAAAAGGGGGAGTTTTTGGCACTTGATAAATTTTACTCTTGGAATATCTCTCGATTTGCCCAAACAAGTGTGTTTGACTTAGAGATAGGAAAAAGAATTTGATTTGCAAAAACAAACCAAGTGGTGGCAAAGAGTGATCCAAATATGCCAAATCATAAGCAAAAATAATTTGTTCTTCATTTGCATTGATGTTGCACTTCTTTTTGTTGCTTTTTGATGTGTTGGCAGAAATCATCAAAAAGGGGGAGATTGAAAGGGAAATGTGCCCTTGGGCCATTTCTATAATTGTTTTGGTGATTAAATGTCCAACACAAATGTTTTGGACTCTTATGTGCTAAACGAGCAAGAAGTACAAATCAAAGACAAGGTATGTTTCTAGACTTAGTGAATTGTTTTTGAGCACTAACATGTTTATCTAAGTGCTAGAAACAGTGACGAGAAGAGAAGAAACGAATTGGAAAAGAGTTGGTTGTAAACAGCCAACACCTGCTCGGGCCTGGCACACCGGACTGTCCGGTGCACCAGGCTGGCTCGGCGTCAACTAGGCGCTCTCGGGAAAAGAGTAGGGCGACATGGCTATAATTCATCGGACTGTCCGGTGGTGCACCGGACTGTCCGGTGAGCCAACGGCGCCAGCGGCCAACGGTCGTCCGCGCGATCAGCGCGCGACACGTGGCTCGCTCCAACGGTCGGCTGGGTGCATCGGACTGTTCGGTGTGCACCGGATAGTGTCTGGTGCACCAACCGGCCCCGAGGAGCAACGGTAGGATGCATCCGATATGGAAAGAGATCATGCACCGGACATGAACAGTGGTTGTCCGGTGGTGCACCGGACTGTCTGGTGCACCACTCGACAGAAGGCAAGAATGACCTTCCAAATTGATCTCCAACGGCTCCTAGCTGCCTTGGGGCTATAAAAGGGATCCCTAGGTGCATGGAGCATAACACCAAGCTTTCAAGAAACATTCTAAGACTTCCAGACTCCGTCTCCACGCTTTTGATTCGCTGTGTTAGTGATTTGAGCTCCGTTTGAGTTGCGAACTCCCTGTGCTGTGTTTTGAGCTCAAGTCTTGGCTTGTGTGCGTGGTTGTGCTGCGGATTTAAGTCTTGTGTGTGTTGCTCTCACAACCTTACTCTTGTGCTTTCTTTGTGATCTATATTGTAAGGGCGAGAGGCTCCAACTTGTGGAGATTCCTCGCAAACGGGAAGAGTACTCAAAGATAAAAACACTGTGGTATTCAAGTTGATCATTAGATCGCTTGAAAGGGGTTGAGTGCAACCCTCGTCCATTGGGATGCCACAACGTGGAAGTAGGCAAGTGTTACTTGGCCGAACCACGGGATAAAAATCGCGTGTCTCGTGTTTTGCTTCTTGTGATTGTTTTGTCCGCACGAGCGTGTTCCATAGCCACTTGATTGCACTAACATCTTGATAATCAAATTTGTGACTATCTAGTGTTTGATTTTACAGGATCACCTATTCACCCCACTCTAGGTGCTCTCAGGTTGGCCTTAGGCGAGTTGTGACCGCGTCTCCCGCTCGAGGTCGGACTCGGGCGGGTCATGACTACGTCTCCCACCGAGGTTGGCCTCCTTCTCACCCGGCGGGGAATTGGTCGAGGTTTGTGGGCCTTACCTTGGATATCCCGTTCTTGGGTACCCGACAGGTGGGAAAAAGAAAGAGCCATCCTTAACTCTCGCTCAAGGAGGTTCTTTCTTCTTGTAGAATACACCGGAGCGAGGCTTCTCATAAAGCACCCACTTTCTTCTCTCATATGTTTCCACCGTGCCATCTACAAATTTTTAAACAATAAGGGTTGGTTTGGTGACCACAGAAATGGAGGGGATTTGAATAGCAAGAGAATTTCTTCCCTATGGATCCGCTCCATTTCCCTGGATACCAAATCAGTGCTAATGGTTAATTTGAGAACAATATTTTTCCAAGTGATTTTAATTTTTAAAGCGCAATTAATTTATTTTTCATTAGAAAAATAGAAATTATTTAAGAAAATGGAGTTCCCAGACGTCCTAAAGTTAGGAAAATGACATTCGATTTATAATTTTATAGACGCAAAAAAGGACGCAAATAGATGAGAGAGAAGAAAAATAGCAAGCAGAGTACACGTAGCAGCTGCAGCTCTTGAGCTTTCTCTCGCTCCTGAGTGCAGCCTCTCTCTCTGCGCCCTGCGCCGCCGCCATGGAGGACGACGATGACTGCCCTCCTCTCGCCGTTGAGCTCCCTCCGCGGGTGCCATCCCCTCCAGAGCAATCTCCCTCAGACGCCTCGCCAGTTGGCGTCACCGTCATCACCGGCTACCTCGGGGCCGGCAAGTCGACGGTGAGATTTTGTTCCGTACCCTAACGGCGTAATCGGCGCTCCCCCCCGCACCCCCCCCCTCTGTGTGTTTGGTGAAGTAGGCGCGTCAGCATACATGCGCTTCATAGAATCGGAGACAAATCGCTTGGTACCCAATATTCGCTGTACAAAGTTGCTGATAATGTGATAGGATAATAATCTCACGAAATTGAATCCTGGTTTTATATATTTTGAGTCCTATATCATGGTTACAAACTATAGGATTGTACTAGTTTGCCACAGCAGTTCCTCTGAGAAGCGTCATCTTCGGTTTAGAGTTTTCTGACATAACTGATTCTAAAAAAAACTTGGCCGGGAGGGAAAGTCCGCCCTCTCGGTACAATGCCTGGACCAGCAGTCAAGGCACACACAACCCACTGATGACCAAGAAGAGACTGAAACATGGTCTCGATCGAGAAAATCACCGAACCCTAGCTCCAATCACTAGCGGGCTGTCACCGTCCACTCTGCAACGGCCCAGCCGAAGGGTGGCGCGCAGGAGAGCGGAAGCGGGCGGGGTACAACGGGAAGATTTTTTTAACCAAGCCAAAAATTCACCCCCGAGGGATTGAACCCGGGATTTGGAGGTGCTATTCGGAAGCCATTAACCACTAGATTAGAGGTCCTTTCGTGTCATAACCGATTCTTTGTGTGCGTAGCTCACCTTATGCTTTCTCATGGTAGCACTTATGTATCTATTAATGCTGTGTTATGTTAAGTTTCTTAGCCAGTTTCTCGATTAGCTGATTAATGACTTTACAGTTTCTACTTGGTTGAAATTTGCAGCTAGTCAACTACATTCTGAATGAGCAACATGGGAAGAGAATTGCCGTGATACTAAATGAGTTTGGAGAGGAAATTGGGGTCGAGAGGGCGATGATCAATGAGGGGCAAGGTGGTGCACTTATCGAGGAATGGGTGGAGCTGGCCAATGGATGCGTCTGTTGCTCTGTAAAACACAGTCTGGTTCAAGCACTTGAGCAGCTTGTGCAGAGAAAGGATAGGTAAAATACAGTTATTCCTGTCTACCCAAGGGCACCTTGGATTCAAGTGTGGCCTAGGATTCCAGAATTTGGGGCCCTCCTTTCTGTATCTTTTTGGTTATTTTATCTACCTGTTGATATGTCCAAATTATTTGGTGATATAACTTGGCTTGATATTGACATCCTGGATGTAGCTCTAAATTGTTGAAATACTGTTTTTGGCTCACAACACCGTTCTTATTCATGATCTGAAGACCGATTATCTTTTGCTAATGATGATTGCTTGCCTTATCTAGTCTGCATGAAGCTGTAGTGTTCTTTTTTTTCTTTCATTTTTTGTTATATTGTGTTGTGCTCTTGCATTGGTTGAATGTTACAAGTTGGATCGGTAGCACCCTTTTGAATTATAATTATGCAAATTGTCCTAACATGTTGAGTGATTTGGTATCATGCAGAATGGATCATATATTACTTGAGACAACAGGGTTGGCCGATCCTGCTCCACTTGTTTCTGTTCTTTGGCTAGACGATCAATTGGAGTCGTCAATTGTGCTGGATTCTATTATTACGGTTAGTTAAGCCTTGTGGCATTTCTTTCCTTTTCTTTTATTTGATCAGTTATCAACCATCATTTTGCGAGATGTAGAACATGGTTATTAAAGCGGTAAAACGTTAAAACGTTATGAACCAACTTTTTAACATTTAAACGAATGTTGAAACGTCTTTTCAGACTTGACATAGAAATTCAAATATAGAATAAGTTCATACATAAGTTGAGTTCACAAAACAAATAGCATAAAAAGAAACAGATCAAGTTCAACAACACAAGTTCAACCACATAAGTTACAACTTTTATGCATGACCAGTAACCATCATCGAACTCATCAATATGAAGACCATGAGCACCCACGCCTTGATCATCACCATCTTTTCCACTATTGCTTCCTTCAATTTCATATTCCACATCAAGATCATCAAGAATATATTCCTCATCCTCGTCATCTTCATTTGCTAAATTAGTCTCTTCCTCAAGGTCTTCATTCCTTCTCTCACACCCACCAACAGCTCTCCTAGGAAAATTACGACCTCTGAGATGTGCAGATGCACCAATAGCTTCATCAACTTGGTCCCATGATAAATTGAAATCATCTCCAAGAGCATTGCTAACATGAGAAGAATTATCTAATGGATCAACCCATTCATTGTCCCAATCAAAGTCTTCTAAAATCAAAGGATCAAAGTTTTTTCCTTCCTCACGTATTTTTTGAAACCTATCAGCCATCTTTCTGTTGTATGAAGAGGAGGGCGGCGGCACAGTGGCTGGCTGAGGAGAGCAGGGGCTGGGCTGCTGTGGGCGCAGTCAGCGGCCGGCAGAGAGCAGCGGCTGGCTGAGGAGAGGAGAGCGGCGGCAGGCTGTGGCTGAGGAGAGGAGAGAGGAGAGCAGAGCGGCGGCCGACGCAGAAGAGGAGGGCGGTGGCCGGCTGTGGCTGAGGAGAGGAGAGAGGAGAGCAGATCGGTGGCTGGCTGAGGGAGTGAGGGTGCCGCGTCCAGCACTGGCTAGTGCCCAGGAAAGTGACCTAGAAAGTGCTAAAGGCCCAAGAAAGGCCCAGGACGGGTAGAACGTCCTCAGAACGTGTAAAACGCCCTAAAACACTGTTTGGACGCTTAAACGCTCGAAACGGACGTTCTACGCCCTAAACCTAAAACGTTCGGACGTTCCAACTTTTAAACACGTTTTCTCGTTTAAACGACGTTTTAATAACAATGATGTAGAAAACACTATTGTCAATCACATGCATAACCTTGCTCTGCAGCTTTATTTTTACACTTCCCATTCTTATAATTACTCTAGAAGTTCTGCAAACTATCTGTTCTTGGCTTCCTTTACTTGCTCTTAACTCTTAAGATCACAATTTAGAATATCGTGTCACATTGGACCTTTTTCAGTATATTTTTAGTTATTTATTGGCAGGTTATTGATGCAAAAAACTTCAGGGTTCAGATTGACGAGCACAAAAACTCTTCCTCATTCCCTGAAGCATTTCATCAAATTGCATTTGCGGTAACTTGTCTTTTGTGTCTGTCTTCTTGTTTCTGTCATTTCATAATTCATTTTTGGGATGTTGACTTCTAGAATTTAGAGTTTCCTTTTTTTTTATCCTTGCAGCTGCAGTTAGAATTCATAAATTCAGTATCCAAATAACCACATGTCAAATTTGTGTAACAGGATGTTGTGATATTGAACAAAATTGACCTAGTGGAAGACAGTCTTGAGGATCTGGAAAAACATATTTGTGATGTGAATGCTCTGGTTACAGTGGTGCGGTCCGTCCGTTGCCAGGTTGACTTGAATGAAGTATTTAACCGGCAAGCATATGGTGCCAAGGTCAGTAAACTAGTTAAGAACTTAAATTCAGTTTTTCATCTTTTAATCATGACAATGTTTGAAGCTTAAGCTACTTTGATGTCTTAGCCAATTTGAATGTTTATTGTCAAAGGTCATTTTAACTCTATAGTCTTGATAGGAATACGATCCCTACCACGGATTGGCCTTAGGTTGTATGAGTGTGAGGGGACTGGGCGAGGGAGGAAACGCCCACGGCTGTGTTTGGGCGCCGTGGATGCTGGGCGCAGGGAAAGAGGGAGATGGGCTGCTGAACGGAAGAACGCGCTGATGAACAGTAGCGCGGTGAACAGTAGCGCGATGAACAGTGGCGGCTAGGGTTTCTCCCAGCTCCCAGAGGGAAGCTGGAAACTATAATTGTTTCTGCTTAATTCCATATAGGGTGGTGCTTACAATTATTTATACTCCCTTCTAGTACTTATCTAATGAGATCAAATCCCTCTTTTCTCTCTAACAAATCTTATCCCTTAATCTTCTAATCCTTATCCAACTAATCTGCATGTGTAGATCCTTATCCAACTAATTTGCATGTCTATCCGTTGCCTCTGCTGTTATCCGGCGCCTGTAGTGGCGGCCGGTCATAACATCTCTCCCCGCATGCGCAAACAGCTCGTCCTCGAGCTGGAAGTCGGGGTAGAGGCCCCGAAAGTCGTCGAGCGGCTCCCATGTAGCTTCCTCCGGAGATAGGCCCTGCCATTGCACCAAAATGTGCCATGTTCCGCGCCGCTGTTGAGCACGCAGCACCTTCAGCGGCGCCGGTAGTAGTCTGCCATCCTGGACAGGGGGTAACCCCGCACGCTGCTCCGGCGGTTCACCCTTGTGGCGCTTGAGGAGGCCCACATGAAATACGTCGTGCAGGCGGGCTCCCTCTGGTAGCTCCAGCCGGTATGCCACCTTGCCGATGCGCTCCAGGACTCGGAACGGTCCGGCGTAGCGAGGGCCGAGCTTCCCTTTTGCGCGTGGCTCTAGGGACTGCACGGGCCGATGTAGAAGGCGCAACCACACCCAATCCCCGACAGCCAGCTCCATGTCGCGATGACCAGCGTCGTAGTACCGCTTGGATAGCTGTTGCGCCTGAACGAGGCGCTGTCGGACCTCCGCAAGGATGTTGTCCCGGTCGCGCAGCAACTCCTCCGCCGCTGCCGTCCGTGCGGACCCGGGCTGGTATGGCAGGATCGGCGGTGGGGGGTGTCCGTACACCACCTCAAATGGCGTGGCACGGAGGGCGGTGTGGAACGAGGTGTTGTAGCAGTACTCCGCCCAAGAGAGCCAGTCCACCCAGGCCCGAGGCCGATCACCTGTCACACAACGAAGGTACATGGCAATCACCTTGTTGACAACCTCGGACTGGCCATCCGTCTGTGGATGGAATGCTGTGCTCATGCGGAGGGAGACGCCGGCGCACTTGAAGAGGTCGTGCCAGACGTGTCCGGTAAACACAGGGTCCCGATCGCTGACGATGGAGGAGGGGAACCCGTGTAACCGGACGATGCCATCGAAGAAGGCCCGCGCAACCGATGCCGCCGTATACGGGTGGCCGAGCGGAATGAAGTGGGCGTACTTGGAGAAGCGATCGACCACCGTGAGGATGACCGATTTGCCGCCCACCTTAGGCAGCCCCTCGATGAAGTCCATGGAGATGCCAGCCCACACCTGGGACGACACCTGGAGGGGCTGCAGCAGCCCCGCCAGCTGCAGGGTCTCTGTCTTGTTCCGCTGGCACGTTGTGCATGTCCGCACCCAATCAGCCACCAAGGTGCGGTCGCCAGGAACATAGAACTCGGCGCGGAGGCGATGGAGGGTTTTCTGAATGCCCTCATGCCCCGCCGAGTGGGCCAGGAGGATGGCCTGATGTCGAAGGTCGCCGTGGTTCGGTACATAGATGCGCGAGCCGTGAAGAAGGAGGCCATCCTCCAGGCGCCATGGGGCGGTCAAGGTACCATCCTGGAGCTGCTGGCACAGGCGGCTACTGTCCGGGGATGTTGCTGTGGCGCGGCGGATGTCGTCGAGGAAGGCGAACGAAGGCCCAGAGAGGGCCAGGGCTGCTGCTGCCCCCGGCTCCCCTGCGGATGGTTGGAGTAGCTCGGCATCGCGGCGGGACAGTGCGTCCGCGGCGACATTGAGGCGGCCCGGACGATACTCAACCTCAAAGTCGAAGCCGAAGAGCTTGCTCAGCCACTGGTGCTGGGGCACTGTAGACAGTCGCTGGTCGAGGAGGTACTTCAAGCTGTAGTGGTCAGTGCGGACGGCGAAATGACGACCCCAAAGATAGGGCCGCCAATGGCGCACCGCCTGAACCAAGCCGATCAGCTCCCGCTCGTAAGCGGCAAGCTTGAGGTGTCGCGCCGCAAAGGGACGACTGAAGAACGCCACCGGTCCCGCGCCTTGGTGAAGGACGGCGCCGAAGCCTGTACCGGAGGCGTCGCAGTCCACGACGAAGGTCTTCTCGAAGTCAGGCATCTGAAGGACCGGACCCGTGGTCAAGGCTGTTTTCAGCTGCTGGAAGGCGGTCTGGGTGTCGTCGTCCCAGGTGAAGGCATCGCGCCACAGAAGGCGCGTGAGAGGTGCCGCGATGACACCGAAGTCGCGGATGAACTTTCTGTAGTAGCCGGCGAGGCCCAAGAAGCCCCGCAGGCCACGAGCGGAGTGCGGTGCTGGCCACGAGGAGACGGCCTCCACCTTGGCCGCATCCATGGCCACCCCCGCGGCGGAGATCACGTGCCCGAGGTATGCCACCGAGCGCGCCCCGAAGGAGCACTTGGAGCGTTTGAGATGTAGCTGGTGGTCACGCAGGGCGTGGAGGACGATGCTGATGTGCTGGAGGTGTTCCGCCCATGTCTTGCTGTAGATGAGGATGTCATCAAAGAACACAAGCACATACTTGCGCAAATAGGGGCGGAGGACGTCGTTCATGAGGGCTTGAAAGGTCGCCGGAGCGTTGGAGAGGCCAAACGGCATGACCAAGAACTCATAGTGTCCCTCGTGTGTCTGAAACGCCGTCTTCTCGACATCAGCGGGGTGCATGCGCACCTGGTGGTAGCCCGAGCGCAAGTCGAGCTTGGTGAAGAAGTGGGCGCCATGCAGCTCATCGAGCAACTCATCGACCACCGGAATAGGGAACTTGTCCTTCGATGTCTTAGCATTCAGGGCCCTGTAGTCGATGCAGAACCGCCACGAGTTGTCGGGCTTGCGGACCAGCAAGACCGGGGCAGAGAATGGCGATGTGCTGGGGTGAATGATCCCTTGGGCGAGCATGGCGCTGCACTGACGCTCTAACTCATCCTTCTGGAGCTGGGGGTAACGGTAGGGCCGAACCGCCACCGGTGCCGCCCCCGGAAGAAGATGAATGCGGTGGTCGTAGGGGCGGGCGGGTGGCAGCCCTTGCGGCTCGGCGAAGACCAGCTCAAATTGCCAAAGAAGATCGTCGAGGAGCGGCTGTGTGGGCGTGCTGGACACCACGCACGCAGCCGGCTGTGGGGGAACCGCACCGGGCGCCCCCAGGCCGGACCAAATGATGCGGCGCCCCCCCCCCCCCCTTGGTGAAGGACATGGACAGGCGGTCGCAGTCCCAGAGGATCGGCCCCAGCAGCCGCAGGAACTCGAAGCCCAAAATGACGTCGAAGGTGTCGAGGGTGAGGCCGATACAGTCGATGGAAAACTGTTCGGTGCCCACCCGTAGGTCGACGCTCCGCGCCATACCTTGGCACGGTATGTTGTCACCGTTGGCCACCTGCACTTTGATGGTGGGGTGTGACGTGGATGGCAGCTGCAGGCGGCTCATCAGACCCACCGACATGAAGTTGGTGGTGGAGCCGGAGTCGACGAGGGCCACAAGACGATGGCCATTGATGGAGACGGGCAGCAACATGGCGTTTGGTGTGCGCACCCCTGCCAATGCGTGCAGCGAGACCGTCGGAATGATGGCCGCGGCGCGCGAGGGTGGCTCCTGCTCGAGCGCGATCTGTAGGTCAGCTCCCTCCTCTTGGGGCTCGTCGTCGATGTAGTCGTCGTTCTCCAAGTAGAAGAGGCGGGGACACACGTGCCCACGCACATAGGGCTCATCACAATTGAAACAGAGCCCTTGACGACGTCGTTCCTGCTGCCCGGCCGGCGTAAGCCGACGGAACGGTCGCGCTGGGGTGGCTGTACCTGCTGGTTGCGCTGCAGCGGTTGGCGGAGCAGTCAGCGGACGCGGCGGTGCTGGCAGTCCCGGGCGAGACTGCCGGAACCCGCGCGCTGGAGGCGGAGTGGTCTGCGCCGCTGCACGCTGCTCGAAAGCACGCGCCAAGTACATCGCTGATTGAAGGTCCTGGGGGTCTCAGATGGCCACATCAGCCCGGATGTGGTCGGGGAGGCCGCCGACGAAGAGTTCGGCCTTCTGCTGCGCGTCGAGCTTGCGCGTGTGGCCGAGCATAGCGTTGAAGCAGTCGGTGTAGTCCTGTACCGTCGAGGTGAAGGGCAGGCGGGCAAGTTCGGACAGGCGGGTGCCCCGAACAGGCGGCCCAAACCGAAGGGTACAGACCTCCTTGAAGTGTCCCCACGTTGGCATGCCCTCGTCTTGCTCCAGGGCGTAATACCAAGTCTGCGCAGCGCCCTTCAGGTGATACGAAGCGAGCCAAGTGCGGTCAGTCACCAGGGTGCGCTGGCCCCGGAAGAACTGCTCGCATTGGTTCAACCAATTTAGGGGGTCAACGCTGCCATCATAGGTGGGGAAGTCGATCTTGTAGTAGCGAGGGGGAGTCTGTGCCGCCTGGCTATAGCCCAGGCCAGCAGCGGGCTCGACGACCTCGGAGGAGGCTGTCTGGGTTGTGGGTTCATGGAAGAGGACTCCCTCGACGCCTCCGTAGAAGACCCCCCCAGAGGCCGACGCGTGGGGGGCTTTAGACTGCACCACCGACGACGTGATGGTCGCCGGAGTAGAGTAGATCGGCGGCTGCAGCACATATGACGGGACTTGCGACGGTGATCGGGGCCACTGCATTAAGTGCAGCGGTACGCCAGGCGCAGCCCTGGTCATGGAGGATGCGGCAGCGGCGGATGTTGGGAGAGATGCGGTGGGCGGCGGCGCAGATGGGCTAGGCGGCAGTGGCATGGTGGTGGAGGCAGGCAGCGGTGGGTTCTGGGTGCTGGTGATGTAGGTATGGATGGAGGAGATATTCCCCTGCATCGCGATCATGTTTCCTTGCATGACAGCCATGTTTCGTGAAAATTCCCGGACTACTTCAGCGAGGGAATCTAGGGTCAGGGGAACAGATGAGGTGCCTGGCGGCACATAACCGGTGGACGGCACCGCGGCTAATGGCAGCGACGCCGACGCCTGAGAAAGCGACGGCGCTGATGGCGAGGAGGGCAGCGGCGCGGACGGATCGCTGGACATAGCCGATACCAGATTGATAGGAATACGATCCCTACTACGGATTGGCCTTAGGTTGTATGAGTGTGAGGGGACTGGGCGAGGGAGGAAACGCCCACGGCTGTGTTTGGGCGCCGTGGATGCTGGGCGCAGGGAAAGAGGGAGATGGGCTGTTGAACGGAAGAACGCGCTGATGAACAGTAGCGCGGTGAACAGTAGCGCGATGAACAGTGGCGGCTAGGGTTTCTCCCAGCTCCCAGAGGGAAGCTGGAAACTATAATTGTTTCTGCTTAATTCCATATAGGGTGGTGCTTACAATTATTTATACTCCCTTCTAGTACTTATCTAATGAGATCAAATCCCTCTTTTCTCTCTAACAAATCTTATCCCTTAATCTTCTAATCCTTATCCAACTAATCTGCATGTGTAGATCCTTATCCAACTAATTTGCATGTCTATCCGTTGCCTCTGCTGTTATCCGGCGCCTGTAGTGGCGGCCGGTCATAACAAGTCTATAGCCATAGGCTACTTAGTAAGATGGACTATATCATGAGGACTATGAAGGATATATCAAAGCAAGAAGAAGTCAGTGAACTTTGGGCTAACTAGTCCTGAGCAACTATAAGGCAATGCAGTTTATCCTCAATACTTCATATGCTAGATATTGAAAATAATACACAACTCATCAACACTATCCTTATATGTTCTGAGTTTTATCGAACTGAATGGAAACTTGGTAACCAACAGAACAACCTGAAAATAATTCTGCAAAGCTGATTCTTTGTCCACAGTAAAGCTTTATATATGCTAGAAATATTCATTGGCCTGATCTTGTAGGGATGCAACTCTGACTTCTTCCTTCTTTTTGACTAGAATTCATCTCATCTGCAAGAACTGCTGGACTATAGTAAATCAGTGCCACCTAGTCGCCGTCATGATAACAGTATTTCCACCTTGTGCATCTATGAACAGGATTCTGTTAACTTGGCTAAGGTACTTTCTCTTCTTAAATGAACCATTTCAAAAGGATCATGTAATGAGGTCAGACATTAAGACATTTGCATACAGAAAACGGAGGCTTGAAAGATATTTCTTATTCAAGGTCTCAAGGATACAAACTTGACATAATGTGCATAGTTTGCTATTCAAAGTATGTCTTGTCTTGTCTCACTGATTGTTCCACATCAAGTGGCATTCTTATTTCATAGGATAAATTCTTCCTGTCTCTGATTTAGATTTTGACCACACACGCCCGCGCCCGCTCGTGCACACACACACAAAGATGTTCCTCACTTTCTCTGTCAGGATGCCAGCTGGACTAAATAAGTTGACAAAATTTAGTACTTTAAATGGAAACTCCAATTACCAGCCCCATTTACATATTTTCTGATACCCTGTTGTGGTTTGTTTTTTTACAGGTGGAGTCTTGGCTTGAAGATCTTCTTTGGGAAAAGAAATCTAGTATGGACATATATCGCTGTAAAGGGATTTTATATATCCATGATTCAGATCAAGTTCATACATTACAGGTTGTTACATCATACAAAGAATCTGAAAGAACTGCATGATCAGCTAAAAGCTATCAGCCATTTTTTGTATTTCCCTTAAACCCAATAGCTAGGGCAGTTTGATTGATTATACTTATTTTGTTGCAGGGATTGTCAGTACTGATGTCTGATTTTGCCCTTATGCAGGCAGTGAGGGAGGTCTATGAAGTTGTGCCGGCTCGAAAATGGTCTGAGACAGAGTCTCGCATGAACAAGATAGTTGTCATAGGTAAAACCTCGAAAGTCAAAACTCAGCAGTTCAGCACCTGCAAATTCTTAACTGGTTATAATCTTTGCTTGCCCATTTTGCTGCAGGCCGCAATCTGGATATCAATGTACTTCAAGATTCTTTTAGTGGTTGCAAGAGCTGATAATGAGTATCTGTTTGCCTTGCACAATGTTAGTTGGCCATTTTTCTGTGAGGTAAATTGCCTTTATGTTGGAGGTTGCCCTTCACACTTTCCATTTCCGGGGCATCAGGTGCCATCATGGATAGCTTTGCTGTTTGTGGCATTGAGCTGCCATCATCATGGGTTGCTATGTTAACAATGCTTGTATACTGTTTAAGACAATTCAACTCTTAACTTTTGTGTGTTTGTATATAAGTTTAATTTTCTTACCTGTATGCTCGCAGGTACCTCTGTGCAAGTGAATACTGAACTGGAGGAGAATCTTAGGTAGGGAATATAGATAACAGGCACTCCATATATAAACTTCGTTATTAGGTGCTGTATGGTTCACATATTTGTAACGTGAACGGTAACCGATAAAACATATTTGTTTAAGTCCAACCGTAATCAGATATCACACTAGAAACTGATATCATCCTAAATCATTACTGTTGCAATTTACGTTAGTGGAGAATCTTTAGCGGGCAGGGCTAGCAACTCACAATGTGAAGATTGGGCGTAGCCGAACACCTCAAGACTGATTTCATGGCTGTATTACATGCCAAGTGCTTTTCCGACGCAATTTGACAATTTTTTGTAGAACTTGTTTCTTCGGTTTTGTGGAAGAGGGGTCGCACTTGGGAAAGAATTTCAGTTTTGCTTGTATGATCAGGAACACATTTTTTTCACAGGTACGGTACGGTGATGGAAAATTGAAATTTGGACGAAGTAGGAACAGTGATGTGTTAGGCGAATTTTCCTCGGTGAATTGGTGGCTTCATTTGTGGTGTGTGGTCCGTGTGTTCTGGATCCTGCATGCACGCTGCGGCTTATGATGGACAGTGAGGAGCGTGTCGTTCTCGTTCAAAGGGCCATGACGCACTATTTTTTATTTTGATCCACAATTATCAAGTACAAAGGACTACAATATTTGCTTGAAAGTATATTTGACGGAGAAGACAAACAGATCAACTCGGTATAACCGTATAATATAAAGATTTCATGGCGTAACTGCCACAAGCTGATCGCGACTATAACAAAGAACGGATCTGTTCTTGGATGAACGACTCATCGAGTAGAGCGGCTAGAGCTCACTGTTCTTGTATGAACAACTCATCCAGAAGAGCCCACTATTAGGGATAAAAACGGGTACCCAAACTGTTAGAACAAATCTAATATTTTAAAATAGATTTGTATAAAATTTGATGCTAATTTTTGTGTTATCAAGTACATTATTACATATAAGAATAATTTTTTACATAAATAATTTTATACATTATTTACTCTCTATAACAAAAAGATGAAAAAATATCCGTATTCGTATTCGATTTGTACCCGAATTTTGGATCTATCATTTGAGGAGATATATGATAAATTTGATATTTACTTTTTATGAAATTTAAGCTCAATACTAAAAATGAGAATATAAATTTACATAACATATTTTATACCCTATTTATTCACCTTAAAAAAGATCAAAAACTTGATACCCGAATAATTATCCGTTTTCATCCCTACCACTTTTTCGGCTATTTTCAAAATGTTTTGAGAATAGATATTTGCCGGCGTTTCGACCCCGGGGGGTCCCTGGACCGACGAGTAAATTGTCGCTGCGTGTCCCAGCTCAGATGGGTCGGCGCGAGACGGAACACAAGGGGGAAACAATAAGGGGAACTGCGGCTCGTGTTGTCCCGCGCCCAGGGCGGATGCGCTTGCAGTAGGGGTTACAAGCGTTCGCGAGGGAGAGAGAGAGAGCCTGCTCGCCGGCCCGTCCTCCCGCGCGGCCGCCTTCTCGTACGAGGGCCTTGGACCGTCCTTTTATAGACGTAAGGAGAGGGCCCAGGTATACAATGGGTGGTGTAGCAGTGTGCTAACGTGTCCGGCAGAGAGGAGCCAGAGTCCTATGTACATGCCGACGTGGCTGTCGGAGAAGTGTTGGTGCCCTGTTCATGTGATGTCGTGGCCGTCGGAGGAGCGCTTAAACCCTGTAGAAGCACAGCTGTCGGGGCTGTCGGGACCTTGCTGACGTCTCCTTGCTTTCGTAGGGGGCTGAGAACCGCCGTCGTCATGGAGCACGCGGGGTGTCATCATTACTTGTTTTACCGGGGCGAGCCAGATGGGACACCGGTCTTGCTCCCCGTAGCCTGAGCTAGCTATGGGTAGGGTAATGATGTACCCCCCTGTGACGTGGTCGGTCCGAGCCCAAGGTCGAGCGAGGCGGAGGCTCCTCCGAGGTCGAGGCTGAGTCCGAGCCCTGGGGTCGGGCGAGGCGGAGACTGTCGTCCGAGGTCGAGGTCGAGGTTGAGTCCGAGCCCTGGGGTCGGGCGAGGCGGAGTCCGAGCCCTGGGGTCGGGCGAGGCGGAGACCGTCCTCCGGGGTCGAGGTTGAGTCCGAGCCCTGGGGTCGGGCAAGGCAGAGCTTCCTATGGCGCCCGAGGCTGGACTTGGTTGATGTCAGCCTCGCCCTGGCGGGTGGCACAGCAGTCGGAGCAGTGCAGGCGGCGTTGTTTTCCTGTCAGGTCAGTCAGTGGGAGGGCGAAGTGACTGCGGTCACTTCGACCTTGTCGACTGAGGAGCGCGCGTCAGGATAAGGTGTCAGGCGATCTTTGCATTGAATGCTCCTCCGATGCGGTCGGTTGGCGCGGCGATCTGGCCAAGGTTGCTTCACTGCGAAGCCTGCCCGAGCTGGGCCTCGGGCGAGTCGAAGGTGTGCTCGTTACTTGAGGATGCCCTCGGGCGAGGCGTGAATCTGCCTTGGTCTACTGTTGTGACACTATAAAAATAATTAAATAAAAATAATACAATTATTTAATAATGATATTTATGGTAATTAATTTTCTCTTAAGTGTTCGTTATTTATTTGCCTTTGGAATGATTTTTGAATGCTTATGATTGATTTTGAATATTGAATATCATTTCTTCTTAAATGATAATTCACATAAATAATATAATAACTATTAATCTAAAAATAAATATTTTATTTATAGTTTTATTGTGATTATTATGAAATTTAGAGTTACCTAAAAATATAACTCGAATTTACAAAAGGAAAAAAAAAGAAAAAAAGAAAAAAAAACCTAAACCCTAACGAATTCGGCCCATGTAACACCCAAAAATCTTACTTTGAAAATTTAATAAAAGTTCTCCAAAGATTTTGATATTAGAATGCCTTCCAATAAAATTTTGTTACATTCAAAACAACATCACCTAAAACAAACACGTTCCTAATAAAAAAAAATCTCTATATGAATTTAATTACCCTTGGTTGAAATGAATATTTATAATTATTCTCAAAAGGATTTTTTTTAATTCTTAAAATACCTATTTTCTATTTTAGTGTGTATGAATTTCATATTTAAAATCATTTGTTTAATTAGTATAATAAATAAAATAAACTAAACTTACATTTCATACTGTGGTTTTAAAGTGCACATTTAAAACTGAGTCAAAGTTTGAACTAGTTTGAATCTAGTTTAAAATCCATGAATTGAAATAGAAAATAGTAAAAAGAAAAAAAAAGAAGGAAACCAACACCTGGGCCGATTCTCACCTGTCGCGGCCCACTCCACTTTCTTACCCGCGCAGCCCAATTAGATTCCGTGCTCCCGCCGTGCTACTGTCGCCGGTTGGTGGGGCCCAATCGTCAGATCCTTCTCCCCAGCGCGAGCTCGTAACAGAAATCACCGCTTCCTGCGCGACTTCGGCGGCGAAACTACCGCGTGCTAGCCGCGCGCTAGCCGGATTCCTGGGGCCGCTCCCTTCCCTGGCGCCAACTCCGTGCGCGCTATCCGGATGGATTCCACACCGACGGACCGGTGGACCTTCCCTCACCTTGAAACCACCCGCGAGATAACTGGAGAAATTAGGCAAGTCCGCACGAGCTCACAAGTGCTCCGTTTTCCTCAGGCCTCTTCACAAATCTCTATAAATTGGATGCGGTATTACTCTTCGTGCACTCGGGAGATCACAACCGACGCCGCCATTAGCTTGGGTCCCACATCATCCGGGACCGAGGAACGCTTGACGTCTAGCGGGGCTGGGATCTGCTCGGTTTACAAGTTCACCAAAGGTGAGTTCTCCTACCTACTGTTAGTCATCATGTAGGCTTCGAGTAGCGACGACCGGAATGTAGACTCGGGCTCGGTGGGCGAGCTTTGCCAAACTCGCTGTCGTGATTATGGCGCGCGACTGCCTGGGTGAGCTGGGGGAGAGAAAGGAAGGAAGAGGACGCCGTGACCGTAGATGAGCGCCGACGGCTGTGATCAGCTAGCAGATCTGGCCGTTGATTATGAGTTGGGCGGTGGAGATTAGGGCAGGGATAACGTTTAGACCGAGTGAATCCTGGGTCGTCCGTTCTGCGATGGACGGACCTGATTAGATCGCGTGGTGATTTGCGCATATAGAATCCGATCCGTGGGTTTAGGATCCGATGGACGGCGTGGAGTGGAATCTGCATAAAATCTGAGCCGTAGAAATTGAATCTGACGCTCTGTGGCATATCGCTTCAGTTATAGCGCGATCTAATCCATGGCGTTCGATGTAGATCGGACGGATGATCGCAGTCGATACCCCTTCCGCCGCTTATTTTATATAAAAGCCCCTCGATTTCATAGAAATAAACCCGCAGTCCTGGCGCCAGCCGTTCTGTGTCTTGGGATGTTTTGCCCCGAGGCCCCTGGCTTTCTCTGTATTAGTGTGCCCAGTCCAAGGACTTAAGAAATCAGATAAAAATGAATTAGAAAATGATTTTTATGCAAAAATAAATGCTAGAATTTGTTTACTTCATAGAAAATTCATATGATGTCCAAATTAGTTCATTCCAGTTTTTATAATTTTGTAAGAATATTGTCTATCACCTAGTGCCTCTATTTAGCCATGAAACTTGAACTAAAAATGTTCATTTGAGATTAATCTATTCTAAGTACCTAATAACTTCAGAAATCCATAACTTAAAATCTACAACTCCAAAATTAATAATTCTTTTTCCTGTGATCTTATTTTAATATGTAGATTATTAATATGTATTTTGCATATATGTTTGGTGTAATGTTAATTTTGCCTATACCATGTATGTTTGTATTGCTACAACTAGCAGTGAGGTCACGAGAATCTGAAGATCATCCTGGTACCTGGAATCTCAAGTCCCAGGCAAGTTGTGCCCTTGATCACTTCTTTTCACCTACTCATGTTCTAATTAATCATAATGATCTGCATAGGTTAATTTTGATGGGACCCAATAGGTTACCCTAGTTTGGCTATCTTTATACCTTGTTCACCACTGAATCTTTGGGTAGTACTTGCTATCGCTTTATGTGGTTTTGGGTATAGAGATACACATTACTATTCATGATTATACTTTTATTGTCAGTTGTTATTTACTGTTCATGTTAAGATCATTATGTTAATTGGAACATGGAGAACCACCCGGGAAAACAGTGCTACCACAAGGGAGGAATGGGACCCCTTGGCTGATTAATTAGGAAAGCTAGTGGAAGACTACCTTACCCGAAAGGGGCAAGGGCAGTAGGGGAGTGGTCAGTGTAGGGAGGCCCTCGGGAGGATTTTGCTGCGATGGCGGTCCTGCAAGGGATTCCTGCATTGGAACTTCCTATAAACTGTAGCGGGTTTTCGGAAGCTAGTGGAACTTTGTAAAGGCCTCGTAGTGGATCCCTAGCCATTCACCTCGGTAGTGTCTAAGGGCCTTGCAAACCCTGGCGACATGGGATACACGACTTGTGGGTAAAGATGCGCAACCTCTGCAGAGTGTAAAACTAGTATACTAGCCGTGCTCATGATCAAGAGCAGCTCGGACCCTCACATGATTAAATTATGGAACTTAAACTCAATTTGTCATATGCATTGCATCGCAGGTGAAGTTGTTACTTTTGTTCTACTACTTAACTGGGTTGGTATTTACTTATACTTAGTAACTGCTAATAAAATTTTGACCAACTTTAAAAGAAATGCTCAGCTCTAACCATCTTCTTTGGTAAGCCTTACACTTCACGTGAGCTCCCACCTTTGGCGAGTTCATGCACATTATTCCCCACAACTTGTTGAGCGATGAACGTATGTGAGCTCACTCTTGCTGTCTCACACACCCCACAGGTCAAGAACAGGTACCACCGGATGAGGCGCTTGGAGGGTGCTGCGATGAGTTCGTGAGAGGTCTAGGCCGTCGTCTCCCAGTCAACTTTGGGTTGCTGGACCGTTGTCTCCTTATAATGTAATTATTTATTTTGTATAGAACTCCTGTTATGTATAAAGATGTGACATTCGATCCTATGCCACTATACATCATATGTGTGAGACTTGGTCCCAGCATACCTGGTGTTTATGTTAGCGCTCGGGTTTTGGACCCCTAAAATCCGGGTGTGACAGAAGTGGTATCAGAGGAATGTTGACTGTAGGACGAAACCTAGATAGAACTGGACAACCCATATTTACCTATCTTTGCTACTCTGATTCTTTTCTAAAACTTTTCTTAATCTTTTCTCATCTATTTCCGCTTCACTCTGATCATTCTTACCCTATCCTTCTAAAGACAAACTTGGATTTCACACTTTGAAATCCTGTGCCTAAAGTGACCTTTAGGAATAGGAGACCTACTCTTAGGAACAAAAACAAAACTATTTTTATGGTTATCTATGCACTTGAATGCTTGTTCTTATGATATCTATCTGATTTGGATCTTTGTTTGAGTGTGATGGGTTGTGGAGTAATGTCCACAATTACATCTGCATATACATCTAGGCATAAAGGATAGCATTTGTAAGATAACTAGACAATCTAGATTATCCCCTTAGAAAATATATGTATATATAGTATTCCGTATCTATCTCATCATGACATATTCTATCTTACCTTTGGACATTCACCTCGTACAACTAATATCTGGCCCAGCCCTGCCAAAGAAAGTTTTAGTACATAACCAACTATTAGCTTATTCATTCTGCCTACTAAATGATTCCCTTGCAAAGCTATCTTACCATATGCTTCTAACTTAGATGGTCAATACCAGGCGGGGTGGTGGAATTGATTTACCTGCTAATCGACACACTCGGTGGATAAATCGACAACCCCAACCACAGCCAGCAGAGATGAATCCTCCTAATCCTCCATCAGGCGGAGTTGATCCACTAGTCGCAGCTCAAATGAGAATGATGCAGCAAATGGCGGACACTATGGCAGATATGCGCACCCAAATGCAGCAAGAACGCCAAGAAATGCACCAGGAAAGAGAGGATGCACGTCGGGAAATGCGCCAAGAACGGGAGGAAATACGCCAGGAGAGAAGGGTACAACAACAGCAGCTGCAACAACAACTTCAACAACAGCAGCAACAACAACAAGTGCCATTGCCTCCACCTCCACCACCAGTTCCACCCCGGGACAAGCACCGGGAATTCATGAGCCACAAACCACCAACCTTCTCCAACTCCGCAGATCCGCTGCAAGCAGATGACTGGTTAAAGTCCATAGAGAAGATGCTCAACATAGCCCAGTGCTCGGACCGAGAGAAAGTACTCTATGCATCGGGACGTCTTGCTGGTCCCGCTGCGGATTGGTGGGATGCGTACTGTGCAGCTCATGCTGCTGCCGATACAATTACCTGGGAAGAATTCTCCACACAATTCAGAAATTACCATATTCCTGCTGGACTTATGAAGATTAAGAGAAAGGAGTTTCTCTCCCTCAAGCAAGGAAGTATGACCGTGAGTGAATATAGAGACAAATTCATCCAGTTATCTCGATATGCTCCTAGAGATGTAGAGGATGACGAGCAAAAGCAGGAGCTCTTTCTGGATGGTTTGATTGGACCTTTGCAATATCAACTGGTATCGCACACATTCCCATCATTCCAAAGACTACTTGACAAAGCTATTGCTGTAGAAAACAAGAGGAGTATATTTGGAGAGAAAAGAAAGGCTGTCAACCAAGGGCAGGCTGGAAGTAGTTCTCGTCCTCGCTATACTACCACTCCAAGTACACCAGCTAGTGGCAGTTCTGGACAACAAACTCATCAGACACCAACTGCTCCTCCAAAAGCAAGCACTCCAGTAGGACCCGTTGCTCCTAACACAACCGCCATCAGGACATGCTTCAAGTGTGGACAACCGGGACACTACGCCAACTACTGTCCCAACAGAGCTGCCTACACTACACCGGCTCCGATGAAGCAAGGACAAGCCTCGGCAGGAAAGAGTCAGCCCCTATCTATCAACCGGGGATATGCCCATCATGCAGAAGTAGAAGCTGAACCCGGTGAACTTGAAATTCAAGAAGAAGAGCCAGTTGGAGATGAAGTAGTCGGTGAAGAAGTCAACGAGCAACAAGAATAGAGAGATAAACATAGATATATATATATATATATATATTTTTACTATTTGTAAGACCTAAATATTAGTTTAGCTATTAGTTAGTATTATTACTATTTTAGTGATAATAGTAAGGTCTATTAAACCTATGTTTGTTAAAAGATTATGCATCATGCCGAAGATTCCTTTGTTTGTGCATATGTTCCGAGAACAATATGAGTATACATCCTTTTCTTACAAATCTCGAGGACGAGATTATTTTTAAGGGGGGTAGGATTTGTAACACCCAAAAATCTTACTTTGAAAATTTAATAAAAGTTCTCCAAAGATTTTGATATTAGAATGCCTTCCAATAAAATTTTGTTACATTCAAAACAACATCACCTAAAACAAACACGTTCCTAATAAAAAAAATCTCTATATGAATTTAATTACCCTTGGTTGAAATGAATATTTATAATTATTCTCAAAAGGATTTTTTTTTAATTCTTAAAATACCTATTTTCTATTTTAGTGTGTATGAATTTCATATTTAAAATCATTTGTTTAATTAGTATAATAAATAAAATAAACTAAACTTACATTTCATACTGTGGTTTTAAAGTGCACATTTAAAACTGAGTCAAAGTTTGAACTAGTTTGAATCTAGTTTAAAATCCATGAATTGAAATAGAAAATAGTAAAAAGAAAAAAAAAGAGAAGGAAACCAACACCTGGGCCGATTCTCACCTGTCGCGGCCCACTCCACTTTCTTACCCGCGCAGCCCAATTAGATTCCGTGCTCCCGCCGTGCTACTGTCGCCGGTTGGTGGGGCCCAATCGTCAGATCCTTCTCCCCAGCGCGAGCTCGTAACAGAAATCACCGCTTCCTGCGCGACTTCGGCGGCGAAACTACCGCGTGCTAGCCGCGCGCTAGCCGGATTCCTGGGGCCGCTCCCTTCCCTGGCGCCAACTCCGTGCGCGCTATCCGGATGGATTCCACACCGACGGACCGGTGGACCTTCCCTCACCTTGAAACCACCCGCGAGATAACTGGAGAAATTAGGCAAGTCCGCACGAGCTCACAAGTGCTCCGTTTTCCTCAGGCCTCTTCACAAATCTCTATAAATTGGATGCGGTATTACTCTTCGTGCACTCGGGAGATCACAACCGACGCCGCCATTAGCTTGGGTCCCACATCATCCGGGACCGAGGAACGCTTGACGTCTAGCGGGGCTGGGATCTGCTCGGTTTACAAGTTCACCAAAGGTGAGTTCTCCTACCTACTGTTAGTCATCATGTAGGCTTCGAGTAGCGACGACCGGAATGTAGACTCGGGCTTGGTGGGCGAGCTTTGCCAAACTCGCTGCCGTGATTATGGCGCGCGACTGCCTGGGTGAGCTGGGGGAGAGAAAGGAAGGAAGAGGACGCCGTGACCGTAGATGAGCGCCGACGGCTGTGATCAGCTAGCAGATCTGGCCGTTGATTATGAGTTGGGCGGTGGAGATTAGGGCAGGGATAACGTTTAGACCGAGTGAATCCTGGGTCGTCCGTTCTGCGATGGACGGACCTGATTAGATCGCGTGGTGATTTGCGCATATAGAATCCGATCCGTGGGTTTAGGATCCGATGGACGGCGTGGAGTGGAATCTGCATAAAATCTGAGCCGTAGAAATTGAATCTGACGCTCTGTGGCATATCGCTTCAGTTATAGCGCGATCTAATCTATGGCGTTCGATGTAGATCGGACGGATGATCGCAGTCGATACCCCTTCCGCCGCTTATTTTATATAAAAGCCCCTCGATTTCATAGAAATAAACCCGCAGTCCTGGCGCCAGCCGTTCTGTGTCTTGGGATGTTTTGCCCCGAGGCCCCTGGCTTTCTCTATATTAGTGTGCCCAGTCCAAGGACTTAAGAAATCAGATAAAAATGAATTAGAAAATGATTTTTATGCAAAAATAAATGCTAGAATTTGTTTACTTCATAGAAAATTCATATGATGTCCAAATTAGTTCATTCTAGTTTTTATAATTTTGTAATAATATTGTCTATCACCTAGTGCCTCTATTTAGCCATGAAACTTGAACTAAAAATGTTCATTTGAGATTAATCTATTCTAAGTACCTAATAACTTCAGAAATCCATAACTTAAAATCTACAACTCCAAAATTAATAATTCTTTTTCCTGTGATCTTATTTTAATATGTAGATTATTAATATGTATTTTGCATATATGTTTGGTGTAATGTTAATTTTGCCTATACCATGTATGTTTGTATTGCTACAACTAGCAGTGAGGTCACGAGAATCTGAAGATCATCCTGGTACCTGGAATCTCAAGTCCCAGGCAAGTTGTGCCCTTGATCACTTCTTTTCACCTACTCATGTTCTAATTAATCATAATGATCTGCATAGGTTAATTTTGATGGGACCCAATAGGTTACCCTAGTTTGGCTATCTTTATACCTTGTTCACCACTGAATCTTTGGGTAGTACTTGCTATCGCTTTATGTGGTTTTGGGTATAGAGATACACATTACTATTCATGATTATACTTTTATTATCAGTTGTTATTTACTGTTCATGTTAAGATCATTATGTTAATTGGAACATGGAGAACCACCCGGGAAAACAGTGCTACCACAAGGGAGGAATGGGACCCCTTGGCTGATTAATTAGGAAAGCTAGTGGAAGACTACCTTACCCGAAAGGGGCAAGGGCAGTAGGGGAGTGGTCAGTGTAGGGAGGCCCTCGGGAGGATTTTGCTGCGATGGCGGTCCTGCAAGGGATTCCTGCATTGGAACTTCCTATAAACTGTAGCGGGTTTTCGGAAGCTAGTGGAACTTTGTAAAGGCCTCGTAGTGGATCCCTAGCCATTCACCTCGGTAGTGTCTAAGGGCCTTGCAAACCCTGGCGACATGGGATACACGACTTGTGGGTAAAGATGCGCAACCTCTGCAGAGTGTAAAACTAGTATACTAGCCGTGCTCACGATCAAGAGCAGCTCGGACCCTCACATGATTAAATTATGGAACTTAAACTCAATTTGTCATATGCATTGCATCGCAGGTGAAGTTGTTACTTTTGTTCTACTACTTAACTGGGTTGGTATTTACTTATACTTAGTAACTGCTAATAAAATTTTGACCAACTTTAAAAGAAATGCTCAGCTCTAACCATCTTCTTTGGTAAGCCTTACACTTCACGTGAGCTCCCACCTTTGGCGAGTTCATGCACATTATTCCCCACAACTTGTTGAGCGATGAAAGTATGTGAGCTCACTCTTGCTGTCTCACACACCCCACAGGTCAAGAACAGGTACCACCGGATGAGGCGCTTGGAGGGTGCTGCGATGAGTTCGTGAGAGGTCTAGGCCGTCGTCTCCCAGTCAACTTTGGGTTGCTGGACCGTTGTCTCCTTATAATGTAATTATTTATTTTGTATAGAACTCCTGTTATGTATAAAGATGTGACATTCGATCCTGTGCCACTATACATCATATGTGTGAGACTTGGTCCCAGCATACCTGGTGTTTATGTTAGCGCCCGGGTTTTGGACCCCTAAAATCCGGGTGTGACAGCCCACCAGGGCCCAACATTTCCCTGGCTTCCCCAACCCTAAGCCGCCGCGCCACCTTGCTCCAGGCGCTCCAGCCGCCGCCCCCTGTGCTTCTCCCACCGGCATCTCTCTCTCCCTTCCATTCCTCTCCTTCCCCTTGCTTCTCTCCCTGTCGCGACGCCCGTGCTACGTTCGCGCCCGTGAAGCCGCCCGACCGCGCCCACCTGCATGCGCCAGGACCCGGCCTCGGCACCCCGCGCCACCCGCGCGCACCCGAGCGCGCCAGGAACCCGCGCCCTTCCTAGACCCGCGCCGCCAGTAGCTCCGTGCCAGGACTGAAGCCGCCGAGCACACCCGACCAGCGCCTAGCCGCGCGACCTCGACCTTCTCCAGCTGCGCAGCTGCCCCGGACGGCCGAGCCCCGCCCACGCCCAGGAGCCGAGTAGCGCCCAGGACCAACCCGAGACGTCCGCGCCCTGCACACCGGCCGTCGAAGACCATGCCCTACATCCCGCGCCAAGCACGCAGAAGCCGACCCTTCGCCCACGAAGCTCGACCGACGCCAGGAACCGCCTGCGACTGTTTTATTTGTGCGTTAATGGAGTTACTGCGTCCGTTACTCCCTCCCCACTCTCCCCTCCATTGATGCACACCATTAATGGCCGCCATGAAGCACCCCCGGCGACCTCTGCTCTCCCTTACTTCCCCTCTATAAAATCCGACGCCGAGCCCTCTCCCTCTCCCTGCCCGAGCTCTCTCTCTCACTCCCTCCTCGTTCTCTCCCTCGCCGCCGGAGCTCACTGCCGCCGCCGTCCGTGGAGCCTCGCCGGAGTAGTCGTGTCCGTCGCCGTCGAATGCCCTCGCCGGAGCCCCACACGACATCAAGAATCCCTGCCCGCCATTGCCGCGTACCTCTGCTGCTTGCCACCGTGCTGCGCAACCCCTCGCCGAACACCTTCCCTGCACGGGATTAACCCAAGGTTGAAGACAACGCACTCGTTTATTTTTTAAATCATATTTTGTATCTTGTGAATTGTTGTTGTAATATTGATGCGATTTTGCGATCTACGTGTATGACTTTAGAGATTTTCGATGTATACGCATAGCCAAAATCGAACCCCGCGACGCTACTTTGAATATGCGTATGATTTTATAATTCTAAAAATGAACACGGTCACTATTCACTACTGCCGTGATTTTCATACTAGAAAACATTTACAAATTTGATTTCGCTTTAATGTGAGGAACGATAATTAGTTAGAATTGATATAAGTATAATTTTTGGTGATATAAGAAATTGAAATAGAAGAAGTATTTAAGCCACGTATTTTCGGTCAAATGAGAATATATATTTCACTAGTCATGATAAATATATTCATAAGTATGGCACTTAAGTACTTATAATTATTAAGACACTTATTTATGTCATAATAACCATGAATGTGTTATTAAAAGTCTCATTTAGTGATTTGCAATTAATTCTTATTATATTAATGTCAGAAGAAATAAATAAACAATTTTTAGTTATATGTATAAATTTTATTTAGAAAAGAAAGAAGAAAACCGAAATAGTAGGATTTATAATGTTAAAATGACTTAATTAGGCACTCATACTTTTCTAATAAAGAAAATAATAGTTATGTAGATAAACATAGGTTTCTTACTAAAGAATTAGATAATTTGTTTCTAACTTTAAAATGACCTTTTAATGGACATCATGATTTTGATTTAATAAGATTCGTTATATAAGTATAGCCGTACTAAACAGTAATATGTCATATAACTTTTCTAATAATGATATAATGGCTTAATTAAGTGCCCACATAACTAAAATGATAGTTAATACCAATAAATATAGCATTCATTCTAATTATCTAGATCATTTATTCCTACAATAAAATTAAAGATAATTAATAGATTAATTATCCTTTATCATAATTTATTAATCAAACCTATAGTTAATTTGTTCTTAACTAAATTTATGGCGTGATTAATGATTTTATAGAATTTAGTGCACATTATATACGAATCACTTAGGTTTTCCTAAATGATAAAATAAAGTAATAAGAGTTTAAGTTCTTTTATAACTTAAAATGTTACTTTATATATTGACTTCAAATATAATAATATAGGCTAGGTGTTTTCGAAGGAAATTAAAAGATAGCTATTTGTTTATTATCTTTTGCATTAAAATCCACTTAAGGCTCATAACCTAACTCGTCTTAAATAAGTGATTAATAATATAATTATGATCTTTTCACATAAAACCTATTTAGACTTATATCTTAATTTGTCATAAGTGAATGATTAACAATGTGCTCCATAATGCTTCTACAATTAATAAGGTGATTAGTAGCCCATTAACATTAGATATAACTTATATCTATTCTAAAAGGTTAAAAATGTTTAATATCGTTATAACGTGTTTTATCGTCTTATAAAGATCTTAGACGTATCGCATATGACGTTTTATAAAAGATTAATTTGATGAACCTAATATTTGTATATTTTAATTAAGATATTTTAAGCTCATGTCTTATTTTATAAAGTATAGATCACATGTTTGAAAAGAATACCTTTTTTATTATAACCCTTGCGTGTAATGTTTTTATAAAGCAGATGCTCTTTTCATTAGGCTTTCTTTTAGCTTTACGTATGATGAATGTTGTATGTTATTGAGTGGTGTTTGTTCTTCTTGTTTGTTTGTGTGATATTCAGTGGTTGATCTAATAGTTAAGAATCAAGATCTATTCCTATCCATAGAAGAACCTCAAGTTTTCAATAAGCAAGGCAAGTGGACTTCTCCCTCTGCATACTCTGTTTGATCCCAAATAATACATTTAACAAAGTTTATTTTTCGAAGAATATATGCATAATTTGACGGGTTACCTATTTAGATAACCTTTCCAACCTTACTCCTTGTTTAACCTGGGTTTATGATCTAATCAAGTAGCTATGCTATTGCTACAACTTTAAATTTATGCAGTCACTCCTATTTATGATATTAATGTTCCAAATGGTAAGATTACTTTATTGTTATTAACCTGATGGTTAAACAAGATTATTGCATATTAATCGGAACATGGAGTGACCATCCGGGAAAACAGTGCTACCATGAGAACTATCATGGCTCTGGTCTTGGCTAAATAACTAGGGAAGTCTTACGTTGGGTGCTGGTCGTGGTCGACAGGAATGGGGGCATCTGGCAAGCTCTTATAGTTCCGGCTCAGGCAGATTGGATACGGGCATAGTTCCCAAAGCTTTACCCTGCAGTCTGGGCTATAAGTTGGTTACGTTAGGTGTGCCTTATGCAGTTTGACCATTTCCAGCATTTGCGTAATGAGGACTCTAGGGAGAAGCCTCGTAGTGAGACCCTGGCCATTCACCTCGGAAGTGAATACGGGTCTAGCTAACCCGGGCTAGAAGGGAATCGCGACTCATGGGTAAAGATGTGCCACCTCTGCAGAGTGTAAAACTGATATATCAGCTGTGCTCACGGTTACGAGCAGCCTGGACTCCTCACATGATAATTGAACTTGAAGATGGAAATAAATCGAGATCCGATGATCTGCCAATGGTTTGCTTAAGTGGTTTCACTTAAGTGTTTGTTTTTGATATACTCTTATACCTTTGTTTAATGGTAATACTTGGGATTCACACTTATTAGTAAAACAGGTGTTGTTAATAAAATGTTGACCAACCAAAATGCTTACTGCTCAACCTTAGCCTCACTTTGTTAAACCTGCATTAGTTTTTCCCCCACTTGCTGAGCCCCGACCATAAGTGAGCTCACCCTTGCTTAATTTTGATCAGAAGTTGCAGATGAAGATATGTTGCTGAGCTCCATGGATGCTAGTCTAGTGATACCCCCAGTCATCTTCCTATGGATGGATGTCCTTGTTTCGCTGTACTTTGATGAATAAAGGTTAAGACATTATGTCTGTTCGAAGTGTAATATGTTAATATAAGCGTTATTTACGCTTTTATGCATTGTTCTTTTGATATATTACACTTGTGACGTCAACATATGTGTGGAAATAGATCCTGGCACACATATGCTATGCACCCGGCTCTGCCCTTGGGAAACGGGTGTGACAACTGTTCCTGCCCGAGGCTGGGCTCGGGCGAGGCGAGATCATGTCCCTTGAGTGGACGGAGCCTTGACCTGAATTGCGCCCATCAGGCCTTTGCAGCTTTTGTGCTGATGGTGGTTACCAGCCGAGTTTAGGAGTCTTGGGGGTACCCCTAATTATGGTCCCCGACAGTAGCCCCCGAGCCTCAAAGGGAGTGTTGGTACTCGCTTGGAGGCTTTGTAGCACTTTTTTGCAAGGGGACCGGCCTTTCTCGGTGACACTTCGTTCCGGTGGGTGCGCGCGAGCGCACCCGCCAGGTGTAGCCCCCGAGGCCTCGGAGGAGTGGTTTGACTCCTCCGAGGTCTTAGTGCCTTTCGTGATGCCTCGGCCGGTCTGGTTGTTCCCTCATGCGATCTGATCATAGTCCGGGTGCATGGTCAGGTTCCGAGTTCTCGGGCTGGTATGTTGACGCTATCAACGGTTTGGTCGGAGCCGGGTTCGCGAGAGCAGCCCCCGAGCCTCTGCACAGGGCGAGAGGACGGTCAGGGACTGACTTGGCTTTTTTCATACGCCCCTTCGTCGCCTTTCCGCAAGGAGGAGGGGGGGGGAGAGCGCCATGTTGCCCTCGGAGGGTGCCGAACATGGTGTCTCCAGTGAGTTGCTAACGGGTGATCCGAGTGGACGCCCGTGCCCCATTCGATAAGGGTCGGCTAGTGGCCAGAGGCGCGCTTCAAAAGTACTTGCAGGTGATTTGCCGGACCCGGTCCCATTTGATAGGGTCCGAGGGCTCGATGCCTCCCTCTGATGGGATTCCGTTACAGAATCGCTCCTGCTGGTCTCAGAAATGTCCTAGGGTACCTCAGGAGCATAGCCCGAGCTTCGGCCATGTATCGGACGTACCCAGAGTCATCCCTCGCTCTGCGTGTTCTGAGGCGGCTGTCGAACCCTTCGGTGGGCCAGCCTACGAACCCCTAATCAGTAGTGGGCGCGGAGCCCGAGTGGCCTGAGGCGGCTGTCAAACCCTTCTGAGGGGCCAGCCTTCGAACCTCTGACTAGTAGTGGGCGTGGAGCCCGAGTGCTCTGAGGCGGCTGTCGAACCCTTCCGAGGGGCCAGCCTTCGAACCTCTGATCAATAGGAGGGCACGGGGCCCGCTTCCTTCGTAGAGAAGGATCCCTTTCGGAGTATCCCCTTTCCCGGTCCCTGTAGCAAGAGAGAGAAAGGGGAAGAGGAAAAGGATACGAAATTGAACGACGTGGCACACCTTTTTTTGACGCGATCATTATGGCAGAGGTGAAGCGTCGCTCGCTTCGCCTGCCAAAGGTGTCGCCCGCCTGTCGCGGAGTTAATGCGACAGGACGAGTGGTTCGCGGGGCAGCCGTTGTGCATGCGCGAGCCGTTCGAGGAACGGAACATGGGCGCATTGTCTTCACGCCGTGGGAGAGGGCTCTCCTGCTGCTCCAGGAGGGGACGTGAGCCTGCAGACGATTTGACCGCCGCTTTCGCTCGCCTGCTGCCGCCATTACTGTCGGCCCACTTCTGGCCATATCGACCGTCGCGCCTTCTCCCGCGGCTGACTGACCCATGACCGGCGTGTTTGGCTGGCACTGTTGGTCCATGCGCAGGGTTGCCTCAAATCGCGGCACCGGTTCCGCAGTCGAGAAGGCGCGGCGCTGGCGCAAGTGGCGCTGCAGTTTTTCGCACGTAGTAACCGGCGTGCCGGTTACATGACGTGTGGGTCTGGGACTCCATGCTGGATGTGTCGAAGTCGAAAGGGTGCATCCCCGTGGCCCGGTTGCATGCTGCCTGCATGGCGGTCCGCCCTTTCACCCGCTGGTTTAGGCGAAGACGGAGGAGTGCTTATAACCGCTGGGCGGTTACACGCTCCGCGCGCGGCGGTTTGGCTTCTTCTGTCCTGGGCCAGCTTGCATGTCGTGTGGGACCCAGCCCCCATGTCGTAGGGGGAGGACCTTTGAGCGCGTTTGTGAAGACTTAGCCCGCGACGCCTGAGGACGCGAGTGGGGTGAGTTGCCTTTAAAAAGGGAATGGCTCCCTGGGTGGCAGTCACGCCTTCGCACTCTCTTCATGCATTGTACCCTTCCACCTTCCGAGCCCCTGGATGGGGTGCCCCAACGTCGCCTTGCTCTTGCTGTCGTTGGAGGAGCGCGACCTCATGGAGATCGGTACCTTTCAGCCATCGTTCGGCTTCAAGGATTTTCGTCAGGCAGCTTGGAGTTCGTTGTCCCGCGGGCCCTCCGATGCGGGGGGTTGTTCGTACCCGCGGGAACGGAACCGGAGTCCCGCCTGTAATGGCACCTTGAGCGCCAGTGTATGTTCATCGTGGCTGTCGAGGCCTGAACATTTGGGTATTCGAGAACAAAGTTGTGTGTCTTCCTCATTCCGAGCGCTGGGACTTGTCTGTTGGCTAGCCGAACCACTTAACCGAGCGTCGGTTGCCTTTCGCGGAAGGTGACGAGTGAGGTGTCCGTATCCCGGAGGCGTAGGAGTCCCTCGGCTCTGTCGGCCTTGCCGCTCTAGGCTTCCCTTGCTCAGTTTTCGGAAACCTCGGCTGCTCTGCGATGAGCCGAAGCCAGAGGCAGCGGTGCTAGCGCGGACAGACGCGGAGTCGGCTCGGAACGAGGCTTGGTTGGCCTAGGAGATGGCGTCTTCCCAGGCTGAGGAAGATGTGGCAGCAGGCTGCTGGAGCTTGGCCAAGACATCTGCTGGCGCGGTGCTGGTGTCCTCCCTTAGGTGGAGGTCCTTTTGCTCGGGTCATCGTCCGAGGCGGGGCCTGGTTCCGCCGTGGGTGGAGACGATGTCGAGGGTGCTGCTGCTCCCCTATTGATGTCTGAACCTGCAGGAACAGTTTGTCTGTAGTGTGCGTATGTTTTTTGCGCCGCTGAGGCCCAAACATGTCATTATCGTGTTATAAAGCTGCGTTTCTTTTCCTCTTGTTTCGAGTATCAGGACTTGCTTGTCGGTAGCAGAATCGTTTATCCGAGCGAGAGTTACTTATCGCAGAAGGTGATGAGTGAGGTATCCGTATCCCGAAGGCGTAGGAGTCCCTCGGCTCGGTCGACCTTCGCCGCTTACGTGTACTCTTGCTCGTCCGCGGGATTCTGTTATCGATATAGTCGAGAAGGCACGAAAAATCGTTTCGGCAGAGAAGTTTTCGAGCGTTAAGACTTGTTCGGTTAGCAGAATCGCTTATCCGAGCGTGAGTTACTTATCGCAGAAGGTGATGAGTGAGGTATCCGTATCCCGGAGGCGTAGGAGTCCCTTGGCTCAGTCGGCCTTGCCGCTTACGTGTACTCCGTCGTTTTCAGGATCCCACTATCGACGTAGTCGAAAAGCGCGAAAGATGTTCTGGCCGAAAGACTTTTTCCGAGGAAAATTTTGACGCAGAGGGGGTTCCCCCCTTCTAGCCCCTGAGGGAGGGTCGGGCTTTGCTGAGGCAAGGCTGACCCTTCCTTGATGGTTAGACTTTACTTGTGTATGTAAACGAGGTATATGAACAACTTGAAAACATCTTAAGGGTAGAAGCGACGTAGTTGCCGGATGTTCCAAGCGTTGTTGTAGACCTCGCCTTGACTGTTGGCCAACTTGTATGTTCCGGGCTTCAAAATCTTGGCGATGATGAATGGCCCTTCCTAGGGAGGTGTGAGCTTGTGGCGCCCTCGGGCATCTTGTCGTAGCCGAAGCACCAAGTCGCCCACCTGGAGATCTCGGGACCGAACCCCTCGGGCGTGGTAGCGTCGCAGGGACTGCTGATACCGCGCCGAGTGTAGTAAGGCCATGTCCCGAGCCTCTTCCATCTGGTCCAGTGAGTCTTCTCGGTTGGTATGGTTGCTTCGGGCGTCGTATGCCCTCGTCCTCAGGGAGCCGTATTCTAAGTCCGTTGGCAAGATGGCCTCGGCCCCATAGACTAGAAAAAACGGCGTGAAGCCCGTGGCTCGGCTTGGCGTCGTCCTCAGATTCCAGACCACCGAGGGGAGTTCCTTCATCCATCGCCTGCCAAACTTGTTGAGGTTGTTGTAGATCCTCGGCTTGAGTCCCTGTAGAATCATGCCGTTGGCACGCTCTACCTACCCATTCGTCATGGGGTGAGCTACGGCGGCCCAGTCCACCCGGATGTGGTGGTCCTCGCAAAAGTCCAGGAACTTCCTGCCGGTGAACTGGGTGTCGTTGTCGGTGATGATGGAGTTCGGGACTCCAAAGTGATGGATGATGTTGGTGAAGAATGCCACCGCCTGTTCGGACCTGATGCTGTTTAGGGGTCGGACCTCAATCCACTTGGAGAATTTGTCGATAGCGATCAGCAGGTGCGTGAAGCCCTCGGGTGCCTTCTGCAAGGGACCGACGAGGTCCAGACCCCACACAGCAAACGACCAGGTGATGGGTATTGTTTGCAGAGCCTGAGCGGGCCGGTGGGTCTGCCTTGCATAGAATTGACACCCTTGGCAGGTGCGTACAATCCTAGTGGCATCGGCCACCGCGGTTGGCCAATAGAAACCTTGTCGAAAGGTGTTTCCAACAAGGGCTCGAGGCGTTGCATGGTGACCGCAAGCCCCCGAGTGTATTTCTTGCAATAACTCCTGACCTTCGGCGATGGATATGCATCGCTGGAGGATGCCTGAGGGGCTACGGTGGTAGAGCTCCTTTCCGTCACCCAACAAGACGAACGACTTGGCGCGCCGCGCCAATCGCCGAGCCTCGGTTCCGTCGAGGGGTAGCTCTCCTCGGTGGAGATATTGCAGGTACGAGGTCTACCAGTTTCGATTAGGCGGGACCCCATTCCGCTCCTCCTCGACGCGCAGTGCCTCACCCTCGGCAACCGAGGATGCCTCTGGTTGAGCCGAGGGTGCCTCGGGCAGGGCCGAGGCCTTCTCGGGCTCGGGCGTGTCGTCGGTCTTGACGGAGGGTTGATGTAGGTCTCAGGAGAAGACGTCCGGGGGGACCGTTGTCCGCCCGAGGCTATTTTAGCCAGCTCGTCCGCAGTCTTGTTGTACTGTCGGGCGATGTGGTTGAGCTCGAGCCCGTAGAACTTGTCTTCCAGGCGCCGAACCTCGTCGCAGTAGGCTTTCATCTTCGGGTCACGGCAGTGGGAGTTCTTCATGACTTGGTCGATGACAAGCTGCGAGTCGCCACGAGCGTCGAGGCGCCGAACCCCTAGCTCGATGGCGATGCGCAACCCGTTAACCAGAGCCTCGTACTCGGCCACGTTGTTGGACGTTGGGAAATGGAGGCGCAGCACATAGCAGAGGTGCTTCCCGAGGGGTGAGATGAAGAGCAGGCCCGTGCCCGCTCCTGTTTTCATCAGCGACCCGTCGAAAAACATGGTCTAGAGTTCCGGTTGGATCGGAGCTGCTGGAAGCTGGGTGTCGACCCATTCTGCCACGAAATCCGCTAAGACTTGGGACTTGATGGCCTTTCGAGGGGCGAACGAGATTGTCTCGCCCATGATCTCCACCGCCCACTTTGCAATCCTACTCGAGGCCTCTCGGCACTGGATGATCTCCCCCAGGGCGAAGGATGACACCACAGTCACCAGATGAGACTCGAAGTAGTGTCGCAACTTTCGCCGCGTCAGAATTACCACGTACAGTAGCTTCTGAATTTGTGGGTAGTGGATTTTGGTCTCGGACAGTACCTCGCTGATGAAGTAGACCGGCCTCTGGACGAGCAATGCGTGCCCTTCTTCTCGTCTCTCGACTACGATCGCGGCGCTGACCACCTGAGTGGTTGCAGCTACGTAGATCAGGAGAGCTTCTCCGGCAGCGGGGGACACCAGGATGGGCGCGCTTGTAAGGAGCGCCTTTAAGTTCCCGAGGGCTTCCTCGGCCTCGGGGGTCCAAGTGAAGCGCTCGGTCTTCCTTAAGAGGCGGTACAGGGGCAGGCCTCTTTCGCCGAGTCGCGAGATAAAGCGGCTCAGAGCCGCAAGGCATCCCATGACCCTCTATACTCCTTTCAAGTCCTTGATAGGCCCCATGTTGGTGATGGCCGCAATTTTCTCCGGGTTGGCCTCGATGCCCCGCTCGGAGACGATGAACCCCAGGAGCATGCCTTGGGGGACTCCGAAGACACACTTCTCGGGATTGAGTTTTACGCCTTTCGCTTTGAGACACTTAAATGTCGTTTCAAGGTCGAAGAGGAGGTCGGAAGCTTTCCTCGTCTTGACTACGATGTCATCGATGTAAGCCTCGACTGTTCGGCCAATGTGTTGTCCGAACACGTGGTTCATGCACCTTTGGTATGTCGCGCCTGCATTCCTTAAACTGAATGGCATAGTAATATAGCAGTACATGCCAAAGGGTGTGATGAAAGAAGTCGCGAGCTGGTCGGACTCTTTCATCCTGATTTGGTGATACCCTGAGTAGGCATCAAGGAATGACAGGGTTTCGCACCCAGCAGTGGAATCCACGATTTGATCGATGCGAGGCAGAGGGTAGGGAACCTTCAAACATGCTTTGTTTAGACCAGTGTAGTCTACACACATCCGCCATTTCCCACCTTTCTTTTTCACAAGCACAGGGTTGGCTAGTCATTCGGGATGGAATACCTCTTTGATGAACCCTACAACCATCAACTTGTGGATCTCCTCGCCTATGGCTCTGCGCTTTTCTTCGTCGAATCGGCGCAGAGGATGCTTCACGGATCGGGCTCCAGCTCGGATATCCAGCGAGTGCTCGGCGACATCCCTCGGTATGCCAGGCATGTCCGAGGGACTCCACGCAAAAACCTTGGCATTTGCGCGGAGAAAGTCGACGAGCACTGCTTCCTATTTGGGGTCGAGCTCGGAGCCGATCCGGACTTGCTTGGAGGCATCGTTGCTGGGGTCGAGAGGGACGGACTTAACTGCCTCTGCTGGCTCGAAGTTGCCGGC
Source organism: Zea luxurians (assembly GCA_029449295.1). Lineage (NCBI taxonomy): Eukaryota > Viridiplantae > Streptophyta > Magnoliopsida > Poales > Poaceae > Zea > Zea luxurians. The sequence continues at coordinate 217,476,560 of JAOPSE010000001.1, forward strand.
GTGGCGTTTCGCATCTGGCACCTCCTTGGAGAGGCTCTCCAGGTCGGCGATGAGGGCCTCGGACTCGGCGAGGGCCTCAGCGTACTCCACACACTCCACGTCGCATTCGTACGCGTGTCGGTATGTGGATCCGACGGTGATGACCCTGTTGGGGCCCGGCATCTTGAGCTTGAGGTAGGTGTAGTTGGGGACGGCCATGAACTTGGCGTAGCATGGTCTCCCTAGCACTGCGTGGTAGGTTCCTCGGAACCCGACCACCTCGAACGTGAGGGTTTCCTTTCGGAAGTTGGAGGGAGTCTCGAAGCAAACGGGCAGATCGAGTTGCCCAAGGGGTTGGACGCGCTTCCCGGGGATGATCCCGTGAAAGGGCGCCGCACCGGCCCGGATCGTGGACAAATCGATCTGCAAGAGCCCGAGGGTCTTAGCGTAGATGATGTTGAGGCTGCTGCCTCCGTCCATGAGGACCTTTGTAAGCCTGACATTGCCGATGATGGGATCGACAACGAGCGGGTACTTCCCCGGGCTCGGCACGCGGTCGGGGTGGTTGCCTTGGTCGAAGGTGATGGGCTTGTCGGACCAGTCTAGGTAGACTGGCGCCGCCACCTTCACCGAGCAGACCTCCCGGCGCTCCTGCTTGCGGTGCCGAGCCGAGGCGTTCGCCACCTGCCCACCATAGATCATGAAGCAGTCATGGACCTCGGGGAACTCCTCTGCCTTGTGGCCTTCCTTCTTGTCGTTGTCGTGGGCTTTGCCACCTTCCGCCGGTGGCCCGACCTTGTGGAAGTAGCGCCGAAGCATGACGCACTCCTCAAGGGTGTGCTTGACGGGACCCTGATGATAGGGGTACGACTCCTTGAGCATCTTGTCGAACAGGTTGGCCCCTCCGGGAGGCTTCCGGGGGTTCCTATGTTCGGCAGCGGCGACAAGCTCTGCGTCGGCGGCGTCACGTTTCGTTTGCGACTTCTTCTTGCCCTTCTTCTTCGTGCTGCGCCGAGCGGACGCCTCGGGGACGTCTTCCTGCTGGCGTCCCTGAGGCTGCTTGTCCTTCCGGAAGATGGCCTCGATCGCCTCCTGGCCAGAGGCGAACTTGGTGGCGATGTCCATCAGCTCGCTCGCCCTGGTGGGAGTCTTGCGACCCAGCTTGCTCACCAGGTCGCGGCAAGTGGTGCCGGCGAGGAACGCGCCGATGACATCTGAGTCGGTGATGTTGGGCAGCTCGGTGCGCTGCTTCGAAAATCGCCGGATGTAGTCCCGTAGGGATTCTCCCCGCTGCTGGCGGCAGCTTCGGAGATCCTAGGAGTTCCCAGGGCGCACGTATGTGCCCTGGAAGTTTCCGGCGAAGGCTTTGACCAGGTCATCCCAGTTGGAGATCTGCGTAGGAGGCAGATGCTCGAGCCAGGCTCGGGCGGTGTCGGAGAGGAACAGGGGGAGGTTGCGGATGATGAGGTTGTCATCGTCCGTTCCACCCAACTGGCAGGCCAGCCGGTAATCCGCGAGCCATAGTTCCGGCCTTGTTTCCCCCGAGTACTTGGTGATGGTAGTCGGGGTCCGAAACCGGGTCGGGAACGGCGCCCGTCGTATGGTCTGGCTGAAAGCTTGCGGACCGGGTGGTTCGGACGAGGGGCTCCGATCCTCCCCACTGTCGTAGCGTCCCCCACGCCTGGGGTGGTAGCCTCGGCGCACCTTCTCGTCGAGGTGGGCTCGACGGTCGCGGCAATGGTGCTCATTGCCGAGGCGACCCGGGGCCGCATGCGGTGTGTCCCGCGTGCGCCTGGTGTGGACCGAGGCTTCCTGCATGAATCGGGAAGTCGCGGCGCGATGCTCCGGGGGTACCCCGAAGGCAGGAGGTAGAGCTTTCGGCCCGTCGGACCGCGGCATCCTCCAGGAGATTCTTGAGTTCTCCTTGGATACGCCGTCCCTCGGTGGTGGATGGTTCCGGCATCGCTCGGAGTAGTATTGCTGCTGCAGCCAGGTTCTGGCCGACCCCACTGGAAGCCGGGGGCAGCCTTGCCTTGGCATTGTTAGCGATGCGGTGTTGGACATCCTGGGGCAGATGACGCGCTTCTCTGGCTAGTGTTCGGCCTGCCCACTCCTGCCCGATGTTCTGCCGGAGCTGCACAAGTTGTCCTGCTTCCTCGTCGAGCCTGGCCTGCATCTCGCGGATTTGCTCGAGCTGTGCGTCCTGACCCCCGCAGGGACTGGGACCACAACTAGCTCCCGAAGGATGTCAACGCGAGGCGCAGGCCTAGGGGGATCGCTGTCCTCCAGCATACCAAGGTGGTTGCCTTCATCGAGACCCCCTAGATCGACGTGGAAACATTCGCGACTTGGGCCACATTCCTCGTCGCCGAGGTTGTGGCTATCATCGGAGCAATCGGAGAGGCAGTAGTCACACGCGGTCATGAAGTCCCACATGGCACTAGGGTTCCCGAACCCGGAGAAATCCCAACCATAGTCGGGCTCGTCATCTTCCTCGGAACCTGGGGGCCCGTAGGTCGAGACGGCCGTCAATCGGTCCTAGGTTGACCACATATGATACCCCGGAAGGTTCGGATATGCCTTTATGAAAGCGTCCACCGAAGCGGGGTCGCTTGGTGGGTCGAAGCTGAATCTAAAAGGCAAAGGGTAGAAAATGGATGGTACCTCTTGATCGACGGATGGTGACGGAGTCGCGTCGGGGACAGACTGCACCGTTATCTCAGGTACGAGGCTAACGCCCAGCAGGTCCTTCGCGAGCGTGATGGCGTCATCCATCCGCTTGGGGTTGGCGTGTTGCGGGGAAACGACGCCCGTCTTCGTCTTAGACGCGAGGTCGACGCCCGACGTGTCCCCCGCTGGGGCGCCGGTATCGTCGACTCGCTCGACGGCGGGGAAGGTGACGGGACAGACCCGAATGCTGCTCTTCCGCCACGCGGGGAAGACGTCGTCGATTCCGCCGCCGGCGGGCGGGCTGACGGCCGCCATTGTCGTTGTCACGCGGCAGAGGAAGGAGTACCATGTCATAGCTGCCGTCGAGGGACATGAACTCGAGACTCCCGAAACGGAGCAGCGTCCCGGGCTGGAGAGGTTGCTGGAGATTACCCATCTGGAGCTTGACGGGAAGCTGTTCGTCAACACGTAGCAGGCCCCTACCTGGCGCGCCAACTGTCGGCGTTTCGACCCCGGGGGTCCCTGGACCGACGAGTAAATTGTCGCTGCGTGTCCCAGCCCAGATGGGTCGGTGCGAGACAGAACACAAGGGGGAAACAATAAGGGGAACCGCGACTCGTGTTGTCCCGCGCCTAGGGCGGATGCACTTGCAGTAGGGGGTTACAAGCGTTCGCGAGGGAGAGAGAGAGCCTGCTCGCTAGCCCGTCCTCCCGCGCGGCCGCCTTCTCGTACGAGGGCCTTGGACCGTCCTTTTATAGACGTAAGGAGAGGGCCCAGGTGTACAATGGGGGGGTGTAGCAGTGTGCTAACGTGTCCGGCAGAGAGGAGCCAGAGTCCTATGTACATGCCGACGTGGCTGTCGGAGAGGTGTTGGTGCCCTGTTCATGTGATGTCGTGGCCGTCTGAGGAGCGCTTAAACCCTGTAGAAGCACAACTGTCGGGGCTGTCGGGACCTTGCTGACGTCTCCTTGCTTCCGTAGGGGGCTGAGAACCGCTGTCGTCATGGAGCACGCGGGGTGTCATCATTACTTGTTTTACCGGGGCGAGCCAAATGGGACGCCGGTCTTGCTCCCCGTAGCCTGAGCTAGCTATGGGTAGGGTAATGATGTACTCCCTGCGACGTGGTCGGTTCGAGCCCAAGGTCGAGCGAGGCGGAGGCTCCTCCGAGGTCGAGGCTGAGTCCGAGCCCTGGGGTCGGGTGAGGCGGAGACTGTCGTCCGAGGTCGAGGTTGAGTCCGAGCCCTGGGGTCGGGCGAGGCGGAGACCGTCCTCCGGGGTCGAGGTTGAGTCCGAGCCCTGGGGTCGGGCGAGGCGGAGCTTCCAATGGCGCCCGAGGCTGGACTTGGCTGCTGTCAGCCTCGCCGTGGCGGGTGGCACAGCAGTCGGAGCAGTGCAGGCGGCACTGTTTTCCTGTCAGGTCAGTCAGTGGGGGGGGGGGGCAAAGTGACTGCGGTCACTTCGGCCTTGTCGACTGAGGAGCGCGCATCAGGATAAGGTGTCAGGCGATCTTTGCATTGAATGCTCCTTCGATACGGTCGGCTGGCGCGGTGATCTGGCCAAGGTTGCTTCACTGTGAAGCCTGCCCGAGCTGGGCCTCGGGCGAGTCGAAGGTGCGCCTGTTACTTGAGGATGCCCACGGGCGAGGCGTGAATCTGCCTTGGTCTACTGTTCCTGCCCGAGGCTGGGCTCGGGCGAGGCGAGATCGTGTCCCTTGAGTGGACGGAGCCTTGACCTGAATTGCGCCCATCAGGCCTCTGCAGCTTTGTGCTGATGGTGGTTACCAGCCGAGTTTAGGAGTCTTGGGGGTACCCCTAATTATGGTCCCCGACAATATTCTAATTTTTTGAGCATAATATAATCCCCATAAAAGCAACTTCAATAGTTATGTAAATTTTAACTCACTAAATCATAGATTTAAGTAGTTTCTAAATAACTTCACGAGTCTATAATAGCTCTCAAAATATAGATTATAGTTTTGTTTTGAATCTATTCACGTCAAAAAAGTCATAAATATGAATAACCACCTGACTAGTTTTGTAAGGAGTTGGGAAATGTAAAGAGAAAAATAGGTTAGATACGAAATAGCTAAATTAAGGAAGTTTGTTAGAGAAGAGTGTTTAGCTTAACTATCTAAGTTATTGATTTAGAGAATGGAGTTGCTCAAAGAAGGTTTTGGAAATATTGTATTTGGCACTATCTCTCACGGTACAACTTTATTTTTTAAAAGGTGTACAGCTACAAACGTGAAAGTTTTGATTTTGACACTCTTCGGAACACCAGATTTTGTGTGTGTTTACGGTAAAAAATAATCTGGAATTTTATGGAGCGGCCTAGATTTTCATGCTGACCATGGTCACTGACAGAGTATCCAAATTACGGAAGCACCCTCCAAGTCCAACGTGACACTCGGCTGTTCCATTCGTGATCCCATCACACCAGCCTCCGTGACTCCGTCTTCTCCCTCACAGCCTCACTCCGCCACGCCACTAAAACCCTAATCCCTCGCCGCCATGGCTGCGGCGGCGGCCGCCACCTCGCTCCTCATACGCCACAACCGCAACCCCCACCTCCTCCTCCTCCGCGCCGCGATCTCCTCCTCCCGCGCATTGTCCCAGCAGCCGGAGCTGTCTCCTGACCCGACCACCGGCGCCCCCGACCCCGCCGGCGCCGCCCCACTCCCCCCAAACCCCAGCACGGGGAGCCCCTTATACAGCCAGAACTGGCGCAACCTCGCCGCAGCCAACCCGCCCTCTTCGCTTCTGCCCACCGTCGCCGCCGGCAGCCCCTTCGGAGCGCAGCACCGCATGGCCGCCTTCTACGATAAGCCCGACGCCGCGGGGCTCAAGGAAACGTTTGCCAAGTATATGGCGGAGCAGCGGTGGGAGGACATGAAGCTTCTGTTCGACCACTGGGTGCGCTCCCTCGACGCCGCCACGGGGAAGCCCAACCACCCCGACGTCGACCTATTCAATCACTACCTCCGCGCCAACCTCATGACGGGGGCCGTACCGCACGAGATGCTCGATCTCGCCGATCACATGCGCGAGTTCGAGCTCGAGCCCAACAGTGCATCGTACAACCTCGTGCTCAAGAGCATGGTCGCCGATAAGGAGTCCTACGGCGCCGAGAAGCTCATTGAACGGTTAGCGTGATATTCTGATATTCTTTTATGTACTGCATTGTCGTTGCTAGGTGCACTGGATGAGGTATTCTGATTTCAGTTCCGCTACCTAGTTTATTTACTACACTTTTATTAGGTGCGGACCTATAAATCTATAATGGTATAACCATACAAGTATCTTCTGTTGGAACCTATGGATTACAGTACTGAATTATCTTTTGTGATACTGGGATGTGGTTGATTCTGACGATTGTTGCCAAGTCTGGTATGATTACTTGCATAGTTAACTGTTTTACTTTGGATATTGGTATGTTAGGCTAATAGATTGCTAGCTTGACCTAAGGTACATGGAATGGTCTACATATATTTCTTATTGGCAATAATGATGGGAAATGGAAATACTGTTATCTCTTATGCTTGATGTTGGCTGGTTTTGCATTTGTTTTATGGATGTGTGGAAATTGTTCACTCATGAGGCTCTATGAAAATTGGTTTGCTCAGACTACCTCTATATTATGGATTTGTGATGTGTGGTTGATAAGAACTCGTATCCTTTACATTGCTTATTAATAAAGCGCCTTTTAGGTTGGGTTTTAAATTCCAGAAACTGGTCTTATCTACACAGCTGTAGTTTTACTTCTTAAATAAATATGTGCAGCATTGATATAACAAAGGTGATATTGGAAAACTTTTTTATGCATGTTAGAGTGGACGCACTAACCAGTTTTTCAACTCAAAAGCTTAAGCTGATAGGAGAAGGCATGCAATCCAATTAAACACTTCAACACCCCACTCACGTGCAGCCAGAGAGAAAGGCGCAAATGGGGAAATAAATGGGTGGAGGTACAAATAAAGCCTCTGTCAGGATTTGAACTCGAGACTTCTGCTCTGATATCATGTTAGAGTGGACGCATTAACCAGTTCAACCCAAAAGCTTATTAAGTTGCATACATCAACCAATTCAACCCAAAAGCTTAAGCTGATGGGAAGAGGTGAGCAATTTACTTATATTATGTTCCAACACTCCCCTCACGTCGATTCTCTCTTGGGTCTCAGACGTGGAATAGGAGCGAACAACAATTATTTTATTTTAATTGCGCTAACCAGGATTCGAACTCGTGATCTCTGGCTTTGGTACCATATTAAGTTGCATGCACTAACCAGTTCAACCCAAAAACGTAAGCTTTTGGGAAGAGGTGGACAATTCACTTATATTATATTCCAACAATGCACATTATTTTCTTGTATTCCTTTTACCATTCTTTTTTTGCATGGCAACAATCTATACTTTAATTTGTACCAAATTTTGTTGTTCTTTCAAGGTGGGACTCTACTACATTACAATTGACTTTTTGACTATGAAATCATTTTCTATTTGTTGAAATCAGGATGCTGCAAACAGGAACAGTTCCAGATGAAGAATCCTACAATTTGGTTGTAGGCCTGCTTATTAGACAGAACCTTGTTGACTCATCTCTGAAGTATTTGGATCTGATGCTTAAATCGGGCTACACGCCATCACTAACTGTTTTCACTGATTATATCCAAGCATGTGTCAGATCTGGGAGGTTGGACACGTTGACATCAATTATACAGAAATGCAAGGTACATATTCTTGGAATGCTTAATCTGATCTCGGTTCTCAGTGTTAGTTTTTTGGTTATGAGCCTTTGAACCTTTGGTATTCTCATTTTTCGAATATAAACTTTTGTTTGTTTATGTCAACTTGAAACATATCTGGCTGCCTTGTTTATGATGCTGTAATTTTTTTTTTGTTCCAGACAGCTGATAAGATCAAAGTTTTGTGTCCACAATGGGCCTGGTGCATTGACATATCAGAAGCTGCATTTGAAGCTAACAATAGCAAATTAGCTCTTTTTGCTCTGGAATTTCTTGCAAGATGGATTGTTCGTGGTGAGAATGTTAAACCTCCTGTTCAGCTGTCAGTTAATGAAGGTCTTGTAATATCAGCTCTGAGTGCTGCTGGCAGAACTTTTAGTACTGACCTCTTGAATGCTGCTTGGTCGCTATTACGGAAGTCCCTGCGCCAGAAAAGGGCACCCACCCCAGAGACATATCTTGCCAAGATCTATGCTCATTCATCAATTGGCCAGCTTCAAAGGGCTTTTGGTACATTGCATGAATTTGAAAATGCCTATGGGAACTCCAAGGACGTTGATTTAGAGCTCTTCTCACCATTTACGTCCTTGCATCCTCTTGTTGTTGCTTGCTGCAAAGATGGCTTTAGCACATTGGATTTGGTACATTCACATATCACATGTTATACATGATCCATTAAGTTGGTCATTTGTACTTTTATTTTGCAAAGTACTCCCTATGTTCCAAATTGTAAGTCATTCTGACTTTTATAGATACATAGCTTTTGCTATGCACCTAGATATACAATATGTCTAGATACGCAATAAATGCTATGGAAATAGAAAATCAAAAACAACTTACAATTTGGAATGGAGGGGGTACGATGGAATACCCTAATCACATAAATTCCTCTCCGCAGGTGTATGTTCAGTTGGAGAATCTGAGTCATGCAGATCCACCTTACAAATCTGTTGCGGCTCTCAACTGTGTTATATTAGGGTGTGCAAACATTTGGGACATTAATCGAGCTTATGAAACTTTTGTGGCTATTAAGGAAAAATTTGAACTCAGTCCTGACATCCATTCATACAATGCCCTTCTGTGTGCATTTGGGAAGTTGAAACAGGTATTGCTATTTGTGTAATAAAATCTATGGCCTCTTTTTAACTTGATCTGCAACAATTGCAATTCCTTCAAATCCGTTTTCCCTTCTGTATTGCAGACAGGAGAAGCATGTAATGTGTTCCAGCATGTATTAACTCTTGGTGTTAAGCCAAATGCAACAACATACTCCCTGCTTGTCGATGCCCATCTTGCAAACAAAGATCCAAAAGCTGCTCTTGCCATAATTGATGAGATGGTTAGTCCAAACTACAATTTAAAATGCATTTTTCACATGGAAACTTTTTCTCTAATTATGTTAGGTTCAGGTTGACGCTGGCTTCACTCCTTCCAAGGATACCCTCAGGAAGGTTCGAAGACGGTGCTCTCGTGAGTCAGACTTTGACAGTGACGAGAAAGTCCAATCCCTGGCTAAGCAGTTCAACTACCGAATGGGTGGTGAGAATCGAAGAGAGATGCTTTATAGCATAGAATACAATCCTGTGTACTGAAGCGGTGAGTACTGGTCCACCTATTGGATTTTGCCTCATGTAGTGGTTCTATTTTCCCCCTGACAATTAGTGTTGCATCTTGCTAGTTATTCTTTCCTGGCTGTTTCTCCTGACTTTATATGACGCTGTTTTTTTTTTCATTTTTATAGGCAGTTTCTACTGAGTTTGCTGGTCGTTGGGAGAGCACGGACATTGTAGCTTGTAAATTACTTGGATGCACCAGGATTCTTAAGCAATATTCAGTTTCTCAATCATTATTTTTGCTCGCAGGGTTGATGTTAGGACTTGCTAATAAGCTGCATACTATTTGTTTGCTTGAGAATCCGAAAATGTCAGTTCTTTTTCATAAATTGTAGCATCTGCGTGGCCCCACTTCTTACGTGACTGTGACTCCTAGGTGTTTTCGGCTTTGTTTACACTTGTAACTAACGAAGAAGTCCTGGGATGACTGGGTCGCAGCTTCTTCAAAAGATGCTATTCTTATTATGGAAATTTAATGGAAACTGACAATTTAAAATCACCTCAGATCCTTTTTTTTTGCTACTTCTGTTTCATGTCATAAATACACTTATTTTAGAACAGGGAAAAAATTCAGATGGCTTTAGTTTTGTCTCAATATTTGTATCCGTTCTTGTTTTGGGCTTCATGCTGAGGCCTAGTTGCTTTTGCTGTCTTTCCGATTGCCTTGAAAATATTATGTAAAAACTCTCAAGAAAAGCATACTTAATTTTTTAAGAATTAAAACGATGCATATTCATAGTGAACCTATAAATGCACTTGCGCATGAAGTTGGATGAAAGGTTGTTTTTGTAAAACCTCATGCAAAAAATAGCAAATTATAGGTGCAGATAGAATTTATCGTTTTTTTTTACTTTTTTTTTAAAGTTGAGCTCGCATTTTGTAGGAATCGTAACGACTAAGAGCATCTCTAAAAGATGCTTTAAATATGGTCCTATTTTAAGGGGCTGTTTGGTTTTATAGGGACTAATTTTTAATCCTTCTTTTTATTATATTTTATTATCTAAATTGCTAAATACAGAAACTAAAATAGAGTTTTCGTTTCTATATTCGGCAATCTAGAAACTAAAATAGAATAAAATAAAAGACTAAAAATTATAAACTAAACACCACTTAAATATAGGGCTTAAAACCATAAAACACCCTCCAACAAGGCAACAACCACCTTATTTTATAAAATTTTATTAAATGATTATATGGCTCGGCTTCTTGGGTTTTAAATATAGTAGGACCATGTATTAGAGCCCTATCCTCATTTCACTTAATCTCCAATCATTTATTTTTGAATAACATGATTTATTTTCTAAATAGTATTATTTAAGGTCTAACTGTTGGAGTAAACACTTCTTTTAAAACTCTAAATGTTTTAAATATGGTCTTATTTTAAATTTTAAGACTTTATTTTAGGGTTTGTTGTTGTAGATGCTCTAAGAAGGGTGAATTAGCTCTAACTTGAAATCTATTTCCCAAACTATAGCCTATAATATTTGTTGAAAAAACTATGCAATAAATAAATTATATATGTGTAACGATGATTTTAACTAGTCGTTATTTTTCTTGAAAAGAGTTATGCAACATAATTAAATCTTTCAACTCGCATATCAACTAAGCTAAGCTAAGAAGGTAAAAGTAAACAATCAAAGTATGCGATATAAATGTGATGAGATACAAACTTTCATTGATAAATAAATGTACAAGCCTTTTCTTCCTACTCGTTAGAACCCCACGCATGGATGTCCGTGAGAGGCCTAAGGTGGGCAATTTTTCATAATTAGTGGCATTGTGCAATTTTTTTAAAGTTGACTATCTTAATCTCTACTCCTATAAACCATTGGTTTCTTTGGTTTTCACCATCGTCCCTTTTAAAAAGTTCTTATACTTCTTTCAGATTTATCCTACGGTCCAACTTATCCTATTACACGCAATGGAAGAGTCCTTATCTCCTCTCGATCGTTGCCTATAAAAGAAGGACATCACCCCGAACAGAGAGGGCATATGCGAGGAAGGGAGCAACCCTAGCCACCATGGAGTACACTTTTTTTTGACAAAGAAAGCTAGAGGGCATATAGGAGGAAGGGAGCAGCCCCATCCACCATGGAACACACTTGTCGGCGTTTCGACCCCGGGGGGTCCCTGGACCGACGAGTAAATTGTCGCCGCGTGCCCTAGCCCAGATGGGTCGGCGTGAGACGGAGCGCGAAGGGGGAAGAAGCCGGAGGGAGACAGGCGTAGAAGGGGAAACCCGCGGCCTTCGTGTTTGTCCCGCGCCCAGGTCGGGTGCGCTTGCAGTAGGGGGTTACAAGCGTCCACGCGGGAGGGAGCGAGAGGCTTACGCGAGCGCCGTCCCGTCCTTCCCCGCCCGGCCAACCCTCTGTAAGAGGGCCCTGGACCTTCCTTTTATAGGCGTAAGGAGAGGATCCAGGTGTACAATGGGGGGTGTAGCAGTGTGCTAACGTGTCTAGCGGAGAAGAGCTAGCGCCCTAAGTACATGCCGTCGTGGCAGCCGGAGAGGTTTTGGCACCCGGTTCGTGTGGTGTCGTGGCCGTCGGAGGAGCGCTGGAGCCTGGTGGGAGGACAGCTGTTGGGGCTGTCAAGTCCTTGCTGACGTCTCCTTGCTTCCGTAAGGGGGCTGAGAGTCGCCGTCGTCATGGAGCATGCGGGGCGCCATCATTACTTGTTTATCGGGGCGAGCCAGATGGGACGCCGGTCTTGTTCTCCGTAGCCTGGGTTAGCTTGGGGTAGGGTAATGATGGCGCCTCCTGTGACGTGGTCGGTCCGAGCCCTGGGTTGGGCGAGGCGGAGGCTCCTCCGAGGTCGAGGTCGAGTCTGTCTTCCGAGGTCGAGGTCGAGTCCGAGCCCCTGGGTCGGGCGAGGCGGAGACCGTCGGCTGAGGCCAGGGCTGAGTCTAAGCCCTGGGGTCAGGCGAGGCGGAGTTTGTCGTCTTCCGGGGCTGAGCCCGAGTCCGAGCCCTGGGTCGGGCGAGGCGGAGTTCGTCGTCTTCCGGGGCCGAGCCCGAGTCCGAGCCCTGGGTCGGGCGAGGCGGAGTTCGTCGTCTTCCGGGGCCGAGCCCGAGTCCGAGCCCTGGGTCGGGAGAGGCAGAGTTCGTCGTCTTCCGGGGCCGAGCCCGAGTCCGAGCCCTAGGTCGGGCGAGGCGGAGTTCGTCGTCTTCCGGGGCCGAGCCCGAGTCCGAGCCCTGGGGTCGGGCGAAGCGGAGTTCATCGTCTTCTGGGGCTGAGCCCGAGTCCGAGCCCTGGGGTCGGGCGAAGCGGAGTTTCCTATGGCGCCTGAGGCCGGACTTGGCTGCTGTCAGCCTCACTCTGCCGAGTGGCACAGCAGTCGGAGCGGCGCAGGCGGCGCTGTCCTCTTGTCAGGCCGGTCAGTGGAGCGGCGAAGTGACTGCGGTCACTTCGGCTCTGTCGACTGAAGGGCGCGCGTTAGGATAAGGTGTCAGGCCACCTTTGCATTAAAGGCTTCTGCGATACAGTCGGTCGGCGTGGCGGCTTGGCCAAGGTTGCTTCTTGGTGAAGTCTGGGCCTCGGGCGAGCCGAAGGCGTGTCCGTTGCTGGAGGGGGTCCTCGAGCGAGACGTAAATCCTCCAGGGTCGGCTGCCCTTGCCTGAGGCTGGGCTCGGGCGAGGCGAGATAGTGTCCCTTGAGTGGACCGATCCTTGACTTAATCGCACCCATCAGGCCTTTGTAGCTTTGTGCTGATGGGGGTTACCAGCTGAGATTAGGAGTCTTGAGGGTACCCCTAATTATGGTCCCCGACAGTAGCCCCCGAGCCTCGAAGGGAGTGTTAATACTCGCTTGGAGGCTTTTGTCGCACTTTTTTGCAAGGGGACCGGCCTTTCTCGGTTGCATTTTGTTCCGGTGGGTGCGCGCGAGCGCACCCGCCGGGTGTAGCCCTCGAGGCCTCGGAGGAGTGGTTTGACTCCTTCGAGGTCTTAATGCGTTTCGCAATGCTTCGGCCGGTCTGGTTGTTCCCTCATGCGAGCTGGCCGTAGCCCGGGTGCACGGTCGGGTCCCAAGTTCTCGGGCTGGTATGTTGACGCTGTCAACGGTTTGGCCGGAGCCGGGTTTGCGAGAGCAGCCCCCGAGCCTCCGCACAGGGCGAGAGGAAGGTCAAGGACAGACTCGACTTCTTTACATACGCCCCTGCGTCGCCTTTCCGCAAGGAGGAAGGGGGGAAAAAGCGCCATGTTGCCCTTGGAGGGCGTCGAACATGGTGTCTCCGGTAGCTGCTAACGGGTAATCCGAGTGGACCCCCGTGCCCCATTTGTTAGGGGTCGGCTAGAGGCCCGGAGGCGCGCTCCAAAAGTACCTACGGGTGATCTGCCGGACCCGGTCCCCTTTTGACGGGGTCCGAGGGCTCGATGCCTCCCTCTGATGGGATTCCATTACAAGATCGTTCCCGCTGGTCTCGAAAATGTCCTAGGGTACCTCGGGAGCGTAGCCCGAGCCTTGGTTATGTATCGAACGTACCCAGGGTCATCCCTCGCTCTGCGTCTGAGGCGGCTGTGAACCCTTCGAGGGCCAGCCTACGAACCCCTGATCAGTAGTGGGCGCGGAGCCCGAGTGGCCTGAGGCGGTCGTTGAACCCTTCCGAGGGGCCGGCCTTTGAACCCCTGACCAGTAGTGGGCGCGGAGCCCGAGCTCTCTGAGGCGGCTGTTGAACCCCTCCGAGGGGCCAGCCTTTGAACCTCTGATCAGTAGGGGGGCTCGGGGCCCGTTTCCTTCGCGGAGAAGGATCCCTTTCGGGGTATCCCCTTTCCCGGTCCCTGTTGTAAGAGAGAGAAAGAGGAACAGGAAAAGGATACGAAATCGAATGATGTGGCGTACCTTTTTGGACACGGTCATTATGGCGAAGGTGAAGCGTTGCCCGCTTCTCCCGCCAAAGGTGCCGCTTGTCCCGCGGCGGAGTTAATGCGGCGGGACGAGTGGTTCGCGGGGCAGCCGTTGCGCGTGCGCGAGCCGTTCGAGGAACGGGACACGGGCGCGCCGTCTTCACGCCGTGGGAGAGGACTCTCCTGCTGTCCCAGGAGGGGACGTGATCTTGGCTGACGACTTGACCGCTGCTTTCGCTCGCCTGCCACCGCTATTACTGCCGGCCCATCTCTGGCCGCATCGATCGTCACGCCTTCTCCTGCAGCTGACTGGCCCGTGACCGATGTGCCTAGTTGGCACTGTTGGGTCATGCGCAGGGTTGCCTCGAGTCGCGGTACTGGTTCCGCAGTCGAGGAGGCGCGGTAGTGGCGCGAGTGGCGGTGCGGTTTCTTGCACGCTGCGACCGGCGCGCCGGTTGCATGACGCGTGAGCCTGGGCCTCCATGCTGGACGTGTCGAAGTCGAAACGGTGTGCCCCTTCGGTGCGGTTGCATGCCGCCTGCATGGCGGTCCGGCCTTTCACCCGCTGGTCTGGGCGAAAGTGGGGGAATGCTTGTAACCGCTAGGCAGTTGTGCGCGCCGCGCGCGTTGGTTTGTCTTCTTCTGCCCTGGGCCGGCTTGCATGACGCGTGGGACCCAACCCCCATGTCGTAGGGGGAGGACCTTGGAGCGTGTTGGAGAAGACTCAGCCCGCGACGGGTGAGGACGCAAGTGGGGAGAGTTGCCTTTAAAAGGAGGGCGATCCCCTTGAAGGGCAACCATGTCTTCGCGCTCCCCTTATGCATCGTGTCTTTCCACCTTTCGAGCCCCCAGATGGGGGGGCGCCCGTGGTGCTTCCGCCTTGTCGTCGTTGGGGAAACGCAACTTCGCGGAAGTTGGTACCTTTTAGCCATTGTTCGACTTCAAGGATTTTCGTCAGGCAGCCCGGCCGCATCCCCTCGTCGGTGGTCACCCAAGACGGTGACCTCCAGTTCGATGGTGGGGAGAAGCGAGCCGGGCTGCGATCTTGGTTCTGCCCTTAGCTTCAAGGATCTTCGTCATCCTTGCTGGGGCGGAGGCCGGGCTGAGCCGGAGCTCTACCTCCCGCGCGGGTTCGTGGGTCACCTTCTCCCTCAGCATTCAAGGGAGAGGGCGCTCACCAGCCTAGCGGGAGGGACAGACTTCGACAACGCGGGGCTGGTTGGCGGCGAGCGTCGTCAGCTTCAGCGCGTTGGGCTCGCTGGCTCAGCTGGCTCTGGCTCGGCTTCCGGTTCCCCCTCCCGCCGCAAGAGCGGTTGTCGCGCCGCGTGCACCGGAGGACCGCCCAAGACATCGCGCGCTGCTAGGGCGGCGTTCGTGTTCTGGGGCTGTCCTGCCTTTGCCCCGGTACGACGCCTTTGCGCGGAGGTCGGTGCCCCGCTCGTCCGGGAGGATCTATGTGGGAATCTGCCGGTGGGCAGACGGCTCCCGTCGTCGGTGTTGAGGTGGCGGCGGCTGAAGAAGTCCCCGGCGCCGATAGGATAAGCGCCACCATCCGCACCCCGGACCTCCAGCTCTTTGTACTTGTCCTCGCCCCTCGAGCGTAGACGTGGGCGAGGGCATCGCTGCAGCGGCGTCCGCCCTGAGGCCATCGCTGCTGCAGTTTGGCCACCCGGAGCGGAGGTCGTTGTCGCTGCTGCTGGAGCGGGCGGCGGTGGGCGACCTGGAGCCTTATCGCCCCGCGGGCCCTCCAATGTGGGGGGTTGTTCGTACCCGCGGAGGTGGAACCGAAGTTCCGTTTATAATGGCACCTTGAGTGCCGGGGTCTGTTCATTGTGGCTATCGGGGCCTGAACATGTATGTATTTTCGGCACAGAGCCGTGTTTTCTCTTCATTTCGAGCACTAAGACTCGCCTGTCGGCTATCTGAACCGCTTAACCAAGCGCGAGTTGCCTCGTGCGAAGGTGACGAGTGAGGTATCCGTATCCCGGAGGCGTAGGAGTCCCTCGGCTCGGTCGGCCTTGCTGTCCGAGGTTTCTCTTGCTTAGTTAAAGAAACCCTCGGCCGCTCTTCGATGAGCCGAAGCCGGAGGTAGCGGTGTCAGCGCAGACAGAGGCGGAGTTGACTCGAAAAGAAGACTTTGTCGGCCGGAGCCCGGCCGGGCCGTCCACTGACGGGACCAGCGTCGGAGTTGAGTTGCCGAGGCCACGAGCCGGGCTGATGTCCTCGAGGGACAGCTGGCTGAGGCTTCGGGGTGGCCGGCCGAGCCGTCTGCTCGAGTCGGACTCCTGGAAGAGACCCTGGCGGCGATGGCCCGGGCGTGGTGCTGATGTCGTCCTTCGAAGTGGAGATCCTCCGACTGCGTCACCGTCTGAGGCTAGGTCGGACCTCGCCGAAGGTGTAGTTGACGCCGAGGGTGCTGCTGCTCCCTTCAACCGTCAAGGTCCGAGCCTGCAGGATCGGGTTATCTTGTAGTGTGCGTATGTTTTCTGCAGCCGCCGAGGCCCAAACATACTGTCGTCGTGTTGTAAAGCTGCGTGTCTTTTCCCCTTGCTTCGAGTATCTGGACTTATTTGTCGGTAACAGAGTTGTTTGTCCAAGCGAGAGTTATTTTTCACGGAAGGTGATGAGTGAGGTATCCGTATCCCGGAGGCGTAGGAATCCCTCGGCTCGGTCGGCCTTGCCGCTTACGTGTACTCTTACTCGTCTGCCGGATTCTGCTATCGATGTAGTCGAGAAGGCCCGAAAAATCATTTCGGCAGAAGGGTCTTCGAGCGTTGGGACTCGTTCGATCAGCGGAATCGCTTATCCGAGCGCGAGTTACTTATCACAGAAGGTGATGAGTGAGGTATCCGTATCCCGGAGGCGTAGGAGTCCCTCGGCTCGGTCAGCCTTGGCTGCTTACGTGTACTCCGTCGTTTTTAGGATCCACTTTCGAAGTAGTCGAAAAGCACGAGAGATATTCTGGCAGAAAAGATCTTTTTCCGAGGAAAAATTTTGACGCAGAGGGGTTCCCCCCTTCTAGCCCCCGAGAGAGGGTCGGGCTTTTTGCCGAGGCAAGGCCGACCCTTCCTTGATGGTTAGACTTTGTGTGTGAACGAGGTGTATGAACGACTTGAAAGCATCTTAAGGGTAGAAGCGACGTAACTGTCGGATGTTCCAAGCGTTGCTGTAGACCTCGCCTTGACTGTTGGCCAGCTTGTACGTCCCGGGCTTCAGAACTTTGGCGATGACGAACGGCCCTTCCCAGGGAGGCGTGAGCTTGTGCCGCCCTCGGGCGTCTTGTCGCAGCCGAAGCACCAGGTCGCCCACCTGGAGGTCTCGGGACCGAACCCCTCGGTCGTGGTAGCGTCGCAGGGACTGCTGATACCGCGCCGAGTGTAGCAAGGCCATGTCCCGAGCCTCCCCCAGCTGGTCTAGTGAGTCTTCTCGGTTAGCTCGGTTGCTTTGATCGTCATAGGCCCTCGCCCTCGGGGAACCATATTCTAAGTCTATGGGCAAGATGGCCTCGGCCCCATAGACTAGAAAGAACGGTGTGAAGCCTGTGGCTCGGCTCGGCGTTGTCCTCAGACTCCAGACCACCGAGGGGAGCTCCTTCATCCATTGCTTGCCGAACTTGTTGAGGTTGTTGTAGATCCGCGGCTTGAGTCCTTGCAGGATCATGCCGTTGGCACGCTCTACTTGCCCATTCGTCATGGGGTGAGCCACGGCGGCCCAGTCCACCCAGATGTGGTGATCCTCGCAGAAGTCCAGGAACTTTCTGTCGGTGAACTGGGTGCCGTTGTCGGTGATGATGGAGTTCGGGACCCCAAAGCGATGGATGATGTTGGTGAAGAATGCCACCGCCTGTTCGGACTTGATGCTGTTTAGGGGCCGGACCTCGATCCACTTGGAGAATTTGTCGATAGTGACCAGCAGGTGCGTGTAGCCCCCGGGTGCCTTTTGCAAGGGGCCGACGAGGTCCAGACCCCACACAGCAAATGACCAGGTGATGGGTATGGTCTGCAGAGCCTGAGCAGGCAGGTGGGTCTGCCTTGCGTAGAATTGACACCCTTTGCAGGTGCGCACAATTCTAGTGGCGTCGGCCACCGCTGTCGGCCAGTAGAAGCCTTGTCGGAAGGCGTTTCCAACAAGGGCTCGAGGTGCTGCGTGATGACCGCAAGCCCCCGAGTGTATTTCTTGTAAGAGCTCCTGGCCTTTGGCGATGGATATGCATCGCTGGAGGATGCCTGAGGGGCTGCGGTGGTAGAGCTCCTTCCCGTCCCCCAGCAAGACGAACGACTTGGCGCGCCGCGCCAACCGCCGAGCTTCGGCTCGGTCGAGGGGTAGCTCTCCTCGGTGGAGATATTGCAGGTACGGGGTCTGCCAGTTTTGATCAGGCGTGACCCCGCTTCGCTCTTCCTCGACGCGCAGTGCCTCATCTTCGGGGGTCGAGGTTGACTCGGGCTGAGCCGAGGGTGTCTCGGGCAGAGCCGAGGGTGCCTCGGGCCAAGCCGAGGATGCCTCGGGCTGGGCCGAGGCCTTCTCGGGCTCGGGCGTGTCATCGGTCTTGACGGAGGGTTGGTGCAGGTCTCGGGAGAAGACGTCCGGGGAACCGTTGTTCGCCCCGAGGCTATCTTAGCCAGCTCGTCCGCAGTCTCGTTGTAGCGTCGGGCGATGTGGTTGAGCTCGAGCCCGTAGAACTTGTCTTCCAGGCGCCAAACCTCATCGCAGTAGGCTTCCATCTTCGGGTCGCGACAGTGGGAGTTCTTCATGACTTGGTCGATGACGAGCTGCAAGTCACCGCGAGCGTCGAGGCGTCGGACCCCTAGCTCGATGGCGATGCGCAACCCGTTGACCAGAGCCTCGTACTCGGCCACATTGTTGGACGCTGGGAAGTGGAGGCGTAGCACGTAGCGTAGGTGCTTTCCGAGGGGCGAGATGAAGAGCAGGCCCGCGCCTGCCCCTGTCTTCATCAGCGACCCGTCGAAAAACATGGTCTAGAGTTCCGGTTGGATCGAAACTGTCAGGAGCTGGGTGTCGACCCATTCAGCCACAAAGTCCGCCAAGACCTGGGACTTGATGGCCTTCTGAGGGGCAAACGAGATCGTCTCGCCCATGATTTCCACCGCCCACTTTACAATTCTACCCGAGGCCTCTCGGCACTGGATGATCTCCCCCAGGGGGAAGGATGACACCACAGTCACTAGATGAGACTCAAAGTAGTGTCACAACTTCCGCCGCGTCAGGATTACCGCGTACAGCAGCTTCTGAATTTGTGGGTAGCGGATCTTGGTCTCGGACAGTGCCTCACTGATGAAGTAGACTGGCCTCTAGATGGGCAATGCATGCCCTTCTTGTCTCTCAACCACGATCGCGGCGCTAACCACCTGAGTGGTAGCGACGACGTAGATCAAGAGGGCTTCTCCGACGGCGGGAGGCACCAAGATGGGTGCGTTCGTGAGGAGCGCCTTCAGGTTCCCGAGGGCTTCCTCGGCCTCAGGGGTCCAAGTGAAGCACTCGGCCTTCCTTAAGAGGCGGTACAGAGGCAGGCCTTTTTCGCCGAGGCGTGAGATGAAACGGCTCAGAGCCGCAAGGCATCCCATAACCCTCTGTACGCCTTTCAAGTCCTTGATGGGCCCCATGTTGGTGATGGCCGCGATTTTTTCCGGGTTGGCCTCGATGCCCCGCTCGGAGACGATGAACCCCAAGAGCATGCCTCGGGGGACCCCAAAAACGCACTTCTCGGGATTGAGCTTTACGCCTTTCGCCTTGAGACATCAGAATGTCACTTCAAGGTCGGAAAGGAGGTCAGAGGCTTTCCTCGTCTTGACTACGATGTCATCGACGTAGGCCTCGACCGTTCGACCAATGTGTTCGCCGAACACGTGGTTCATGCACCTTTGGTATGTCGCACTCGCATTCCTCAAACCGAACGACATGGTAACATAGCAGTACATGCCGAAGGGTGTGATGAAAGAAGTCACGAGCTGGTCGAACTCTTTCATCCTGATTTGGTGATACCCTGAGTAGGCATCAAGGAAAGACAGGGTTTCGCACCCAGCAGTGGAATCCACGATTTGATCGATGTGAGGCAGAGGGTAGGGAACTTTCGGACATGCTTTTTTTAGGCCAGTGTAGTCTACACACATCCGCCACTTCCCTCCTTTCTTTCTCACAAGCACAGGGTTGGCAAGCCATTCGGGATGGAATACCTCTTTGATGAACCCTGCTGCCATTAGCTTGTGGATCTCCTCACCTATGGCTCTGCGCTTTTCTTCGTCGAATCGGCGCAGAGGCTGCTTCACGGGTCGGGCTCCAGCTCGGATATCCAGCGAGTGCTCGACGACATCCCTCGGTATGCCGGGCATGTCCGAGGGACTCCACGCGAAAACGTCGGCGTTCGTGCGGAGAAAGTCGACGAGCACTGCTTCCTATTTGGGGTCGAGCTCGGAGCCGATCCGGATCTGGTTGGAGGCATCGTTGCTGGGGTTGAGAGGGACGGACTTAACCATCTCTGCCGGCTCGAAGTTGCCGGCTTGGCGCTTCACGTCTGGCGCCTCCTTAGAGAGGCTCTCCAGGTCGGTGATGAGGGCCTCGGATTCGGCGAGGGCCTCGGCGTACTCCACGCACTCCACGTCGCATTCGTACGCGTGTCGATACGTGGGGCCGACGGTGATGACCCCGTTGGGGCCCGACATTTTGAGCTTGAGGTAGGTGTAGTTGGGGACGGCCATGAACTTGGCGTAGCATGGCCTCCCCAGCACTGCGTGGTAGGTTCCTCGAAACCCGACCACCTCGAACGTGAGGGTCTCCCTTCGGAAGTTGGAGGGTGTCCCAAAGCAGACGGGTAGATCGAGTTGTCCGAGGGGCTGGACGCGTTTCCCGGGGATGATCCCGTGAAAAGGCGCAACGCCTGCTCGGACCGAGGACAGGTCGATCCGCAGGAGCCCGAGGGTCTCGGCGTAGATGATGTTGAGGCTGCTGCCTCCGTCCATGAGGACCTTGGTGAGCCTGACGTTGCCGATGACGGGGTCGACAACGAGCGGGTATTTCCCCGGGCTCGGCACGCGATCGGGGTGATCGCCCTGGTCAAAGGTGATGGGCTTGTCGGACCAGTCTAGGTAGACCGGCGCCGCCACCTTTACTGAGCAGACCTCCCGACGCTCTTGCTTGCGGTGCCGAGCCGAGGCGTTCGCCACTGGCCCACCGTAGATCATGAAGCAGTTGCTGACCTCGGGGAACTCTCCTGCCTTGTGATCCTCCTTCTTATCGTCGTCGCGGGCCCTGCCACCTTCCGCAGGTGGCCCGGCTTGTGAAAGTGGCGCCGAAGCATGGCCCACTCCTCAAGGGTGTGCTTGACGGGCCCCTGATGATAGGGGCACGGCTCCTTGATCATCTTGTCGAAGAGATTAGCACCTCCGGGAGGTTTCCGAGGGTTCTTGTATTCGGTAGCGGCGACAAGGTCCGCGTCGGTGGCGTCACGTTTCGCTTGCGACTTCTTCCTGCCTTTCTTCTTGGTGCCGCGCTGAGTTGACGCCTCGGGGACATCTTCCGGTGGGTGGCCCTGGGGCTGCTTATCCTTCCGGAAGATGGCCTCAACCGCCTCCTGGCCAGAGGCGAACTTGGTGGCGATGTCCATCAGCTCGCTCGCCCTGGTGGGGGTCTTGCGACCCAGCTTGCTCACCAGGTCGCAGCAGGTGGTGCCGGCGAGGAACGCGCCGATGACATCCGAGTCGGTGACGTTGGGCAGCTCGATGCGCTGCTTCGAGAATCGCCGGATGTAGTCCCGGAGGGACTCCCCCGGCTGCCGGCGGCAGCTTCGGAGATCCCAGGAGTTCCCAGGGCGCATGTACGTGCCCTGGAAGTTGCCGGCGAAGGCTTGGACCAGGTCGTCCCAGTTGGAGATCTGCCCCAGAGGCAGATGCTCCAGCCAGGCCCGAGCGGAGTCGGAGAGGAACAGGGGAGGTTACGGATGACGAGGTTGTCATCGTCTGTCCCACCCAGTTGGCAGGCCAGCCGATAGTCCGCGAGCCACAGTTCCGGTCTCGTCTCCCCTGAGTACTTTGTGATAGTAGTCGGGGTTCGGAACCGGGTCGGGAACGGCGCCCGTCGTATGGCTCGGCTGAAAGCCTGCGGACCGGGTGGTTCGGGCGAGGGACTCCGATCCTCCCCGCTGTCGTAGCGTCCCCCACGCCTGGGGTGGTAGCCTCGGCGCACCCTCTCGTCGAGGTGGGTTCGACGGTTGCGGTGAGGGTGTCCGTTGCCGAGGCGATCCGGGGTCGTAGGCGCTGTGTTGCGCGTGCGCCCGGTGTGGACCGAGGCTTCCCGCATGAATCGGGAAGTCACGGCCCGATGTTCCGAGGGGTACCCCTACCTTCGGGAGGCGGAGCTTTTGGCCCGTCGGACCGCGGCATCCTCCAGGAGATTCTTGAGCTCTCCCTGGATACGCCGCCCCTCGGTGGTAGATGGCTCCGGCATCGCGCGGAGAAGTATTGCCGCTGCAGCCAGGTTCTGGCCAACCCCACTGGAAGTTGGTGGCGGCCTTGCCCTAACATCATCGGCGATGCAGTGCTGGATGCCCTGGGGTAGATGACGCGCTTCTCCGGCCGGAGGTTGGCCTGCCCATTCCTGCCCGATGTCCCGGTGGAACGGCTCAAGTGTTCCTACTCCCTCGTCGAGCCTGACCTGCATCTCACGGATTTGCTCGAGCTGTGGGTCATGACCCCCCACCGGGACGGGGACCACAGCTAGCTCCCGAAGGATGTCAACGCGAGGCGCATGCCTAGGGGGATCACCGTTTTCCGGCGTACCAAGATGGTTGGCTTCGCCGGGACCCCCTAGATCAACATGGAAACATTCACGACTTGGGCCGCAGTCCTCGTCGCCGAGGCTGTAGCTACCGTCGGAACAATCGGAAAGGCAGTAGTCGCATGCGGTCATGAAGTCCCGCATGGCACTGGGGTTACCAAGTCCGGAGAAATCCCAACAAAAGTCGGGCTCATCATCTTCCTCGGAACCCGAGGGCTCGTAGGTCGAGACGGCCGTCAACCGGTCCCAGGGTGACCGCATACAATACCCAGAGGGTTTGGACTCGCCTCTATGAGAGCGTCCACCGAAGCGAAGTCGCTTGGCGGGTCGAGGCTGAATCCAAAAGGCACGAGATGGGAGTCGGTCGGTACCTCTTGGTCGACGGGCGGTGACGAAGTCGCGTCAGGGGCAGACTGCACCGTCATCCCAGGTACGAGGGTGACGCCCAGCAAGTCCTTTGCGAGTGTGCTGGCGTCGTCCGTTTGCTTGGAGTTGGCGTGTTGCGGGGAGACGGCGCTCGTCTTCGTCTCAGACGCGAGGTCGATGCTCGACGTGCCCCCCCGTTGGGGCGCCGGCGTCGTCGACTCGCTCGACAGCCGATGAGGTGCCGCCTCCTGCTTGGCCTTGGTTGCGCCGCCTCCTCCTCCATCGGTAGGGGAGGGGACGAGACAAGCTCGAATGTCGTTCTTCCGCCACGTGGGGAAGACGTCGTCAATTCCACCGCCGGCGGGCGGATTGTCGGCCGCCATTGTCGCTGTCGCGCGGCGGGGGAAGGAGTATCATGTCGTAGCTGCCGTCGAGGGACATGAACTCAAGACTCCCGAAACGGAGCACTGTCCCGGGCTAGAAAGGTTGCTGGAGACTACCCATATGGAGCTTGACGGGAAGCTGTTCGTCAACACGCAGCAGGCCCCTACCTGGCGCGCCAACTGTCGATGTTTCGACCCCGAGGGGTCCCTGGACCGACGAGTAAATTGTCGCCGTGTGCCCCAGCCCAGATGGGTCGGCGCGAGACGGAGCGCGAAGGGGGGAAGAAGCCGGAGGGAGACAGGCGTAGAAGGGAAAACCCGCGGCCTTCGTGTTTGTCCCGCGCCCAGGTCGGGTGCGCTTGTAGTAGGGGGTTACAAGCGTCCACGCGGGAGGGAGCGAGAGGCTTACGCGAGCGCCGTCCCGTCCTTCCCCACGCGGCCAACCCTCTGTAAGAGGGCCCTGGACCTTCCTTTTATAGGCGTAAGGAGAGGATCCAGGTGTACAATGGGGGGTGTAGCAGTGTGCTAACGTGTCTAGCGGAGAAGAGCTAGCGCCCTAAGTACATGCCATCGTGGCAGCCGGAGAGGTTTTGGCACCCGGTTCGTGTGGTGTCGTGGCCGTCGGAGGAGCGCTGGAGCCTGGTGGGAGGACAGCTGTTGGGGCTGTCGAGTCCTTGCTGACGTCTCCTTGCTTCCGTAAGGGGGCTGAGAGCCGCCGTCGTCATGGAGCATGCGGGGCGCCATCATTACTTGTTTATCGGGGCGAGCCAGATGGGACGCCGGTCTTGTTCCCCATAGCCTGGGTTAGCTTGGGGTAGGGTAATGATGGTGCCTCCTGTGACGTGGTCGGTCTGAGCCCTGGGTTGGGCAAGGCGGAGTTCATCGTCTTCTGGGGCCGAGCCCGAGTCCGAGCCCTGGGGTCGGGCGAAGCGGAGTTCATCGTCTTCCAGGGCTGAGCCCGAGTCCGAGCCCTAGGGTCGGGTGAAGCGGAGTTTCCTATGGCGCCTGAGGCTGGACTTGGCTGCTGTCAGCCTCACTCTGCCGAGTGGCACAATAGTCGGAGCGGCGCAGGCGGCGCTGTCCTCTTGTCAGGCCGGTCGGTGGAGCGGCGAAGTGACTGCGGTCACTTCGGCTCTGTCGACTGAAGGGAGCGCGTCAGGATAAGGTGTCAGGCCACCTTTGCATTAAAGGCTTCTGCGATACGGTCGGTCGGCGTGGCGGCTTGGCCAAGGTTGCTTCTTGGTGAAGTCTGGGCCTCGGGCGAGCCGAAGGCGTGTCTGTTGCTGGAGGGGGTCCTCGGGCGAGACGTAAATCCTCCGGGGTCAGCTGCCCTTGCCCGAGGCTGGGCTCGGGCGAGGCGAGATCGTGTCCCTTGAGTGGACCGATCCTTGACTTTATCGCACCCATCAGGCCTTTGCAGCTTTGTGCTGATGGGGGTTACCAGCTGAGATTAGGAGTCTTGAGGGTACCCCTAATTATGGTCCCCGACAACACTTTTTTAGCAGAGAGCCAAAGAAAGGCGAAGGGAAGAGAATCCATTAGCCATGAAGGCGATGGATCTGTCAAAGCTGGTGAAGGAGAAGCGCTTTTTGGTGGCCTCCTTCCTTGTTGTATGGGCAGCAACACTGCAGGTAGGTGCAGGGTCGAGGTTTTCCTCATGCTTGTCATTAACTAGATCCAGAGGCTTCTATTCCCCTGTGTCTCCGTTTCCGAATCCAAATGAATTCCTTGGTGTATCAGGGCCACATGATGTGGATGTAGCACCAGGGTGCCTTCAAGCACAAATTTGGCCTCGACCAAGCATACAGACACAATGTTGAGGATTCCTCATCTTTGTTTTCCTCTTCGTCTTCCTCTTCTTATCCCCTTGTTGGTTTCTGATCTCATCCATCAGATGGGACAACCTGCTTGTAATGTAATGTACCCGAAGTTAGGTAGTTCACTTCAGCAAATAATAACATCCTATACAACAACCATCAGTGAGCTTTCACTTGCAATTTTTCTTTATGTATCACTAGTAGTTAGAGAGAGGAAATTCAGAAAAGAAGGATGGTGAAAGGACTCAATGAGGATTGAATATTAATTTGGAGAACCAGAAGGTTGGAGCGACATGTACATGAGCTCGCGTTGAAGAAGACTGTGTGCTGTCGCAATGCACGAGCACTTTGCTAGTAACACATAAAAGCTAGGGATGAGCTGTTTTGTTTTGTACTTGAGCAAAAGAAGCTTTTGGCCAAAGTGAATGTCACATTTTAGCTCTTTAGTTGGCTTTTGCAAAAGCAAAAATAGTTTGAAAAGCACAAATAAAGAGACCCTAAGTATGGAGGTACCTACAAGTCAAAGGAATATAATTGGCCCTGACTAAGGGCATTATGAGTCCCGAAGGCATGATGCCACATTCAAAGTCTACTCCTAACGATCTCATGGAGACCGTGTAAAGACCTTATTTGATTTGGTAATTGAGAGATAACTTAGATGAACTAATATGTGTTTATGTTAATATACACATGTGATCAGTCCACATGGACACTAGTGTGAGCTACTTGAGCCATGGTGGTGAAGTGGCTTGGTTATATTGATATGCTCAATGAGTATGATGAAGGGGCTTATTACATGAGACATAACATGGTGTCATGTGGCCAGACGGAGAAAATTGGGAGATACTACTTGGTTACGATCGACCGGGTTGCTAGTGTGAAGGGCAAGTCGGAGGCTCAGGTACGGTGGACCATGTGGTGGTGAAGCTAGATCAAGGATTTGGCGTTGATGGACCAGAAACAATAGTGAAAAGCAAGCTTACTTGTGATCAATGAAACAATAAGGCCATGCGATGACATGAATTGGATCATACCATTAAAGAGAGATCAAACCAAGTGTTGATTTGTGTTGTTGATCAAGTGGCTTGATGAAGGATGACAGAAGAACTTCATGCTATGAACAATGATCAAAGTATGCATGGTTGGCTACACTATAGATGATTATTGTTCATCATTTAATGAAGGATTATGTAGAAACTTTACGCTATGAACAATGATCAGTTGGCTATACTATGGATGATCATTGTTCATCACTTGATGAAGGACGATAGAGGAACATCATGCTATGAATAATGATCCAAGATAGCATGGTTAGCTATACTATGAATAATCATTATTTATCATTTAATGAAGGATGATGGAGGAACTTTATGCTATGTGCAACAATTAAAGCGCCATCTTTGAGGAGACGGAATAAAATGCACAAGGCAAAGGTATAACAATAGGTTTTTAATTTACCGGTCAAGAGGTGCTTAGGGATTGAAAGTTGAATAGATTAAGTAGGCTACATAGCGATATTATCAAGAGAGGTCAATTATCTTATTCGATGTGTCTCCAGTACTTCCTTGCTCATATAGTTGATATATTACATGAGGGCTAACAACACTGCGATCTTCGAAGAAATGGAGCCAAAAATCTCTTTAAAAATGAGTGTTGAAAAATTTGTACTGTGAATAGCTCACACATGGGAATGGATAGTTCACTCTTGGGGCCCGGATAGTCCACCGTTATATCTGGGGAAAGTGAACATAACTTGTGTAATGATGTCATGAACTTAGAAAGTCTATGTTAGATTGTCTGCTCCTAAGGCACGGACTATTCACCATTATAACTAATGGAAGTGTGCAGAACTTATGTAATTCTATCGTGGACTTGCAAAGTCATGGCGATTGTCCACCCTAGGGCGTGGCCTATCTGTCATTGTGAGCGTGCAACTAGATATAACATAAACAAGTTTTGTTGGTTTTTTAGTGAATGGCGGTCTGTCAGGATCTAGGGAGCGACATGTACATAAGTCATTCTTTTCTGATACTGTACTTGGTAGAGCCTTTTATAGTTGTTGGGATTCAAACACAAATTGTCCAAGCTTGTACCGCAGATAGTTCAAGAATCTCTGCTTTGCATGGGAAGTTACTTTAATGACTAGTTTTGTATTGGGGACTATGAATACTTGGTTGTCGAGGTTGGACACTTAAAAGGAAACCATTTGGAACACTTGCGATCATGTTTGACCCTTCCCTCTCCTCTCTCTCATTCACACTGTTCAGTGGTTCATTCTTAGTGATATTTGTAGTACCCTAGTGATTTTTAAGCTTTAGGACATTAGGGAGATCATCAAGTAAGGTCATAGGCTTGTTACTCTTGGAGGTTGCTACCTCCTAGATGTTTTAATGGTATAACACCGTTGAGCTCTTTAAA
Organism: Zea luxurians; assembly: GCA_029449295.1. Classification (NCBI taxonomy): domain Eukaryota; kingdom Viridiplantae; phylum Streptophyta; class Magnoliopsida; order Poales; family Poaceae; genus Zea; species Zea luxurians. The sequence goes on from JAOPSE010000001.1 coordinate 217,504,174, forward strand.
AAGATTGTGAAGAAGCCTAGTGTTTGATTGTGAGAGGTTTTGTGATTATGCCACTAGAGTAGTGAAAAAATATCTCTAATGGAATTGAGATTTGGAGAGATTCTTTGATCTAAGTTAACTCATAGATAAAGTAGATCCTTAATAGAGGAGTGGTTGAAAGTCATTGAATCCACCTCAACATGGACAAGGGGTGACCGACAAATCATCGACACAAGGAGAAAAATCATCATGTTAGAGTGTCATGATCTTGACTGGTGTCGGTTGTAGTTGTCATTGTGATAATGTTTGAAAGTTGCCTAGAGGGGGGTGAATAGGCGAAACCTGAAATTTATAACTTAAAGCACAAACTACAAGCTGGGGTTAGTGTTAGAATTGAATTCGAGTCCGGGAAAGAGGGGAAAACAAATGAACCAAGAAATAAAGAGAGTGAACACGATGATTTGTTTTACCGAGGTTCGGTTCCAAAGAACCTAGTCCCCGTTGATGCGGTCACAAAGACCGGGTCTCTTTCAACCCTTTCCCTCTCTCAACTGGTCACTTAGACCGAGTGAGCTTTCTCCTTAATTCTCACGGGTCACTTAGACCCTGCAAGGATCACCACACAATTGGTGTCTCTTGCCTTGCTTACAAAACACTTGGGAACAAGAATGAGGAAGGAGGAAAGCGATCCAAGCAACAAGAGCGCAAAGAACACGAACAAACACTCTCCTTCAAGTCACTAGTTGACTGGAATGAATTCTAGTCTTGGAGAGGCTTTGATCTTTTGGAAATGTGTCTTGGAGTGAATGCACTAGCTCTTGTATTGAATGTGAAATGCTGGAAACTTGGATACTTGAAGTGGTGGTGGTTGGGGGGTATTTATAGCCCTCAACCACCAAACAACCGTTGGGGCAGGCGGCTATCGATGGGCGCACCGGACAGTCCGGTGTGCCAGCCACGTCACCCAACCGTTAGGGTTCTAGAGCATTTGACCGTTAGAGGCTTTGTCCTGTAGTGGCACCGGACAGTCCGGTGTCGCACCGGACAGGCACTGTTCAGTGTCCGGTGCGCCTCTGACCTACGGCTTTGACTCTACGCGCACTGTTCCTCACTGTTCATCTGAACACCGTGCTTTTGCAGTCGACTGTTGCGCGAAGGAGCCATTGCTCCGCTGGTGCACCAGACAGTTCGGTGGCACACCGGACAGTATGATGAATTATAGCGGAGCGCGCCTGGAGAAACCCGAGAGTGGCCAATTCATTCCTATATGGACCTGGTGCACCGGACACTGTCTGGTGTCACACGGGACAGTCTGGTGTGCCAGACTAGAGCACACTCGGTTTCTTTGCTCCTTTGTATTTGAACCCTATCTTGAATATTTATTGGTTTTTGTTGAACCGTTATGCACCTGTACAACATGTATTCTAGAGCAAACTAGTTAGTCCATTTGTTTGTGTTGGGCATTTAACCACCAAAATTAATTGTGGGAAAAGGTTAACCTTATTTCCCTTTCAATGTTCACATCAGAGCACTGAGCAGCACTCGATTGGTGTAAGCAACATCATTCTGTGTGTTTAGGGTTTAAAAGTTCCTTTATTAGTCTGTGGTTACACTCATGACTGTGGAGACAGCTAAAATATATTTTTCCTTTTTGAGTTATCCTTATGCTAGAATGCTAGACAAATAAAGGATCCTTGATTTTGTTTGGTTTGTGTATCATTTTTCCTTTTGAGTTCTACTATCAGATATGGCACCTCATATCATGTTCTTGCAATAATATGTTGTACATAAATAGTATTTTTTTACCGACAGGGACATGTTTTCATGATATGCCAGATTGAAATCATGTGATTTTTGGTAGTTGCCTGTAATTTTGGATTCCAACATGACATATCTGGTCTTTTAACATAAGCGAATGGAGGAGGTTGTTCATGCTTTGGCTACCGGCCAAGCTTCAACAGATGCCATGATGAAGCAGCATGTGAAGGTGTATAAATGGGACATTGATGAGACACTTATTTTGCTCATGTCACTTCTGGTTGGCTCATATGCTAGGGATTTTGAAGGCCTCAAGGATCGTGAGAAAAGTACTCAAACAAGGAAGTGATGGGAGAACCTCATTCTAGAACTCTGTGATGAGCACTTCTTTTATGAGGAGGTCAGTTAGTGCCTAAACTCAGTACTCAAATACCGCTGCTAGATGTTCCTTGTTTGATTTACTAGTTTTTCAATTTTGATTTCGTAGCAGAGTGCTGGTCCAAGAGGGATTCACCAAGCCTTTTCAGTCAGCCAGGAGCATCATGTACACCCTCAAGGAGACGAGGATCGACATGGTGATTGCTTTTCGCTCGCCCACCTCGGACATAGCCAAGGTGTTCCAAGACAAGTTGGAGCTCCAGCCCATGTTTGTCACCCAAGTAAGAATCCTTCCTCAGCCGGTCGTAATCTTCGTGTATGTTGTTGTTTCCCTTTCTGCATATAAGAATTCCTTGATACGCGAAAGTTCAAGAAAATTCTTCTTAGAAAACAGGGTCATCGATAGCATATGAAACTGAAAATGGCCCTTTATGTGGCTATATTGCTATATGCAAGCAAAGAGCGATGTAATACGAACAAACAATGTGTCGTGCAGTTTTTTGAGGGTTGCTATGGGTTAGTTTCATCGAGCACATTGGTAGTGGACACTTTATATTAAAATATTTTTTTTGTTATTTGGTCACAAAGAAATAAAATCTCAGCCCAAATTCAAGAGTTTGCAAATCTCAGTCCGTCTTAGCTTAGTACTACTATACCACAGTACTATCTTCCTAAAAAAAGTACACATATTGCCTTATCTATACTACTTATTAAGAAGGTAAGAGTAGTCTGTCATCCTTGTTTTGCTGGGGATTGGTTCTGCCAGGCCTTGGTTCTGCCCACGCCAGCGATATGGACTCTGACATGTGACCCCCTTGGCTGCTCCCCACCCAGCCACCACCCACCACATATGCAGTTCCAACATTCACATAGGTCTTTAGCTCCCCACCCAGCCACCATCCACCACATCTCCGTCTTCCTCTGCCCGTTATTCCTATTGCCTCCACGATTCTCACGCCCACCTATGGACCTACCCCCTTGCCTCACAGCACGGCCGCCGGCTTGGTGTGGCCCCTGGCCATGTTGTCTCTAGCAACACAGCAGGCACCGCCGGTGCAGTCTCCCCCGTCGACAACCGCGGAACCCCCCACTGTCGTGCTCGCAACGATCTCCACAACCCCCATCTCGGTGTAGTTGCCGCCTATCTAGCCAAAATCATAGCTGCCATCGGGCCCCGCTTGTGGCCCGCAACTGCCGTTGAATCTGGGCACACAGCCGCTGCAGTACTGGGGCCCAATCTGTTAACTCCCCCTCAGCCTCACCACCATGCCATCATCAGATCCGATCAAGCTGTGCGTCGCAGCGCCGACGATGGACGCGACACTGCCAGCCGTCGTCGTCGCCACCATCCTCTACCGCCTCGACGTTCTATCCATGCTCGCCGCCGCTGCATGCCGCAGACTCCGGGGAGGGCTACATGCGCCTGCCCTTTTGAAAGGAAAATGTGCCCTTGGGCCATTTCTATTATTGTTTTGGTGAATAGATGCCCAACACATTGTTTTGAACTCATATGTGCTAAGTAGGTGATAAGTGCATATCAAAGAACAAGGTTTGTTTCTAAACTTAGTAAATTGTTTTTTATTACTAACATGTTTATCTAAGTGGTAGAAACAGTGCTAAGAAAAGAAAAAAAGAATTGAAGAAGATATGGCTCAGGACAGCCAAAACCAGCACCAGCCTGGCACACCGGACTGTCCGGTGGTGCACCGGACAGTGTCCGGTGCCCCAAGCTGGCTCGGCGGCAAACTGGCCGCTCTCGAGAATCGGCAGGCGACATGGTTAAAAATCACCAGATTGTCCGGTGGTGCACCAGACTGTCTGGTGAGTCTTCAGTGCCCGCGCCCAAGTCCTTCGACGACGAACTCGTCGCTCTCGGGAAAAGGCGAAAGCGCCGTTGTCGGGTACCATAATTAGGGGTACCCCCAACGCTCCTAATCACGGCTGGTAAACACCCTCAGACCAACTGACGGGTGCGGTTCAAGTCAAGGCTTCGTCTACCCAAGGGACGCGACCTCGCCTGAGCCCAGCCTCGGGCTGGAGCAGTAGTCCCAGACGAGGTCACGCCTCGCCCGAGGGCCTCCTCAGGCAGCGGGCACCCCCTCGGCTCTCCCGAAGCCCGGCTCGGGCAGAATTCGTTGTGAAGCAACCTTGGCCAGACCGCCTCACCAACCGACCGCTTCGCAGACGCATTCAATGCAGGGGACGCCTGGCGCCGTATCATGACACACGCACCTCAGTCGGCCAGGCCGAAGTGACCGCAGTCACTTCGCCCCTCTTTTTTACTGTCTAATATGACGGGAAAACAGCGCCGCTCGCCCCGCTCCGACTGCCGTGCCAACCACCCAGGCGAAGACTGACAACAATTCACGATCAGCCACCAAGTTCGGTCTCGGGCGCAACAGGAAGCTCCGCCTCGCTCGACCTCAGGCTCCGGCTTCGGGAGGAGGTCTCCGCCTTGCCCGACCTCAGGCTCCAGCCTCGGGAGGAGGTCTCCGCCTCGCCCGACCCCTGGACTCGGCCTCGACCCAGGCCTCAGCCTCAAGAGAAGTCTCCGCCTCGCCCGACCTTGGGCTCAGACCGACCGCGCCAACAGGGGATACATCATTACCCTATCCCTAGCCAACTCAGGCTACAAGGAACTAGACCGGCGTCCCATCTGGCTTACCCCGGTGATGGGTAATGATGGTGCCCCACGTGCAACCATGACGCTGGTGGCCCTCAGCCCCTTACGGCAGCAAGGAGACGTCAGCAGGATCCTTGCCGCGCTGCCAGCTGCGCTCCTACAGGGCTCAGGCGCTTCTCCGACGGCCACGCTATCACGTGTACAGGGCTCAAGCTCTCCCCCGACAGCCACGTTGGCATGTACGCAAGGCTTGGGCATCTCTCTGCCGGACACGTTAGCGCATAGCTACACCCCCTATTGTACGACTGGACCCTCTCCTTGCGTCTATAAAAGGGAGGTCCAGGGCCATCCTAGAGGGGGGTTCGCGCGGGGGAAGGAGCGGACGAATAGGCTCCCTCTCTATCTCTCTCTCCCTCTCGCGACGTGCTTGTAACCCCTACTACGAGCGGCACCCCTGGTGCAGGATAATACAAGGCTTCCCCCACCTCTTGTGTTCCATCCCACACCAACCCATCTAGGCAGGGGCACACAGCGACAATCTCACTCGTCGGTCCAGGGACCCCCCTCGGGTCCGAAACGCCGACAGCCATGGCTAAAAATCACCGGACTGTCCGGTGAGTCAAAGCCGCCCGAGCAAACGGTCGGGAGCGGAATCAGCGAGCGACGCGTGGCCCGTGCCAACAGTCGGTTGGGCACACCGGACTGTCCGGTGAGCACCGGACAGTGTCCGGTGCGCCAACGGGACCGTCGGCCCAACGGTCGAATGCGCCAGATAAAGAAGGAGATCGAGCACCGGACTGCTACAGTACATGTCCGGTGGTGCATCGGACTGTCCGGTGCACCACTCGACAGAAGGCAGGATTTGCCTTCCAAGTTGATCTCCAACGGCTCCTAGCTGCCTTGGGGCTATAAAAGGGACCCCTAGGCACATGGAGCAGTACACCAAGCATTCACTAAGCATCCTAAGACTCCCAAACTCTACCTCCACGCATTTGATTCATTGTGTTAGTGATTTGAGCTCCGTTTGAGTTGTGAACTCCCTATGTTGTGTTTCGAGCTCAAGTCTTAGCTTGTGTGCATGTGTGTGCTGCGGATTCGAGTCTTGTGTGCGTTGCTTTCCCTCCTTTACTCTTGTGCTTCTTTTTGATCTATATTGTAAGGGCGAGAGGCTCCAACTTGTGGAGATTCCTCGCAAACAGGAGAAGAACACTAAACAAAAAGACCGTGGTATTCAAGTTAATCATTGGATCACTTGAAAGGGGTTGAGTGCAACCCTCGTCCATTAGGACGCCACAATGTGGAAGTTGGAAAGTGTTATACTTGGCCGAACCACAGGATAAAACACTATGTCTCTTTTGCTGCTTTTCTCTGTGATTGTTTTGTTCGCAAGAGCTCGCTTCATAGCAACTTGATTAACTCACACTAACACTTTTATAATCAAGTTTGTGGCTATTTAGTGTTTGATTTCACAGGATCACCTATTCACCCCCTCTAGGTGCTCTCAATTGGTATCGGAGCCGTACTCTTCATCTAAGGGACTAACCGCCCGAAGAGATGGATCCTAAGGGTAAGGGGATGGTGGTCAACGACAAGGAGAAGGAGTTCCTCTTCAACGAGCCAAGAGACGACAAGCCCACTAACTCAGGCTTGAGTCACAAGAAGAGGGACGAGAAGAAGAAAAGGCACATCAAGAAGATCATTTACTACGACAGCGACGCCTCCTCTTCTTCACCAAGGGATGACGACGGCGACTCCTCATCCAAACGAAAATTTGTTAACCAAAATTACTCGTTTGATTATTCTCGCATCCCTTATAATTCAAATGCTCATTTGCTATCAATTCCACTTGGGAAACCCTCACACTTTGATGGAGAAGACTATTCTTTCTGGAGTCATAAAATGCATAGTCATTTATTTTCCCTCCATCCTAGTATCTGGGAGATTGTTGAAAATGAATGCATTTTGATAGTACTGACAATCCCATTTTCATAAATGAGCAAATTCATAAAAATGCCCAAGCCACTACTGTTTTGCTAGCATCTCTATGCAGGGATGAATATAACAAGGTCAGCGGCTTGGACAACATCAAACAGATTTAGGACACCCTCAAAATATCTCACGAGGGTAATGACGCCACCATGATCACCAAGATGGAACTGGTGGAAGGCGAGCTGGGGAGGTTCACAATGATCAGGGGAGAGGAGCCAACACAGACCTACAACAGGATCAAGACCCTGGTCAACAAAATCCGAAGCTATGGAAGCACAAGATGGATGGATCATGATGTCGTCTGACTCATGCTCAGGTCATTTATAGTTATTGACCCCCATCTTGTCAACCTCATTCATGAAAACCCTAGGTACACCAAGATGACGCCCGAGGAAATCCTCGAAAAATTCGTGAGCGGGCGCATGATGGTGAAGGAGGCACGATACGTGGTCGATGCACTAAACGGTCCACTACCCCTACGAGCCACAACCCATTGCTCTCAAAGCAACCAGCAGCAGGGAGGCGCTACCCAGCAAGGTAGCACAAGTGGAGGCCGCCAGGCTCAATGAGGATAAGATGGCGCTTATCATCAAGCACTTCAAGACCGTGCTAAAAGGACGCAAGGAGTACCCTAACAAAAACAAGTCAAGGAGAAAACACTCTTGCTTCAAATGCGGTAAGACTGGTCATTTTATAGCTCAATGTCTCGATAACGATAATGACCAGGCATAAGAGAAGTATGGGAAAAGAGAGAAGAAGAAGAACTACCAGAAGGCCAAGGGCGAGGCGCACATTGGGAAGGAATGGGACTCTGACTGCTCCTCCTCCGACTTTGAGGATGAAGGACTAGCTGCCTCAACCTTCAACAATTCTTCACTCTTCCCCAATGAACGCCATACATGCCTTATGGCTAAGGAGAAGAAGGTGCGTATTCGAGACACTCCTAAGTACTCTTCTTCTAGCGATGAGGAATCTTTCGATGATGAGGTAGATTACACTGATTTGTTTAAGGGATTAGATAGTGCTAAAGTAGACAAGATTAATGAATTAATTGATGCTCTTAATGAAAAAGATAAACTGCTAGAAAAGCAAGAGGATATTTTATATGAGGAACATGACAAGTTTGTTAGTGTTCAAAAATCTCTTGCTTTAGAAATTAAGAAAAATGAAATACTATCATCTGAGTTATCTTCCTGTCATGAATCTATTACTAGCTTAAAGGATTTAAATAATGATTTGAATGCTAAGCTAGAGAAAGTAAATGCAACTAGTTCATGTGTGGAACATGTAGTTATTTGCAATAGGTGTAAAGATGTTAATTTTGATGAACATGCTGCCACTATTGCCAATTTAACTAATGATGTTGCAAGTCTTAATGATCAACTTAAGACATGTAAAAAAGATTATGATAAACTAAAATTTGCTAGGGATGCCTACACTGTTGGTAGGGACCCCTCAATTAAGGATGGACTTGGTTTTCGAAAGGAAACCAAGAACTTAACAAGCCAAAGGACTTATGTTCTCAACAAGGAGAAAGGGAAGGCCCCTATGGCTAGCGGTTCTCAGAAGAACCATGCCTATATTTATGATAGGAAATTCACTAGTCATGCTTATAAGGATAGATGCTATGATCGCATTGTTTCTCATGATGCTACATTTAATTCTCATGTTATGTTTGCATCTAGTTCTGCTTTTGTTCATGGTAGAAGTAGGCCTAAGAGAAATTATGCTCTTTCTCATGCACCTAGGAAAACTTGCAATGGTCCTACTACTGTCTATCATGCTTGCAATGCTTCCTTTGTACTTTTATGCAAAAATGCAAAAGTAGTTGCTAGGAAGTTGGGATCCAAATGCATGGGAGACAAGGCTTGCATATGGGTTCCAAAAACTGTTGTGACTAACCTTGTAGGACCCAATAAGAGTTGGGTACCTAAAACCCAAGCTTAAATTGCCTTGCAGGTTTATGAATCTGGGGGTCAAGCTGGATTATCGACAGCGGATGCACAAACCACATGACGGGGGAGAAGAAAATGTTCACCTCCTACGTCAAAAACAAGGATTCCCAGGATACGATCATCCTTAGAGATGGGAACCAAGGCAAGGTCAAAGGGTTGGGAAAGATAGCCATCATATCTGAGCATTTTATCTCTAATGTGTTTTAGTTGAATCACTCGGGTATAATTTGTTGTCTATGAGTCAAATATGTAACATGGGTTATAATTGTTTATTCATAAATATTGATGTATCTATCTTTAGAAGAAGTGATGGTTCACTAGCTTTTAAGGGTGTATTAGACGACAAGCTCTATTTAGTTGATTTTTCGAAAGAGAATGCCGATCTAGATGCATGCTTAATAGCTAAGACTAATATAGGCTAGCTTTGGCATCACCATCTAGCACATGTTGGGATGAAGAACCTTCATAAGCTTCTAAAGGGAGATCATGTGTTAGGACTAACCGATGTCTGTTTTGAGAAAGACAGACCATGTGCAGCGTGCCAAGCAGAGAAACATGTGGGAAGCACTCTGAAAGTTCCCTTTGCCCGGGAGCAGGATCTGGATGTCACCTAGAGGGGGGGGGTGAATAGGCGAATAATAATTATCTCTTTCAAACTAGAAATTCTTACTCTACTCGAAGGCTGGATCGCAGTGGAATGAAAGACCCTTCGAGTAGGTTGCAGCGGAATAGAAGTTCCTGTCTTGAAATACCCTGCACTTCAAATATAGCTTGTACCACAAATAAGTATTGAAGTGCAGATATAAAGAGTGAGTAAGACAGAGAATCAGCACATAGCACAGAGCAGAGTACACAGACGCAGGGATTTATCCCGAGGTTCGGCCAAGCCTAAAATGCTTGCCTAGTCCTCTTTGGTGTTAGCCATACCTGGGCTTGGAGTCTATTTCAACTCCTTCCTCCGTTTGCTCAGATCTGTCCGTATGACAGATAGAGCCTTCCACTATGTTGATATTGGTTACAACAACACCGTGGCTGCTTATAGTCTTCTCGACAGCACACAGGCAGAGTAATAGCACGCTCAAAATCTTGCTCTAGCTCTAGCTCTTAGCAGCACTTCTCCACTCTCTAAAGGCTTATAGCTTTGGCTCCACACAAACTAGAGAGATTTACAAGAGAGGGAGAGAGAATTGATCCAAATGATGTATACACTTGTTCTTTCTTTGTTTGAGGCGCCTAGGGGTCCCTTTTATACTCCCAAGGGGCCTAGGAGCTGTTGGAATTCCTTTTGGAAGGCAATCCTAGCCTTCTGTTGGGTGGCGCATCGGACAGTCCAGTGCACCACCGGACAGGTCCTGTAGCTTGTCCGGTGCGCGATCTCCTTCCATATCAGGCTCAGCTGACCGTTGGAGCAATGGTCCTCTTGGCTCACCGGACACTGTCTGGTGTGCCAACTGACCGTTGGCTCAGGCCACGCGTCGCCTGCTGATTGCGCTGCTGACCGTTGGCGCGGGCGCCGTTGGCTCACTGGACAGTCCGGTGCACCACCGGACAGTCCGGTGAATTTTAGCCATGTCGCCTTTCTCTTCTCCCGAGAGCGCCTAGTTGACGCCGAGCCAGCCTGGGGCACCAGACACTGTCCGGTGCACCACCAGACAGTCCGGTGTGCCAGGCTGGTGCTGGTTTTGGCTATACTGAGCCATATCTTCTCCAACTCTTGTCTTCTTTTCTTGGCACTATTTCTAGCACTTAGATAACCATGTTAGTGAACAAAAACAATTTACTAAGTCCAGAAACATACCTTGTTCACTTCTGGAGCTTTATCTTGAGCTATATGACTTACACCACATTATTGTAGATGTTACCTCATTGGTTGTAAGTCATGTCATTATGTAGTGATCCTTGATGCACCATAACTCTTCTTAACTCGATCAACCTTGACTTTGCAAGTCTTCTTCTTCAGCCCTGGCTTTGGGTTTCTAGTCTCCTTGACCTTCTCCCGTGCACTCGGTACCTCGAAGCTGTGGAGACAGATATCCCCCGGGTCCACCAGAAGGATAAAAGACCTCACGAAAGGCCCAAGGGCCCTGTAATTCGTAAGGTCATCCCCCTCGTGGGCCTGGGGAGGAATGACCAGTGAAGCGGATCGACACAAGGCCATATCAGCGCGAGCCCAAGATGGCCCAACGAATTCGAGCAATAATCACAACTGTGACCCGACCTTCCCGCACAGGAGCCCCGTACAACGGAACCAAGCGAGAATGGGTCGGCGGAATTATAGGAGGATAAACTCAGTTAGTTCACTATTTCTTAGGTACACGTAGTAATCATACCTGCATGTATCGCCCCACGGTCGAGTATATAAGGCCTAGGGGGCACCCTTTCAGATCAGATGCTCGTTACTTAGCCTTCCACCCAACTCTCTATGTTTTCAGCGCTAGAGAACTCCCTTGTAACCCACCACATAAAGCACTCTCGCCAGGACGTAGGGTGTTACGCATCTCAAAGCGGCCCGAACCTGTAAACCTCTGCCCACTGTTTCTTATGCATCCAACACGAACCATCGAGCTACAGTCGATAACACCGTCCTACTCCTGAAAGCACCTTGAGGGGTAACCCCGGGTGCATGGTCGGACACGAAACACCGACAGCTGGCGCGCCAGGTAGGGGGGTGTGTCATCGATCCAAGCTAGCTCAATGGCCGTCACCTTCCTACACAAGATCATCCTCCGCCCCGGGTCCATGTTCTGCTTCAGAACTATCTCATCTGTAGCGGATGAGGAGGGAACTCTGCATCGCATCGCGGATCCACTGGAGAGAAAATCTTCCTCAAAAATCTTCAAGGAAATCGGGGCAAAGCAGGAAAAGGTGCAACCTCCAGTGCTCCAAAAAAGGTCACCTTTAGCAAACTAGGAGCCCAGGGTCCGTCAACCCGGAGAACTCCGTTGTCCACCTCTCCGACGGAAGAATGGACACGGATCACGAGGAACAAAGAAACGAATGAGACCGAGAGGCGGCAAGCTGTTCTTTCTGTACCTTTGTCCTCAAAGGAGGGCAGAAAGAAGGTCGCCCTGACAACTGTTCCATTCTACCTCGATGTCCTCTTCACTGGAAGAGTAGAATCGCCCCCCATCTCCGACGACGAACCGACCGTACCTGGAGAGGAACCTCCTCAGCGGGAATCCCGCCGACAAAGGAACCGACGCCGAAATATCCGGCGACATCACGAGGCCGGAGAACGGGACCCAGCGCAACCCGTATCACGAGATGAGGTCTTGGAGATGGGAGAAACTCCGGAAGAACGTGTCTTCAGGGAAAGAAGGAATTCCCGACGACGCGATCGTCGACGGGCTCAATAACAGGTCGAGCAGGAAACAAGGCAACGCCGGGAAAATCCACTCCTCGGACGCAACCTGAACCCCGATTTCGCCCGAACTATGAACACGCCGAGTGAAGTCGGTGGAGTACTGGCTCGGATAGCTGATGGCCTCCCCCGGACTCCCGACGCCGAGGGCTACCGGCGGTTGTTCACTCAAGTAGCCAATCACCTTCTACCCCTCGCTCACCCACCGAACGATCTACGACACCCAATCAACAGTCAGCGGGACGCGCGGAGCTCCATCAACGCCTCATGCGAACGACGACACAAGAACGAAATCTGTCGCCGGGAAGAGTACGACTGGGATCACGACATCCCAGCACGGAGTCAGGCTACCAGGACCGAGTTGGCCACAGCTTCAACTGATGGCACCACCCGCGGACGGTTGAGGCACCACGACAACCGCTCCCCTCCCTAAGACAAACAACATCATCGACGACAGGAGGACACGTGTGGAGTATCGGCACTTACACCGTGCCTCAGAGCCATTAAATGGCCCCCTAACTTCAAGGTATCCAACGTCGACAAATATGAACCTAAGCAGGATCCGGGAGGCTGGCTAGCCGTCTACACCACCGCTGCTCGAGCTGCTGGGACGACTGAGGACGTAATGACCGTGTACTTACCTATCGTCCTCGGACAAGGCGCGCTGCAATGGCTACGACACCTACCCCGACACTGCATCGACGACTGGAGCGACTTCAGTCGGCGCTTCACCGCCAACTTTCAGTCTCTCTCCGACAAACCGGCGCAGCCATGGGACCTCAAATCCATCAAGCGCCGGGGGGACGAAACTCTTCGGTCATACCTCAAAAGGTTCCAGACCATGAGAAATCGTATCCCCGAGGTCGCGGAGACAGCAGTGATCGAGGATTTCTACAGGGGATCCAACGACTCGGCCTTTGTCCGAACCATACTACAGAAGGCGCCGACTACGTCCGAGCAGCTGTTCCGAGAGGCCGACCTCTACATCACCGCCGACGAATGAGCTTAGGACCTCATCGGAGGAGCGAAGCCTACGCCAGCGGTGCCGCGACGCGACACGAACTAGCAACCTGACAAGCGCTGGGAGAAGAGGCCTCGTGAAGAGGTCCACGCCGCTGGACCACCTGCCTCTCATGCCCGAGGAGGACCTCGCGGAGGTGAACGCACGCTGGACGACATCCTCGACGCCCAGTGCCCATACCACAAGGACATGCGCCACACCCTCCGGAACTGCAGGGATTTCAAGCACTCCGTTGGGCAATAACCCCACCAGCAGGAGGAGGGAAGAGGAGGATCCATCCCGCGCGTCGACAGAGAAGTCAACGTCATCTTCGGTGGACATGGGTCACAAGAAAGCAAGAGACAACAAAAGCTCAACGATCGTCAGATACTGGTGGCGGCCACCGGTCCTCCCGCCCCGTACCGATGGTCTGAGCACCCGATCACCTTCACCCGGGCAGATCAATGGCTCAACTTCGATCACCCAGGCAAATACCCGCTTCTCGTCGATCCGGTGATCCGAGAGAGCAGGGTAAAGAAGGTACTAGTGGACGGGGGAAGCAGCATTAACGTCACCTTCCCCCGGATGCTCCAAGGCTTGGGAGTTCCCCTCAAAGAGCTCCACAAGTCGGACACACCCTTCTTCGGCATCGTGCCGACTGAAGGAGAGTACCCGCTGGGCCACATCTACATGCCGGTCACCTTCGAAACTCCGGAAAACTACATAACCGAGTTCCTGAGGTTCGAGGTGGCAAACTTCGACTGCGGATACAACGCCATCATCGGGAGGCCCAGATCGGCGAAGTTCATGGCTATTCCACATTATACGTACATGATATTGAAGATGCCAGGACCACAAGGGATCATAACTGTGCACGCTGACTTCCAAGGCGCCGCAAAATGTTTCCGAGTGGCCATTCAGGCGGCCCTCACCACCAAACCATCAGCGATTTCTTCTGCACAGGCAGACTCAAAGCCTGAGGAAGACCTCGTGGTACCCGCAAACGAAGCTCAAGCCGTGACCTCTATGCGGCCGACTGAAGAAACCAAAAGGATCAACCTCGGGTTCGCTGACGTGCGCAAAACCGCCATCATCAGCTCCAGCCTGGATGACAAATAGGAAGGCGCGCTCGTCCAGTTTCTGCAAGATAACCAAGACGTATTTGCATGGCAACCTGCGGATATGCCGGGAGTCCCAAGAGAGCTGGCCGAGCACAAATTGAAGGTCTACCCCCAGGCGAGGCCAATACGACAAAAATTACATCGCTTTACGCCCGACAAGAGAGAAGCCATTCGTGCTGAGCTGGCTCGCTTGGTCGCGGCCGGATTCATTAGAGAGGTGTTACATCCTGAGTGGTTAGCCAACCCTGTTCTTGTACTCAAAAAGAATAAAGTGGATTGGCGCATGTGCGTTGACTATACGGATCTCAACAAACACTGTCCGAAGGATCCCTTTGGGCTTCCTAGAATCGACCAGGTGGTGGACTCGACCGCCGGATGCTCTATGCTGTCTTTCTTGGATTGCTACTCTGGGTATCATCAGATTAGCTTGGCAAAGGAAGACGAGGAAAAAACAGCATTTATCACCCCGTTTGGAGTCTTCTGCTATACCTCCATGCCGTTCGACCTCAAAAAACGCTGGAGCAACTTATCAGAGGGCTATTCAGACATGCTTAGCCGATCACTGGGGCAAGCGTGTAGAAGCCTATGTGGATGACGTGATGATCAAGACAGAGAATTCAGAAAATTTCATTGAAGATTTACAGCTGGTCTTCAATAGTTTGCGATGATACAGATGGAAGCTTAATCCCGAAAAGTGCATTTTCGGAGTGCCAGCAGGAAAGTTGCTAGGGTTTATTGTCAGCCACCAGAGAATTGAAGCCAATCCAGAAAAGATCGAAGCTATCATGAGGATGGAAGCACCACGATCACAGAAGAAAGTTCAAAGACTCACCGGGTGTATGGAAGCCCTAAGCAGGTTCATATCAAGACTGGGAGAAAAAGGCTTACTATTCTATAAGTTACTCAAGAAGGTGGACAAATTTCAGTGGACTTCAGAAGCACAAGAAGATCTAGATGCGCTCAAAAAATTCTTGACAACACCACTAGTGCTGAAACCGCCACACCGAGCCATGCCGACTCAACCAGCTGAAGATCTGCTATTATACATCTCTTGCACGACTCACGTGGTGAGCACCGCGTTGGTAGTCGAGCGAGCAGAAGAAGGACATGCATACCCAGTACAGCACCCTTTCTATTTCATCAGTGAAGTTCTGGGCTCTTCAAAGAAGAAATATCCTCAGGTTCAAAAGCTATTCTATGCAGTACTTCTAACTGCACGCAAGCTCCGTCACTACTTCGACGACCACAAAGTCATAGTAGTCACTGAATTTCCAATAGGGGATATTCTCCACAACAAAGAAGCCATTGGAAGAATAGCCAAGTGGGCCTGTGAGTTGGGATCTCATGACATCGAGTTTCGACCTCGCACTGCTATCAAAACTCAAGCACTGGTTGACTTCGTATCAGAGTGGACTGAGCAGCAGGTACCGGTTAACCCGGAAACCGCAGAAGTGTGGCGAATGTATTTTGACGGCTCATTGAAGCTGCAGGGAGCGGGTGCAGGGATCCTCTTTATTGCACCTGGAGGTGAACAACTCAAGTACGCTCTTCAATTGTTATTCCCGGCGTCTAACAATGCAGCCGAATACGAAGCTCTGATTCATGGACTAAACATTGCCATATCACTGGGCATTAAGAGACTGATGGTATATGGAGATTCTCTGGTGGTCATAAGCCAGATAAACAAAGAATGGGACTGCTCGAATGACTCCATGGGAAAATACTGCACTGCTGTCCGAAAACTAGAAGACAAATTTGAAGGTTTGGAATTTCATCATGTGGAAAGAGACCGCAATGCAGCAGCTGATGCATTGTCTAAACTAGGATCCAGTCGGACTCAGGTCCCGCCTGGAGTTTTCGTCCAAGAAGTATCATGCCCGAGCATTTCAATGGATCAGGTGGAAGAATGCAACGTTCTGAGCCAACCAGAGTCAGATTCTGATGACTGGAGGGAACCGATTATCAAGTACATAAGAAATGAGGAGGAACCAGATGACAAAAATACAGCAGAACGGATTGCAAGACAGTCAGCTCACTATACACTCATTGGGGAAACGCTATACAGAAGGGGCGCATCAGGAGTCCTCATGAAATGTATTCTCTCAGCTACTGGAAAACAACTTCTGGAAGAGGTTCATGCTAAGCAATGTGGGATACATGCAGCCTCCAGGACCCTGGTTGGGAAGGTTTTCAGATCGGGTTTCTATTGGCCAACAACAAAGAGTGATGCGGCTGAGTTAGTTCAGAGGTGCGAAGCCTGCCAGTACTTGTCAAACAGCAGCATCTACCGGCACAGCAACTACAAACCATACCCGTAACTTGGCCATTCACATGTTGGGGGTTGGATATGATTGGACCTTTCAAAAAAGCTCAAGGAGGATACACTCATGTACTGGTTGCTATCGACAAATTCACTAAGTGGATAGAATTCAAACCCATCGCTTCTCTAACTTCAGCTAAGGCAGTGGAATTCATACAAGATATAATATTCAGGTTTGGAATACCAAATAACATCATAACCGACCTAGGATCCAACTTCACAAGCTCAGAGTTCTTCGATTTCTGCGAGCAAAAGAGCATTCAGATCAAATATGCCTCGGTGGCGCACCCAAGAGCCAACGGGCAGGTAGAAAGAGCCAACGGGATGATATAGGAGGCGCTCAGGAAGAAAGTCTTCGACAAGAATGAAAAGTTCACAGGAAAGTGGATCAGAGAGCTGCCGTACGTCGTTTGGAGCCTAAGAACTCAACCTAGTCGAGCCCTGCATGGAAACACTCCTTTCTTCATGGTCTATGGTTCAGAGGCAGTGCTACTTGCTGATCTCAAGTTTGGGGCGCCAAGGTTAATCTTTGAAAACATAGCAGAAGCTGATGCTACTAGGCTGGAGGATGTTGATGTACTTGAAGAAGAACGACTGAACACGGTGATTCAATCAACACAGTATCAGCAAACTTTGAGGCGCTATCACGATAAGGCCATACGACATCGATCTTTCGCAGTGAGAGATCTCGTCCTCCGCCGAATTCTAACGGGGGAGGGGCGGCACAAATTGTCACCTCTATGGGAAGGACCATTCATAGTAGCTGAAGTCACTTGGCCTGGATCATATCATCTCACATAGATGGATGGCACAGAAGTTGGGAACTCATGGAACATAGAACATCTCAGGAAGTTTTACCCCTAGCTATACCCCAAAAGTTGTCGGGACGGCAATGTATTCTGTAAACTGGGAAATATATCATCAATAAAAAGACTTCAAGAGCACTCAAGTTGTTCAGTATCAACCTACATTCTTACTTAACTCGGGGTGACCACTATACCCTGCTAACGGAGCAATCGGCTTAAGTCGGCGATGACTTAAGACGGTGCGACATGCTCGCGCTTACTTAACTCGGGGTGACCACTATACCCTGCTAACGGAGCAATCGGCTTAAGTCGGCGATGACTTAAGACAGTGTGACATGCTCACGCTTACTCAACCCAGGGTGACCACTATACCCTGCTAACGAAGCAATCGGCTCAAGTCGGCGATGACTTAAGACGGTGCGACATGCTCACGCTTACTCAACCCGGGGTGACCACTATACCCTGCTAACGGAGCAATCGGCTTAAGTCGGCGATGACTTAAGACGGTGTGACATGCTCACGCTTACTTAACCCGGGGTGACCACTATACCCTGCTAACGGAGCAATCGGCTTAAGTCGGCGATGACTTAATATGGTGCGACATGCTCATGCTTACTTAACCCGGGGTGACCACTATACCCTGCTAACGGAGCAATCGGCTTAAGTCGACGATGACTTAAGACGGTGCGACATGCTCACGCTTACTAGACTCGGGGTGATCACTATACCCCTGATAACGGAGCGATCGATTTAAGTTGGCAACGACTTAAACTGGCACGACACATTCAGCACATTTGCGATTATTCATCCCAGGGCGATCTCTATGCCCCACGAAAAAATTTCAAAACCATCATGATACACTTACTTTTACGACTATAGATATCATTGAATTCTAACAACGGGAAAGCAATAACAGCATTCAGTACTAAAAAGCGTTTTCTAACGAAGCATCAGAGCACACTAACCACATGATCAAAGCACACAGCGTTTTCTATTTGGGAATGTTTTTCTCAGGAGCAACCGACGAGGAGGGACGACTTGAAGAATCGGGAGCGGCATTCACATCTGCCACTATGTCGTCGGGAACAACCACGCCGGGTCTCCTCATCAGGATTCGCCCCGCGCGAACGGCTTTGTCCATGGCTCTGTCGCGCTGGGTCTTCAGAGTAGCAGAAGTATCTTCAGCGGCCTTGACAGCCAACCGAGTGGCTTCTAGCTCCCGGACCACCGACTTTTTGGAAGCGCAAATCCTTGATGACAGTATCCTTGTTCGACACCAATTGCCTGAGGCGAATCATATCATCTAGAGACTCTTGCAACTTGTAGCGATGGTTATCTAAGTCCTCCATGGTGAAACGATGGCTCATCTCCAAGATAGTCAACGAGTTGCTGGCATCGCGGTATAACTTCTCCAGATTGTCACGAGAAGTGGCAAGAGCACGTTTCTCCTCCTGAAGACAAGAACCGATTTTCTCCAACGTCAAGCAAGCACTAAAAACATAACAGATAAGGGCAAGTGAAAGTTCAATTCAGTGGCCACCTTTTTAGAATCAAGTTGAGCACAGAGAGTGGAGTTAGCATCATTTAGAGAAGCAGAAACACAGGCCAGTTCAGCCTGACTTTGAGAATACCTTTCTTCAAGGTCAGAATATCGCCGGGCCATATCTGTCAGGAAACAGTCAAGCAAAGGTGTTCAGCTATAAAGCAGATTAATCAAATAGCCAATGAAGGAACAAAGGGCACTAACCAACATTTGCTATTTCCAAGTCAGATACTCGCCGCTGAAGCAGCACTGGATTCCAATGCGTTAGGGACAAAACCCCTTCTGGGACAGAGGTGCCCTGCGATTTCAACCGACCAGCCATTTTGTCCACTAATGCCTGACATTAAGAACAGATGAGCATAATAATAGCAGTCTACCCAAAATAAAAGTCAGGACAGAAGAAACCAAGTTACCTGGAGGTTGGAGAAGAATGAGGGAACCCCCAAGTCATGGGAAATCAACTGACGGCTTGCTGAAGGGTCACCAACTGGAACAACCCGCAGTGCATCATTGGGAACCAAGTCAGTGTCACCAGCAGAAGTCAGAACTCAGTCATCAGGTACGTTGGCCTCTAAAGCGACCTCTTGACATGAAACTCGTGCTGCTGTCATACAATCAGAGTGCGGAGGAGAAGATCCCACGTGAACATCCATGGAAGTGTTAGAGGGAGAACCGACTCAGACACCCTCGGGTGTTGGGTCATCGCTCGCGCTACCCATCCGAGCCGGATCATCCCCGGCAACACCCTCGGGGGCTGGGTAAGCACCAGCGCTATCTTTGAGGGCCGAGCCCTCCGAGGCAGCCACCTCTAAGGCTGAAGGACCTTCAACCACTTCCATGGGAATAGTGCAATCCAGGCCAGCCTCCTGACCCTTAAGACTGCGCTCCAAGGTCGATGAGGTGCGGGATGCCACCCGGGATAACTCCAGCCCAGCACCAGGCACATCAGTGCAAACGTCCATCATGCCACCATCTGCTGGCTCGGACAACAGATCTTCTGGTACCATGTCTTCAAGAGTCTGATCAAAGTTCGCCAGAGATAATTCTTGCAGACCGATGAGGGCAAATAAAGCTGGAGAAGGAACACCACTGCTTTCCCCGCTGGCTACGTAGCGTCGGCTGTTTTTCCGAATTAGAGGGATTTCATCCTCCCCTTCCTCATCTTCATCAACAGCGCGGACAGTACACCCATTGGGGTCAACGTCATCCAGGTCACACCCATTGGGGTTAATAGCAGGCAGGTTGCACCCATTGGGATCAGCTTCAACAAATGCAGGCACTGGCACTTCCTCAGCAGCAGGAGCAGAAGGACCAGCGTCCTGATCCAAACTAGACACTCGACGAAGACGTCTCTTCTTCTATTTCTTCCCCTCAGCAGGAGAAGCAGGCTGATTGGCTCGGCAAGAACGCTTCGGACGAACACTGTCAGACTTCTGAATATCCAAAGCTTTGCTAGCCTCTGGGATGGGCACTACCACCAATGTTCCAGCAAGGACTGCATCAGAGGAATCTTCAGCTAACATATCCAACATGGCACTTATCTCTGCATCACTCGGATTCAAAGGCACCTCAAAATGAACCTGCCTCTCGTCGTCGGGAATTTCTTCAAGAGAGGCAACCAAAGCACTAACTTCTTCGGGAGAGGGTCGCACTCTAAGGCCCAAACCGCTATCACCAGCAGGAGCATTTGACACAAAACTGGTAAAGGTCTTGGAAGGAGGCAGATTCCAGGCCAAGTATGCACCAGGAGTGCCAACGTTTGACACCTTGCCTCTAAGTATCATCTCGAGCCGGCTCACCAAGTCCACGGCAGGAATTCTTCTGTTGGTTATCCGAGTTGAATCAGCAAAGCCTCGATACAGATAGGCCGGATATGCTCTGTCTTTCAGCGGTTGAATGTTCTTGAAAACAAAGTCAGCGACCACAGCCTCTGCAGTCAGACCCCTTTCTTTCAACAATCCAACTTCAGCCAGCAAAGCCCCTGCCTCAGCCACTTCCTGGTCTGTGGGGGATTCGGTCCAGCTCGGAGTGCGAACATCTGACTGTCTCCCTGACCATGGGGGGAGAGAATTCCCATGATTCTCCATGATAAACCATTCCAGGCGCCATCCCTTGATACTGTCCTTGAGTGGGATGTCGAGGTAGTCAGCTTTCTGAAAGCTCTCTTGTGGGTTTTGGTGTTTGGATAACAACTCAATTAAAGGACTAACAAGTGTGCTAAGTATTGAACAGGTGCTCAATGTAAAGCTAACAGGGTTCAACACAAGTGAACAATGTGAAGGTCCAAGGACTAGATGATGGATAGAGAATGGGCATCACAAGTATGATGGACATTGCATAAAGTGAGACTCGGGTGCGTAGCTCGGAGACAACTGATCAAGCCAAGGATGGAGGCAAGTAGAGCTTCGAGGTACCAAGTGCACGGGAGAAGGTCAAAGAGGCTGAGGAACCCAAAGCCAAGGTTGAAGAAGAAGACTTGCAAAGTCAAGGGTGATCGAGTTGAGAAGAGCTATGAAACATCAAGGATCACTACATAAGGACGTAACTTACAACCAATTGGGAAACATCTATAGTTATGTGGTGTAAGTCATAAGGCTCAAGATCAAGCTCTAAGAAGGAGAACAAAGTCACTAGAAGAAGAACAAATGTCAAAATCAGAACTAGAAGCAGCCCAAAAGAGCTAAGTGCACTTCGACCTTTAGTTTGGGTTGTTCCTATGTTTGGAGATATTCTATGTGACCTTTGCAGGATGTTGGAGCTCAGAAATGTTAGTCTAGATCAAGCTAAGCTGACTTGATGATTTAGGAGTCCAACATCAATCTTTAGCATGTCAAATGATAGAGAGGTGAAAATCCAAGAGAAGGTATGTTTCTAGACTTAGTACATTGGTTTTTGTGTACTAACATATTTGTCTAAGTATTAGAAACAGAGAAAAGAAGAAAAGAAAAGAGGTGCAAAAGGCTTGGCTGTATATAGCCAAGACTCAGCTTGGTCTGGCACACCGGATAGTGTCCGGTGGTGCACCTGACAGTGTCCGGTGCGCCAGGCTGAACTCTGGTGAACAGGCCGCTCTCGGGAGAAGTCTGGCGAGTACGGCTATAATTCACCGGACTGTCTAGTGAGCCAACAGTCGGCTGGGCCAACGATCAGCCGCGCAATCCGCGTGTGACGCGTGGCCGAGCCAACGGTCAGAAGGGGGCACCGGACTGTCCGGTGTGCACTGGACAGTGTCCGGTGCGCCAACGGCTCCAAGACTGCAACGGTCGACTGCGCCAATTTTGGAAGGAAATCGGGCACCGGACTGTCCGGTGCGCCAACCAACAGAAGGCAAGAATTGCCTTCCTGGATTGCTCTCAACGGCTCCTAGGCCCCTTGGGCCTATAAAAGCGACCTCTAGGCGCCTCAAACAAGAGAAAAAGAGAAGCCAACAAGTGTAGACATCACTCGGATCAATTCTTTCTCTCCCTCTCGTGTATATCTCTCTAGTTTGTGTAGAGGCAAAGCTATAAGCCTCTAGAGAGTGGAGAAGTGCTGCTAAGAACTAGAGCATAGTCTTGAGCATATTGTTACTCGCCAGAGTGCTGTCAAGAAGATTGTAAGCAGCCGCGGTTCTGTTGTAACTACCTCAACATAGTGGAAGGCTATATCTGTCTGACTGACAGATCTGAGCAAACGGAGGAAGGAGTTGAAATAGACTCCAAGCCTAGGTGTGGCTAACTCCAACGAGGACTAGGCAAGCATTTCAGGCTTGGCCGAACCTCGGGATAAATTCCTGTGTCCACGTGCTCTGCTCTGTGTTGTGTCCTGATTCTCTGTCTTATTCAGCTCTTACTTCTGCACTTCACTGCTTACTTGTGGTACTAGCTTTCTTTGAAGTGCAGGATATTCTTAAGACAGGAACTTCAATTCCGCTGAAACCTACTCGAAGGGTTCTTCACTCCACTGCGATCATGTCTTCGAGTAGAGTAAGATTTAAGTTTTAAAGTGTTAATTTTTATTCACCTATTCACCCCCTAGGCGACATCCAGATCCTGTTCCCGGGCCAAAGGGAACTTTCACTTTCCTCCCACGGCGCATCTCCAAGATCGCGCCCCCCACCAGCTGGTGCTGCCCTCCGGCCATCCCAGGGCGACAGTGGTACAAATACTTCCACAGGCCAAAGTGTGGCAGAACGCCGAGAAAAGCTTCGCATAAATGAACAAAGATAGAAACTTGCAGAACGGAATTGGGATTCAGATGGGTTAGATTCAAGCAATAGAAATCAAGGAGACCGCGGAAAAAAGGAGAAATGGGAAGAGCAAGACCGTGGAGGAGAAAAGGAACGTAGATGACGGATTCGTGAGTGTCCTCTGTTGGAACAGTGACCCCACAGCAGATCCGCCAGGAACAGAGCTCCTTTGGAGGAAGAACTCCGATGGATACAAGATGGAGAAGGTCGGATTCAGAGACAACAGACATATGGTTACCTGCGAAAGGCAACTGACTGTTGGGATCGATGGGAGGAATGACTGCGACGGACGAACTCGAAGCTTTCCGCTTGGGCGCCATCTCAACCTTGTGGACGAGCGGAGTGGAAGCAGTATTGCGGAAAAGCAAAAACTAGGGCACGGAATGCGGAGACATGCGACAGTGCAGTACATATGGGGTTTTCCGAGGCTAGATGCCAAATCTAAAAAGCGTCCAGTCATCACCCGGCTGTTATTTCTAAAACGCTGGCGCGCCACATCATCACCCGGCAGTTATTTCTAAAGCGCGGGCATGCCACATCATCACTCGGCCGTTATTTCCAAAGCGGCCGACACGGTCCATTTTAACTCAGCGGTTATTTCTGAAAACGCTGACGTTACCAAACTCCACTCGACCATTGTCTCCAAAGCGGCCGGCGTGGCCCGTTATCACTCGACCGTTACCTCTAAAACGCCGACGTTGCCATCGATCACTCGGCTGTTACCTCTAAAACACCGATGTCGCCATCAATGACTCGGCTGTTACCTCTAAAACGTCGACGTCGCCATTAGTCACTCGGCCGTTATTTCTAAAACACCAACGTGGCCCACTATCACTCGGCTGTTACTCCAAAAAGCGCCAACATCACCAGTAATAACTCGGCTGTCACTCCTAAAGCAACAACGTGATTTCAGATGACTCGGCCGCTACCACCAAAGCGCTGACATCGCGAAGAAAACAGTCAGAAGCGTGATTCGATGATTCCAAACATTCCTCAGGCATTAATGAGATCGGTGAATGACAGGAAAGCAAAATAACGCGCACAGAAGTGGGACGAAATCATTCTTCATTATAAGGGAAGCATTACCGAACTTACAAATCAACTCATTATGAGCTGATGCCTTCCCTACTACTACATTACATTTCACTAACTATACTACTAGCTACTACTACATTATTCCGCTAATACTACTTCTACTACTAATCTATACTAATAATTAAAACCAGTGGCATCTAGCCACTGGCCTTGTTGCTGCCCCTGCCGCTGCCGCCCTTGCTGCTGTCGCCGCCGTCGCCGCTACCACCCTTGCCGCCGCCATCACCATCGCCTTCGCCGTCGTCACCGCTGCCGTCGCTGCTGCCGTCGCTGTCGCTTCCGTCACTACCGTCGCCGTCGCTACCGCCCTCCTCGGACGAGTCCGAGGAGTTCTCCTCGTCCGAGGAGTACTCCGACTCATCCGAGCCCTCGAGCCCGGCGCGCTCGACGGCCCGGATGTAGGTCCAAACCTCCGCGGCGAGTCCCTGGGAGTCGTCTGAATCATCAGACGACGTCGGGGGAGAGGCAGGAGCCGAAGAGCCCTCAGACTCGGAGGAGAACTTCTCCTCCGAGTACTCCGAGTCGCCGAAGTCCTCTGAGGGAGGAGTCGGCTTGCGCTTGCGTTTGTCACCAGAGCGATGCGAAGAACTACCACCTTTCTTACTCTTGCCCATGGTGGATGAAAAAGGAAAGAGAAGAGAGTGAACAGCAAGCAACAGCAAGAGATGTGAAAATGACGGAGAAGCAAGAAAACTATTTATAGAAGAAGAAGGCAACCGCTCACCTCCTACCACGGCCACTGAACAGTCGCAAAAATTCAATATGCAATTCAAACCGCCTGGAGACACGTCAGGCGGCTGACGCCGTTTCACGTAACACGACACCCATTGGGACTCCAGTCAACTGCGCGGGCAATATGATTACGCCCGCGGTCACATCAAGTTACTACTCAGAAGTAGTTTGCTAAACGCTCAGCGTACCAAGCCGTCCCTTGCCTACACCCATTGGGGGGGACGCCCAGGAATTATCAGTATATTTTCAAAATAGTCACATCCGAACAGTATATGCAATGAATACTTCAAGATAGAAGAAAGATATCAGCAAGGATCAAAGGAAAGCCAAATATAGCCGATGAGGTACAAGTCTAATCGACAGAAGTATCAAAGCGCGAAGTGACACGAAGACTAGTCAGAGGCCATCTATCGAACGTCCAATCAGTAGCAGATCAAATAAATTGCAAGATCCAGCAAAATATGGGCAGATCGCATACTCGGCCTCAAAGACAAAAATATACGCTGACCTCTAAAGCGTAGTATTAATAATATAATGCTGATCTCCAAGGCATTCGGCAAAGGGGAAGGATAATTCCCGGAAAAAAGGCACGAAATGAAGACCTTCGAGTGGATTATTTTCAAAAATCCACTCGAAGCTCGGAGGCTACACCCATTGGGTGCACCTTCGGTGCATCCAATGAATCATCATCCCCGAAGAAGCAAAATGCTGACCTCTAAAGCATTGGGCAAGATCAAGACAAGGCTGACCTCTAAAAAAGTACAAGTGGAAGATAAAAGTGATCTCTGATAATACTTGAAGTGAAGACCTTCGAGTGGATTGTTTGCAAAAATCCACTCGAAGCTCGGGGGCTACACCCACTGGGTGCACCTTCGGTGCACCCAATGAATTTTGAAGTCCTACGATACAGAAATGTTGACCTCCGAAGCATGAGTCCGAGACAGAACACCAAATTTCGAGTGATGAAAGCAGAAAAAGGCAGTGAAAATTTGTTTCTATCGGATCACTCAGAATTCAGAAGCAGTGGCCCGGTAGGCTTATCTCCAAAGCATTCATTGTTAAAATCAAAGACTGCAAGCTGGACCTAGGATCCTTGGGCCGTTTATTTCAAATTCGACCCAAAGATCGGGGGCTCGTGGGGGACAGATATCCCTTGGGTCCACCAGAAGGATAAAAGACCTCACGAAAGGCCCAAGGGCCCCGTAATTCGTAAGGTCATCCCCCTCGTGGGCCTGGGGAGGAACGACCAGTGAAGTGGATCGACACAAGGCCATATCAGCGCGAGCCCAAGACGGCCCAACGAATTCGAGCAATAATCACAACTGTGACCCGACCTTCCCGCACAGGAGCCCCGTACAACGGAACCAAGCGAGGATGGGTCGGCAGAATTATAGGAGGATAAACTCAGTTAGTTCACTATTTCTTAGGTACACGTAGTTATCATACCTGCATGTATCGCCCCACGGTTGAGTGTATAAGGCCTAGGGGGCACCCTTTCAGATCAGATGCTCGTTACTTAGCCTTCCACCCAACTCTCTACGTTTTCAGCGCTAGAGAACTCCCTTGTAACCCACCACATAAAGCACTCTCGCCAGGACGTAGGGTGTTACGCATCTCAAAGCGGCCCGAACCTGTAAACCTCTGCCCACTGTTTCTCGTGCATCCAGCATGAACCATCGAGCTACAGTCGATAACACCGTCCTACTCCTGAAAGCACCTTGAGGGGTAACCCCGGGTGCGCGGTCGGACCCGAAACACCGACAGAAGCTCTTCTTGCCTCCATCCTTGGCTTGATCGGTTGTCTCTGAGTTACGCACATCGAGTCTTACTTAAGCAATGTCCATCTTACTTGTGATGTCCATTATCTATAGATAATCCAGTCTTTGGACCATCACATTTGTTCACTTGTGTTGAACCTTGTTAGCTTTGCATTAAGCACCTGTTCAACACTTCACACACTTGTTAGTCCTTTAATTGGGTTGTCGTCCAAACACCAAAACCCACAAGAGAGCTTTCAATCTCCCCCTTTTTGGTGATTGATGGCAACACAATTAAAGCTTACATAAGAATAAGATTTAAAGCACAAATTTTGAATTCTAAGTTTATAGAATGCTCCCCCTAAATATGTGCTTACATTAAAATCTTAACTTTGGCCTTATATGCCAAATTACACATACTTAGGCTAATTCAAAGCATTACTACACCTTAGCACCTGTGGGATGCATTGTGTCAAATATTAACCCATGATGCGTATAACACACAAATACACAGAATCAGAGTTAAACACCAATTAAATTGATATACCACAGGAATATCAACCTACCACTATTCACCATTAAGATACCGAATCAGAGTTAAACACCAATTAAATGGATATACCACATTAATATCTATCACAGGATAAACACAGTAGATACCAATTGATTCATATGAACGGAAGCACCAATTAATACAACAAGAAGCATATGATAAGTATTATCAACAAAACTAACACATTCTTCCTTAAGATCAAAGGAACTCAAGGAAACCCTAGCACACAAACAATTAATCTTCACCCTCTTCACACTTAAGATAAGCTTTCCTCTCAGGTCGAGGTAAGCTTTAATGCACAAATTCTCCCCCTTTGACATCAAACACCAAAATCATATTCAAGCAAGAACATAGGATGATGTCAAGGGGCAGCAGGGTATTGAGCAGGTAAAATACAACACACTAACATTACTCCCCCTTACACATTAAACATACGCAACACAAGCATTGGAGGAAAATTAAGATACAAATACGCAAAAGGTCAATACCTCCTTTTGTACCTTTACCATGTTATGGTGTACTTTCCATCTAAGAGGTGGAGTTCCTTTTACCATCAATTTGAGATTTCCATCTTGAAAGTTTAATCTCTAGGGAGCTCCCTCACACTTGTGCCTGATCCTTTATCCTGACATTTTCTTGTTGCTATGACACCAAACTTAGAACAAGTTATAGTATTGTGGCACAAGATGAAGCTTCTATTCTAGTGATTACCAAAAGATACCAATTGAAGCACACTACCAAGGCTACCAATTGAAAAATCATCACTATTATAGCTCCATGATATTTAAAGATAAGCATCTAGGATCACCAACTATTATAGAGCACGAGCAACCTTTAAATACGCAATTACTCACAACTTTAGATACCAATTACTCGACTTGTGGAGGTACCCAAGTCCTGATTGCTCAATTTCTTGCTCATCTTCCCTTTTTCACCTTGAGACTATATAGGATCACTCACGAAACAGTTAGTCTCAAAAGACACAAGTTATGTGTGCTCCCCCTAAAGTTGTGCATCAAGTATTTGAATGACTTGCACCTTGCACATTCTAGCGTCCTCAGAACTAGAGGGGATCACAACATACCTTGGTCTAGGCATAATATATCAATTGCATCACAAAAAGATACAAATTGAATAGATGACATAATACAACTTATGACTAGTGGAAGCAATGCATGCCTTAAGATATATGACATTTTAAAAGCAACCTAGGCACGCTTCACACATGATGATCATTGCAACACATATATCAATTGAAAAATGACAAGATCATGCATAAAAAGCATAGTGTCTACGCACACCATGATTAAGAAGTATTTTCTTAGGTACACCAAAGGAGACAACATTTTAAAGCATAAAGCACCTAAGCCAAGATACTGCCAATTGAAAGGCAAGAACATAGCTATGATCACAATCAACAGATCTTCAAGAGTTTCAATGAAATTGCATAGTTCCATCCTCCATACCTTTGCCTTTTACCTGAATGCCATGAGATTCATTCTTTTCGGTAGTGTGGAGTGAGAGCACATGTAGTCACCAATTTAGGGCTCCTTTTGTTCATGCACCTCATAGCTCGAGAGAGTGCATTTGAGACACAACATGGATTTCTTGTTTTGGTATACACAAAGTACCAAGACAGAGTAATCATGTGAACATGGACTAAACAAAACTATCTTGCTTGCACATAGGTTAATACATAATCATTGAAAACCACACAACATGATTTACAAAAAGATACAGGTTTAGCCATATACACCAAGAGAGTTAATCATAGTAGATATATCAAATGAAAAGCTACCCATTGAATGATTCATGAGAGATAACCTATAAACACACAATCATAGTTGAGCAAGCATCATTATGATCATGGAAATCATGAATCATTAATTGAAAGATATTTAACACAAGCAATCTCAAAAGCATAACTACTCCAAG
Organism: Zea luxurians; assembly: GCA_029449295.1. NCBI lineage: Eukaryota > Viridiplantae > Streptophyta > Magnoliopsida > Poales > Poaceae > Zea > Zea luxurians. The sequence continues at coordinate 217,533,307 of JAOPSE010000001.1, forward strand.
GATATGTATAGCACGACAATTCAACATAAGAGCAATACTGATTGGAAATAATGCACTTAAGATACACGGGTACCGTCCTTTGGAGAGCAAGTTGCAGATTCTCATCAGAGTCCTTTGCTTGATCCACCAATAATGATTAAAGACCTCTACAACTTATTTAACTTGAGATGAACATGGGATTAGTATTGCACAATAATTCAACCTTGGGTCAATAAATAGACAATAAAATTGACAGCTTAAGCATAGAGTTTGAATTAACCATCTTAAGCTCTCCCATGGTCTCCAGTCCATCTAGAGGCACCTGCATGGTCTAGTTGGCACAGTTTGATACCCATCTCGGAATGGGTCCATAACGTTCATCTAAAAGAGCCTTTGGTATCCAAATAGCAGTTGTGCTAGTTCTAGGTGATCTCATTACTAATCTAGCATAAGTGTATGATTTGGGTCTCCTAAGCAAATAAAATTGAGATAAATTTACTTGCTTAGAAGCTTTACCCTTCTTACATACCTTAGGTAGATGACCACGCTCTCCACACATGTCGCTGAAGCGTCGCTCAACCAGACATGATGTTTGCTGTTTGTCTTTTTTCTTAGTGAGGGTCATCCTGGAGGGTGCATGTTGTCGGGGACCATAATTAGGGGTACCCTCAAGGCTCCTAATTCTCAGCTGGTAACCCCCATCAGCACAAAGCTGCAAAGGCCTGATGGGTGCGATTAAGTCAGGGATCAGTCCATTCAAGGGACTCGATCACGCCTCACCCGAGCCTAGCCTCGGACAAGGGCAGCCGACCCCGGAGGATTTCCGTCTCGTCCGAGGCCCCCCTTCAGCGGCGAACATGTTTCCGGCTCGCCCGAGGCCCTGCCTTCGCCAAGAAGCAACCCTGACCAAATCGCCGCACCGATCGACCAAATCGCAGGAGCATTTAATGCAAAGGTGGCCTGACACCTTTATCCTAACGCATGCCCCCAGCCGGCAGAGCCGAAGTGACCGCCGTCACTTCGCCGCTCCACTGACCGGCCTGACAGAAGGACAGCGCCGCCTGCGCCACTCCGACTGCGGTGCCACTTGACAGTCTGTCAGGGCAGTCAGGCCCTGCCGAAGGCACCATAGGAAGCTTCGCTCCGCCCGACCCAGGGCTTGGACTCGGGCTAAGTCCCAGAAGACGGCGAACTCCGCCCGACCCAGGGCTCGGACTCGGGCTAAGTCCCGGAAGACGGCGAACTCCGCCCGACCCAGGGCTCAGACTCGGGCTAAGTCCCAGAAGACGACGATCTCCGCCTCGCCCGACCCAGGGCTCGGACTCGGGCTAAGTCCCGGAAGACGGCGAACTCCGCCCGACCCAGGCCTCGGACTCGGGCTAAGTCCCGGAAGACGGCGAACTCCGCCCGACCCAGGGCTCGGACTCGGGCTAAGTCCCGGAAGACGGCGAACTCCGCCCGACCCAGGGCTCGGACTCGGGCTAAGTCCCAGAAGACGACGATCTCCACCTCGCCCGACCCAGGGCTCGGACTTGGGCTCGGCCCCAGAAGACGACGAACTCCGCTTCGCCCGACCCCAGGGCTCGGACTCCGCCCCGGCACCAGCCGGCGATCTCCGCCTCGCCCGAACCTGGGTCTCGGACCCGACCTCGGCCACGGAAGACAAACTCGACCTCGGCTTCGAAGGAGCTTCCACATTGCCCAACCTAGGGCGCAGACCAGCCACGTCAACAGGAGGCACCATCATCACCCTACCCCGAGCTGACTCGGGCCGCAGGGAACAAGACCGGCGTCCCATCTGGCTCGCCCCGCCAGATAGGCAATGATGGCGCCCTGCATACTCTGTGACGACGGCGGCTCTCAGCCCCCTTACGGAAGCAAGAGGACGTCAGCAAAGATTCAACCGCTCCGACAGCTGTCCCTCCGCCAGGCTCCATCGCTCCTCCGACGGCCACGACATCACACCAGCTGGGTGCCAAAATCTCTTCGGCTGCCACAACGGCATGTACTTAGGGCGCTAGCTCTCCTCCGCTAGACACGTAGCACTCTGCTACACCCCCCATTGTACACCTGGATCCTCTCCTTGCGCCTATAAAAGGGAGGACCAGGGCCCTCTTAGAGAAGGTTGGCCGCGCGAGGACGAGGACGAGACACGCGCTCGCTTGAAGCCGCTCGCTCCCTCTCCCGCGTGGACGCTTGTAACCCCCTACTGCAAGCGCACCCGACCTGGGCGCGGGACGAACACGAAGGCCGCAAGATTCCCACCTCTCTCAAGCCGGTCTCCGGCCGCCTCGCTCTCCCCCCTTCGTGCTCGGCCTCGCGCTCGACCCATCTGGGCTGGGGCACGCGGCGACATTCACTCGTCGGCCTAGGGACCCCCGGTCTCGAAACGCCGACAGTTGGCGCGCCAGGTAGGGGCCTGCTGCGTGTTGACGAACAGCTTCCCATCAAGCTCCAGATGGGCAGTCTCCAGCAACCTCTCCAACCCGGGACGGAGCTCCGTTTCGGGAGTCTTGAGTTCATGTCCCTCGACGGCAGCTACGACATGATACTCCTCCCACCGCCGTGCGATAACGACAGTGGCGGCCGACAACCCGCCCGCCGGCGGCGGAATCGGTGACGTCTTCCCCGCATGGTGGAAGAACAATCTTCAAGCTCACCTCGTCCTCTCCCCCGCCGGCGGAGGAGGAGGCGGGACAACCAAGGCCAAGCAGGAGACAGCGCCTCGTCGGCTATCGAGCGAGTCGGCGGCCCTAGCACCCCAATGGGGGGGCGCACCGAGCGTCGACCTCGCATTTGAGGCGAAGGCGAGCGCCGTCTCCCCGCGACACGCCAATCCCGAGCAAGCGGACGACGCCAACACGCTCGCGAAAAGCTTGCTGGGCGTCACCCTCGTACCTGAGATGACGGCGCAGTCAGTCCCCGACGTGACCTTATCGCCGCCCGTCGACCAAAAGGTACCGACCGATTCCCATCCCACGTCTTTCAGATTCAACCTCGACCCGCCTAGCGGCCCCGCTTTGGCGGGCGCTCTTGTAGAGGCGGGTCCAAACCCTCTGGGGTTTCGTATGCGGTCACCTTGGGACCGGCTGATGGACGTCTCGACCTACGGGCCCTCTGGGTCCGAGGAAGACGACGAGCCCAGCATCTGTTGGGATTTCTCTGGACTTGGCAACCCCAGTGCCATGCGGGACTTCATGACCGCATGCGACTACTGCCTTTCCGACTGTTCCGACGGTAGCCGTAGCCTCGGCGACGAGGACTGCGGCCCAAGTCGCGAATGCTTCCACGTCGATCTAGGGGGTCCCTCCGAAGGCAACCATCTCGGCATGCCGGAGGATGGTGACCTCCCTAGGCCGGTGCCTCGCGTTGACATCCCACGGGAGCTAGCTGTGGTCCCCGTTCAGCCGGGGGGTCATGACCCACAGCTCGAGCAAATCCGCGGGGTGCAGGCCAGGCTCGACGAGGGAGCAGGAGCGCTTGAGCCGATCCGTCGGGACGTCGGGCAGGCATGGGCGGGCCAACCTCCGGCCGGAAAAATACGTCATCTACCCCAGGGCTTCTAGCACCGCATCACCGACGACGTCAGGGTCAGGCCACCACCCGCATCCAGTGGGGTCGGCCAGAACCTAGCGGCAGCAGCAATGCTTCTTCGCGCGATGCCGGAGCCATCAACCACCGAGGGGCGACAAATCCAGGGAGAGCTCAAGAATCTCCTGGAAGGCGCCGCGGTCCGACGGGCCGAGAGCTCCGCCTCCCGAAGGCAGGGGTACCCCTCGGAACCTCATGCCGCGACTTCCCGATTCATGCGGGAAGCCTCGGTCTACACCGGGCGCACGCGCAACACTTCGCCTGCGGCCCCGGGTCGCCTCGGCAACGAGCACCATCACCGCGACCGCCGGGCCCACCTCGATGAGAGGGTGCGCCGAGGCTACCACCCCAGGCGCGGGGGACGCTACGACAGCGGGGAGGATCGGAGTCCCTCGCCCGAACCACCCGGTCCGCAATCCTTCAGTTGAGCCATCCGGCGGGCGCCGTTCCCGACCCGGTTCCGACCCCCGGCTACTATCACAAAGTACTCGGGAGAGACGAGACCGGAACTGTGGCTCGCGGACTACCGTCTGGCCTGCCAACTGGGTGGAACGGACGATGACAACCTCATCATCCACAACCTCCCCCTGTTCCTCTCCGACACCGCTCACGCCTGGTTGGAGCACCTGCCTCCGGGGTAGATCTCCAACTGGGACGACCTAGTCCAAGCTTTCGCCGGCAATTTCCAGGGCACGTACGTGCGCCCTGGGAATTCCTGGGACCTCCGAAGCTGCCGACAGCAGCCGGGAGAGTCTCTCCGAGACTACATCCGGCGATTCTCGAAGCAGCGCACCGAGCTGCCCAACATCACCGACTCGGATGTCATCGGCGCGTTCCTCGCTGGCACCACCTGCCGCGACCTGGTGATGTCATCGCAAGACCCCCACCAGGGCGAGCGAGCTGATGGACATCGCCACCAAGTTCGCCTTCGGCCAGGAGGCGGTCGAGGCTATCTTCCGAAAGGACAAGCAGCCCCAGGGCCGCCCATCGGAAGATACTCCCGAGGCGTCAACTCAGTGCGGCACCAAGAAGAAGGGCAAGAAGAAGTCGCAAGCGAAACGCGACGCCGCCGACGCGGACCTTGTCGCCGCCGCCGAGTACAAGAACCCTCGGAAGCCCCCCGGAGGTGCCAACCTCTTCGACAAGATGCTCAAGGAGCCGTGCCCCTATCACCAGGGGCCCGTCAGGCACACCCTTGAGGAGTGCGTCAAGCTTCGGCGCCACTTCCACAGGGCCGGGCCACCCACGGAGGGTGGCAAGGTCTGCGACGACGACAAGAAGGAAGATCACCAGGCAGGAGAGTTCCCCAAGGTCCGCGACTGCTTCATGATCTATGGTGGGCAAGCGGCGAACGCCTCGGCTCGGCACCGCAAGCAAGAGCGCCGGGAGGTCTGCTCGGTGAAGATGGCGGCGCCAGTCTATCTAGACTGGTCCGACAAGCCCATCACCTTCGACCAAGCCGACCACCCCGACCACGTGCCGAGCCTGGGGAAATACCCGCTCGTCGTTGACCCCGTCATCGGCGACGTCAGGCTCACCAAGGTCCTCATGGACGGAGGCAGCAGCCTCAACATCATCTACGCCGAGACCCTCGGGCTTCTGCGTATCGATCTATCCTCGGTCCGGGCGGGCGCTGCGCCTTTCCATGGGATCATCCCCGGGAAGCGCGTCCAGCCCCTCGGACAACTCGATCTTCCCGTCTGCTTCGGAACACCCTCCAACTTCTGAAGGGAGACCCTGACGTTCGAGGTGGTCGGGTTCCGAGGAACCTACCATGCGGTACTGGGAAGGCCATGCTACGTGAAGTTCATGGTCGTCCCAAACTACACCTACCTAAAGCTCAAGATGTCGGGCCCCAACGGGGTCATCACCGTCGGCCCCACGTACAAACACGCGTTCGAATGCGACGTGGAGTGCGTGGAGTACGCCGAGGCCCTCGCCGAGTCCGAGGCCCTCATCGCCGACCTGGAGAGCCTCTCTAAGGAGGTGCCAGACGTGAAGCGCCATGCCGGCAACTTCGAGCCAGCGGAGACGGTTAAGTCCGTCGCCCTCGACCTCAGCAGCGACGCCTCCAAGCAAGTCCGGATCGGCTCCGGGCTCGATCCCAAATAGGAAGCAGTGCTCGTCGACTTTCTCCGCGCGAACGCCGACGTCTTTGCGTGGAGTCCCTCGGACATGCCCGGCATACCGAGGGATGTCGCCGAGCACTCGCTGGACATCCGAGCTAGAGCCTGACCCGTCAAGCAGCCTCTGCGCCGATTCGACGAGGAGAAGCGCAGAGCCATAGGCGAGGAGATCCACAAGCTAATGGCAGCAAGGTTCATCAAAGAGGTATTCCATCTCGAATGGCTTGCCAACCCTGTGCTTGTGAGAAAGAAAGGGGGGAAATGGCGAATGTGTGTAGACTACACTGGTCTGAACAAAGCATGTCCGAAGGTTCCCTACCCTCTGCCTCGCATCGATCAAATTGTGGATTCCACTACTGGGTGCGAAACCCTGTCTTTCCTTGATGCCTACTCAGGGTATCACCAAATCAGGATGAAAGAGTCCGACCAGCTCGCGACTTCTTTCATCACACCCTTCGGCATGTACTGCTATGTCACCATGTCGTTCGGCTTGAGGAATGCGGGCGCGACGTACCAGCGGTGCATGAACCATGTGTTCGGCGAACACATTGGCCGCACGGTCGAGGCCTACGTCGATGACATCGTAGTCAAGACGAGGAAAGCCTCCGACCTCCTTTCCGACCTTGAAGTGACATTCCGATGTCTCAAGGCGAAAGGCGTCAAGCTTAATCCCGAAAAGTGTGTCTTCGGGGTGCCCCGAGGCATGCTCTTGGGGTTCATCGTCTCCGAGCGGGGCATCGAAGCCAACCCGGAGAAGATCGCAGCCATCACCAGCATGGGGCCCATCAAGGACTTGAAAGGCATACAGAGGGTCATGGGATGTCTCGTGGCTCTGAGCCGCTTCATCTCACGCCTCGGTGAAAGAGCTCTACCTCTGTACCGCCTCTTAAGGAAGGCCGAGTGCTTCACTTGGACCCCTGAGGCCGAGGAAGCCCTCGGGAACCTGAAGGCGCTCCTCACAAAGGCGCCTATCTTGGTGCCCCCAGCTGCCGGAGAAGCCCTCCTGGTCTACGTCGCCGCGACCACTCAGGTGGTTAGTGCCGCGATTGTGGTCGAGAGGCAAGAAGAGGGGCACGCATTGCCCGTTCAGAGGCCAGTCTACTTCGTCAGCGAGGTACTGTCTGAAACCAAGATCCGCTACCCACAAGTTCAGAAGCTGCTGTACGCGGTGATCCTAACGTGGCGGAACCTGCGACACTACTTCGAGTCTCACCCAGTAACTGTGGTGTCATCCTTCCCCCTGGCGGAGATCATCCAGTGCCGGGAGGCCTCGGGTAGGATTGCAAAGTGGGCGGTGGAAATCATGGGCGAGACGATCTCGTTCGCTCCTCGGAAGGCCATCAAGTCCCAGGTCTTGGCGGACTTCGTAGCTGAATGGGTCGACACCCAGCTACCGACAGCTCCGATCCAACCGGAGCTCTGGACCATGTTCTTCGACGGGTCGCTGATGAAGACAGGAGCCGGCGTAGGCCTACTCTTCATCTCGCCCCTCGGGAAGCACCTACGCTACGTGCTACGCCTCCATTTCCCGGCATCCAACAATGTGGTTGAGTACGAAGCTCTGGTCAACGGGTTGCGGATCACCATCGAGCTAGGGGTCCGACGCCTCGACGCTCGCGGTGACTCGCAGCTCGTCATCGACCAAGTCATGAAGAACTCCCACTGCCGCGACCCGAAGATGAAGGCCTACTGCGATGAAGTTCGGCGCCTAGAAGACAAGTTCTACGGGCTCGAGCTCAACCACATCGCTCGGCGCTACAACGAGACTGCGGACGAGCTGGCTAAAATAGCCTCGGGGCGAACGACGGTTCCCCGGACGTCTTCTCCCGGGATCTGCATCAACCCTCCGTCAAGATCGACGACACGCCCGAGCCCGAGGCACCCTCGGCCCAGCCCGAGGCACCCTCGGATCATCCCGAGGCACCCTCGGCTCGGTCCGAGGCATCCACGGTTCGGCCCGAGGTACCCTCGGCCCCCGAGGGCGAGACGCTGCACGTCGGGGGGAGCGAAGTGGGGTCACGCCTGATCAAAACTGGTAGACCCCGTACCTGCAATATCTCCACCGAGGAGAGCTACCCTCCGACCGAGCCGAAGCTCGGCGGGTGGCGCGGCGCGCCAAGTCGTTCGTCTTGCTGGGAGATGAGAAGGAGCTCTACTACCGCAGCCCCTCAGGCATCCTCTAGCGATGCATCTCCATCGCCGAAGGTCAGGAACTCCTGCGAGAGATACACTCGAGGGCTTGCGGCCATCACGCAGCGCCTCGAGCCCTTGTTGGGAATGCTTTCCGGCAAGGCTTCTACTGGCCGACGGCGGTGGCCGACGCCACTAGAATTGTCCGCACCTGCGAAGGATGTCAGTTCTACGCAAGGCAGACCCACCTGCCCGCTCAGGCTCTGCAGACGATACCCATCACCTGGCCTTTTGCTGTGTGGGGTCTGGACCTCGTCGGCCCCTTCCAGAAGGCACCCGGGGGCTACACGCACCTGCTGGTCGCCATCAACAAATTCTCCAAGTGGATCGAGGTCCGACCCCTGAACAGCATCAGGTCCGAGCAGGCGGTGGCGTTCTTCACCAACATCATCCATCGCTTCGGGGTCCCGAACTCCATCATCACCGACAACGGCACCCAGTTCACCGGCAGAAAGTTCCTGGACTTCTGCGAGGACCACCATATCCGGGTGGACTGGGCCGCCGTGGCTCACCCCATGTCAAATGGGCAAGTAGAGCGTGCCAACGGCATGATTCTACAAGGGCTCAAGCCTCGGATCTACAACGACCTCAACAAGTTCGGCAAGCGATGGATGAAGGAACTCCCCTCGGTGGTCTGGAGTCTGAGGACAACGCCAAGCCGAGCCACGGGCTTCACGCCGTTCTTCCTAGTCTACGGGGCCGAGGCCGTTTTGCCCACAGACCTGGAATACGGCTCCCCGAGGGCGAGGGCCCACACCGACCAAAGCAACCAAGCTAGCCGAGAAGACTCGCTGGACCAGCTGGAGGAGGCTCGGGACAAGGCCTTACTACACTCGGCGCGGTACCAGCAGTCCCTGCGACGCTACCACGCCCGAGGGGTCCGGTCCCGAGACCTCCAGGTGGGCGATCTGGTGCTTCGGCTGCGACAAGACGCCCGAGGGCGGCACAAGCTCACGCCCCCCTGGGAGGGGCCGTTCGTCATCGCCAAAGTTCTGAAGCCCGGAACGTACAAGCTGGCCAACAGTCAAGGCGAGGTCTACAGCAACGCCTGGAATATCCAACAGCTACGTCGCTTCTACCCTTAAGATGTTTTCAAGTTCTTCATATACCTCGCGCCTAGCAAAAGTTTAGTCGTCAAGGAAGGGTCGGCCTCGCCTCGGCAAAGCCCGACCCTCCCTCGGGGGCTAAAAGGGGGAACCCCCTCTGCGTCGAAGTTTTCCTCGAAAAAAGATCTTTTCTGCCAGAAGGTCTTTCGGGCTGGTTGACTACTTCGAAAGTGGATCCTGAAAACAATGGAGTACACGTAAGCAGCCAAGGCTGACCGAGCCGAGGGACTCCTACGCCTCCGGGATACGGATACCTCACTCGTCACCTTTACACGGGGCGACTCACGCTCGGTGAAGCGGTTCAGACAACCAACAGGCGAGTCTTAGTGCTCGAAAATGAGGAAAAAACACGGCTCCGTGCCGAAAATACATACATGTTCAGGCCTCGACAGCCACAATGAACAAAAACACTGGCATTCAAAGTGCCATTACAAACGGAACTCCGATTCCACCTCCGCAGGTACGAGCAACCCCACGCGATTGGGGGGCCTGCGGAGCAACAGAAGGCCGACGGGTGGCTCACCGTCGCCCATTCCGGCAGCAGCAATGATGACCTCCGCCCCGGGCGGCGAAGCAGCTTCAGCAGCGGCTTCCGGGCGGGCGCCACGACACGGGGGCTCTCGTTCACCGAGGACGAGAACCAGCCATTCAGGCCGGAAGACAGAGGCCCAGGGGTGCGGCCGGAGTTGGCAATCTCATTGACAGAGAAGCCTTCTCCGGCTGCCACCACCTCAGCACCGCGCCAGCGGGCGCCAGACGCCTCAAAGCGCGCCGGCAGGTCCTCGCCCTCGCCGAAGCCGCCCAGAACATGAGCGCCGCCCTCGCGGCACACGACATGCTGGGCGACCCACTGATGCGGCTATCGGCGCGAGGAAGGCCTGGACATGGCCGGACGGAGGACGAAATGCTGCACCCTGGCTGAGCAGCGACGGTCCGCCTACCCCGGCATGCCTGGGGGAAGCCTCCGCGGAGCTGGGAGATGCCTTTCTCCCCCAGACGCCGAGGGAAGAAAAGGGTTACCGACCCACGCGGAGGCGGCCTCCCGACTCGCCTCACCCTCCGCCCCAGCAAGGGTGATGAAGATCCTTGAAGCTGAGGGCGGGGCGGAGGCAGCAGCCCGGCTCGCTTTCCCCCACCATCAAACTGGAGGTCACCATCTTGGGTGACCGCCGGTGGAGGGGTGCAGCCGGGCTGCATGATGAAAATCCTTGAAGCCGAACGATGGCTGAAAGGTACCCACTCCCATGGAGTTGCGTCCTCCAACGACGAGGCGGAAATACGGCGGATATCCCCCATCCGGGGGCTTGGAAGGCGGAAAGACACGATGCATAAGGGAGCGCGAAGACATGGTCGCCTTCCAAGGGGGTCACCCTCCTTTTAAAGGCGGCTCTCCCTACTTGCGTCCCCAACCGTCATGGGCTGAGTCTTCTCCAACACACTCCAAGGTCCTCCCCTACGGCGCGGGGGCTGGGTCCCACGCGTCATGCAAGCCGACTCAGAGCAGAAGAAGCCAAACCGCCGCGCGCGGTGCGTACAACCGCCCAGCGGTTACGAGCGACTCTCCACTTTTGCCCAGACCAACGGGCAAAAGGGCGGGCAGCCGTGCAGGCGGCATGCAACCGCGCCAAGTGGGCGCGCTTCTCCGACTCCCAACACGCCCAGCATGGAGGCCCAGGCCCACACGTCATGCAACCGGCGCGCCGAATGCTTCGTACATGCAACAGCACTGCCACTTGCGCCACCACCGCGCCTCCTCGACTGCGGAACCAATGCCGCGACTCGAGGCGGCCCAGTGCACGACCCAGCGGCTCCAGCCTGGCGCGACGGTTAATGCGGCCAAGAATGGGCCGGTAGTAATGGCGGTGGTAGGCAGACAGGAGCAGCGGTCACGTCATCAACCAAGCTCACGTCCCGTCCGGGGGCAGCGAGAGAACCCCCTCTCACGGCGCGAAGACAACGCGCCCGTGATCCGTTCCTCGAACGGCTCACACACGCGCAACGGCTACCCTGCGAACTACTCGCCCCGTCGCATCAACTCCGCGGCGGGACACGCGGCGCCTCTGGCAGGAGAAGCGGGCGACGCTTCGCCTTCGCCATGATGACCGCGTCAAAAAAGGTACGCCGCGTCGATCGATTTCGTATCCTTTTCCTTTTTTCCTCTTTCTCTCTCTTGCAACAGGGACCGGGAAAGGGGGATACCCCGAAAAGGATCCTTCCCCGAGAAGGAACCAGGCTCCGAGCCCCCCTACTGATCAGAGGTTCGAAGGCTGGCCCCCCGGAAGGGTTCGACAGCCGCCTCAAATCGCGTGGGCCCTACACCCACTACTGGTCAGAGGTTCGAAGGCCGGCCCCTCGAAAGGGTTCCACGGCCGCCTCAGGCTACTCGGGCTCCGCGCCCATTACTGATCAGGGGTTTGAAGGCTGGCCCCCGAAGGGTTCACAGCCGCCTCAGACGCCGAGCGAGGGATGACCATGGGTACGTTCGATACATAACCAAGGCTCGGGCTGCGCTCCCGAGGTACCCTAGGACATTTCCGAGACCAGCGGGAACGATCTTGTAACGGAATCCCATCAGAGGGAGGCATCGAGCCCTCGGACCCCGTCGCCAGGGGACCGGGTCCAGCAGATCACCCGCAGGTACTTTTGGGCGTGCCTCTGGGCCCCTAGCCGACCCCTAACGAACGGGGCACGGGCGTCCACTCGGATTACCCGCTTGCAGCTCATCGGAGACACCATGTTCGGCGCCCATCGAGGGCAACATGGCGCTTTCCCCCTCCTCCTTGCAGAAAGGCGACGCAGGGGCGTATGTAAAAAAGCCGAGTCTACCCCTGACCGCCCTCTCGCTCTGTGCAGAGGCTCGGGGGCTGCTCTCGCAAACCCGGCTCCGGCCGAACCGTTGACAGCGTCAACATACTAGCCCGAGAACTTGGGACCCGACCGTACACCTGGGCTACGGCCAGCTCGCATGAGGGAACGACCAGACCAGCCGAAGCACTACGTGAGGCAGTAAGACCTCGAAGGAGTGAAACCACTCCTCCGAGGCCTCGGGGGCTACACCCGGCGGGTGCGCTCGCGCGCACCCACCGGAACAAAGCGCAACCGAGAAAGGCTGGCCCCCTTGCAAAAAAGTGCGACGAAAGCCTCCAAGCGAGTGCAAACACTCCCTTCAAGGCTCGGGGGCTACTGTCGAGGACCATAATTAGGGGTACCCTCAAGGCTCCTAATTCTCAGCTGGTAACCCCCATCAGCACAAAGCTGCAAAGGCCTGATGGGTGCGATTAAGTCAGGGATCAGTCCATTCAAGGGACTCGATCACGCCTCACCCGAGCCTAGCCTCGGACAAGGGCAGCCAACCCCGGAGGATTTCCGTCTCGCCCGAGGCCCCCCTTCAGCGGCGAACATGTTTCCGGCTCGCCCGAGGCCCTGCCTTCGCCAAGAAGCAACCCTGACCAAATCGCCGCACCGACCGACCAAATCGCAGGAGCATTTAATGCAAAGGTGGCCTGACACCTTGATCCTAACGCACGCCCCCAGCCGGCAGAGCCGAAGTGACCGCCGTCACTTCGCCGCTCCACTGACCGGCCTGACAGAAGGACAGCGCCACCTGTGCCACTCCGACTGCGGTGCCACTTGACAGAGTGAGACTGACAGGCAGTTAGGCCCTGCCGAAGGCACCATAGGAAGCTCCGCTCCGCCCGACCCAGGGCTCGGACTCGGGCTAAGTCCCGGAAGACGACGAACTCCGCCCGACCCAGGGCTCGGACTCGGGCTAAGTCCCGGAAGACGGCGAACTCTGCCCGACCCAGGGCTCGGACTCGGGCTAAGTCCCAGAAGATGACGATCTCCGCCTCGCCCGACCCAGGGCTCGGACTCGGGCTAAGTCCCGGAAGATGGCGAACTCCGCCCGACCCAGGGCTCAGACTCGGGCTAAGTCCCGGAAGACGGCGAACTCCGCCCGACCCAGGGCTTGGACTCGGGCTAAGTCCCGGAAGACGGCGAACTCCGCCCGACCCAGGGCTCGGACTCGGGCTAAGTCCCAGAAGACGACGATCTCCGCCTCGCCCGACCCAGGGCTCGGACTTGGGCTCGGCCCCAGAAGACGACGAACTCCGCTTCGCCCGACCCCAGGGCTCGGACTCCGCCCCGGCACCAGCCGGCGATCTCCGCCTCGCCCGAACCTGGGGCTCGGACCCGACCTCGGCCACGGAAGACAGACTCGACCTCGGCTTCGGAGGAGCTTCCACATCGCCCAACCTAGGGCGCAGACCAGCCACGTCAACAGGAGGCACCATCATCACCCTACCCCGAGCTGACTCGGGCCGCAGGGAACAAGACCGGCATCCCATCTGGCTCGCCCCGCCAGATAGGCAATGATGGCGCCCTGCATACTCTGTGACGACGGCGGCTCTCAGCCCCCTTACGGAAGCAAGAGGACGTCAGCAAGGATTCAACCGCTCTGACAGCTGTTCCTCCGCCAGGCTCCATCGCTCCTCCGACGGCCACGACATCACACCAGCTGGGTGCCAAAATCTCTCCGGTTGCCACAACGGTATGTACTTAGGGCGCTAGCTCTCCTCCGCTAGACACGTAGCACTCTGCTACACCCCCCATTGTACACCTGGATCCTCTCCTTGCGCCTATAAAAGGGAGGACCAGGGCCCTCTTAGAGAAGGTTGGCCGCGCGGGGACGAGGACGAGACACGCGCTCGCTTGAAGCCGCTCGCTCCCTCTCCCGCGTGGACGCTTGTAACCCCCTACTGCAAGCGCACCCGACCTGGGCACGGGACGAACACGAAGGCCACGGGATTCCCACCTCTCTCACGCCGGTCTCCGGCCGCCTCGCTCTCCCCCCTTCGCGCTCGGCCTCGCGCTCGACCCATCTGGGCTGGGGCACGCGGCGACATTCACTCGTCGGCCTAGGGACCCCCCGGTCTCGAAACGCCGACACATGTGTTTGATTTTTCATGAGCGGACATGAAGTGATCATATGGTCCTTGTCATTGCATCCGAAACATCTCCTCATCTCTTCATACTTGTCGTTGTATGGACAAGACGCAATGAGGTGGCCTAACTCATTGCACTTAAAGCACCTCCATTTTCCTCTTCTCTTTTTGCTCTTGGATAACATAGAGAGATGATCAGTGCAAACAACATGACTAATTGAATCTTTACCTTTTTCTTTGTTCATGTTGATTGCTTCACTTATTGCCTTAGGAACTTCTTTCTCGCGGAGGTTGACCCTTGCTGCGGTTTCTCCTTCCTCAAGCTTATTCACCACATGTTTGTAAATATCTTAAGGAAGTCGAGCATGACGTCTTCTCCTCAATTGTCTTTGTTTCTTGTTCCCAAGCAATTTTCCTTTTGACCCTACAACTTGTTTCTTGATCAAAGATTAGCCTTTCTTGGGGCAGTGGAGGTCAGCACATGATAATACTTTAACTAATTGATCACTTGTGCAAGAATGAGGTTCACATAAGTTTAAACTAGTAATTACTACCTCATGAGCAATATCGAGCATGATATTGTCATCAACTAATTTACTATGAAAATATGACAACATATCATACTTTTCACCTAGAGCAAGCTTTTTTAAATTCATCATTTCTACTTTACTCCTAAGCATAGAATTCTCAGTTTTAAGTTGAGCAGCATCAGATAGTACATCATGATTATTTCTTTGCTCAAATAAAACAGATTCATACCGTTGGACCAAATTATCATGAGAGCACTTTAGCTCCTCATGTTCTTTGGTCATCTTCTCCAGGCTGTTGTTGGTTTTGATGAGAGTTTCCTCTAGCCTGAGAAGCGTCTTGCCTTGTTCCTTGTTCCTCCTCAACAGCTTAACCAAGAGCACTTTGTCTTCTTTGTTGAGATGGGTGTAGAACCGACGAATCTCCTCTTCTTCCACATCGTCGGTCTCATTTTCCCTGTCATTATTATTAGTGGAAGCAATACAGGAAAATATACCTTGTGGTGATGAAGACTCATCCTTGCTATCATCTTCATATTCCTCCTCATCATCGCTTTCGTCTCCACTCTCATCGTTAGCAACAAGATATGTATAACTAGTGGGAGATGAACCTGTCGGTGAGGTGGATCTATCGCTTGGTGTCCATCGTTCTTGTTCTTCTCCTTTGGACAAGTTAGTACCACCAGCAATAGAGGGAGCAGAAGCAGTGCATATGGACTTAAAAAAATTCAACTTAATTTTAGTCCATAGATCATGAGCATCAACAAATAAATCACTATCACTACTCATGATGGCAAAATAGGCACCTCTAGAAAGAGAGTCAACTAAGATGTTGCAAGCATGGTGATTGAGAGATAGACATCTTAGTTCAGCATTAGAAGGATTTTTAATAATATCAGAGGGAAAAATACTTCTACTAAAGATCTGTCTCAAATCAAGATCAATATGCATGAAAGCATTATAAATAGAGACAGAGCAAGATTTATAATTAGAACCATCGCCTAGAAGCAGTTCTAGAGTTACCTCTTGTGACGACATCGTCATCTCTGGACGGCTAAGCCCACACTGGAGAGGCCTAGCTCTGATACCAATTGAAAGTTCCCTTTGCCCGGGAACAGGATCTGGATGTCGCCTAGAGGGGGGTGAATAGGCGAATAATAATTATCTCTTTCAAACTAGAAATTCTTACTCTATTCGAAGGCCGGATCGCAGTGGAATGAAAGACCCTTCGAGTAGGTTGCAGCGGAATAGAAGTTCCTATCTTGAAATACCCTACACTTCAAATATAGCTTGTACCACAAATAAGTATTGAAGTGCAGATATAAAGAGTGAGTAAGACAGAGAATCAGCACATAGCACCGAGCAGAGTACACAGAAGCAGGGATTTATCCCGA
Organism: Zea luxurians; assembly: GCA_029449295.1. Lineage (NCBI taxonomy): Eukaryota > Viridiplantae > Streptophyta > Magnoliopsida > Poales > Poaceae > Zea > Zea luxurians. The sequence goes on from JAOPSE010000001.1 coordinate 217,549,163, forward strand.
GGTTCGGCCAAGCCTGAAATGCTTGCCTAGTCCTTGTTGGAGTTAGCCACACCTGGGCTTGGAGTCTATTTCAACTCCTTCCTCCGTTTGCTCAGATCTGTCCGTATGACAGATAGAGCCTTCCACTATGTTGATATTGGTTACAACAACACCGTGGTTGCTTACAGTCTTCTCGACAGCACATAGGCAGAGTAACAGCATGCTCAAAATCTTGCTCTAGCTCTAGCTCTTAGCAGCACTTCTCCACTCTCTAAAGGCTTATAGCTTTGGCTCCACACAAACTAGAGAGATTTACAAGAGAGGGAGAGAGAATTGATCCAAATGATGTATACACTTGTTGGCTGCGCTTCTTTCTTTGTTTGAGGCGCCTAGGGGTCCCTTTTATACTCCCAAGGGGCCTAGGAGCCGTTGGAATTCCTTTTGGAAGGCAATCCTAGCCTTCTGTTGGGTGGCGCACCGGACAGTCCGGTGCACCACCGGACAGGTCCTGTAGCTTGTCCGGTGCGTGATCTCCTTCCATATCAGGCTCAACTGATCGTTGGAGCAACAGTCCTCTTGGCTCACCGGACACTGTCCGGTGCGCCAACTGACCGTTGGCTCAGGCCACGTGTCGCCCGCTGATTGCGTTGCCGACCGTTGGCGCGGGCGCCGTTGGCTCACCGGACAGTCTGGTGCACCACCGGACAGTCAAGTGAATTTTAGCCACATCGCCTTTCTCTTCTCCCGAGAGCGCCTAGTTGACGCCGAGCCAGCCTGGGGCACCGGACAGTCCAGTGTGCCAGGCTGGTGCTGGTTTTCGCTATACCGAGCCATATCTTCTCCAACACATCGCACACTTGTTAGTCCTTTAATTGGGTTGTCATCCAAACACCAAAACCCACAAGAGAGATTTCACACTCATCATAGCAAAAATGTGATGACAACGTCAAGACCACTGGAACTTCTTCATATGGATCTCTTCGGTCCCGTTGCCTTTCTCAGCATCGGGGGAAGTAAGTATGGTCTTGTAATAGTTGATGATTTTTCCCACTTCACTTAGGTATTCTTTTTGCACGACAAATCAGAAACCCAAGGAACCCTAAAGCGCTTCTTAAGGAGAGCTCAAAATGAGTTTGAGCTAAAGGTTAAGAAGATAAGGAGCGATAATGGGTCCGAGTTCAAGAATTTGCAAGTTGAAGAGTATCTTGAGGAGGAAGGCATCAAGCACGAGTTCTCCGCTCCCTACACACCACAACAAAATGGTGTGGTAGAGAGAAAGAACAGGACGCTAATCGACATGGCGAGAACGATGCTTGGAGAGTACAAGACGTCTGAGCGGTTTTGGTCGGAAGCGGTGAACACAGCCTGCCATGCCATAAACCGGCTCTATCTGCACTGCCTCCTCAAGAAGACTTCCTACGAACTCCTTACTGGTAAATCAAAGCTCTCTTATGGGTTTTGGTGTTTGGATGACAACCCAATTAAAGGACTAACAAGTGTGTTAAGTGTTGAATAGGTGCTGAATGCAAAGCTAACAGGGTTCAACACAAGTAAACGGGTGTGATGGTCCAAAGACTGGATTATCTATGGATAATGGACATCACAAGAAAGATGGACATTGCTAAAGTGAGACTTGATGTGCATAACTTGGAGACAACTGATTAGACCAAGGATTGAAGCAAGAAGAGCTTCGAGGTACCGAGTGCACGGGAGAAAGTCAAGGAGACCAGGAACCCAAAGCCAGGGGTGAAGAAGAAGACTTGCGAAATCAAGGTTGATCGAGTTGAGAAGAGTTATGGTACATCGAGGAACACTACATAAGGACATGACTTACAACCAATGAGGTAACATCTACAATTGTGTGGTGTAAGTCATAAGGCTCAAGATCTAGCTCAAGAAGTAAACAAGGTCACCGGAAGGAGAACCAATGTCAAAATCAGAACTGGAAGTAGCCCAAAGGAGCTAAGTGCACCTTAACCTTTAGTTTGGGTTGTTCCTATCTTTGGAGATATCCTATGTGACCTTTGTAGGATGTTGGAGCTCAGAAATGTCAATCTAGATCAAGTCAAGCTGACTTGATGATTTATGAGTCCAACATCATTCTCAATCATGCCAAATGTTAAAGAAGTGAAAATCAAAGAGAATGTATGTTTCTAGACTTAGTACATTGGTCTTTGTGTACTAACATATTTGTCCAAGTGTTAGAAACAGAAAGAAGAAGAAAAGAAGAGAAAATACAAAGGAAAAAGACTTGGCTAGAGCTGCCAAGACTCTGCGCGGTCTGGGTACACCGGACTGTCCTGTGGGGCACCGGACAGTGTCCGATGCGCCAGGCTGGCGTCTGTCAACTGGCCGCTCTCGAGAATTCATCGGTGGCGTACGGCTAAAATTCACAGGACTATCCGGTGAGCCAACGGTCGGCAGCGCAATCCGCGCGTGACGCGTGGCCGAGCCAACGGTCTGATGGGGGCACCGGACTGTCCGGTGTGCACCGGACAGTGTCCGGTGCGCCAACGGCTCCAAGTCTGCAACGGTCGATTGCGCCAATTTAGGAAGGAGATCTGCAACGGACAGGGAACAGTGGATGTCCGGTGGTGCACCGGACTGTCCGGTGCGCCACCCGACAGAAGGCAAGATTTGCCTTCCTGGTTTGCTTCCAACGGCTTCTAGGCCCCTTGGGCCTATAAAAGGGACCCCTAGGCACCTCAAACAAGATACAAGTGCAGCCAACAAGTGTAGACATCACTCGGATCAATTCTCTCTCTCTCTCGTTTATATCTCTCTAGTTTGTGTAGAGGCAAAGCTATAAGCCTTGAGAGAGTGGAGAAGTGTTGCTAAGAGCTAGAGCAAGGTCTTGAGCATATCGTTACTCTGCCGGAGTGCTGCCAAGAAGATTGTAAGCAGCTGCGGCTTCGTTGTAACCAACTCAACATAGTGAAAGGCTCTATCTGTCATACTGACAGATCAGAGCAAACGGAGGAAGGAGTTGAAACAGACTCCAAGCCTAGGTGTGGCTAACTCCAACGAGGACTAGGCAAGTGTTTCAGGCTTGGCCGAACCTCAGGATAAATCCTTGCGTCTGTGTGCTCTGTTCTGTATTGTGTTCTGACTCTCTGTCTTACTCGCTTTTATATCTGCACTTCAACACTTATCTGTGGTACAAGTTATATTTGAAGTGCAGGACATTTTGAGACAGGATCTTCTATTCCAACCTACTCGAAGGGTTTTCTCATTCCACTATGTTCTAGTCTTCGAGTAGAGTAAGAATTTAAGTTTTAAAGTGATAATTTGTATTCGCCTATTCACCCCCCCTCTAGGCGACATCCAGATCCTGTTCCTGGGCAAAGGGAACTTTCAATTGGTATCAGAGCTAGGCCTCTCCAGTGTGGGCTTAGCTGTCCGGAGATGACGATGTCGTCACAAGAGGTAACTGTAGAACTTCTTCTAGGCGATGGTTCTAACTATAAATCCTGGTCTGTCTCTATTTATAATGCTTTCATGCATGTTGATCCTGATTTGAGACAAATCTTTAGTAGAAGTATTTTTCCCTCCAATTTTAGTCAAAATCTTTCTGATGATGAACTAAGATGTCTGTCTCTCAATCACCATGCTTGCAACATCTTAGTTGACTCACTGTCTAGAAGTGCCTATTTTGCCATCATGAGTAGTGATAGTGATTTATTTGTTAATGCTCATGATCTATGGACTAAAATTAAGTTGAAATTTTTTAAGTCCATATGCACTGCTTCTACACCCTCTATTGCCTGTGATACTAACCTGTCCAAGGGAGAAGAACAAAAACGATGGCAACCAAACGATGAATCTACCTCACCGAAGGGTTCGTCTTCCACTAGTTATAAATGTCTTATTGCTAACAATGATAGTGGAGACAAAAGCAATGATGAGGAGGAGTATGAGGATGATAGCAAGGATGAATCTTCATTACCACAAGGTACATGTTCCTGTATTGCTTCCACTAACATTAATGACAGGGAAAATGAGACCGACGATGTGGAAGAAGACGAGATTCGCCGTTTCTACATCCATCTCAACAAAGAGGACAAAGCACTCTTGGTTAAGCTGTTGAGAAGGAACAAGGAACAAGGCGAGACGCTTCTCAGGCTAGAGGAGACACTCATCAAAACAAACAACAGCCTAAAGAAGATGACCAAAGAACATGAGGAGCTAAAGTGCTCTCATAATGATTTGGTCCAACAGTATGATTCAATTTTAATTGAGCAAAGAAATAATGATGATACTTTATCTTGTGTTGCTCAACTTAAAACTAAAAATTCTATGCTTAGGAGTCAAGTAGAGATGATAAATCTAGAAAAACTTGCTCTAAATGAAAAGTATGATATGTTGTCAAATTCTCATAGTGAATTGGTTGATGACCATATCATGCTCAATATTGCTCATGAGGTTGTCTTTGCGAAATTAAATTCATGTGAACCTCATTCTTGCAAGTGTACACATTCAAATTGTATATCACCATGTTCTAACCCTCGCTCCTCAAAAGAAAGCCAATCCTTGATTGAGCAACAAGTTGTAGGGTCTAAAAGAAAATTGCTTGGGAACAAGAAACAAAGACAACTAAGGAGAAGACGCCATGCTCGACTTCCTCAAGATATCTACGAACACGTGGTGAAGAAACATGAGGAAGGAGAAACCGTAGCAAGGGTCAACCTCCTTGAGAAAGATGTTCCTAAAGCAATAAGTGAAGAAATCAACATGAGACAAGAGAAAGGTAACGATTTAATTAGTCATGTTGTTTACACTAATAATCTCTCTATGTCATCCAAAAGTAAAAAGAGAAGAGGAAAAAGGAGATGCTTCAAGTGCAAAGCATTAGGCCACCTCATTGCGTCTTGTCCTTACAACGACAAAGATGAAGGGGCAATGAGATGTTTTGGATGCAACAACAAGGACCACATGATCACTTCATGTTCGGTCATGAATAATCAAAGATGTGCATTCTCCAAGATGACTCTCACCAAGGAAAATGACAAACAACAAGCGTCATGTCAGGTTGAGTGACTCTTCTGCTACAAGTGTGGTGAGCAGGGTCATCTATCCAAGGTATGTAATAAAGGTAAGGTTCCTAAGCAAGTAAATTTGTCTCAATCTCATTCGCTTAGGAGACCCAAATCATACACTTGTGCTAGATCTATAATGAGATCACCTAGAACTAGCACAAAGGCCATTTGGGTACCAAAGGCACTTTTAGTTGAACGTCATGGACCCATCCCGAGATGGGTACCAAACTTTGTCAACTAGACCATGCAGGTGCCTCGAGATGGAATGGAGACCCTGGGAGAGCTTAAGATGGTTATTTCAAACTCTATGCTTAAGTTGTTAATCTTTATTGTCTATTCATTAACTCAAGGCTAGATTATTGTGCAATATTAATCCCATGTTCATCTCAAGTTAAATAAGTTGTAGAAGTCCTTAATCATTACTGGTGAATCAAGCAAAGGACTTTGGTGAGAATCTGCATCTGGCTCTCCAAAGGACGGTATCTGTGTTTCTTAAGTGCATTATCAGCATTGCTCTTAAGGTGGATTGTCGTGCTATCTATCCTTGGAGTAGTTGTGCTTTTTAGATTACTTGTGTTGAAATTCTGTCAAATAATGATCCATGATTTCCAAGAGCATAATCATGTTTGCTTAATCATGACTGGGTGCTTTATAGGATATATCTTTTGAATCATTCAATGGGTAGCTTTTCATTTGATATATCCACCATGATTAATTCTCTTGGTGTATATGGATAAACATGTATCTTTTTGTAAGTCATGCTATGTGATGTTTAATGATTGACCTAAGTGCAAGCATGATAGTTGTTGTTTAGTCCATGTTCACATAAGTACTTGGTATTGGCACTCTATGTATAACAATGGTATGCGCCTTCAATGCACCCTCTTGAGCTATGAGGTGCATAAGCAAAAGGAGTCCTCATTTGGTGACAACTGGTGTTCTCATGGCCATTCAGGTAAAAGGCAAAGGTATGGAGAATGGAACTATGCAATTTCATTAAATATCTTGGAGTTCCATTGATTGTGATCACAGCTATGTTCTTGCCTTTGAATTGATAGTTTCTTGGCATATGTGCTCTCTACTTTAAAATATTGTTTTCCTTGGTGTACCTAAGAAATTTTTTTTTCTTATTCTTGGTGTGATTAGACATTGTGATTTATATGCATGATCTTGTCGTTTTCAATTGGTATATGTGGTGCAATGATTATCATATATGAAGCTGCCTAGGTTGCTTGTAAAATGTTATACTCCTTGAGGCATGCATTGTTGTATTAAGTCAACTATTCAATTGGTATCTCTTTGTGATGAAATTGATAGAGTATGCCTTGACCAAGATATGTTGTGATCCCCTCTAGTTCTGAGGAAGCTAGAATGTGCAAGTCATTCAAATACTTGATGCACAACTTTAGGGGGAGCACACATAACTTGTGTCTTTTGAGACTAATTGTTTCTTGAGTGATCTTGTATAGTCTCAAGGTGGAGAAGGGGAGATGAGCAAGAAATGGAGCAATCAGGACTTGGGTACCTCCGTAAGTCAAGTAGTTGGTATTTTAAGTTATGAATAATTGCATATTTTTAGATTGCTCGTACTCTATAATATTTGGTGATACTAGATGCTTATCTTTAAATATCATGGAACTATGACAGTAATGTTCTTTCAATTGGTAGCCTTGGTAGTATGCTTCAATTGATAACTTTTGGTAATCACTAGAATAGAAGCTTCATCTTGTGCCGCAATACTATAACTTGTTCTAAGTTTGGTGTCTTAGCAACAAGAAAAGGTAAGGATAAAGGATCAGGCACAAGTGTGGAGGAGCTCCATAGAGATTAATCTTTCAAGATGGAAAGTACACCACAACATGGTAAAGGTACAAAAGGAAGTATTGATCTTTTGCGTGTATGTATCTTAATTTTCCTCCAATACTTGTGGTGCATATGTTTAATGAGTAAGGGGGAGTATTGTTAGTGTGTTTTACCTGCTTCATACCCTGCTGTCCCTTGACATCATCCTATGTTTTTGCTCAAATATGGTTTTGGTGTTTGCTATCAAAGGGGGAGAATTTTATGCATTAAAGCTTAGGTTTCCTTGAGTTCCTTTTGATCTTAAGGAAGGATGTGTTAGTTTGTTAGTACGAGTTCCTTTGATCTTAAGGAAGAATGTGTTAGTTTGTGATGTTGATAATTCTTATCATATGATTCTGTGTGTTGCATTATATGGTGATGATGCAAAACTAGTGCTTCCGTTGACATGAATCAATTGGCATCTATTCTGTAATTGATATTCATGTAGTTCTGGTGCTTTAAAATTGTTTTAATTTGGTATCTTAATGTAAAAAGTGGTAGGTTGATATTTCTATGGTATAAATATTCAATTGGTGTTTAACTCTGATTCTGTGCATGTATGTGTCATACGCATCACGGTTTAATTAGTGACACAATGCATCCCACTCTGCTAAGGTGTAGTAATGCTTCGAATTAGCCTAATTATGTGCAATTTGGCATATAAGGCCAAATTTAAGTTTTTTGGTGTAAGCACATATTTAGGGGGAGCATTCTATAAACTTAGAATTCAAAATTGTGCTTTAAATCTTATTCTTATGTAAGCTTTAATTGTGTTGCCATCAATCACCAAAAAGGGGGAGATTGAAAGCTCTCTTGTGGGTTTTGGTGTTTGGATGACAACCCAATTAAAGGACTAACAAGCGTGTTAAGTGTTGAACAGGTGCTGAATGCAAAGCTAACAGGGTTCAACACAAGTAAACGGGTGTGATGGTCCAAAGACTGGATTATCTATGGATAATGGACATCACAAGAAAGATGGACATTGCTAAAGTGAGACTTGATGTGCATAACTTGGAGACAACCGATTAGACCAAGGATGGAAGCAAGAAGAGCTTCGAGGTACCGAGTGCACGGGAGAAAGTCAAGGAGACCAGGAACCCAAAGCCAGGGGTGAAGAAGAAGACTTGCGGAATCAAGGTTGATCGAGTTGAGAAGAGTTATGGTACATTGAGGAACACTACATAAGGACATTACTTACAACCAATGAGGTAACATCTACAATTGTGTGGTGTAAGTCATAAGGCTCAAGATCTAGCTCAAGAAGTAAACAATGTCACCGGAAGGAGAACCAATGTCAAAATCAGAACTGGAAGTAGCCCAAAGGAGCTAAGTGCACCTTAACCTTTAGTTTGGGTTGTTCCTATGTTTGGAGATATCCTATGTGACCTTTGCAGGATGTTGGAGCTCAGAAATGTCAATCTAGATCAAGTCAAGCTGACTTGATGATTTATGAGTCCAACATCATTCTCAATCATGCCAAATGTTAAAGAAGTGAAAATCAAAGAGAAGGTATGTTTCTAGACTTAGTACATTGGTCTTTGTGTACTAACATATTTGTCCAAGTGTTAGAAACAGAAAGAAGAAGAAAAGAAGAGAAAATACAAAGGAAAAAGACTTGGCTGGAGCTGCCAAGACTCTGCGCAGTCTGGGTACACCGGACTGTCCGGTGCGCCAGGCTGGCGTCTGTCAACTGGCCGCTCTCGAGAATTCATCGGTGGCGTACGGCTAAAATTCACCGGACTGTCCGGTGAGCCAACGGTCGGCCGAGCCAACGGTCGGCAGCGCAATCCGCGCGTGACGCGTGGCCGAGCCAACGGTCTGATGGGGGCACCGGACTGTCCGGTGTGCACCGGACAGTGTCCAGTGCGCCAACGTCTCCAAGTCTGCAACAGTCGACTGCGCCAATTTAGGAAGGAGATCTACAACGGACAGTGAATAGTGGATGTCCGGTGGTGCACCGGACTGTCCAGTGCGCCACCCGACAAAAGGCAAGATTTGCCTTCCTGGTTTGCTTCCAACGGCTTCTAGGCCCTTTGGGCCTATAAAAGGGACCCCTAGGCGCCTCAAACAAGATACAAGTGTAGCCAACAAGTGTAGACATCACTCGGATCAATTCTCTCTCTCCCTCTCGTTTATATCTCCCTAGTTTGTGTAGAGGCAAAGCTATAAGCCTTGAGAGAGTGGAGAAGTGCTGCTAAGAGGTAGAGCAAGGTCTTGAGCATATCGTTACTCTGCCAGAGTGCTGCCAATAAGATTGTAAGCAGTTGTGGCTTCGTTGTAACCAACTCAACATAGTGAAAGGCTCTATCTGTCATACTGACAGATCTGAGCAAATGGAGGAAGGAGTTGAAACAGACTCCATGCCCAGGTGTGGCTAACTCCAACGAGGACTAGGCAAGCGTTTCAGGCTTGGCCGAACCTCGGGATAAATCCTTGCGTCTGTGTGCTCTGTTCTGTATTGTGTTCTGACTCTCTGTCTTACTCGCTTTTATATCTGCACTTCAACACTTATCTGTGGTACAAGTTATATTTGAAGTGCAGGACATTTTGAGACAGGATCTTCTATTCCAACCTACTCGAAGGGTTTTCTCATTCCACTGTGTTCTAGTCTTCGAGTAGAGTAAGAATTTAAGTTTTAAAGTGATAATTTTTATTCGCCTATTCACCCCCCTCTAGGCGACATCCAGATCCTGTTCCCGGGCAAAGGGAACTTTCAGTAAAAAACCAAACGTTTCTTATTTTCGTGTATTTGGTAGCAAATGCTACATTCTGGTGAAGAAAGGTAGACATTCGAAATTTGCTCCCAAAGCAGTAGAAGGTTTCTTACTAGGATATGACTCAAATACAAAGGCGTATAAGGTCTTCAACAAAGCATCAGGATTAGTTGAAGTCTCTAGCGACATTGTATTTGATGAGACTAATAGCTCTCTAAGAGAGCAAGTTGATCTTGATGATATAGATGAAGATGAGGTTCCGATGGCCGCAATACGAACTTTGGCGATAGGAGATGTGCGACCACAGGAACAGCAGGAACAAGATCAACCCTCTTCTTTGACTATGGTGCATCCTCCAACTTAAGACGATGAACAGGTACCTCAAAAAGAGGGGCAGGATCAAGGGGGAGCACAGGAAGAACAGGTTATAGAGGAAGAAGCACAACAAGCCCCTCCAATCCAAGTCCGAGCGACGATCCAAAGACATCACCCCGTCGATCAAATTCTGGGTGACAACAGCAAGGGAGTAACTACTCGTTCACGTTTAGCTAATTTTTGTGAGCATTACTCGTTTATCTCTTCTATTGAGCCTTTCAGGGTAGAAGATGCCTTGTAGGATCCAGACTGGGTGTTGGCCATGCAGGAAGAGCTCAACAACTTCAAAAGGAATGAAGTCTGGAGCTTGGTGCCACGTCCAAAGCAAAACGTTGTGGGAACCAAGTGGGTGTTCCGCAACTAGCAAGACGAGCACAGAGTGGTGACAAGAAACAAGGCTTGACTTGTGGCAAAAGGTTATGCCCAAGTCACAGGTTTGGATTTTGAGGAGACTTTTGCTCATGTGGCTAGGTTAGAATCAATTCAGATTTTATTAGCCTATGCTGCTCACCATTCCTTTAAGCTATTCCAAATGGACGTGAAGAGCGCTTTTCTCAATGGGCCAATCAAGGAGGAGGTATACGTGGAACAACCCCCTAGCTTTGAGGATGACAGGTATCCCAACCATGTTTATAAGCTCTCTAAGGCGCTCTATGGACTTAAGCAAGCCCTAAGAGCATGGTATAAATGCCTTAGAGATTTTCTTATTTCTAATGCTTTCAAGGTTGGGAAAGTTGATCCCACTCTTTTCACAAAGACATGTAATGATGATCTTTTTGTTTGCCAAATTTATGTTGATGACATAATATTTGGTTCTACTAACCAAAAGTCTTGTGAGGAGTTTAGCAGGGTGATGATGCAAAAGTTTGAGATGTTGATGATGGGAGAGTTGACCTACTTCCTTGGATTCCAAGTGAAGCAACTCAAGGACTACACTTTTATCTCCCAAACGAAGTACACTCAAGATCTTCTCAAGAGGTTTGGGATGAAGGACGCTAAGCCCGCAAAGACACCAATGGGAACTGACGGACACCTAGACCTCAACAAAGGAGGTAAGTTCGTTGATCAAAAGGCATATCGGTCAATGATAGGTTCATTATTTTATCTTTGTGCTAGTCGACCGGACATTATGCTTAGTGTATGCATGTGTGCTAGATTTCAATCTGACCCCAAGGAATGTCACCTTGTGGCTGTTAAGCGGATTCTTAGGTATTTAGTTTCTACGCCTTGCTTTGGGATCTGGTATCCAAAGGGGTCTACCTTTGACTTAATTGGATACTCAGACTCTGACTATGCCGGGTGCAAGGTTGATAGGAAGAGCACATCAGGGACATGCCAATTTCTAGGAAGGTCCCTAGTGTCCCGGAGTTCCAAGAAACAAACATCCGTTGCCCTATCCACCACTGAGGCTGAGTACTTTGTCGCAGGACAGTGTTGCGCGCAACTGCTTTGGATGAGGCAAACCCTCCGGGACTTTGGCTACAATCTGAGCAAAATCTCACTCCTATGTGACAATGAGAGTGCAATCCGCTTGGCGGATAATCCTGTTGAACACAGCCGCACTAAGCATATAGACATTCGGCATCACTTCCTGAGAGACTACCAACAAAAGGGAGATATCGATGTTTACAACATTAGCACCGAGAACCAACTAGCCGATATCTTCACCAAGCCTTTAGATGAGAAAAGGTTTTGCAGGTTGCGTAGTGAGCTAAATGTCTTAGATTCGCGTAACTTGGATTGATCTAGAGCATACATGTAGTCTATGCCTTTGATCATGTTACTTTGAGCATTTCCATCATTTGTTGTTTATTTATGGTGCTCAAGTTGTACAAGTCATCCCCGGACCTCACAAGTCCGTATGCAAATGATGCATATGTTTAGGGGGAGATGTGCTACAACTTGACCCCTTTGAGACTAACTTGTTTGTTTGAGTACACTTGAAGTAGTCTCGAAGGACCATTGAAAGGGAAATGAACTTGGACAACGAAAAGACTTCCACTACACTTCGGTATAAGTGTACTTAATTCCAAGTTCATGCTAATGCTCTCATTGTCTTTTTGCTCTTATTTGACATTCTGGTGAGGCAATGGGATTCAAGGGCCAAAAGTTATCCCGTTTTGGTGCTTAATGCCAAAGGGGTAGAAAATAAGGCCAAAGCAAATGGATCGGCCAACCACTTGTGAATTTTGAAAAAAGTAGAGTTAGAAGTTGTATTTTGCCCAAATGACTCTTATTGCAAAATTTGGTCTCTTATGGGGGAGGATTTTGATTATGGGAAAAGGGGGAGTTTTTGGCACTTGATCAATTTTACTCTTGGAATATCTCTTTATTTCCCCAAACAAGTGTGTTTGACTTAGAGATAAGAAAAAGAATTTGATTTGCAAAAACAAACCAAGTGGTGGCAAAGAGTGATCCAAATATGCCAAATCCTAAGTAAAGAGAATATGCCAAATCCTAAGTAAAGAGAATTTGGTCTTAAATTTGAATTGATGTTGCATGTCTTTTGTTGCTTTTTAAATGTGTTGGCATAAATCACCAAAAAGGGAGAGATTGAAAGGGAAATGTGCCCTTGGGCCATTTCTATTATTGTTTTGGTGATTAGATTCCCAACACATTGTTTTGAACTCATATGTGCTAAGTAGGTGATAAGTGCACATCAAAGAACAAGGTTGAAAGTTCCCTTTGCCCGGGAACAGGATCTGAATGTTGCCTAGAGGGGGGGTGAATAGGCGAATAAAAATTATCACTTTAAAACTTATATTCTTACTCTACTCGAAGACTAGAACGCAGTGGAAAGAGAAGACCCTTCGAGTAGGTTGCAGCGGAATTGAAATTCCTGTCTTAAAAATATCCTGCACTTCAAAGAAAACTAGTACCACAAGTAAGCAGTGAAGTGCAGATGTAAGAACTAAATAGGACAGAGAATCAGTACACAACACAGAGCAGAGCACGTGGACACAGGAATTTATCCCGAGGTTCGGCCAAGCCTGAAATGCTTGCCTAGTCCTCGTTGGAGTTAGCCACACCTGGGCTTGGAGTCTATTTCAACTCCTTCCTCCGTTTGCTCAGATCTGTCAGTCAGACAGATAGAGCCTTCCACTATGTTGAGTTGGTTACAACAGAGCCGCGGCTGCTTACAATCTTCTTGGCAGCACTCCGGTAGAGTAACGATATGCTCAAGACCTTGCTCTAGCTCTTAACAGCACTTCTCCACTCTCTAAAGGCTTATAGCTTTGCCTTCTACACAAACTAGAGAGATACACACAAGAGGGAGAGTGAGAATTAATCAGAGTGATGTATACTATCATTGGCTGCACTTATGTATTTGATTGAGGCGCCTAGAGGTCCCTTTTATAGGCCCAAGGGGCCTAGGAGCTATTGGAAGCAATCCAGAAAGGCAAATCTTGCCTTCTGTCGGGTGGCGCACCGGACAGTCCGGTGCACCACCGGACATCCACAGTTCACGGTCTGGTGCGGATCTCCTTCCTAAATTGGCGCAGTCGATCGTTGCAGACTTGGAGCCGTTGGCGCACCGGACACTGTCCGGTGCACACCGGACAGTCCAGTGCCCCCATCTGACCGTTGGCTCGACCACGCGTCACGCGCGGATTGCGCGACCGACCGTTGGCTCACCGGACAGTCCGGTGAATTTTAGCCGAACACCGTCGACGAATTCCCGAGAGCGGCCAGTTGACCAGACGCCGGCCTAGCGCACCGGATAGTGTCCGGTGCACCACCGGACACTGTCCGGTGTACCACCAGACAGTCCAGTGCTCCCAGACTGCGCATAGTCATGGTTGGACCAGCCAAGTCTTTTTCTTTTTGTATTTTCTCTTCTTTTCTTCTTCTCTCTGTTTCTAACACTTAGACAAATATGTTAGTACACAAAAACCAATGTACTAAGCCTAGACACATACCTTCTCTTGGATTTTCACCTCTCTAGTATTTGACATGCTTAAGATTGATATTGGACTCATAAATCATCAAGTCAGCTTAACTTGATCTAGACTGACATTTCTGAGCTCCAACATCCTGCAAAGGTCACATAGAATATCTCCAAACTAGGAACAACCCAAACTAAGAATCAAGGTGCACTTAGCATTTTTGGGCTACTTCCAGTTCTGGTTTTGATACTGGTTCTTCTTCTAGTGACCTTGTTCACTTCTTTGAGCTTGATCTTGAGCCTTATGACTTACACCACATTACTATAGATGTTTCCTCATTGGTTGTAAGTCACTTCCTTATGTAGTGATCCTTGATGTGCCATAGCTCTTCTCAACTCGATCACCCTTGACTTTGCAAGTCTTCTTCTTCACCCTTGGCTTTGGGTTCCTCAGCCTCTTTGACCTTCTCCCGTGCACTTGGTACCTCAAAGCTCTCCTTGCCTCCATCCTTGGCTTGATCAGTTGTCTCCAAGCTACGCACCCGAGTCTCACTTTATGCAATGTCCATATTACTTGTGATGTCCATTATCTACCCATAATCTAGTCCTTCGACCATCACACTTGTTCACGTGTGTTGACCCCTGTTAACTTTACATTAAGCACCTGTTCAACACTTAGCACACTTGTTAGTCCTTTAATTGAGTTGTCATCCAAACACCAAAACCCACAAGAGAGCTTTCAAAGGTATGTTTCTAGACTTAGTAAATTGTTTTTATTACTAACATGTTTATCTAAGTGCTAGAAACAGTGCAAGAAAAGAAGAAAAGAATTGGAGAAGATATGGCTCAGGACAGCCAAAACCAGCACCAGCCTGGCACACCGGACTGTCCAGGGGTGCACCGGACAGTGTCCGGTACCCTAGGCTGGCTCGACGGCAAACTGGCCGCTCTCGAGAATCGGCGGGCGACGTGGCTAAAAATCACCGGACTGTCCGGTGGTGCACCGGACTGTCCGGTGAGTCTTCAGCGCCCGCGCCCAAGTCCTTCGGCGACGAACTCGTCGCTCTCGGGAAAAGACGAAAGCACAGCGGCTAAAAATCACTGGACTGTCCGGTGGCACACCGGACTGTCCGGTGAGTCAAAGCCGCCCGAGCAAACAGTCGGCAGCGGAATCAGTGGGCGACGTGTGGCCCGCGCCAATGGTCGGTTGGGCACAGCAGACTATCCGGTGAGCACCGGACAGTGTCCAGTGCGCCAACGGGACCATCGGCCCAATGGTCGGATGCGCCAGATAAGGAAGGAGATCGAGCACCGGACTGCTACAGTACCTGTCCGGTGGTGCACTGGACTATCCGGTGCACTGTTGGAACTTGCTCTCAACAGCAAAGGGACCCAACACGAGTGAATGGTGATGGCAACAGGGCACTCGCGCGTGATGGCAAAAGCTCTGTTAATCTGGCCTCTCACGGGCACTGTGCGGGGGTATTTATAGGTATCCGAGTGCACGGCGCCCTGCGTTAAGGACGCATGTGCCCTCAGGTACCTAGTTTATCCCCAGAATATTCCCATAAAGTGGGGTTACAAGCTGTAATTACAAGTACGCCTTTACAAATTAGGCCCGTAACACAAACGCGGCCACGCAGGGCCCGTTACAATGGGCCAGATCTCATGTGGGCCTCGGAACTGACCGAGGCCGCGCCGTGGGGAGGCGTCGCCGCAGGCCTTCGTCTGGTGCCGAATCGAGCGAAGGGTCTCCGTGTTGTCTCTGGTGCCGACAAGCGAAGGGCGTCCCTGCCTGCTTTGTCTGTCAGGGCAGGGGCTAAGCGGTGGAGACTTCGGGCGAAGGGTGGCGTTTCTGCCTTCGCTCCAACATTTGCCCTCCGAGGGACCAGTTCGACAAAGTCACCTGGTGCCGAAGACGTCGCTAGATGGCGGAGACGCTGCCCTCGCTCGAAGTGGTTCCGCGGGGGTTTTTGATGTGACCGTTGATGGACATCGTACTGTTGGACTGCGGGTTTTCCGAAGCGTCGCGCCCTGTGGGATTGCGGGTTTCCCGAGGAGCCGCGCCCTGCCTATAAAGGGGGGCGGGGGACGGCGCTGTTTGCACTTTGCCTTCCGCGCTCCGTGAAAACCCTAGCCGCCCGCCGTCTTTCTGCTCCTCTTCTTCTACTGCTCCCTTTGCTCGTCGGAGATCTGGCTCGAGTGAAGCAGACCGCCCGCCGCCGCCGACGGTACGTAGCAATGCCATCCTCTTCTTCTTCCGCCGACGCCACGCCGCCGGCCGCCGCCTCGTCTGAGGAGACGTTGAGTAGCGTGATGGTGGAGGAGCTGCGCGCCGGCGACTCTGTTGATTTTGGTGTGTCACGGATGACGTCGGCCCGCGTCGAAGAAATGCAGCGCTTGGGCTACTTTGGCGGCGGAGTCGCTCGTGCTCCGGGGACGGAGGAAGTCCCCGAGCCGGAGGGTGAGTTGGTTGTTTTCGAGGCGTTCTTCGTCGCCGGTCTCCGCTTGCCTGCGCACCGGTTTGTTGGCGAAGTCCTGCGTAGATTCAATGTTCAAATTCATCAGCTGACACCGAACGCCGTGGTGGCGCTGGCGAAGTATGTCTGGGCGACGACTTCGTACGGCGGACAGCCGTCGGTTGAAGTTTTTGCGAAGAATTATTGCTTGCATTGGCAGAAGAGGGTGGTTGAGGACGGAGTTGCCCAGTTCGGGTCGTGCACATTCACGCCGAAGACCGGCAAGACCACAATGCCAGTAGTGGAGTTGGTTCCGTGCGCCCGCAACAAATGGGGCAATTGGAATGAATTTTGGTTTTACGTTGCTGAGGCTACTGTCGAAGGCCATGAAGGACTTCCCGTGTCTGAGATGTGCTCTCACTATTACTCTGCGTATCCGCCTTTTGAAGTGGCAGAAGAGGATGCAGACGAAGGGGCCCTTCGGTGTGCCGCCGGCCAGAGTAGTGGTCGTGATTTAGTTGAAGAGTTCGTGGCGTACGGGGTCTGGCCCTTGGCGCACGGCTGGGCGCTGGGCGAAGTGTGCCCTCGCCAGATGCCTTTCCACGGAGGAAGGGTGGTGCGAAGTCCTGCCTTTGCACTGAATTTGCGAAACCGTGACCCGGCCGCCTTTGTGCGTGATGCGGAGGACTTGGCGGTGCGGCTCGTGGGGCGGTACGTGGCGAGGACGGAAGGCCAGCGCAGCTTTGATATTCGCGGGTCAAATGAACGTTTGAACAGGGTCTTCGAATTAAATCAATTGCCGTACGACGGCTACCCTGGTCAAGACGAAGCGGACCGCCGTGGGAAGAAGCCGGCGGTGGAGACTGGAGGCGACCCTGCGCTGACGGCCGCCCCCTCCTCAAAAAAGAGAAAATTAGGTACTGCGATGGGAGGAATTGGGGTGTCTGATAGTTTTGCTAGAGAGTTAATGAGGACGTGTGCGGCCCCGGGGGAGAGGATGTCTTCGCCCGAGCTCCGGGAGTCTTCGGCTCGGATGCTGAGGGTTACCGGGGGCTGCTGGCCTAGAAATGTTCCTGTCCCCTGCGCGGCTGAGGAAGACTGTTTTACATCTCGTATGGCTCGTCAGTGGAGAGTTTTTCCTTACGGGCGAAATATCGGTGCTGTTGTGTGGGCAGTGATGGACAAGGGTCGCCAAGGGGCGGCGCAAAAAACGCCAGGCGACCGTCAGGATTCACGAGGCCCGGCCGAAAAGGCAGCGGGGGACGGCGAAGGCTGCGGCCTCCAGCGGAGGCAAGCCGCCGTTGCCGGCGAAGGCGGGCGCCTCTGCACCCAGCAAGGCGCCGGAGACAACGGCGGGCGCCGGAGTCTCCAAGCTGACGAAGGTGGTGCCGCCGGCCAGCGGAGTGGCGGAGGCTTCGAAGGCGGCCCGAACGTTGCCGCCGCCGGGCAAACGCGTTGCCGACTTCGGCACCGACATTAGTGTGGACGATTATCTTGGGGGTAAGTCACCCGGCCGCCCTTTTTTTTTACACTTGTTGACGCGTTGCAGGGTCGGACGAAGGCCGGCCTGCTGTGGTTGTGCCTGCCGCGGCAATTGCGACGGCTGCGCTGTCGTCGAAGGCGAGGGGCGGGGCCCTTGGCGCCGGAGGCGAGGTGTCGGCCCTCGCGTTGGTCAGAGACGAGGCTGGCGCGGCGACCCGCCGGCTGAAAGGAGTGATGGAGGCGCTGAGTCAGGCGACGGAGGCGCTGAGTCAGGTCCGCCGAGCTTTTTTTTTTACGGCCATGGCCTTACGTGTGCTCTGCAGGTGGCTGACTTCACCAGCCGTACTGCGTCGGGGGCACTTACGGCAGCTTTATCTGCCGAAGTCGAGAGACTTCGGACGCAACATGCTGACGCTGTCCGTGAGAAGTCTGCCTCCGACAGCAAGTGTCGTAAACTGGCGGACAAGGTGGCCGCCCTGGAGGAGGAAAAGGCTGACCTCCGGCGCCAGCTGGCGGGGGAGAGGAGGGAGGCCAACGAGGCCGTCGCCAAGGAGCAGGCCGCGCAGGCGGAGGCTAGGCTGGCACGGGCGGAGGCCAATCTTGCCAAGGATCTCGCCGAAGACATGCGGGGGCGGCTCACCGCTCTGGAGAGCCGCGCGAAGGGGGCCGAAGCCGCGGCGCGAACGGAGGCCGAACGGACGCGCACACAGCTTATGGCCACATACCGCGAGCTGGGTGCGCGGACCGGTGACTTCGTGGTGCCGGAGCGAGAGGCCGGGCTTCGCTGCTTGGAATGGGTGCAAGAGGAGCTGCAGGAGCTCCCCACTGTCTTGGGTGGATTAATGTCGTTCGCCTCCCTGGTCACCTGCGAGGGGGCAATGAACGCACTCTCTCGCGAAGGGTGCCGGCACTATGAGGCCTTCGACCAGGCAGATGAAGATTTTGGGCGAGACATCTATAAGGTCGAAGACCCCGTGGTGAAGGAGTCCGCCGGCGCCCTCTATGACCGGATGTGGGGTCTGTATGGTGGTGAAGTGGTCAGGGAGCGGGCCGAGGCTGCGAGGGCTCAGGTAACGTTGTCGTTTGTTCGGCGTTTGCTGGATGTGGTCTGTGCGTGTGTTTGCTGACTTTTTGTATGTTTTGTTTTAGGCGGAGCGAGGCGAGCGGGTGGACGATTTCGGAGCACTGAACGACGCCCTGCCTGACCCGGAGCCGGCCCCGGAGACCACGGAAGAGGCACCAGGCGCCCCCACATCTGCTGCGACAGTTGAAGACCTGCC
This sequence comes from Zea luxurians, assembly GCA_029449295.1. Taxonomy (NCBI): domain Eukaryota; kingdom Viridiplantae; phylum Streptophyta; class Magnoliopsida; order Poales; family Poaceae; genus Zea; species Zea luxurians. The sequence goes on from JAOPSE010000001.1 coordinate 217,568,216, forward strand.
CCTGAAGGTGGCCGAAGGCGCTCCCGATGCCCTCGCAGCAGCTGCGCCGACCGTCGAAGATCCGACGGCGGAGGCGGTGGAAACAATGGCGGAAGTGGCGGCGGAGACAACGGCGGAGGCACCCGCGGCGTCAGGGCCCTCGCAGGTGGCGTAGTGGTTGTTTAGGGTTAGGGAATTTTGGATGTTGTACTGAACTTTGGTTGCTGCGCAGGTTCAAGATTTTGGGCCTGCGCACGCAACCACTGCTACTGAGTTTTTGGCGGCCTCGACCGCGGAAGGTGGTAATCAATATAGTGGGTCTGCATCTGAGTTTTTTGACTTTGCTGACTCCGGGAGCTCGGTTGAGTGGACTGAGGAGTCGTCGGAAGAGGATTTGGATTATTTTGCGGCCTTGGACGTGGCTGCGGCGGAGGCCTCGCCACACGCCGCGGACGCGTCGGACGCGCCAGGCCCTAGCACCGGGCGCCGTCGACGAAGGGCGGTTGCAAAACGTAGGGTTAACGCGGAGGAGCGGGCTCTGCTTCGTGTGAGTGGGGCTGGTCGGCAGGAACTGTTGTCCCTGCCGACCGCCGAGGGTGTAGGTGAAGGGGAATTGCGAAGGCTTTTTGCGGGTGAGGAGCTCAGGATAATGTTATTTAATTATAGGGAGATGGGAATTATTCCTAAGGTTGAGCCGATGTAGAGTGTGGTGCCCTCGCTTGTGTACGTCGAGGCTTGTATGGTGGAATTGTGTGCCCTCGCGTGCATGTGTGTGTGCGAAGGCGTTTTGTACTTACTAATTTGTTTTGCTGCGCTGTGTTGGCTTGATTATAGTTGGTCTTGGTGTGGATGGTTTGATGTTGTCGTTTCGGCCGTTGTTGTGCTAGTCCAGGTGTACCCTTAGGTGTCTTCTGCACAGATAGTCTTCGGTTTTTTCGCACTTGTTGCGCTGATCCGGCCGCACTTTTAAGCGACTTCTGCACGGATAGCCTTCGCGATAGACTCAGATTTTTTCCGCACCTGTTGTGCTAATCCGGCTGCACCCTTAGGCGACTTTTGCGCGGATAGTCTTCGCGATAGACTTAGATTTTTTTTTCCGCACTTGTTGTGGTAATCCGGCTGCACCCTTAGGCGACTTTTGCGCGGATAGTCTTCGCGATAGACTTAGATTTTTTTTCGCACTTGTTGTGCTAATCCGGCTGCACCCTTAGGCGACTTTTGCGCGGATAGTCTTCGCGATAGACTTAGATTTTTTTTCGCACTTGTTGTGCTAATCCGGCTGCACCCTTAGGCGACTTTTGCGCGGATAGTCTTCGCGATAGACTTAGATTTTTTTTCGCACTTGTTGTGCTAATCCGGCTGCACCCTTAGGCGACTTTTGCGCGGATAGTCTTCGCGATAGACTTAGATTTTTTTTCGCACTTGTTGTGCTAATCCGGCTGCACCCTTAGGCGACTTTTGCGCGGATAGTCTTTGCGATAGACTTAGATTTTTTTTTCGCACTTGTTGTGCTAATCCGGCTGCACCCTTAGGCGACTTTTGCGCGGATAGTCTTCGCGATAGACTTAGATTTTTTTTCGCACTTGTTGTGCTAATCCGGCTGCACCCTTAGGCGACTTTTGCGCGGATTTGTCGCACGCGAGGGTAGCTAGCGCTTAGCCTCGCGGTGACCTCGTGGTGGTCGAATGTCGAAGACCGTCATCGCGGTCTTTTTCGACGCATGTCTTTTTGCGGGGGATTTTTTACGCATATGTTACATGGCTCCGCCTCGTTAAAAACCTCACCCCCGGGAGGAAAAGAGTGCGGGCCGGTGCAAGAATGTTTTTGCGAATTACAAGGGCGAAGACGGCCCTGAGGAATCAAACAAAAAATTTGCGGAGGTTGTCAATGTTCCAGGAGTGCTCCAGGTCCTCGCCGGTTGGCGTTGTGAGCCTGTAAGCGCTGGGGGAAGCTTTTGTCTTGACGATGAAAGGGCCCTCCCACCTGGGCTCCAGCTTGCCCTTGGACTCCGTTCGAGCTGTCCGAATGAGTACGAGGTCCCCCTCGCTGAACTCCCTCGGGGTGACTGAATGGTCGCGCCATGCTTTGGTCTGGGCTTGATACTTGTTCAGGGCCTGTAGGGCGAAGACACGGTCTCCGTCGATGAGATCCTTTGAAGTTGGCTCGTCCACATCTGGGACGGCCGCCGGGACTGTTCGCGGGGACCCGTGCTTTTATTTCTTGCGGGGTCATGGCCTCCGATCCGTATAAAAGACGGAAGGGAGTGAATCCGGTCGCCCTGCATTCAGTCGTGTTTAGTGCCCAGACTGCCTCGGGTAAAAAATCGCTCCATCTGCCCTTTTTTTCATCGAGGAGCATTTTTTTGATAGCTGTGAAGATTTTTCCGTTGGCGCGCTCCACGACCCCGTTGGACTGCGGATGATAGACTGAGGCGAAGGCAAGCTTGGTGCCAATGGAGAAACAAAAATCCTTGAAGCCTTGGTTATCAAACTGCTTGCCGTTGTCGACTGTTAATTCGGACGGTACTCCGAAGCGGCAAACGATGTTCTGCCAGAAGAATTTTTGGGCAGTCTTTGATGTTATTGTGGAGACAGCCCGTGCCTCGATCCATTTGGTGAAGTATTCGACCGCGACGAAGGCGAACTTAAGGTTCCCCTGAGCGGTGGGCAGGGGTCCAACAATGTCGAGACCCCAGCGCTGTAGAGGCCATGTGTGGGCGATCAGCTTTGTATACTGCGAAGGGCCGCCTGACCGAGAGAACTTCTGGCAGGCTTCGCAGGACCGAGTGACCCGATTCGCAGCGCAAATCATTGCGGGCCAGTAAAAGCCCTGGCGGATCACCTTAGCAGCTAGGGCTCTCGGCCCCGCGTGCGAGCCGCACGTGCCACTGTGGACTTCACGTAGAATCTGCATGCCTTCGGCCTCGGTGACGCACTTAAGCATTGGTTGACTGACCCCTTTTTTATAGAGTTGGCCTTCAATCAGAGCGAAGTCTCGGCTTCGATGTCTGAGGCGCTTGGCCTCACTGATGTCGGCTGGGTGATAATACCCCTGCAGGAACAGGGTTATGGGTGCGCGCCAGTCTTCGGTCATGATGAGGTTGACTGTACGGTGGCCCTCGCTGTCATTGGTTATTTGGAGCCCTTCGGGGCTCCGGACTGCTGGTGTGCCGATGACGTGGAAGAACACGTCGGAGGGCAGAGTTTCGCCCCTGGCCGCGGCCTTGGCCAATGCGTCGGCCTCCTCATTCTTGGCCCGGTCCACATGCTGCACGGTGAACCCCTTGAACTGCCTCTCGAGACTTCGGATGGCCGCGAGGTATTGCATGAGTGCGGGGTCCTTGGCTGCATAGTCTTTTTCGACCTGGCCGGCAACTACCTTGGAGTCTGTTTTGATGATGCAAGTGGTGACTCCGAGGGCCCTTAGCTTGCGGAGGCCGAGGATGACTGCTTCGTACTCTGCTATGTTATTTGTGCATCTGTCGGAGTCCAGATTGAAGCTGAGTCGTGCTGCATATCTGTGCTTGACCCCGACTGGTGAGGTTATGATTGCGGCGACGCCTGCCCCCGCATGGCACCATGCGCCGTCGCAGTGGATCGTCCAGACCTTCTCTGTGGCCGGGTCCGGCTGTGTTACTGGCCCGGTCCAGTCGACGACGAAGTCTGCCAGGACTTGCGATTTGATGGTTGTCCTGGGCTCGAAGCTGATGTGGTAGCCGGAGAGTTCGGCTGCCCACTTGGCGATCCTCACCGATGCCTCCGGGTTTCTAAACAGTTCGCCGAGCCCCCTGTCTGAGGTGACGCGGACCTTGAATGCTTCAAAGTAATGGCGCAGCTTGCGCGAGGACATAACGACTGCGTAGGCGATCTTCTCCAGCTCTGTCATGTTGCATTTGGACGGTGTCAGGACCTCGGAGACGTAATAAACAGGGCACTGTCTGACAGCGCCTTCGACTGTCTGCTCCTGCACTAGTGCCGCGCTGACCGCGTGCGGCGAAGCCGCGACATAGAGCAATAAGGGGAGCGAGGAGTCGGGGCTCGTGAGGGTGGCCAGCTCCGTTAAGTACTGCTTTAATGAGGCGAAGGCCGCTGCTTGCTCCGGCCCCCAGGCGAAGTCTTTTGCGCCGCGGAGAGTTTTGAGGAAAGGAAGACTTCGCTCGGCCGACCTGGAAATGAATCTGTTGAGAGCGGCCAATCTGCCTGTCAGACGCTGGACATCCCTGGTGGACTGCGGAGGCGACATGTCGATGATGGCCTGGATCTTGGTTGGGTTGGCCTCGATGCCGCGGTGCGACACCAGGTAGCCCAATATCTTGCCCTGGCGGACACCGAAAACGCACTTTTCCGGGTTTAAGCGGAGTCGTGCGTCTCGCATGTTTGCGAATGTCTCGGCCAGGTCGGCGAGGTGGTCCTCCTTATTTTTGCTGGCGACGACGATGTCGTCCACATATGTAAATATATTTCTGCCGACCTGCCCTTCGAGTACTGTTTTGGTGAGTCTGGAGAAGGTGGACCCGGCATTCTTGAGACCCTCCGGCATTCTGACGAAGCAATAAGTGCCGAAGGGTGTTATAAAGCTGGTGCTGGCCTTGTCTTCCTCCTTCATGTATATCTGGTGATAGCCGGAGAAGCAGTCGAGGAGAGACATGACCTCGCATCCGGCCGCGCTATCGACTATTTTGTCGATCCGTGGCAACGGGAAATTGTCTTTTGGGCAGGCCTTATTGAGACTGGTGAAGTCTATGCACATCCGCCATTTCCCGCTTTTTTTCTGCACCATTACAACATTGGAGAGCCATGTGGGGTAAGCCACTGGCTCAATGAATTTAGCCTCTAGGAGGCGGTGCACCTCCGCCTTGGCGGCCTCTGTCTTTTCGTCGGACATTTTGCGGAGCCTTTGCTTTCTTGGTCGCACCGAGGGGTCAATTCCCAAACTGTGCTCGATTATAGATCGGCTGACTCCGACCAGGTCGAGGGCGGACCAGGCGAAGACATCTTTATTCTTGGCCAGGCAGCAGAGGAGCTTCTCTTCTTCATGCGAAGTAAGGTCTTCGCTGATAGTGACTGTCTGCTTGGGCGTGGCCTGATCGAGGGGGACAGTCCTGGTCCCATCCTGACTCTGCAACTGAGCCTTGTCGTGCTGTTTGTCAGTTGGGCTGGCGGGCGCAGGGACCTCGCACTGTGTCGTGAGACAGTGCACGTTCCTCTGACCCGGCACGAAGTCTCGCTCTATGTTGCGCGCTGTCTGCTGGTTACCGAAGACTGTAATTACGCCTAGCGGGCCTGGTATCTTCATGCACAAATACAGTCCGTGGATGGCAGCTTCAAACTTATTGATGGAGCCCCGGCCCATGATGGCGTTGTATGGATATACCATATCCACAATGTCAAAAGTCACCTGCTCACTTCGGGCATTGGGTGCTACACCGAAGGAGAGGGGCAATTCTATTTTGCCGACGGGGAAGGTGCCCTTGCCGCCGAAGCCATACAACGGGTTATCCGAAGGCTTAAGCAGGCTGTGGCTGATGCCCATGCGATCGAAGGCGTGGAGGAAGATGATGTCTGCCTGGCTGCCGTTGTCAACGAGGACCTTGTGTAGGTCCCAGCCTGCCACGCTGCAATTGATGACCATGGCATCGCAGTGGGGGGCGCTGCGCAAGTCGACGTCCCGTGCGTCGAAGGTGAGCGGTACGTGGGACCACTTTGTCTGTACAACTGGGCCCGTGACGGCGACATGGTTTATGCTGCGGTAGTGGTCCCGCTTCTGCCGCTTGGTGTCGAAGTCGGTGCTGGACCCCCCAGTTATCATATGAATGACTCCGCGATAAGGTTGATCGGCGAAGTCCTCCTGCTTTGGGGCGTGGGGGATGTTTTGTTGTTGCTGGTGTGGTGGTGGAGGCGGAGGATGTACGATTTGTACTTCCTGATGATGTTGGTAAGCGTGGTGCGGTGGATGCGGGGCGGGAGCGTGGATATATGGTGGAGGGGGTGGCTGGTAGTTATGCGCGACAATTCTGGGGTTGTCGGCTGGCTGCGCCCTCGCCATTCTGTCTCTGGTGGCCTTCACTTCGGGGCAGTCTTTGGTTGGGTGGGCGCAGTCTTCGCCATGGAAAAGGCAGTAAAATCGGCGCGGTGGAGGGGGTGGCTGCGCACGCCCTCGGCCCCTGCCGCGAGTTCCACTTCCGCGGCCCTGGGGGGGATATTCCTGGCGACGAAGGGGGTCAGCGGCCGGCTGCTGGTTGGCGATGTTGTGCACTTGCTGCTGACCGCGGCCATCTCGACCGGAGTCTGGTTGCGGAGTCCTTGTCCACGTGCGGCTGGATTGTGGAGCATCTTTTGGCTTCCGCTGGGACTCAATCTTGCGCTGGTGGAGCTCCTCGGATCTGGCGTACTTTTCGAAGAGCTGGTATAACTCTTGGAGGTTCTTCGGCGGATCCCTGATGCAATGGCTGTAAAGGACGCCAGCGCGAAGACCACTGATAGCATAGTGGATGGCAATCTGGTCATCGACTGAGGGTAGCTGTGACTTGAGTGTCAGGAATTTGCGGTAATATTCCCTCAGGGTCTCCTTCTCTAGCTGCTTGCAGAGCGAGAGCTCGGCCAGGGCGTCGGTGTCCGGGCGGTACCCTTGGAAGTTGAGGAGGAACTTGTCCCGGAGACTTCTCCAGGAATCGATGGACAGCGGAGGCAACCTGGTGAACCAGGTGAGCGCGGGTCCCTCGAGGGCGATGATGAAGGACTTCGCCATTGTGGCGTCGTCCCCCCCGGACGATGCGACGGCGACCTGGTAACTCATTATGTATTGAGCCGGGTCGGTGCTGCCGTTGTACTTGGGGTAGGTCCCAGCCCGGAAGTTAGCTGGCCACGGCGTCACTTGCAGGTGAGGCGCCAGGGGGCTTCGCTCATCGAGGTAGTTGACCCCTTGGAATGGCACGGCGTGCGGGAAAGTGAAGTCGCGCTGGGGGAAACGCGGGTCCTCCGGTTGCGCGCGGTGTTGCAGGGGTGGCCCATGCTGCAGGCCGGGGTGGCCTTCGCGCGTGTCTTCGTTTTGTGCGCGCTGCTGGAGGGATGACTCGTGCCGCGGGCTGAGGTGGCCTTCGCGCTGCATCAGCGCGATCTCCCGCTCGAGTTCCTGGGCCTTGTGCTCTTCGTCGCGTATCATCTGCCGCACTTTGGCGAGTGCGGACACACGCTGGCGCTTGGCCTCCAGTATCTCCTTCTGCCTCTGGAGGTTGCGGTTCTTGAGGCGCAGGGCGCGCAGCTGTAGCTGTTCTTCTGCTGAAATGCCGAGGATCTCACCGTCCTCGGCGAGATCCGCGCCCTCCGGTTGAGCGATGTCTGAGGGAGGTGCGAGGCCTGAGGGTTGTCCCTCAGGGTCGCAGGTGCGGAGGGTGTCGTCTTCAGTGGCTTCTTGGTGGGTGGATTGGGTGAGGGCGAGGGCCTTGCCCTTCCTTGCGGCGAGCAGTGCTGCTTTCGCAGCCTCGTCAGCCTTCGGGTTAGCTCTCTTGGGTGCCATCGCGGGTGGTTGTCTCGTAGCACGAACGGTGGGCGCCAAATGTTGGAACTTGCTCTCAACAGCAAAGGGACCCAACACGAGTGAATGGTGATGGCAACAGGGCACTCGCGCGTGATGGCAAAAGCTCTGTTAATCTGGCCTCTCACGGGCACTGTGCGGGGGTATTTATAGGTATCTGAGTGCACGACGCCCTGCGTTAAGGACGCATGTGCCCTCAGGTACCTAGTTTATCCCCAGAATATTCCCATAAAGCGGGGTTACAAGCTGTAATTACAAGTACGCCTTTACAAATTAGGCCCGTAACACAAACGCGGCCACGCAGGGCCCGTTACAATGGGCCAGATCTCATGTGGGCCTCGGAACTGACCGAGGCCGCGCCGTGGGGAGGCGTCGCCGCAGGCCTTCGTCTGGTGCCGAATCGAGCGAAGGGTCTCCGTGTTGTCTCTGGTGCCGACAAGCGAAGGGCGTCCCTGCCTGCTTTGTCTGTCAGGGCAGGGGCTAAGCGGTGGAGACTTCGGGCGAAGGGTGGCGTTTCTGCCTTCGCTCCAACATGCACCACTCGACATAAGGCAGGATTTGCCTTTCAAGTTGATCTCCAATGGCTCCTAGCTGCCTTGAGGCTATAAAAGGGACCCCTAGGCGTATGGAGCAGTACACCAAGCATTCACTAAGCATTCTAAGACTCCCAGACTCTACTCCACGCATTTGATTTGTTGTGTTAGTGATTTGAGCTCCATTTGAGTTGTGAACTCCCTTTGCTGTGTTTCGAGTTCAAGTTTTGGCTTGTGTGTGTGTGCTACAAATTTGAGTCTTGTGTGCGTTACTTTTCCTCCTTTACTCTTGTGCTTCTTTGTGATCTATATTGTAAGGGTGATAGGCTCCAACTTGTGGAGATTCCTCACAAACGAGAGAAGAACACTAAACAAAAAGACCATGGTATTCAAGTTGATCATTGGATCACTTGAAAGGGGTTGAGTGCAACCCTCGTCCATTGGGACGCCATAACGTGGAAGTAGGCAAGTGTTATACTTGGCCGAACCACGGGATAAAACACCGTGTCTCTTGTGCTGCTTTTCTCTGTGATTGTTTTGTTTGCAAGAGCTCGCTTCATAGCAACTTGATTAACTCACACTAACACTTTTATAATCAAGTTTGTGGCTATTTAGTGTTTGATTTCACAGGATCATCTATTCACCCCCTCTAGGTGCTCTCACCTCTAACACGGCGAAGTTGACGACGACCTGCTGAATTATTGCAATCCGTATGGTACGCATTGTTACGTTATGTTGCTTCATCCTAAATGAATTTTGTTCATCGTACATGTATATTGTATTTGAGTAAGGTGTTATTACAGATTAACCCATTCACTCATGTCCTTTCTCACTGTGATACAAATGCATATATGACTACTCTATTTAGGTAACACAACCATCGAGCTATGAAAATTAATTTTGCACACAACCATCGAGCTATGAAAATTAATTTTGCACTTACTGATAATCTGTAAATCTGAAGACACTAGAAATCACAAGTCCATGGTAGATGTAAATGTTAAAGTTTGTTGTTACTATAATAGATGAAATATTCACAACTTACACTGTAAGTTATGCTTTTGTTGAGGATTGGGTCTATTTTTGTATTAGTATATGTATCCTTTATATTCTTATATGTAAGAGGAACCTGCAATTTCTGTGATTTAACGTTAAAGTACATATGTCATCTTTGTATATATTTTTATGCTTTTGCATAATTATATATTTTTGTTATTTCCATGATTAGTATCAGGGAAGCTATCTTACTAAAGCAGATAAGTGGGTACAAATCAAGGCCAAGCAAGACGGAGACAAATTTGCAGCAAGGCTACATTTTTTCAGGTGAGGCAGTTAAAATCGTTGCTGCATATTGTTAACAATCATATATTATGATTGTATTGTATATACTTATTTATTAGTTTTTAGTTATTTTTGATCAAATCTGGAATCCTAATATGCATGCCATAATGAGTTAGCAATAAGATTCTAGAACATATTTGTTTTATACTGTATTTGAGAGCAAATTGGAGAAATGAATTTGCCTATTTTTATCCTTATGCACTTGACAACATGAATTATTCTATTTCAGTTCATCTCTTTCTTGCCACAAATTTAAATGAATATAATTGTTTGTTTCGGTGGCAATTCTATGAAGCCCAAAAGTTCCAAATCACCATCTAAGAAAATTGAAATGGCGAGATCTCTTAATCTAATCGGTGCACCTTAGAAGGTCTGAATGATCTGAGTTCAATTGTAGCACCCATTTACACGAGTTCCTATCTTTGGAGTTTTAGTCTTACAATCTATTTTGTTCCCAAAACAAAGCTTTAAGGTCTGACAAGCACAAAACTGTGGTTCATTCAGAAGTAATCCTCTGTGTTAAAATTTATCAGAAGACATATGCCTTTGTTAAGGTAAACCTTATCCTTCAGTTACAAATACTTATAGTTAATGTGAAGGCCTTAATTTTATGGTCCTACCATGCCTGCAGTCCTAGGAACTTTTTTTGGTGAGAAGCCAATTCCTTACTAATCTAAGTGATAACATTATCGTTTGCCTGTTAAGATGATGGAGCTGGCTAGACAACACGATCATTCTAGGTATTTTATTATCGTGGTATGCTTTTTCTTTTTTGATAATTGAATACTTTTCTAGATATTTGTTCTTGAAGAACTATGGATAATTTTTAAATCTCCATTTTCTATCTTATGATACGTTCTACAATGATATAAGACATTATTCTGCCACTGATTACAGTAAGCCTATACTAGATTGGCTTGAGAATTCCAGTGATAAGGTAGCAGAGAAGTAGGATGTCATAACATCTGGTGTTCTGAAGAAGCGGCAAAAGGACTTGCTGAGCGGTTTGAGTATTTCTAATGTGCCTAAACTTAAATCAGAGACAAGGCTGCTGTTACGAGGGATAAATGAGTCATTCATATCTTAGTGATGTGGCATGGTATTCTTTGCAGAAATCTGATCTTTGTGTTTAGATTATGAAACATTTTCTTATAACAATATAACACACATTTTGTATATAAGTTATCATAGTATTATATGTTACCGTTGTAACGTACGGGCACTCACCTAGAAGATGTAGAAGAAACCAAATACTAGAAGAGTTAATAGAGAATTAAATATAGTTTTTGTATTTAAATTATAGGTAGTTACGTTTAATATAAACCGTGTAACTAACGCAAAAATAAACGTGAGAGATCTTTTAAAAAAACATTTTCTCCTGAAAAAAGTGTTTCCAGAAGGAAATTAGAAATCCATCCCCGATCCTATCGTCCCCAATTTCTTCTCCTCCACCAAAACAGATCCGTAGCCGTAGCCTTAGCCTAGGCGCGCACATTGCAGAAAGATCGAGCGGAAGGTCGGCAGCAGGCGCATAGATGCAGGGGTGAGGGCACGGGCGGCAGCGCTTGACGGGCGACAAGTAAACCCTAACGCTTTGATTGCGGGCGGCGTCGTCTGAGCCAGTCCCGAGTCGATACGCTGTCATGCCTGTCAATCCTCCTCCCCCGCCACCTCCTGGGTCGTCGTCTTTGGCTCCGGCGGGGGCCAGCTACTTCCCGCTCCCTTTCCACCTGCAGCAGCACCAGCCGCCGCCGCCGCAGGTGCCGCCGCCTATGGCGGCGAGCAGCTACCAGCAGTATCAGCAACAGCTGCATCAAGCCCATCAGCTCTTCCAGCGGGACGCGCAGACCATAACCCCCGAAGCGCTGCAGAGCGTCAAGGCTGCCCTCGCCACCAGCGACGTCCTCGACCCCGTCGCCGCCGCCAACGCCAGGCTCTCCGATCCCTCTACCAGCAAGAAGCCCATCCCCCGTCGCGCTGCCGGACAATCCTGGGAGGATCCTACCCTCACTGACTGGCCCGAAAGTAGCAGCCAACATAACCTATTAATCCAGTTTCCTTTGTTTTATGCTTGTCCCTTATTTCATTTCCTTGTGTTTCAACTCTTAACAATTTGCAGACGACTACCGGCTGTTCTGTGGAGATCTAGGCAACGAAGTTAATGATGATGTTCTCTCCAAAGCATTTTCACGGTTTCCATCCTTCAACATGGCAAGGGTAAACGGCCCATTTTTATCCAAAAAAGCTTATTTGTAGCAAAACTTATTCAACGATCCAATTATTGTTTGCCAGGTTCTCTGAAATTTGTTATGTAATACCTACTGTCAAATTCTTTTACTGTTTATGAAATAAAACTAACTAAAATTCTCAGGCTTTTAATTGTGGCATTGGCTGATAAAATGCATGGCTGAACATGTCCAATACATAGAAATATCATTCAATGTAGTTCTGCCTCAAGTCAAAAGTTATGCAGATAGCCAAATAGTCTCGCCCGAAATGATTATCGTAGGTAGATAACATTTACAGACCGCACGAGGTACTTCAGAGGCTGATAGGGAGTTTATTGGCAAATTCATTGCTTAGAAATTAGAATACATTCTATGGGAATGTATATGTGCAGTCTTATCTGTAATGAGAATGATTAATGTAGGATTTTAGGTAGATAACTTTTGAAGCCTGCATGAGGAAGATAATGTTTACATCCTGCACGAGATGTATTTAATCTACACCCCAAAAATGATTAATCTGATTAGATTATTTCAGTAGCACACATGAGGTCCGACTATATAATCTTTTGGCATGAACTATATGCGCATCATAGCATTTAAATAGGAGGTTCCCTGTTGATGAAATCATGCCTTGCACTACTTCCTATGTTTACAAAATGATTTTTTTTGTCAGTTCTGCCTAATTGGTTGTGCTAAACCTTCGCTAACATTCTCTATAGATATTCAGTTCAGGATGTGTATATTATCTAGAAGAGTACTTTACCAATAATGTAAAATTTAACTGAATTTTGCATGAATATAATTGTAATTGTAACAATAGAAAGGTAACTGTGGCATCCAAACTCCAAAATGTCCTCTATGATTGCAATGACTAAGATCATGAATACTTAATTACTTAGATTTGTCAAGGTTACTTATAGTAGGTAAATGATGACATGAAAAGGGTTTTGTATCGTGGACTGCATAAATCTGTTAGTCGTTTAGATCTACTAAGTTCCTTAATAGTCACTAGTAAGGTGTAGATATTAAGTATGGAACTTGGAAGAAATCAAAATGGTTGACAAGCATTAAAATGGATTTTCACTGTTCCATTTAGATCTCTCTAGCGTCTGACTGTTGCCAAAGGACTATATAAAGAAATGATAAATTCAAATCATAAAACTGATTTCTGCAACTGTTAGCTGTTTACAGAACATCAGCGATGCACATACTGATATTGTTTCCTATATAAATTTTTGCATGCATTGGAGATAACCAGCATTTCCTATGGATCTTTTCACGGTAATATGCTACTTCATGCTAGCTAGTTCTGATAATTGCATTGATGACTGTTTGTTAATGACTTGTCACATGAAGTAGCGAAAACCAAAATAAAAGCAACAGGGCTCATATAAGCTTATGCATCCCTGAAGAAATTCGTAGTAACAATCTACACTTCGTTGAACTTGTTCTCTGCTTCCTTTGATGCTTATAAGTTATAACCTTTCACCTCAAGAAGCATATACTACCTGATTGAGAGAGGAGCTAAGAGATCAACTCAAAGAAATCCATATGCTGATCTATAAGTAGTGAGACTTATGTCAGTCATTGCGTGCAGCACTTGGCATGCATTTTTTGATTCTATACATTCTTAATTTGCCTTGTACTCTTTATTTCAGGTTGTTAGAGATAAGAGGACTGGCAAAACTAAAGGATATGGATTTGTGAGCTTTTCAAACCCTACTGACCTGGCTGCAGCAATAAAAGAGATGAATGGTTTGTATCTCTAATATGTTCTGCAGATTCAGTTGCTGGCTTGCTGCTACTTATGTGCATATTTTGGTTGAGTGTTCACCTTGTTACTTTTGAACAACATTCTTTCAGGAAAGTATGTTGGGAACCGCCCTATTAAATTGCGTAAGAGTAACTGGAAGGAGAGGACAGATGTTGAGGCTCTGGAAAGACAAAAGGTACTTGTCTATTTCCTTCTTTAAATGTTTTCTCTGTGTCCTTTAATTTCGTCTATGCTTTTCCATCGTTCAGAATCATGTCAAGAGGAAGCCTAAAATTCCCAAGAAGACTATTCTTCACAAGTAGAGATACAAAGGCCCTACCAAGGGTGAATGCCAGCTCATGGTAAGTTCCTTCTGAGTTTACACTAGTGGATGGTGTGCGCCTTGCACGCGATCTAAAATTCGATTTTAGGGTACCTTCTTATGAAGAAGGGATGCAACTAAATTTAAACTATGACAGTTTGCAATTATTAATGTGTACGGCAGAGTCCAGAACAACTAATAGGATCAAGGAAATTGTGTTTCTTTCCATGTCTGTTTGAACCTTACGAACGGTAGAGAGTGTAAAAGGAATACCCCATTCATGTCTTGAAGGTGAATTTGCCTAACCAGGTTTGTATATTGTTCTAGTGATTTTCTTGAGCCTATGCTGTTGAATTTATTTGATGATGAATGTATTAAGTGACAAATATTTGTCATGGCAAAGAAGATGTTCAAAGTTAAAAAGAAAAAAGAAGTTGTAAGAACTTTTTGCTGATGATTCTAATGTGTTTGAGGAACTTTCAGGAGTAAAAGCTGGTAAATAAATACTTGTGCCCTATGATGAGGTTCGATTCAACAGTTAAGTATGATGGAATATAAAACTTTATTCTATTAAGTTCATAAAACATACCTCATGCGAAGATATTCCCAAGCCTTTAGCACGGCGAGTAACTTGAGATCCAACCTTTCGAAATCCAAGAATAGCCAAAGTTTTTCCCCCAAGAGATACTCCAACATGCTTGTCGCACTGCCATTTATCTGTGCAATATTCAATGCAGCAAGTAAGCTTTCATAGAGCAGCGTTGAACCATTGATGGATTACCAACTGACACTGTTGTGATAGTGTGTACTCCACAAGCAATTCATAAAGAAGTCTTCTGTCTACGTGAGAAATAACAATTTGAAGTTTAGCTTTTTGTTTCTTACTTTCAAAGGTGTATCGGTACTATCTTTTGCTTCTATTTCTTAACAGGAACATATAACTAAAATGGAAGAGCTGGGTATCATCTAATCATTTGCTACGCCCGCTAACCTTTTTAATGAAAAATAAGTGGGATTTATAGTTACTCTAGAAGCATCATCTCCGCTCTATCCAATAAGAGATTGAAATATCTCGATAGGCATTTGATCAAATAGCTTGAGCACACGGTGCACAACAGCTCCATCTTGCTTCCCATTCCCATCGATCGAAGTCCCCAATGCAAATGTATCTACTTGTAGGATGCAGGCGTTCAACCTAGCACATCCGCGCCGGCTTGTGGACGACGCGACGCCCGTGGCCATGGCGATGACCGTGGCGGCGACGATGGACACCTCCATCTTGGTGCTCCTCCTGACACCTGTGCTGCAGCTCCCTTCGATCTGCTCCGCGCCTCCCACCTCGCTGCGTACCCGCTGCCCTTCGAGGGCCCGTCCAAGCACACACCAACGCCCACAGGTTCTCCGCATTCCACACCACGTGCGATCGTGTCATCACCGCCAGCAGTGCCTCCCTCTTCCATAGCAGCAACAAAAGTTTCGTCGGCAAGGCGATGACCGTGGCGGCGACGACGGGCACCTCCATCTTGGTGCTCCTCCTGACACCTGTGCTGCAGCTCCCTTCGATCTGCTCCGCGCCTCCCACCTCGCTGCGTACCCGCTGCCCTTCGAGGGCCCGTCCAAGCACACACCAACGCCCACAGGTTCTCCGCATTCCACACCACGTGCGATCGTGTCATCACCGCCAGCAGTGCCTCCCTCTTCCATAGCAGCAACAAAAGTTTCGTCCCGTCGGCAACGCGCGACACGAGGGCGCGAACCAGCAGCGGGCGGCACCTCGTTGAGGAGGGTTGGCGCCAGCCTCGGGTCGTGAGCTTTGGTCGTGTACAAATTTCCTTTTCCTATCATCCCCTCAGACTCTCTAGAAGCAAGTCAAGACTGAAGAAAAACAATTTTCTTTCCTTGTTCTCCTTGGCGGCGGCATTCGAGGGGAGGGAGGGAGAGGGAATGGACTTATCGACGGCAGCCCGAGACGGCACCACGATGGCGATTGGGGAGGGGATGACGCTACCTCTGCTTCTGGCGACGGACTGAGTCGGCACAGACTGAGCTGGCACAGTGGCGCTGGTTGGGGGGAGTGGGGAAGGTGATGGCGCCATTGGCGTCGTGGGACTCGGCAGCAACCCGTGTCGCCGCCGTCACGGTGGCCGGCCTTTTCAACTTGGACGACATCGCCCTGGGGCTGAGAGGTTTCGGCTTCGTCTGGAAGCTTCGTGATTTGTCGCGTGAATGGAGAGGCCAGTCGGTGTAGGAGAAGGTACGAAGGTGTCTCTGAACCATTCGTTTGTGATCCGACGACTAGAAAAATAAAGGATGACGTGGACACCGTCTGCATCGCCGTTTTGCACCGTCTTTCATATATACTAGTAGCTTACTCGCGCGTTGCGCGAGTTTTCCGCCTGAACGGATCTATGCACGTAATAATAAAAAAATTATTGTTGTATACATATGGAAGCATATTACATAGTTTTGACACTATTATATAACTATATATGGAGTATTATTTTACTTGCAGGGGAGTGCAGATTCTAATGGGCCTGGTCACAAAAGGTAGATGGATGCATGTCTGTACTCTGTAGGTGTGTGAGACATGTTTGCTCAAAAGAAAAGGTAACCAGATGTGTTAAAACTGAAAGGAAATGAAATCTGCGTATTAAAATCTAATCAACACGTGTTTGAGTTACAAATAGCTTCTTGTAGCTTTGAGCGTTCTTGATCTAAATGAGAGCACACCAAATCAGCAATCTACTTTTGGATTTTCTAAACAACTATGATTGCTTCTCATTTGTACGTGGTCTCAACCTTGCTCAGCTTCAGGAAGACGTTCACTGAATTAGTAGGTAAACTGAAGTGGCGCACCACTGGTTGTTGATGTACGTAGCAGTTTTCAGACCTGTTGCTTTTGTAAAGAAGGGTTCCACAAAAACAGCTAGCTCACGAAGGGAGCTGCAGTCTCTTGGTTATCTTAGAGAACTCCCATGTTATAGCAAAACTATAGTCTTGCGGCCATACGATGTGAAGTGTATGCGTTCTCTATGATCCAACAAAACTATAGTCTTACAGTTTTTGTTGTCAGTAAGCTAGGGAGAAGTAATGCTGTGTTAGTCCTAATATAACAGTTCACTTAATTAGCATATAAGCTGAAGCGTCAAACCCAGTTTTTTTGCTTGTCTCAAATCTGATAGAAAAATCGTGACAGCACTACTGCTGCAAGGCTACGATGGTCGGACGATTGGATTCGCACCAGCATGCAAGATCAAAGCGGGGAGGGGTG
This sequence comes from Zea luxurians, assembly GCA_029449295.1. NCBI lineage: Eukaryota > Viridiplantae > Streptophyta > Magnoliopsida > Poales > Poaceae > Zea > Zea luxurians. The sequence continues at coordinate 217,585,176 of JAOPSE010000001.1, forward strand.
GATGGATCATGGATGGGCAAACAGTTGGCCGCCAGGCACCAACTCTCCTGCCTCCTGCAGGCCACGCAATAGCGCACGGCTCCTCTCCGGCTCTCCCGTAGCCAGTCACCGACCGCCGAGGCACCGAACACTCTACTGCATAGCACTGACCGCCGAACACCTTGGCCACGTCGCGCACAGCCCACGCGTCGGTGCCGGTGGTTGCCTAACGCCCCGACGTCGAGGGCTTCGTAGGTAGCGCCCTCAAATCCCCGAACGGAGTCAGAACGCAAGAGTTGCGGGCATCACGCCGCTTGTCTGCACGCCGCCCATAGTCCGCTTGTCGATATCGGCGCTGAGGGCGCACGCAACACCCTGGAATCCTCGGATGACGCTAGCACGCAGGGGTCACGGCTGGGCGTCCATGACGAGAGCAGGCGGCCGTTGGGTCAGCGTGGCCCGCAGCGCCAACATCGCGCGCACCTCGCCGCCGTCCGCCGCGCGGGCCTCACCCGGACCCAATGGCTAGTGCGAAGAAGAGAGCGAAGGCAGCGTCGCAGCGAGAAGGTGGTCTCTTCCTTTGGAGGCGTCTGGAAAGCTCCCGTCTCGTGGAGCGGTGGATATATGCCAAAGGCACCCCTGCTCATGGCTTTGTGGCCGTTGATACACGATCGAGCGGCTAGAAAAAACAAATTGACGTGGATACTCTGGCGTCGCTTCTTTGCGTCCGCCTTTGTTATATAGAAATATAGTTTATGATCCGACGACTAGAAAAATAAAGGATGACGTGGACACCGTTTGCATCGCCGTTTTGCACCGTCTTTCATATATATAGGAAAGGAAATGCTGGATTAGCTGTAAACAAATGCTGTCGCTTTATAGTACGGTACCACAACATAGTTTTTAGATGTTTTTTTTCCATATTCCATATAGTGTTCTATATTTTGCACGTGCCTGCAATTGCACCTTTGCTTTCTTGGGCTGAACGCTAGGCTCAGCATCTATCTTGTGGTTTGCCATTTGCAACCTTTTCATATAGCAAATAATGGGTATGTAGAATAATGATATGGCGTTGGCGTATTTGCCATTGCTAGTCCTATACAATAGCTAAGCTGGTGATTTTGTGGAGATTTTATAAAATTAAGAAAGTGAAGCTTTTTGGCGCCACAGTTGTCCTTTTTTGAGCACCTTGTCATGTTTTTTTCCCTTTCGTTGTGTTTCATCTACCATGTAATTCAGGCCTTCAGAACAGGTGTTTTTAACGGATGAAATGATCCTTGCCATCTATGCTGCCCATATACTATACCAGCCAACCAGCAATTTCCTGCACCCATGCCATACTAATTACTGCTGTTGAAATTATACATTTCTTAGTCTCTGTTGACGCCTTTTTGGAGCGCCAAACACTCAACAAGAACCGGTGGCGGTGCTCTCTGGTCAGGCGCGGACGGTCCGCAGCACAGGGCCAGACGGTCCGCGACCTGGTGCAGGGGCTGGCGTTCCCTGCCTGACGGCCGGACGGTCCGCGCCCTGGAGCCGGACGGTCCGCGCGTGCACAGGGGGCGGCGAAGGTCGCCGGCGGCGCCTGGATCTCGCTCCCGGGAGGGACCCCGTCGGGGAGGAGAAATCCTAGGTGGTGTCTAGGCTCGGGCAGGCCGACCTAGACTCCTCTAATCGACGTAGAGTCGAAGAGAGACGGAGAATTTGGGGATTGGAAGGCTAAACTAGGGCTAAACTAGAGCTAGACTAGAACTACTCCTAATGCATAAGGTAAAAACGAGTAATAGACTTGATTTGATCGATTGTTGGGGGTTCAATCGGCCGTAGCCCTTCATCTATATAAAGGGGAGGTCTGGATCCGTTTCCAACTGTTTCCCGAGTTAATCCCGCGGTTTTAGGCAACAAATCCCGCGAGAAACTAGGAACCCTAACTGACTCTGCGCGCGTGCGGACCGTCCGCGCCGCCACCGCGGACCGTCCAGACCGCGGACCGTCCGGCCTCAGGGCCGGACTGTCCGCAAGGCTCATTTTAGCCTTCAACATATGCCCCCTGCCTTTTGGTGAAGGTTGACGAACCAAAAGCATATGAACTAAACCTGATGTAAGTCATCGGCTTTTCAAAATAGAGATCATTCAATAAAGCATCAATGTATAAAGGCCGTTTTGGATTGTATCTTTCTCGGCCATGACCATTTCATTAATGGATCAAAATGAATAGAATGGAGGTGCCCCCCAGCCTGGATAGACAAAGGGACTATACATGTACCATGCATTCATCACCATGTTATTCCACATTTGGGTAGGACAATATACCGACGATGAATAAACGGGTGGAAAGTACCCTGGTCTCATAGGATGAACAGACGATGCTTGTCGCGTCACCTTTTGGGCCATTTTGTTCGGCCGTTTCGTTTTAGTAGGTGACCGGGGTTTCTTTGTTGACCGATCACGTGGAATGATCTTTTTGTTAGCATTTTTGAAGAGCAACTGATCAACAGTAGAGTCAGCTTTGATCAGCCGACCATTTGTGCTTCGCCGTTGTGTCTCCTTCCCTTTTAAGGTTTTGTGTGGAGGCTGACGCCTTTGGGCATAGGCGGACTGTCCGGCAGAGTTAGCCGAACCGTCTATTTGAACACCGGACCGTCCGCTCGTAGGTGCCAGATCGTCCGTGATGCTCAGGACAGGCTGTCGTGCTTGACTCATTAATTGTGCCTGCCCCCCGGTGCCTCTGGACTTTTTAGCCTTATTGTCCGGAGCCTTTCGAACAATCTCCTTTTGTGATATATTCGACGTGCGAGGACTACCAATGATTATGTCTTTGCTTTTGCCTTTATGGGCCATTTCGGGCCGAACTAAGATCTTTTTGCATGCGATATCTATTGTATTAACAGGAAATGGTTGTGTCTACTTGCATTTCCTGAAAAGCCAATCGGCCCTCATTTATGGCCGATTGTACCTGTCGACGAAAAACATTACAGTCATTGGTGGCATGAGAAAAAGAATTATGCCACTTACAATAAGCACGTCTCTTTAATTCATCTATAGGAGGGATAGTATGAGTTAATTTAATGTTGCCATTTTTAAGTAGCTCATCAAATATCTTATCGCATTTGGCAACATTAAAGGTAAATTTAATCTCTTCTTGCCGATTCTTTTGAACCGGCTGTAAGGAAGAACATGCTGAAGATTTGGCCTTTGTTGGCCAAATAAACTCAGCGGTATATACATCCGCGGATTCATCATCTGAACTATCACGCTCTATCAGATGTATAGTACGGGCGGCCGATTTTGATGTCTCTTTAAATCGGCTTTCACAGGCTAAAGCCCGCTGATGTAGCTGGGCTATCGAAAAGAACTGGGTCCCATCTAATTTGTCTCTTAAGTAGGATAGCAACCCATTAAAAGCTAACCCTGCTAGCTCTTTGTCTGCGACATGGATCCGAAAGCATCGGTTTCTAGTGTCCCGGAACCTCCGGATATAATCATTAACCGATTCTTCGCGTCCTTGTCGAACTGAAGCTAAGTCAGCTAGTCCTAATTCATATTCCCCGGCAAAGAAATGTTCATGAAATTTACTTTCTAACTCATTCCAGGAATTAATAGAATTAGGAGGCAGGGCGGCGTACCATGCAAAAGCGGTACCAGTAAGGGATAGAGAAAATAACCGAACACGAAATGCTTCTCCATCGGCCAATTCACCTAGGTGTGCTAGGAACTGGCCTATGTGTTCGTGTGTGCTTCTCCCATTCTCACCAGAAAACTTAGAAAATTCTGGTATCCTTGCCCCTTGTGGATATGGGACAGTGTCAAACTGGTGATTATACGGCTTTTGGTATGATTGCCCTACTCTGGCTACACTAACTCCAAACTTATCTCGAAATAGTTCGGTCATCTCTTCCCTAATTTTTTCCATTGCACCCGGTGGCAGACCACCGGACCCTGGGCTGTGGGGCTCATTTGGTCGGGTATTAGTATACCGACCTTCTTGCCGTGACCGATCGATAGTGTTGATGGGTCTGTGGTTGTATGGTACGTTATGGTTTAAATATGTAGAGGGCGAAACATACTGCTGCTGAGGTGTGTAATAATTTGGTGCATGGTGTGCAACAACAGGTTCTGCGTATGTGTATCCAGTTTGTCCGGTGGTAAATTCGAACTGACCGGTTGCGTTCGCCATTATCGGGACGCCATGTGGTAGTCCTGGTGCAGGCCCGGACTGTCCGGCCGCAGTGAAAGCCGGACGGTCCGTGTAAGGGCCGGACGGTCCGGGCAGAAGCTCGGACGGTCCGACCGCGTCCAGGGTCACCGGTCTGCCAAGCAGGGACGACAGTGGTCCTAGGGTGGCCCAAGACTGTCCGGCAGAGCAAGCCGGACGGTCTGCATATGGGCCGGACGGTCCGGGCAGAAGCTCGGACGGTCCGACCGTGTTCATGGGCGCCGATCTACCAAGCAGGGATGGCGGTGGTGGTACTTGCCCTGTATATGAGTTCATCGGCATACCATATAATGGCTGGGGCTGCAAATCCCCATTTGTTGCCGATGTATTAGACATAAATATCCTGTTACTAGTCTCATATGATGGAAAACTAGGAGCAACAGACTTCTCCAACGTACGCGTTAATTTTCTAATGGACTCTTCTAACCCTACAATCTGTTGTTTCATTTGATCCTGCTGCTGATCTACATAATATTTAATAGATTGGATATCGTCGGGTTTACTTACGTTGGGGACTTGAAGCGAAGACAGAAGAGATGCAACGTCAGTCTCTCCATGTTTGATAACCTTCTGGTGGTGATCCACCGTGTATTGCGACAAGAATTTCTCCTTCGTTTGGCGCATGTAGTCCTCGTATTGCTGTTGCTCATCGGCTGTTAGATTTTCGACAGCCGTCTTCAGGATATTATCTGGGGAGATATCAGTGTGATCTTTAGAACCGGCCATTTGAGGGCCTGATTTTTAGTAGATCTAAACACCTGTCCCCAGCGGAGTCGCCAAAAAGTATGTTGACGCCTTTTTGGAGCGCCAAACACTCAACAAGAAGCGGTGGCGGTGCTCTCTGGTCAGGCGTGGACGGTCCGCGGCACAGGGCCAGACGGTCCGCGACCTGGCGCAGGGGCTGGCGTTCCCTGCCTGACGGCCGGACGGTCCGCGCCCTGGGACCGGATGGTCCGCGCGTGCGCAGGGGGCGGCGAAGGTCGCCGGCGGCGCCTGGATCTCGCTCCCGGGAGGGACCCCGTCGGGGAGGAGAAATCCTAGGTGGTGTCTAGGCTCGGGCAGGCCGACCTAGACTCCTCTAATCGACGTAGAGTCGAAGAGAGACGGAGAATTTGGGGATTGGAAGGCTAAACTAGGGCTAAACTAGAGCTAGACTAGAACTACTCCCAATGCATAAGGTAAAAACGAGTAATAGACTTGATTTGATCGATTGTTGGGGGGTTCAATCGGCCGTAGCCCTTCATCTATATAAAGGGGGAGGTCTGGATCCGTTTCCAACTGTTTCCCGAGTTAATCCCGCGGTTTTAGGCAACAAATCCCGCGAGAAACTAGGAACCCTAACTGACTCTGCGCGCGCGCGGACCGTCCGCGCCGCCACCGCAGACCGTCCGAACCGCGGACCGTCCGGCCTCAGGGCCGGACTGTCCGCAAGGCTCATTTTAGCCTTCAACAGTCTCCCATAGTTTTTTTTATGATTTGAGCCGCACTTTCTCTCCGAGTTGCATTGAATGAAAAATGTGTTATAATTCTCACACGAGCAGTTTGGTCGTAGGCGCAACCTGCCCATCTAGATGACTATGGATTGACCTGATGATCCTTTGTCTATGTAGCTATTACACATTTTGCTGAGGTCTGATGGATGGCTTATATGATGTGTATGATGCAGTGCTGCCTTGGGATGATGCTACCTTCTGGAATCTCTTTACTCTCTACAATGCTCGGGGTGGAATCACGCAATGCTCGGGGTGGAATCGCACGCAAGGGCTGTTGTTTCATGTAAGGTGTAGTTTGGAAACTTAAATTCTTTTGGGATACCTGTCTTTTATCAGGATGAGTAACCCAGAGATATAATTTAAATAAGACATTTAGTTATTTAGGAGATGGTTTCTCTCTCTGGTTTGACTTCCCCTTCCAAACTAGGTCTAAGGCCATCTTCAGCAGGTCGTGTAAATGGACGTGTAAAGTACTGTTTTGCATTGTATATTGTACTGTTTATAGAGTGAAGTTTGAAATATGAAGTGAGATAGAGTCTACTGGAGATAATTGGCTTGTTCGTTTTAAGGTGGATTGAGGAGGATTGGAAGGGATTAAATTCTCTTCTATTCAAATTTGTATAGGAGAGGATTTAATTCTCTCTAATCCCTCTCAATCTACCCCTAACCGAATAAGCCAGGCAACGTGCTGCCTGTTGGTCCCCATGGTTTAGGCTGGGGTTGTGGGCTTGTGAACATAGAGTTAGTGTTAAGTGCCACCCGACGCAATTTGTGCTCTGTTTTACCCTGTAGTTGTACGTTCACGTGGTATTCATTTGAGATGTTGGAGCAGTGTCATGGCTACTGACTTACGAGGCCTTGCATTATCAGATAGTTTGCTTGGTTGTGGGCTCTCAACAAGAACCAAATGGAATTTTCAATTTAGGTTTCTGCCGTTTTGTTTGAGGGACTAAATCATTTTAGTCCCATTTAGCTCTAAATAGTTGTAACACCTCGTTCAATCTCTAAACTGGCGGTACTTACTTTTGGTAGCTCTCTAGGATTATATATTATCCCTACAGACTAACAAGAGTCTTTTGTGCGCACTCTGTCCTCACTCATATGCACCCGAGAAAACTTCACAGTCGGTTACCTATCTTAAATTGCTCCAAGCCAAACATGTTTAACTTGGAGGTTCTTTTGAGATAAACTTTCGAAAAAAGATGTACCTTGTTGGTATAGATACTCTATTAATTGTATTAAGCCTTGGGCTAGGACGTCACCATCCTAGGGGCCAGGATATCACAATCCACCCCCTTAGAAGACCGACACCTTCGTCGGTTAACCCCAGTCCAGGAACCTCCCCTCTTAGCCACGTCTGTGTATCTAGTATCGTCATATGTCATACCATGTGACCACTCTGAGTCCAGATGCGCCCTGCGCCGTATACCCGAACCCCCTAGCCCACACGACCACACACGCCCGTGAAACCTCGAGGGTCGGCTCTGATACCACTTGTAACACCCCGTTCAATCCCTGGACCGGCGGTACTTACTCCTGGCAGCTCTCTAAGATCATATATTGTCCCACGTACCAACAAGAGTCTTTTGTGCGCACTTGGTCCTCACTCGTGCGCACCCGAGAAAACTTCCCGGTCGGTCATCCATCTCAAATTGCTCTAAGACAAGCATGCTTAACTTGGAGGTCCTTTCGAGATAGGCTTTCGAAAAAGAAGATGCACCTTTTGGTATAGATACTCTATTAATTCTATTAAGTCTTAATCCAGGACATCACCATCTCAGTGGTTAGGATATCACGATAGTCAAACGGTGGGACTAAATTGCTTTAGTCTTTAGTACATCTAGTACCTCAAGAGGTGACTAAACTATATTAATTCCACCTTTTATCCCTCATTTATTTCAGTTGCACAAATGAAAGAAGATTGTTAAGAGACATTTTAGTCTTCTTATGAGTTATTTAATATATTTTGAATATTTTTAATCCTGATAACCAAACATGGTAGGGACTAAATTTTAGTTTATTGACTAAACTTTGGTTCTTGAACTAAAGAAACCAAAGAATCCCTTCACTATCCGTCTCTTTCTTTTCACTGGAATCAGGCCATGGACATGCATGTTTCTATCACATGTTTGCGTTTGGTACATGGACAAGGAGGGAGATTATTTGTTTGGTACAAGTAGGGGTGGTAATGGATCGTGATTTAAATGCTTCTTCATAAAATAGTAGAATCTTAAATAAATGTTAGTTTAAAAATAAATAGAAATATGTCTTGATTCTAATCTGATCAGATTCTTAAATCTTATAGCGTAAAATCTAAAGCATATTGTCACTCCTGGTTACAAGCACAAGAAGGCTTAGGGCCTGTTTGGTTTGTGGCTAAATACGCGCACACTTTATCTAAGGTTAGTCGTTCGAATTAAAAAACTAACCTTAGACAGAAAAGTTAAGCAAAGTATGGCAAGTTAGGCAGCGAATCAAGAAATGGGGAATCGAATCAATAAATAGGGAACTTAAATTGTCAAGTTAAGGGCGCTAAGCCTTCCAAGCCATACCCGAGTATAACTGCCCGGAAGGTCCTTGAATTCGACTCTCAAACAGAAGACGATTTTTATGTACGTCTTACTCTTTAGAGTCTTTTTGATTATTGATAATACTTGATGTATGTAATAGTCTTGTTCTGATAGAAAACTCCACTTCTCTTGGCCCTTAGTGCTTTATCCTGTTTTGCGTTTGGTAAAAGGAGGGAGGGTACATTATACAGTACTTTTTAATACATTAAACAGCTGTCAAGTGGGAGCCGCATGTTATCCTTTCTCGGAGCGTCTTCAACAGCTCACAAATAATTCATCATTAATCATCAATAAAATGGTAATGGTGGTTATTAATTCATCATCCATCCTGAATAGAATAATGGTGGTTATCAATAGTGCATTTTTTTAATATTGAAGGAGATGCAAAGCGAATCACCAATAATGTTTCGAATATATAGGATCCATCGACACTGTTGCGGGAGATGCCCCCTTTATTTGAGAGACGAAAGTTTTTTTACCCCCTCCGTTTCTCAAGATTATAGGGGAACGTATCACTTCTTGATACGAAAGACCTGTTTCCCAGAACCAGAACCAGAATACGAGGAATCGATTTTAACCATTGCTTTGTATGGAATGGCATACGACGCTTCTGCTACGAATCAATGTGTCAGTTCCCACTATCCTAGCGAACTGAACAATACCAACACGCGAATCACAAGCCGGAACAAACGAAACGAGTGCTTTCTCCGGAACAGAGAACGAATACACGGCGCTTCGAATGGAGAATACGAGACTGAGGAAGAATACCTTGACTCGCTATCTCAAATTCGAATACAGAAATGCAACATATGGTGGAAATGCTATGAGGAACCACAAATCCTTCCTACTGAGGTGAGGAAAATACTAGATTATTTCCGGCACCTTTACTTTACTTTACTTTACTTTACTTTACTTTACAGTAGTAACCCATAGTTGGAGGTAGTTCACTAGCACAGCCAGCCAATGAGTAATCAACCTTCCCTTTAGCCAATGAGTAATCAACCTTTTCCCTTTCTGGACCAGCAAACAGAAGAACCAATACGAGTAACCCTTCAAGCCAGAAGAGTAACCCTGAAACCTATGAATAGGAAACTGTCTTTACTTGAAACCGTAAGCAGCAAACCTATGCCAAGGTCACTCATCTTTCCTAAAGACGTTGACTACGACTCTAGATTAGATCTGGTGAATCACCGGTACCTCTATGTATGGAGATCCTTCGACAAGTTCTTCTTCCCCATTGGCCAGGTCCCTCTGCATACATAGAATGTCATAGATAGAAACGATATCTCGTAATGGAAGACGATAGATTCTAAAACTTGAGGGACCACAGAATTTCGTTTTTCCTCGATAGAGAGTCCTAAGATCTGATCAAGTGATGCTCACCATGGTCCAAAAGTTGACAAGCAGATTTTTTCTCGATGGAGAGCCAGCTGATAAGAATCAAGTCTGTTTCGTATAGCTGGAAAAGTTACCAAGTCCGTTTTCCCGCGATTTTCGCTTTATAGCAGATTTTTCCTCTAGAGATGGTCTTTTGGTCTGAGAAAAGCTTCCCTTAGTGCCAAAACTACTTCATCTGATTTTGCCAAAGGAAACTCTAATCTGGATTTCGAATAGTTCACATTCCCCGGGTATTTGACATATAGAAATTCTAGGAGTCTTCCTGGCCACACGTGGAGCAAGTGACACCTATCTTTCTCTATCTATCTTGGCAGGGCTTCAAAACTAGTTCGAGAAAAGAAATGCGTCTCTCCTATAACGGAGAAATCACTGAAGCCTATGGCAGCCTCTATCTAGTCGATTGCTTTTGGATCAAGCCCAGTGCAGTGTAAAAACGAAACCCTATTTGACCTCCGGAAAGCCTATTGACAATTCAAAACTTCTGGTCCCCTATACTATAATAGGGAAAGTAGGCAAGTCCATGGCCACCTACTTGAAGTGAAGAGCAGAAAAGAGATTTGATTCACTACCGAGTTCTCTTCCAATGAGTAACTACTAATGTTACGAATAAAAAACGAGCCCTTCGTCCTCTGAAAGCCGGCGATCGAGTGAGTAAGTCCGCCAGGAAGCTAGTTCTTTAGGGCTTAAATGAAAGCTTGTCGGCTGTGAAAAGTATACCTTTCCTTTTCCTATCCTTTCTTCTCTACTGGCTATCCTATCCTTGAGTTTCTTTCCGCTGCAAAAAAGAAGCTAGTCTACCAGCGCTTCGTTCTAGCTCGAAAGCAAGGTTCTATGAAGACTCACAAGCCCAAGCAAAAGTAGCCCCTCCCTTAGAGCAGTCTCTTTTGAAACAAGTCAAGGAAACTCAACCTGACCCGAGATGCAATACAACTTCACAGTTGTGTTGATTGAAGGAAGTGAGCGTATGCCGGCTAGTCCGGTAAATCGTATCATGATCATAGCATCGGGTTGGTGGGACAACCCTAGTCAGAGTGAGGGTTAACAAGAGTAGCGAACAGATTCCAGTATTTCATTTTTCCTTTCACCCGGGTTTCCTCTTTTCTTATCCGACGACTGCCATGCTTCTACCTTTCTTATCTGCCTACTACTAGCCTTCCTTCTTACTTTCTGGTTGGAGTATTTCTATTGACGGATCGAGGTCCGGGTCCTTGGCCTACGCTTTGGAACCTGGAAGAAGGAGACTCATTAGCTGAAGAAGTAAGCAGATCTAGATATTCCCTTAACCTAACCAGCCGGAATCCTTATTCCAATAACCCTTAGCCCTAGCTTTCATTGAAGGAAGTGAGGGTCGACCTTATAACTCCGTATGTATCAACTAGCCATTATCAGATCTGAGGTCCAATTTACTAGATTGGCAAAAGGGGCGGGTGCAGGACAAGAAGCCAATCATTCATTTTCATGCATTGTTCGATTCACACTGCTCCTTGGTCCGTGGCTAGTGCTTTTCTTTTCGCTAATCACCCAACTCTCAGGCCAGTCAGAAGGGCATTGATGGAACACAGACCGGTAAGCTCTTCGATTAACGCCGTCCGAACTCTTGCTTGATAGGACTTCCTATTCTTCACCTGGGGCTGGTACCTTTCCCATCTTTCTTTCTGGACAGCTATCTTTGATTGACGGAGGGCAGCCTGCCAAACGGCTCTGCCCTAGCTTCTACTTCCTAGTTTAGTTGATATCTAGGTTCCAGTGTAGTAAGTCTTCCAAATGTATAAACACTTTTCTGGTGTGGTTGAACCTATGATTATGATCGGTTGGGCAATCCGCCTATACTATAGCCTGCCTTGGTCCCGGGCGGGCGGCACCTAGCTATAAAAAAAGTGGGCGTATCAGAAGAAAAGAATGGTTTCCTGCAGTACTTTTTAGTAGGGGAAGTTCCAATATATATATAGCCTTCTCGAAAGAAGAGCGCGCGCAGAGCTCTAAGAAAAAGCACCACTCACTTACAATAATAATGAGGACCAGGAACCAATCTCTTTGTTGCGAGGAATCCGGGAAATAACTAACTCCAAGTCACTTAACTCACTCTGTAAGGCCATGAAAATCCCAAAGGAAATATAGGAAATACAAGTCAGTCAAAGAAATGCAATTCGGAAATGCGCACGCACCAGTCAATCTAGTCAAGTGCTACTCAATCTCCTACTAGATATATAGAGGCCATATAGAGGCAGGCAAATCCAGGAATGAGATATAGCGGAGGGAATACGGGCCTCCTTACCTACCTGAAATAATCTATGAAAATTCAAAGTGGAGTAAAGAAACCTAGAGGTAGAACCCATTTGAGACTATGAATATTCAATCTCAGTTTGAACCCTCAAAAAGGCTAGTTTGAGAGGAGTCTAGAACTAGAAATAGAAATCAGGCTAAAATGCACATGATCCAAATAAGGAGAGGAAGCGGAGATCTTGAATCGAGAAAGTGGCTTTTTCTATCAGAAAATGAATCTGCTTTCTGATGGCCATTTCGGTCCGTTGTGGGACCACGACTTGCAAAGAAGGTATGCTCGGTCGGCTTGCGCTCTTACTTGGAAGTGGTCTCAGTAGCGAAGTCAATAAAGAGGGTAGTCCTCCTAGCTAGGAAGTCGTTGATGAATCAACCGATTTGTTTTTACTACGTATCATTAAGAATTCGAATACTAGCTTGCTGCAAGTGACGTCAAGTAGGGAAGATACCCAAGGCCCATATGAGGCGCTTGAAGAAGTGATCCATTAAGGCTTGGGACTAAGCAAAGCAGAATAGGAAATAGTAGTTGGATAGCTTTTCCTTGGGGTGTTCCCTGCCCTTTCATCGATTTTCGAGAAGTGCACTACATGTCAAACTCGAAGAGTTACTCACTTGGCCACAAGAGCAAATGTATAATGGTAGTCAATACCCTCACCCAATCTGACCCTTTGGCGATGAGGCGGGCCTTGTACCTATAAATACTGCCATCAGTATATGCTTTCATTTTTGAGACCCAGCCAATGGCTTTCTTGCCAGTCCTTTCCTGACGTCTTAACTCGGATGGGCTTAGTAAGAAAATAATGATTCGCATAAAGATCCGGCTGCTATTGATGTAATGAAGAATTTCGGCAGATAAAAGAAGCAAGCTTTCGAGGAGAAAAAAGGATTGAATCAAAGGGTCCATAATAAAGTTGGAGGCCATAATGTACCCTTTAAATCCCGCAAAATACGCTTTAATGCTTGCCAGTGCAAATCTCGTGGGTGTTGCATGAACTGACATGCTAGGTTTACTGCATATGAGATATCAGGTCTTGTAAAAGTGAAGTACTGTAGAGCACCGACAATTTGGCGATAGGGAGTCAGATCAGCGAGAAGCGAACCAAGATTAGATTAGAAGAGAGTTGTGAGTTGGGTGCTACCGGTGTTGAAACCGGCTTGCAATCAGCCAGGAGTGCTCAGTTTGATTTGATATGATAAGTAGATACTTTTCAAGGAAGATAGCCTGAGCGAGTCTTTTCGCGGAGCTATTGTGCCGAACGCTGGCTTTCAACTTCCCGTACCGGGAGAAAGATTCTAACGTTGATCGAGGGAGCAAAAGGGAATCTAAAGGGTGAAATACGCGTCTGTCTCATTAGAACCCCGCTCCGCTTAGTCGACAACAAGAGAATCGAAGCATCCTCCTATTCCTTATGTTTCAAGAGTTCCCGAGATATGCAAGTTGGGCACTTGTTTTTAATAATGCCAATGGGCATTCAAATCCCTGAGAGAGAGCTAATAGGAAGGAAGATGGCTCTGGATTCACTAGGCTTTCGCTGGCTAGAAGCCTAGAAGCTTCGCTTTGAGAGAAAGTAAAAGAGATGATGTGGTTGAAAAGGTGGTAACTGTGGATAGCAAGTAAGCTAATCCTAAATGTCCAGCCACGCCAAACCGAACTCTTATCACATTATTTGTAGGCTTTGCTATTATTACTCCTCTGTGACCTTCATCAATCACTAGGCACAGTATCAGTTAGCGTGATATGGGTTGGTAAAGTAGTAAAGAAAGTCTTAGTTATTAGGAAAGAAATGTTGCAGCCTATCTGCCACTGAGTTGGAATCGATTTGCTTAACCTGCTAATGCACGGAGATTAGCCAAATTATAGAATATGAGGACGTCGGCAATGGTTGGTTTTAATGCTCGCACAGACGAAATAGAATACCGGATTGGACCTTAGCCGCTCAGGAATAGAATCCTTCACCACCAGGAAAGGCAATCGCCACGACGCTGACATCTTTTCATACGTACTAGACCCGGAGGCAAATTCGGAAGAAGCCGCTTACACGACTTCCAATACAGACAACTCAAGCAAGAGGTTTGACATCACTCCTGCAACTGCAAGACAAAGACTCAATCAAGAACCAGAGAAACTTAAATCAACCTTAGTATTAGTAAGAGTAAGAGTATTAGTAAGAGTAACCACTTCTGGCTCGTTAATGTTTCGCTTCTTTGTCCTTAAAGAACTTTGCATACATCGGAACATGTAAGACAGCATCAAGGATGGGGATGGTAATCTGCGCATCTTGAATCATCTCAAGAAACTTAGCAAACTGCTTGTCTTCACTTGACTTCTCAAACCGTTCTGGAAATGGCTGCTTCGGCTTGGTAGGTGGAACTGAAGTCGAACTGATTGATGATGGATCATTAGGAGCTATAGCTGGTGGTGTAGAAGAACTAGGTTGTCCAGCAGTAGTAGTAGTGGACTGCTGAGGTACCTGCTGGTCCTGTGGAGAAGGTTCATTTATCAGGAATCTACTTGTTGCATAATGCACATGCCACAAACGATAAAGTGGAAGCATGAAGAGGATGGTGAACTGATCAATAATCCCATGTCTTTTTTTGCTGAGAAATCTTGGATCAAGACATACAAGGCAGCATTGGTCAAACATAGGATTACCTAGGCTAGGTCATTCATTGCTTGGTCTGCTATATTCGTTTTGTCTTCTAGTTCTCCACAGGGACTTCCTACTACTCCACCGAATCTCTCATCTGAGAAAGTAGGTCACCTGGGTCGGGTAAAGCAGCGTAGATAAGGCTGGAGTTTATGAACAAGTTGATGTCTACTAGGGCATTGACCGTACAAGTAGGTAAGTATAGGGCTCGGCTAGGAATTCGTTTATGCTTATATTTATAAGCTTTCTTCTCACTAGGTAGGGCAGGCAGTTGGTCTTATTGCCCTGCATCATATGAGAAGGAGTTCTTCCACAAAATAGAGGTCGTCTATGGTCTTTGTGGCATTGATGGATAGTACTGGTCTGTTGTCAACAAATAGACTGGCTAGGTCACAGTCTGCTAAGTCTACTAGTGGGATATGAATGTGCATTAGTAGTAGTTATTGCTGCCGGATTGGTATTAACAGTTGGTCAAGTCTAACGTAACGTTTTTCAAGTAGAAGGATAGGGCATTAATTACCTGGGGTCGATAGGTACACCTTTATAATCAATTATTAGCACAAAGCTCTCATCTCACTTTTCATAGGTAGGCCTCTATAGTTATAGTGTATATTGGCTTTGATTCTTTCTATTGTTATGGGAAAGGCATATCCCCACCCAGTTCTTCTTCATCTTAATTAATAACTCCTTCATGAACTTCAAAGTACGATAGAAACTGACTTATATCTCGTAGGAAAACTAGAGAATGAGCCATCTCCATCTCGTAGAGAAACTAGAGATGTGTTGGGCGCAGCTGAAAGGAAATCCAAGAAGAGTCCATTCCATGAAAGGCTAGCACGATTAGGATCCTTTGTAGGGTTTATCTCGGAAGAGAAGGCTATGAAGCGAACATCTCTTCTTTGGGTTGGTTGGGAGAGAGGGGAAGATCTATGCAGGACACTTAACCCGTGCCGGAGGACTGCACACAGCTGGTACAACCTCGTACATTTTACATGTTCTTACAAGTCCGATGGTACAGTTGACCTAGTATCGAATTATTATAGATTCCGTTGGCAGCCATTGCCCCCCTGCATGTCGTCTGACACGACCGAAATGAAACTTGACACCCCCTAGCAGCCCCCTGTCGGCATTGAAAACAGAGGGAAGTGCGCGTGCTGATGTTTAATCATGCGATGCCAATGATGTAAGCGCGGGCCCACAGGTGCAGACAGGTTCGTCGGGGGTTATGCAAGCTTCAGAGGTGGGGGGTACGATTGTGGAAGATCGCGTGGAGGCAGGGGTTGGAGATGTGATGCAAGGGTGCGGGGAATTGGGTGGAAGGACAGTCGTTAATGTGGAGTCAGGTTTGACGGGTGTGAGGCAAGAAGTGGAGGGAAGTGGGATCTAGATTAGAAGAGATAAATACGATATTCCTGATCTGATACCCGCGGACGATCCCTAGCCTAGCTTGGCAATGCCTTGAAAATGCAATGCATTTTCCAAATTGCTTTTTCTCAAAAAAACTCTCAAATCAACTCACGCATATTCCCTTGCTTCTGTTAACTACGCATATCTCCTGTTTCTATACTTGCTAGCTAGCAACCTCTTATCACACAGAAAGCGTGACATGAATGCATACCCCCGTGTATACAACTCCTTACTATCTCTAATATATCGTTGCTTGTTCGGCGCATAGACCTATTATTATTCTCGGTCAGGCTTTCCTTTTGGCAGGTGATTACTATATATAATATAGCGGGCTTTCCCTTATCCGTTCGCTTAGGTATCTGACTGTGTAGCGTAGTTCGCCGATTCCCGGGGCCGGCACAGCACAACCGGATCCCCATCCTTAAGCAAACACACCTTCCTTTGGGTCATTGAAATTTCATCTTACTTGATCCTTCTAAATCAGCTTGTGCTACTTAATCTAGATTTACGAGATTCTTCCTTCTATTCTAGCTAGGTGGCAGGCCAATACCAATACAACTAAGTTTAGGAGTGGATTTCATTTCGTACCTACGTAGGATTCCCTAACTCATCCTCTTATCCATCCTTTCCTGGACTTTCATAAGGGGCAATAGCACAAGCAGAGCCTTTATAGAGCAGTTGGATTGCGCCTTAGTCACTAGCATACGTTTTCTTGCTTTGAGCTACTAGCGCGGATTGTTCTGGTTTAGCTTGACCTACCCCCGTTCTCTTTCATGCTTAACTTGAATGCTGAACTATCGATAAGATAAGGGCTGTATCGTTCGTGATCAAGTCATCGAGCGCATGTTTTCAATAGCGCTTTCTTTGGCAAGGCAGGATATGAAAGGAACGGAAGTACCGTTGTTTCCATAGAGGATTGAGCAGTGTCAGATACGGAAACAATAATGGCAGTCAATTCCTTCTGAAATCTATTTATACTTCGAAGCAATACCTTGTAGTTAGAGTCCTCTAGAAAAGCAGAATCTTAATAGTTTGAAAAGATAGAAAAAAGACAGAGTGATACCCTTAGAGCCAAACCAAAAGCAGATAAGTCAAGCGGCTAGAGCGAATCCTGGATAAGGCTCCTCTTGCCTGAGAGAAAGGGACTTCTTTCTACAGCCGAAGCCAAGCGCAGACGACATATGAAAACCCGTCTTCAAAAACCAGGAAAGACACTCATAAGATTTCCAATGAAAGGAACGCTCGCCAGAATGAAATACTTCAATTAGGATGAGCTACTACATATCGTTCTGAAAGGGGCCTGTGAAACTGAAGCTGTTCCTGCAACCATCAACGAAGTCAAGACATTACCTATAGCAAGAAAGACTACCGATACCGATAAAGAAGAGCCGAAGCCCTACCTTGTTCCTGCCATCCCTTCCCATTCATCTCCACTATACCCCTCATCTTCTAATTCCTTCCATTCCACCACGGAATTCTCTATAATAAAATAATTCGCAAATCCAAATCCGCTAATTGTTCTCTAATAGCACCCGCTCCTGTCGCAATTTCCCGATTTCGAAACAAAGCCTGGGGTAGAAAAAAAGGGAGAAATGCTGTGGTTACAAGATGAAATTTCATCTTCGAATAAAGTAAGAAAGTAGGTTTTTTAGCGCTGGGCCTAGCAAAAGAGAAATCGTCGTATAGTATAGTATACTAGGCCCTCCAATTTCTTAAGGGGTTTATTTAAAAGATTCGCGATATAACTAGGAAGACCTTTCAAATACCACACATGAGTCACTGGACATGCCAGTTTGATGTATCCCATTTGATATCTTCGTATCCGAGAATCAACAAATTAGACCCCGCATTTGCAAACAGACGAGAGTGAATTACTCTTACTCGGAATGGGGAGAAATCCCTGACTGGAAAATACCCCGCTCAGAGTAGGTGAACGAAGCGATATCCGGGTGGATATAGCGAGAGAGCCGACCAAAAGCTAGGCTATGTGAGACAGCCCAAGAACCTCTTTTCTTTACTGCCCTCTCATCAAAGATGGACCTGATAAGGGCTTCATCCCATTGGCTTGTCTTGTCCTCCTGTTGCTTGCATCGCTCGTGCTCCGTATCGAGGTCGCTCTTCACCCTATCCCTTTAGTGTAAAAACGGGATAAAGAGCCCTCAATAACACGCTTGCCCAGGAGGGTATAACAGCTGATAGAGCCTCGGATATGGCTCCTTAACTGGTAGTACGCGCTAAAGACACCAGATCATTTTGATAGAAATGAGGTAGACTGGAAGCTGAAGCCAATAGACCAATGGAACTAATCAATCACTTGCTTTCCCGAACTGGACAGCAGGATTTTATCAGCACTGGACTTGAATCGCGTCGATGACTCTAATCTTTAGAGACAGAAGCAGATGGGAGAAGGTTGGATATGGATCATGATCAAGTCTACCTCGTAAGCCACTTAAAGATCTTTGAGCAGCTCGAGAGATCTTCATTGGTAAAAAGTAACCTCCCGATTAAGCGATATTATAAAGGTACAAACCAATTAATCTAATATTGATTTGCAGAACGGATTCAAATACCGAGCATCAATATTAGATTCACACAAAGATCCGGGTGTCGGATCTAGTAACTAACTACTAGATCAAGCCAAGGTAAAGACACATCATTAGTATCATTACTATAAATAAAGTTGATACTCTTATATGATTGGAATATCCACCACCGGATGATATGATAAGTTTTAAGAAAATAAAATAAAAATGAAAATGCTCTTTTTGGCTCTTATTTATTTCAAATTAATATGATAATTTCACGGTGTTATTCAAAAAAAACTAGAGCAGAAAAAGCGAAAGCTAAAGCTAAAGCTAGAGAAGTGCTCAAGCTGAAGAATATGTAGACAATGTTGTGAAACAACTATCCCAGGAAAAACCTAACCCTATACTGGATCCTTTTAGGGAAAGCAGCGCTCCTGTCATCGAGCTTGATAATACAGTAAGAGAACGCGATGATCAAGAGATCAGTAAAAAAATGATAGAATCTCAAAACCAAACTGTATTTGAGGAGTGGGAATCAAAAACTAGGAGGTATAACTCCTAATTTTGGGTGCCCAAAGAAAAAATGGTAAGTACACTACTGAGATGTTAGATCTACTTTATCAGTTCTGGGATACCCTCATGAAGTCCTACGAAACAGAATCACTTGATAATAAGAGAGAGGAAAAACTGACTTATAAAGTTTTTTAGTTTATCAAAAACTCATGGAGAGAAGATCTATCAGATTTAGAATTCAGAAATCAGAAATATACAACTCAAAGTGGAAGATATGACTCTTCACTGTAAAGAAAATACTATATATAATAATATACCACAGTTGAAGGTATTATTCTTCAATAAAGATTTTATATCTGCTAGGGATTATCTTCTTGATAAATTACAAAATGAGTCAGATAAGGTTATAGTCAGAGCAATGGGGACATATACAATTGAAACTATTGTTATATGGGTGCTAAGCAAGCACTTTAATGTTTTTGCACTGGAACAAAAAAGTGTACGTCTGTCTACTTTAGTAGCTGAATTAGACATAAACGTAAGAAATTACACGAATAATGAGAGCAGAATTAGAGAATCCTCTATCAACTTCCCAGATTCTGTTGTTGAGACTATGGCTGAGGTGACAGATGATAGTCTTAATCAGACAACTGATATTCCGAAAGAAGAAGCTAATAATAAAAGCAATAAATCAGATAGCTCTAAAGAGCTGTATAATATAGGGAGTACCCTATTTACCTGGCTAAATAATAGGAATTTGGTTGAGATCTACCATCCTCATGGTGATATCAAGAGCCCTAAAAAAGGTAAGTATGCAAAGTATATCACCTATGTTAGGTGTGTATTTGACATTAAGGAGCTACCGCTCCATATAGCATTACCTATGGTGTGTCCACCACTTGAATGGAGGAATCGCAGACCCAAACGGCTGAATAACGACAGAGTAACAACCAAACTGAGGGATCTAACGGGTGGGTACTTATCTTCTGACCCAGAAGTACTTGGTCATTATACCAATACCTCAACCCTGTTATCTACACACGATGAAGAGCGTTTTAACATATATTATATATGGTGAGTGATGAAAAAACAGCTCGACTAACCCGTGTAATAAACAAGTTACAGAGTATGTCATTTGGTAAAATGTAAGGATATATACCATGCATCAGGGCTTCTCATGCCTAGCATTCTTGCTTCTATTGATAGAACAGAGGGGACTGTAAGACTAAAACATCATTACTTGAATGACAAATAAATGAAAAAAATATTTTTCTTTAAAAGACTTGATCAACATTTGGATAAAAACATTCAGTCTGCCTGCTACGAGCAATATATTTTAAAACTAGCTGATGCTTTACAAAATTACAATTTGTATTTCCCAACGTTTTTGGACTTCAGGGGACGAAATTACCGATATGGTCCTTTTCATTACCACGAACGAGATCTTGTTAGATCTCTCATACTCTTTGCGCAAAGTGGGGTGACAGATACACCCCCAGATAAAGGTAGTCAGGGCATACGAACCTTTATGGCTTCAACAGCTTTCCATTATTCCAAATATTGGAAGAATTATAATGAAGGTATAATATGGTTTATTAAAAATATACATGAGTGTCCTGACTTAAATAGTAATAAGGCTGATATCGTGCTAGACAGATTGGCTAATCTAGCACGTAAGGCTAGACACCCATTTCAGTTTCTCTCGAGTGTTATTACACTAAAAAACCGTGACTCTGATAAGATTTCTAGAACACCAATTCACCTGGACGCATCAGCAAGTGCATATCAAATGTTGAGTTATTTACTGGGTAATATTACCATGGCTAGAAATACTAATCTTATAAGTGAGAATAATAAAATAAATAATATTTATTAAATTATTGACTCTGATTTTAAGAAATATATTAAACGGAAATACGGTGAACATATTATCACCAGATATGTGTGTAGCTTATTTGATCGTGATATCATCAAAAATATCTTTATGCCTATTGTGTATGGGAAATCCAAATTTAGCACAGCTATTGATCTGCTGGGAAAGATTGGTAGTTATATGGTAGTAGAAGATTTAAAAACTATTATTAAAGAATGTTACAATTTCTGGGAATCTGAATATAAAGATATGAGGAACCTCGTGCATTTGGTTGCAAGTATTAGCTGGGTTAGTGGTTTTATCAATAAACCAGTTATATATTCCACAGAATACTGGATTACAGTCCAAGATTATATAATCATGGAACCTGTCAAAATAACTGTTAAATACTGGTTCTAATCCTAAAATGAAAAAATCAGTCGTAACGCTACGAATACCCACGAACAAAAAGAATACTCGGAAGAACACTAGTTCCACTTTTGCTAACTTCATCCATCAGAAGGATGCCTTAACTGTAATTCATTTTATTGATATTCTAATGGATGAATATGAATCTGGTAATAATACAGTACCTGTATACACAGTTCATGATAATTTCATCACAACACCATTGTATGGCGCAGCATTCCCAAGCCTATATAGGAAAACAATGACTCGATTGGGACACCCCATATTTATAATTAATAAATTCATGTATGACAATATTATATATCGAGCTAAGCAGCTAAGATATGATCTCCTATCTCCTACTACACAAGGATTTATTGAGCAAATAGGCAAAGTCTACGACTCCCATAATGAATTGTATAACACAGAACATACTATATATGAATATGAAAGAGAACTTTATTACTTTCCTCAAGATATTATAGTTGACTGCTTAAGCGTTTTAGTCCCCCGAAAAGAGTAAGATAATAAATGATTATAAGAATAATATAAATAAAATATTACGTCACTACTATACTATGATTTCATAAATCACCATGCCAATAGTATAGTATAGTATAGTATGGATGGACACAATAGTATGATGTATGAACTGAAGCGATTGCACAGTAACTACGATTACTGTATTCATTGTTAAAAAACAAAGTTATAACACGTGTAGGATAACTATCTTTATCAAATATATAAGAATAAGTTATTTCGAGGCCCCTCCTTCACTTCCCCCTAGTTGTTGGGGGTGATGGAGGGTGAAAGAAGAGTGGGTCGGCGGGCTTCTTTCCCTGAATGTACTGAAGAATTAGAACACTTAAACCATTATTCCTGTTTTTTTCTGAAATAAAGCTTGATTAATGTCATATTTCTGCACAGACGTTGGTTTGGCCAATAAATACATATTCCCTACGGGCAGGATATCAATCTAGATTGGAAACCTATTCGTAAACCGTTCGAGCCAGGGATTGGCCCCATCTCTCACTGATCTGGATGAACAGTAGCTTTTGACCTTCAATCAATAGTTCAATTTATTATTAAACTATCAGTTGCTATATTGCTTTCCGGTAATGTACATCCGGAGATAAGGGTTTTTTGGATAAGCTCGAGGGACAATGTGTGTCGAGGATGAGTGATAACTTGAGCCATGGAGCAGTTCCCTGCGCTGCTCGAAGCTTAGGGGTTGCGTGTAGGCTTCCCCCACAGTATATAGATCGGTTCTTCAGTGTGGTCACAACCTAGTTGTAGTCGTCGTCGAGGCCTGCCAGGATGTAGGAGACAAGGTCTTCATCGTCGATCGGCTTGCCAGCGTTGGACATCTCCACTCCAAGCGCCCGCATCTTCCCGACATATTCAGTGCGGTGATAGATAGGTCGCCTTTCTTCAAGCTGGAGAGCGTGATTCTTATATTGACTATTGACGACGCGCGCCTTCGTCACAGATGAGAAGGTTGTCTCAAGGACACTCCAGACTTCGACAGCTGTGCGGCAGGCGGAGACTTGCACAAGAATTTCTTTAGTCATTGCAAGCAACAAGTATCCGAGTACCTGTTGATCAGTTGCCATCCATGATTCATACAATGGATTGATGTGAGAGCACCTAGAGGGGGGGGTGAATAGGTGATCCTGTGAAACTTGAAAACTTAAGCCACAAAACTTGGTTAATCGTTAGCACAATAATTGCCAAGTGGCTAGAGAGGAGTCAAAACACAATAACCACAAGAAATCAATCACAGAGATGGCACGGTGGTTATCCCGTGGTTCGGTCAAGACCAACGCTTGCCTACTCCACGTTGTGGCGTCCCAATGGACGAGGGTTGCAATCAACCCCTCTCAAGCGGTCCAAAGACCCACTTGAATACCACGGTGTTTTGCTTGCTTTTTCTCAATCCCGTTTGCGAGGAATCTCCACAACTTGGAGCCTCTCGCCCTTACACTTTAAGATCACAAAGAAACATGGAGCAAGGGAGGGATTAGCAACGCACTCAAGACAAGAAATCACAGCAACACCACGCACACAAGTCGCAACGAGAGCTCACAATACAACTCAATGAGTTCACCACTCAACTAGAGCTCTAATTGCTATCGCAAAGAATCAAAAGCGCGGAATTGATGTCTTGGTGCTTAGGAATGTTGTAGGAATGCTTGGTTGTACTCCTCCATGCGCCTAGGGGTCCCTTTTATAGCCCCAAGGCAGTTAGGAGCCGTTGAGAGCAATCTTGGAAGGCAGATCATGCCTTCTGTCGACTGGCGCACCAGACAGTCCGGTGCACCACCGGACACTGTCCGGTGCCCGATTTCCTTCCATAAATGGCGCAGTCGACCGTTGGCAGCCTGAGAGCCGTTGGCGCACCGGACATGTCCGGTGCACACCAGACAGTCCGGTGCCCCCTTCTAGCCGTTGCCTCGGCCACGTGTCCCGCGCAGATTGCGCGGCCGACCATTGGCCCGGCCGACCGTTGGCTCACCGGACAGTCCGGTGCATTTTAGCCGTACGTCGCCGGTGAATTCCCGAGAGCGGCCACTTCGCTCGAGCCAGCCTGGCGCACCCGACACTGTCCGGTGCACCACCGGACACTGTCCGGTGCACCCAGACTGAGCAGGGTCTTGGCTGCTCGAGCCAAGACATTTTCAATTGGATTTTACCTGTTTCTAGCACTTAGACACAATACATTAGTCCATAAAACAATGTACTAAGTCTGAGAAACATACCTTTATCCTTGATTTGTACTTTGTCCACCTTTTTACACTTAGGCACTTGTGTTAGACACTAAATCACCAAAATACTTAGAAATGGCCCAAGGGCACATTTCCCTTTCAATCTCCCCCTTTTTGGTGATTTATGCCAACACAACATAAAGCAAGTAGAACAAGTACAAAATTAATTCAAATAAGAACTCAAAATTATTTTGATTCAAATTTGACATATATGGATCACTCTTTGCCACCACTTGGTTTGTTTTTGCAAATCAAACTCAAATTTCTATCTCTTAGTCAAACACACATGTTAAGACATAAAGAGAGTCATTCCAAGAGAAGTTGATTCAAGATTTCAAAAACTCCCCCTTTTTCCCATAATCAACACTTCTCCCCACAAGAAGCCAACTTTTGACAAGAGACAACAAAAGAGTTTTGACAAACCAAGAGCTCTATTCTACTATTTTCAAAATCTCTCAAGTGGTAGCTGATCCATTTATCGCTATGGCCTTTACTTTCTCCCCCTTTGGCATCAAGCACCAAAACGGGATTAATCTTGGCCCTTTAACCCCATTGCCTCACCAAAATCTTCAAATAAGAGTACAAAGGCAATAAGAGTATAAAGATGAACTTGGAAAAGTTACTCTTTTCATCGGAGTGCAGTGGAAGTCTTGCATGGTCCAAGTCCACCTTTTCCCTTTCAATCCTCTTTTGAGACTAAAACAACCAAACTCAAGAATATGGTTAGTCTCAAAGGGTCAAGTTGTAGCACATCTCCCCCTAAATATGTGCATCACTTGCAAAAAGGACTTGTGAGGTCCAGGGAGTGTTTGTACAACTTGAGCACCACAATAAGCAACAAAATGCAGAATGAACATGATCAAAGGCATAAACACATGTATGCTACAATTCAATCCAAGTTCCGCGAATCTAGGACATTTAGCTCACTACGCAGCCTGCAAAAGGTCTTTTCATCTAAAGGCTTAGTGAAAATATCGGCTAGCTGGTTCTCGGTGCTAACATGAAACACTTCGATATCTCCCTTTTGCTGGTGGTCTCTCAAAAAGTGATGCCGGATGTCAATGTGCTTTGTGCGGCTGTGCTCAACAGGATTTTCCGCTATTCGGATAGCACTCTCATTATCACATAGGAGTGGGACTTTGCTCAGATTGTAGCCAAAGTCCCGGAGGGTTTGCCTCATCCAAAGTAGTTGCGTGCAACACTGTCCTGCGGCAACGTACTCGGCCTCAGCGGTGGATAGGGCAACGGAGGTTTGTTTCTTAGAGTTCCATGACACCAGGGACCTTCCTAAGAATTGGCACGTCCCCGATGTGCTCTTCCTATCGACCTTACATCCAGCATAGTCGGAATCCGAGTACCCAATCAAGTCAAAGTTAGACCCCTTTGGATACCAGATCCCGAAGCAAGGCGTAGCGACTATATCTAAGAATTCGCTTCACAGCCACTAAGTGACACTCCTTAGGATCGGATTGAAATCTAGCACACATGCATACGCTAAGCATAATATTCGGTCTACTAGCACATAAATAAAGCAAAGAACCTATCATGGACCGGTATGCTTTTTGATCAACGGACTTACCACCTTTGTTGAGGTCGGTGTGTCCGTCGGTTCCCATCGGCGTCTTTGCGGGCTTGGCGTCCTTCATCCCAAACCTCTTTAGCAAATCTTGCGTGTACTTCGTTTGGGAGATAAAGGTGCCGTCCTTGAGTTGCTTCACTTGGAACCCAAGGAAGTAGTTCAACTCGCCCATCATCGACATCTCAAATTTCTGCGTCATCACCCTGCTAAACTCCTCACAAGACTTTTGGTTAGTAGAACCAAATATTATGTCGTCGACATAAATTTGGCACACAAAAAGATCACCATCGCAAGTCTTAGTAAAAAGAGTTGGATCGGCTTTCCCGACCTTGAAAGTATTAGCAATTAAAAAGTCTCTAAGGCATTCATACCATGCTCTTGGGGCTTGCTTAAGTCCATAGAGCGCCTTAGAGAGCTTACACACGTGGTCGGGGTACCGTTCATCCTCGAAGCCAGGGGGTTGCTCCACGTACACCTCCTCTTTGATCGGCCCGTTGAGGAAAGCGCTCTTCACATCCATTTGGTACAACCTGAAAGAATGGTGAGCGGCATATGCTAGCAAGATACGAATTGATTCTAGCCTAGCCACAGGAGCAAAAGTCTCCTCAAAGTCCAAACCTACGACTTGGGCATAACATTTTGCCACAAGTCGAGCCTTGTTCCTTGTCACCACCCCGTGCTCGTCCTGTTTGTTGCGGAACACCCACTTGGTTCCCACAACATTTTGCTTGGGACGAGGCACCAGTGTCCAAACTTCATTGCGCTTGAAATTGTTGAGTTCCTCCTGCATGGCCAACACCCAGTCCGGATCTAGCAAGGCCTCTTCTACCCTGAAAGGCTCAATAGAAGAGACAAAGGAGTAATGCTCACAAAAATTAACTAATCTTGAACGAGTAGTTACTCCCTTGCTAATATCACCCAAAATTTGGTCGACGGGATGATCCCTTTGGATCGTCGCTCGAACTTGGGTTGGAGGTGCCTGAGGTGCTTCTTCTTCTTCAACTTGAACATCCTGTGCTCCCCCTTGATCATGCGTCTCCACTTGAGGTACCTGTTCGTCGTCTTGGGTTGGGGGATGCACCATAGTTGAGGAAGACGGTTGATCTTGCTCCAAATGTTCCTGAGGCCGTACATCTCCAATCGCCATGGTGCGTATCGCGGCCGTTGGAACGTCTTCTTCATCTACATCATCAAGATCAACAACTTGCTCTCTTGGAGAGCCATTAGTCTCATCAAATACAACGTCGCTAGAGACTTCAACCAAACCCGATGATTTGTTGAAGACCCTATACGCCTTTGTATTTGAATCATAACCTAATAAAAACCCCTCTACAGCTTTGGGAGCAAATTTGGAATTCCTACCCTTCTTCACTAGAATGTAGCATTTACTCCCAAATACACGAAAGTACGATACATTGGATTTGTTACCAGTTAGCAGCTCGTATGAGGTCTTCTTGAGGAGGCGGTGAAGATAGACCCTGTTGATGGCATGGCAAGCCGTGTTCACGGCTTCCGACCAAAAACACTCGGGGGTCTTGAACTCTCCAGGCATAGTCCTCGCCATATCAATGAGCGTCCTGTTCTTCCTCTCTACCACACCATTTTGCTGAGGTGTGTAGGGAGCGGAGAACTCGTGCTTGATCCCCTCCTCCTCAAGGAACTCCTCCACTTGAAGGTTCTTGAATTCGGACCCATTGTCGCTTCTTATCTTCTTCACCTTGAGCTCAAACTCATTTTGAGCTCTCCTTAGGAAGCGCTTGAGGGTCCCTTGGGTTTCAGACTTATCCTGCAAAAAGAACACCCAAGTGAAGCGGGAAAAGTCATCAACAATGACTAGACCATACTTACTTCCTCCTATGCTCAGATAGGTGACGGGTCCGAAGAGGTCCATATGCAGCAGCTCCAGAGGTCTTGAAGTGGTCATCACATTCTTGCTGTGATGTGCTCCTCCTACCTGTTTCCCTGCTTGACAAGCTGCACAAGGTCTATCTTTTTCGAAATGAACATTGGTTAGACCTATCACGTGTTCTCCCTTTAGAAGCTTGTGGAGGTTCTTCATCCCCACATGTGCTAAGCGGCGATGCCACAACCAGCCCATGCAAGTCTTAGCCATTAAGCATGCATCTAGACTGACCTCTTCTTTTGCAAAATCAACTAAGTAAAGTTTGCCGTCTAGTACACCCTTAAAAGCTAGTGAACCATCACATCTTCTAAAGACAGACACATCTACATTTGTAAATAAACAATTATATCCCATATTACATAATTGACTGACAGATAGTAAATTATATCCAAGAGACTCAACTAAAAACACATTAGAGATAGAGTGCTCATTAGATATTGCAATCTTGCCTAAACCTTTCACCTTGCCTTGGTTCCCATCACCGAATATGATTGAATCTTGGGAAGCCTTATTCTTGACGTAGGAGGTGAACATCTTCTTCTCCCCCGTCATATGGTTTGTGCATCCGCTGTTGATAATCCAGCTTGAGCCCCCAGATGCATAAACCTGCAAAGCAAATTTAGGCTTGGGTCTTAGGTACCCAACTCTTGTTGGGTCCTACAAGGTTAGTCACAATTTCCTTAGGAACCCAAATGCAAGTTTTATCATCCTTGCATTTTGCCCCTAACTTCCTAGCAACTATCTTCCTGTCCTTTCTACAAATAGCAAAGGAAGCATTCAAAGCATGATAAATTGTAGAGGGACCATTCATAACTTTCCTAGGAGCATGAAAAAAATTCTTTCTAGGCACATGATGAATATTTTTCCTAGGCATATCTCTACAATGCATATAGGAAGAACTGGAAGCATACCTAGCATAAGAATCATAGACATGTGAATCAAAAGCATTACAACTTCTATGAGGCTGTCTTCTATCATTGTACATAAAAGCATGGTTCTTTTTAGTACTACTTGCCATATGGGCCTTCCCTTTCTCCTTGGCGGAGATGGGAGCCTTATGGCTTGTTAAGTTCTTGGCTTCCCTCTTGAAGCCAAGCCCATCCTTAATGGAGGGGTGTCTACCAATCGTGTAGGCATCCCTAGCAAATTTTAGTTTATCAAAATCACTTTTGCTAGCCTTAAGTTGGGCATTAAGACTAGCCATTTCATCATTTAATTTTGCAATAGAAGCTATGTGTTCACTACAAGCATCAATATCAAAATCTTTACATCTATTGCAATTAACAACATTTTCTACACAAGTTGTTGATTTACTAGCTATTTCTAACTTAGCATTCAAATCATCATTAATGCTCCTTAAGCTAGAAATTGTCTCATGGCAAGAAGATAATTCACAAGAAAGCATTTCATTTCTCTTAACTTCTAAGGCATGAGATTTTTGTGCTTCTATAAATTTGTCATGTTCTTCATACAACAAATCTTCTTGTTTTTCTAGAAGCCTATTCTTATCATTCAAGGCATCAATTAATTCATTAATTTTATCTACGTTGGTTCTATCTAGGCCCTTAAATAGACATGAATAATCTATTTCATCCTCATCACTAGATTCGTCCTCACTTGAAGAAGCATAAGTAGAGTCTTGAGTACATACCTTCTTCTCCCTTGCCATAAGGCATGTGTGACGCTCGTTGGGGAAGAGGGATGACTTGTTGAAGGCGGTGGCGGCGAGTCCTTCATTGTCGGAGTCGGAGGAGGAGCAATCCGAATCCCACTCCTTTCCTAGATGTGCCTCGCCCTTTGCCTTCTTATAGTTCTTCTTCTTCTCCCTCTTGTTCCCTTGGTCCTGATCACTATCATTGTCGGGACAGTTAGCAATAAAATGACCAAGCTTACCGCATTTGAAGCATGAGCGCTTCCCCTTGGCTTTGGTCTTGCTTGGCTGTCCCTTGCGACCTTTAAGCGCCGTCTTGAATCTTTTGATGATGAGGGCCATCTCTTCATCATTAAGTCCGGCCGCCTCAATTTGTGCCACCTTGCTAGGTAGCGCCTCCTTGCTTCTTGTTGCCTTGAGAGCAAGGGGTTGCGACTCGTTGATCGGACCATTTAGGCGTCGTCCACGTACCTTGCCTCCTTGATCATCATCCGCCCGCTCACGAATTTTCCAAGGACTTCTTCGGGCGACATTTTGGTGTACCTGGGATTCTCACGAATATTATTCACCAAATGAGGATCAAGAACGGTAAAGGACCTTAGCATCAGTCGGACGACGTCGTGGTCCGTCCATCGCGTGCTTCCGTAGCTCCTTATTTTGTTTATAAGGGTCTTGAGCCGGTTGTATGTTTGAGTTGGCTCCTCGCCCCTTATCATCGTGAACCGTCCAAGCTCGCCCTCCACCAACTCCATTTTGGTGAGCAAGGTGATGTCGTTCCCCTCATGAGAAATCTTGAGGGTGTCCCAGATCTGCTTGGCGTTATCCAAGCTGCTCACTTTGTGGTATTCATCCCTGCACAATGAAGCTAGAAGAACAATAGTAGCTTGTGCATTCTTATGAATTTGTTCATTAATGAACATGGGACTATCCGAACTATCAAAGTGCATTCCACTCTCTACAATCTCCCATATACTAGGATGGAGAGAGAATAGATGACTACGCATTTTGTGGCTCCAAAATCCGTAGTCCTCCCCATCAAAGTGTGGAGGCTTGCCGAGAGGAATGGAGAGCAAATGTGAATTTGAACTTTGCGGAATACGAGAGTAGTCAAAAGAAAAGTTCGAATTAACTGGTTTCCTTCTCTCGTAGTCGTTGTGGTCGTCGTCCTTTTGGGAAGAAGTAGACTCATCGCTGTCGTCGTAGTAGACAATTTCCTTGATGCGCCTTGTCTTCTTCTTCTTCCCATCCTTTCGTCTATGGCCCGAGCCGGAGTCGGTAGGCTTGTCGTCCTTCGGCTTGTTGACGAAGGATTCCTTCTCTTTGTCATTGATCACGATCCCCTTCCCCTTAGGATCCATCTCTTCGGGTGGTTAGTCCCTTTGTGAAGAGAACGGCTCTGGTACCAATTGAGAGCACCTAGAGGGGGGGTGAATAGGTGATCCTGTGAAACTTGAAAACTTAAGCCACAAAACTTGGTTAATCGTTAGCACAATAATTGCCAAGTGGCTAGAGAGGAGTCAAAACACAATAACCACAAGAAATCAATCACAGAGATGGCACGATGGTTATCCCGTGGTTCGGTCAAGACCAACGCTTGCCTACTCCACGTTGTGGCGTCCCAACGAACGAGGG
This sequence comes from Zea luxurians, assembly GCA_029449295.1. Lineage (NCBI taxonomy): Eukaryota > Viridiplantae > Streptophyta > Magnoliopsida > Poales > Poaceae > Zea > Zea luxurians. The sequence continues at coordinate 217,615,995 of JAOPSE010000001.1, forward strand.
TTGCAATCAACCCCTCTCAAGCGGTCCAAAGACCCACTTGAATACCACGGTGTTTTGCTTGCTTTTTCTCAATCCCGTTTGCGAGGAATCTCCACAACTTGGAGCCTCTCGCCCTTACACTTTAAGATCACAAAGAAACACGGAGCAAGGGAGGGATTAGCAACGCACTCAAGACAAGAAATCACAGCAACACCACGCACACAAGTCACAACGAGAGCTCACAATACAACTCAATGAGTTCACCACTCAACTAGAGCTCTAATTGCTATCGCAAAGAATCAAAAGCGCGGAATTGATGTATTGGTGCTTAGGAATGTTGTAGGAATGCTTGGTTGTACTCCTCCATGCGCCTAGGGGTCCCTTTTATAGCCCTAAGGCAGCTAGGAACCGTTGAGAGCAATCTTGGAAGGCAGATCATGCCTTCTATCGACTGGCGCACCGGACAGTCCGGTGCACCACCGGACACTGTCCGATGCCCGATTTCCTTCCATAAATGGCGCAGTCGACCGTTGGCAGCCTGAGAGCCGTTGGCGCACCGGACATGTCCGGTGCACACCGGACAGTCCGGTGCCCCCTTCTAGCCGTTGCCTCGGCCACGTATCCCGCGCAGATTGCGCGGCCGACCGTTGGCCTGGCCGACCGTTGGCTCACCGGACAGTCCGGTGCACACCGGACAGTCCGGTGAATTTTAGCCGTACGTCGCCGGTGAATTCCCGAGAGCGGCCACTTCGCTCGAGCCAGCCTGGCGCATCGGACACTGTCCGGTGCACCACCAGACAGTCCGGTGATCCCAGACTGAGCAGGGTCTTGGCTGCTCGAGCCAAGACATTTTCAATTGGATTTTACCTGTTTCCAGCACTTAGACACAATTCATTAGTCCATAAAACAATGTACTAAGTCTGAGAAACATACCTTTATCCTTGATTTGTACTTTGTCCACCTTTTTACACTTAGGCACTTGTGTTAGACACTAAATCACCAAAATACTTAGAAATGGCCCAAGGGCACATTTCCCTTTCATGATGACTTCGGCGTCTTTCTCCTTGATCTTCTCCTCGGGGGCTTTAGTTGCGCCAGTCAGGCCCCCCACCGCAGCTTACCTACTTGCTGACCTGGAAATGCATATTACTTGACAAGCTAGTCGCTCGGCTGACACGCTATCAAAGCACGACGGATTGGCTGGTCCTATTCCCAGCAGTTCCTACTTTGGTTTGGAACATTTCAGATAATATAGAGAGGAGGGAGACTAGTCTAAATCGATTTTTCTATCGTTTCTTCAAAACCTCGCTTACGTTTCACTTCCCTTCACCAACCCCAGAGTACGGGCTTAGACTCTCTAAGATATCCAACTCAAGTGCCGTAGCGAAAATCATAAGTAGTGTTCAGAAGATTGGGAAGGAGTAGGCTCGGTTTGTCTTGTTCATCCATGATTCCCCTTGTGGAGTGAAGTGGAATGCTAAAGATAGAAAAGTGAACCGTAGGATCTCGTCTTAGCCCATTGACAAAACTAGTCCAAGAAACCCAGATTGCTAAGTCTCGAGTATGTCAATCAAGCCCTAATGTTTCCATTCCGCCGGACCAACTAGCCTAACCTTTCACAGAATTGATCATTTATGCCCAAGGGACAAGAGGTTTTGAACTCTCTAGTAGTTCCAAGAAGTATGCTCATTTCCTTGGATGTGTATTCTGGATTTGGATTCACTAATGTGGAGGGCTATTTATTCAAAGATGATTAGGGTGCGCTCAGCATGTCCCACCATCAGAGCTAACCTAACCTGTCCTTATCCTTAGCACGGACAGCACTCAATATCTCGCTGCGGAATATGTCTACCGGAGTAGGCTCCGCAAAGCTCCTCACTCAGCACTAGATCCAAGTCCCCCATCGCACTCCACAAGTTTGGGACGACCCCTTTCTTTCTTATATTATATGATCTTTTCCACTGCAGCCAGCACACCTATTTCCCTTTAGCTGGTAAAGGCAAGGCTTCCCTACTAAACCAGTACACACTAAGTACGGGATCATTAGTCATGACTCCTTGGTCTTCATAGTCCTCGAGAGATCCACAATGTCTCCCATCCCAGGAATAATCGAATACCTTCGTTCTGAAGCAAATCAACGGGCTTGGCCGAGCAACTCACTCTTGCTTTCTCTGGGCCGCCTTAGATTTTATAGTTCTCGTCTCCCCAGTCTAGTGAAACAGAGGGATCCCAGTCAACCCATGCTGACCTTCCCTATCTGTCTGAAACCCAATATGTGCCTAAACTAAACGCTTAGTTGTGCCCAGAATGTGGAAACTCGAAAGAGGTAAACAATTCTTTTTTGTCATTTTGTTCACTGGTCTTCACTTCAAGCAATTCCATTAGTCCAAGTCTGCTGCAATTGGTAATTGGAGATAAGCAATTGGTGGTCGTAGGCTCACCCTCCTCTAAATAGATAGAATGGATCGACCCTTTATGGCACTTTGACTTCTCCACAAGGAGAATGCAACTACAATTCTCACGGAAATGAGACGCCCCAATTTCATGTGGTCAAGTTGCATGATGACCGACGCAGAACTAGCCCGGTTTTTACCGTCTTGCACTTGCAATTTCCATTCTTTCCACGCTGCGCGCCTCTATTCCAGAGGCCTCTTTAGTCAGGGAAAACCTTCTACTGAGTTCAATCGGTGATTCTCAATCTTTTTTTGTGCAATTCTATGATCGAACAATTGGAAGGAGGAGCGTAGAGGGCGCTAAGGTGTTCGCATTCTCGAATAAAGTGACAGGAGAGAGTGAAATGCTCGACTGAAAGGAGAGGGTGGCATGTCGACGAGATTAGACCCGTCCATAAATATCCACGCTCTATTCAGGTACCGGGGGCCCCTGCACAAACATAGGACGAAAGAAAGGAAATGAATCTGCCAAGTCGAGAAGTTTTTCTTTTATACCACTGGCACTTTTGCAAGAGCAGCTTATTATCCATGATCCAAAGTATTAAACAGTTCTTCTATCCGGGCAGTCAAAACCAGCCAATCGAACCCATGAAAGAAGCCCACTTACCCACTCTTCTTTCCCACCATCCGCAGTATACCAATCACTCACTAGATGGTGGCCTCGGAATCGGAAAGGAAATAAGCTCATACTACTGGAATGGAATGGAATATGAGACACTTTACTTCCTACAAAACTCAAGTGAGGGGAGGGATGGATGTCCCGCCACGAACGGAAACATCAAGCCTCCCCAATGGTTATGTTACGTATCCACTCATCCTACAAGGAACTATGTCCAACCTATTCTATTTATTCCGCTATTCTATTTATTCACGACGAATTTGTTTCCGGAAGTGGCATTGAGAAGTGTTGCTCCAGCCTTTCATACTTTACTTGAATATTTTAGAACACAAATAAGATCCCTCATAAGTGCAAACAATGCAATAGCTTCGGTTAAGGCAAAGCCCAAACAAATCAAAAGAAAAGCAAAATAATTGTCTCGCTAATGATGGATTTCTAGCAACTGGATTGGTTTCTAGTTTCTTTGATAGTTGGAAGTTCTCCAAAAGTATGAAAGGCTGGAGGGCTTTGTACCAACCATTCTAGTGTGGTTGGATTCTGCTCAACAGCCCAAGGACTTTCCGCACATCTTTTGTTCTTTCCACTGCTTGAAGTGATTGCGACAACTACGAAGAAACGACGAATCCCAACTACGGATATATAAGAACCGAAACTGCTCAGAGCATTCCATCCGGCGTAAGCATCTAGATAATCTGGAATGCGACGTGGCATACCCGAAAGCCCTAAGAAATGCATGGGAAAGAAGGTCAGATTAACCCCGAAAAAAGTGATCCAAAAATGGATTTGGCCTAAAGTTTCAGGATATGTCCGACCAAAGATTTTACCCACCCAATAGTAAAATCCAGCAAATAAAGCAAAAACGGCTCCCATAGAAAGTACATAATGGAAATGTGCAACCACATAATAAGTATCATGTAGAGCAATGTCTAGCCCAGAGTTTGCTAGAACTATTCCAGTGAGCCCTCCTATGGTGAACAAAAAGATGAACCCTACAGCAAATAACATGGGTGTTTTGTATTGTATCGAACCTCCCCACATGGTAGCGATCCAACTAAAGATTTTGATTCCAGTGGGCACAGCTATGATCATGGTAGCTGCGGTGAAGTAGGCACACGTATCAACGTCTAAGCCCACAGTAAACATATGAT